>OY728160.1:122945719-124225362 GCA_963277665.1 Viscum album | reverse complement strand
TGAACTTATGATCTGCCTTAAAAATATAAAACCATGATGATAACCCTAACTCTTAAAAAAACATCCTAATCTCCAAAGTTATCTAAACCATCCTTTGGTACCAACTATATGGACCCAACCTTAAACATATCTTATTCTAGTGTTTTTAACTAAAATTCACATTTGAAGATCTTTTAAGTTTATAGTTTTAGAGAATTAGTACAAACTCTTACATTGTAAAATCATACGTTACAAGTATACACTTATACTCAGTATCCATTTATTTCACAAAAGGAAACCCTTTTAAAATAAAACATGATTTCTTTTTGAGACACTTTTTCAATACTTTCATCATAGCATCTTATTTGTCCTTACCAAACTTAATACTTGTGAAAATATTTAAAAACACGGGGGATCACAAAAGGATTAGTAAGGGATATAAAGAAAGTAAATTTTTATTCCAGTGAAAACATGAAAACACATTAAAAATATTTTCTTAAAAATCATTAGCAAGAAATGTAAAAGAACATCGGTTTTTTGGGACATCATCACCATTTCACTCACACTTTAACTTTTAAAAATGAAATAACCATATGTTCTACTTCCGTCTCAAGAATACCCAATGTGTTATAGAACTATAATGGGGCTCACCCTTCGTATAGGCTATATCAGGATCACCCAGCCTTCATTAGCTATCATGGGTCTCAACCCTTTGTGTAAGCTACATCAGGCTCACCTGTGAGCTATAATGGGGATAAAACCGTAAAATAAGATTTATTGGGCTCACCCGTTATATTTCCAAGTTCCAATTCATAAAAGATTAAAATTTCTAACATGTCACTCAGAAAAATTCATTTTTCATTCATAAGACAACCAATCCATTTTCAAAAAAAATAAAGAATTTATAAAAGAGATTTTTGAATCAAAGTATCTCATACAAATTTTAAACATTTAAAAGAAATTTAATAATTAAAATTTTAAAACACTTACATGCATAATAACAAATCCATAAAAAAATTTAGAAAACTTGCACATAAAATATAACAATTTTATAAAAATAAACCATCAAAACATTAAAACCTGGTTTTTAGTTAAAAAGTACCTTACAACTTGAGAAACACTTGAATAATAATATTTAAATAATATCATTAAAAAACATTCAATATCATCAGATTATCTTAATTCAGGATATTACATGTCAAAAGGTTTGTATATACACCTTATAGGATAATAGAGTTACATAATATCAATATATGCCTCAATGAATGAAGATTGAGACGAAGTCCCTTACCTTGAGTCCGACTTGTCTTGTCCATTCTTTAATTTCCTGAATAATAAATTTAGGTTAATATATTCTTTCTTCAGAACCTTTTTCAATTTTGTTATTAATTTATATCACTTATTACCCTGTTATAAAAATTAGTTAATTATTTGAGTTCATATCAAATGTTTTGTCGATGTTTGATACTTGAGTCAAAAATGAACTTGTTATGATTACAAATTTTCCATATGGTCATAAGTCAATCGTCTAAAAAATTATATTAATTATTTAAATAATATATAAATATCATATATATATATATATAATCCATATTATTTTTAGATAAGAAATGAAATTCAATATTCATGGAGATAATAGGTCGTATGTACGCATTAACGCTGCTTTCATCTCTATATCATTTTAAAAGAATCAAAACTAAATGATATATAGGTATATTATAATTAAAGTATAATATATTTGTAATATATGTTACATAGTTTCATTAAAATCATCATTTATATGTCCCATGTATGGCATGAATGAGTCATATCACTTTGAGGGGGTAGTAGTCCACACTGCCTCAAATGAAATTATCGTATTTACAAAACATGAAAATCATAAATTTATATTATAAATACAAATTAATGAATTACATATACAATATAAATATAATATATATCATATATAAATAAATTTACATTATAATGTCCACTATGAGAGGTGGAAGGAAAAAATTTAACAATCATCGTTTTGTGAGGCAGAAGTTCATCGTACACAAAAACAGTATGTTCGTATCCATTAGATGGAGGTGCGTGTAAGTGTAGTTCAAATAATTCTCATAAAAACATCCATAATATACTAAGGATACTGGTATTGGTATGTAATGCTAGAATAAGAGAAACATAGGGGGTGGAGAAGGAAAATAAAGTAAAGGAGTTTAAAAGAAGACACTACTTCTAAATCTGGTAACTCCATTTGATTTGAGCCAAAAGGATTTCTTGAATTGCCTTATAAACAAGTTAAGGATTATAGGAAGAATTTAGAGATTTTGAGAGATTATTTGAGTAGATTATGGATGATACAATGTGGCATAAGATGAGTGAGTAAGTGGGTAGAGGTGGTGGCCTTTTATAAGATGGAGGAGGGGCACTTAACGAAATTCTTGAAATATTATTTAATTAAAAATTTATTTTTGAATTATAATAGCTAAAAAGTGATTTAATTCGAGTATAATATGAGTATGGGTCTAAAACCTCTTAAAAAATAGGTTTTATACAAGTTTAGGTCATAAAATTAACCTTATCTTTTAGCTTTTACCCTTAGTAAAAAACATTAACTTCTACCATGTCTTCTTGTATTTTCATAATATATGGTCACTATATATTCTATAAAATGATAATAGAACCCAAAGTAGATCATTAACGAACTTTGTAATATTATATAAGTCATTTTTCTGAATATTATATTTTTAGGACTATTATATCGTTGAATAAAATAGTATTTACTTTAAGAACTCATTTATGTCAATTTTGACACTATTTAGTAATTGATTTTTGTCAGTCATAAAAACTTGATTTATTCAAACCAAAGTCACTTAAGCATACCTGGAATGTCAATTTAATACAAAAAATTGTTTATGGCATGAAATTGTTAAAATTTTATTTATTTTAATGTTTATAATATCATTTATTTGATCATTCATTAATATGGCTATCACTGCATCATCATTGTGTCATAAATATATTTATTTATTTAATGTATAAAAATTATAAATAAAACAATATGATGTATGAAATATTTTTATCTTCAAAATGAATATTTATAGTCTAAGATATCAATTATATAACACCACCATAAAATTGTTATAGTAAAAAGATACATGTTTGTGTAATATTTCTTTTTTACTTTAAATTAATTATTATAACATGTCATTTTCAAACCCAAGTGGCTCCCAAATGAAAAACTTTCAACCTAAGGATTTTTTTTGGTCGACCATGACTCATCCAATAATATTATGACACATGTTAGGGTAGTTTTATATTATTAAAATATTATTTTTACCCTTATTTACATAATTTACACTTTAACTGTGGTAAATAAAAATAATTACTAAAGTTTCCATTCATAATATACAAAAATAAAAGGTAACTATTTAAAAAAATTGGACCTTATGATTCCACATATAGAATCCATTTTTCAAAATTCAAAATAAATAATTTCAATAAATAATTTAAAATTAATTCTCATTGTCAAGACCAGAAAGTGGGTTTTTAGGTAGTAAAAACTATCAAAAGATTGACACGTGTTTATATCCAATTTAGATGTGAAATTACTTCAAAAAAACAAAATTGGATTAAATGATAAAAACTTAATCCAATTACACTTTAAAACCAATTAAAAAGTCAATATAAAAATATAAATAAATTAGATGAAAATGCAGTTTTGAATTAAAATGCAGTATTTTTCACTATTCATTAAAATATTGATTTTATCAGAAAAATACCAAAATTTCAACCAAATTAAATTTTTATGTCCCACTTATAAATAAGAAGTTTATGTTGTTATATAGAACACATGAAAGTGAAAAAAAACTAGATTTAAAAATTATTACCATCAAAAGGCGTTAAAATGAGATTTAAAAAATATTAGAGTATTGTATGCTTAAAATCGGATACATTCTCATTTTAATCCTCTAAAATTTATTGGATAATTGTAAAAAAATTTAAAAAACATGTGTAATAATATTGTAGTTAGTTACGTTCATTCCTTCCAATACATTTTCTAGGTGTTAACTACTATTTAAAATAATAATATTATTATTATATTATTTTTTGTGGAATAACTCAATATTGTGTGCAACATAAGATTTTGAGGAAACTCATTGCTGCATGTTGAGTACGCTATCGAACAAAGTGTATCCTTTAACGTAAAATTAATATCTTATTCATAAATATTTATATATATGTAAATTATTATTGTATAAATATCTGGGATGTTACATTTTCTAAAGTATAAAGATAATCCAAGTTAGTATCCTCATTTTTGGCTTTGTGAAACATGATTTAGACTAAAATGAAACTTACATTGAAAACATTAACCTTGAGTCATACCTGATGCATCATGTTTCATATTGATATGTGGTTAACTCCTATATGCCACAAATTAATTGTGGATATTTTTTCCAAAGTATCAATATAATTAGAGATCATCTTCTTAGTTTTTTCAATGAGAATCATGTTTTAGACTAAAATGACACTTTAATATTAAAAACATGCAATTTGAGTCATATCAACCACATCATGTGTCGAATTCTTGTTCGGTCAATTCCTACACATCAAAAATAAATTTTAGATATTTTCCTAAATTATTAGGACAATCCAAACCTTTTTTCTCTATTTTGACTATCTGAATATCCTTTTAAACTAAAATAAAACTTATATTGAAAACATGAACTTTAATCCATATCGGCTACATCATGTTTTAGATTGATGTTCAGTCAATTCATACAAATCATAAATGAATTTTGTATCATTTTCATAAATTATAAAGTCATTATGAGTTTATTTTCTCAGTTTTAAATATGTGACATATTCATTAGAGTAAAATGACACTTTTTTAATGTGAAAACATGAACTTTTAGTCACACCACCAACACCATATCTGTAATTGATGTGTGGTAAATTATCACACGTAATAAATAATTTTTGGATAATTTTACTAAATTATCAGGACAATATAATATTTGTTTCTCAATTTTGGTTATGTGAATCATATTTTTGACTAAAATTACACTTTTACATTGATAACAAGCACTTCAAGACATACTTTACACATCACATATCATATTATTGTGGAGTTTATTATTAGATGTCAAAAATGAATTATGGATCATTTTTATAATGTATAAAAACAATGTAATCTCATTTTCTTGATTTTTTTCTATGTGAATAATGATTATGATTGACATGAGGTCAATTAATATGAATAAAAAATGAATTATGGATCATTTTTATAAATTATAAAGACAACATGATCGTGTTTCCTTAGTTTTGGGTTTATAGATCATGTTTTAGACTAAAATGAAACTTTTATATTAAAAACAAGCATATTGAATCATTCTGGTCACGTTATGCGTTATATTGACATGCATTCAATTCCATTACATCACAAATGAATTATGGGTCATTTTATTAAATTATCAAGAAAATATGAGATTATTTACTCAGTTTTAGTTATGTGAATCACATTTTAGACTAAAATGACACTTTTATATTGAAAACATACAATTTGAGTCATACAGACCACATTTCATATCAAATTGATGTGGGGTCAATTCTTACACATCACAAATGAATTATAGATTGGTTTAGTGAATTATTAAGGAAATATGAGCTTGTTTTGTCAATTTTGGATATATGAATCACTTTTTAGACTAAAATAACACTTTTATATTGAAAAATGAACTTTGAGTCATACTATCCACTTTGTATATCATATTGATGTGATGAAAATTACCACACATAAATAATGGATTATGGATTATTTTACTAAAGTAACATGATAATATGGTCTCTTTTTCTTATTTATGCCTATCTGGATCATGTTTTAGACTCAAATGTCACTATTATATTCAAAACATTTACTTTGAGCCATACCAGACAAGTCCTATGTCGAACAAATTATAGTCAATTCCTACAAATAAAAAATGAATTATTGATTATTATATTATATTATAAAAACAATATCATCTCATTTTCTCAATCTTTGTAATGTGATGAGTGTTTTATAGTAAAATGAAACTTTTTAATGTGAAAACATGCACTTTGAGTAATATCAGACACATCAATTTTCAGATAGACATTAAATATATTTATACACATCATAAATGAGTTATGGATCATTATACTAATGTATAAAGATAATATGAGCTTATTTTCTCATTTATGGCTATTTGAATTATGTTTTAGACTAAAATGATGCAATTATTTGGAAAACATAAACTTCAAGCCATATCAGTCATGTTTCTCTCAATATTGACATATTGTAGATTCCTATACATTAAAAATGAATTATGGGTAATTTTTCTAAATTATCAGGACAATTAAATATTTCTTACACATTTCTGGAACTATGAATCACTTTTTAACTAAAATGACATTTATATTGAAAAAAATCACTTTTATTCGTATCGATCACATCATGTGAAGAAATGACATGTAGCCAATCCCTATATAGCACAAATTGATTATAGATCGGTATCATAAACTATTAATACAATAAATCATCAATTTCTTAGTTTTGGATATGTGATGGATGTTTTAGAACAAAATGACACTTCTTATGTCAAAACAAATACTTTAAGTCATACCAGCCACATCATGTGTGGGATTGATGTATGGTCGACTCCTACATGTTAAAAATGAATTATAAATCCTTTTACAAAAGTATCAAGACAAACAAATCTTCATTTATTATTTTTTTCTATGTTATGTTTGATTTAGATTAAATGAAACTATTTAAATGAAAAAACATTCACATTGAGCCATACCGGCAACATCATGTGTCAGAATGATGTGTGGTCTATTTCTATACATTAGAAATTAATTATGGATCAATTTTATAATTTATAAACACAAGTCAAACTCATTTTCTCAATTTTTTCTATATGACACATGTCTTAGACTAAAATGGTACTTATATATTGAAAATAATCACTTTGATCCATACCAGACACATTGTGTATATGATTTACATTTAGTAGATTCCTATATTTCACAAATGAATTATGGATCATTTTACTATAGTATCATGACAATCCGAGCTCTTTTTCTCAATTTTGGCTATGTGATTCACGTTTTAAAATAAAATGACATTTTTATTGTGAACATACACTTAGAATCCTACTGTCACATCATGTGTTGGACTAATGTGTTTTCAAATCATCATGATCTATAAAAAAAATACAAACATATTAAGTAGTAACTTAAAAAGGATTTTGGAAAACATTCTGATTCCACATACTCTACAAACACATCTCTAAAAAAATATAATTCATCTTTTTAGTATAGAGATTATCAACAATCATAGTTTTACAGAGAAAATATAAAAAAATGATTAACAAATATTTTAAATGAAATTTTAATTTCCTTTATAATTACATGTTCAGGGATTCTATATTGTTGATGGTATATGATATATTTCACAAATTTATAAATATAATATGAAAAATTATTGTCATTATTTTCATTTAAACACTAAGGAAATATTGAATAAAATATTTAAATTGTTTTCAAATATGTTTTTATAGATAAATATTACTATAGATACATTAATTTGTCTATATTTATAGAAATCCATATGCTTATTGTGTTTAGTTAAAATCCTCAAACATTGATTTAAATGATATCTATAGATCACCCAATCATAAAAAACTCATTAAAAATATAAAATAAAATATATAATTTGAATTTTATCTATAAATATTGATTTTAGTACATGCCAAATTCACAATAGATATAATGTATGGTCGATTTCTTGGAAATCCATACTTTGGATCCAAAAAAATGAATATTCAGGGTATATAAATTCAATGTGATCTAGTGCTTCCTAAAAAAAAAAAATAAGTAATGAAAAAATAAAAATATATTTTATATGATTAGATTGTTGAGTTTTACCATTGCATTATATGTACCAAGAAGAGTCATTAGTCTATTATTTTCTTTTCAAACACCATTATTAATCTATCTTTTTTTTTAATTTCTTCAATTTTAAATTAACATTCGGTGTGGAAATGATGGAAAGATTAACATGTCAAAAAACACTTAATTGGGTTTTTCTTTTTTATAGTAGTAAAATATACACCAATAAACAATATGAGTATTTATTACATATAATGAACATATTAGATCATTTTTTTGTAAAAAAATTGAAAATAGACCTCATGTATGCATTCATAACAGAGACTCCTAGCCATTCAAACTTGATAATTTCATTTATACTCTCAAAAACAATCACTTATGTAATGGCATCTCAAAATATTTATTATTGATATTCAATTTAGGAAACATTTACACCATTGAATATTGTATATGCATGAAACTGAAATGTTAATATATATGGTAGTGTAATGGGTGGGGTGAAGGCACTCTCAAAAGTTCCTTTTGAATTCTTAGTGATCCACTAGATTTTTTGGATTTGACCTTATTTTTTCCCATAATTTTTTTCACCTATAAAACCATTCATAATTTCAAACCATTTTTTATCAACTATTAATGTTTTTTCATTTGAAAAAATTATGATGAATATATTGCATTATCTCTATGTATCTTTATAAGATTAAATGGCCATGTTATACAAGTTTTAATAGCATTATTAAGATTGTTGAAATATAGATCATCAAGAGGAATAGACAACGTGGATCATGGCTTGTGAGATACTTCAATCCCCACTCTCACATGATTTTTTGGGGGTTATTTATTATGTATCATGTCTCCTTAGATATTATACATTATAACCCTTATAAAAAGGCGATGGGTGTGTTTTTATAGATATAAAAACATACAATTTCACCCTGTATAATTTTAGTGATAGATTATTATTGGTAATTATTTTATTTACATTTAGCTTAATGTGTTATGAAAAAATTGATTACCACAGGTAAGGAAGATGATTTGGGGGAATGGATAGCATCAAATCTAGTGGGGTATGGATCTTCACTTAATAATAATTGTTCTACTATTTGTTCACTTTGACCATTTTTTTATATACTAGTCTACCAAACTAGCCTTGAAAAAAAATAAGCAATTATTTTTGCTAGAATGTCTTTCAATATCTTATATACATCTTCTGGTGACTTTGTATTCTAAAAATATTCTAAATGTGACACTCTGAAACCTTTACCACTAAGACAAATATATTGTTTGGGCCACTTCAAAGCTACTAAATGTAGTTATTCCCTGGATACAATAGAGGATGATCCTTGTATAAAAACCACATCAAAACATAGAAACATAAATAGATATTTTTATCTAATACTATTATAAAGTATGAAAAATTACTATTATGTCATACTTATACATGATTACCAAACTACATGTGTGTTTTCATCCACTAATTTTATTTTTTATTTATATGAGCCCCCTTCCATAGAATATTATGTGGGATGGAAGTGACTTTGGATTCAAATTGATCAACCTACATATAAAAAATGAACATATGCTTTTTCATATCACATAAAAATTTTATTGTAGGTTTAAAATACATATATTTTTATTTTCAAGTGAATATTATCCCATCCTTGAATTATAGTAGGGGTACATTGGTTTTGAGGCATTTTTCTTATTTTTATCACTCTTTTTTGTTTCATAAATTTATAATTACATATCAAAATGGATAAAATAAATAAAATAAAATAAAATATTATCAATTATAGTGAAAATGAGTTGATTCCTCATCACAAATAATAATGAAATATTTTCATGTTTCTTGTTTTATAATATGTATATACATAGTGGGTGGGTAGGGGTTTACTTTCCCCTCAAAATCATTGAGATACCACTTTGTAAGAAGTGTCTGAAATTTTATATGATATTTTCCAGTGACCATAAATAAAAATATCTTATGCAAATCATCTAAGATAAATGAACTCTATAAAGGATAATAAAAAATAAATAAACATTTCATTATATAAATTTTCATTAAAATGGTGAAAGTATATAACAAAATTATCCTAATATCTTCCAAAATTATTGTCCTCGATATAGCCAATAAATTATTCCATGTATCTATATAAATCGACACATGAATTCGAGTGATGAACCCAATGTAACTAATGAAAATTGACTTGTTAAGGTCAACAGGTTGGCTGTGTTGATTCATTCCAACCTAAAATTATATACCTTTTTTTCCTTAATAAATTTAGTTAACACAATGATGCTATTTTTCTTTTTTTTAATTCACATGTTGTTGATCCACTAATAATTCTTCAGTTTGAGCATCGATATCATGTTCTTCCTCAATATTGGTAACATCAACATGTGTATAATTCATTATTTGCGCAAGTATTTAATAGTTTAATTTAGATTACGTTAATACAATAGAGAAGACATAATATTAAGATGAAAGTAAAAGAATATTAAAAACACTTTAACCTATTAATTTATTGTGTTTTTTTTTCTTTAAAGGTTAGAGGGACATGGATACTCTATTGAGTATCTAAATCCCCTTGTTGTGGTTCTGTGTAACATACAAGACACTGAAAACATTGGTACATCCATTAAATGATTGTGATCTCCCAATAAAAGGTCCATCCTAAATAATTGACCAATTTTTGTTTTTGGGGCCTGGGATATAAAAAAATTTCACTTCATATAATGTAATTATGAAAAGTTCATCTTTATAACCTTCCACACTAAAATTCACCATTATAGATCCCAATTTTACAAATTTAACTACAATAATGTTTTAAACCAATTTACAATGTAAAATTTATTTTTGAAATGTTGTATAACCCAACTCAGATATTTTTTTGTTGATGCTGAAGTATGACATATTTGCATACATTGGATTTTTATCCTTGTAACAAGATGCATGAACCGCTTCTTACACAAGCATAAATACACTATTTTTCATCATACTAAGTCCACATTGTTCCTTCATACAGAACATAAAATAATTAATTACATAATCATTATAAGATAGTATATTTACATTTGGTCCTCTCACTATCCATTGAAGTTATTATTCAATTGTATTTAGATTCTCAGAAAATTCCTTATAAATATGATCTCAAAACTATCCTATAAATTATTGATTATGTGTATTTGATATCCATATTTTGACCCTTGATGGATTAAAATTTCTAAGAATTGTTTTTTGATATTTAAATTGTAGAGAAACCACTACACTATTATGTAAAATGTAAAGGTAAGCTTGATCTCTCTCCATAATGGTAATTGTAATAACATCTCTTATGAAAATTCCTTCACCCACAATGTCTCCATTGTAATGATATTTTCGGAGACCAAATCCATAAACATCTAATACGTAATTAGTACAAAATTCAAAATCATCTCTAACAATATACCACTCTTCAATACAACCTTCTAGACAACTTTGATTCTTGATGAATCCTTTCAAAATCATCTTATACTATTCAACGGGGTACATCCATCTGTAATATACATGACCGTATTGTTCAATCTATCAAACTAATTGTACCATCGCATGGACCATTATATCAAATAATGATGTTGGGAATAATATTTTTTATTCAAATAATATGATTGAAATTTCATTATTCTATGGGCATTATATAATATAACACTTGTATCCCACATAAATTTCATATCATTGATCAATGGATTTAAATATAAATCAATATCATTACTTGAGTGTCTTGGTCTAGATATAAGAAGAGACAACATAATGTATTTTCACTTCATTCATGAACATCAGGACAATTTATAATTTACCAACAAGGATGGCCATGTACTGTAAGTACTACTTTGAACACTAAAAGAGGTCACTCCATCTATAGATAATTCAATATATACATTTCTCAACTTGTTTCTAAATTCTTGATACTCATAATCAATTTTATTCCACTAATGAGATTCTATAGGATCATGTTATTTCTCATATTACATTATTGTATCTACATGCCATGTCAATTTTATAGCAGTTTCCTAACATTTATATAGTTCTATAAACTATGGAATGATAGGAAAGTACCATAAAACTTTCAAAGGACATGATTCATCTTCCTTGTATCGATTTGTACCACACTTAGGGTATTTAATTAGTGATTCATGGTCCTTGTGAAATAATATATAATCATTTGGATATGAATGTTTTTTTAGAGATCATACCCATTGAACGTAGAATTTGGTTAGTCTCGTATGTTTGAAAAGGAAATTCATTTTCTTCAGGTATCATATCATTTAAGAGACAAAGTAGTTCTTTAAAGCTGGTGTCTCTCCATCTGCTGCCAGATTTAAAATTATACAACATCAATATAACTAAAAAAGTTGTATAATTAGTGTAACTAGAACACAATGGACCCTTTTCATAGCTATTTAACTTCATACACAACTTTGGACAATCACGAAGGTCATGTTTGTCACGACCCGTCCTTGGGGCCCGTGCCGTGACTACCCCAAGCCCGCCTTCCATAGGCCAGGGGCTAGCGACTAGCACCAAGGCGTAAATCCCAACAAAAAGGGAAGGCATTGCCTTTGAAAAGTAAACAAGCACCACAGAGTAAGCAAGCGGAAAAGTAAACACTAAGTAAAAACTGTACAAGCTGTGCTGAAAGTAATAGGGGCCGGAAATACAAGCCCAACTATAAAGTACAACTGAAAGGAAAAACAGCAACTGAAAGGAAAAACTGCAGCGTCGAGCCGTCCTCTGGAAGTCCCACCTGAAGGGTGGTTACAGATATCCTCCACTGCTCCTCGGGTCCACCTAACCGCTCCGAGTACGTCCCGCCCAGTGGTCCACCTCCAGGTACTGTCCTGCTCCGCACGCCTCCTCCACGATCAGCGTTGTCCGTCGTCTGCAACCAACACCACGAAGTGCGGGCATAGCCCGTGCAGGGGTGAGTATAAGCTACTCAGTAGGGACCCCGAGACCCCCGAAGGTCTCCCGAAATCCACAAAGGATAAGTCACGAAGGAGAGATACAATAACGAAGTAACATCTGACACGGCTTAGGTATATGCCCATACATATACCTAAGTCATCAATTCCCCGATCGACTCCAATGTCTGAGCCCTAGCACAACCCAGTCCACACAGGAAAGTAAAACGCATACCCACGCAGGATAGAACAACACAATCCACAAAGGAGAGTAAACAGTAAATCCACACAGGATAGCTCAACACAATCCACAAAGGAGAGAAACACAAGATTCAGGTCACACAGGTATACTTCTTCGGATGACGATAAAGATGATCACTGAACCATCCAAGTCGTCGGACCCACGAAGTATCGATAGGTACTAACCTTGCAGTGACCCACACAGGATCGGACCCACACAGGATCGGGCCCACGCAGGACCTGTAGGAATTGGCTCACACAGAACCGCTGAGTGTAGACCCACACAGGATCGGACCCACACAGGATCAGGCTCACACAGGACCGGTCTCACGCAGGACCTGTAGCACTGATCCACGTATGATCGCTGAGTGCAGTAGTTGTCGCAGTCCGCTGAGGATCTCTGCACAGTCGTCGCCGCAGTCCACTGAGGATCTCTACACGGTCGTCGTCGGAGTCCACGGAGGATCTCTGCACAGTCGTCGCCGCAGTCCACTGAGGATCTCTGCACGGTCGTCGTCGGAGTCCACGGAGGATCTCTGCACGGTCGTCGCCGTCGAGGGAGCAGTCGCAGCCAGCACTAGGGTTCCCGCACACAGCGAGCTCGTTCGGGAGGGTCCGCTCCACGAGCCGAGAGGCTGATACATCAACTGTCACGAAGTCCGATGTTGATGTATCCAAAAGTTCCGTATCGTCAACAGGAACTCAACGTCGCAGACGGCGCGTCAAACGGACGCCCGGTCTGAGAGTTATTGGCATTTTCGTCCCAGGGGCCCGGTTGGTTTTTAAGGCAAAACCAACCCGACCGCACTCCACCTGCGTCCAAACCTCGGGCGGAGTATGCCAAAAGAGGCGTCTCACTTAGAGGAATTCAACAAAGCTGAAGGCACGTCAATCGGACGTCCGTACCTCAAGATATGAGTGTTTCCGCTCCGAGGGCCCGGTTGGTCTCGTGTACGAACCAACCCGGCCGAACTCAATTTATTCGGAAACCTTGAGTGTGATATACCAAAACGACCGTCTCGATCCAAGGATCGCGTTGCCGTTGACGGCGAGTCGTTTGGAGGCACGAAGCTCAAGTTACGGGCGTTTGAACGAAAACGTCCGAAGAAGGGGGGTACGGGCCCGGGTCGACCCGGCCCGACCCCCCCCCTGGGTTGGCCCGAACCGGGTCGACCCGACCCGGTTGGCCCGGCCCGTCCTGGCCAGGGCCGGTCCGGCTCGGCCGAGCGGCGCGGGTGGAAGCCGCGGGCGCAGCCCCCGCGGTCAAGAGAGAACCGCGGGCCGCGCTGGTGAACCGCGGACGCGTCCCGCCTGGTCGAACCGGACCCGCATGGCCACGGGTCCGTTGGCCGCCGCCGCCACCGCGGCCTCGTCCGGCGGCGCGCCGGGGCGCCGCCGGCAGCTTCCACGGGCCGCCGGCGTCGCTCTGGTGGCCCGTTTTCCTTCCCGTCTGCGCCCTTGCTCCTCCCGGGATCCGTTCTTTACTGCGGGATCGTCAAACAACCGCTGCGGCACGTTCCGTCGTCGTCCGTCAAATCCGCACAAAACGAAGAACGGTGAAGGGTCGTCGGGCCGTGTTCGTTTGGCCCGCACCCTCCACGTTAGAGATAAACAACCGGGAGAAATTTATTCCACACAGGAAACAACAATTTTTAATAAGATTAAAAATTGTTCACAAAACAGTTCTTTAATTTCTTTAAGAAACATTGACGGGAATAATTAAAAAGGGGTAATTTCCAAAATAAATCCCTACCTCGTCGATCGTCGCGCGCGGGTGTTCTTCGCGGAAAAGATCGTCGCGGAAGAGAGGGATCGTCGCGTCGTCGCGGGGAGGTGTCGCGTCGTCGCGGAATCCAGTGTTGAGTCGGCGAACTCAAGAAGCCGATCGAAGATCCGTCGCGGAGGAAGAGACGTCGCAGAAGAACGTTGTCGGCGATGCGGATCAAGGTGTCGCGTCGTCGACTTCCGGGTTCGGCGTTCTTCGCGTTCTTCGCGTTCTTCGCGTTCTTCGCGTTCTTCGCGTTCTTCGCGTTCTTCGTGAGGGAGAAGGAGAAACAAGGATCCTCTCAAATCTTCTCAAAAGATTTTGGGTTGGTCTTATTTTATTAATATGCCAACACACGAAAACCGGTTAAGAAACGATTGAATTAATTCGTTGAATTAATTCAACGAAAGAAACAGGCCATTTAATTCACGAAAGAAACAGCCCATTTAATTCACGAAAGAAACAGCCCATTTAAATGGTCTGTTAAGAATTTAGAAAATGCGTCGGTTGACTTTCATTAAGACGGGTTTTCACGGGTGCGTTTCTTAGCGGAAAGAAACGGCGGGGCTCGTGCGGGCCCCACCTCACAAATATCCTACCAAGGGGGTAGGATATTTCTGGATAGCATCCTATCCAGTTCAAATATGTTCAAGACGCCTTTAAGTGGCTTCCAAGTGGCTTAAGTGAAATAAAATAAAGTTGTCGCAAAATTATTTTATTTCTTAACTTTAAGCCCGAAAATTAAAAACCACACCCGAGCAAACGCAACTCCGTAAGAGGCATTTCTAAGCGAATACTGGCGCTGCGATTTCATCGGTGCCCTCAGAATTCGATTCCGGGCACCGGTTCAAAAGTTATAAAAACCCGCTCGTCCGTTCACTGAACGTACCCGAGCCAAACTTCGGAAAATGATTACGGGCACACCGGGCCTCGGAATCAGGTTCCGTCAGAAACTGTGCTCTTGTAAAATTCCAAAGAAAATTAAGAAAAAATTTCCTTGAAATTTACGGGTCTTTACATTACTCCCACCTCAGGAATTTACGTCCTCGTAAAGATACATCAAAAACAAGGGAAACAAATGTGGGTACTGAGCACGCATCTGAGCCTCCCGCTCCCAAGTGCTCTCCTAGAGGTTCCCGTGCTGCCATCTGATGCGCACAAGAGGAATTGATCGCCCACGTAGGACCCGCTCCTGTCGATCCTCTATCTCCACTGGGACCTCCGCAAAAGTCGCTCCATCATCCACGTCTAGCTTCCCATAGTCAATGATGTGTGTCGGGTCGTGCACGTATCTCCTCAGCTGGGATACGTGGAAGACGTCATGCACCCGTTGCAACTGAGGTGGCAGATCCAGACGATAAGCCACCTCGCCAACCCTGCTGAGGACCTAGAAGGGTCCGATGAAGCGTGGAGACAACTTGCCACCTTGGCCAAATCTCCTCAAACCACGTCGAGGTGAGACCCGCAAGAAGACGTGGTCGCCATCCTCGAACTCTAGTGGCCTCCGCCTCCTGTCAGCATATGACTTCTGCCGGCTCTGTGCTGTCCTCATCCGCTCCTGGATGACCTGGACCTTCTCTGTCGTGGCCCGGACCATCTCTGGTCCCACAAGTGCTAACTCTCCAGGGTCTGTCTAGCACAAAGGAGATCTACAAGGCCTGCCGTACAACGCCTCATAGGGTGTCATCCCGATGGTGGAGTGGTAGCTGTTGTTGTACGCGAACTCCACCAAGGGTAGGTGGTCCTCCCAACTGCGACCAAAGTCGAGGACACATGCACGGAGCATGTCCTCAAGAGTCTGAATGGTCCTCTCCATCTGACCATCCGTCTGAGGGTGAAAGGTGGTGCTCAGACGTAGCCGCGTCCCGAACGCCTCCTGCAACCCCTTCCAAAGCCGGGAAGTAAAACGAGCGTCCCGATCGGAGACGATAGTCGATGGCACACCGTGAAGCCGTACAATCTCCTGAACGTAGAGACGCCCCAAACTCTCTACTGAGACCTGCTCTCGGATGGGCAAGAAGTGTGCCGACTTGGTGAGTCGGTCAACAATCACCCAAATGGAATCGTGACCTCTGGAAGTGCGAGGAAGTCCAGTCACGAAGTCCATAGATATCCCGTCCCACTTCCACTCCGGGACCTCCAAGGGCTGTACCAAACCTGCTGGTACCTGATTCTCTGCCTTCACCTGCTGGCAGGTGAGGCACCGTGAAACGAACTCTGCCACAGCCTTCTTCATGCCCGGCCACCAGTGCTGTCGTCTGAGATCCTGGTACATCTTCGCCACTCCAGGATGTACCGCCAAAGGAGAAGTGTGATACACTCTCATCACCTCCTCTCGTAAAGCGACTGGTACCAAGGTACGTCCCCTGAAAAGGACATCGTGCTCTTCTTCAAGGGAGAAACCATCAGGTGCCTGTCCCGAGGATATCTGTGCACGTCGTGTCTCACAGTCAACGTCCCATTGATGTGCCTCTCTGACCCGCTGAAGAAGTGGAGGAGAGACTGTGAGAGACTGAAGGAAGGCTGCTCTGTCTCTATCCACGAAGGATATATGCAAAGCGGCTAGCTGCTCTGTCGCCTCCTCAAGTAGCTGGATGCCCGTCCTCCTGCTGAGGGCATCAGCCACCACGTTCCCCTTCCCAGGAGTATAGACTATCTCAAATTCATAGTCCTGGAGGAACTCGAGCCATCGCCAATGTCTCAGGTTCAGGTCCTTCTGAGAGAAGATGTACCTGAGACTCTGGTGGTCAGAAAAGACTGTGAAGCGCTCGCCCATCAGATAGTGTCGCCATGTCTTCAGGGAAAAGACCACTGCTGCCAACTCCAAGTCATGGGTAGCGTAGTTCTGCTCATGAGGCCTCAACTGACGTGATCTGTAGGCAATCACGGCCCGCTCCTACATCAGGACACACCCGAGTCCGGTCCCTGATGCATCGCAGTAGACTACGTATCCAACTCCCTCCTTAGGCAACCTCAAGATAGGTGCACTGGTCTACCTCTGCCTCAGCTCCTGGAAGCTCTGCTGACATTTGTCTGACCACACGAAGGGTTTCCCCTTCTTCGTCAACGCTGAGAGTGGGGCCGCAACTCTGGAGATGTCTGGAACAAATCTCCGATAGTATCCGGCTAGGCCCAAGAAACTCCGCACCTCTGTCACGCTCTTGGGTGGCTCCCAAGCTAGCACTGCCTCGATCTTCGCTGGATCCACTGCAACTCCCGCCTCAGAAATGATGTGCCCCAAGAAGTGGACCTCACGTAACCAGAACTGACACTTCGAGAGCTTGCCATAAAGCTGGTGCTCTCGGAGTGTGTCTAGTACAACACGTAGGTGGTAGGCGTGCTCCTCCTCCGTCGTCGAGTACACCAAAATGTCGTCGATGAAGACCACGACAAATCGATCGAGGTATGGCTGGAAGATCCTGTTCATGAGGCTCATGAACACTGCTGGAGCGTTGGTCACGCCGAAAGGCATAACCAAGAACTCATAGTGGCCATACCGACACCTAAAGGTCGTCTTCTGCACATCCTCGTCTCGAACTCTAAGCTGATGATAGCCTGACCTGAGGTCTATCTTCGAGAACCACCGTGCTCCCTTGAGTTGGTCGAAGAGGTCATCAATCCTGGTTAGCGAATACTTGTTCCTCACTGTCACCTGATTCAGGCGACGATAATCGACACACAGTCGCAAGCTCCCGTCTGCCTTCTTGGCGAACAAAATCGGGGAAGCCCAGGGTGAAACACTGGGTCGGATGAACCCCTTGCCCTGCAAGTCCTCCAACTGTACCCGCAGCTCTCGAAGCTCAGCGGGGGCCATCCGATATGCTGGAGTGGATATTGGGGCTGTCCCGGGGTACATGTCAATATAAAATTCTACCTCTCTACGAGGAGGTAGTCCTGGAACGTCGTCGGGAAAGACGTCCGCGTACTGATCCACCACTGCAGGAAAACTGGGACTCCGCACATCAACTGCTCCCAGGATGAGGCTAGCCAACTGATGAGTGATGGGCTGACCTCTCCTCTGCGTGAGTCTATCCTGGGCTGCTAAGGCTCCCTTTTCGCCGGTGAAGGTGAACCTGCTTCCGTCGGTGCGCACACATCGCACCTTGCGCCTAATGCAGTCAATCTGAGCATGGACCGTAGATAACCAATCCATGCCCAAGATGACGTCGTAAGGCCTCGACGCTGCTACAAGAAGATCCCAGCCGAAGCTCTCACCTCCTAGAGTAATCTCACACTGCCGGCACCAGTGCGTAATCGTCGAGTCTGCTCCCGTAGGAGTCTCTAGCTGTAAGGATCGAGCCAACGGCTCTGTCGGAATCTCCGAGCTCCGAACAAGGGCAGTGGCTGTGAAAGAGTGACTCGCTCCTGTGTCTATCAGAACTGCAGCAAGGGTGGAATAGACACAGATCGTACCTCAAATCATCTCTGGCGCACCGTGGTCGTAGGCCTCCGCTGCCTGGAGCTGAGCCTGTCTCTGCCCGCCAGCTCCCTGTGGTCGGGGCGGGCCTCCTGGTGGTGGTGGTGGCAGAGCCTCAAAGCGTCACCCACCACCTGCTGCTCGGCCAGCTCCTCTGCCTCGTCTGCCTCCTCCCTGCGGACCGCCACGGTCGACCCTCTGCCTCTTCCTGGGTGGTCCCTCCACCGTCGGCTGCCCCTCTGTACGACGGGTCGGGCAGTCACGAGCCATGTGGCCCCGCCCGCCGCACTCGTAGCACTGCCTGCCTCTCGGAAGACTGGGTCCGGGCTGGGTGCCCTGCACTGCTGAGCCAGTGTCTCGAGGTCGCCTGCCGGAAGGCCTGGTCTGCCTGGAACCCTGAGTCATCCGTCGGCTACCTGCTGCCGAAGACTCCGCTATCTGCCGCCCTGCGGTAGGTCTCGCTGTGGACTCAGCCAGGAAGCTCTCGATCAGGAGGGCTCACTCCAGTACTCCTGCCTGGGTCGGGATGCTGAGGGAGATCAGCGATGCCCTGATCTCGTGTCTCAATCCCTGCTCGAAGGTCTGGGCTCGGAAGAAGGGGTCCCGTACCATGTCTGTCGAGTAGCGAGATAGGTCGGTGAACCTCGCCGCGTACTGAGCGACCATCAAGCTGCCCTGCCGCAACAGAAGAAGCTCCTGGATGCGCACCGCACGGAGGGTGGCCAGGACGAACTCTGAGCGGAAGAGGCTCTCGAAGTCCGTCCAGAGGAGGGTGGCCTCATCGTGTACCTGGAGCATCAGGCTCCACCAGCGTCCGGCTGCTGCGTGCAGTAGGCTCGCCGCGAGGATCACCATGAGGTCTGCTGGTGTCCTCACTAGCCTGAAAACTCGGACGACCGCCTCCAGCCAGTCCTCGGCTGCCTGGGGGTCCAACTCCCCACGGAACCTGGGTGGTCGCTGGTGCTGGAACTCGTGCAGAGCTCCGAGGCGTCGTGCGTCGTCAGCTGCCAGTGCTGGTAGCATCGGGGGCTCGGCGGGTAAAGGTACCGCCGGTGCCTCTGCTGTCAACGGGCCCTTTACCGAGGCCTCGTCGCTCGGCGGGCTGTCGTCGCGCCCTACTCTAGGAACCCTAGCTGGCTGCTGTCGTCGTGCCATCCTGAAAAGGAAACAAGTATGCCACGGTCAGAACAGTATACCTGGTGAGCTGACACAAGTAATCACAAAGAAAACTTGAAACACACATGCAATCAATGTTTTCGTGCATTAAGTCGGGAATCAGAAGTCAGGGTCCTGGTGTATGGATACGTCGGCCGCCGCACCAACACTGGACTCCCTGGACTGATAACCACACTCAATACGCTAAACACTATTGAATCACATAGAAGAAAGATCAGAGTCTACGGTAGAACCGACCACCTCTGATACCAATTTGTCACGACCCGTCCTCGGGGCCCGTGCCGTGACTACCCAAAGCCCGCCTTCCATAGGCCAGGGGCTGGCGACTAGCACCAAGGCGTAAATCCCAACAAAAAGGGAAGGCATTGCCTTTGAAAAGTAAACAAGCACCACAGAGTAAGCAAGCGGAAAAGTAAACACTAAGTAAAAACTGTACAAGCTGTGCTGAAAGTAATAGGGGCCGGAAATACAAGCCCAACTGTAAAGTACAACTGAAAGGAAAAACAGCAACTGAAAGGAAAAACTGCAGCGTCGAGCCGTCCTCTGGAAGTCCCACCTGAAGGGTGGGTACAGATAGCCTCCACTGCTCCTCGGGTCCACCTAACCGCTCCGAGTACGTCCCGCCCAGTGGTCCACCTCCAGGTACTGTCCTGCTCCGCACGCCTCCTCCACGATCAGCGCTGTCCGTCGTCTGCAACCAACACCACGAAGTGCGGGCATAGCCCGTGCAGGGGTGAGTATAAGCTACTCAGTAGGGACCCCGAGACCCCCGAAGGTCTCCCGAAATCCACAAAGGATAAGTCATGAAGGAGAGATACAATCACGAAGTAACATCTGACACGGCTTAGGTATATGCCCATACATATACCTAAGTCATCAATTCCCCGATCGGCTCCAACATCCGAGCCCTAGCACAACCCAGTCCACACAGGAAAGCAAAACGCATACCCACGCAGGATAGAACAACACAATCCACAAAGGAGAGTAAACAGTAAATCCACACAGGATAGCTCAACACAATCCACAAAGGAGAGAAACACAAGATTCAAGTCACACAGGTATACTTCTTCGGATGACGATAAAGATGATCACTGAACCATCCAAGTTGTCGGACCCACGAAGGATCGATAGGTACTAACCTTGCAGTGACCCACACAGGATCGGACCCACACAGGATCGGGCCCACGCAGGACCTGTAGGAGTTGGCTCACACAGAACCGCTGAGTGTAGACCCACACAGGATCGGACCCACACAGGATCGGGCCCACACAGGACCGGGCCCACGCAGGACCTGTAGCACTGATCCACGTAGGATCGCTGAGTGCAGTAGTCGTCGCAGTCCGCTGAGGATCTCTGCACAGTCGTCGCCGCAGTCCACTGAGGATCTCTGCACGGTCGTCGTCGGAGTCCATGGAGGATCTCTGCACAGTCGTCGCCGCAGTCCACTGAGGATCTCTGTACGGTCGTCGTCGGAGTCCACGGAGGATCTCTGCACGGTCGTCGCCGTCGAGGGAGCAGTCGCAGCCAGCACTAGGGTTCCCGCACACAGCGAGCTCGTTCGGGAGGGTCCGCTCCACGAGCCGAGAGGCTGATACATCAACTGTCACGAAGTCCGATATTGATGTATCCAAAAGTTCCGTATCGTCAACAGGAACTCAACGTCGCAGACGGCGCGTCAAACGGACGCCCGGTCTGAGAGTTATTGGCATTTTCGTCCCAGGGGCCCGGTTGGTTTTTAAGGAAAAACCAACACGACCGCACTCCACCTGCGTCCAAACCTCGGGCGGAGTATGCCAAAAGATGCGTCTCACTTAGAGGAATTCAACAAAGCTGACGACACGTCAATCGGACGTCCGTAGCTCAAGATATGAGCGTTTCCGCTCCGAGGGCCCGGTTGGTCTCGTGTACGAACCAACCCGGCCAAACTCAAGGTATTCCGAAACCTTGAGTGCGATATACCGAAACGACCGTCTCGATCCAAGGATCGCGTTGCCGCTGACGTCGAGTCGTTTGGAGGCACGAAGCTCATGTTACGGGCGTTTGAACAAAAACGTCCGAAGAAGGGGGGTACGGGCCCGGGCCGACCCCCCCCCCCCCCCCCCGGGGTCAGCCCGAACCGGGTCGACACGACCCGGGTCCGACCCGGTTGGCCCAGCACAGCTCGGCTGGCTCGGCTCGGCCGAGCGGCGCGGGTGGAAGCCGCGGGCGCAGCCCCCGCGGTCGAGAGAGAATCGGGGCCCGCGTGCGGGCCGCGCTGGTGAACCGCGGATGCGGCTCTGCCGCGTCCCGCCTGGGCGAACCGGACCCGTGCGGCCGCGGGTCCGTTGGCCGCCGCCGGCGTCGCTCTGGTGGCCCATTTTCCTTCCCGTCTGCGCCGTTTCTCCTCCCGGGATCCGTTCTTTACTGCGGGATCGTCAAACAACCGATGCGGCACGTTCCGTCATCGTCCGTCAAATCTGCACAAAACGAAGAACGACAGAGGGTCGTCGGACCGTGTTCGTTTGGCCCGCACCCTCCGCGTTAGAGATAAACAACCGGGAGAAATTTATTCCACACAGGAAACAACAATTTTTAATAAGATTTAAAATTGTTCACAAAATGGTTCTTTAATTTCTTTAAGAAACATTGACGGGAATAATTAAAAAGGGGTAATTTTCCAAAATAAATCCCTACCTCGTCGATCGTCGCGCGCGGGAATTCTTCGCGGAAAAGATCGTCGCAGAAGAGAGGGATCGTCGCGTCGTCGCGGGGAGGTGTCGCGTCGTCGCAGAATCCGGTGTTGAGTCGGTGAACTCAAGAAGCCGATCGAAGATCCGTCGCGGAGGAA
The DNA here is from genome assembly GCA_963277665.1 of Viscum album. Lineage (NCBI taxonomy): Eukaryota > Viridiplantae > Streptophyta > Magnoliopsida > Santalales > Viscaceae > Viscum > Viscum album. The sequence continues at coordinate 124,202,121 of OY728160.1, read as the reverse complement.
GAGACGTCGCAGAAGAACGTTGTCGGCGATGCGGATCAAGGTGTCGCGTCGTCGACTTCCAGGTTCAGCGTTCTTTGCGTTCTTCGCATTCTTCACGAGGGAGAAGAAGAAACAAGGATCCTCTCAAATCTTCTCAAAAGATTTTGGGTTGGTCTTATTTTATTAATATGCCAACACACGAAAACCGGTTAAGAAACGATTGAATTAATTCGTTGAATTAATTCAACGAAAGAAACAGGCCATTTAATTCACGAAAGAAACAGCCCATTTAAATGGTCTGTTAAGAATTTAGAAAACGCGTCGGTTGACTTTCATTAAGACGGGTTTTCACGGGTGCGTTTCTTAGCGGAAAGAAACGGCGGGGCTCATGCGGGCCCCACCTCACAAATTTCCTACCAAGGGGGTAGGATATTTCTGGATAGCATCCTATCCAGTTCAACTCAGTTCAAGCCGCCTTTAAGTGGCTTCAAGTGGCTTCTAAGTGGCTTAAGTGAAATAAAATAAAGTTGTCGCAAAATTATTTTATTTCTTAACTTTAAGCCTGAAAATTAAAAACCACACCCGAGAAAACGCAACTCCGGAAGAGGCGTTTCTAAGAGAATATCGGCACTGTGATTTCATCGGTGCCCTCAGAATTCGATTCCGGGCACTGGTTCAAAAGTTAGAAAAATCCGCTCGTCCGTTCACTGAACGTACCCGAGCCAAACTTCGGAAAATGATTCCGGGCACACCGGGCCTCGGAATCAGGTGCCGTCAGAAACTGCGCTCTTGTAAAATTCCAAATAAAATTAAGAAAAAATTTCCTTGAAATTTACGGGTCTTTACAATGTTAAATTTCTATTTTCATTTATCTCAAACGATATCTATCATCATTTACACTAGTAATCATACAAAATGATCTATAAATCACCGCATCGTCTCAGTATGTATCTACATTCAATTTTTCCCTTTTATTAGTCCAATATTTATAGAGATGATTTATTATACGGAAAATAAAATACTCTTCCAACTCTTATTGATAAATTCAAATTGGATAACAACAATGTAAGCACGAACAAAGTATTTGAGAAGGTTTGTAGGTATACTCTATTGAAAACATGATGAACAATTTAAATCCATCATCATACGCCTTTGTCATACGATTAGCATCCATCTATTAGAGATTCATATCCATCCTATTAGGTTCAATGATATTCATTTTGTAAAAAAGTAAATAAATACACCCAAGGTATGCATATACTGTATATATATAATGATATGTAAAAAAGTATCATATTTTGAGTGTAAATATATAATTATGTATATGTGTGTGTCTAAACATATTTGTGTGTAAATATATAAATCCTATTTCTTAAAGAAGTACATTATCTTTGAATTTAAAGGATAAAGTTATTGCAACTTCTAAGAAATTTGATTATTTTCCTAGGAAAAAAGTCATTCTCACTTTGGACTCTTGAGGAATCAATGAAACCAAAAGTTTTAATGACAAAAAAGGACAAACAAAATTATAGTTTCATTGATAAATAGTGTCATATCATTATAATAAATAATTTTATGATGTTGTAGTTGAATTAATCTACCCTTAATAAATTTAGTTATGTATATAAATACAATGTATATATTTAAATATATATAGATTCATTTAGATATATTTTATTTCAATATAAAATTATTAATATATATGTGTGTGTGTGTGTGTGTTTCTACATATATATATAAACACACACAAGGATAGCCCTACAAATTGATGTGATGGGAAGCCCAACATTCCAAAATACCAAGGTGAGAGGGAACCCTAGAAATCCAAAGTGAAAAACCCTTGGATCTAGGAAAACAATTGCTCAACAAACAATGCCAAAAAATAATTGAAATGGTGGATTCGAATCTAGGGTTTCAAAGATCAATTACAAGGGAAGTAGAACTAAAAAACTTGAAATTATGCAAGATTGGTTAAAAAGGAGTACAAAGAATCACATACCTTCAGTTTTGGGAGGGTTAATTCATCCGAAAAATTCGAGGGAGAGCAGAGATAGAGTTTGAGTTCTGCGAGAGCTTGAATAGCACAAGTGAATGAGGTTTTTATTAGGGTAGATTTTAAAATATTTGAAATGGTTTTATTAAGAATTATTTTAAGCACAAATAAAAATTGTTTAAAATAAATTTCAAAAAATATTAAATGAATAAATTTTAAAAATAATTAAATCATAAAAATTTAAAAAATAATTAACATTATAAATGAATAAATAATATTAAATGAGTGAAATTTAATAATTAAAAATGAATAGATTTAAAAAATAATAAAAAAATTGAATAGATTTTATTAATTATATAAATTTCAAAAAAAATATCAAAAATGAATATAAATTAAAATGGAATTGAATACACATTAATTATGTACATTACAGCCATATTAAAAAATAAATAAATTTTAATGAATAATTATGTAAAAATAAAAAATAAAAATGAAAAAAATATAAAAAAATGTCAAATTAATAAATATTAGAAATTAATAAATTATTAAAAATGTAAAAAATAATTATCATTGTTAATAATTAAAAAATATTAAATTAATTAATGTAAAAATATTGTGAAATATAATAATTAAAAAAGAAAAATATTGGAAAAATATTAAAAAATGAATAAGTTTTATTAATTATATATCTTTTAAAAATTTAAAATGAAAATATATATTAAAGGAAAATTAATGCATATTAAAGATATAAATTACAACCATATTAAAAATATTAAATGTTAATAAATAAATATATATAAATAAAATATTTAAAGTGAATAAAATTGAAAAAATATTAAATGAATAAAAATTAAAAATAAATAAATTTAAAATATGTTTAACAAATAATTAATATTATTTTTGAATAAATAATATTAAATAAGAATAAAATATAAAAAATAATTAAAATTGATAATTTTATATATTAAATAAAAATATAAAAAAATGAATATAATTTACCAATTTAGAAAATATATTAAATATTAATAAATAAAATTCTAAATTGAATAATAAAAATTGAATAAATTATATAGAAATATTGTGTGTGTGTGTGTGTTTCTATATAATATTAAAATAATTTTTTATAGTGTGTATGAAATTAATGTATATATATAACACAAGTTTGATAATTTTAAAATTGAAAAAATAAATTAACTTTATATAATGTGTTATTAAATTTTTGTTACTCGATACTAATTAGTAAATATTTTCAATAAATATTCATTTTTAATTATATTATAAATTCTTTTAACGAAATATATGACTTATTAAGTATAAATACATATTTTTTGTTATATAAATCATACTTAAAGAAATAGTATACGTATATATACAACAATATAAATATATTTATATATATAAAATATTAAATATAGTATTGAATTAATATGTATAATGTTAGGGCCAATAGGAGCCTATATACCCAGAGAAGGGGGTGAATCAGGGTATGGATATTCTTTTTCAAAGTTCTTCCTGCCCCAATGGATATTGACCTCTTTGTTAAAAGGGTCACTTTGTTTGCACTTGTGTGGTTACTGTGATCACTTGTCTCCTTTACCAGATGATGATGCTTTGAATGAAATGCAGGGAAGTAAGCAGGCAGACACATAGATTTTACTTGGTTCACCACTAAGGGCTACGTCCAAGGAGCATACGCTGACAAGTTGCCGGTTCGTACCAAATTCCACTAGACTTCACTAGCTGTGGATTATAATGTTTGGGCTAGATCACTTCTATGCCCAGGCTCACTGCCTATACAAGGTTTAGGGTCAGCTCACTGCTTTCCCAAGGGTCACTCCCTGTTTCTCTCTCTCTCTCTGGCTAACTGCCGGTGGAGAGGATCACCTTCTTCCTCTTCCTAAGCTCACTACTCTGGAAGGGAATCCACTCATAGTTTATAGACCTGTAGGTCTCTTCATTTGAATGAAGGAATGCATCTTTCTCTGTATGTAGATGCTCTGTTGAAGTAAAAATTTCACCTGTAGATGAATATCTTTTTGCACCGAAGCTATCGGGAAAACTTCCAGCTTCCACGCAGTCCGAAAATCACTCCTGGAACAAAACCTTACTTGGAGCGCAAGTCAACCTCGGCGCGCAAGTATCGGCACGCAAGTCACAACGGGCGCGCAAGTATACCTCAGACACTTGCGCGACTCAAGCTTCCTCAACTCCAAACTTGCGCGACTCTCTTCCTTTTACGCCCAAACCAATATTGGCGCGCAACTGCCAACCAGCGCGCAACTTCTAACACTGGTGCACAACTTCAACCTCTGGCGTGCAAGTCCCACCTGCGCGGCCACACACACTACTTGCGCGACTACCACACCTGCACGATGGGAGCTCTGATTTCTCAAAGAGTTGAACTATGGTAGAAAATAAGGAGGGGTGGTCCAGTATTTATAGGCAAATTGACCACCCTACGCGACGGCGCGCAAGCCACCTGCGCGACCCAGTCTCGGCGTGCAAGTCTTCTCTCCTTTTAGACACTTGCGCGACCAACTCCCAAACTTGCGCGGACCTATTTCCTTATCCATATTTTGATCTTCTGATCTTGAAAAACATATGGCGCGCAAGTGTCCAATACTCCACGTCCTCGGCATGCAAGTCCCTTTGCCAAAAATTTTTTTCTTCATTTGTCGATTTTCAGGCCCAAAAATTTGGCAAACACTGGAAAACGGCGCCACCTTATATTTGTTCTTTTGTACCGCCTCCAGATCATCCATTCCTTTTATCGACGTTCTTCAATCAAACATGGATCGTTGACAATAGATCTTGAACTCGACATTCCACCATGAAATACTCTTTGTCAACAATCACAACTCAGATGTCCACTTTGTCAACAAACACAATCACCTCAAAAATGCTTCAATGATACCTTGAGGGATTTTTGCCCAACATATAAAAACTTTTAAAAATGAATAAATTATAAAATTATTAAACGAATAAATATTAAAAATAAATAAATTTAAAAAAAGTAATCAAAATAAACAAAATTATTAATGAATGAATAATAAGAAATGAATGAATGTTAAAAAATGGGTGAAATTTATATAAAAATGAATAGATAGAAAAAAAATATTAAAAATGAATAACATTTATTAGTTATATAAATTTAAAAAATGAAAATTGATTATATATTAAAATGAAAACGAGTACATCTATTAATAATATATGTTACAACCCTATTAAAAAATTAAATGTTAATCAATAAATATGTATAAATTAATATTAAAAATGAATAAAATTACAAAAATGTCAAAAAAATAAAAACTAATAAATTAAAAAATTAAAAAAATATTTAAAAAATTATTAATGAAATAAATAATAATAACACTTAATAAGTTTATATATATATATATATTAAAAAGAAATAAATATTATAAATGAAATAAAAATATAAAAAATAAAATCTAATAATTAAAAACATAATATATTAAATTTTAAATGTTACTAAATAAAAATATAAAATGATAGTATCTAAAATTTATTATTTTTCTATGTGTTTTCTATATAAAATTGGATTAATTTCATATATGGATGTGTGAAATTAATATATATATATATATACACACACACATAGATTTGATATATATCAAATTGAGAAAACAAATGGAATTGATATAAAAAATTATTAAATGTCTCTTAATATTAATTAGTCAATGTTTTCAATTAATATTCTTTAAATTATCTTATAAAGCATTTTTCAATTAATATATGACATATTAAGTGTAAATTATTATTTTTTATTAATATTTAAAAAAATTATATACATATATATATATCAATATAAAAATATTTGAATATTAAAAATGATTTTTAATAATACATAAACTTTTATAAGATGATTAAATTTTATCAGTGCTTAAAAACATGCAAATAAAAGTCAATATTATCAATGCTAGATAAAATAACTGATAAATATAACATTTATCCAAGCTAGAAAATCACTGATAAATGTTGTAATTTTGTTATTTCTTTTTTTAATACTCATAAAGATACCCTTTATTAGTACTTTTATCTAGCACTTATAAAACCACTCCTTTATCAGTTATTTTTTTGCATTGCTAAAGGGTACCATTCAATATTAACAATTTTGTAGTAGTTCCAACACCTTGAAGTAGTCAATGAGCTCCTTCTTCGGCCCCTCCTACTATTATCCCTTGATTATGAACACCTTACTCCCAACATGTATAACTTATGGCCAACATAATAAACTCAAAAACTGGCATGTACTCATTTGTAAGGATCATAGCCAAACAATGGTGTTATATCATTCCCAATGTAACAACCCATCTTGGATCACTATATGAACAGAAACCATATTGGTTCACCATATGACCTCATGTGTGCCTCCACAAATGCCAAAGGCTACCAACTAGTGTTGGGGAGTCTAAGGAGATATTGCTGGGAGGCTATACCCCCTATATCAGAGTGTACAATGGAATAATAAATGATTAAATATCATACATTATAATAATAAGAAAGTTGAGGTAGTGAATATGAACAAGGAAAATAATAAATGAAATGAAATAAAGGATTCAGTAGCCATACCTAATATACACATCTAATCACCCACTTAGTCGATCACATCGACATATGAAAACCAAAAGTAATTAAAAGATATTGGGATCTATGACTACACTAAGCCTCTCCTCATCCTGGTCTTCTGGAATCATCTGAATTTTCCAGCTTGACCATGCTATCCTAGGCCTTAGCCAGACCCATGCAGGCAACAACCATGTGATATATGCTGCTGTACCCATGTGTAATGTCGTACTGAGGAGTTTGTGGGTAAAAAATTCATAACGGAACCACCGACACAGTCCCTTATTAACTGATATATATTGTGATATGTGCATGTGACAAACTCAACTGAAATAAATAAATAAATTATACAACATAATCAAAAAAATAAATACTTATCTCAATACCGACTTTGTCTTGATTTTGGAGTGTCTTTGAGTATATCACAAAGACCTGGACTCCATAGTACCATCACCATCCTATGGTCATACACATATAACATGTTCCATGCCCAAATAGTTGTCTATCCTTAGGTCCATAACCCTAATAGACCTTACCTTCCTCGTCCAATGTCATAATGTCTATGATAATGGGAATCACCTCAAGGGAGCCTTTTTTCACACTCTGGGGATCCTACTCTCACACCTCTACTAATGAGTTGTTGTAACGAAATGAAATTTTATAAATAAAATTACCCTTCTGGTTTAATTAAATGTATTATTATGTATTTTGGTTATATAAAACTCAGTCACTTATTTTGTTTTATTATATCCAATTGTATTTAAATGAACATTAAATATCATTATTATTGACAATATAGTAAGTTAATAGTGATCACATGGTTCAAATAAATATAGAGCCTTAACAAATCTAACACAAACAAAGGAAGTGAAGGCCTCAACCAGTAGGATCGTACCCTATGAAGCCCATTTATCATAGCTTTCGAGGGAGATAGCATCACTGGGATTTGACCTTGACCAATCCCAATCCAATATCCAACAACTTAAACATAAGAGAAATTGTTTATGGGATAAGTTCAAGTCCATCGAAATCACAGCCCAAACCATGTTTACCAAACCATCCCGTGAAATTCCCACAATTTTTCACCCTACACTTAGGGCTTTTATAGTGTATTAAAGGTATATTCATAAGGACCCATCATTAAAAATTACTTAATCTTGAGTAAAGTCAACAATTCACATTGAGGATCTTTTTAAGTTTATAGTTTTAGAGAATTAGGCCATAAATATAACATTACATCTCAGAAATTAAAAAGTAGACACTTATATTCAGTTTCCATTTTTTCATAAAATAGAAACTCTTAAAAAAAGAAACATGTCTAGTTCCATGTTTTAGATAGCATGACTTTTCCTTGATCCCATTCTTGACCCTATTCATATTTAAGTCCTATGAAAAACATTTAAAAACTTGGGATGATCATAAAAAACTCAGTAAGTGTTATAAAATAAGGAAAGGAAACATTAACCCATTAATAAATAGAAATCAATAAAACCATACTTTTCAATCATAACATACCTCATGAAATCATAAGATTTTTGAATAACACAAAGAAATCATAAATCATAAATATAAATTATAACATACATAACATACTTACATTGTAGCTTTCACAACTACGTAGGGAGTTACATTTAGAATACCCATCCAAATATATCCCCTAAATCTCTTAGGATAATCATTAACATTTACCTTTGTCACATTACCCAATACATTAGAGAGCTATCTTGGGCTCACCCTCCCTAGGTTTATCACGGAACCACCCGTATAAGTAAAAAATTCCCAAGAACCATAACATAATCATAAAACATAACATTAGCATAAAGAAAAGATAACATTTCCACATTTCAATCACAATATATAATTTTGAGATATTGACATAATCACTGCTTTGTCAAAACCATTTTCAAAATCATTTAATACATATATTTTTTGAATCAAAGTGTCTCAAACCACTTTGAATCTTATAAAATAAATTTACATTTAAAAACTTTAATGTCCATATAAATAAATCCTTAAAACCATTTTGAAAACACAGACATTAATGGGAAAGATTTAGAAGAATAAATATTTAAAACATTTAAAATAATGTTTCAGTTAAAGAGTCCCTTACCACTTGAGAAAATACTTGAATAAAAATAATTACAGAATAACATTAAACAAAGCTTATAATATCATGATAAATAAGAAGATTCATGATATAATATGTAAAATGTAAGTATATAAACCATATAAAATTTAATTGATGTATAATAACAAATAAGACTCAGTAGAATGTAAATTGATACAAAATCCCTTTCAAAGATCGTATAAATGACGTAAGAATTTATCAATGGGGTGATTATGTGTTGAAAAAGTATATCCACACAAAGGGAAGTTGAAATTTCAACATAAATAAATATATAGAGATTACACAAAAAATATTGACATAATATAATCATCGAATTGTGTTCAAAACCCCAAGATTGGAAATTGAGTTTAGAAATTTCCTTATAAAAATTTGACAGCATAACAGCGTCACATAAAAATTCATAAAATGAATTTATGAGAGAGAAAAGGGACTCTCATCACTTGGACATAAAATATACAGAAATAAGGATATATAATAACATATCCCAACAAAAGAAAATGTAAATTAAAAGACATGACATAAAAGAAGTCTTTGATTAAAAGAGGAGAGTGAAAGGTTCCCTTACAACGATCGTATAATTAAATTAAGGATAAATCAATGACATAATTATGTGTGATATATATAAATACACCCAATATAAGTGTATATTATGCATAAAATAATTAGAGGTAATTCACACATATCTATATAATGAAATAATCAAGAATTAGAAGTTCAACCAAAATAACGGCAATTGGGTAAAGAAGTTCTCTTACCTCGTGTTCTACTTGACTCATTTGTTTCTTGTTCTTTCTTTAACGTGGGTAACTCCATTTGGTTTGAAACAAAAGTATTTCTTGAAGTGAATTAATCCTAAGTTAAGGATTCTAGGTAGAGGATAGGGAAATTGGAAGCTTATTTGGTTAGAGTTTGGACTAGCCAAGGGGGCTTGAAAGGAGTGAGTAAGGGTTAGAGGTGATGGATTTTTATAAGGGGGAGGAGGGGATCTTTAGGAAAGTTTGAAAGTTTTATTTTATTATAAAATTAATTTTGGTTTTAAAAGGTCCAAAACTTATTTAATTTGAAGAAAAGTTGCATATAAGTCGAAATAAAATCATCCAATAAGAATTGGATAGGTTTTGAATTTTTTTTATCCTTATCATTTTTATTTAACAATTTTCTAACTTATTTAAATTTTACCATATTCATACTATAAGGTTAATATATTTACTATAAAATGAAAAACGACCCAAAATGGATCATTAATGACATTTTTAAAATCATATATGTAAGTTGTATGAATCTTAGATTTTTAAGATTGTTTTAACATTTAATAAAATATTAATTATTTAAAAAAAATTATTTATGTCAGTTTACAAATTATTCATATCATGAATTTTAAAAAAATCTATAACAACTTTATTGTTTTAATAAAATATCATTAATTTAAATATAAAAATTCAATAATATCTCAAAAAATTTGGATTTCATAAAAACTTTCAAAAAAAATTATTTTAATAATTATAATATCATTTATTTAAATCCTTTATTAATGAAGTAATTACAGCATCACCATTGTGTCATGATTATGTTTTTTTATTTAATGTCTAAAAATTATAAAAAAATACCATGATGTAAGAAATATTTTTATATTTCAAATGAATATTTATAGTCAAAGTTATTACTCATATAACCCCAAATAAAAAATGTTTTAATAAAACATATATGTTTTTGTCATTTTTTTCTTTACTTTAAATTAATTAATAAAAAGTGTCATTATCACTCCAAAGTCACTCTATGGTGTTCCAAAATCGACCCAAGGATGAACTTGATAATAAATATCTCAACAAATAGAGTTAGGACATGTGTAAGTGTAATTTAGTATTGTTATAATATTATTTTTCACCCTTATTTTCCATATTTACCCTTTAACCATGGTAAATAAAATATTTACTAAAGTAAATATTCATAATTTCTGGAAATAAAAGTTACCTATTTACAAATTTTGGACCTCCTAATTCAAAATATTGAATCCATTTTTCCAAATTCAAAACACAAAAGTTTCAAAAATTAACTTAAAATTAATTCCCGTTGCAAAACAAAAAGCATGTTTTTAAGAAATAATAACTATCAAAAGATGGACACTTTTTTATGTCCAATTTCAAAGTTAAATTACTTCCAATGACAAAATTGTATTAAATGGTAAAAATATTATCCAATTACACTTTAAAACCAATTTAAATAACAATCTAACTATATAAAAAAATTAGATGAAAAGTCATTTTTGAATTAAAATACGATATTTTTTCACTATTTTTTAAAAAATTAACTGTATCAGAAAAATACCAAAAATTTACCAAAAGTAATTTTTGATATCCCAATTCTAAAGAATAATTTTATTTTGTAAAATAGAAATATAAAAGTGACATAAATTATATTTAAAAAATGGGTTTCCATTAAAAGAGGGTAAATCAAGACTTTAAAGAATATTAGAGTATTTATGCTTAAAATTGGAGTCATTCTCATTTTAAGCCCCTAAAATTTATTGGATAAATGTAAAAAAATTGATAAATATGTATAATAATATTTTAGTTAGTTCTGTTCATTCCCACCAATACAATATCAAGGCGTTAACTACAATTTAAAATAATTTTATTATTATATTATTTTTTGGTATAACTCAGCATTGTGTGCAACGTAAGATTTCAAAGAAACCCATCATTGCGTATCAGGTAAGCCATAAAACATAGAATTACCTTTAAATTAAAATTAATATTTAATTAAAAAATATTAATAAATATGAAAATGTAAAATTCTTTATTTACCTGGGATCTACATCCTTTCCCCTATTGGATATTGTGTCCTCGCAATTTTAAAATTGGGCTAAAAAACATCATTGAAACTCCCAAATCGAAAAAAGAGTCAATAAAACTATCACATTAAAAGAAATAAATAGAAGTAAAATGGTCACCTGATATAACCCAAACTAAGATTCCATGAAAACACTGATATAGAGGAGAAACTAAGTGTCAAGTTCTGACAAAGAGTGATAGAAAACATGATCAGGAGAAAGTTAACCACCAGAAAACCACAAACTTGTGATAGGTTAAACAACCTTTAGTTTCCCAGTATAAAACGTAAATAGAAAACCTTTTTGTTTTAATATTAATTTACTAATTTTAGAGAATTTATTTATGAGATTCACTTAGGACATGTGGAAATATACATACTTTACAAGTAGAATTTCCACCTGGTTTCATTGTTATCTTATTCACGTAGATAGATTGTCCACGCCTTACAATAATGATTTAGGGATCCTTAAAAATCATCTTCTTCCTTTATCCAATTACACCTTGTACAACTTGGGTCATATGGGTGTTCACAAAAAAAATAGTTTCGAAAAAAAATCTTGTATGACAGATAATTTCAAAACATCTAATAAAACATGATTTTTATAAAACAGTCAGACTGAGTTTGAGTTGAAACATTTAATCAATGGTCCTTTTAAAATACCATAAGTATGTTCTAAGAGACTATATTATAAAATAAAATATAAATAGGTTTCTCAAGGTTCTCCTTCTTCAGTACCTTTTTTAAAATCATAATATGCTTCCAAATATTGTGATAATGTAAAATATTCCAAAATGACTTGATAATATTTACCTTCATTGAAAATATGATAATATTGAGAAAATAATATTTGATTAAATACAAACCATGATCCATGATGGTATCGAGGTATAGTGGAGGTGTTTGATATCTCAAACAATTTCTTACAAGTGAGTTTTATGATAGAAAATGTTTCAGAATCATCTGAACATGACTTTTCAATAATTATTATAGGAAATTCATTAAGAAGAGATAAGAATGTCATTTGAGATCCTCCACCTTCCATTTATAATAGAATTTACTTGATCTAAAAAAGTTACAAAATAAGGATTTAACTTAAGGAGTAGACATAGAGACTAACTGTGTGTCTAACAAAAACTCTGAATCCCAAAAGTTGTCTAAACCGACCTCTGATACCAACTATAACGACCCAACCTTAAACAATACTAAATCTTACGTTAAGTCAAGAATTCACATTGAGGATATTTTCAGGTTTATGTTTTTTGATAATTAAGCCCGAATTATTACATTACATCTAAAAAATTACAAAGTAGACACTTCTCCTCAGTTTCCATTTTTTCATAAAATAAAGACTCTTAAAAAAGAAACATGTATAGTTCCATGCTTTAGACAACATGAATTTTCCTTGATCCCATCCTTGACCCTATTCATCTTTAATACCTATGAAAAACATTTCAAAACTTGGGATGAGCATAAAAATCTCAGTAAGGGTAATAAAATAAGGAAAGCCAACATTAACATATCAATAAATACAAATCAATGAAACCATACTTTTCAATCATAAAATACCTCATGACATCATAATATTTATGAATAATACATAGAAATCATAAATTATAAAGGTAACTTATGGAATACATAACATACCTATGTTTTAGCTTTCACAGCTATGTTGGGAGTTACATTTGGAATACCCATCATAGTATATCCCCAAAATCCCTTAGTAGAATCATTAAAGTTTACCTCTGTGATGTTACCCAATGTATTGGATAGCTATCTTGGGCTCACCCGCCCTAGATTTATTAGGGAACCACCCTTATACGTAAATAATTCCCAAGAACCAAAACATAATCATAACACATAACATAAGAATAAAGGAAAGATAACATTTCTACATTCCAACCACAATATATCATTTCATGATATTGACATAATCAATTATTTGTCAAAACCATTTAAAACATTTAATAAATATATTTTTGAATCAAAGTGTCCCTGTTTCGGTGCGGATGTGCGTCGGGTTACGCTGTTCCGCCAGGACGCGTTCGCGCGTGCACCCGTCAACCCGAGGGGATGGGCGCGCGGCTTGTGGTCCCGCAGTCCCGCTTTCCAAGGGCGGGCGGCATCCGTCCCTTATTCAGGGGCGTCTGCTCCTTGATCGAAACCGGGATGATGGGATGTCGGGTCCTCCTTCCTTGGACGTCTCCTCGGAACTCGTCGCCTAATCCGGGTCTCCCTCATAGACTTAAGAATGTTCGTGAATCTCGTTCCCGGCGCCATATCTTCATGGACACCGGTTAATTACGCTGCTTCCGCCCGGACGCTCCAAGGAGTCTGGGCGGGGCAGCAACCTGCGGTGAGAAGGCCGGGTGGCTCTGGGTGCTGGGGGCGTGTCGTAACACTGCGGCTCTGCACGTCTGTCTTCCGTCCCTGATAGGGCTTCTCGAAGGCATGATGGCCTGAGGCATCCCGCACTGGGTGCGGGGAACTGTGTCACCTGAGGTTTTCCTCAGCTTCCCATGTTTAACACGGGGTATGCCGCGAGTTTAACGTCCAGCGGGGACGGCATCAGACCGATCAACACGAAAAGTGGATCAGATGACAGAACCCCTTGCGGGGAACCTCCGACGCTGGGGCCAGCACATGGGCGGCTTCCCAAGTAACGTGGAGTGGAGTGAAGTGGCATGACCCCACCGGGATGTGGTGGCCCGGGTAAGGATCAGGATGGATGATGGAGTGAAGAGCTTGGACCCCGGAGGGGCTTCCTACGTACCGCGCGTTAGCACGGATCAAAGTCAACGTAGTTCGGGTATACAGTTTAACGTCATGCTGGACGTCGGCAAGCCGACTCACGAAAGAGATCGAGGCCGCCGGGTGGAGGATTGAACCGAACCACCTCGCACAGAGGGGGATGGAACGGCCGGGTGGATCACAGTTTCACGTCATGCTGGACGATAAAAGGAGAAATGGAAAAAAGGGGGGCTGTGGGGAGGCACCGTGGAGATACACACGGGCAGTCTCCCACAGGGGCGGATTCATAGGTGAATCGACGCAAGCGTGAACCCTGGAGGGGTCCACTGATGGACGAACCGACGTAAATACGACCGGGACGACCAGGTGGCGGGCTTGGACCTCAGGGAGGCTTCCTACGTACCCTGTATAGAAGACAGGGATCAAAGTCCACGTAGTTCATTCTGTCAGGACTTACGCACTTGAGGCAGCCCGGATGCGGCAAAACTCAGTTGGAAGGGACTTGGACCGAAAGCAGAAGACACCTCGATCCCAGTCATACCCTCTACTGGCTTCGGCAACGGGGAGGCGCAATGGAGATACACATGTGCAGCCTCCCACGAGAAACTAGGGGTTTGTAATACCCTGCCCCCGTAGGGAAAAGCCGCTCCCATTAAATCGTCCCAAAAGAGGGACAATCCCGACATCCCTGCAGAGACGAGCGGGTGGGGGCCACATCCAAACCGGGGGAGACCCTGCGTGCGAGGCACGAGATCGAATGATGCGGACGGTTTAGCGTCTTGCCAGACGAAGTACAGTTTAACGTCGTGTGTTGAGGACGAGGCGGACGGTTTAACGTCTTGCCGGACGAAGTACAGTTTAACGTCGTGTGTTGAGGACGAAACACTTGGCAGTTTAACGTCTTGCAGCGCAGACGATGGGGCTAGGCAGTTTAGCGTCGTGCAGCTTGGACGGATGTGCAGTTTAACGTCATGCTGGACGTATGGGCAGTTTAACGTCATGCTGGACGAATCTGCAGTTTAACGTCATGCTGGACGAATGTGCAGTTTAACGTCATGCGGGACGATTGCGCAGTTTAACGTCATGCTGGACGAATATGCAGTTTAACGTCATGCTGGACGATGATTGCCGCTGATGGGTCTGTGTCACTTCGCACGAGCCTGAAAGGCTGCACGGGAAGACAGCGCACGGTTCGGGCGCCCAGGATGAGGATCATCGGGCGCCACGCAGGCGGGTACCCTCGGGGGGTCAAGGGAGGCGACCCTGGCGGGTTGCGCGCAAAAGAGGAGCTTTGCGCGCAAAACCGCGGGTCGGCGCGCAAAATGGCGGGCTGGCGCGCAATTGGGCCAGCGCTTCGCGCGCGGATGGTTGGGATTGCGCGCACCGGGCTTCGGATAGCGCGCGGGGGCAACAGCTCATTCTCTAACGAATGGTCACTTTGAAAATGGGGGGTGCGCGCAATAGGGGCGGATTGCGCGCACCCGGGGGCAATTGCGCGCAAGAGGCTTCTTTTGCGCGCAAAGGCCTTCGGGTTGAAATTTATTCAAAGGAAAGGAGCCAAGGGGATTGCGCGCGAAGGCGGACCCCAAGGCTCTATTGCGCGAAAGAAAGGAGGTTACCTGAAGATCGGCATTGCGCGCGGAAGGGGTTGGATTGCGCGAACGAGCGACGCTTCGGATTCTGGCAACCTTCAAAACGTCGGGGGTCGCCTTATATTTATAGGCAACCCCGGGCGCGGAATCCGGTCTCAGGCGCGCAATTCGCTTCGCGGGCGCGGAATCAGGACCCAGCGCGCAAAGGGCGCCGCGCAGGCCGCGGGCGCGCAAAATAGCGCGCCGGCCCAGCGCATTGCGCGCATCCCGGGAGGATTGCGCGCCGTGACTCAATTTTGCGCGCGGGCCTCTGAAATTTCGCGCAAGTCCTCCGGGCCCTCCGGAACGTGCCTCTGACTCCAAATATCACTTCGCTTTCCGCATCCGGAGCTTCGTTTGGGAACAACGGACTTTTCCGGCGTCTACAAAAGCCCCCCCTCGGAATCTGATCGGCGAGAGGTCGCAACGATCGGGTTCCGAGGGAGACGCCGGAATGCCGAAATCCTGGGCTGCGCGGGACTTAGGCGCGCAAAAAGGGGCGCCGGGCGCGAAATTCGCCGCTGCGGTCGCGCAAAGCGCTTTCCGCGCAGCGCGGACCCGGCCTCGCCTATAAATAGGGGCGCTGGGTCCCGCGTTCCGTACTCTGGCCTTCCGCGCGATAAGCTCCAAAGCTCTCGTGCGCGAAATTGCCTCTTCCGGTCGCGAAATTCGCCCGATCGGCGCGCAAAACCATCCGGATTTCGCCTGTTTTTGCGCGAAAACCCGGAACTTTGCGCGACAGTCTTCCCAATTGCGCGCCGTCCACTTGGATTGCGCGCCAGCCTTCAAACTTCTCTACCAGCCTCGTCCGATCCCGCACGCTTCATCCCTTAACCCGCACGACTCCCGAAACTTCTGAGATGGCCGCGCACAGAGGAAATGAGGGGGATGCCGCCCCTCGCAGGGCTGAGATGGCGACGAACGAGGAGGTTTACGGAGCCAAGGAGATTGTTTCCAACAATCAATCCTTGTTCGACTTACTGACGCCGGCCCAGAAGACATATCCCCTGTCAGACAACCTGCCGCTCTGGAACTTCGGCATCCTAGATGAGGTTCCGGTGCCAGGGTTCGAGATTGATGCGCCGCGGACCTGGGTGACCCGGGAGGACGAGCTTCTCCGCTATAACATCACCAACAATGGGCATCCTGCCAGGGAGACCAAACACTTGGATGTCTATGTCCTGAACCCGAGGACGCGAACCATTGATGGGGGTGAGCCTGCTGCGGAGAATTCTCCAGCCCTCTACTCGAGCATATATCGCCAGAGCGTCACGGACGACACCAAGGGCTGGCTGAAGGACTGGGACTTGCGGTCTGGGGGAAACTTCACCAGTGAGTGGGCCTGGGCGTTCTGGGTACGCCACACTTGCGATCACTTCGCAGAGGAGCTGCGGTACATCGGCCTGTTCGAGGCGGTGTGGACGTCGCAGTTCCACTTCTACCAGCAGTCCGAGCTCGGGCCGGAGCTGTTCACCCGATGGTCTCCGGATACCAAAACCTTCCATCTTCACCATGGGGAGGTCGGCATCGGTCTCTGGGACATCCACTGCATCGGAGGTATCCCGCTGGAGGGCTACCAATACGATGAGTTCCTGCCACCGAAGAACACCTGGGAGGACAGGTCACGGACTCCCATCCTGACCTGGCATCTGCTTGACCTGGCTACGCAGCGGCTCGGGATCAAAGACTTCCAGAAGGACATAGCCTACAAGGAGTGGTTCGGCCAGTTCTTGGAGCATGACCCGGCGGTCAAGATGCCAGGCAGGGGGAAGCGGTGCCCGACCGCAGCTCAGAGGAGCCGGAACGGGTCGTACTGGCGGGTCCTGGAGACGGGTGACTACCGCTCATGGGGGTACCGCGTCATCGAGGCCCGGGACCCAAATGTCCGGTACGCGGCGTTCCTGGCCGCCTTTCTGAGTGGGTGGCTCCTGCCAGTGCGGGACGCGAGAATGGGCGTTCGCCCGGCGACACTGGCGATGGCAGGCGCTATGGCCGCCAACAAGAGATACAACCTCGGGGTCCCAGTGCTGGCGAGGCTGTATGCCATCCTGGGACGCATCTCACGAGGGGGGTCACCACGAAGGATCTGTGGGCCCTTTCAGTTCTTCCACGGCTGGGTGGCTGCTCACCTCGGTGGGTACACGTTTCCGAACGCCATCATTCCTCCGGGCAACGGCCTGCGACCCTCCCTGCTGAACATCGCGGGGGTCGCTCCGATGACCCTAAGTGAGGAGGGCGTGCGGATCCGGATTGGAAATCATGCCAATTTCAACTTCAGTCCGTTCCCCACTCCCGTTGGCCAAATGATCGACAACGGGCAGGGTCCGTTGGAGCAGCATGAGTACTTCCTGAACATGCGGGGCAGGGTGCTCGTGGCTCGGATCGACGGGAAGGTGATCTGCGAGCCTTACGTGCCGACCCGGTTCGCCAGGCAGTTCGTGTGCCTTCAACGGATGCCGAAGAGGGTATTCACTGCTGTCCGGGAGGAGACGAACCCTGGCGTCCTTCGCCAGATGTGGCTGATGTTTGCCGCTTTCGGCTCTGGCGACGTTATCACTCTCCCTCCTACCGGAGTTGACGCAGGCTTGGCAACCGAGTACGCCGAACACTGGGCCATCGCGTACCCCGAGGGGCTTTTGCGGAAGCTAGTTCGGCGGCTCGAGGTTACCCGTGCGGAGACCGGGCGTCAAGGAAGGAGGCAAGGCGCCGCCACACGGGGGAGAACGGAGGCGCGCCAAGCAGCGGAGCCGGCGCGGGCAGGGACTTCGGCGGCGGGCACATCGCGAGCTGCCGCCACGACCTCAGCGCCCAGAGAGGGGGCACGTACGGTGGTCGACGAGCGGCCCGGGAAGCAGGTGTGACGTCTGCTCGAACCCTCCCATGATGCGGTCTTCCCGGCGTTGTGGTCGGCCTGGATGACTCTGCGGCAGTCACTGGGGACCGACGCCATCTGGCGAAAGATACTCAGAGAAGGAATCTATCTGCCAGAGGTCGGGCGCCTCCAGATTGCCGACAGAGTGGACTTCAACCGGCAGTATGCGTATCTGACGGCCATGGACGAGTACGCGCGCCCACGTGGTCAGCGCGCGGAGCCATCCCTTCTGGTGAAGGTGATGCTCGGCCTCGAGCCCGCTCCGGAACAGATGCCGCCGGAAGAAGATGACAGTAACGACTCCGAGGAGGAGGAGGAGACGGGGGAGGATGAAGGCTCCGAGGGAAGGTCCCATCGGGGGAGCCCACGGGAGAGCGGCGAGGTGGCCGGCTCTGACAACGTTGATGTCACTGAGCTCCTCGAGGTCCACTTCTATCCCTACTCAACTTGCTTCATCCATTCTTTTATGCAGCTTCTAACCCGTTTCTCCATCCTTCTCAGGAGCACACGGATGTCGGTCAGGCGTCCTCAACAGGAGTAGGAGAGGCTCCAGCAGGACAAGGCGGGGGCCAGGCACCCATTATCGAACTGACAAGCGCTAAGGGGTCCCCTGCTGCAACTGTTCCTGCGGCGACCGGGATAGCGGAAGATGACGCTCCGAACTCCCGTAAGTCTCCCTACTTTACTGCTGGTGCTTGCCGTTGACGATCCGTGACTTACCATGGCATGCCCTGCGCAGTGATCTCAACACTGGAGGCTCATCGGGTTGCCGAACCCGGGCCATCTACGAGTGGACCAGTGGTGGACATGCCGCCTGCTCCGGAACAGGCTTCCCAAACCGAGCCGGCCCCACCAACTGCTGATCAAGGGGCTGCGGACGTCGGCGGTGCTGCCACCGGAGAGAGGTTGGGGGCTGACGAGGGTGTCAACGCCACTGGGGAGAGAGAAGAAAGTCGCCCGGATGTTGGGGAACCTATCCCTCGTGAGGACCTCCCAGGGGCGGACCCTGCAGCAGACCTGCTGGCTGCCTTCCCTGCCTACCGGCCTGCCGATCCCGAGGAGATGGACGACTCAGACACGGAGGCGGTCGAGGAGAGCCGGATAACGCGCCGTAGGGGGTGGAAGTGCATCCAGCGCTTCCTCAAGCGAGACTCGTCGGAGTGGCTGGGGCGCATGGGATCACTTCAAACCTGGCTGCGCTTTCTGTGCGCCGGGGGAGCTGATGCTCAACGCCTCCATCTAACGGTCCGTGATTTCATGGCCGAAAAGATGCGCGAGAGCTGCCGGCGTGCCGACGTCACACAAAGTCGGGACATGTCGGAGAGCACGCGGGCGCTCCTCGCGGCGGAGCAGGAATTCCGGCGCCTCGAAGGGCAGGCGGCAGAGAAGGAGGTCTTCGTCGCAACGTGTACCGAGCTTGTGGAGCAACTAGCAGCCCAGCTGGTTGACGCTCAGGTACAGCTGACGGAGGCGGGCCAACAGATGGTCACAATTCAGGTCGAGCGGGAGCGTGCACAGTCCAGAATCGACGAACTGCGCGCTGCGGCCGCCGACGAAGAAAGGGCACGCAGAGAGCGAGAAGCAGCTCTGGAGGCCACCAGCCAAAGGGTAGCGGCATTGGAAAGACTCATTCAGCACGCTAATCCCTAAGGGCTTTGTTTTTCCATTCCCAAAATATTTTCTTCCGCTACTTTGATCCATCTGTATGAATCAATATATTTATCTGCATCTTTTGGTTTAACATGCTCAACCACAATTCGTTGTCTTGCGGGAGTGTTAACCAAGCATCAGGCATCCATAATTGGGCCTGGATTGCTGGAGAAAAGAGGGAGGTCATTCCTAGGAAAGGAGACCTCAGACCTAATCAATGTATCATCCCCCCAACTTGTTCCAACACACGAGCGGGACAACGCTAGGGGCGTTGAGATTTTATCCGAACATAGGGAAATGAGAAAGGGTGAATCGCGTGTCCCGAATCCAGACACCCACAACGGTCGGCCTTCCAGGAAATGCCCAAGACGGTAGGCGGACAGTGGATCGACCATAACAACTGCAATAGACGGACCGAAAAAGGTCATCATTCATATTGCAGGAGGCGGACCACATGTCATCATGAATACCGCTTTGGGGTTCCTTCAGACACAAGGGTGGAAAATCCAGATCAACAGGGCATGCGAAGCGTGGGGCGAAGTGACGGTTTGTTCGGACAGAATCCAACGCTCTCAAAATTGCGCCACTGTGGAGAAAGCGTATTAGGCGGACGCACTAATCTGGCCGTGAATCACCTCAATCCTCAGACAGCACCTCTCTGACGAGGAAACCGTCGCTTCCCATCCTTGTGATGGGGCATCCCGAGCTGAATCAGGGAGAATATCACAACTGCACCACTCTACCAGAAGCCAGGCCAGACGGCCGGCGACGAGGAGGGGTGGGACTTAACGATCCCTGAGGCTGGACCCGAGTCGGAATGCCCGGGTGTTCCTACGTACTCCATCAGGCTGGAGATCAAGCCACACGTAGTTCTGAGAGTGCAGTTTAACGTCATGCAGGACGTAGGACCCCATTTGGGGAGATCTTAGTTTAGGGTCGTAGAGCTCGGACCATAGGGGTAGATCTTAGTTTAAGGTCTTAGAGCTCGGACCATAAGGGCTAGATCTTAGTTTAAGGTCTTAGAGCTCGGACCATAAGGGGGGATCTTAGTTTAAGGTCTTAGAGCTCGGACCATAAGGAGAGATCTTAGTTTAAGGTCTTAGAGCTCGGACCATAAGGGGAGATCTTAGTTTAAGGTCTTAGAGCTCGGACCATGGGGGGAGATCTTAGTTTAAGGTCTTAGAGCTCGGACCATAAGGGGAGATCTTAGTTTAAGGTCTTAGAGCTCGGACCATAGGGGAAGATCTTAGTTTAAGGTCTTAGAGATCGGACCATAA
Organism: Viscum album; assembly: GCA_963277665.1. Classification (NCBI taxonomy): domain Eukaryota; kingdom Viridiplantae; phylum Streptophyta; class Magnoliopsida; order Santalales; family Viscaceae; genus Viscum; species Viscum album. The sequence continues at coordinate 124,180,427 of OY728160.1, read as the reverse complement.
GGGGAGATCTTAGTTTAAGGTCTTAGAGCTCGGACCATGGGGGGAGATCTTAGTTTAAGGTCTTAGAGCTCGGACCATGGGGGGAGATCTTAGTTTAAGGTATTAGAGCTCGGACCATGGGGGGAGATCTTAGTTTAAGGTCTTAGAGCTCGGACCATAGGGGAAGATCTTAGTTTAAGGTCTTAGAGCTCGGACCATAGGGGAAGATCTTAGTTTAAGGTCTTAGAGCTCGGACCATAGGGGCTCAAAGTATGCCACATCGTGGTCCTATCCCCTGGATATGCGAAGATGCATTGAGGGATAGTGTCAAGAGCGTCGAGGTTTCGCCTGGTCAGAATGGGAGGTGGAAAATGTGAATCATGCGGCCATTCACTCAAGGACTGGGGGCACCGGCGTAACGATATGGGAGTACTGCCGACCGTGGCGGAAAAGCAGCATCAATATCGCACTAACCGTTGGTGGAATGAGGCAGCAAACGAGCATCGACCGCTCAATCGCAGGATTCATATCGATTTGCTGCCCGAGGCCATTGGGGGTACTGGCCCGAGTCGGTGGGAGAGCACTGAGGCATTGTGTCTGAACCGTTCACGGGGGCTCCACCCAGGGCGTAGACGATGGGTCCGAATGAAAGGGAGCACGAAGCCTGAAAAGTGGAAGAAACCTGACCAAGCTGAACCTGACACTCCTGGCAATAAACCAGAGTACTCTTGACACCGGTGGACCACGGCAAGGGGTCGGGGAACACGCCTTGAGGGTGACCTGAAGGCGGCGGATTCCCCAGAGAAGGGGGAATCTCTAAGAGGTGGGGGGCTGGACCCGAAGTTTCAAACATCCGGGCGTTCCTACGTATCCCATAAGGATGGGAATCAAGCCGCACGTAGTTCTTGAAGCGCGGCGCAACACAATCGGGCACCAGCGCGGGGAAGAGTGCGGGTCTGACCCTCGCACACAGAAGGAGCGGCATTTGATATTTCTTGTTTGTCCTTAAAGATGAATGGTTTTTCTTTGTGCGGCGACATGCCTGTGATTGAGAAATCTCTGGCGTCGCCACAGTAATCAAGCCATGGAAGGCATTGATGAATGGCGTGGTCATTAACCAGCGCCCAACATGAGTGTCCCCCGAGGAGGACATCACGATGCAGTGCCGTTTCTCGTCGGGCGGCCAAGACGATCACAGTTTACGGTCGTGTGGTAGGACCGGACAACACAGTTTAAGGTCGTGTGGTTCGGACCATGGAGGAACCCGCTTATCGCGGTACGGCGGACACGGCGGAGGTGGGAACATACCCAGCCCTATGGTCACGCACGATTCCAGGAGAAGAGTCTTGGGATAGGGGTCTGTGTATGTCCATCACCCGAGGGGCAGAGATGCTAGCCTCCAGATATACTGGGCCCAGAACGCAATTGTTCGGGTGACTCCCTCCTCCTTATGGGGACGAGGGTCCAGCTACGCATGGCCCTTAGGGAGGATACCCGCATATATCCTTGGTGCTCAGATCATGGGAGCCTCGAACGACATCATTACCTTGGTTGGTCTGCCTAACGTGTAGAGGTGTACTGGAGGTCAGTATGAAGAGAGTGTCGAGATTCCACTACAACGCACAAAGGCGGAGTGTGATGAGGACTGCGCAACCAATGTTCAGAGCCTGAAAGAGCCGACATGGCGATCAAGGATGTTGCTGACGCATTCGCAACACAACATCCGATCGCGTCAGCCTAAGACGGGGCAAGCAAACGAGCATCAACCGCTCAATCGCAGGATTCATATCGATTTGCGGCCCAAGACCCGCCGGTAAATCGACCCGGAGCGGTGGGAGAGCACTGAGGCATCGTACCCAAACCGCTAACGAGGATCCCTTTGAGTGAAGGCTCGAACAAGAGGAAGCGCGGGGCCTGACAAGCAACACAGGACTTGTCGGGATTGAATCTGACACTACGAGTCATAGACCGAAGCACCCAAAGCATGTTAACAGATCTCCGAAAAGGGTCGGAGGACTCACCCTGAGAGCAACCGAAGGGGGGCAGATCCCCGTGATCAACCAAGAGACGGGGCTGGACCTGAGACACAAGCGTCCAGGCGGTCCTACGTATCCCATAAGGATGGGAATCAAGCCGCACGTAGTTCTTGAGAGGCAGTTTAACGTCATGCAGGACGATGAGGGGTGTGAGGTAGTCCCACACACGGGGGAGGCGTACGGCGCGGCCAGTAGACCAACGCGAATGATGACATAATCCCCCGCTCACGCGATACGCCTCGCACAAAAGAAGGGGAACTTGGGCCAGAGGGCCGACGCGGGATAGAGATTCCCGGGAAATGGGGCTGGGCCTGAAACATGAATGTTCAGGCGGTCCTACGTATCCCATAAGGATGGGAATCAAGCCACACGTAGTTCTTGAAGTGCAGTTTAACGTCATGCAGGACGAAAAGAGAGAAAAAAGGAAGGGGGGAGCAGAAGGCATCCCCAAACGTGGGGGGGCGTACAGCGTGACGAGCAAACCGACGTGAATGAGGGCATAGCCCCGCGCTCACACCATACGCCGCACACCCGGGGGCAACTGGGCCAAGGGCCCGAGCTGGGATGGAAATTCCCAAAAGATGGGGCTGGGCCTGAAACATGAAGGTTCAGGCGGTCCTACGTATCCCATAAGGATGGGAATCAAGCCGCACGTAGTTCTTGAGGGGCAGTTTTACGTCATGCAGGACGAATGCTGAACAGTTTAACGTCTTGTAGCTCGGATGTAGTGCAGTTTAGCGTCATGCAGGACGAAGCACTTGGCAGTTTAACGTCTTGCAGCACGGACGAATGCTGAACAGTTTAACGTCTTGTAGCCTGGACGAATTCAGTTTAACGTCGTGCAGGACGTAGGCACACTCAGACAAAGTACTGCTTGAGGAACCTAGCGTTGGTGGGAGGAGTGACACGCTCACCATCCATAGTCGCTAGGGAGTACGCGCCATTGGGATAGACCTTGTGGACAACAAAAGGTCCCTCCCACTTGGGCTCCAACTTGGGCGGCTTCCTTCCGGGGATCATTGGCGCTCTTAGGGCTAGCACTAGATCACCCTGCAGGAAGGAGCGGAGGCGAACCTTCTTATTGAAAGCTCGAGCCATTCTGCTTTGATGCCTCTCCAAGTTGTGCAAAGTGCGAAGTCTATTCTCATCCAGTGCTTCCAACTCGACTAGACGGGCTTCAGCGACTCTGTCCGGCGCTTGCTGGTCGTAGACCGCAGTGCGCAAGGACGGCAACTGGATCTCGATGGGCAGGACGGCCTCAGCTCCATACACCAGGGAATAAGGGGTCATCTGGGTGGAATTGCGAGTCGTTGTCCGATAAGCCCAGAGGGCGTTGGGGAGCTTGTCCGGCCAACTCTTCTTGTTCTGACCAACCATCTTTTGCAGAATGTTAGAGAGGGTTTTGTTAAACGCCTCGATCTATCCATTCGCCTGCGCATGATAGCGAGATGTATGGTTCGAGCGAATGTTATACTTGGCGTACAACTTCTTCAACTCGGCTGCTCGGAAATTGGTTCCGTTATCCGTGAGGATAGCGTGAGGCACTACAAATCGATAGATGATGTTGGAGGTCACGAAGTCAGCGATCGAACATGATTTGACCTCTCTGAGCGGAATCACTTCTGCCCATTTGGAGAAGAAGTCCGTGGCGGTCAGAATGAACCGGCACTGGCGAGCTGTCGCCGGCGGGTAAGGTCCCACAACGTCCAGTCCCCAGACTGCAAAGGGCCAGGAATACCTTGTGGTATGGAGAGGCTCCGGCGGCCGATGCACAAAGTTCGCATGAACCTGGCACGCATGGCACCTCCTGGCATACTCGATGCAGTCATGGATCATAGAGGGCCAGAAGTATCCCAACCTCCGAATCTGGTGGGACAGCTTCGGCCCAGTCTGGTGGGCGCCACACGAACCAGCATGAACCTCTTGCATGACTCGTGGGATCTCAACTCCCTGAAGGCAACGGAGGAGAATACCATCAAATCCGCGTTTGTAGAGGATCTGCTCCAGGCCGGGACTGCTCTGGAGGACGAACAGCGATGCGCGGCGTCGAACTCGCTCGCGCTCGGCCCGATCCGATGGAAGAATGCCATGCTGGAGGTACTCAACCAAAGGCGTCCTCCAATCAGGGGCTGATCCGACTGTCATGTCTGGGGTACTCGGGGCTCCGGGCAGAGGGGCAACCGTGGTGAGATTACTTACCAACGGGCCGCGATCTTCTTCCGGGATAACGGGAGCGATGAGCCTGCGGCGCGTCACGCGGACGATCAGGTTGTCCTGTTCAGGTTCCGCAAGTGACGCAGCAAGGCTGGCCAAAGCATCTGCTCGACCGTTCTGCGACCGGGGAACATGGACAATTTCCGGCCGAGAAGGGAACCGGGCCATCAGAAGGAGGGTGCACTCCAACAATGGCACAAGTTCCGGCTTCCTGACAACGTAGTCGCCATTGATCTGCTTAACGACCAGCTCGGAGTCCCCTTTCACGCACAGACGGGGCACGTCGATCTCGAGAGCCAACTCGAGGCCGGTGATGAGGGCATGGTATTCCGCCTCATTGTTGGTACAGCCCTCTGACAACAGGAAAGAGTATGGCAGCACGGCTCGCTCCGGGGTAATGAAGACGATGCCCAAACCCACTCTGTTGAGCTTAGGATTATCGAGTCTTCTACCGGTGGGGCTCCGGGATGCACCATCAAAGTGCATCTGCCAGCATGGATCGGCTCGATCAACCGAGAGAATGGTCTCATCAGGAAAGTCTAGATCCAGCGGCTGATCCGCGGAGGTCGGGTGAGCGGCCAGAAAGTCTGCCAACGCTTGCCCTTTGATGGCCTTCTGAGACACATACCTGATGTCGAACTGCTGGAGAATCACATCCCACCGCGCTAGGCGGCCAGTCAACATAGGCCGGCTCAGGATATATTTCAACGGGTCTACCCGAGAAACCAACTGTACCTCATGGTGCTGCAAGTAGTGCCGTAATTTCTGTACGGCAAATACGAGCGCCAGGCAGCTCTTCTCGATGGGGGAATACCTAACTTCCGCATCGAGGAGCATGCGACTGAGGTAATAGAGGCTATTCTCTGTTCCCTCGTTGTTCTTCTGGGCGAGAAGGGCACCCAGGGACCGTTCCAGGGCGGTCACATAAAGGACCAGCGGCTTTCCGGATACGGGCGGCATCAGGACCGGAGGTTGGAGCAGGTACTGCTTGATTTCCTCGAAAGCGGTCTGACACTCTTTATCCCATACATAGGTGGCACCTTTCTTCATAAGCCGAGAAAAGGGCTTACACTTGCCGGCCAGATTCGCGATGAATCGGCGTATATAGGCTAAGTGGCCTTGGAACCCTTGCAGTTCCCGGACGGTACCCGGGGGAGGCATCTGGCTAATCGCCCTGATTTTCTCTGGGTCGATCTCAATACCCCGGTATCTTACCACAAATCCAAGGAACTTTCCGGAGGTGACCCCAAAGGCACACTTCAACGGGTTCATCTTCAGGCAGCGAGACCGGAGGAAGCTGAACACTTTCTCAAGATCTTTGAGATGGTCCCGACGCTGGCGCGATTTGACAACCAAGTCGTCGACGTAGCATTCCACTAGCGTGCCGAGGATTGGCTTGAATATGCGGTGCATCTCCCGTTGATAGGTGGCACCTGCATTCTTCAGGCCGAAGGGCATGACCCGGTAGCAAAAGGTACCTTGGGGGGCCCTGAAGGCAGTGAACTCCTCATCCTCAGGGGCCATCCGAATTTGGTTGTATCCGGAGTATCCATCCATGAAGGAGAGGGCTTGGAACCCTGCCGTGGCATCAATCAACAGCTCTGTCACTGGAAGGGGAAAATCATCCTTCGGACAGTGGCGGTTGAGATCGCGGAAGTCGATGCAGACTCTAATCTGCCCGTTCTTCTTCCTGACCGGCACAATGTTGGCCAGCCATTTGGGGTACTGAACTTCCCTCACGAAGTTGGCTTTGATAAGCTTGTCAACTTCAGCCTCAACCATGGCACCGTGGGATGGGTGCATCTTCCTGGGAGGCTGCTTGAACCCGCGATGGTTCGCCGGGAGACCAAGGCGGTGGACGGCTACCTGAGGATCTAGCCCCGGCATCTCGTCATAGCCCCAAGCGAACACATCACGGTGCTGCCTGAGAAAGTCCACGTACTGCTGCCGCTCCTCAGAGGGCATGGCGGCACTAACCAATGTGGGTCTTGGATCGGCCTCGGTTCCAAGGTTCACCTGTATTAACTCATCGACCGTGGCGGGGACGCCCTCCTCAAAGGCTGGGGGTGCGTCTTCCATATCCTCTCCGCTCGGGGAGGGATTGTCCACGGGAGAGACTGCGTTGGAAACTGCATTGGGGCTACCAGATCCTGCTGGGCCACTGGTGCTGGTGCGGGCGGTCGCGGCCATCTCATCAGGAGACTCGCGGACCGTCAAGACCATGGCGACGTCCAACCGGTGAATCGGGAGGACGTAAGCGTCATCCAGACTTGCCCAGGGATCGCTTGCAACAGCGACAGGCTCAACCTCACCTGCCAGGATCTGCTTATCCTTGCTCTTGTAATAGTCCGCGTCCAGATAGCGGGCTTCACATGAGGCAAAAGGAGAGGCATCTCCTTGAAGCACACCTACTCGACCATTAAGGGAGTATTTGAGGCATTGGTGGTATGACGAGGGAACCGCTGCGTGAAGGTGGAGCCATGGCCTGCCCATCAATGCGTTATACGCAGTGTCCTGAGAGACTACCATGAATTCGGTGTTGGCAACCAAGTCACCGAACTGGGTCTTCAAACGTATCTTTCCGACCGGGGTTTGCTCGGTGCGGTCGTACCCCTGGATCCTGAGGTCGGAGGGAATCAAGTCATCCTCAGACAACCCCAATCTCCGGAGCATCCGAGTTGGAATCAGGTTAATCCCGGACCCCGTGTCGACAAGACAGCGCCGGACTTCAAGGTCATTGAACTGGCCAGTGACATACAGCGGACGAATGTGTCCCTGTATAGGAGGGTCCTCATCCTTACCAGAGAACGAGATAACTGCCTGACATTCGGCGTCCTCGATCGTTTCGGCGTGAAAGGCCTCTGCAGCCGCAACCTCTGTCTCAAACTGGAGGGGGATTTTCAGGGCTTCAGCGAGTGCCTCGCGCATCTCAGATGACATGCGCAGAGCCTCAAGGATGGAGAGCCTTGCTGGGATGTCGGCTAAGTGCCTCAGGACATCATACTTTTTGGCCAAGCGCGAGCCCCTGGTTGCAGGAGGTTGCTCTGCGGTTGGTGGCATGACGGGCCTTGCCGGTTGGATCGGCGGCCGACTGGTACTTGGCGCATCTCGCTGTTCACTGGTCGCAGTCCGGGAAATGGTCACCGTACTGGAGTCAGGAGGCCGGGATGGACTCGTGGCAGGGCGGAGCTGGTCGCGACACGGCTGAGGCGGTTCTGCCTGGTCCCACACCACAAACAGTGGCGGAGGCGAATCCGTCATCCCCGAATGGGGGGCCTGCGCACGCTGAGCTCGATCTTGAGCCTGCTGCCTAGTCTCAGTGGCATGCACGGCCTGGCTGGAGGTACCAACGGCTGTGCCCCGGCGACTCCTGTTGTTGCGGTTCTTCCGACGGTGGCGACGACCGGGGACACTAGGGAGGTCCACCTGGTGTTCTTCAACGTCGGGAACCGAAAAGGGATTTACCAGCTCGACGGTGTTAACCGAAGCGTACCCAACACCCGCCATCTGTGGGGGGGAACCCAGGCCATCGACGTCGTGAGACGGAGTTCCCGATTTCCCTTCCCCAGCCCCTGGTGGGTAAGACTGAATGCTTGGCCGGGCAACATGCCGGTCTTCCAACACCTCTGAAAGCCATCGGTCCTCGTATCGAGGAGAAGAGATTCACGTCGGGTTCACCATTTTTCTGTTTCGGTGCGGATGTGCGTCGGGTTACGCTGTTCCGCCAGGACGCGTTCGCGCGTGCACCCGTCAACCCGAGGGGATGGGCGCGCGGCTTGTGGTCCCGCAGTCCCGCTTTCCAAGGGCGGGCGGCATCCGTCCCTTATTCAGGGGCGTCTGCTCCTTGATCGAAACCGGGATGATGGGATGTCGGCTCCTCCTTCCTTGGACGTCTCCTCGGAACTCGTCGCCTAATCCGGGTCTCCCTCATAGACTTAAGAATGTTCGTGAATCTCGTTCCCGGCGCCATATCTTCATGGACACCGGTTAATTACGCTGCTTCCGCCCGGACGCTCCAAGGAGTCTGGGCGGGGCAGCAACCTGCGGTGAGAAGGCCGGGTGGCTCTGGGTGCTGGGGGCGTGTCGTAACACTGCGGCTCTGCACGTCTGTCTTCCGTCCCTGATAGGGCTTCTCGAAGGCATGATGGCCTGAGGCATCCCGCACTGGGTGCGGGGAACTGTGTCACCTGAGGTTTTCCTCAGCTTCCCATGTTTAACACGGGGTATGCCGCGAGTTTAACGTCCAGCGGGGACGGCATCGGACCGATCAACACGAAAAGTGGATCAGATGACAGAACCCCTTGCGGGGAACCTCCGACGCTGGGGCCAGCACATGGGCGGCTTCCCAAGTAACGTGGAGTGGAGTGAAGTGGCATGACCCCACCGGGATGTGGCGGCCCGGGTAAGGATCAGGATGGATGATGGAGTGAAGAGCTTGGACCCCGGAGGGGCTTCCTACGTACCGCGTGTTAGCACGGATCAAAGTCAACGTAGTTTGGGTATACAGTTTAACGTCATGCTGGACGTCGGCAAGCCGACTCACGAAAGAGATCGAGGCCGCCGGGCGGAGGATTGAACCGAACCACCTCGCACAGAGGGGGATGGAACGGCCGGGTGGATCACAGTTTCACGTCATGCTGGACGATAAAAGGAGAAATGGAAAAAAGGGGGGCTGTGGGGAGGCACCGTGGAGATACACACGGGCAGTCTCCCACAGGGGCGGATTCATAGGTGAATCGACGCAAGCGTGAACCCTGGAGGGGTCCACTGATGGACGAACCGACGTAAATACGACCGGGACGACCAGGTGGCGGGCTTGGACCTCAGGGAGGCTTCCTACGTACCCTGTATAGAAGACAGGGATCAAAGTCCACGTAGTTCATTCTGTCAGGACTTACGCACTTGAGGCAGCCCGGATGCGGCAAAACTCAGTTGGAAGGGACTTGGACCGAAAGCAGAAGACACCTCGATCCCAGTCATACCCTCTACTGGCTTCGGCAACGGGGAGGCGCAATGGAGATACACATGTGCAGCCTCCCACGAGAAACTAGGGGTTTGTAATACCCTGCCCCCGTAGGGAAAAGCCGCTCCCATTAAATCGTCCCAAAAGAGGGACAATCCCGACATCCCTGCAGAGACGAGCGGGTGGGGGCCACATCCAAACCGGGGGAGACCCTGCGTGCGAGGCACGAGATCGAATGATGCGGACGGTTTAGCGTCTTGCCAGACGAAGTACAGTTTAACGTCGTGTGTTGAGGACGAGGCGGACGGTTTAACGTCTTGCCGGACGAAGTACAGTTTAACGTCGTGTGTTGAGGACGAAACACTTGGCAGTTTAACGTCTTGCAGCGCAGACGATGGGGGCTAGGCAGTTTAGCGTCGTGCAGCTTGGACGGATGTGCAGTTTAACGTCATGCTGGACGTATGGGCAGTTTAACGTCATGCTGGACGAATCTGCAGTTTAACGTCATGCTGGACGAATGTGCAGTTTAACGTCATGCGGGACGATTGCGCAGTTTAACGTCATGCTGGACGAATATGCAGTTTAACGTCATGCTGGACGATGATTGCCGCTGATGGGTCTGTGTCACTTCGCACGAGCCTGAAAGGCTTCACGGGAAGACAGCGCACGGTTCGGGCGCCCAGGATGAGGATCATCGGGCGCCACGCAGGCGGGTACCCTCGGGGGGTCAAGGGAGGCGACCCTGGCGGGTTGCGCGCAAAAGAGGAGCTTTGCGCGCAAAACCGCGGGTCGGCGCGCAAAATGGCGGGCTGGCGCGCAATTGGGCCAGCGCTTCGCGCGCGGATGGTTGGGATTGCGCGCACCGGGCTTCGGATAGCGCGCGGGGGCAACGGCTCATTCTCTAACGAATGGCCACTTTGAAAATGGGGGGTGCGCGCAATCGGGGCGGATTGCGCGCACCCGGGGGCAATTGCGCGCAAGAGGCTTCTTTTGCGCGCAAAGGCCTTCGGGTTGAAATTTATTCAAAGGAAAGGAGCCAAGGGGATTGCGCGCGAAGGCGGACCCCAAGGCTCTATTGCGCGAAAGAAAGGAGGTTACCTGAAGATCGGCATTGCGCGCGGAAGGGGTTGGATTGCGCGAACGAGCGACGCTTCGGATTCTGGCAACCTTCAAAACGTCGGGGGTCGCCTTATATTTATAGGCAACCCCGGGCGCGGAATCCGGTCTCAGGCGCACAATTCGCTTCGCGGGCGCGGAATCAGGACCCAGCGCGCAAAGGGCGCCGCGCAGGCCGCGGGCGCGCAAAATAGCGCGCCGGCCCAGCGCATTGCGCGCATCCCGGGAGGATTGCGCGCCGCGACTCAATTTTGCGCGCGGGCCTCTGAAATTTCGCGCAAGTCCTCCGGGCCCTCCGGAACGTGCCTCTGACTCCAAATATCACTTCGCTTTCCGCATCCGGAGCTTCGTTTGGGAACAACGGACTTTTCCGGCGTCTACAGTCCCACACCACTTTTAATATTTTAAAATAAATTAGCATTTAAAAACTTTAATGTCCATATAAATAAATCATTAAAACCATTTTGAAAACATGGAAATTAATGAGAAATATTTAGAAGAATAAATCTTTAAAACATTTAAATCAATTTTTTAGTTAAAGAATCCCTTACCACTTTATAAAATACTTGAATAAAAATAATTAGAGAATAACATTAAACAAAGCTAATATTATCATGAGAAATAATGAGATTAATGGTATAATATGTCAAATGGAAGTATATACACCATATAAAAGTGAATTCGTGTATAATAACAAATAATTCCTAATGGAATGTAAATTGAGACAAAATCACTTTCAAATATTGTATAAATGATGTAAGAATTTATCAATGGGATGATTATGTGTTGAAAAAGTATATCCACACAAAGGGAAGTGAAATTTAAAAAAAATAAACATATATTAAACACAAAATCTTGATGTAATATAATCAATTAAGTATGTGTAAAACCCCAAGAGTGGAAATTTAGTTTAGAAATTCCCTTATTAAAATTCGACAGCCTAACGACATCATATAAAAATTCAGAGAATGAATTGATGAGAGAGAAAAGGGTCGATCATCAATTAGACATAAAATGTACAGAAATAAGGATATAGAAGAACATATCCCAACATAAGAAAATTTAAATTAAAATACATGACATAAAATAAGTCTTTGACTAAAATAGGAGGTTGAAAGGTTCCCTTACAATGATCATATGATTAAATTAAGGATAAATCAATGACCTAATTATGTGTGAAAATATAAATTCACCCAATATAATTTTATATAAAGTGTAAACAATCAGAGGTCATTAAAACATGTCATTATCATGACATAATCAATAATTATAAGTCCAACCCAAATAATGGTAATTGGGTGAAGAAGTTCTCTTACATCGTGTCGGACTTCACTCGTTTGTTCCTTATTCTTCCTTTAAATTGGGTAACTCCCTTTGGTTTGAACCAAAAGACTTTCCTGAAGTGACTTATGCCTAATTTAAGGCTTCTAGGTGGAATATAGGGATGTTCAGAGCTTATTTGGGTAGAGTTTGGATGAGCCCAGGGGGCTTGATAGGTCTGAGTAAGGGTTAGATGTGATGGCTTTTTATTAGGGGGAGGAGGGTCTCTTTAGGAAAGTTTGAAAGTATTATTTTATAATAAAATTAATTTCGGTTTAAAATGGTCCCAAAATTATTTAATTCAAATATAAGGTGCATATAAGTTGAAATAAAATCATCCAATAAGAATTGGATAGGTTTTGGATATTTTTTTTCATCCTTGTCATTTTTATTTAACTTTTTGTAAACTTATTTAACTCTTACCATATACACACTATAAGGTTAATATATTTACTATAAAATTCCGAGAAACCAAAAATATATCATTAATGACATTTTTAACATCATATATATTATTTGGAGGAATATTATATTTTTAGGATTATTTTAACATTTAATATAATATTAATTGTTTTAAAAACTCATTTATGTCAATTTACAAACTATTCATATCATGACTTTTAAAAAAATCTATAACAACTTGATTATTTAGAAAAAACATCGTTAATTCAAATCCAAAAAGTAACTATTATATATAAAAATCTTTTATGGAAGAAAAAGTTTAAAAATGATTTTATTTTAATAATTATAATATCATTTATTTGAATTTTTTATTAATGAATCAATTACTGCATCACCATTGTGTCATAAATAAGTTAATTTATTTAATGTATAAAAATTATATATAAAGAAAGATGAAGTAGGAAATAGTTTTATCTTTAAAATTAATATTTATAGTTTAATAGATTACTTATATAACCCCATATAAAAATTGTTTTACTAAAAGATATATGTTTTTGTAATTTTTGTCTTTACTTGAAATTAATTAAAACAAAGTGTCATTATCACTCCAAAGTGGCTCCATGGGGTCCCCAAATTGACCCAAGGAAGAACTAGGTCGGAAATATCTCAACCAATAAGGTTAAGACAAGTGTAAGGGTAATTTAATATTATTATAATATTATTTTTCACCCTTATTTATCAAATTTACCCTTTAACCATGATAAATAAAATATTTATTAAAGTAAATATTGATAATGTATAAAAATAAAAGATACCAACTTAAACATTTTGGAACTCCATATTCCAAATATGGAATCAATTTTTCTAAATTCAAAACATATAAGCTGCATAAATTAATTTAAAATTAATTCTTGTTGTCAAAACTAAAATTGTGTTTGTAAGAAATAGTAACTATCAAATGATTGACACTTTTTTATGTCCAATTTCAAAGTTAAATTACTTAAAATGACCAACATAGAATTAAATGGTAAAAATATAATCTAATTACACTTTAAAACCAATTAAAATAACAATTTAACTATATAAATAAATAAAATAAAAAGGCAATTTTGAATTAAAATGCGGTATTTTTTCACTATTCATTAAAAACCAGAAAAATACCAAAATTTTACCCAAAGTAAATTTTGATGTCCCAATTATAAATAATAATTTTATTTTTTCAAATATAATATATAAAAGTGACAAAATAGGAGTTTTCCATCAAAAGGCAGTGAATTGACCTTTTAAAGAATATTAGAGTATTTATGCTTAAAATTGGATTTATTCTAATTTTAAGCCTCTAAAAATTATTGGATAAATGTAAAGACATTTAACAAACATGTATAATTATATTTTCATTAGTTTTTTTTATTCCTGCCAATACAATGGCTAGGAATTAACTACCATTTAAAATAATAATATTATATAATTATTTTTCAATATAACTCAGTGTTGTGTGCAATGTAAGATTTCAAAGAAACCCATCAATGCATATCAGGTATGTCATCGAACATAGAATTCCCTTTAGATTAAAATTAATAATTAATTCACAAATATTAATAAATATGAAAATTTTCAAATTCTTTATTTACCTGGGATGGTACAATATGTGTCAAGAACCTATAAATATTATTATTTCCATTATTTTTTACGAAATAATGGATATATTTTCATCCAAAAACTTTTACTTTATAAATGTTTTTTACATTAATACAATAATGCACAAATTTTATTTTTTGGGTAATGATCCAATTCAATTAAGGAATTAAATTTCATGAATTAATGGATTTTTTAACTAAACAATATTTTAAAAAAATATTATCATTATTTGGTTTTTATTAAATATAAATGGTCATGTAATGTTTATGAAGTCAAATGTATTTTTTATAAGGGTTTGAAAACTGTTATTTTCAAAAATCCAATCATTTCTAAATAAATGTCAATTTTATTTTAAGATTTAAAATTCACATATTTATAAAATTATTTTGATAAAATGAATATTTCATTTGGAATTAGAATTTCAAAATTATCCAATGGTGATTTTTACATAATTTTATGAGATAGTCAAATTTTTAGTTAAAAATTAAATATCATATAAAAATAATTTGTCTATTATGACATCATAATGACCCAAAAGTGATGTAATAATTACTATAAATGGGATTCATGAACAAATATATGTTTTCCATTTAAATTAATTTTATTTTAAATTAATTTTATTTATCTTATTAATCCATAATGAACCCTCCAAAACTTATAATATATTTTAAGGTTTTAAAATCTTTTCTTTAAGAATGTGACTCACCTCCACATAATAAAGGATAATATTTTATTATGTTCAGACCTTGAACATATAAAATAATGAGAACCATCCCCATTTGGTAGAAATAATAGGAAAAACCATGGGGTGGTTTGTGGTTTTGGTTATTTTATTTTGTAGAGTCCAAAACCTAAATAATAATGAAATCCCCATATTTTCTTATATAAACCCACCCAAATAAAATTTCTCTTCACTAAAACTCTTTATACCACTTCAACACTCTTCCAAAAAATCTTCAGAGTCCTCCCAAGTTTCCCCCAATCACTCTATAATCCCCTACCGAGCCTTTGGAGTCAAACACTCAAGTAAGGGATCTTCCTCTCATCCTTTCAATGCAAGCACCTTCGTTGGATTATTTCTTCTTAATTGATTTTTTATAATTTATTTTATTTATAAACACCACCCTTAATGTACAATTTGTGTTAATTTGTTTATATGTCATTTATACTCTCTCATTTTTACCATTATCTAAGTTGTTACTATACATAAATTTTGTAAGGGATCTTCCACTCTCCTTTTTATTAAAGTAATTATTTTATGTTATGCCTCTTAATTTACATTTTTTCTTGTTGGGATATATTATTCCATATCACACATACATTTATTTTTATCTATAAATGATTATATACCCCTTCCCTCCCATTAATCCTCCAATTATCCTTTATGTACACCTGTTACCATGCTGAAATATAGTTAGGATTATTTTCTCTATTCAAGTTTCTTCATTACCTTATGCATTCTACTTCCAAATTTCTAATGTTGGGATATACTTTTCCATGTCCCTATTACTTAAAATTTGATGTATATGTGATTATATTCCCATTTATATTTCATCAAAACAATTTTAATAATATTTTATGTGATGTTGTTTTGCTTTCGAAATCTCACCGCGATCTTCCATGCCAAAACAACTTTGTAGTGAATACCATAACCATTTTCCTTTCAAGGGTGTTCACATTTATGCACATTTACTTTTTATTGGTGACTCAAATATATATATTACACCCTCCTAATTCTTGGAATAAATTATGATGATGAATTCATCCATTTTTTATTATTTATGTGGAAAACATAAAAAAGAGAATGAAATGAATATAATGGGTGTGCCCAGATAGTGCTCCAATGCATTGGGTAATGTTCAGTATCATGATACCTCACATTGGGATAGAGAGTAAACCTGATTCCATTATAGTAATTTTTACACCATGATGTCTTGACAGGTTTATCCTTGATATATGTTTATGATTCAGTGTTTTAAGTTGTTTCCATATTTTTTATGTTTCTTTTTGTATTATCATGATATATCAAGACTTATTGTTCATGTACCATTTATGCCCCATTGATATGAATTTTTTCTAACATGTATTGTCTTCTTCATGCTATACTTTGTTTATTCCCTTACTGGGATTTATAGTTCACCCCTTCCTTATGTTTTCCCCTAGGTTATCTCGTCCAGTTTCGAAATCCATGGAATTTTTAGAAGCATGTTAAGGAAATTTTTAGTAATGTTATTGTATCCCATTTTCATGATGTAATGTTATGTACCTAATTCCAAAAGTCACTATAATTATAGATATTTTGGGTTCTATTAAGTTTAATTTTATTTAATGAATCATGAATTAATGTAAAATAAATAGCATGGTTTTTATAGTTGGTATGAGTGGAAAATTTTAGTTATTTTTGGGATTAGGATTAGAAAACTCCACCAAAAGCCGTAGGGGTAAGAAAAAGTATAAGAAAACATATTTAAATTTGGTTAATTATAGATTAAATGGTTTTTAAAGAAAATTCATCCTTGTATAGATACTACAAGTGGATTTCATTCTGGAATAAATGTACCTTGGGGTAACAACTCTAACACGGTGTCTCGAGCCTAACTCAGGGTAACCTCATATACAACAACAGACATTACTACACACATAGTTTGACACTATTAGGAGATGTGCTTTGTTAAATTAATTATTTCATTACGAACCACTGTTAAGGGAACAAAAAAATTCCAACAAGAATATAATTTAGTAAATATATCATGGATAACATAGATTAAAACCAAGAAATTCATAAGTTAAGGAAATAAAATTAATTTACAAGTTATCCCTTTAATGTCATTAGTCTCCCATTAATTTTTTTAGTAGTTTAAAATTTCTCATCCATAAGTCTATATTGGATAAACTAGAACCATAATAAAAAATTAAAATGTTGGTTTTTTGTCTATAGTTTTATGCATTCTTTAATATCACAAAAGTTTAGTAGAACTATTCAAACGCCACCACAAATAATAGAGGTAAAGATGTCAATGAAAATGGAAAATGGGACACTTATTGCATTCTAATTAAATAACTCATAACCTATCAAAATATGTGGATTAAACATCCTAGAGAACCTTTTCATACTCCCTTTTGTGGAATTTGATGCTATTTTGGGCATTGATTGGCTTTCCCTATATAGAGCCAACATAAATTTCTGTGAGAAGGAAATCACAATTCATATTGTCAATCGACGCAAGATTTTGTACAAGTTAAAGGAAAAAAGATGAATCTTTTTTAGTACCAACTTATCAATTATTGATATTATTTCCCAATGAGGAATTGTATCTATCACAAATGATTGAATCTAAGGAAAGAACCATCCTTGAAGACGTTCCCATTTTGAGTAAATATACTGATGTGTTCTTAAAAAATTTCATAGTATTCCTCCTTGCCGAGAGGTTGAATTTTCAATCGATCCTATACCTGAGGCATTACAAATATCCAAGAATATTTATATAAAAGCTATTGTGGATCTTTAAGAGCTAAAGAAACAACTACAGGAGAATCTGGATAAAGGGTTCATATGCCCAAGTATTTCACTATGGGGTGCACCAATCCTCTCCATCAAGAAAAAGGATGATTCAATTCACCTTTTTATGGATTATCATGAACTCAATAAGATCAGGATAAAGAACAAGTATCCTATTACTCTGATTGACGACTTGTTTGATCAATTATGTGGATCACAATACTTCACTAAGGTGGATCTGCAATCGTGATATTATCAATTTAGGGTGAATAAAGATGATATCCCCAAGACTACTTTTTATACAAGGTATGAGAACTATGAGTTTATAGTAATGCCTTTTGGGATAACTAATGCTCCAACAATATTCATAGACTTTATCAATGGTTTATTTAGAGATTACTTTGACAAATTTGTGGTAGTCATTATAGATTGTATTCTAATATAATCCTAAACTAAGGAGGAAAATAAGGAGCATCTAATCACTATGTTAATGACCTTTTGAAAGGATAATATTTATGAAAAGTACAACAAATGTGAGTTTTGGTTGAAGGAAGACTCATTATTGGGGAATATCATCACAAGAAATGGGATATCTATGGATCCTTAAAAGAAATAAGCAATTTAAGGATGATTGAGGCCAACATCTGTGACATATATCCATAGTTTTATTAGATTAGCTGGATATTATCATCAATTTGTGATATATTTCTTAAGATTTTAAAACCATCTAACCAAGATAACTTATAAGGGAGTAAAGTTTTCATGGAATGATGAATGTGAAGAGAGATTCAAGGAATTGAAAATGAGGCTTATCACTACACCTGTACTCATACTACTAACAAGTGGAGATCCTTTCATGGTATTCAGTAATGCTTTGAAAAATGTATTGGGATGTGAGTTAATGAAAAATGATAAAGTGATAACCTACACCTCAAGGTAGTTGAAAATTTATGATCAAAACTATCCCACACATGATATGGACTTTGTAGTTGTGATATTTTCATTAAAAATCAAATGGAATTATCTCTATAGAGAGAAGTGTGAGATATATATTGATCAAAAGATCCTCATATATATATTCTCATAGAAGAAGATTAATATGCGCCAATGAAGATAGTTAGATCTCATCAAGGATTACAACTGATCAATCCACTTCAATCCTAGAAAATCAGATATAGTGGCGGATTCTCCAAGTATGATGGATCTAATAATTCTATCATTGATGAGTATTTAAAGGGATCGAATCTTCTTGGATTTGTAAAAGATGGATATTGGAATCATAAAGGAAGAAACATCATCAATACTCTCATAACTTATTACTCAAAAATCTCTTATCAATAGGTTAAAGGATGCTCAAATAAATAACGTGGGAATTAATAAGAAATTGGAAACTAAAGGAAAAGGTAAATTTGTGGAATTTGATGTTATTGAAAAATTATTTGAGATATTTGGGTCGAGACTATGTGTGCCATAAAATCCTATGTTAATGAAGAAATTTTTGGATGATGCATATAGATCAACCTTCTCCATCCACCCAGAAATCACAAATATGTGTCGATATCTCTGATAACACTATTGGTGAGACAATATAAAGAATGATATCATGAAGTATACATCAAGATTTTTTGTATCCTAGAATTGGTAAGGTTTTATTGAGTACCACTATTGATTGTATCCAATCAAGATCCATGATTCACCTTTAGGTTCTGAAAGAGCCTCCAACAAAATCTGAATACTGAGTTGAACTTCATCATGGCTTATCACCCAAAAAATGATTTCCAATCTGATTAGACTATCCATACAGTACATGTTGAGATCATTATTAATTTACTTCAAAAGAGGATTCAACCAACATCTTCCTCTGGTTGACTTCTCTTATAACAACAATTTCCACTTGATCATCCAAATGGATCCCTATGAAGAACTTTATTATAAGAGGTGTAAAACACCTTTATGTTGGTATGAAGTTGGGGAATGAAAACTACTAGGTCCTAAAATGGTTGAGAAAATGGTGGGAAAGGTTAAGATCATTCAGTATCACATCAAGGTTTATCAGAGTCGACAAAAGATCTATGATGACAATCATTGAAAATACCTAAAATTTGATGTGAGAGACATTGTATTCCTCTATATATCTCCAAAGAAGAAGTTAATGTCATTTTTGAATAAGTTAAAGCTTATTCCAAGATACATCGGACCCTTTGATATCCTTGATCGCATCAGAGCGGTGGCTTATCGACTAGAACTCCCACCGAACTTATCTCAAGTACATAATATTTTCCTTATATCCCTCCTTATAAATTATATATCAAACCCCTCACATGTAATAAATATAGAGGATTTATAATTGGATAATGAAATTCCCTAAGAGGATCATCCAACAAAAATCATAGATCATAGAGACAAAGGTCAACAAAATAAGACAATGAACCTTGTCAAAGTGTAGTGGAGAAACTCGAAACTTTAAGAAGTGATGCGGGAACCAAATAAAGTGGTGAAACAGAGTTACCCTCATTTTTTAATATGGGAAAAGAAAATTTTTACTGTGAAATTTCTTAAGGGGGAATATTATAATGAGCCAAACTTTTATAAATAAAATTCTCTTTATGATTTAATTAAATGTATTATTATGTATTATGGTTATAGAAAACACATGAAAATAGTTTGTTTTATTATATCCAATTAGATTTAAAAGACTTTTAATCATCCTTACCATTGATAATATATCATTTGAACAGTGATCACATGGTTAGTATAAATATAGTCTCTTAACAAATCCAATTGACACAAACACAGGAAGTGATGGCCTCAACTAGTAGGATCATACCCTATGAAGCTCATTTATCAGAGCTTCCTAGGGAAATAGAATCCCTAGGATTTGACCTTGACCAATCCCAAACTAATAACCAACAACTAAATCACAATTGAAATTGTCTATATTATAAGTTCAAGATTGTCAAGTTCATGACCCAAACCATGTACGTCGAACCACCCCATGGAAATCCCACAATTTCACACATTACTCTTTAGTAATTTTTTGGTGTATCAAAGGGATATGTATCAATACACTAGAAATATGGTTATGTACATTATTTTGTATAAAATAGTGAAAATATTTTTATCCTATTATTTTTTACTTTATAAATGTTTTTTATTTTAATACCACAAAACACAATTTTTTTTGCATAATGATCAAATCCAATTAAGAAAATTATTTTTTTGAATTACTGGATTTTAAAAAATAATAATATTTTAAAAAAATTGTTATCATTAAATTATTTTTATTAAATATAAATAATCATATAATTTTTATGAAGTCCAATGTATTTTTAATAAGGGTTTGAAAATCGTTATTTTCAAACAACCTAGAAATTCTCAATAAATGTCGATTTAATTTTAAAAGTGAAAACTCAAATATTTTGAAAATTATTTGGATAAAATGAATATTATTTTTGGAATCAAAAAATTTAAATTATCCAACTGTTAATTTTTCATAATTTTATGAGACAGTCAATTTTTCAGATTAAAATTAAATACCATAGAAATATACTTTGTGTATTATGACATCATAATGACCCAAAACTAAAGTAATAATTACTATAAATTTGATCCATGAAAAAACGTATATTTTACCTTTAAAATAATTTGATTTTAATTTTATATTATTTATCTTATAAAACCATTAGGAATCCTCAAAAACTTATAATTTATTTTAAGGTTTTAAAATCTTTTCTTTAAGAGTGTTACTCACCTCCACAAAAGCTAGTGAATTATTTTGTTAATATTGGACCTTGTCCATATAAAATAATAATTATTATCCCCATTTGGTTGAAACCATGGTAAAAACAAATGGTACAGTTTGTGTTTTTTGTTATTTTATTATGTATAGTCCAAAACCTAAATAATAAAGATATCCCCCTCTTCCCCTATATAAACCCTCCCCCCCACCAATATCCTATTTATCTTCACTCAAAATCCCTGTATCACATCCATATTATTCCATATACTCTCTATAGTCCTCCTAAGTTTCCCCAAGCTCTCAAGAATCCCCTCCCAATCCTTTTTACTCACACACTCAAGTAAGGTACCTTCCTCTCCTCCTTTCAATTCAAGCACCTTCTTTGGAATTTTTCTTCTTAATTACAATTGTTTATAATTTATTTCATTTATAAACAAACCATTACTATCCAATTGATGTTAATTTAATTATATATCATTTATAAACATTCATTTTGACCTTTATCTATTTCATTACTATGCTGAAATCTTGTAAGGGATCTTCCACTCACTTTTTTATTCAAGCACTTATTTTTATGTTATGCTTCTAAATTTACATTTTTTCATGTTTGGATATGTTATTCCATATCATATATACTATCCTTTTTATTTATACATGATTATAGAACCATTTACTTCTCATTAATCCTCCCATGATCCTTTATGTATACTCATTATCATACCAAAATAAAGCTAGGTTTGTTTTCTCTATTCAAGTTTCTTTAATACCTTATGCCTTATATTTATAAATTTCTATTGTTGGGATATAATTTTCCATGTCCTTGTTACTACCCATTTTATCTATATGTGATGAGAGACCCATTTATCTCTCATCAACCCATTTTTATGAATCTATAAGTGGCGTTGTTATGCTGCTAAAATTTCCCCATGATCTTCCATGCCAAAAACAATTTTGTAGTGAAAACCATACCCATTCCCTATTAAGGGTGCTCAAATTTAAACACATATAATTTTGATTTTAGACTTACATAAATTTATTCCCCACTCCTTAATCATGTAATAAGTTATGATAATGAATTAATCCATATTTTATGATCTATGTGGTACACTTATGTATGAGAATGAAATGAATATGATGGGTGCACCCCGATAGTGCCTCAATGCATTTAGTAATGTTTAGTATCATGATGTGTTATGTCGGGATAGGGAGTGAACCTGATTCCTTTGCGTTACATTTTCCCCTATTATATAGTGATGGGTTTATCCTTTACGTATGTTTATGATTCATTTTTTTAATTTTTTACCACATTTATCATGTCTCCTTTATGATTATCATGTTATATGAAGCCTAGTTTTTCATGCTTCTTTTATGCCCCATTATCATTCCTATTGTCTAAAATGAAAAATCCTCATCATCTTATTCCTTTTTTATTCTTATATTGTGCTTTATATATCACCCCTACCTTATGTTTTTTCCCAGGTTATAACATACGGTTTGAAAAGCCATTGAATTTTTAAAAGAATTTTAAGGGAGTTTTTAATAATGTTGGTGTATCCCATGTTTAAGATTTTATGATATGTCCCTAATTCCAAAAGACACTAGAATTTTAAATATTTTGGGCTGTATTAAGTGTAATTTTATGTAATATATCATTAACTAATGGGAAAAAAGATCAAGGTTGTTTTAGTTTTGGATATTATGGTTTCACAAGATATCCCTAATCCTAAATCCATTAGACTAATCCTCGTGGTAATACTTGTCCATTATCAATGTCAAGTCAACAATTGGTTCCTAGAAGTGGCAGGTCCTAGGAAATCCTTTACATTCAGGCATGGTGGATTTCTATGAAACCCACAAAATTAAAGGGAATACCCTCCCTAAATTCAATGGTTAATATCTTAGGAATCCAATAACTCATGGATCCTTAGCCAAACCATTAGCGGTGTATCCACTTGATCCTAGGGTGTATCTTATGCATCAATAGAGGTGATAAAACAATCGACCTCAAGATTTCCAAAATATATACTCAGGGATATTTTCCTAACCAACTTCATATACCACCACTTTAATACTGAGCATCATAGGAATTCACAATGTTCTACTGGTATCTTTATTCGAATCCCAACACCCAACAATTTTTAATGGTTTCATTATATTTAAGGAACACATATCATCACAAGCATTCATATACATATGAAATCACATATATCTGATGTTGGATATTAGGTACTACCTTTAGGAATCCACTACAACATCAACCATATCCATAGATAATAGCTGAGCTATTCATCCTCCCCCAATATACTATGAGACTGAATCCTAACTATGCCAAGAATATCAGGGTTTCATCCAACTCATCAAGTGACTCATGATAATCATGGGAAATCACATTTATCCCAGGCCAAAATTCCAATTCCTAAAAATCATGGGAAACTGAACCTTATCATTAATAAATAAAAAATATTACTAGGGTTTGTTTAATTCCCACTACCTTCAATACCATCACAATCCCATCCATCTTATACATCGGTTTGGGTTCTAAGGTGACACCCAAAACCATCACTTCCCATATCCATGCACACCTTATCAGGACCATTCTATAAATGAGACACCCACATGGGTCCCCTCAGTATCTATAAATTAGAGGAACCCTCAAGTGGGTCCTCAAACTCATAAAGGGTCTCATCTTAACACGTGATGCTCTAGAAACATCGCATCCCATGACATCGTCATGTGGTAGCCCGACCTCACCAGATAAATGGTGTTCATTGCATAAGGAAAGTTATTAGAGGTGGATCATGAACCCTCTCAATCTTCAAGGTCTCACTAGTTTATTCCACTCACCCAACCCATCATCTATAGCCTATGGTCTATCCACCCTGGATAAGAATGTCTCAAGTCAAGGCCTCAACCATTATCATATGAGGCGATCAAGCCAGTACCAAAGTTCATTCACTACTGGAAATCCCATTTTTACCAACACTTATATCCCAACGGTTTATCAAACTGTTGGGAATGGTTATGTATACCAATGCTTTTTTTAAAACCGTTGGCATAGAGGCTTTTATGAAGAAATTTACCAATGGTTTGTAAAACCGTTGGTATAGGCCTCAATTAATACACTTTTACCAACGGTTATATACTAACCGTTGGTATATGTTGGAATCTATGCCACCTTTACTAACGGTTTAAGAAACCGTTGGTATAGGACTACATTCCCAACGGTTTTTTAAAACCATTGGGAATGTTTTCCCCTAAATCCAGTTCAGGTGTCCAGTATCCCCTCCGCTTGATTGTAGTCCCCCTCCACTCGACTGCAGCCCTAAATTGAAGCTCTCCTGATGATCTCTCGTTACCCAATCTCCAAAACTCCATACATCCTCTTCAATCAAACAATTTTTATGTTCTACACTTAAAATATGTAAGTTCTACCTCAGTTATAATGTTCTTCATCTATTTTTTTATTTTATTTTTTTATTTGACCTAAAGGTCTGGGATCTCTCTATAAAAAGACTCAGAAACTCGTTCCCCTCACAGATCCATCTTAAATAAAACAATTTTGTAGTTCTACACTCTAAATCTGTAAGTACTACCTTATTTTTAATGTTTTTCATCTATTATTTTTGTTTTCTGTTTTAATTTGGTATAAACTAGTTTGTGTTGTTTATGGCATGTGATGGTTAGTGATATTGAGGATGAATTGGATGTTGGTTGGGTGATGGATTGGAATTGTGATATTTTTTTGGATTAAGTTTAGTTAATTTTCAATGAATTATTTGGGGATTTCCTCCCTTTAACAAAGCCCCCACTCCTCATGGACCCTGGATGGCCCCCCTCTTGGACCCTGGACAGTCCCCCCTCCTGGAACTTGGACAGCCTCGCCCCCCTCTTTCTTGAAACTTGGACAGCCCCCCTCCTGGACCCTGGAAAACCCCCATCCACCCTCCTCCCAGGACCTTGTATAGTCCCCCTCCTTCCTGGACCCTAGGAAGCCCCCCCACCCTCCACCCTGGACCCTGGATATCCCCCCTCCTCGATGGACCCTGGACAGCCCCCCCTCCTTCCTGGACCATGGAAAGCCCCTTATCCCCTTCTCCTTGACCCTGGACAGCCCCCCACCCCTCCTCTTAGACCTTGGACATCCCCCTCATCCCCCTCCTCAACCACCAAATACCCACCCCCCCCCCCCACTTCAAAACTTTGACCACCAAACTTGGACATGCTGGATTTTCTCAAAAAAGATAGATTTGATCCTTAAACCACCTTAATAATATCCTAAACAATGCTTATAATGTGGTTTTCACCACATAGCATCCAATTATATTCCAAGTCACTAGTCTATCCTCCCTTGGCAAGATTTTAAAAAAAGAATTCAACCTTAAGGATCCAAATAAAAATAAATTGATATAAGACATTTGATAATGGATTAAAATTTCAAATTGGGATCCAATGAGGAATATTTGAGATATTATGCATTATGTCCATGCGTAAATCCATTTTTATATATCCGATAAGTTATTTTTCACAATTTTCACACATTAATTGTTTGTAAAAATGGGACAAACATTTATAAAGGTTCTAATATATAAAAATGAATCTATTTGTGGATGCAGCTTAACCAATAATGTCTAGCTTGTCTGCCTCTTCCATGATCATCGATGTGCACGTCCCGTCTCCATCTGACCTCGCACGATGGGTGACTCAGCGTCTAGCTGATGAAGAGCGCCATATTCTCTTACTTCCACACCATATTCACGCCCGCTACGCTCCTAAAGTGATCAATCCCACTAAGAATCCATGTGAGCTTGATGACATGGCCACCAGTTCTTGTAAGAGGCAGAGGAGTTCTGAGCTGATGGACCAAGACGATTGACCAGTGTCCATCCATCTAGCTGAAGACATAAAACGTAGCGCTTCCTAGGAGGCAACCCATGTTCTAGAGTTTCATCATTTTTCTTTTTTTACTTGGTTTTAGGAAATAAACATGGCATGTATGCAACAATTTTTTAGCTGCTTCTGATCTGTATGTGCACTTGTCAATACTCTGCATGACTGCTTCTATTTTTTCTGATCCTTAGTGTTATTTTTTATGACATGATGCATCTATGTGCTGTCTATGTGTAGATTTTACATGTACATAAGTATGTGCACTTTTCATTATTCCATTCTTTTAGTGCTTAGGCTGATGGTACGAGGGAGGTTCGTACCAGAGGTAGATGAGCATCTTCGTATACCCGACTAAACCCTTCCCCTCCGACCAAACGCATTCATATTTTATTAAAACTTAATGTAAACGATCCATGGGTCAAATTTGATATGTATAAGTCAACCCCGCCTCAATAAAAGGCACGGTGTGGCCAGGATCACTCAAACTGCCTCTCTTTTGTTCAAAATTGACTTATTTTTAAGTGAAATCAACAACTGACATATGGGAAACCAACCAAACGCCTTAGGATTGTGTTGGAACTTTATAAAAACGATCCATGGGTCATATGTGACATGTAAAAGTCAACTATGCCTCAATTTGATGCGCGGTGTGGCTGGTATCACTCCAAGTGTATGTATTTTGTTTAAAATGGACATTATTTTACGTACATACACCAATCCCATCAAACAGCTTTTGATTATGTTGATACTTTTTCAAAATGATCCATTACTCATATGAGTCATTTACGAGTCAACCCCACCTCAATTCGAGAGTCGGTGTGGCTGATACCACTCAAAGTGCCTCTGTTTTGTTAAAAATGGACCTAATTTTAAGTGAAATCAACAACTGACATACGGAAAACCGACCAAATGAATTTGGATTCTGTTGAAACTTAATGAAAACGATCCATGAGTCAAATGTGATGTTTATGAGTCAACTCAGCCTCAATACAAGGCTCGGTGTGGTCTACACCACTCAAAATGCCTCTGTTTTGTTAAAAATGGACTTAATTTTAAGTGAAATCAACAACTAACATACGGTAAACCAACCAAACTCATTCAGATTATATTGATACTATATAAAAACGATACATGGGTCATATTTGATGTGTATGAGTCAACCCCGCCTCAATCCAAGGCACAGTGTGGACGGTACCATTCAAAATGAATTTTTTTTGTTCAAAATGACTTTAATTTTAAGTGAAAACAACAACTGGCATACAAAAAAACGAACAAATGCATTCCAAATCTGTTTAAACTTTATTAAAATGATGCATGGGTCATATGTGACATGTACGAGTCAACCTCGCCTCAATCCAAGGAACGTTTTGGCCGGAACCACCCAAATTGTCCCTCTTTTGTTTAAAATGGACAATATATTACGTACATAAGCCAAACCGATCAAACGGATTCTGATTGTGTTTATACTTTTGAAAAACAATCCATGACTCATATGTGATGTGTACGAGTCAACCCCGCCTAAATTTGAGTCCCGGTGTGGCCGACACTACTCAAAGTGCCTCTGTTTTGTTAAAAATGGACTTAATTTTAAGTGAAATCAACAACTGACATACGACAAACTGACCAAATGCATTAAGATTATATTTAAACTTAAGTAAAACGATCCATGAGTCAAATGTGATGTTTACGAGTAAATCCCTCCTCAATAAGAGGCTTGGTGTGGCCGACAACACTCAAAATGCCTCTGTTTTGTTAAAAATTGACTTAATTTTAAGTGAAATCAACAACTGGCATATGGTAAACCGACCAAACGCATTCGGATTCTATTGATACTACCGGAAAATGATCCACAGGTCATATGTGATGTGTACGAGTCAACCTATCCTTAACTTGAGTTGTGGTGTGGACGGTACCATTCAAAATGTCTCTCTTTTGTTCAAAATGACTTTAATTTTAAGTGAAAACAACAACTGGCATACGAAGAACCAACCAAATTCATTCCAAATCTGTGGAAACTTTATGAAAACGATCCATGAGTCATATTTGATGTCTAAGAGTCAACCCCGCCTCAATCTAAGGCGCGGTGTGGCGAGAACCACTCAAAATGTCCCTCTTTTGTTTAAAATGGACAATATTTTATGTACTTATGTCAAACCGATCAAATGGATTCTGATTGTGTTGATACTTTTTAACAATGATCCATGAATCATATGTGATGTTTATAAGTCAACCCCACTTCAATTAGAGACCTGGTGTGGCCGACACCACTCAAAGTGCCTCTGTTTTGTTAAAAATGGACTTAATTTTAAGTGAAATCAACAACTAACATGCGAAAAACCAACCAAACGCATTCGAATTATATTGAAACTTAAGGAAAACGATCCATGAGTCAAATTTGACGTGTACGAGTAAACCCCACCTCAATACGAGGCTCTGTGTGGCCAAAACCACTCAAAATGCCTCTGTTTTGTTAAAAATGGACTTAATTTTAAGTGAAATCAACAACTGGCATACATTAAACCAACCAAATGCATTCGGATTCTGATGATACTACAGTAAAACGATCCATGGTCATATGTGACGTGTACGAGTCAACCCCGCTTTAATTCGAGGCGAGGTGTGGATGGTACCATTCAAAATGTGTCTCTTTTGTTCAAAATGATTTTAATTTTAAGTTAAAACAACTACTGGCATACGAAAAACTGACTAAATGAATTCTGAATCTATTGAGACTTTAGTAAAACGATCCATGGGTCATATGTGATGTGTAAGAGTAAACCTCACCTCAATCTGAGGCGCGGTGTGGTCGGAACCACCCAAACTATCCCTCTTTTGTTTAAAATTGACAATATTTTATGTACATATGTCAAAGTGATAAAATGCATTAGGATTCCATTGAAACTTTAGGACAACAATCCATGGGTCATTTTTGACGTGTATGAGTCAACTTCACCTAAATCCAAGATGCAGTGAGGCCAGAACCACTCGAAGTGTCTCTCTTTTGTTTCAAAAGGACATCATTTTTAGTGAAAACAACAACTGACATACAGAAAACTGACCAAATGCATTCGTATTCCATTTAAACATTAGAAAAACAATCCATGAGTCATATGTGACGTTTACGATTCAACCCCACCTCAATATGAGAAGCAGTGTGGCCGGAACTACTCGAAGTGTCTCTCTATAGTTTAAAATAGACTTCATTTTAAGTTAAAAGAACAACTGACATATGGAAAACTGACCAAACACATTCGGATTCTGTTGATACTTAAGGAAAAGTATCCATGGGTCATTTGTGACATTTATTAGTCAATCGCACCTCAATATAATCCTCGTTGGGTCCTCCACGACTCAAAGTGACTCACTTTTCTTTGAAATGGAAAACATTTTAAGCGAAAACAACAACTGACATACTGAAACCCCAAAAAATGCATTTGGATTCTATTGAAACTTTAGGAAAACAATCCATGGTTCATTTTTTATGTTTACGAGTCAACCGCGCCTCAATCCGAGCCTTGGTGTGGCCGGGACAACTCAAATTGACTCACTTTTCTTTGAATTGGAAAACATTTTAAGTGAAAACAACAACTGACATACTGAAAGCCAACCAAACACATTAGGATTCCGTTGAAACTTTAGGAAAATGATCCATGGGTCATTTTTGACGTGTAAGAGTCAACCCCACCTCAATCCGAGTTGCGGTGTGGCTGGGATCACTCTAAGTGTCTCTCTATAGTTTAAAATGAACTTCATTTTAAGTGAAAAGAACAACTGACATACGGAAAACTGACCAAACACATTCATATTGTGTTGATACTTTAGGAAAAGGATCCATCGGTCAGTTTTGATGTATATGAGTCAACCGCGCCTCAGTCAGAGCCTCGGTGTGGCCGCCACAACTCAAAGTGGATCACTTTTATTTTACATGGAAAGCATTTTAAGTGAAAACAACAACTGACATACGAAAAACTGACCAAACGCATTCGGATTCTATTGAAACATTAGTACAACAATACATGGGTTATTTGTGACGTTTAAGAGTCAACCCTACCTCAATCTGAGTTGCAGTGTGGTGGGGATCACTCAAAAATGTCATTTTTTTAAATGAACCACATTTTAAGTGATAATAACTGGCATACAGAAAACCAACGAAACTCTTTAAGAATATGTTGATACTTTAAGAAAATGATCAATGGGTCATGTGTGATGTGCACTAGTCAATCATTCCTCAATACGAGGCATGGTGTGACCGGTACTACTCCAAGTGCATGTATTTTGTTTAAAATTGATATCATATATAGTAAAAACACATGTATACGAAAAACTGATCAAATTATGAATTAAATTCCAAATTTCACATATAATTGTCATCTAAATTTGAAATTTAATTCTAAATGAATTTTAAAATGAATTATAAATGAATTTTAAATGAATTTTAAAATAAATTCTAAATGAATTCTAAATTATGTACCTTTATAATTACGTTATGAATTCTGATTTAATTCTGAATGTGTATAGTTTCAGGATGTATTACATGTTAAATGTATATGAATTTGTTCTGTATATGTATATGTTAGTTGGTTATTGCAGGTAAAGGAGAGGGATTGAAGAATCACAGGTGAATGGAGACCCTGGTCCTCCCCTATGCAAATTGCAGGCTGCTATGCATATTGCAGGCTGCTGTTCAATTTGCACAGCATAGGCTATGCCAACAGTTTGAAACCATTGGCGTAGTCTTCTAAGGAGATTTATACCAATGCTTCAGATGGAACCATTGGTATAAACTCTTTCCCAACGGTTTTAAACCATTGGGAAAAGATGTATAGTTGGCTTTTTCCTAACAGTTTTGAGTGAACCGTTGGGAAAATCTAGATATTTTGTTGGGTTTTCCCAATGGTTTAATTAAAACTGTTGGGAAAAAATATGCCAATAGTTAATGTAAATTGTTGGGATAGGTTGATTTTTCTAACCTATCCCAATGGTTCTTTGTAAACCGTTGGGAAAACTTTTCCCAATGGCTTAATTCCCCACAGTTTGTAGAATCGTTGGGATAGATATTCCCAACGATTTCGCAACCTTTCCCAATAGTTGTGAACCATTGGAAATGCCTCTTTTTACAGTAGTGATTAGTGCCTTGAAAAAAATGTGTATCCTAATTGAGGCATCAAATATAGATTAAATAGTTTAATTAAAAATATCAAATCCCTAAGTGGTGTGATTAAACACCTCAGTCATCATAAAAAAGCATAAGTGCTCTTGAAAAATTATATGAACCACCTACCTTATTTCATATATTTCCACTTTTATTTATATGGTCTGATAGTAGCTACTGAGGACCATCAAAGATCATCCATGATCAACCAATTCAATCTCAATATCCTGATCACCTAACTTAATCCAAACATCAATAATTAATTAACTATATCAATTATAAGTAATTAATTAATTCAATTTTGTCTCAGTATAACACTGAATAACCCATCACATCATCATTTCACTCTCGAACCAAAGATAACCAGATATGGGAGAGCCGCAAAAAAACTCTCGATTTAATTCTGGGCCAATCCCCTAAGCACAAAATCCAAATACAACATTAATTTAAGTTAATTTTATAAAAACCCTTAAATAATTTCATGGAATGATGTAACTTTGATGATTTGATGAATGGACACACCCAGAAATTTCCCCAGGACATCATTAACCTAGGATGCATGAAATCTCCTTTTAAATTTGTTTATTTCTCCATTATCTAATTAAATCTCTGCTTACAATCTAAACTAAAACAATACTAGATCAATGAGAAGAATAAGGGAGAATGATAGATAGTGGGAGAGGAGCCCATACCTTACATATTCACTAAAAACACAAATGAAAACTACCTGAAAAAAAAGGTAGGAGAGGGGAAGTGAGGTTTCATACAAGAGAGAAGAAAACAAGGGGAATAGTGTGATAAACCCTTTGAAACTCTAAGCCTATGTTTGTTCATGATTTAGTAAAAGAAAAGAAATGATTTCCTAATTCATAAAAGAAAAGAAAAGAAAAGAAATGATTTTCATTTCTCTTCATTTTGTTTGAATGCGAAATTTAGTAAAAGAAAAGAAATGATTGCAATTTCTCTCCATCTTGTTTGGTGACAATTATTAAAAGAAAAGAAAAGAAATGTTTTGGAAATATGACAAAAATAACCTTTATTAAAAAATATAGTTTTCCAATACTCAATTATTCCAAATAAAAAAATATTATGATTTTAAATTGTATCTTTCATTTTCAAATATATATATATATATATTATAAATATTTATATAATTATAAATATATATATATATATATATATATTTATAAATATATTTATTCATATATAATTTTATAAATATGCATTCATAAATATATATATTTACAAAATAAATTTACAGTTATATAAATACATATATTTTTAATATATTAGATATATATTTATAAATATATTTATATAAATATATTTATAAATATATATATATATATAACAAAATTAAATTTGAAATTATTACCTGATTATTATTTCGGATGAGTTCGAGTAATGTTCTTAGAAAATGTTGTTTTTTCAATACTTAATTATTCCAAATAATATTATATTATAAAAATACTAATTTTTATTATTAATAATCACAATGATGATAATTAATATAAATACTAATTCAATAAAATGTTATGTACAATAAAACAACTATAGGGGCATGGTAGGAAATTAAAAAATCACCTGAGACGCTGTGCGCGTTTCTTTCCAAATCACCCCACTTTTGGGGTGATTGTAAAACTGCAGATGGGGGAGAAATATTTCTCCCCGTTTCTCCCCACATGATATTTCCCTCCCCAGCTTTGCGCCAACCAAACGACCGAAACCCGTTTCAATCACCCCAAATCTCTTCTTTTCTCCACGAATCACCAGTTCCAAATGAGCCCTAAGGGGGAGAGAAATTTCCTCCTTTAAAAATATCAATCGTTAGTTGTTGGTTCTAATACAGATTTCGCTATAGTAGCCATTGAGCCTCTCCCAAGGATCCTTCGAGACACTGGGATAACTCTCAAGTCTCCAACCACGTCAAAAAACATATTTTGAAGGCATCCAAACTCTTCAAATTTTTTTCTAAATCACAGATCTCAAAACAACTTATACAGAAAAATGAAAACTTAAATTCTTTTTTTAATTTCCCATGCTCGTATGGAAATGTGGCCTTAAAAACTCTCCAAAATATCACTTATCATCCTTGAGAAGTCATGTTGATCATCCACGCACTGATCATGACCAACTTGAGTCATCAATTCATCACCAAAAACAAAGTCACATCTCAAACCTAAAACAAACCCATAAATAATAACCAATAATTTATGGCACTTAATTCTCTAAACCACAATCCAATGCCTATAACAAATCACTACTACAAAAACGGGCAATAACAGCGCTCAAATCGGGCTTTAACAGCGCTAGAAAAGCGTTGTAAAGCTCAGCGCTGATAAAGGGGGGTCCTTTAACAGCGCTTTTTTAGCGCTGTTAAATGTCACCTTTAACAGCGCTAAAAAAGCGCTGTTAAATGTCGCCTTTAACGGCGCTAAAAAGGCGCTGTTAAAGGACACCTTTAACAGCACTAAAAAGCACTGTTATATGTTGTCTTTAACAGCGCTTTTTTAGCACTGTTAAATATCACCTTTAACAGCGCTTTTTTAGCGCTGTTAAATGTCGCCTTTAACAGCGCTAAAAAAGCGCTGTTAAATCCCTGCCTGCTGCTAATAAAAAACATGCACCAGTACAGCCAGCTGAGAAGACCTGCACAAAAACTAGTATATCAACCACAAGCATGTCATCAACCGATCACAACCCAACCAAACAGTGTTCTTACCATGAGTTAGATATCGTCTACCCAGAAACAAAAACTACCTCATTACATAGTATCATAAAATATTCCTACACAACTCAGATGATAAATACTAGAACATTCCACTATGCATTGTTTCTCCTTGGATTGCCACTTGGTTTTGACTAATCGTGCAGAGCCCGTTCTCCTTGAATCATTCTGCAATACATAAAAAGGATATCCCAACTCTCCCAACCATCACCCTTAGTAATTATGTATATTAATACAAAAAAGGTAACATATCATAAACTGGGGGACTGTAATGAGACATCAAGATTAACATTCTATATATAAGATCGATGTCTGGTAGGATTGGTTGCATTGATACATGACTCTACCTGGACCTCAAAAATAGATATATGATCTCACTCGAGGACTTTCAGAGAGACTCCAACTATGTCTAGGACATCCTGCTGAAGCGATCGTACTACCGTAAGTAGGAAAAGATACCAAAACCATCCTAGGAAGGATCATGGGAGCCAACCCTAATGAAATATGTCCTTGATATAGTGTTCAAAGAGATCAATCATGGTACATAAAATTATGTGTCATTTAAAGGGTCACATGCCTTGTCCCTTTACCCTGGGTAACTCCAATGTTCAGCTGCCTGTGTGAATATACATGTCATATCAATAGGAAATTACATGGAATGTTAAAAAACATATACATGTTACCCTTTGATCTTGTGTCCTCTTATTCACCCTTGCCCTATGTTAGTACATGATGTCGATCCCGGGTGATTCTTCCTGTGTATCTGTACAAGGGATAAACTGCGTAGCTGGCTCATTAAAGACGTGTAGTGGGATATATTCCATGTAAGAAAGCCATTTAATCCACCCCATGTTTGTGTATCTCAAAAATTCATGCCAAGTCTTGGGGGAGGGTCTACACTACATGTGAGGTGGATATCTCAGTTGTTGATTTCACTTAAAAATAAGTCCATTTTGAACAAAACAGAGGCACTTTGAGTGGTGTTGACCACACCAGGCCTCGGATTGGGTCGGGGTTGACTCATACACATCAAATTTGACCCATGGATCATTGTCCTTAAGTTTCAATAGAATCCTAATGCGTTTGGTCAGTTTTCCGTATGTCAGTTGTTGATTTCTCACTTAAAATTAAGTCCATTTTTTAACAAAAACAGAGGCACTTTCAGTGGTGTCGGCCACACCGGGCCTCGGATTGAGGCGGGGGTGACTTTTACATGTCACATTTGACCCATGTATCGTTGTTCTAAATTTTCAATAGAATCCTAATCCGTTTGGTTGGTTTGTCGTATGTTAGTTATTCATTTCACTTAAAATTAAGTCCATTTTTAACAAAAACAGAGGCACTGTGAGTGGTGTCGGCCACACCAGGCCTCGGATTGAGGCGGGGTTGACTGGTACACGTCACATTTGACTCATGGATCGTTGTCCTTAAGTTTCAATAGAAACCGAATTTGTTTGGTCGGTTTGGTGTATGTATGTAAAATATTGTCCATTTTTAAACAAAATACATACACTTGGAGTGATACCGGCCACACCGCATCTCGGATTGAAGCAGGGTTGACTCGTACACGTCACATATGACGCATGGATCATTGTACTAAAGTGTTAACACAATCCTAAGGCGTTTGGTCGGTTTCCCGTATGTCAGTTGTTGATTTCACTTAAAAATAAATCCATTTTGAACAAAATAGAGGCACTTTGAGTAGTGTCAGCCACACCGGGCCTCGGATTGAGTCAGGGTTGACTCTTACACATCAAATTTGACCCATGGATCATTGTCCTTAAGTTTAAACAGAATACAAATGCGTTTGGTCGGTTTGCCACATGTCAGTTGTTGATTTCACTTAAAAATAAGTCCATTTTGAACAAAAGAGAGGCACTGTGAGTGGTGTCGGCCACACCGGGCCTTGGATTGATGCGGTACTGAATCGTACACGTCAAAAATGAGTCATTTATCATTGTGAAAAAGTATCAACGCAATCAGAAGCCGTTAGATCGGTTTGGCGTATGTACGTAAAATATTGTCCATTTTAAACTAAATACATACACTTGGAGTGATACCGGTCACACCGCGCCTCTGATTGAGGCGGGGTTGACTCGTACATGTCACATTTGACCCATGGATCGTTGTCCTTAAGTTTCAATAGAATACCAATGCGTTTGGTTGGTTTGTCGTATGTTAGTTTTTGATTTCACTTAAAATTAAGTCTATTTTTAACAAAACAATGACACTGTGAGTGGTGTCGGCCACACCGGGCCTCGGATTGATGCGGTGTTGAATCGTACACGTCACACATGAGTCATTGATCGTTGTGAAAAATTATCAACGCAATCAGAAGCCGTTAGATTGGTTTGGCATATGTACGTAAAATATTGTCCATTTTAATCTAAATACATACACTTGGAGTGATACCGGTCACACCGCGCCTCTGATTGAGGCGGGGTTGACTCGTACACATCACATTTGACCCATGGATCGTTTTTCTTAAGTTTCAATAGAATCCCAATGCGTTTGGTCGGTTTGCCGTATGTCAGTTGTTGATTTCACTTAAAATTAAGTCCATTTTTAACAAAACAGTGACACTGTGAGTGGTGTCGGCCACACCGGGCCTCGGATTGATGCAGGGTTGACTCATACACATCACACATGAGTCATGGATCGTTGTGAAAAAAGTATCAACACAATCAGAAGCTGTTAGATCGGTTTGGCATATGTACATAAAATATTGTCCATTATAAACAAAATACATACACTTGGAGTGATACCGGTCACACTGCGTCTCGGATTGAGGCGGGGTTGAGTCGTACACGTCACATATAACCCATGAATCGTTTTCCTAAAGTGTCAACACAATCCGAAGGCATTTGGTCGGTTTCCTGTATGTCAGTTGTTGATTTCTCACTTAAAAATAATTCCATTTTGAACAAAACAGAGGCACTTGGAGTTGTTTCAGTCACAACAGGCCTCAGATTGAGGCGGGGTTGACTCGTACACATCACATTTGAAGGTGAGTATGCATACACGATAGTTTACCTTCTTAGAGAATAGTTTCTGGAAGAGTATAAAATACATGAAGCAATGAAGATCATTAGAGTGTTGGAGCAAATGTGGTTGGTACAAACAATGTGGAAATCGGCTTGTGCAAAGCGACCTAATTACAACTTGCAGGTATTGTACTCTATTTTTCTCTGGAAGGTTTCAGTTTAAATGAATTTTGGAATGATCATTGCTAGCCATTGTCTTTTAGGTTTTTTTGACAGCCAAGGAGAAAGGGTGGGGTCTGCAGACATTGGAGGATATGTCGAAGGGTGATTTTGTGTGTGAATATGTTGGAGAAATGTTAACTCTCACAGTTCTGAAAAGAGTCATTATTTAAAAGAAAGTCACAAGTTTAGATACATCTCAAGATGGTTAGTTTAAAGAAATTTTGAGGGACACTACTAAAGACATGCTCAGATATGCACACATCCCCCACTTTTAGATCGTTGTCTACTACAATGATCTTCCAAACAAGATATGCATTAGAACGCTCACGATACATAGAGAAATTCACTGGCCACCTTCGAGAATGATCTGAAGCACAAACCATGAAATCATTATGTTTTTCCTTGAAAATTTTCTTGGCGAACTGGAATGGAAACTCACTCTTGTGATTTTACGTCTCTACTTGTCTCTTCATGTGTTCAGCTACTGCCATTCCAGTTCGCCAAGAGAATTTTCAAGGAAAAACATAATGCTGTCATTGTTTGGGCTTCAGATCATTTTCAAAGTTGGGCAGTGAATTGCTCTATGTATCATGAGCGTTCTAATGCATATCTTGGTTGAAAGATCATTGTAGTAGACAATGATCTAAAAGTGGGGGATGTGTGCATATCTGAGCATGTATTTAGTAGTGTCCCTCAAAATGTCTTTAAACTGACCATCTTGAGATGTATCTAAACTTGTGACTTTATTTTAAATAGTGACTCTTTTTAGAACTGCGGGAGTTAACATTTCTCCAACATATTCACACACAAAATCACCCTTCGACATATCCTCCAATGTCTGAAGACCCCACCCTTTCCCCTCGGCTGTCAAAAAAACCTAAAATACAATGGCTAGCAATGATCATTCCAAAATGAATTTAAACTAAAACCTTCCAGAAAAAAATAGAGTACAATACCTGCAAGTTGTAACTTAGGTCGCTTTGCACAAGCCGATTTCCACATTGTTTGTACCAACCACATTTTCTCCAACACTCTAATGATCTTCATTGCTTCATGTCTTTTATACTCTTCCAGAAACTCTTCTCTAAGAAGTTCAACTATCATGTATGCATACTCACCTTCAAATGTGACATGTACGACTCAACCCCACCTCAATCTGAGGCCTGTTGTGGCTGACACAACTCCAAGTGCCTCTGTTTTGTTCAAAATGGACTTATTTTTAAGTGAGAAATCAACAAATGACATACGGGAAACCGACCAAATGCCTTCGGATTGTGTTGACACTTTAGCACAACGATTCATGGGTTATATGTGACGTGTACGACTCAACCCCGCCTCAATCTGAGATGCGGTGTGACTGCACCACTCCAAGTGCCTCTGTTTTGTTCAAAATGGACTTATTTTTAAGTGAGAAATCAACAACTGACATACGGGAAACCGACCAAACGCCTTTGGATTGTGTTGACATTTTAGTAAAACGATTCATGGGTCATATGTGATGTGTACGAGTCAACCCCGCCTCAATCTGAGATGCGGTGTGACCAGTATCACTCCAAGTGTATGTAATTTGTTTAAAAGGGACAATATTTTACGTACACACGCCAAACCGATCTAACGGCTTCTGATTGTGTTGATACTTTTGAACAACGATCCATGACTCATGTGTGACGTGTACGAGTCAACCCCATATCAATCCGAGGCCCGATGTGGCCGACACCACTCACAGTGTCTATGTTTTGTTAAAAATGGACTTAATTTTAAGTGAAATCAAGAACTGACATACGGAAAACCGACCAAATGCATTCGGATTCTGCTGAAACTTAAGGACAACCAAGATATGAATTAGAACGCTCATGTTACTGGTGCATTTCATCTGTTAAAATGGACAAATGACCCATTGGAGAAAGAATGTTTTATTTAATAATAATTACAATTTTTCTACAAATATTTACATACAAGAATGTTTCATCTTTTTATCCCCATGAACCCCTCTCAAAAATTTCCGCCAATTATACACGTCTGCAACTCTTGCAATAAAAGTCAGATCTTCATGCTATATCTGGACAATCTTGCATCAGGTATGTGGCCCACTCGTTTCTGAACATATCTACAT
The DNA here is from genome assembly GCA_963277665.1 of Viscum album. Classification (NCBI taxonomy): domain Eukaryota; kingdom Viridiplantae; phylum Streptophyta; class Magnoliopsida; order Santalales; family Viscaceae; genus Viscum; species Viscum album. The sequence continues at coordinate 124,141,435 of OY728160.1, read as the reverse complement.
CGTCTTGTGAATATGACGCTTTTCGGCATTCATAATAGTACTGAAAAATATATAAATAAAGAATTAATAAATAATTTAAATGAAATAGTACTTTTTTTCGAAAATACCTCTTTAGGGATGCTAATTTGTCCATTGAAAACGATCTCTTTCATGAATCTACAAACATAATAACCACAATCTTAGTCGTTTGTTTGTTTTGGACACTGCAGAAACATTGATCATGAGGCGAGTAAGTAACTTGTGTTTCATATATGCTTGGATAGTGCAATTTTATTATATATACCCTGATATTTGTCCAGACATATTACTTGCTCGGCTCCTTATGCTTAGCCCCTGTCCTCATACCATGATTTAGCCTATATTGGTACACCGCCCTATCATAACAGAATCCTCAGTAAAAGATAATATATATTATATAAATTGATGTTTAGACCTAAAACGTAGGATGTAGTGTCTTACAGATTGACAAACTGCATCACATGTGGTCGGTTTGTTGGATATCCGTGCTTTGAGTCTAGAAAATAAATCTTGGGAGTATCCAAATGCATCGTAATTAGCAGCCAATGTTTCCTAAATACACAAAAAGGAATAAGTAATGAAAGAAATGAAAATATAATTGATATGCTTTAATTGTAGAGTTTTACCCCTGCATGGTTGGTATGAGGAAGATTCGGTCATCCGTTATCTTGCTGTCAAATTCTTTCAGCAAAGCAGTCGCTCTTTCCTTAATTTTTGATTCTGATAATTCTATTTCTTGTGTTGATGTGATATGAGGACTGACGAGTCCGAACTTTGGATCATGAGGAAAACCCTTCAACTGCTTTTCATATATACGTCTGCCAATAATATAAAATGTATTTAATCATAATTAGCACAATATATCATCTTTTGGAAAAGCGACGGGGTTGAAAACATACCTCATATACACATTTACACTTGTGACGCCGAGCCACTGATACTCAAGGATCTCATTTACATTTTCAGCAGCAAAAAAATCTTGTATTTCCTCTCCATACATATTCTCTTCAAAAACAACTACATGGCTACTACCATTTGTCAACTTCGTATCCACATGAGTCTTCAATTCAATTAAATGTGGATAGAGAATAGGCGGTGTAATTCCACTTTTAGTAGATCTTTTGGATCGGTTGGTCGATCCTTTCGATGCTCCTTTCACTGCATCCCCTTTCTTCGTCTACAATAAAATTCATTGGTTCATACCTTTTTTTTATAAAGGTTTGGCTTAAAAAACTGTAAATAAATACCTCTTTTTCAGCATGTAGTCTCACAAGTTGTGATGTCCATGCAATGAATGTCCCAATAGCCTGTTCGACTGTACAAATATCATCATCATCAAGTGGAACAGGTAGTTGTGTTGTTGGCTCATGAGCTACCATAATTGTCACTTTCAGATGATCTTTTGGAAGTGCTCTATTGTGCAGTGTGTCCTCTGAGATGTTGAATACTGTAGCCCTCGCTACAAGGCGATAGGTGGGTGTTGAAAGATATAAATCACAATCATTATCACCCTACAGAAGATCAGTATAGGAAGAAATCAGTTTTTGTCTGATTCACATTTTATCAGAACAATTAATAGAATATTTATTACCACAGCTAACACAGCTCTTTCAGGGGAATGGCTTGCCTCAAAGCTAGTGGGGTGTGGGGCAGGATCTTCAGGCGCTGGTTGTTCCTGAGTTGTCTCTTCTCTTGGCTTCTGACCCATTAAAGTTGCTAGCAACTCTCCCTACCATTGAAACTATTCTTCAAGAGTTGCTAGTCTATTTTTCATTGCTGTCATTTCTTCATTTTTTTGATCCTCTTGTTTTTTTTCTCATAATATACTCGGGGTGTCACCCCAAACCCCCCAGCTCTGACGCGACCGTATTGTTCTGGTCGCTTCAAAGCTATCGCTAATATATCTGCACCAGCTGCAAGAGTACCTGACTCCTGTGACTGTCGGATATAAGAAAATAAGTAATTATTATTATGTAATAGCAATTTAAAAACAAAACATTTTATCGTTTCATACTTACACATATTTCCCACACTTTTTGTGTGTTTTCATCAACCAAATTCCCTTCCTTATCCACACGTACCTCCTTCCATAGCACATGACGAGGGATGGATGTGTGTTTTGTTTCAGAGGCATCAATCTACATATAAATAAAGAAAGATTTTTATAAAGTTGTTTCTTGACACATAACAATATCACTGTAAATTTAAAATATGCATCATTTTCTTTTCTAGTGAGGCATACCCCATCCTTGCTTTATGATAGGGGTACGTCGGTTTTGATGCGCGTTCCTTGTTTTCTGTACTGAGTTGCTGTTTCGTAAATGAAATATTGACAATCAAAGTGATGAATACATGTATATCCTCAAACAACATATTATCAGTCACAATGTACCTGAAACTTTTGATCCCCACGATGACCAACAAATGAATCCCATGATTCTTGGGATATCAAGTGATTGTAGACAATGGGTGGTTGCGGGTTTATTTTACCCTTGGAATCTTTCAGATTATATTTTCTAAGAAGAGTGCGAAAACCTCGATGACACCTTCCCGCAAGCCTTAGTACATAAGTCTTGTGTGAATCATCTACTATAAATGCACTCTGCAATGGATTGTGAAGAATAAGACATTGTTTCATTATTTTATTTGCTAGTAAATTAAAGAAATGAAATCAAAATGGTACCGTAATTTCTTCCCACATCACAGCCTTCAGGCCGGACGAAACATGGTGCCATGAAGCTATGTCAATCGGCACGCGTTTCTGAGTGACAATTCCAACGTAACTGCTAAACATTGCCTTGTTGGGGTTAACGTGTTGGCCCCGTGTATCCCACCCAACATCGAATTTTATTCCTTTGCTCTTTCCCTTCAAAACATTATCCAACACTGTTAAACTATGACACACCTGTTTTTTCTGCGATGTCGCTCCTTTATCCCCAACCATTTCGTCTATATCAGCATCATCAATGTTTTCATCTAAAATCCTAGCATCAGTATGTTCAGATGGTTGTTGGACCTCAACAATAGGAGCACCAATAGCAGCAGCAGTACCAACAACAATATGTTGAGATTGAGAGGATTGAGAGGCTTGAGAGGCTTGTTTAGCAGTAGCAGCAGCAGAAGCAGCAGCAGTAGAAGCAGAAGCAGCAGCAGCAGCTTGAGAGGCTTGTTCAGCCTTGAGGTTAGGAGCACCAGAACGTGCAAAAGTCATTATCTGCAAAAAAAGGTTTAACACTTAAGTTGGATTACATAAATGCAATAATGATAAGATAATAACATGAGATAACAATATTTATATTACAAACAAAATATAACCTGTTTATTGAACTCTTTTTTTTAAAGGCTGAATGGATTTGACACCTCTATAGATAATCCAAATACCTTCATTATGGTCTCCTATAACATACAAAACATCGTATTCATTGGGACCGCTGCGAAATGACTGCGACGTCCCACTGAAAGGATCATCCTCAATTGAATTTTCATCAGACCCTTCAATAGTTTTGGAAGATAACAGAACAATCGACCACTTTCGGTTTGCGGGGTCTGGAACATAAAATACTTTTACCGCTTGTGATTCCATTATAAATTGTTCATCTTTGTACCCTTCTTTACTGAAATCAACTTTCACAAATCCCAATTCATCTATTTTAACACCACTTTTGTTATCAACCCATTTGCATTGAAAAATCGGCAATTGGAATGTCGTATAATCCAACTCCCATATTCTTTTGATAATGCCAAAGTATGACATATTCTCGAAAATTGGATTTCTATCCTTACTACCAGAAACATGCATCGCTTCAGCCACAAGTGTTACTCCACTATTTTGCGTGGTACTATCTTCATCATGTTTATCTGTATAGAATGTATAACCATTAATTACATAAACATTGTAAGATAATACATACACACTTGGTCTGACATCTAGCCATCAAAGTCGTTCTGAAATTGAATTCGGATTTTCATCTAACTCCTTAAAAATATGGTCTCGAAACCATCCTATAAACTGGTGATTATGTGTATTTACTATCCATTTTTCAGCCCTTGATGGATTCAACTGCCTCAAAATTTCTTTGTGGGTTTCAATATATGGAGCAACCTCCCAACTGTTATGCAAAACATAAAGGTGGGCCTGCTCCCGATCAGTAATATTGATTGTCACAACATCTCTTCCAGAAATTCCCTCACCCTCAATGCGTCCAGTGTGACGAGATTTCGGCAGACCAATGCTTTCCACATCAGATAGGTATTCGGTACATAATTCAATGGCTTCCTCAACAATATATCGCTCCACAATACAACCCTATGGCCGACTTTGATTTTTGACATACCCTTTCAAAATCTTCATATACCGTTCAACGGGGTACATCCATCTATAGTGCACAGGACTACAAAGTCGAACCTCTCTCACCAAATGAACCATCAAATGAACCATCATATCAAAGAATGTTGGCAGGAAGAACATTTCTAATTCACATAATATGATGACAATTTCTTTTTCCATAGCTGGCAATTTCGACGGGTCTAAAACTTTGCTGCATATAGCTTTGAAGAAGAAACAAAGTTTTCTTAACATATGACGAACATTCTTGGGCAAAATGCAACGTAAAGCTATAGAAATTAAATTTTGCATCAAAACATGGGAGTAATGTGATTTCAAACCTTTTAACTTCAAATCATTCATGACACAATGTTTTTGATATTTGATGAATATCCCTCTGGAACCTTTACATCATTGAAGAAGTTGCAAAACTAATATCTCTCATCCCTAGAAAGAGTGTACGCAGCTGGAGGAAGAAACGTTCGATTTTCACCCTTCACGGGAGCCAACTCTTCTCTTATTCACATGTCAACCATGTCCAACCTTGCCTTAATTCCATCCTTTGTTTTGCCAGGAGCATTTAGCAACGATCCTATAACACTGTCACATAAATTTTTTTCAACATGCATCACATCAAGAAAATTTCTGACGTACAGACATTTCCAGTATGGTAATTCAAAAAAAATGATCTCTTTTTCCAACCGATTTTCATAAGGTTTTTCGAAAATGGTTTACCAAAAACAGTGTTCACATCTTTTACTTTCTCAAACAGTTGATCACCTGTTAGTGGAGACGGTGTTTTTCATTGTTCTGAACTTCCATTGAATGATGTCGTCCAAGATCGGTACTTATGTCGATGGGGTAGAAATCTACGATGTCCTAGAAACACAAATTTGGATGAATGTTTCAACCTAATTGATTATGTATCTTCTTCGCACACAGGACACCCTTGACTTCTTTTAATGTTATAGCCGGACAAATTTCCATAAGCAGGGAAATCATTTATCGTCCCATACAACAACGCTCTCAACGTGAAGTATTCTTTTTCATAAGCATCATACAACATAACACCTGAATCCCACAGTAACTTCAAATCATCGATCAAGGGAGCCAAATATACATCAATATCGTTACCTGGTTGTTTTGGTCCTGATATAAGCAAAGATAACATAATGAATTTCCGTTTCATGCATAACCAGGGTGGAAAGTTATAATTTACCAACATAACAGGCCAAGTACTATGAGTGCTGGTTTGAAAACCAAAAGGATTCACTCCATCGGTAGATAACGCAAGACGCAGGTTTCTCGACTCATTTCCAAATTCAGGATACTCATGATCAATTATCTTCCATTGAGGAGAGTCGGCCGGGTGACGTAATTTTCCATCTTTATTTCTTTTATTTGCATGCCACAACAATTGTCTTGTAGTTTCTTCACTTCCATATAGATGCCTAAACCTTGGAATGATTGGAAAGTACCATATAACTTTCGTAGGACTGCATTCATCTTTCTTGTATCGTGAAGCACCACACTTTGGGCATTCTGTAAGTGATTTGTTCTCCTTGAAAAACAATATACAGTCTTTCGGGCAGGCATGTATTCTTTTAGAAATCATACCCATCGAGTGTAGCATTTTTTTAACTTCATATGTCCGTCTTGGGATCTCATTATCTTCTGGAAGCATGTCATTCAAAAGAGCAAGTAGTTCTGTGAAACTGACATCACTCCATCCGTTGCCTGCTTTCAATTTATACAACTTCAGTACAGCTGACAATGCAGTATATTTAGTGCAACCACCATACAATGGCGTCTTTGCACAACTCTTTAACTTCTTAAACAATTTTGGGCAATCACGGAGTTCATGTTCAAATGTCCTTGTCATTTCCTCAATACGATCTTCATCATCATTGATATCTGTAATCACATCCTCTATACGGTCTTCTTCATTATCCATATTTGTAATCATATCTGATGATCCATAAAATGCAGTTTTATTCCATCCAATAGCTACATTCGCTTTTTCCCCGTGTTTATTCCAACATTTATAACTCCTATCTATTCCGTGACATATCAAATGTTCTTCCAACTCCTCTGGAGTAATTAGTCTAGAATAACAACAACGTAAACATGAACAAAGGAGTTGAGAAGTATCCTTTGCATGATACTGTGAAAACTTGATGAACTCTTTCACTCCGTTCTCATACTCTATTGTCAAACGATTAGCATCCATCCAATCTTTATTCATCGCCATTAATTCTGAATAAACAACATGGAACATCATGTCCACTAATTACAAATGAACAATAACGAATGTCGTGTCCATTAATTCCATGTAAACCATAAGGATCATATTGTTCATTAATTTTGAATAAGAAATATGGAAAGTCATGTCCATTAATTCCAAATAAATAATAAGGAATTTCATGTCCATTAATTCTGAATAAGAAATACAGAACGCCATGTCCATTAATTCCAAACAAACAATATAGAATGTTAATTCCATTAATTTTGAATAAGAAATATGGAAGTTCATGTCTATTAATTCCAAATAATCAATATGAAACATCATATTCATTAAAGAAGGTAATAATGATGTAATCACATCCATATCATATTATGATCAAGTCTAAGGAATATCACCCTTGCATTTTATCAATTAATTTGATAAATTTAAGTCTTATAACTGATAATTAGTAAGATGGGGTCCAAGGTATATAATCAATAGCACTACATTGTTTAAAAATGGTTAAGGAACATGGCCTTACCATTCAACTTTTATTTAATTCATTTATAAGTGATCAAGTAGTCCATGGGTATGTCCATTACACATAAATATCATTAATTCCCTTTAATAAACCCATGGTCATGGGATATATCAACACATGTCAAAGGTGGTTCAATTTCAAGCCAAAGATCAATAGGGGTCATGGGCCTATAAGAAACACACCCTAAGGGGGTGATTCGAGTAAGGTATACAACCTCCAAAGAATAAGTTTGGTGCACAATGACTAACCAATTTAAGACATGATAATCTACTAAATTAATTTTACATTTTATAGTCAACATGCAGAAGGTTCACCACACGGCACAATAGCGCATCATATAAACTAGGGGTGTCCATGGGTCGGGTCGGGTCGGGTTGGAGGTGTTTCAAGGCCCGACCCGAACAAAAAAGTTCGGGTTGGGTCGGGTCGGGTCACAAGCTTCCGGAGCAACCAACCTGACCCAACCTGACCCAGTGGGGTCGGGTTACCTGTCGCATGCCCGAAGGACCCAACCCAACCCAACCCATCGAGGGTCGGGTCAATTTGGGTCGGGTTATATGTGTAAACCCGACCCAACCCGACCCAAACCAATCCAACCCATCCCAACCCAACGGACCCAAACCATCCACTCAAACCCAACCCCCCTAGACCCAACCCGATGGACCCCCTGCACTGCACCAGCCTGCTGCACAAAAAAACCAGCCCCCCTGCACAAAAATTTCAGCCCCCTCCCCCTGCACCCTCTGCCCCCTCCCCCAGGCACACCAGCCCCCCCCCCTCCTGTACCCTGTACAACACAACACCCCTCTCCCCCTGCCCCCTCCCCCCTGCACAGTCTCCCCCCTCCTACACCCCTGCACAAAAAACCCAGACCCCCCCCCCCCCCCGCACAAAAATTTCAGCCCCCCTGCACAAAAATTTCAGCCCCCTGCACCCTCTGTCCCCCTCCCCCAGGCACACCAGCCTCCCCCCTCCTACACCCCGTACAACAAAACAACCCTCTCCCCCTGCACTCCCTGCCCCCCTCCCCCTGCACTCCCTGCCCCCTCCCCTCCCCCCTCCTGCACCCCCGCACAACACCCCTCCACCCCTGTATGGCACCCTTGCACCCCTACACCAGCCTGCAGCAGCCTTGCACCCCCGCACCCTCACCCTGCACACACACACCAGCCTCCCCCTCCCCCTGCAAACCAACCATCCTGCCCCCCTCTCCCACGTGCCTGCACACCAGACCCCCCCCCTGCACCCCTGCACCACCAGCCTCCTTGCACCCCTGCACCTGCCAGCCAACCTCCCCCCTGCACACACACTCCCCCCTGCAAACCAACCTGCCCCCTACAAACCAGCCACCCCCCCACCAGCACGTCAGACCCATCCCCCTCCAGCAGCACCACCAACCGGCCTCCCTCCCCCCCCCCCCCATGCCCCCTACCTACTCCCTCTTGCAAACCATCTTGTCCCCTCTCCCCCTGCCTGCACACACTAAACCAACCCAGCCTATCTCTCCCCCCCTTCCTGCACACACCAAACCCAGCCTCCCCCCTACACACTCCAACCCCCTCTCCCCCCTGCCTGCACACACCAAACCCACCCATCCCATACCCCTGCACACACCAGCCCCCCCTCACACCCCTGCAAACCAGCCCCCCCTAATGTGACTCACTATCAACACCAGTAACAGAACCAATTGAAGTTAAAGTGGAGTAAATTCATGATGCAGTAGAAATAAACATTACTAACATAAGGAAAATCAAATCAAAAAAACACACAGCAGTAGCAGATTTGAAGAACAAATAAGCGAAAACATATGCAAAAAAAATCATCACCAGGAGTAGAGTGAATAACATTTATTCAGTCTGAAAAGAGGGAGGAGGGGAAGCAGAGGCGACAAATAAATGACAACCACATAAAAACCTACACTGAAAAACAATATTTAGGTCATCCACATACCTTGGGTAAAGAAATCGGAAGTCCAAAGAGGTGAGGGAGCCTTCTGCGCTTCCTGGAAGACGCGACCGCCGGAGTAGGGGTGCACGGGAGGAGCCGCCAACCGTTGAAGAGGAGGAGTAGGGTTCGAAAGGGAGGAAGATCCGCGGAAGAGGGTCGAGAAGAAGGAGAAGGAGTACAGAGGAGGTCTGGAAAAGGGAAGATCGGGGGGAGGAAGCAGTCGCAAGGGTACAGTCCCGCGAGAGCTTAGGGCACGATAAAAAAGAGGAGACTGTCGGCCTCCTTTTAATAAAATCGGAGACAGGTTTTAACAGCGCTAGAAAAGCGCTGATAAAGGGGGGCTTTATCAGCGCTTTTCTAGCACTGTTAAAACCTTTCCTTTATCAGCGCTAGAAAAGCGCTGATAAATCATCCCTTTATCAGCGCTTTTAAATAGCGCTGATAAAGATTATCCTTTATCAGCGCTTTTTGATTAGCGCTGATAAAGGTAGTGTTTTGCTTGCCCGTTTTTGTAGTAGTGAATACTGAACACTGGTACAACACTTTTTGAACATGTCCAACATGAGACATGATCACATCATCATATGATGATCTCTTTATCCAATGGTGCACCACACCATGTTACTTAACTCATAACTACAAATTATAATTCTCTAGTGCCTCCAAACATTATAATTTCCCACAATAACTTCATACACACATTCCATCAATGTTCCTGATGTGACTCTACCATACCCAAATGTACATGAAACCATTGGTCCAGCACAGGTTACTCTTTTCATTCTCAAATTACAAAACAAATAGAAGAACCTAACTCATCCAATAATATCATAAGTATGTTGTCTTTTCCTTGAAAATCAATGAACGATTATAAAAAAACCTATTGAATCCAAATTGATGCACTCATTGTGGTTTCTAGCTTCTCACAATTCATCTCGTGTAAAAAATATTGGTTGGGCCTCCTCTGGATAACTCTTATAAAAAATTATTGTCTCTACTAGCTTATGTCTTGACAAACTACCTAATATTCATAACATTAACCCTAAAGGCATCTCATGGTCATCCAAGAATGCTCACTAAATTCTATGCATGAATTCTAGTGATATTCTTTGATTAGGTCATCAACCATTTAAAATCATTATCATGTCCTACTGTAATTACTGATGAACTTCTGATCCAAGAACTCTCAGATCCCTTTATATTCTACCCCAATACAGACTTAGATATTTGTTCATTTTCCACCATTAAATATGATACCCTATATGGAATTTCCAAAGGAAGTAAAACAAAAAACAAAATTATATCACGTCAGCATCAAAATTTCATAAAAACTATCAACCTACCAGGCTTATACTCCCATGACCCTTATCTAATGAGGTCTGCATGCCCATGACAAACATCTAACTTCCACCATAGGAGAATCCTTATCATTTCACTAGGTAATCAAGTCCCTATATTAATAGTTAACACCCCATCCATCACCAAACATAATGAATAGCACGACTGACTCCACTTATTCCAAAACGTCATCACAACATTGATTACCTCATGTTCCCATATCCCAAGATTTCAACATAGGGGATATAACAAGATCCATATCATAATGATTACATATCCCCCTAATTTTCGATGGTACATACCCCACTATATAACTTTCCTTATATCTCTTCCCAAGAATATTCTTAGTAGTCTCCATTATCAAACATTTGTGCCACTCCCCCTGAGCCACGCTCACCACATCATAGGAAACTCTTGCCATTAACCAAATTATAGATCGACCATGTAACCTCAAAAAAATTATTTCTATGAAACCCTTATAATAAGATAACTTTTTTCATTTTTATCCATATATCTGGATCATCATGCCCACACACATCTCACAAAAGTTTTATCGACTATTGGCCCACTCACAACCATCACAGATTCAAAAATTAAACAAGTGCCATAGAAAAATGGCACGTACCATTCCCATATCTCCCTAAATGGTAGGATTACAATATTGTACCTCCTAATCCATCACCTGAACCACACTACCACAAGTTATACATCAAAAAACTAGGTTGACCATGATCCATATCTTGTTAAATCATTAATCCCAGAGCTTCCTTGAAACTCCTCTTCAAAATCAAGCACTTCACCCATGTTAAGTTCTATCACATATTCCCTCTCAAAAACATGATCACCTAACCAGGATCTCATCATGTTATAAAATACATTTGAGTTCAATTGATTTAGTAACTAGAACAATCATTCCCTTGATGTCAAACCTTAGCACCGTGGAACTCTTAGTTCCTCATAAAACCCCAAGGAAAAACCATTCATATGTCATACCTATTAGAAGATTTTGTGCATTGATCGCAAAACCTAAATCACTCACTTTTGATTCCTACATCAATTCACCCATAAATCTAGTACAACCCCTATCATGGGGTTCTCTCGATCCTCACAAGGCTCTAACTCACTAAACCCTAGGTTGTATATCAAGGTTCTCTAGGTCCACCCACCTAGACCATAAACCAAGGCCTCTCTAGAGGTCAAATCTTGGGAAATATCTCATGTCCCTATTTAAAGTCTCACAGAAACACATGCCAAACACCCTCTCAAGGTTCTGTAACTATAATTACATCAGATTCCATCTCAACACCCTTCCAAGTCAATGATTCTCATTGAGTATCTATATATAATACTTCCCCATCATGAATGAGGACCTCACATTGATCCCCAATGGAATCATCTAGAACTATATGTGTCGATGAACCATATTCTTGAATTTTGGTTCAATAGAATCCCATTACAAGCTAGATGGAAAAATCTTATATATGTTATTCCTAAAACTTTAAATAGATGAACATATGATCACAAAACATAAGTATACTCACTCAACCAACATCACCTTTTAATGATCCATATATAGAAAAACACTATTACCCTATTTGATCAAGTAGAGTGTTTATTCAAGCTATATAGGAAAACACTGTATAGGTTGTTACTAGAACTTTAAATAAATGAACCCACGAAACTCACCCTTTCTAAGCATATAGACATCAGACTTCTCCTTGTAGAATGTTTTCACACCACACTAATACAAACTTACAAATGGAATCACCCTAAGAAAATTCTCACTAAGGGAAAACCTCAACCATGGGAACGTTTTAATGAAATATATTTCCAATAAACATGGGAAAACTCCACATAATTTTTTTTGAGTACTCTAATTAAACAAACCTACATAAATATCAATCCCACAGGGTGTTCCTATATAGAAGTAACACCCCTTACTGACCCCTCATGGTATCTACTCACCCCTACCAAAGGGACCATATCATCTCCATAATTACCAATCATCTCTCCATAAGTTTTATAAGATGTGCCACCATAATAAAATTGATATACAAGTCATCCCAAATGAGTAGAATGAAACCAATTACTTATAGGGTAAAATACATATGATCATTTTTTGACACTTGGAATAGAAGAACCACAACAATCGATAAAAAAATACATGATCATGCCTATACCACATGGATCATATGTGTCTAATATGATTCATGAGATATCTCTTACCTCTATAGGTCAAGAGAAAAAATCCATATCTATCCTCTTACCAAGTTCCAGGATCCAAGAATCCAATAACTGACCAACCAAAATATCAAACATCATGTGAGTCATGCTATATGAAAATCAAAACAAAGATAATGGTACAAGAAAAGAACACAATCACATGGACATGGTGGCCTATACATATACTAGGATAAGTCTTTATGATGCACCAATCCAAAATACATAAAATTTATTACAAATATTTATGTATATAGTCTACCAAATCCCAAAAAAATAATACAGGATAAAAACAGCTTTGATACCACTATGTAATTCCTTATCCCAACTCAAACTATAAACAACAACTATATTGATTCTCCATGTGACCCCAGATGTGCCTCCCCAAATACCAAAGGCTATCGAATAGCGATAAAGTTCTAAGTAGGTATATTGGGGAAGTGATACCCCCTTATATCAGAGGGAACAATGGAATAATAAATACCTAAATATCATTCATCAAAATGGTATAAAAATAAAAGCTATAAATATAAAAATGAAAGATAATAAATGAAATTTAACAAAGGCCCAAACAACCATACCAAACATACACACCTAACCACACACTAGGTTGGCTACATATAAACATGAAAAGAAAAAAGAAATAAAATAATCTAGGATCTAAAACAACACTGAGCCTCTCTTAAACCCAATCTCCCATAATCATCTAAGCTATCCTGCTCGACCATGATATTACAGACCTCAGCCTAACTCGTTCCTATAATTACTATGAAATAGATACTCAAGTACCCATGTGAAATGGTGATCCAAGAAGGGTGTGAGTGTAAAACTCATTATGGAACCACCAATGTAGTCTATTAATAAACAATATAGGATATGATATATGCATGTGACATGATTATATGAAATAAATAAATAAACTGCAACATAATCAAATAAATAAAAACTTATCTCAATTCCTTCTTTGGCCCGATTCCATAGTGTCTCTGAGCACATCGTGATAACCACACCTCTATATTACTATCACCACCCTATAGGAATACACATATAACGTGGCCCATGAACAAACCAACATCGATCCTTAGGTCCATGAACTAGATCATCCATATTTTCCTGGGATAATGATGGAATGCCACTAAGAATGTACATCCCCTTAGGGGAACCTCTATCCACACTCTAGGGATCCCATGCTCACACCTCCAATGATGAGTACCAAATCATGGGGTGTCACCAGGAATCCCTCAAGATGAACCATATAGTAATACCTATGTATTATCAATGTCAGTTTAACTAATAATTCGTAGGAGGGGAATGCCCTAGGAAATCCTCAACGTCTAGGCAAGACTGATTCCTAGGTAACCTAGTAAATCAAAGGGAATACCATTCCTGAATCCCATGTTCAAAGTCTTGGGCATCCAATAACTTTGCGATCCTCAACCAAACTTTAAATTTTGATCCCATCCGATCTTTTTGGTTATCCTGGGAATCAATCAAGGGGATAAAAAATCACCCATGGGATTTCCAACATCCATTATCATGGATATACACCCACTAAATATCTCATACCACCAATTGAATCTTGTGTGTCACATGAATTAAAAATGGTCTATTAGTATCTCTGTTTGAATTCAAATACTCATGAATTTTCAATGGTATCAATGTACAAAAGGAACCCATACCATCATGGGAATTCTTGTACACACGCAATCACATAATTATAATGTTGGATCCTAGTTACCACTTATAAGCATCCAATCCTGTATTAACCTTATCTATGGAATCTTGTTGAGCTAGAAATATACCACTAATATAATTTGAGAAAAAATATCAAATATATTAGGCATCACATCATCTCATCAATCTCATCAAGTGATTCCCAATCATCTCAAGAAATCACATCTATGCAAGGTCCAATGGTTAATTCCCAATCATCCTAGGATATTATATATGCATCAATATTAATAAAAAAACAAATATAACTGGGGAAGGACAAACACCCATGTCCTTAACTACCATCATAGAACCATCGATCATATATGTTGGCTTGAGTTCCAATATGATACCCACATCTTTCACTACCCATAGTCATGCAAACCCTCTTTGTGTCATTCTTTCAACATGTCATTCACTTGAGTACCCTCGATCACTATAAATATGAGGCACCCTCACGTGGATCCTAAATCCCATTAAGGGTCAACACCTGATGATTAATGGAAATCGTGTCCCATGACATCATCTCAAGGTAACCCAGCCTTCAAGGCCACATAGGGTTTGTCAAAAAAGAAAAGGTAATATAGATGGTTCATGACCCCTTTCAATCCTTAATGCCTCACTAGGATGGTCTACTCACCTAACACATTATATATATTCTATAGTTCATCCACCTAGAATAAAATCATCTCAATTCAAGGCCTCATCCATCAGAAACTGAGGTGATAAATCCAATAACAAGGTACATTGGTCCCCTGACACTTTTTCTATATTAATTGAGGCATCACATCTAAATTAAATAATTCAACTAAATATATAAACAAACTAATTGGCATGACCACACACGCCATGCATTATAAAAAATATATAAATTATATAATTCAAGTTCACTACCCACTTACCCCATTTACTAGCATTCCACTTTTATTTCCAGGGGCCAGTAGTAGCTACCAAGGCTCATCCAAGATCGTCTACAATCAACTAATCCTGTCTTAGCTTGTTGATCTCCTAATTCAATCTAATCATCAAAAACTAATTAATTTTAGAATTTATAATTAATTAATTAATTCAACTCAAACTCATCATAATTTCAGATAACTCACCACATCACTATGTCACACCATAACAAAAGTCAACGAGATGTGGGAGGATCACAATAGAGTCTCAACACCATTTTAGGCCAAGACCTTAAGCATCGAAACCAAAAAATATTAATTTAATTTAATTTATTGAAACCCCTTAAATAATTCAATGAAATGATATATATTTGGTAATTAAATAAACGTCCACACCCAAACATCATGGTAGGATGTCCTCAACCCAAGTTACATGAAATCCCCTTAAAAATCAGGTGATTTTTCCCTTTTTAGGTGAAATTTCCACCTCTGACCTATACCAAAATGATGTCGAATCAGTGTTAAGAAGAAGGTTTGAATTCATAAGGAAGGAGAGGATCACATACCATTCTTCATCACCAAAAATTCCCATGAAGAATGCCCCAAACTGAGGATAAAGTAGGGGAGGATAAGAAATGGGAGGGTTCATACCTATGATAAAAAAAATATGGGGAAGTGGATGGCCCCTCTAAAACCCCATGGGGAAAAAGAGTGATTTCCACCTCTAAAAACACACCACCTAACTGATCACTACAAGAAGTGGTTTCTCCCACTTCCAAACCCAACTAGCAAGTTGGATCTATTGTAGCTCTGGCTACAGCAGCCATCCAACCTCTCTCAAGGATCCTTCAAGCCTCCAAGATGAATACCAAGCCTCCAACCATGTACAAAAACATCTTTATGAGGGTTTAAAACTATCAAAATTCATTTTTGAATCCTGGTTCTCAAAAAACCCCATTCACCAAACTAAAAACTCAAATTCCTTATATAATTTCTCACACACATACGAACATGAGTACTTACATGATGTCATCAATGCAATGAAAAATTATGAGGGAATCACACTCTGGTCTCCCATTACGGATTATAATTAATATTATCTTATGGATGGGGTTCATATGTAGTAGATCAAAGCACTTTCTCCTCAGATCCTATTCCCTATAGTCATACTGTATCACTTTGAGAGAGAGGGAAGTTAAAACCATCATGTCAAACATGTTGGGCTAGGAATATGAATTTTGGAAAAAAATTATATAATTACAAATTTAAAACAATTTAAAAAAATTAGAAGAGGAAAAAAAATTCTAATATAGAGTGGAAATCTCATAGAATGGAAGGTTTATAAAAATAAAGTGTTTTACTTCAAAAAAAATTATAGAAGGCACATTATTCAATATTTATGAAAAGAAGGTTCTCCCTCTTATTACCTTCTTATATGTATATATTTGACCCAAATTTCATTAATGTTTTCCAAAAAAAAAGTATATATAACAAAACGTTAAAAAAAACATTAGACAATATTTAATCATATTTTATTCGGTATTACCTTCGTTAAATTATATCAAAAATATTACACCTCATAAAGTCTCACCCAAGAATCCATTTTATAAAGGAGTTCTCCTTTCTGTCTTTTACATATTTTCATTATGGGATTCAAGTTTCAATTTTTTAGAAGCTTAAAATAACAATATACTATTATTAATAGAACATTAATAAAAATGATAATGTAAATAATCATAATAAATAATATCAATAATATTAATAATTAATTGACACATTAATTAATAATTTAGTTACTAATAATTATTAATTTAATTAAATAATTATATTTAATAATTTAATGATAATAATTAATAATTAATAATATAATTAATATTAATGCTAAAAACTTGTTTATTTTTATTATTAATATAATTTATATTATTAATTTAATTGTAGTTGGGGATAGGGCTTGCTTGAGTGGTAAATTCAACCATAAATTCTTCATATGACTATGGTTCAAACCCTTTTAGCCTCCCTTGAAGGGGATTTCTTGGTCATTTATGGTTAATGACACACATAGGGGTGTAGAATCATGTATATGCTAATGTAGCACATGAAATGGGTAGGGTACTTTTGGGCTAGGAACAAGGGTTTTCATGCCACATGTTCTTTGGATCATTAATTGAAATGGTATGGCTATAGAGTGGGTCAACATTTTGGTGTAAATAAATATTTCTATTATTAATGTAATTAAATTCTCATATTGATTATTAATCTTAAATATTAAATATTAACATTATTTAATAATTTTAATCTATTAATAGTTAATTGTTAGTCAAGAAAGGACTGAAACATGAGGTGACAAACCAACTCATGTTCCTTAAACATTAATAACATAAAATAGATTCAAATATTACACAATGTGATTACACTAACAGAAAATTCAATGATAACAAAGATAAATTCACACAAAATGATCATCATATTTTAGAAATAAGGTCACATCAATGTATATCTACCAAAAAAATGACATCATTGAGAGAGAATCCTAACATATTGAGTTAAGGTATATTGAATTTATGATGATGATTCATCCATATGAACATTTATATTTATTTTTTGTGGAATCTATCAATTAAATATAACCACTACCATCAAATTCAATTAACCATCTTCAAAAAAACAACCAGACTCTCATAATTTGTTTCTTTTATCCTAATAAAAACTACACCCCAGTTTGAACAACATAACCAATTGATCTCTTGATATCACCCTGTAACCATATTTCATCAAGAAAGTATCTCACTATCACAATTGATCCTAAAATCATCCAAACAATATAACTTCCCTATAAAAAAGTATCTATAATAAAACCCAACTAATAAATATTCATAGGAATAAATAAAAAATATCATATGTGAAACAAACTATAAAAATATTCATCGCCAAAAATGAAATCACAACTTGCCTCAATAAAAGCTCCAACAAGAAGAATCAATATTTCAGAAAGAAAAATAAAAAAACACAATATTTAATTATTCATTATTCACATTTTTAATTATTCATATTATCTAATCAATAATTTAATTATTATTAACAATGTAGTTAGTTTTATTTATTTAATTATTAAACTAATTAATAGTACAATTTAAGGATGGAAATGGGTACCCATTAAACTGGTACCTGGTACTACCCATCCCTATTAAATTAGTTATGATAGGGGAAAGTGGTGATATAATGGAAACCTAATCAAATATTATACCAAATATCCCCTTTTCCACCTATTATGCATTCACCTGGCTCTTCTTCTTCCCTCACAACACATTTGTGTGGATCCCCCTATGGATATGGATTCGACTATAGTATTCAACCATGCACAGCACATTGATCATGATCATCCAATCCCATTATGATCATACGACTCCTATGGAATCTTATTATTATTTTCAACCATGTTCAAGGAAATATTGAAAATTATCCCCTTGCATTGGGCCATCCTCTATAGTGACTTTGTCTTCATCATGACTCCTTATTATTGTATTTTAATTAGAATTTCCCTGTTGATAGGGCTTTGACTGTGCTAGAGAGCTATTATCCTTATAGTGTTTGTCGATGTAGGTGTTGTATTTTTCCACAATGCAAGATTTTGTTGAAGATATTCTTCACTTCCGAGGATGATGATCCTTTATAGTTTGTTGCAAAATTATTTTTTCCTATAATATTTTAATCATTATGTTTTGATTTTATGCTATAATTTTTTATACAAAGAAGTTTTTTCTGAAAATGATATGGATAGATTATTTTTTTCTCATTTATTATGATTATTTGGTGGATTTTTTATTGTTTTGGGGATTTATAATGTTTTTGTTCTTATTTGGAGGTTATTTGTTAATTAATAAAAAATTAAATATAAAATAATATTTTAAGGCTTTAGGATTATCATCATCATATTTTTCAACTATGGGCTCTCATGGTAATGAAATAAACTGAATGTAAAACCCCAAGCCTAACTCTAACCGGATAGGGGTTGGTGACTGGTAATAAGTAGATATATCAGAAATGATGGAAGAACATAGAATAAAGTACCTTCACACACACACGTCACCCAAAAATAGTGTAGGGATAATAATAAATTTTATAACTAGTGTAATAAAATGCATAAAAAGACATCTAGGTAAACATAAGATTACATAAAAAAAAATAAAAGTACAAAATAGTGGAAAACATATACATCCAACAAAAAGGAAATTAATCTAATAGAGTGAACTATAGAGGATGGAGGAGAGATCCCTACTCATAACCTCAGGAACTGACCACCTTATGTGGTCTCAGTCTCCTTGTAAAACTAAGATCCACCTACTCTAGGTCTACTAAAGTATCAGAAAAACTACCCATTATATTTATAAGACATGACATGTGCGGGAATAACCCATGTAGAGGTGATATATAACATACATTCCTAGTAGGATTATCCGAATAACCTAAAGTTATAAATAACAATAAAAGATTTACCTCAACCCATAAATCAAGAGGGGAAGGAAACCCAACAAAGATATTCTTAACTGGAAGAATCCCCAATTGAAGAGAGAAGGATATTTATCTTTACAACTAGATAATAGAGATGATTCTACTCATATTTACAAGAGCTAGTGATTTCCTAATATTAAAACCCTGACAAAACCTCACCACAATATAATGGAGGTCTCATGCCATGCTGAAAGATGCCTCGATAGAGGGATTATTGATTCCAATATAGGACCTTATACTCACTATATCTATATGATAAGGGAATGATAACTCCATGGAGAGAGTAATCATTCCCATATGGTGTGGGGGAGTACTCGTTTTTCCATTATAAATGATATAGGGGACCGCACCTTGTAAACCCAACCGTTTGGGGAGAACCAAACCAAGTATCACTTTGATGATCATGCCTAAACACTATCATCGATCAAGCATTGATAAATGAATTATTTTTCTCACAACACATTAAATAATATCTTAGGAGTTGAAAGAAAGTACCCCATAGCATCCTAAATCTAATTCTTTTTATAATTTGCTACTCGTAAGACCAAATTTGAGTCCTAAAGAAAGATATGTGAGTGGTAGAACATTTTAAGAGAAGTGTATGGTTACCAATGGTGTACATGAGGTGTAATACCAATTACGATCATTATTGTGTCTAATTACTTCGCACAAAGTGTGTAGGTTCACGTATATGGTGTTTTCTAGTAGCCACATGGCATGTTGGACTAACCATGGTCTGAGGCATCTACTCCCTGAACATGGCTCGACTATCTTGGTAGGGTCACATGGTGTGTGAGACTGCCACACATTCATGTGATATTTAAATTGGATGAAACCCTAGACACCTTATAAAGTGGACTCTGGGGTGTGTGTTCTTCCAAAACACAAGGCTTGTAATCATGTTTTTTATAGTTAGTATGGTCTATTTTCCAGATCATCACAAATCTACCATTTCCAAAGATTTCATGATAAATCATGCCTAATACTTTTGCAACCAATTTTACTAACATCAATGATTCACCACAAATTATATTGGGGATATACCTAATCAAAAAATGAGTTCTTCATTTCATTATAAGGAAGATTCGTCATCCTTCACCCCATGACTCACAACACCATCATTCCTCATTTCATATTTGGTTTCCCATCATCAACATTACACCACCATCACGCCAAAATCATTGATACCAAACCCAAAATAATTATTCATGGAACCACTCATCGATCATTCCATGATTTGGGTTCCTAGATTTAATCGAACCACCAATCAAAGGAATACTATTTATGAGGGAATATAGAATAGAGGGATAAAATTACTAAACATAAAAGTAAAAAATGATTGTCATGTTCATTTTTTCGATCATTTTTTATTGTAAGATTAATGATAATTATCAAAAATAAAATTCCATGTAAAAACATGAATTTTCAGCTCTGTGAATCATCTATTTCATATTAGGTTTTATATAAAAAATCCATAATCTAATTAATGATAAAAACAAGTAAGAATCTCAAAATAAAGCATTTATTTCATAACCAATCAATAATTGGTGAATAATGTGTTCTCTAGTGATTTTGTTGTAGATTATCTTATGTTCATCATTCGTTCTATGAATCCCCATGATCACATGACATTGATCCTCAACACCTTGATCATCCAAAATAATTCCTTCACCTAAAGTACTCCCACCAACTCTCACAATTTTCTAGTGTTATACGGCTCTACCTAGATAATTTCAAAAGTGATTACTAAATAGAGAAGAACCCAGGTTAATAAATTTAAAATAAATATAATTAAAAAATTAATTTTATTCATTTTAATTAGTCCATGAGTGCGCATTATCCCAAAACCTAATGTGTATAATACTTATGGCATGTTTAGGGTAAACCTCACATTCTAGATTTAAATATACATCCATTTTTTCCATTAAAGACTCTGATCAATGGGAAAACCATTAAGTATAAAAAGGTCTATGTACATGGTTCAATATATTTTAATATGTTAATTATGGAGTCCTAAAACACCCATAACACCATTCCAATTCTGAAGAAAATCCCATATATATATTAAAAAGGTGTAAACATGAAAACTGTATTTCTTACATTCTCCACACCTTCAAATATTTTTACCCTAGAAAGAAGAATCTACATAAAAATATGAGGGTACTAAGCCCGCATGTAGATATCACACTCCCAAAATCTCTCGGGGATGTTCTCATCCCACTAAATAACTCATGCCAATGAGATATATCTCCCTTGAAGGATACTATATTACCAATCCTTGGTGTCCACTGGGTACTCTAAAAATGTAGATCTATCATCAATGTGCAGTTCACCCTAGATGATAACATGTGATGGGTCATGTATGCACCTTCTCAGCTATGAAACTATGAATATGTCATCCTCTCAGTTCAAGTATGGTGGTAATTACAAGTGGTATAAAACCTAACTAACTCTATATAGTATCAATAATATCCTCATGAACCTTAAGGATAGTTTTCTACCCTGGACAAATCCTTTCAATCCTCATCGAGGAGAGACTTTCAGGAAGATACGGTCTCCCTAATTGAACAAAAAAACCTATAATGTTAGTTTTCATAAAAAAAATTCCACTCTAAGCTATACTCATGTGATTTTAGATAACCTAAACATTCTATTTCATCATCTACATGAAATCCTCCCCAACAAGAGATGCCTTTCCAATCTTAGTTCGATTTATGGGTGACCTGTTGGGTCTCCCGTACAAAACTTCAAATGGTTCCATGACAAAAGTTGAGTGATAACTATTATTATAATAAAACTCCACCAATGGTAAGTGATCGTCCTATATCTGAACATAGTCTAACATATAGGATCTGAGCATATATTTTAAATCCTACATGGTACTCTCAGTATGTCCATCTGTTCGGGGGTGTGATGTTGTTCTCAACTATAACTGGGTCCCAAATTCATCTTATAGACCCCTCAAAAACTATGACCTAAACTAAGAATCATGGTTGGAGAAAATCATAGATGGTATCATATGAAGTTAGATGATCTCCTACATATAAAATCACCTCAAACTTACTATTGAACTCTGATCCTTGGTAGCAATGAAGAGAGACATTTTTGTTAAGAATATTTAAAATCACCCAGGTAGTCTCATGAACGCATGTTTTCCATAGAATATATATCATGAAATCCAAGGATATTTCATCCCACTACCATGATAGGATCTCAATAGGTTGATTAAGGACTACTAGAACCTAGTGTTCATCCTTTACATACCGGTATGTGATATATTTAGAAACAAACTTAGTAATATTCCTCATTACACCTACCCATCAGAACGACCTCAAAAAGTCTTGGTATATCTTTTAAAATATAGGATGTACCTATAATGGGGAGGTATGAAAATCCCATAACACCAACTCATAGAATGAAATTGGAACCACTTCCTATCCTCAAAAAAGGATTATGTTCACCTCTACTTCATAGAAACTTCCAAGTGCATCTCTTGAAGATATATAGTCATGTAGAACTTCACAATTAATGTCTCCCAAATAATCCTCTATAACATGTTGGATAAGCAATGGAGTCACTAACATAAACGAGAAATAATATTCCATGCTCTCCTCTACAAGGTCCAACTACAAAGATGTTAATTACTCTGAGGCCTCCTCCACCATGTGAGAATAGGATTTCCTACTAAGGGAATATGCATCCATCTTTCCATTTACTGGATTATAAACTATCTCAAATTCATATCCCTATTGAAATTACAACCAACACCTATGTATAAGGTTGAGGTCCATCAAGGTAAATATATACTTAAAACTTTTGTGATATGAATAAATCAAAAAACACTCACCCAAAAGATAATGCATGTACATCATTAAGGAAAAAGATTGTTACTAACTCTAAATAACTGGTCATGCATTTCTTCTCATAGGGTTAAATATATCTAAAATCATAATAAATCATTACCTACTTATACATTAACCTGTTCCCAGTCCTAGTTCAGTAGGAATTTCATAACACTACAAACCAAACACCCTCCTTTGGATGTTTTAGCACAGGTCCACTAGCCAACTTCTACCTCACCATATCGAAGGCTTCCTAACATTTCTAGTTCTAGTTTAGTGACCACCATTTGTGTTTCCAAGTAGTAAAAGGGTTTGAAGTACTGTAAAATCTTTCCTTAAACCTTTGATAGTACCCTACTAACCCAATAAAACTCTGCACCTCCAATAGAAACTTGGGTGGTTACCAACCTAGAATAATATCTATCTTTTTTAGGTTGATAGCTACAACTTTATTAGAGATATAATTCCCTATAAAGTGAACCTATAGAATCTAGAACCAGAACTCTTATAGCTTACTATATAATGGGTTCTCCCAGAATAATTCTCAAATCATCCCCAAATTCTTTGTGCGCTCCTCCTCATACATAGAGTGAATAATAATTCTTTTGATGAAGACAACCATGAAACGGCCCAGGAAAGAATAAAAATTTGGTTCATAAGTAATATTAAAACGGTAAGGGAATTAATCACACCAAAGGTAATCACCAAGAACTCATAATTCTAATACTGGCATCAAAATTTTGTCATTATGTTATCCTCCCCATGAACCTGAAACTGGTGGTAGTTGGGCCTAAGATCGATCTTCGAGTACTATCTTCATACAATGGTCCTCCAATTGTACTATCATTTACTAGAGATCAATAAGGGATATATGATATGTCAAAAAATATATGAACGATACATTCAAGTAAAAATATATACTAAATTTAATCTTCCACCTTGAAGGTAGCTATAAAACATCTTCAAGGAAGACATCTCTATAATCCTCCACTATTATTGTAAGCTAGGTGTCTACAGATCTGACTACACCAAGTTCTAAACTCTCCAACTAATGAGAGATAGGTTTTAGATTCTTTACCACGATACATACTCATTTTTTCAAAAGGTATTTCTCACTATTGAAGGGGAATATCAACTCATCATCCAATAATCATATAACTCTCCTAAAATGATAATAAATCAAGGAACACACTAAAAAACCATTCCATATTTAGGATAACTTCATGAGGTTTTCTCAAAACAACTAAGAGTTAAAATGAGAAACTATATTTACTGAGATAAATCTATGAATGTAATACAAACAACAAGTCTATACCTAGGATGATGCCATAAGGTTTCATCACAATAACTGAGAGGTCCTTTGAGAAACTATATCCATTGATCTATAACTCACACCACAAAGAGATGTGAAAATTATTAGAATCACTCCCTATATAAACCTCTATCCACAACTTATGGATGAAAGAGTCTATAAAAAAATTCAACTCTCGCACATGGGATTTGGAAA
Organism: Viscum album; assembly: GCA_963277665.1. Taxonomy (NCBI): domain Eukaryota; kingdom Viridiplantae; phylum Streptophyta; class Magnoliopsida; order Santalales; family Viscaceae; genus Viscum; species Viscum album. Next base: position 124,116,359 of record OY728160.1, on the reverse strand, counting down.
TTAAAGAATAAATTGTTCTAGTGTCTACAAGTACTAGAGCTAAAGTAGAGTAGACATAGATCATACCTCAAATCATCTCATGCATTAGGTCATATGCCTCTATATACTACATCCAACCATGAACCTGATCACAAAAACTCTAATATTGATGGGGGACACCAGGTGGTGGTATTGGTAGGTCATATTATCATCCACCACCAACATCTCTCCCTCCTAAGGATCCATCTTCCCCCTTTTTAGATCCTCCTCTCTAGGGACCATCATGACCATGAATGGGTGAAACCCGATCAAGATACTCCTAATTCTATTGAGTTCACTCTACTATCTACTCACTATAGATATTTTTTAGGATCGAGAAATCACTATTCATTTAACCTCACCCATAATAACATTAACATCGAGTATCTCTGGGCTAACTCGATCCTCTATATTATCCTTTTGCTTTAGATCCCCCTGTCTGAGTCCAAGAATGTGTATACCTCCTCTGCCAAGACCCTAAAAACTGAAACGTACTAGATGATACAGATTACTTAACCCCATGATGACCTATACCTACTCCATATACAAGAAACCCCTATGTTAGGAAGCTCATTTTCACCAAGGCTCACTCCAGTACTCCAATATAATTTGGAATGCATAAGGTGATAATTCTAGCTCAAATGTACCTATAAAGTCAATGCTATAACATCCATGTATCGAACTATCTATATCACACCACATAAATAAAGTATTACATGATGTCAGTGAACCTAGATGCATACTTAGCAACTGAAATATCACCTTACTACAACACAAGAAGCTCCTAGATCCATATAGAGTGAAATCATGAAATATTATACTCATCACAAAATAAGTAGTAGATAATTTTCCATGAGAGTGTTACATCATCATGGGTCTAAGTGGACAAACCCCACCAGCTACCTATTACTCCAAAAATAAGACAAATCTTGATTACAACCATATGATTGGTTGAAGTCTGCATAAGCATAAAAATTCTAACCATCGACTCGATTTAATCCTCTATTGCTCAAAGGTCTGTCTCATCATGAAACCTAAGTGGTATATACCATTGAAACTCTTAAAATAAGTTAATACCATGTGCATCATTGTCCTAACCTGCTAGGGTTATTGGCTTCTCAATATACAGATGATCATTCACCTGAACTATGGGAGGTGGGTACATGCACCACTCTTTGGGTGTAATCGCATCTCTATGCACCAGGATGGAGGCTATATCACTCAACTGGTAGTCATCACAAACCTATCTTAGAATCCTAGAAATCTATTTTTCTGAAATTATGCTAAAAATTAATAATATGTAAAAAAATTAGAGTATTATAGAGGGAGATTCGACTTAGGAAGGACTTGGAAGTCAAAGACTCATTCATATATGATGCATGTACCATTGGCTTCCCCACAACTGGTGTCTCGATATTACAATTTAAAAAAAAGGTATTTAGAGGCTTGTTTTATAGATATGTTGATTACTTCATCACCATTAGCTTTCTTGGCCTGAGAGACAAACTCAAGACACTTTAACACCATCACCCTCTATTCCCAACCAATTCTCATGGTACATATAACTATAAACATAATCCCTCGGATAAATTTTATCGGATATGATTTTATCAATTCTAAACTCATCAAGGCCTCTCCTATACTAATAGTAAGATAATATTGACACTCTAATTCTGCCTCTAATAGGTCAAGGGTTGTAAATTAGTGCTAAGTATGCACATCTCACATGATGAGAGGTCTTAGACCAAAGTACCTATACGCACGCATGTACACACACATTACCATGGAATAATGAAGGGATAATAATAAATTTTGGACCCATTATAGTGTTATAAAATTTATACAACAACGTATACATAATCATCTAATTACAATAAAATAATACAATTATAAAAGAGTGAAAATAAATGCCTAACTAAAAAGAAAGTAATATAACCAATATAAACCATTAAGGATAAAGAAGAGATTCCTAATAATGATGTCAAAGATAACTACCATTTTGATTCTCAGTATCTAGGTATAAATAAGCTCCACATATTTTGAGTCCACAAAATTATCCACTAAACATCATGTTGTCTACATAAGATATGAAACATGTGAGAACAATCCATGCATTGGTGAGTACATACATACCCTTTATGACGCCCCAAAAATATAAAGGGAGAAATAATAATAAGATAATCTCGTCAACCCATAATTCAAGAAAAAATAAAACATAACATAAGAAATATAATAAATAATAATCCCTCGATAGAGAGAGAGGTATCTTGATCTTCACAACTAACTAAGAGAGATTAGTCTAACGGAAATTACAATATCTAGTGCTTTCATGAATCAAAAATCCCAAAAAATCGCACTAGAATATAATGGAGGATTCATTATTTATTTTAAGATACCTTAGCTGAGGGAGTAATGAATCAAGTGGAGTACTCTCGCCCTATCGAATCTTAATGAAGATAGAGTACCAACTCCGCAGATTGAGGACATATTCCCTTGTTATATGGGGTACTACCAACTCTACCAGTATATATGATATAGGGGACCTTCACCCTAGAAACCAAACTGTTAGTGGAGTGCTGACCCCATAATTATTCCATAACTCTTCCATTGTCCATGCATCATTTGGAGAAGCATTCCACTCACAATACCTCATTACATATCCCAGGTGTCGAAACAAAGGCCACCATCATGTCCTATGTGAAGTTTTTATTATAATGGAATACTCTTAAACCCAATTAAATGTCATAGAGAAAGAGATACAAGTGATAGGACCTTCTAAGAGAAGTATATGTTGTTTCCCTTGGTGTACGCGATGAATACTCCCAAGTTTGAGCATACATGTGTCCTAATACTCCACTTGTCTTATGGGGGTTCACATACATAGAATGTGCTAGGAGACTCACGACATGTGGGACCACCTAGGGTCTAAGACATGTAATCAAATTGGTCATGTATGGACACATGGTATATGGTCCCACAACCCTACAATGTGATATTTAAATTGGATAGAAACCTTAGATTCCATAGAAATGAAACTAAGTATTGTTTTTTCTCTTGGAACACGTGGTGTGTTGTAAGGTTTTCCAAAAATAGTAAAGCCTATTTCCCAGATATCTGTGTACCAATCTTTTCAACTGGGAATCATTCCAAAAACATCTACAATTGAGTTGACTAACATAAATTCTTGGATGGAAGTCATATTCCAACCATCCCTCATAAGAAAATAGGTTCTTAATTGCATTCTAAGGAATATTTAATATCTTGCACCCCACGACTCACAATACCATGATTCCACAGTCTGCCTTCAGATTATCATCATCAACATCATTCCACCTTAAATCCAATATATTCAATTCTGAACTCACAACAATGATTTGTATAACCCCTTATCGATCACTCCAAGATTTGGGTTCTTGAATTTAGTCAAACCACTGACCAAAGTAATACCATGGATAAGGTCGTGTATAATAGAGGGAGAAAACCCAAAAACATGAAAGGGAAAAAAATGATTTCCATGTTTAGTTTAGCCACAATTTATTGATGGAAAATTAATTCTATTTATCAAAAAAATCCATTTAAAAACATGAATTACCAATTTTTCAAGTCGTTGATTTTAGATTATGTTTTTTGGAACTAATCAATAATAGAACCGTTAATCAAAGTGGGTAAAATCACAAAAAAATCATTATCTTGAGAAATTTTCGATAATTTGTGAATAATTAATTCACTAGAAATGTCGTTGAAGAATATGTTATGTTCATTATTCTTTCCATGAATCCCCATAATCATAAAATATTGATTATTAATCCCTTGATCATCTGTAAAAACATCACCAATAAGATCTCTTTCACCATATCTCACAATTCTATAGGGTTGTGAAGCTCTCTCTAGAGAATTTATAAATAGATTCCTAAATAGGTAAGAACCAAAGTCAAGACTTTTAAAATAAATATAATTAATTAATTAATTTCATTCATTTTATTCATCCTTGACATTGCATCATCCTGAAACTTGATGTGTATGAAAATTATATCACACATAGGGTAAAACTAACATTATGTATTTAACCACAAGCCTTATTTTCCAATTCAAGACTCTAATAAATTAAGAAACCATTTATTTGGAAAATTTTCACACACAAGCTTTAATATATTTTAATATTTTTAATATATTAATCCTAAGGTCCCGTGACCACCATAAAAACATTAAAATTCCAAATAAAAACCCATATATATATATATTCAAATAGTTTAAACATGAAAATCTGAGTAATTATGATATTAATTAAAAAATATTTTATATTAAAAATTAACTAGATTCATGTATTAAATGGGTACTCTTTAATTAATCAGGTTTGGGCTACTATAATAGTTAAATGGGTATAACCAGGTTCTATTAGTGTAAAATGTAATCAGATTTAGGTATGGGTAGCCCAAATAAAGTCGGTACCCAAACCATTTTCATCCCTAGTTGAATTATTAAATATTATTATTTATAATAAATAAAATAATTAATATTAATATTAATTGTGTATTAATAATAAATAAATAAACTAAAAAATGATAATAATAATAATAATAATAATAATAATAATGTGGCTAATAATAATTATTAACCCATGGGGCATATGTAACACTCCAGGATTTCAAATTTATTTTCCTTGGAAATAAACTTAAAGTATTTGACATGTTGTATTATATAAAACCCTAAGTCTAAGAGAACCATGATAAAATATACCTTCATAACCTTGTCATTGGATTAGTGGGTACGAATAGGATTAACCTCATTATAAATTAAATGTATAATGGTCCTACTGAATACACATCTATTTTTTAATTATTTGGAATTAAGCAATCATTTCTTAGTGAAGTCATTTTATTCTTTAAAAATAATTTTTATTCAAAAATGGTTTTTAGAAATTTCTATGAGAAAATATTATAATTAATTTATTCTAATTTTAGAAATTTTATTTTATAAAAAATATATAATTTTTTAAATAATCATAACAAAATTATCTTATGGTGAATTTTTTTTAGATTTTTCAAAAAAAATAATTTTCCAGTGAATTGAAAAAAATATATCAATTTTGTAGAAAATTATCTCTTCTATAAAAATATTTAATAATTACAACTTTTTTAATTGATTTTAAAATTTTAATGATTATTTTTCATTAAAAATAATCTAATTAACTCCATTTTAATCAATATTATTATAAATTTTATTATAAAAACATTTCTATACATAAAAATGAATTTTTATGGAAAATAATTTTGGTCATGTTTTAAGGGTTTGTTTTGAAGTGATTTTTTCCAATTGAAGATATTAAATTTGATAAAATTAATTATATATTTATAATAATAATAATAATTAACATTACATAATAATTTCAACTTAATTTTTGGTCATTAGGAATGCTAATTGAGGTAAAAATTCATTGCTATAGTAACGGTTAAAAGGGGTTCATGAGGGGATAAACCAAATAAATAGATATTAAAATAACCTATAACTTGTATAAATACTATTGGATGAATATATTTAGGTTCTAACTCTTTCTTTCTTAAAACTTCATCCAATTGGATTCCATTTGGATTGAGTAAGACATTAACATTTTTTAATCGTTTGAAAATTTCCAAGTGTATCCTCTACCTCCCTTATAAAAGGATGCCACATGTCCTCTCTTCCTTATAGTTAATGTGAATTAAATATTAGATAATACGTACCAAAATACCTTCCTAACATCGCTCCTCATGATTTAGTGGTCCTTGTTTGATCAAAATACCAACCTGAGAAGGTTTTTGGTGTAAGATAAAGGAGGTTGTGCAAAGAATAGGTATAGCTCTAAACTAATTGTTTTCATTTTTTTATAACTCATTTAATTATATACTAAACATTATGACATAAAAAATAAGTATATTCCATGTATTGATATGTTATTATTTTCATATCTCAAACTTTATTCATTTTCTTTTCCACTTAATGGGAAATGAAAATTTCGCTCGTGAGTACATGTGGACTACCCCCTCTAAGTAACGATAAGATTTGTTTTCCATAACCATATTTTAGGGTTATTTACTATAACTGATTAAATTATTATATATTATATTTAATAAATAATTATTATTCTATTATTATAATATTTTATTTACCTTCTTACTTCTCTATTTGTTGGGAAACGATAACGTCACCCAAGCGTACATGTGGACTACCACCTCCATGAAGTTATGTGATTCATTTTTCATTTTTTATTTACATGGATGGTAATAAGAAATAATTTGATGAATATATATAAATTTTAGGATATAATAATGATTATTTAAGTTTAATTTTTATTTACCTTTCTTTCATTCCATCTAGTGAAGAGTGGAAACATCACTTGTATGTATGTACAAATTACCATCTCGATGAAGTGTTGCAATTAATTTTTCATAACCAATTTATATGAATAGTTATAAAATTGTATATAATGATTAAATATTATTCATGTGAAATTATTAAAATTATATATAACATGGAATCAAAATAAAATAATAAGGACCTTAACAATATAATCAAACCATGTATGAAAAACAAAATAGTTATCACTTATAACTATGATTTTAAAAAGAAAATTAATAAATGGGTGATAAAATGTTATAATTAAAAAATATAGAGTATGATATATATGAATACGGTTCTTTAAAATATTTATAATAAATCTATGTTTATTATACATGATGTTTGAATGCATACCAGGAAGGATGAGACTTGTGGTATGGTAATTACGATAAAATCTCATTTCTTTTCGAGATAGTTTATGCTAAAGTTACATTGAAGTAAATTATATAGATATTATCCTTTAAAACCCATATATTCTTATAATATATATATTCAGTAAATTTTAAAATAATAGTACCATTTACCTCTCTTTGGTACATAAAATGATCGAGAAAATGATTTTAAAGAAAATCTCACATGATTTCTTCTTTAGTCGATAAAATTTTTCTTCCTTGTCCATTCTATAAAAATATGTTTTACGTTACAATTTACTAATAAATAAAAAAATTTAAATTTCCATTTTCATTATATTTTACTTTATTTTAAAAAAATTAAAACTAATATTTTTAAAGAGATGTTTTTTTGAACAATTCATTTTTTAATTTTTTATAAAAGTGTGAAAAAAATGTTATCTTTTAATGTATATAGCATGAATGGTTGTTTCTACCATCATAACCACTATTTTCTTTGAACATTAATTTCAATGTTTCCATGGTTCTTTTCAAAGAATATTTTTTCCAAATATTTTTAACATTTTTAGATTTTAAATAATTTATTTCAAAATTAAAAGGTTATTTTACTCAAGAAATGTTATAAGGATATTTTAAAGGTATTTATATCTATGAAAACATCCATTTTTTTAATTATAATTCAATGGAGATATAATCCAATGATACCATCTTTATTCATTCTCTTTATGGTTTATTATTATGATAAATATATATTTATGAAATTCATTTTATTTTCTATGGGTTAATCTATGATTAAATGATAAATGTTTTCATGCTATTATGGAATACATGTTAATGGATTTTATGATGGGTGGGTATTATATAGCCCTTAAATTAATTGGGTAAATATGGATAACAAATGAGAAAATTATGTTACACAATAACCATATTTTATGTTCAAAAAATTATGGGTGGCACAGGTTTTATGTCCCTAATTTTTTTGTGGACCTTTTTTTATGTTATTAAGTTAATTTGAGGACTTCATTTGATGTCCATAACAAAATGAGTGAACCTGTTACTATTTATAAAAGTTCAAAATGTTATAATTTTATTCGTTTGCCACATTATAATATTTATGAAATGATCTCATGGTTCACAATTTATTATTGATGATTTCACACTATTATGAAATTTCAAAAGTTAAGAAAAATACTTATGCCATGAATCATGATTAAATATATTTAACTGATTTGGTGTGACTTTATTATGTTATGATAATGTTATAATACCCTTATGCTCATGTATAATCATTTATTGATATCACCTATTTTTAGCCTTACTAGGAATATGAGCCCTCCCTTTCTTATGTTTTGATTTTACCAAGGTTATGAAGAAATGTTTTGATTAGGTTATGTTTAAGGAAAGTACTATGGTCAAAACAACTTATTAGGAGATGTTGAAGATTGTTTATGGAATACGATTTCTATGTATCGAGACTCCAAGTACACTAAAACTTTGTGATTATAGGGAGTGTATAATTATGTTATGTATTTAATATTCATATAAAATTATTTACTATTTATGTGCATTGTTATTTGGTCAACTTAGCTGGTATCAGAGTTGGATTTAGTTATTTTTAGATATTAGGCTTAGATAACATTGTTTAAAACCCTAGGGATAAGTCTAACTATTGGATTACTTCATAAATATTTGGTAAATTTTGTATTGTGTTGTTTTTCTAGAAAATATATATCTATATAGATACTATAAATTAGATACATTTCTGGAACAAATTCACATAGGGTTAATGACTCTTAAAGGGGTGGATTAATTATTAACTCAATCTCCAATAGTGTATGATGAGTGGGACTGAGATTACACACCTAGAAAGACACTCCTAGGATATATTCTTGGGCTAATTAAAATTTTATTTATACACCGTTATAAAGGATTTAAATAGATGATCAGGATGAATGACCTGAGTTAAACCTAATGTATCATATATTGATGATAAGGTTTTATAATTTAGGATATCTTAGAAATAATTTTCATGAATATTATATTTTTTGTCTGATTATAGTACCTTTATCCTTATAATATGTTTTAGGTTTTAGTTAATGTTTAGAACTGGAAGGTATCATGTGAGAAAAAAAATGTCATTTCTAATTCAATAATCGTCCTCATGAGTAGCCAAATGGATTAGGATCTGGGATGAAATATCTTGGGACCATGCTCTCTCAAATATCACAACCAATGAGTAGTAATGAAGATCATTTTGAACTTATAAATGAAAAAAATTGGATAAACATTCCATTTAATCTTTTATATGACACCATTCACCCTCTTTCTATAGGAATTCTGGTCCACTAGTTTCTAATTAATGGATCAATGTGATAGAAAATATATATTTTGTTCTACAATGCTCAATCTATGAGAAAGTTGTTATATTAGTCAATTTCGTGGAAGTAAAAGATGATCAATGGTGGAATATTACCGTTAATACACTGAACAAAGAGGTAATGAACTCCATTGAATTTGGTGATTTTGATATGGTATTCCTAAATAAGTACTCTCCCTAAACTATTTATACTAAAATAGAGAGGGAACTTCTAGAGATGAAGTAGAAATATTATGGATCAATTGGTACCTATAAATAATACTTTTTAAGACTTGGGAGGTATGATTCTAAATTTATGATTCACCTAATAGGGAATTTTGATAAATTTTTTATTAGATTGAAATCAAGTCTTTGAAAGGAATTATCTATAAAGGATTTTGTAAAGCTATGAAAAAATCATTTGATGTGCCCTCAAAGTGGAAATGGAAGATAGAGACCCTCATGGTTTGGGTGATAATAAATATATAGTTTCATAAAATCTCTAGTGTTATATTATATGGTTGTAAGATGAAGTTTCAACACCTATAATACTAAAAATGTGGGAAAGAGCACACATATAATTCCCTGAAGGGAGTGAGAATATGTTTCAAGTTCATGAGACATAAATATTGAGAAAAAATATTGAATTAATATAAATAGGACAAACAATGAAATTAAAGGAGTGAAATCTCATTTGAATACACCACTCAAACTTTAGTGCTTTAGTTGCAAGGATTTTGGGAATTATATGAATCAATTCCCCAATCAAAGGGATAATGAGGATAATGAGCCTCAAAACCTCTGAAGTAAAAGGATAAATGGAAATCTCAGGTGATCATGACTGGCAAAGAGGGTTATGATAATTATGTGGTGAATGGTTCACTTATTATCCACTCTTTAATAGATAATGTTTTATTTGATTCCAATTATACCCACTCTTTTAAATCAAAGGAATTTTATGATGGTATCACATTACCACATCAATTATTATATTTTTAGTTATTTGTAAAAACTCTTAATAGAACTATGATCACATCTCATGTATATATCTCCTCTTTGATTGAAGTGTGTAGGAATATACTTCTTTAAAATCTTATTATTATTTATCTAGTTGAATTTTCTAGGATTTTGTGCATAGATTCGCTCTCTCTATATATACCATATCTATTACCAATTAAGGGAATTCATGTTTGATATTCTAAATCAACACATGATTGTATTTTGGTGTGAGTATTAATATGAACATCAAGTAGAAGTTATTTCTATTATACGGGTCTTACTAACTATTCATGAGGGATATTTATCTTAAATAGTTTGGAAGAAACTCAACATTAATGATGTACCAATTTTTTGGGATTATGATGATGTATTACCTTAATAATTTCCTATTATACCCCCAAATATTGAATTTTAGTTTTCAATAAACTCCTACTTTTTGAAACACCTATTTTGAATACTCTATATTGAATGGACCCAATTGAGTTGCAATAATTGAAGAAGAAAATCTAGGAAAATCCTGATAAAGGAGTCATATTCTCTAGTTCTTCACCATGGGGTTATCATATTAATTTTACTAATAATAAATATGGCTAAATTTAACTTTGTATTGATTATCAAGAACTTGAAAAGATCACTATTAATAAAAAAAGTATCATATACCCTGTATCAATAATCTTTTTTATCAATTATTAGGAGAAAAATATTTTTACAAGATTGATCTATGATCTATATATCATCTCCTAAGTGTTAAGAAAGGGGAAATGTAAAATGAATCTGTTTATATGAGGTACATTCATTATTAATTTATAGTAATTTCATTTGGAATTACCAATTCTCCAATTATATTAATGGATTTAGGGAATAGTCTTTAGAAATTACCTGGACCAGTTTGTGGTAGTCCTTAAAGACAACATTCTTATAAATTGAAATATATATAAAGAACATGAAGAATAATTGAGGATTATTTTTAAGACATTGAGGAATGAGAATTTATATGATAAATTCACTAAGTTTCAATTTTGGCTACAAATAGTCTTATTCCTTGGTTATATGATCTCAAATGAGGGTATGTCAATGGATCCTTAAAAAATAGAAGTTATTGAATAAATACTCAAACCAACCATGGTGAATAAAATCCATAGTTTTCTTGGGTTGGTAGGATAAAAATAATGCTTAGTGATAAATTTACCATGGAAATAAAATCCTCTAACTAATTTTACCCAGAAAAGATTGAAGATTTTGTGGATAGATGAATATGAAGAGAATTTGAAGGAATGTAAGAGAAGGTTGGTCAGTGAACCTATGATCACACTACCCAATAGGGAAGAAAGTTTTTTGATCTATAGTGATTCATTAAATAAGGGATTTGGATGCCTCCTCATTCAAAATGATATGGTGATAGCATATGCCTTATGCCAACTAAAAATTCATGAGACCCAACTCATGATTTAGATTTACAAGTAGTAATTTTTACGTTGAAAATGTAGAGCCATTATCTATAAGCTAAAAGGTGTTAAATATATATTTATCACAAAATATTTAAGTATATATTTACACAAAAGTTTTTAAATATTCACTATAGAATATGGTAATAATTGACCTAAGATTATGAATACTCAATGCACTATCACCCTGGGAAGGCGAACAAGGTGGTTGGTGATCTATGTCATAAATACCGTGATATTTTTTCATGATGAGGGTTAAAATAGATCTAATATTTATGTTTTTAAAAAATTTGGATCTTGAAATCATGGGGAAAGGGTACTTACCTTATCTTTATCAAATTATTGTTCAACCATCCATCTATGAGATGATTAAGATGGCACGAAAGAAAGATGTGGAACTTCAAAACAAGGTGAGAAATATTCCTGATCTCCACCATGATTGTGATTGAATGATAAGGTTTAGAAATAAAGTGTGTGTCCCATCAATACAAAATGTGAATAAGGTTCTAATGGATGAAGCTCATGGTTTATAATTCTCTATTAATTACAAGAGAATGAATATGTATAGAGATATGAAAGAGTATTTACTATGGGATAACATAAAAAGGGATATTTAAGATTATTTATCTTGATGACTAGTATATGAATAGGTTAAGGATATGTGACTGATGTCTAAGGGGATGTTACAATCATTAACCATACCGGAATTGAAATGGAAAAACATCACCATATATTTTGTGATAGGACTCCCCAAGACATCTAAAAGAAATAATTTCATTTATTATATAGTTGATCATCTTATTTGTTTAGCACATTTCATTTCTATTAGAGAATATTTCTCTCTTTATCAAACTTGTTATATATACATCAAGGAAGTGTTAAGATTTCTTATAGTGCTACTTTTAATTAGATCTGATCAAGATTTGAGGTTTACTTTGAAGTTATAGAGAAGTCTTCAGTAGGATCTCGATACAGATTTGGGTTTTGATAATGTATATCATCCAATGATAGATGGAAGTTTTAAAGGGATATTCTAACTCTATAATACATGTTGAGATATTTCAATATGAATTTAAATTGTGGTCCGTATTAACACTTTCCTTGGGTGGAATTTTTTTACAACAATATATTCTAATCATTAATTTAGATGGATACTTATAAAGCCCTATATGGAAGAAAGAGTAGGACTATAACATTATGGGGTGAATTTAGATGAAGAAATTAATTGGGACCTGATATATCTGAGTAAATAGAATATAAGGTTATAAACAATCAGCAGTATGTCAAAGCAACTTAGAATCGACAGAAGAGTTATGATGATAATATTTAGTGAGATCTAAAAATAAAACTTGGTAATAACTAATTTATATGAATTTTTCTATAAGATAATTTAATGAGATTAATAAATAATTAAAATATGAACCCTATATATATTGTCCCTTTTGATATTCTTGATAAGTTTGGGACAATTTATTATCACTATGAGCTTCCACCAAACCTATGTCAAGTTCATGATGTGTTCCTTGTATCTCTCCTAATAAAGTACAAACATGATCCTTCGTATATACTAAACTTATAGGTTGTACCATTGGATCATGATCTTTCCTATGAAAAAACCAGCATTAATCATGGATCATATAGATAAAGTGTTATGGAACAAGACTACTCACTCAGTTAAAGATCCCTAATAGAATCATAAATTTGATAAAGCTACTTGGGATCCCAAGGACATGATAAAGCAGATAAAACCACATTTATTTATAGTTATGTAATTTCAAGGGAAAAAATTATTTTAAGGGGTTAATAATGTAACTCCCTAACCCAAGATTCCTGGAGCCAGTGCACTATTACATTACGTTGGCATTATTGGAAGGAAAATAATCACAAAGGTCCACTAAGTTTAGCAGCCTTAGAAAGCCATATTTCATACATAACACCCATAATACATTGATAAATAATAAATACAAACATTATACATATAAAAATAAAATAAATTTCATCCTTGAATGATTAATCAAAATTTACTTCTTCATAACCCGGGGAAAGAAACATAATAAGAGTGAGATCAAATGCTTATTAAGGGTAAGTACAATAGAAGATATAATGAATAAATCTATATGGAAAGTTAAATAACTAAGCACACTTTCCATAAATACAAATATACAAGACATAGTCTATATATCAATGTAAGAAACTAAAAACATGTGTCATTAATCAATAATCTAAAAATAAATTAAATCCATATATATATTGATACAAAATATCATATATAAATATAAATGAGTATAAATGATGGAAATGATTAATTATTAGATTCCATGTTTCCTATTTATATGGAACTAGTACTTTTAAGACCCTCCATATGATAGTTTCACTATAGGGTAAAAACCAATCTATTTTTGGCCATCTATTTCTTCTCATGAGACTACTGATGTATTAAGGGGATTTCATTAACTGGTCCCAAACCTGTTTCACACCTTCCAAAAGAATTCATCGTGTCTCAACTAAATATTGTTCCTTATAAAATATCCACATTGATTAAATAATACGTATTTATAAATAGTAACTCGTAGGAGGATAATTAACAACAAAGGTTGTTGTCATTAAAACATTCCGAAGGAAATATAATATTTAAACACTATGACGTGTCACATACCACATTTAAACATTTAAATCATAATTCATAGTAAATTAAATGAAACTTATAATGTCATGAGAAAATTTATATTCATGATATAACCTTTCAATGGAGGTATATACACCAAATAAATGTTAATTTTTTCATTATAATAATAAGTCACAATGAAAAGTAAATTGAGACAAAATCCCTTACCTTATCCTTTATTTTTGTTGTGTGGTCTTTAGAATCATGTATAAGGGTTTTTAATATGTTATTAACAAATAAAATAACCACATTTATGTTTATAATACCATATATTAGCTTCTAATAATATTGTATTACCTTTTTTTTAACACACTCTCATTATTTTGACTATTTTGGGTGTTAATTGCCTAGTTCTCTCAAGTACATTTTCACTTGTTATTTATTGTTATTATTAAATATATCATGGTTTCATCATATAAGAAATAAAACTCATGAATAAATTATCTTATATATTCAGTACATATTTATTTAGAATAATACATAATATTTGGAGATTGCAAATGAAGTGCACCATTCATGGAGATGGTAGGTCGTACGTACGCATGAAGGCTACTTTTATCTCTTTATCGTATTAAAATAATTTACAAATAAAGGATAAATATGTATATTATAATTTAAATTATCACATTTATGTTATATATGTTACATAAGTTTATTATAATCATCCTATATATGTTCCATTTATGACAGGAACGAGTCATGTCGCTTTGAGGGGGTGGTAGTCCACTCTTCCTCAAACAAAATTATAGTATTTACACAACTTGGAAAGCCTAAAGTTATGTTATAAATAAAAATTATATAAGAATAAAAAAATTATAAATTTAATATATATTATATATAAAAATATTTTCCATCATAATGGCCACCATTATAGGTGGTAGGGAAAATTGAACAATCATCGTTTCAGGAGGCAATAGTTCATCGTACACAGAAACGATAGGTTAGTTACTCATTGGATGGATGTGTGTGTAATTTAAGGTTGAACAATTATCATAAAAACATCCTAGTATATTTATTATACATTTTTTATTTAATCATAGAATAAAAAATATTATAGGTAGTGGATAATGGAAATGAAACTAGAAATCATGAGAGAAGGCATTGCCTCTTAATCGGGTAACTTCCTTTGGTTTAGACCCAAAGACTTCCTTAGAAAGATTTCTGACCAAAGGAAGGATTCTAGGAAGAGGGGAGGGGTTTTGTGAGACTTTTTGGTCTAGTCTAGGTAGAACTTATGTGGTTTTATAGGTGTAATGAATAGGGATATGTGGTGGCCTTTTATAGGGAAGGAAAAGGACTCGCATAGAATTTCTAGAAACAAGTTAGGTGTGCACATGTTCTTACCTAAACAAAGTCATACCAAACCAAAAAAACTCAATAATGAAAGTTTAATGGCCTAATTATGTCCATAAAATGGGTTTTTGACAAGTTTATAGGTCATTTGGTTCCTAAAGTTAAAAGTTTATTCTAATATTAAGCTTAATTTCACCTTAATAATTGTAATTAATTTTAATTAATTTCACTAATAGTTTTGGTAAAAAAAATATGGTATTATTATAAATTATAAATTATTATGATTCCAAATATGGAATCCATTTTTTCCAATTATAATCACATAATTGGCAGTAAAAAAATTAAATTTAATCCCAGAGTTGGGACGACAATTCGGATTTTTAAGGTTAAAACGTCTAAAAGATTGCTATGTTTTAATAGCTAATTTCAAAGTAAAATTGATAAAAATGACCTAAATTATTTTAATTGATAAAAATATTATGCAAATAAAAATTTTAACCAATTAATTTTATAATTTAACCTTATAAATAAATTAGATGGAAAAATAGTATTGACCTAAAATTCGGTATTTATAACTATTCATTAAAAACTGAATCTTCACCGAAAAATACCAAAAAATATTCATAAATTAATTTTTATCTTTATATTTTAAATAAGAGGTTTATTTTTATATATTAAATTTATTATATGGGATAAACTGGGATTTAAAAAGGGTTCTCCATTAAAAAGCGGGAAAACTACAAATAAAAAAATATTGTATTTTATGTGTAATATTGGGTTTGTTCTCATCTTATACCTATTAGAAGAGTGTAAAATTATAATTTTTTGATATATAATATATAAATAAACTCTCTAAAAGTTATATAATTTAATTTACTATGAAAAACATGACTAAATAATGTTTTTTTAAATCGGGTGTTGTGTGTATTGCAAGGGTATCTAAAGGTAAATATGGTAAAGTCTTGGGGTGATACATTATTCCCTCCTACAAAAATTACATCCTATAAATATTAGCGTTATTAAATTAAAATATATTGGTTTATTTATCTTTCATATAATTCTCTAGTTCCTATTTTTCTTCTTCCATTTTGTGATTTCTAAAGATAACTTTTACCAGATGAGATTTCTGATTCCTCAATACTTTCTCTCTGGTGTCCAAAATCTGAATGGGTTCTTTGAAATAAGAAAGGTAAG
This sequence comes from Viscum album, assembly GCA_963277665.1. NCBI lineage: Eukaryota > Viridiplantae > Streptophyta > Magnoliopsida > Santalales > Viscaceae > Viscum > Viscum album. Next base: position 124,099,664 of record OY728160.1, on the reverse strand, counting down.
GTACCAACACTATTTCATCATATGTGATCACATGTATTGTAACAGTGATGTACTTACTTATCATAGATATATGGAACACATTCAATCTTTTTGAGATTTTGCAGCAATGCTAATCGATAAGCAACAACTCCAACTCTTTCAAGAATTTCGAAGGGTCTGATGTACCAAGGACTAATTTTCACTTTCTTATCGAACCTGATAACACCCTTCCATTGAGATATATTTAGAAAAACATGATCTCCCATATAGAATTCTAAATCCTTTCTTTGATTATATGTATAAATTTTTTGCCTACTTTGAGCCGTTTTGATATGTGCCTGAATAGCCTTTACCTTTGTTGTCATCTCTTGAACAAGTTCTAGGCCTACGAGTTTACTTTCACTAACTTCATCCCAAAAATTTGGAACACGAAACCTATTTCCATATAATTCTTAATAAGATTCCATTTTAATACTTGAATGGAAACTATTATTATAGGAAAACTCCACCAAAGGTAAGTATTGATACCACATACCTGGAAAATCGATTGAACATGATCTCAACATTTCTTACATTGTTTGAATTGTTCTTTCATATTGTCCATAAATTTGTGGATGGTGGGTAGTGCTCAAATGAATCACAGTGTCAAGATCCTTTTGAAGACTATTCAAGAACTTTGATGTAAAGTGGCGGTCTCGATTGGAGACAATTTACAGAGGTGTACCATGAAGTCTTATAACTTCATTAATGTAGATCATTGCGAGGATCTAAAGAGGGAGATCTTCCCTTATTGCTAGGAAATATGAATATTTTGTTAGGAGATCAACAATAACCCATATTGCATCATTCATTCTATGAGTCTTTGTAAGTCTTATGACAAATTCCATATTAATTCCATCCCATTTATACATAGGGATAAGAAGAGGTTGCAGAACACCTTTAGGATGTTTTCTTAAATCTTTTACTTGTTGACAAACTAGACATCGAGACATATAATCCCCAATTTCATGTTTCATGTTATCCCATAAAAATTGTTCCCTCAAGTACCTATAAATCTTTGTTCTCCCATGGTGTATTGGGAAATTTGATCTATGAGCATCATCTAAAAATTCCCTTTTTAGTTCAGGTATAAATGGAACAAAATTTCCAAATTTTAGAACACCATCTTAACAAACAAAGTATGTTAATTTTCCATCATTCAAACCTGTAATTTTCTTCTGAAATTACTCATCATCATATTGAGAATAATTTATACTCTCCAATAATGATGGTTTTTAAATCATTTGATATATGATTTATGTCTCCCCCTCCTTAGAAATTCTCATATACATCTTCATTATATCCATGAATATATGATCCTTCTCAATCCTCATTTGGGTTAGAACTCCATGATCTTTCCTAATCAATTTATCTTATACCTTATTTATTTTCCCCAGGTGATAGTGTATTGTGAATAAATAATATTTCAGTAGTTTGATCCATCTTCGTTGTCTCATGTTGATATGTCTCTATGAGAAGATGTATTTAATGCTCTTATGATTTGTGTATATCTCACATATTTCTCTATAGAGATAATGTCTCTATATTTCCAAATAGAAGATTACACCCACTAACTCTAAATCATGGGTTGGGTAGTTCTTCTCATGAGTATTTAATTACCTTGATGCATGTGTAATAACTTTTTCATGTTTCTTTAAGACACAACCAAGTCCCTTTTTTGATGCATCACTATATATGAAAACCCATCACTACCAGAAGGTATAGTCAAAATTGGAGCATTAACCAATATCATCTTCATCTCATCAAATCATTATTCACATTCCTTTATCCATACAAACTTAACACCTTTACATGTAATCTTGGTTAAGGGGTTATCTAATCAGGAAAAATTATGAATGAATCCCCGATTATGACCTAACAAAAAAATTAAACTACGTACCTCAGTTATGTTTTTTAGAATAGGACATTCTCTAAATTCATTTTTCATTTAAGGATCAACTAATATTCCATATTTTGAGAAAATATAACCTATAAAATATACTTATTGAATCCATAAATAACATTTACTAAATTTAAAATGTAACTCATCCCTTCTAAGAGTTATAATGATGATTCAAAAGTGTTATTCATAGTCCTCATAGGTCTTAGAATACACCTGGATATCATCAATTAACACTACAAAAAATTCATCAAGATATTCTTTAAATACATTTCTCATTAAGTCCATAAAAATAGATGGTGCATTTGTCAGCCCAAATGGAATTACTGTAAACTCGTAATGTCCATATCTTGTCTGAAAAGTTATCTTCATAATGTTTTCCTTCTTCACTCACAATTGGTGATATCCATACTGAATATCAATCTTTGAAGAATATTGGGCTTCATTAAGTTGATAAAACAAGTCCTCAATGTGAGGTAGTGGATACTTATTCTTTATTTCAATGCCATTAATTTCCCTATAATCAACACAAAACATCATGGATCCATCTTTATTTTTAACAAAGAGCATAGGGGCTCCCAAGATGAAACACTTGGGAAAATAAATCCCTTATTAACATAATACTATAGTTTTATCTTCAACTCTACTAATTCCATAATGGCCATTCTATAGGGAGTTTTTGATATTGGCCTTGCATCAGGGATTAAATCAATGGATAATTAAATCTCACATTCTGGGGGATGTCTAGGTAAATCCTCATGAAATAAATCAATGTATTCCAACACAATAGGTAGATATTCAATTTATAGATTACCTCCTTCATCACTAGACATTTTTTTCTATTATTCTCCAAGAATTTCATTCAGTAGAGCTACTGAGGGTGTATCTAAATAAGAATCAGGTGAGAAATCTTCTTCTCTAAAGATGAGGGATTCAACATTTTCCTATCAAATTTTGTCTTCCTTTCTCTTACAATAAATATATGCATCATATTTTGAGATCCAATCCATACTAAGAATAATGTCAACATCAATCATAGGTATGATTATATGGTTGGCACAGAGGGTACATTTTGTGTTATAATTGGGACTGAATGGAACATCTTTATTGTAATGATACTTCCCTTAGGGGTTTTAACTGATAACTCTCTTATTAAATCAAAAGGTAAATTTGTAATTCTATTTTCAAACTGGGTAGATACAAAAGATTGTGATGATCTAGAGTCAAATAATACATTGGATAAATTTAAAGATAGGACTAATATATATTCCACTACGTCATTTGGAACTTCTACCTCTGTTGTAGTGTTTTCATAATCTTGGCCATTTCCCCTGATCCTCTTATGTGGTAGATTCCCCTGACTCTTTGGTAAATCACTTATGTGGTTCCCCATATCTTTAAAATTATAGCATTGTATATCATTTATCATCTTCTTCCCCTTGAATTTCTTGGAAAGGTGACCCCTATCTCCGCATTTATAGAAAACACCCATTCCCTTTAGGAATTTCCTATGGTGACTCTTTCCACAATTATCACAATATGAAAATTCAACAAACTTATTATACTTTGATGTATTCACTTTCTCATTATTCTAAAAAGGCCTCTACTTTTCTTGGTTTACTATGAATATATTGATAATAGAAAATTTCTTCCCCATATTGATGGAACATAAATCTATCTCTTCATATGATGAAAATTCCGAGAAAACATTTCCATTTGTAGATGTGGATTAAGACCATCAAAGAAGTGGTCAGTCTTGCACTATATGCTACGTATATAATTTATAGAATGCCTTGATAACCTTGTAAATGTAGCTTCATAATCTTCAACACTCTCTTATTCCTTTTTCTATAAGATAAGGAACTTTCACTTCATCTCATTTTGTTGATCATGATGAAATTATTTATCAAAAGATGTATCCTTAAATCTCCTCCATTCCATGAGTTTAATTTATATTTCTTTACTTTTATTCTTGATCAGAGACCCGCACTGATCAGCATCACCTTGGAGACAATAGACCGCAAGTATAACCTTTTCCTTTTCACTATGTTTTGAGGCCATAAATATCTTTTCGAGATACTTAATCCACTACTCAACTATAATTAGATTATTAGTCCCACTAAATGATGGGGGATTCTACCCTATAAAGTGGTCCATAAAAAAAGATTATCTTCATGGAATAGGTTCCTCCATTATATCAAGGTTATTTTTCATAAACTGATTAAGTTTACCTAGTATTGCCATGATTTTCTCTGTTCTAATACCAGCTGTTTTGATTTCCATAGGAGGTAAATCTTTACATTGTCCACAATTTTTGACATAATTCTTCCTTCTAGGATCCATTTCTAAAAAATTAAATATACTAGATTAGCTGATAAAATTATGAACTAACTCTAAATATGATATAGAACATACCATAAATTTATGCATTATAAATCCATGAATCATAAACATTGTTTACTTTGGGAAAAATATTTACAATTAAATACTTCATAATGATAGGTAAAAAAAGGGGAATTTTCTTTGGAATATCCTCCAAGAGTTTCAAACTAGGTGCCTAGTAAGGCCCATTATCGTGTACTAGGTTAACCCGAGTTAGGCCAGAAACACCTTGTCAGAGTAGTTACTCCTAGGTACATCTATGCCAGAACCACGTCCACCTGTAATATCTATACAGGGATGTATTTCTAGGAATTCCCATATAATATCTACCATAACAAATTCTAGGATGTTATTATATACTTATCCTCAATTTCTATCATAGGGTTATGCTCCCTAATCTATATTTTCTAAATCTATTTTCTAATGTTGTTACTAAACTTCCTTTGATACCCACTATAACGCCCCGACCCCAGAAGCATGGAGTCATTACATTGTTTCATTACATTGTCATTATTATAGGGAATATAATCCCAAAGGACCATTCAGTTTTGCAATCTTGAAAATCAAGATAACACACATGATACCCATAATACATTGGGAAATAAGAAATAAAAACATGATACATTTAAAATAATAATAAATTTCATCCTTTAAAAGATCAATAAAAAATCTCTTCTTCATAACCTGGGGAAAGAAACATAATAAGGGTGATCTCAAATACTTAATAAAGGTTAGTACAATGAAATAAATAACGGATAAATATATATGTAAAGGTAAATCACTAAGCACACTTTCCAAAAATACAAATAAAAAGGCGTATTTTATATGAAAATGTATGAAACTGAAAACACGTGTCATTAATCAATAAAATAAAAACAAAATAAATCCATAGATATGTCAATGCAAAATATCATGGATAAATATAACTGGGTATAAATGAGGGAAATGCTTAATTATTGGACACCTTGTTTCCTAGGTATATAGAACCAGTACCATCAAGACCTTTCATAAGATGGTTTAGTTATAAGGTAAAAACCCATCTATTTTGGCCATCTATTTCATCTCATGAGACTACCGATGCATCAAGGGTATTTTATTAACCAGTCCTCAACCCGTGTCATACCTGTTCCAAGAATTTTACATATATCAAATTAATATTTTTCCTTATATAATATCCATATAGATCAAATAATATGGATTTATTAATAGTACCTCATCGGAGGATAAGTAAAAAATAAGGGTTGTTGTTGTAAAACATTCCCAAGGAAACTTAATATTTAAACACTCCAATGTGTATCATACCACATTGAAACATTTAAATAATAATTAATAGTTAATTAAATGAAACTTATAATTTCATGAGAACAATTATATTAATGATATAACTTGTCAAGGGAGGTAGAGACACCAAATAAAAGTGAATTGGAGCATAATAATAATAAGTCTCAATGGAAACATAAAGGCATTATAAATGATTTATATATTATATATATAAATATGTTGTCTATCATAACTTCCACCATGATATGTGGTAAGGGGAAATTGAACAATCATCATTTCGTGAGGTAGTAGTTTGTCATAGATAGAAATAATATGTTCATTATGCATTAGACGGATGTGTGTGTAAGTGTAGTTAGAATACTTAGCATAAAAAAATCTTAGTATATTTATGATACTGGTGTTTTTATTTAATAAAAGAATAAAAAAAATATAGGGAGTATAAAATGGAAATAAAACTAAAAATCGTGAGAGAAGGTGTTTCCTCTTAATCGGGTAACTTCTTTTGGTTTGAACCAAAATACTTCCTTGGAAATCTTTCTTCCCAGAGGTAGGATTCTACATTAAAGAGAGGGATTTTGGGAGACTATTTTGGTAATTATTTTCCTAAATTATGTGGTTTTAGAGGTGTGATGAATGGGGATAGGTGGTGGCATTTTATAGGGAAGGAAAAATACTCACTTTGAATTTTTGGAAACAAGTTAGGTGTGCAGATTTTCTTTCCTAAAAAAGTCATAACAAACCAACCAAACTCAATAATAGAAGTTAAATGGTATAATTATGTCCATCCAATCGGTTTTGGATAACTGTCTTGGTCATTTGGGTGCTTAAGTTAAAAGTTTAGTGATTTATTACGTTTAATTTCACCTTAATAATTATAATTAATTTTAATTAATTTTACTAATATTTTGGTTCAAAAACAAAGTTGACCTTATTAGAAATTATAAATTATGATGATTACAAATAAGGAATCCATTTTTTCCAATTATAATCACATAAATGGAAGTAATAAATTTAAATTTATTCATGTAGTCAGGATAACAATGCTGGTTTTTAAGGTAAAAATAGCTAAAAGTTTGATATTTTTAATAGATAATTTCAAATTGAAATTGATTATAAGGAAATAAATTTTATTAATTAATAAAAATATTATCTAATTAAACTTTAAAACCAATTAAAATTATAATTTTACCTTATAAATAAATTAGATGAAAAAAGAAGTTTAGAACTAAAATTCAGTATTTTTAACTATTCATTAAAAAATGAATCTTCACCGAAATATACCAAAAAATATTCCTAACCTAATTTATATGTTTCAATTTCAAGAAAGAGGTTTATTTTGATATATTAAAATATAAAAGTGGAAAATTTTGGATTTAAAGAGGGTTCTCCATCAAAAGGCGGTAAAAAGGCATATAAAAAATATAGTATTTTATGTGTAATATTAGGATTGTTCTTATCATATGCCTATTAATGAGTCTAAAATTATTTTTTTGGATATATAATATATAAATAATATCTCTAAAAGTGATATAATTTAATTTACTATGAAAAACGTGACTAAATAATGTTTCGTTTAAACCATTTTTTGTGTGTATTGCAAGGATATCTAAAGGTAACTATGGTAAAGTCTTGGGGTAATACATATAATTAAACACCCCAATATTTTAAATTTATTATATATTGAAATAAACTTTATGTATTCGATATCTTGCTATATATGAAACCTCGAGTCTAAAAGAACTGTAATATAATATATCATTATAACCTAATTGTTGGATTTGTGGGTATGAATAGGATTAACCACATTATAAAATATATTTATAATGGTACCACTTAATGAAAATTTATTTATTAATTCTTATTAATTAAGCATTCAATTTTTAGTGAAGTCATTTTATGATTTAAAAATACTTTTTCTTCAAAAATAGTTTTTGTTGATTTTTTTGAGATGATATTATAATTAATTTCCTCCAATTTTAAAAAAATTATTTTATAAAAATGTTAATGTTTTATAAATAATCATTTAAAAACTATCTTAAGGTAAAAAATTACTTTTATAAAAAGATTAATTTTTCAGTGAATAGTAAAAAATTGTCAATTTTATTGAAAACGGTCTCTTCCATTCAACTATTTACAAAGTTATATTTTATTTTTAAATGATTTTAAAATTCAATTAGTCCATTTTGATTAAAAATAATATAATTAACATCATTATAAAATACATTATTCTTAATTTTGGAAAAAAACCATTTTATAATTAAAAATTCATTTTTTGGAAAATCCTTTTCATTGCATTTTGCGGGTTTCTTTTAATATTAATTTTTAAAAAATATAGATATTTAACTTGATAAAATTTATTCCATATTTTTAATCGTAATAATTAATATTATATAATGATATTAACTTGATTCTTGTTAATTATGAATAGTAACTAGGGTAAAAATTCATTACTATGATAAAGGTTAAAAGTGGTTAATGAGGGGTTAAAATAAAATGATAAGAGTTAAAATGACCTAAAACTTTAATAAATCCATTTATATGAATATATTTCGATTCTATGTCATCATATTTTCAAACACTATCTAATTTGGAGCTATTTTTATTGGGTAATACATTAATATATTTTAATCTTTTTAAAAATTCCATGTTTGTCTTCTCACTCCCTTATTGAATCACACCACCTCTCCTCTCTTAATCATACTTCATGATCCTTATATATTAGAAATAAATTACAAAATATCATTTTGAAATACCTTTAAATTATATATAGGACCTGGAATGATAAAAATACAATCCTTGAAAGGCATTAAATGTAAACCAAATAAGGTTATCCAAAAAAGAGGTGTATATCTTAACTGAGTGTATTCATTTTATTTCTTATTATACCTCCTTAAATTATGTGATAACCATGATTATAAAATAAAATAAATATCTCCCATATATTTATATGTTATTATTTTGATCGTGAAACTTTTATTCATCTCCTTTTCTACCAAATGGGGAATGAAAATTCTCCTCTTGTGTACATGTGGACTACCACCTCCACGTAGTAGTATGATTCATTTTCCATCATCTTAATTCATGGTTATTTATTATGATATAGTTAATATTTATATATAATATTTATAAAAAAATATTAATTTTTAATTATAATATTTTATCAACCTTCATACCATCCCATCCTTTGTGAAATGATTAAGTCACTTGTGCGTACATGTGAACTTCCACCATCAGGAAACGATGTGATTTGTTTTCATTTATTCTTTAAATAGATATTAATATAGTTAAATTTAATAAATATATATGATATTTATGATATAATAATCATTATAAAATGGTTAATTATTATTTACCTTTCTTTCATCACATTCATCGAAAAGTGGAAACATTACTCGTGTGTTTGTATGAATTATCGTCTCCATGAAGTACTGTAATTCATTTTTCATCACCGATTTATATGAATAGTTATAAAAGTGTATATAATGATTACATATTATACTTATAACACTATTAAAAATATATATATTATAAAAACATGAAAAAATTACAAGGACCAAAAGTTCTAAATCGAAACATGCATGAAAAAAGAAACAATTATCACCAAAAACAATGATTTTAATAAATAATTGTCAATAAATGGGTGATAAAATGCAATAAGTAAATATTATATGGTATGATATGTATGAATAAAGTTCTTTAATATATTTATATTAAATAAAAATTTATTAAATTGTATCTTTAAATTCATATGAAGTAGGACGAGACTTAAGGTAAGGTAATTATGATATAATCTCATTTATTTTAAGGATTATTTATGATAAATTTCTATATTGGTAAATTATATGAATCTTATAATTTAAAACCAAGAAATTTTCTTTTATTTTATATATATATGTGTGTACATTTCAGGTAGTGGTACCATTTTCCTCTCTTTTTTACTTTAAATGATTGAGAAAATGTTTTTAAATAAAATTCAACCTTATTTACTCTTTGGTCGACGAAATTTTTCTTCCATGTAAATAATTCTCAGAATTGTTTTATGGAAATTTTTAATAATACTTGAAATGTTTTAAAAATTTTATTTTCATTACCTTTTACTTCAATATAAAATGTTTAAATGGAATCACATTAAAGAAACATTTTTCTAATAAGTCATTTGTGGCTTTTTTACTGAAGTGTAAAAAGAATTTTCTCTTTTAATGTATATGGCATGAATACATATTCCTATTTTCATGACCACTCATTGATTTAAAATATAATTTACAATTTTATATGGTTATTTTCAAATAAAATGTTTTTCTAGATATTTTGGAAATTTTTATATTTTAAATAAGAGATTTCAAAATGAAAATGGTATTTTTCTTAAGAAATTTTCAAGTGATCTGTTAATGGTATTTATATCTATGAAAACATCCATTGATGTTACTTATTATTCAATAGGTACAAGATCCACTGATTCCATTTTTATAAATTCTCTATATCTTTTAGGATTATGATGAACAGATATTAAAGAAACTCGTTTTATTTTCCACACGTTAAGTTATGATGATATGATAAATGTTTTCATGATATTGTTTCATGCATATGAATGGATTATGAGATGGGTAGGTCTGTTATATCTCTCCAATTAATTAGGTAAATATCGATAACTCATGAAATAATTATTTTATGTTTGAACCTAATTTCATGTTCGCAATATTATTCATGGACCCGGTTTCATGCCTATAAATTTATGGTTGGACCTGTTTTCATGTCCATAAGTTTATGTGAGGACCTGATTTCATATCCTTAACTTAATGAGTGTGCATGTTACTATTTATACATGTTTATAATTTTATAATATTATGTTTTTGCCACATTATTATGTTTATGATATACTCTCATGGATCAATATTGATTATGGATGATTCATCACTCTTTTGACTTTTTTTCTTTGTTTTGACAAAGCCTTATTCCACGAATCATGATTAAATATTTTTTATTGATTAGGTATGAATTTATTTTGTTATGATCATGTTCTCATACCCTTATGTTCATGTATGATAATTGGTTTATATCTCTAATGTTTACCCTTACTAAACATATAAGATCACCCTTTCATGTGTTTCCATTTTCCCCAAGTTATGAAGAAAGGTTTTAACTAGGGTCAGTATAAGGAAAGTACTGTGATAGAAGAACTTTCTGGGAGATGTTGAAAATTATTTATGAAATAAGATGTTTATATATCTATTCCCTAAAGAAACTAAGACTTTATGATTCCAGGGCATGTATAATTGTTTTATGTATTGAATATTCCTCTAAAATAATGTAATCTCTTTGTATCTTATGTTAAGGTCACCTCAACACATCCTGGTGTTCGTAACACTTTGGTGGTGGGGGGAAGTCTCAGGATTAGACCTCCCTCGGTGTGTGTGTGGTTTTCTTTGTATTTATCCCCTTCCCTTTATTATTTGTAATAATAATAACTATTAACCTAATTATTAATTATTAATAAAAATTAATAAAAATGTTTTAATCATAAATATAGTTAATAATACAATTAAAAATAATTAGAAATTAAATTAATATTATAATTAATAATATTAATAAAAAATAATTAATAATAATTTAGTTGATATTAATTAATAATATAATTAATAATCCTTAAAAATAATTATTAATAACTTAATTAATTAACTAATTAAAATAAATAATAATAATATAATTCATAAATAATATAATTATTTATTTTTTTAATCATACATAATAATAAAATAAATTATAATTTAATTAATAATTGTAGCACATAAAATTTTATCCACAGATATTTTTTATAATTGAATGTGTTACCTTTTGAAAAACAATTATTATCCGTCATTGAAATTATTTTTTATTTATTTTTTTATAAAAGACTATATTTTCAATCATTTTTTATATGATTTCTCAATATTTCAAATTTAATTTTGATTATATTTATACTTTATAATTCATTATATTTCAAAGAAACCCTTTTTAAAATGTTATTTTAGTATATTTATATCATTTAATTTTTTTTCTTTACTATTTTTATAAAATTATTTTCTTATAATTATTTTATTTTTTTAGTAAATGTTTGAAATTTAATTACGCTATATTTATAGTTTATATTTTATAATCTTTTAAAGTCAACTACTTGAAATAATTTTAATGTGTAAATTCTTATACTGAAATAACAGTGTTTTATGGTATTAATTTTTTTCCCAATTATGTTTCTTAAATTTTTTTATTTCCTATTATTTTTAATATATACAGTCAATGTTTCAAATTTTATTTATATTTTACATATAGTTTATATTTTATAAAATTCCAAAGTCATATACATGAATTGTTTTAAAGCATAAATGTTATATTTTTAAATAATAATATTTTTTGTCATTATTTTTTGTTTATTATTTTTATGAAATTATTTTTATTTTCAACTATTTCTTATGAGTTTGGTTAATGTTTCAAAATTAATATATATTTTATTTATAATTCACATTTTATATCCTCCAAAATTCACCAAATTAAATCATTATCATGTTTTCAGTTGAAGTTTTCCTTAGTGGTAGACACTCTTCAATCCTATATGAAAGACCTAGGTTCAAATTTGGGTAGGAGAAACATTTTCTATAGGTATTGTAGGAATATTTTTGTAGAGGTAATATTCACATGATTTTAGATTTGAATACATATATTTGGTATTTCGGGACATATATTTGGGCCTTCAAGTCGTAGGGAATCCAGGCCATCAAAGGTCATCGGGTCACTGGGCCTCTATCCCTTATTCAGTTGGTAGAAAGTGTTATGGAATGATCAGGAAAATCAATCGGTGAAATAGGTAGCTGGTGCATCATGCTAACACACATATGTCACCAAGTGTGTGGACATGAAAGAGGGATGGGTGTGCCAGATCCAATCAACCAACCTTCCATCATCATGTTTGAGAAGGGGGAATGAGGGGTTCCCCGCCATGTTACTACTTTCATGGTGGGATCCGTCTGACGATGAAACATGATAGATAGGTGGTGTTGCGGGGTTCCTCACAAGAATCACTATGTGGGCGACTCGAAATAGTGATGGTTATGTAGAAACCTATTATCTAATTGTCTTCCCATATTGTTGGGCAAAAATCCCTCAAGGTATCATTGAATCATTTTTGAGGTGATTGTGTTTGTTGACAAAGTGGACATCTGAGTTGTGATTGTTGACAAAGAGGATTTCATGGTGGAATGTCGAGTTCAAGAGTTATGATCAATGATTCATGTTTGTTTCAAGAACGTTGATAAAAGGAATGGATGATCTGGAGGCGGTACAAAAGAACAGATACATGGTGGCACCGTTTTCCAGTGTTCGCCAAATTTTTGGGTCTGAAAATCAACAAATGAAGAAAAGTGTTTTTGGAAAAGGGACTTGCGCACAGAGGACGTGGAGTATAGGAAAATTGCGCACCATATGTTTTTCAAGAACAGAAGATCAAAATATGGCTAAGGAAATAGGTTCGCGCAAGTTTGGGAGTTGGTCGCGCAAGTGTCTAAAAGGAGAGAAGACTTGCTCGCCGAGACTGGGTTGCGCAGGTGACTTGCGCGCCATCGCGCAGGGTGGTCAATTTGCCTATAAATACTGGACGAACCCTCCTCATTTTCTACCATAGTTCAACTCTTTGAGAAATCAGAACTCTCGTCGCGCAGGTGTGGTGGTCGCGCAGGTGGTGTGTGTGGTCGCGCAGGTGAAGTTGCGCGCCGGTGGTTGAAGTTGTGCGCCGGTGTTAGAAGTTGTGCGCCAGTTGTCAGTGGCACGCCAATCTTGGTTTGGGCGTAAAAGGAAGAGAGTCACGCAAGTTTGGAGTTGAGGAAGCTTGAGTCACGCAAGTGTCTGAGGTATACTTGCGCGCCCATTGTGACTTGTGTGCCGATACTTGCGCGCCGTGATTGACTTGCACGCCAAGTAAGGATTATTTCCAGCGGTGTTTTTCGGGCTGTGTGGAAGCTGGAGGTTTTCCTGATACATTTGATGGAAAGAGAGATTCATCTACGGATGAAAGTTGAACTTCAACAGAGCATCTACATACAGGATAAGATGCATTCTTTCATACAAATGAAGAGAACTACAGGTCTATAAACTGTGAGTGGATTCGTTCCAAGAGCATTGAGCTTAGGAAGAGGAAGAAGGTGATCCTCTCCACCGGCAGTGAGCCAGAGAGAGAGAAACAGGGAGTGACCCTTGGGAAAGTAGTGAGCTGACCCTAAACATTGTAAAGGCAGTGAGCCTGGGCATAGAAGTGATCTAGCCCGAACTTTGTATCCACATCTAGTGAAGAATAGTGGAATTGGTACGACCAGAAACCTATCGGCGTATGCTCCTTGGACGTAGCCCAGTGAGGGTGAACCAAGTAAAAATCTATGTGTCTGCCTGCTTACTTCCCTGCACTGCATTTAAAGCATCATCATCAGATAAAGAAGAAAAGAAGTGATCATAATAAACACACAATTGCAAACAAAGTGACCCTTGTAATAAAGAGGTCAAGATCTAGTGGGGCAGGAAGGACTTTGAAAAAGAATATCCATACCCTGATTCACCCCCCCCCCCTCTCAGGGTATATAGGCCCATATTGGTCTTAACAATTGGTATCAGAGGGAAGGTTTCTTTTATTAGATTTGTTTACCTCAACTTTGTGTAGTCGATCTGTGTGGTTGAAGATACAGTTTTCTCTTATCTCAATCTGCCATGGGGAAAGGAAAAGCATCAAAGAAGAATCAGAAGTCTGGGAATTTCCCTCAGTGTGGAAGTGTTTTTGGAAAAAGTGTGATTCAACTAAAAGAATCAAACAGCTTACTGAAGGAAGGTCTGGATAAATCTGATAGGGAAAAGATTGATTCACTCAATCATGATGTTGGAATGAGTGAAGTACATTTGAATCAGAGTGATGCTGAAACAGAAGAAGAAATTGAAGGAAGAATAGATATGCGAGCTGAGTTAGAGGCTGCTCTTGAGGAGATAGATATTTGGAGAGCAAAAACAAATAAATCTAACAAAGTTGTTCATGATGCCAAACTCTATATGCAGCAGTAGGAAGAAGAGAAGTCTGAGTTGATGGAAGAAATTGAGAAACTCAAGTTATCAACACGAGAGAACTCAGAATCGGTCAGTGAGTATAAGCTTAAGATTGAAGAACAGAAAAGGGTGATCGATGGCTTGAATAGAAAAGTGAAAGATCATGTCAAGTGTATCGAGGAACCTGATATTCCAAGTTACGTTGGAAACACCGATGAAATTAAGTCTAAAGACATTCGGATCCAAGCACTGGAAATTGAGGTCAACAAGCTAAGAGGCTTAAATCAAAGGCTTATTGATGTGGCAACTGACCTAAAGGAGAAGAATAATTCTCAGGGTGAAGAACTACAAAATATGGCTAAAATGAAAGGAAAATAGAAGGCTGGTGATTATGAAGAGAATCAAAAGTTAGATGAAGTTCAGAATCTGAAAGCTAGAAATGATGATCAAGCAACACAGTTTTCTGAGCTAGTTCAGAATAATCAAATGCTACAACAAGAGAATGTATGTTGTTCAGATTCTATTGAAGAAGAAAGATTGAAAGTGAAAGAGAAAAGTGACATGGTGGAAAATCTCACACAAGAACTAGAAGATGAGATGAATAGAGTAAAGAATCTTAGAAGAGAACTCAATGCCCAAATTGAATCAAGGGATATGAAGATTCAAAAGTTGGAAGAAGAGCTAGAATCAGTAAAGAAGGAATTGGATAAATCCAATGCTAAAGGAATGACCAAAATGAAGGATGACTTACACTTTCTATTTGATCATCCTTCGACAAGTGATGAAAAAATGAATAATAGATATGCTATTTTAGAAGAGAAACAACAGAATATTTTCTCAGCTCAAAGACCAGCAAGTTTCTGAAAAGCTGGTATTGGATTTAATGAATCCCCTCCCATGCATGACAGAAAGAGAGCAGTGAATAGTTCTAGAAGTAGAGAAGACCTTTCAGGTGCTGGAGATAGACCTAAAAGGGCTTTTACAGGAATAAATGATAGCATGTGCTATTTCTGCAGGATTCACGACCACACATCAAGCTTCTGTCCAGAAGCTCTGGAATACATTTCAGGCTGTGAAAATATGAACTTTGATAAATCTGAGGATAAGAAGAAGCATCATGGAAAATCAGAGAGAAAAGTATCTCATAGGAAAGCATTCATAAGATGCTATTACTGTGGAAGAATGGGACACACCATGAATATGTGTCAGGAAGCTCAAGACCTCAATGTCAGAGGAAGAACTCAAGCTGAATCAACATCTTGGCTAAGAGATGATGAAATGAGGTATTCCTTTGATGGGAATTTTTTTATATGTTCTAATTATGGGCATTTGTCAAGACATTGCAACAAGAAGAAAGCAAGAAATGAAAAGGGACTCGAAAGTATATTCTCATCCCCAGTGATGCATAATGAGAAATTCTACACTTGGAGACAATGTGGTAAGTTTAAGAATAGGCTTAGAGCCTCAGGGGAATCATATAGAGTTGAACGAAAGGTGTATCAGTCACCTCCTCTGTCACACTCAGAACCACCCCCTAAGAAAGAACATGAACAAATCTGGAAGAAAAATGGAGGAAAAGCTACAGTTGTGAGTAAGAAGAATGGATGTTCAGTGGAGGACCCACCACCAATGAAAAATAGGGTGGTGACTCAGAAATCTGATAAAAGAAAGATGAACAAAGAATGTATTGAAAAATTCGCATGTCGTGTTCCACAACAAAAGGTGGAGTAAGGTGAAAGACCCTTTCAATGGTGGAAGAAGCAAGGGAATATGAAAAAAAAAGGAGATTCCTATTCAAATAAATAATCAAGAAAATGGAATTTTGGAAGAACCACAAAGAAGGAAATGTGTACTAGTGGGTTTAAACCCCAAATGGTGAGAAAGGACAAGCCTGCAGAATTTACATATCAGAAAAAGGCTCAGCATGTGGGTAATGAATGCTTAGTCATATGGCCAGAGCAGTTAAAGTTGGCTAGACAGCTAGAAGAAGCAAGAAAAGAGTGTGATTCTCTTCATGAAATAATCAAAGGGTTGACCCATCAGGATCAACCACAATCTTCATCTTAAGGAGTCTAGAAGAAACCCCTCTCCCCATATATATAAATGATATTAACTGATGATTCAAGTGTTTCAGGTTTTAGGGACATACAATCCAAGGGGAAGTGGCATCTAAAGATGCAACGTGGAGATGTGATATGCTTCAGTATTTTTATTGACTCAAATCCGGTATCAAAGTTGATGATGAAAGGGAGAAATAGGGCACAACAGGAAGTGATTGTGTTATTGAATTTGTCTCTTGTTTCCTACACTGAGTGCCAACTCAGTAGGCTTTGAGATTTTGTTAATGACTCAATTCTAATTGGAATATGAGAATAAATGATACATGAGGAAAAGAATGGTTATGGGTCTATACAATTGGGCCTAAAAAATGTAATAGATGCATAACATAGGGGGATCATTCTATATCCTAATTAGATTCAAGATCACAATGTGATATGAAGGATGAATGTTTATTTTCATGAAGAATGATTGGGGTCCAAGCAGTAACAAATAGGATTTCATGATTTTCTATTTTGTTCCAACAATGTGGTATCAGCTGACTACTTTCAGGATACCAAGAAGCTGCGAGAGAAAAATCAAAAGTGTGTCAACAAGAATTTGAGAGAAAATGTTCAAAGAAATGAAATCAGTGAACAATGACACAGTGAAAAGTTTTCTGTTATAAGTGAAGAAGTGGTAAGAGACTCAGGGAGATCGAATATGACTGAAGATGGCTCAGTGATTCGGAACAAAGCACAGCTAGTGTGCAAAGGATACTCCCAGAAAGAAGGTATTGAAGCTGATGAGACATTTGCACTGGTTGCAATGCTGGAGACAATCAAATTATTCCTAGCCGTTGCAGTACAATAGAAGTTCAAAGTGTTTCAGATTGATGTCAAATCCACGTTCTTGAATGGGGTTCTGGAAGAAGAGGTGTATATTGAGCAGCCAGATGGTTTTCTCATTCACGAGGATGAGAACAAAGTTTCTAGGCTGAAGAAGGCTTTATATGGGATGAAACAATCACTGAGAGAATGGTACTCAAGGCTCGATCAGTACTTGAAGAAGCTTGGTTTTCAGCGAGGGGGAGTTGATTACAATCTTTATTTCAACAACAACAGTAATCAAAGGATTGTGGTGCTGGTTTATGTTGATGACATAATATTTGGCGGATCAGATGAAGCTCAATTCAGACAGTTCTCCGAATTAATGAAAAATGTGTTTGAAATGTCAATGATTAGAGAGCAAACATTTTCCCTTGGTTTATAGATAACACAAGGAAGGAATGGAACTTTCATTTCTCAATCCAAATATGCCAAGGAGGTTCTAAGAAGGTTTGGAATGGATAATTCCAAGGAGATGAAGACTCCGGTTGCTACCCAGATGAAATTATCAAAAGATGAGGATGGAAAGGTAGTTAATATCACAGAATACAGGCAAATTATTGGAAGTTTGTTGTACTTGACCGCGACAAGGCCGGATATTGTCTTCGCCACATGCCAAGTAGCGAGATATCAAAGTAATCCCAAGGAAAGTCACATGCTCGCAGTAAAAATAATACTTCGGTATATCAAGGTCATGGTGGACTTCGGCTTGATATACAATGACAAATCTCAGACAGAGTTATTGGGATATACTAATGTAGACTGGGCCGGTTCAGCGGATGACAGGAAATCAACATTTGGAGGTTCATTTTATCTTTGCGGACTATGTATTGCTTGGTTGAGCAAGAACCAAGATTGCATTTCATTAAGCACCATAGAAGTTGAGTATATTGCGGCCACTCCAGTATGCACACAGTTATTGTGGATGAAGCAGTAGCTTGAAGATATGGTATGTGAAGTGAAGTCTCCGATCGAAATCTAGTGTGATAAATCAAGTGCAATAAATCTCAGTAAAAATCCCGTCCATCACTCAAGGATAAAGAACATTTAGATTAAATATCATTTTATCAAGGAGAAGGTGGCGCAAGGGATTGTGTAGTTGGAGTATGTGCCTACAGAATTACAGGTTGCAGATATTCTAACAAAGGCCTTACCCAAGGAAGCATTTGAAAGGCATCGACTGACTTTGGGAGTTCAGTCGATTCCCCGCACTTAACAGCGTGTGGATGTGTAACACCCCCCCTCTCCCCGAGGTATTATGTGTTTTTCCTTAATGTGTTGACTTGTTCTCTACTCTGTTACAGACTGCAAAGGAGTGCCTTTGGGTTCGTTGACAAAGGGGGAGAAAATAGTGATTGTTCAAGGGGGAGATTTGATAAATCATGAATGATATGGGGAGAAGCTGACAGGTGGAGCAGCCAGATAGGGGGAATAGTGATTGTTCAAGGGGGAGATTTGATAAATCATGAATGATATAGGGAGAAGCTGACAAGTGGAGCATCCAGATAGGGGGAGTTGATGCTAGTTGAACGTGATTAGCCAGAGATTAGCTTGGACAACACAGGAAATATGGCTAAATAGGTGTTGAAGCTGTGAGCAGAAAGGGGGAGCATATTAAATCTGACGATGTTAGAAGTGATCAATCAGAGAATAGATATCACGACAGTTGAGGATCATGATAAAAGCAGAAGAGTGGTGTTGGAAAGTGGTAAGAATATTTCCAAACCAAACATTGGTCTTCCAACAAGCCCATCAACAATTGGAATCAGTTTAGTACAAATTGGTATCAGTTTGGTGTCAATAGTGGATGTCAGAGATGAATTGATTCATTGATGAACTTTTCATTTACTCTTGTTTCTCACGCCGAGAAATGCTCATGTGGGCTTAGAGTATGTGTTGAGTAAATCCTTGATCACTATCAGAATCGCAATGAGGTGAATGGAGGCTGAAGAATCAATGACGTATCTTTTTTTTGGAAGAGTTGTCAACAAACCCAAAGGGGGATATTGTTGGGAAAAAATCCCTCAAGGTATCATTGAATCATTTTTGATGTGATTGTGTTTGTTGACAAAGTGGGCATCTGAGTTGTGATTGTTGACAAAGAGGATTTCATGGTGGAATGTCAAGTTTAAGAGTTGTGGTCAACGATTCATGTTTGTTTCAAGAACGTTGATAAAAGGAATGGATGATCTGGATGTGGTACAAAAGAACAGATACATGGTGGCGCCGTTTTCCAGTGTTTTCCAAATTTTTGGGTCTGAAAATCGAAAAATGAAGAAAAGTGTTTTTGGTAAAGGGACTTGCGCGCCGAGGACATGGAGAATAGGAAACGTGCACGCCATATGTTTTTCAAGATCAGAAGATCAAAATATGGCTAAGGAAATAGGTTCGCGCAATTTTGGGAGTTGGTTGCGCAAGTGTCTAAAAGGTGAGAAGACTTGCGCGCTGAGACTGGGTCGCGCAGGTGACTTGCGCGCTGTCGCACAGGGTGGTCAATTTGCCTATAAATACTGGACCACCCCTCCTCATTTTCTACCGGAGTTCAACTCTTTGAGAAATCAGAGCTCCCGTCACGCAGGTGTGGTGGTCGTGCAGGTGGTGTGTGTGGTCGCGCAGGTGAAGTTGTGCGCCGGTGTTTGAAGTTGTGCACCGGTGTTAGAAGTTGCACGCCGGTTGACATTTGCGCGCCAATCTTGGTTTGGGAATAAAAGGAAGAGAGTCGCGCAAGTTTCTGAGGAATACTTGCGCGCCCGTTGTGACTTGCGCGCTGATACTTGCACGCCGTGATTGACTTTCATGCCAAGTAAGGATTATTTCCAGCGGTGTTTTTCGGGCTGTGTGGAAGCTGGAGGTTTGCCCGATACATTCGGTGCAAAGAGAGATTCATCTACGGATGAAAGTTGAACTTCAACAGAGCATCTACATACAGGAGAAGATGCATTCTTTCATGAAAATGAAGAGACCTACAGGTCTATAAACTATGAGTGGATTCCTTCCAAGAGCAGTGAGTTTAGGAAGAGGAATAAGGTGATCCTCTCCACCGGCAGTGAGCCAGAGAGAGAGAAACAAGGAGTGACCCTTGGTAAATCAGTGAGCTGACCCTAAACATTGTAAAGGCAGTGAGTCTGGGCATAGAAGTGATCTAGCCCGAACTTTGTATCCACATCTAGTGAAGAATAGTGGAATTTGGTACGACCGGAAACCTATCGGCGTATGCTCCTTGGACGTAGCCCAGTGAGGGTGAACCAATTAAAAATATTTGTGTATGCCTGCTTACTTCCCTACACTTCATTTAAAGCATCATCATCAGATAAAGAAGAAAAGAAGTGATCATAATAAACACACAATTGCAAACAAAGTGACCCTTGTAATAAAGAGGTCAAGATCCAGTGGGGCAGGAAGGACTTTGAAAAAGAATATCCATACCCTGATTCACCCCCCCTCTCAGGGTATATAGGCCCATATTGGTCCTAACACATATGGATCTCTACTTTGGGGTAGAAGGGTGGCCTTCCATGGTTGTTTAGAGGGTAACATGACACAATTAATCTTTGTAGGGGCGACACAACTTTTAGAATTATATCAAAGTGTGATGATTACTGAAAGGGGGCCGCATGGAATAAGATTGGTGTCATGGCTTGATGTTGGCCAATCATTCAGGCCTTTGAGTTATCCTCTTTGGGAGCTTTTGAATCACATTCCATTCGGACTTCCAGCCCCCAATAACATGGGTCTTCATACTAAAATATGTAATAAAAGAGGTCTAGTGGGTTATTGTCATTATTTTCAAAGAGGTATGACACATGACCCATTATGGTGTGGGGGTGTGTGTGTTTTTTATCAGTTTATAATCTCCTCTACCAAATATATATGTTTCAATTAGGTGAATTTGAAATAATATAAATTAAATAATTATAAATAAAATCTAAATGAAATTTTAAATATTGATTGAACACCTAAAAAATAATTAAAAATAAATGACTTTCAAATAATATAACAATAAAAAATAATTTCAATGATAAAAAACAATGTTGTTTCAAAACATAAAATTTATACATATGTGGATTTTATTTTTATGGTTTAATTAACATTTACAATCCATTACATTATAATAATAATATGTTGGGTTTGAGACCCTTTTACTAAAAATAACCATAGGAAAGGATATGGGGTCAGACAAGACAAACTACCATCATCTTGAAATTATAAAAAACAAAACAATGTTTAATGAGAAAGTCTAAGGTTATCTATATACTCCACCTATGAATAAAGTATTGTATCAAAAAAACCCCACCCACCCCAACCACAAAGGTAACCTCTATCACCAGGATGAAAACCTCTCTACCATGTCTTAGGTTGTTGCTAAACGTACCAAGCACATTGTTAATGCCTATTGTGCACATCCAACTCTGTGTTTTGTTAAAATAGATGAATAATGTGAGATGTATAAGTCAAATAATTTCCTGACCAGTGGAACTAAATTGAAGATTAATTGACTTTAAGAATACATAAACCAATAAGTAAGGATTATCACATATAATTCATAATTAATTTATAGATAATTTTAGAATTTCTTTATCCTATAATTATTTCTTCATTAATGAATCGGTAGACTAATCTCATCGTATGATCATTGTGTTACATGATCCAAGGGTAATTTAATTCCTTATTTTCGTATGGGATCTTGAAATTCAAGATAAATTTGAATTTTCAATTAGTATAATGGGTGAATTTTTAACTGTAATTTGTAATTGAATTCAAGGAGTTTGAACACCTCAAAAAAGTGTAATTGGATGTATAATGGAGCTTGGAAGCTAAGCTAGGAGGTTCTAGAAGTGCAGAGAGAGGGCCGGGGTGGTTAGGCTATATAGTGGTTGTTGCATGTAGCCACCAACTAGTCGGTGGTCTGGCTAGTGGGCAGGCTTGCTGCCTAGGCTCATCAGCTAGTTGATGTCCCTTTAAAAGAGGAAATAACATTTCTACCCCCTTGAGTTTTTAAGGGGGCATCATCCTATCCTCCCCATTGTTTTTATAACATGAAGGTGGGTAAGAACCCCCTACTTCACATTTATTACCCCTTGTTTGGGATGAAATTTTCATGCATTTTCACTATGATTTCAGGCAAGCCTCTTCTTCCCTCGTTTCTAATTTTGAGATCTATGGATAGGTATTTTTTATTATGATTTCACCAGATCATGGGGGAATAATATGCTGATGACAAGGTTTTTACTCTTCTAAGGAAGAGGTCATCTCGACACTACTAAAAAAGAGGCCTTTAATAACGTTGGCATTTATCAGTGTTAGTAAAAATCACTCATAAAGGGTAACATTTATCATCATTTTTATTTAGAACTAATAAATGGTACCTTTTATTAGCGCTTTATTTTTAAAACTAATAAAAGGTACATTTTATCAGCACTTTATTTTTAGCATTGATAAAGGGTAGCCTTTATAATCTCTCTTTTAGTATTTATAAAGGTCTAAAATAAAATGATATAATTAAACCAATAAAAATAAAAAATATGTTAACAATTTTATTAATTAAATAATTATTGTTAAAAATGAATAAACTAAATATACATATATATAAATTATAAAAATTAATAAATATTATATATTGAATATATAGATATGTAAAATGAATAAAATAAAATACTTAATGAAATAAATATTAAAAATGTGTAAATTAACAAAAATATTCAACATTTTATTAATAAAATAATTATTGATAAAAATGAATAAATTTATTATACATATATATAGATATAGATATTAATAAATAGTATATATTAAATATAGATATATGAAATGAATAAATTGTAATAATTAAACAAAAAATCAAAATCAATAAACTGTAAAAATTAAATAAAAAAATAAAAATGAATAAATTACAATGTTATTTAAAAATTTATACATGAAAGAATTATTAATAAAAATGAAGAAGTATGATATATATATATATATATATTAATTATAAATAGTAATAAATTATATATATTAAATATAAATATATTGAAAATGAATAAAATTTAATAATTAAAAACATATTAATATCTTGTTCATTTTTAATGTTGTTTGATTTTTCAATTTAACATATATCAAATTTTGTGTGTTACATTGATTTCACCTTCATATATGTAATTAATACATTTTTATATACAATTCACACACACAAATATTTATGAAATTAATTAAATCTTATATAGAAACACATACACCTAATATTTATGTAATTTATTCAAATTTTAGTATATTTTAGAATTTCATTATAACATGATACAATTAACATATAGTTTTTTTAATCAATCAATTTTATTTATTTAATTTTAATATTATTATAGTTGGGTTTTATTTATTCATTTCTAATATTTTTTATTTTTTATTTTTTATTTTATTTTTTAATTTAATCATTTTCTATTATTTATTTACATATATTTATTTAATATGTTTTAGTATTTTCAATATGGATTCATCTTTACTTCAATATATATCCATATTTTTTTAATAATTTATATTTAATTAATAGAGCTTGTCCATTTTTTAATATTTTTAAAGTGTACTCATTTTTAATTATTCAACTTCAATCATTTTTAAAATGCATGTATTTAAGATTATATATTCATTAATAATGTTAAAAATATATTTTTAAATAAATATTTATAAATAAATATATTTATAAATTTGTATTTTAAATATTTATAAATTTATATATTTATAATTATTATAAATAAATAAATATTATTTGGGGAAAGGGGCTACATTAGAAAGAAATGCAAGAAACATACAAGGAATGGATATACTCGGTAAGATTTGAGCTCGAGACCATGTTGAGACCCATGGGGGCAACTACCACTGAGCTACACCATATGGCTTTATATATATATATATATATATATAATTATACAAATATATATAATTATACAAATATTTATAATTATATAAAAATATATAATTATATAATGATATATAATGATATTAATATATTTATAATTATAAAATTATAGTAAATATATTTAAATAATGATTATATTTACTATATTTATATTTATATTTATTTATTAATGATATATATAATTATATAAATATATTTATAAATGTATATTTACAAAATTTATAAAATTATATATTTATAATTATAAATTAAAAATATAATTTTTATAAAATAAAGTATAAATATAATTATATAATAAATAATTATATATTTAAATAATTATAAAATTATAAGAAAAAATATATAATTATATAAAAATTTTAAAAAAATATTTATAATTAAAATTATAAATCCTTTATCAGTTCTTTTTTAGTGCTGATAAAGATCGATATTTATCAATGCTAAAAAAGTGTTGATAAAAGAAATCTTTATCGGCACAAAAATTTTAGCACTGAAAAAGATTTATTTTATCAGCACTTTTTTAATGCTGATAAAGATGCCTTTTATCAGTGCTTAGCACTGATAAAAGTGTCCTCGGTCTCTTTAAAAGAACCCTAACCACAACACATTCAGTCGTGATTCTCAAGCTCTCGCGGAGCTCCCCAAATGTTAGTGCTACTCTTCTACGTTCTATGAGACGAATCAATGATATAATCCAAGGTATGTTATTTTCTCATTTTCCACTCTCAATGTTTGTTTTTTTGGGTTCTGTGGTTTTCATTTTTGCGCTATTCTTAACCATGAAGAACCCAACATCTCATCTCTCTCTCTCTCACTTAACTATACCTACACAACACCACCCCTACTTTGTAAACTCATTCCAACTTCATACGAGACCATTGAGAACAGTATCTAAATCTGTTTATATAAGTTATTTTCTTGATGTTGTGATTATATTATTTCTTGTTACCTTTTAAATGGTGTGGATTTTCATTTTTTGAATCTTGTTTCCATAGTATGGCATGTACACAAATATGTAAATAAGTTTAACATTATATTATACTAATTTTACAGAGAATGTTATTTGATATGATTAATATATAGTGGGTTCATGATTTCTGATATGTGTTTTTTAACAATCTATTAGTTATTTCAAAATTTTAATATTTTTTTATAATATAATTTTTTTGTTTGATTGATATACTCAAGTAGAACATTAAATCACAATGTTCACCCTTACATTGCACACATCCATGACCTTAAATAATACTTCCCTCATGTATCTTATTATCAAATATGATAAACTTATGTATATATTGATTTTCATTATGATCAAAATGTATTTTTGAAATGTTTCCACACTACATTATTCAATATATTTATGTGAAATTCATAAGTCTATAACTATTAATAATCGAGTAAAAGTACATTGACCATTGAATAAAAATAACTCCCAAATCTATTTATAATGAAATTATTTTAGAATAATATAGGTGGTTATTTATTTTAGTTTTTTATCTAATATTTTTATATAAAGTTAGAAATGTAAAATTGTGGCATTAGTTTTTTATACATTGATACTTGTTTTTATTAGGATAACTAAAAGATGTCATCGTAGTTATATATGCTCATTGGTTAATATGCATATTGTTTTAATTTGAATGGGTTATTCTAATTCAGGGAACTAAAGTTTAAATTTTCCAGCTTATATTGGTTAACATTATCAATATATTATATAGATATAATTTAATAAGTAAAAAATCTATTTAAATTTTCTTTAAAATCAAAATAAGAATACTTTTTCAGTTTTTTATTTGATCTAAACTCAAAAGTTGTGATGGATTATCAATAAGAGGTGTGTTTATAATTTGTTGATAGGTATATCATATTAGATCATTTACTGAAAAATATATTCACTAAAACATTATATCTATGATATAAGATGATATTCAATGGGGTAGGGAGATCATTAAAGGATATACCATTTATCTCCATTATCAATGAATGGTTTTCAATAATTTCCCATGTCCTTAAAATTTATAATTAGTTATAATAATGTTTCAATTTTTATAAACTAATAGTAAATAGAATTTTAAATTTAATTTATTTTACATTTATAAATGAAAACATGCCATAGGAAAACACTCCAGATCAAATTCCAGTAGAAGAGTTTCAATATGGGGTGTCATCTATAGAAGATGTTATATATGAGTTTACTTTTCTATCAAATTATTTTATAAATAAATTACTCTCCAAGAATGGTTCGTTTTTTTTATGAAGTGGCCTTATTTAAGAAAATTAATTTTATTTGTTTTTCTGTCTGTGTTATCTTATCAATAAATTTCTCTTCTATAAAATAATAACATCACAATCTAATAAAACTATTCATAACCTTATATGAGCTGAATCAAAATGTTACACAACCCTTGGAACCAAAAACCAACTTCCAAAATATTGATAATAAATATGTAGCGTTCAACATGATCCATGGGAAATAGTTTAAAAAACTAACTCACATGAAAAGTGAATATATGTAAAATATGCACAATAGAATCCCATGAATATAAATTCCCACAGGCATAAAAATAATAAAAATTTGATAAATCATGGATAAAAATAAAACCCTATATGAATAACAAGACAACCATTGATGACACAAACTCCACATGTCTTCACTAGATATCATTTGATACTCTATAACTTACAATAAAAGTTAATAATTTTAACATTCAACCCAAGGAAGCATCAGCTACATGTACACCAAGATGCTCATAAAGTGGATAAGTAAACTAACTAGTTAGGTTTTCTCTGATGATTCTCCATGACCCCAATCCACATTAAAACCATGTATTTCATTTTTATTTTAAGAAATATTCCTAATGTATAATAATTTAAAGAAGAACACAACACATAATATTCATAAGCAACATAAATAATTTTTTATAGAAAAAAGGACCACATGTTTCAAAAATAAAGTTGTTTAAATAAGGATTCATTTTGGTAAGATAGCTACACAATATAATACACTTCATGCATAAAATAATTCAACTAGAAACACAATTTGAAAGAAATTGGGCATTGGAGTTTGAAATTTAGGGGTTAAATAAGACATAAAAATTCATGAATCACATGGAAGATTAAGGTGACATGGAAGTTATCAAAAAGATGGAGGAAGTCCTAGATTTGTTGAGATAAAAGAAGGAATCCCTTTATAACCAAAAATCATTAAACCAAACATTACCCATACTTGAATAATGACTATATATATAAAGTTTGGTTCAATCATTCTTGGATATCAAGGGCTTCCTTCTTTTTTATCAACTTCTCTATGATTCCCTCTATATTTTTCATAACTTCCAAGTCACCTTCATATTCAATGTGCTTCATGACTTTTAATGTCTTGTTTAACCCCATAATTTCCAACTCCAATGCCTATTTTATGTCATGTTCAGTTTCTAGTTGATTTTTTTTGTATAGAAACTTCTCCTTTTCCTTATAAAAACAATATACAAGTGTAGAATTTAAGCAAAGAAATAAAAAAAATTGACACTCTAAAATAATACCATCTTACCTTATGATCTTCAACTAATTTGAATACATTTTCAATAGATTTATTTCTCTATAAAGATGCCAATTATAGTTAAAAATTTATTAAAACATTCTGAAAAGGAAACACGATGCATTTTTTCTTAAAAAACCTCGATGGACATAAATAAAATCCAACTAAAATAGTTCAAACATCATAAAACTCTTGACTAGTAATGAAATGTCAAAAAACATTTCAGAGGAAGGGAAAATAGTAAATGCTCATGAATGAAAGTAAATGAATTTGAATGGAAATAAAGTGGACCTATAGCCAGATTTTTAGGGTTTATAGAAAGTATAATATAAGCTATAATTTTGGTTATGTTTGGGGAGAAAAATATTGATTTAGAAAAATGAATTTATTATGGAATAGCCAATTTTATAGATTAAGGGAATCCTAATTTATTTCAATTTGGATTTTAATATTCATTCCTTCATTTTTGAAATGTAATATGTTATAATCTAAAATTAAAATTTAATTTAGGTTATTTTTGAAACTCAGTGGATATAGAGCTCTTATATTTGAGAAAGAATTGAGGGAAATGGACTAGTAACATAGATTAGACTCGGTGAAACTCAGTGGGGGTGAGTTGATGTTCTCATGGTAGTGTGAGGGACCTTTCATATACATAAAATTTATTATTTAATTTGGTTACTTCAGACTTATCATACATATCTTCTATGTTTTTTTAACTACTCTGAGTAGTACTCATCCAAAATGATAACCATTACCCGGTATGGGATGAATTTTGGTTATATTAGTTCTGGAAACATAGGTTGATCTACACAAGATATGGGGGATGAGTATAAAGAAAAAAAATGAAATAATAATTTTTTTAGATATTGAGTTAATGAGGATGAAAATTTTTAATAACTTTAACCATTTAATGAATTCACAGTATAGCACCTACCATATTGGGGTAATCCTTTTCTTAATTTTAATTACCCATTTCCTTAAAAATGGATGCATGATAATCATTTTACAAGAGTATAAAGATGAAGTTAAAAATTTCATCAAGTCTTCTATAGAGAATACATGAAAACATTATCAAATACTTTCTTTGTGTTTATGTTGTTGTTATTCATTAAAAATTAAATGTTTTACTACTCATACAGAAAATGTATTCTACACTTGATGACGTTACCAATCCTGAGGAAGAACAAACTATTGATGATGAAAATGTGGAATTATTAGGGGATCAATTTCATGTTGATTAAAAAAATAACAATGACAAAGCATCATGATGTGGAATAAAATTATCAACTAAACAAGTTAGGGTATAAAATTTGAGGTTTGTTAGAATCAATATGGACAAACCATTGACCTGAATGAGTCAATGTTCATTAGTTATCTTGGGGTCACAACAATGATAATGTGTCGATTGATATTGATTCATAGTGTAACATCAAACCTATAATGAAATAAATCCTTTGGAAATATATTATGTTAATGTTATGATATACTTTCTCTATTTTACAGAAAAATTATATAATAAGACATTGATTTAATTTTCATTATTCCTTATAGAGTTCATTTATTTTAGAATATTTTCATAAGAAATTTTTCTTAATGTCTTCTTGAAAAGTCCATAAAGGAGTTTGGAATCTTCTTATGAAGTTACATCTTAGGAATGATGATGGGAAAGTAAATCCTCACCCACCAGATAGCTATGAACACATTATAAAGAAGGAAATATGATTGCTTTCATCAATATTTGCAATCATAAATAATTTCAGGGGCATTAAATTTGATAATATATTATTTGATATTATTTATTTTATCTAACTTGATTAAAAAATGTTAATTAATGAAACAACAAAAGAGTACTGAAAATAAAGAACGTGAATCAAAACCAATGTACCCCTATCGCAAACCAGGATGGGCTATGCTTTATTAGAGAAGAAATTAGTATGTATTTTAAATCAACAATAAAACATTAATTATGTGATATAAAACAACATATCTACCATTTTTATATTTAGATTGATAAATAAAAATATGAATCCACATTCATCCCATGTCATGTGCTATGGAAGGAGACTTGTGTAACTAAGGAGGGTAAACTGGTTGATGAAAACACAAAAACATTATGAAAAACATGTGTAAGTTTGACATAATTGTAATTCATTATGATTTATGACAATATTACCGAAAAATAAATATTTTTGTTCATATTTTTTATAAGGTTAAGACAAAATAATAGCAGACAAACATATGAGAGGAAAAGAAACTTTCAGTATCTTTGAACTGACCTGAACAATATGGTCGCATTAGAGGATTAGGTTTTAGACTCTCTCCTTGAACATATTTTGAGAATATAAAACCACATGAAGATACATATAATATGGTGACATGATTACAGTCACAAATAGAGTCATCGAAATATATTATTGTTAGGTTTATTTTGGAAAACCAATGTAAGAGAAAGGATCAAAGCAAACCTGGAGTGGAGAAAACATCCACACATGAACCAAATGATCCAACTAGCTTTGAGGCTAGTCATTCCCACAAATTTCATAACTTAACCAAGGTAAACAATTTTATCATTAATCTTTCTCCTAAATGGGAATTAAACAACTTCCAATTAATTTATATTACTAAAATTCTAAAAGGTATATTTTTATGTAACTTATATCTGTCAACACCCGTGCATCATCGTGTTGTGATGGGTACAATGTATAATATTTTTTGAGATAAGATACACTATAAAGACCACCCAAAATATCACATGAGAGTGGGGATCAGAAAAGCTCAAGTTCTGGCTGCTGAGTTTATTGTTCCACTTTATGATATGAATATTACAATGGTCAATAATATTATTGTAGCTTTCAAAGAAAGGCCATATAATCAAATATAGATACATGATTTATGCCTTTAAAAAAATTCATATGAAAAACCTTTCATGGTTTATGATAAAAGTTATGAAGTGAGGTATGATATTATAGATGGATAAATAGGTTGGGAAATAAAAATCCAAATCAAGAAAATCTAGTGAATAGACCAAGAAATCAAAACTTCCTTCTGAGAGTACCTTCTCCTCGCCAGTTATAAATAAACATTTTCATACATAGACCACATTCAAAGATAAAAATATGAATTATATTACATATGAAGAAGGAATATAAGGAATATTCATGACATATGGAATTGGCCTTGAGACTCTAAATGAGATTCTCAAGCATGAATGGTTGGGCATCTCTGTTGTGAATACATACACAAGGTAAATTTTTATTATATTTTTGTCCAAATAGTGAGCTAGTTTGTTTATTAAAGGTAATAAATATTCATATTTTCTATAGAAATTTATATTACAACTATATAAAGTGAATATCATGTCAATCACAATTTGGGATCCTTAATATGAGTATCATTTCTACAAAAAAAATTACTTCGGATAATGAATAAATTTATAAGAAAATAGATGAGTTAGTCAAAGTGTTTTCTCAAAAAGTTTCAAATGATAGACTCTTTTTTTTTTGCCTACAATGAAAAAGTCAAACTCTACAATCTAATTTCATAAAATATATTTTTTATTTTTTGTTTTTGTTTTCTTAGGGAGCACCGGATGTTATTCAAAGTCAATATAGACAACCCGAATATTTATTTTTTGGATCCAATGGATGGATATCCAACCAAACAAACACAGATGATACGTATTGATATTTTTTAATATACTAAAATGAATATTTTATATATAAACATTGAATTATACATTTTATTATATGTTTTAACAAAAAAAATATGATAGGGTGGTCTTTAAATGTAGGTTAAATCATGGAATGAAGTTGAAGTCTGGAGAGATAAATACTATGGATGGATTACTACAAATGGAAAAAATTAAGATATGTATATAAATATTTAACTATAAAAACATTTCAAAACAATTTACTTATTTTGGTTAATGTTTCTATGGTTTTTGAAGCAATGTAATGGCATCAATTGTGTATATTATGTTTTCAAATTTATTATAGAGATCATAAAGCATGAAAATACCAGAATCCCCTAACAGGTAATTTCTATTGGTAAAAACAATTTCATTAAATATATTTCATAATCATTTGTTTTTATATATTTCCTTTGTACTGTAATTTTTTTTGAAAACCTTCCTGATCAAAAAAATAAGTGAATTTTTTTAGAGATGATTGGGCAGCATAGTTTTTTTAAAAATGTATGATAACAAAAAATTTAGGTTATTAACTACTATATTTATGATCTAGTATGATTTACAAACTTTGAAATATATTTGGTGTGTAAAGCATTAGTGTCTAAATTCTTATATATTATTTTATAACTCTTTCTCAGGGAGAAGTATAATGAAGGAAACCAATTTGTTTAGAATATATGACCTGCAAACAATAAAAATATTGTGAAATGATGGAGGTGTAGGTGGAGGTGGAGGTAGAGGTTGATGTGGGGATGGATTTAGTGATTGAGGTGGAGGAGGACGTGGATGTTGAGATTGAACTGGAGGAGGAGATGAAGCATTGGCTTGAAAATAATAAAATTGTTGGGAAATAAAGTAGAATGAGGATCATACCAAGAATTTTTTAGAAAAAATTGTTAAAAAGTGTGCACAAAATATACCACTTAAGATAAGAGCCATTACGTAAGTATTTTAGGTGGGTTTTTAAAAAAAATCACCACTTGTTTGGGTGATTTTATACAGGGTATTAAACCACCTATAAGATCATTAGGAAAAACACCATAATATTACTCAATCAGTGAATGAGCTAACACATAGTGAAGACTATTATCCTTTTAAAATTTATTCACCATCATAAAAAAATAGAGGTTTTTTATGAATTGATTTATCTATTAGAGCGTTATTAATAAAAAGGAAACCTTTGTGCTCTTTTGGAATAAATTTTACTTGAAGAAAATTGGGTGGTTTAAAATGCACAGGTGTAATATCCTCTTCCCCAAATAAAAAAAATGTGATATTCCTCCCATTATATTTCACTTCCCTACCAAACTTCCAAGTCCATTACAACAATAAGTGGCAAGAATACATAGGAATAACATTACACAATACCTCATCAACATAGTTCTTACTAATTGAAAATGAAATTAGAACCTATTTTATGACATGATGTCTGCTCCTATTGTTCAACCATTTTAGTTTTTATAACTAAGGGTGATTCTATGTTGGAAGCTTCAATTCCTCCACTATTGTTATTGAAGAAACATCTGTACAACTCTCAATAATCAAACAGGCATATAATCCAACTTAAATTTTTGAATAAATATGTGTGTGATCAACCAAAGAAGTTAGAAGGTGTATGAGATAATTATTAAAAGATAAACAACATTGATATATCATGTTAATTGAGGAGTTTTGGTGTCAAAGTGTTTTTATCAGTTTAAAATATATATTTTAATACATAAAATATGTCACTCACTAAAAACCAAGAAAACATGCTGAGATTGTCTTGATAATTTAAGACAATGATCCATAATTAATTTTTGATGTGTATGAATCAGTATCATGTAAAACCCACACATGATGTGACATGTATGTCTCAAAGTGTATGTTTCCTGTTTAAAATGACATTTTAGTAAAAAAACACAAGTGGAATACTCAAAACCAATGAAATGAATTAAAATTCTTTTTATACTTTAGGAAAAGTAATCTATAAGTAATTTAGGACGTGTTGTAATTAACCTCACCTCAATACAACACATTTTGTGACTGGTATTACCCCAATTGTGTCTTTTCGATATATAAGTTTCATTTTAGTTTCAAACACGCATCACATCGCCAAAACCAAGAAAAAAATCCTATATTTTTTATCATCATTATATATGTTGTTACTTAATTAATTTTCTTATCATTTTTCTCTTATATTACAAATTTTTGAGGAGGTAGAATTACAAATCTATAGAGATAATTCTTGAAGTTGAACAATAAATGGAATGTGACATGAAAAAATTAACCACTATGTAATCTGAAACATAGTTTTCCTAGTATGAATCAAAGTTTAGTTCAAAATTTACACTTTATATTTAATTTATTTCTTTATATTATTACGAATATAAGAATTTTTTTATTATATAGGTACATTATTTTTCTCTATTAGGGGTGGATTATTATTTTATATAGGTGCGTTATTTTCACTATAATGGTGTTTTTTCTTGTATTTGTGTTGGAAATTTTTTTCATATAAATTATATATTTTTATCTGATTTTTATAATTTATGGTGTTTTTTCTTATGCTACATTGTGTTGTTATAGCACACTTCATGCCTTGTTTCTTGTGTTGTAGTGTGTTGTAACATCACACTACAGTATTCCTCTTTATTGGAGCTACTAAATGCACTAATAAATGATTTCTTTGTCAATTTATTTAGTATCACATATAAAGGTATCCTTTATTAGTGCTAAAAAATGTGCTCATAAATTCTATCTTTTATCAGTGCTTCCAAAATAATAGATTAAAGTATGATTTATCAGCTCTTTTTTATGCTTTATAAAGAACCCCTTTATCAGCCCTTTTCTAGAGCTGATAAAATCTAATCCCTTTTAACCGTGATGTGGTATTCAATTATCTTTTAGCATTGATAAAGCCCTATTATAGTGATGTTAAAGGCTTGTTTTGTAATAGTGTGATATGGTGACCGAGTCTATCATTATTAGTTTCATCAAAGGTGTGTCATCGTGTCAAATTTTCAAGGTTTTTCCTTTTAAATTAAATTAAAATAATAATTTATTTGGCATTTCTTGTTGGGGATTTCACTCGGTGTAGAGCCAGAGATGTGAGACAAGACCTTGAAGTTTCACGGAATGTGGTTCTGGTGTGGAAACAACGTGGGTGAGAAACTTTTGTTTAAAATAGTATCATTAATTATAAATTATTGTAATTAAGTATATACGATGAATTGGTGTGTCTTAGGTTCTCGGGGTTGTGGGTAGTAACCGATGGAGCTAAGGAAAGTTTGAGTGAGTCTGGGAAGCAAGTTTCTAAGTGGTGTAAAAATATAAAAAGGGATTCGAATGAGTTGTGTGGTTCCCATAAAATCCTTATGGAATTTATGCATTTTTTTATAATTCATGGGACATGTTTCCACACCACTAGGGGTATTAGATCGATGGATTGAAATTTTTTAACATTTAATTAAATTATTTAAATGAATTATTATGCCTATGATAGAATGATTAGGACATGTTGGGCCTTATACATTAGTATTGTGCCGTGGTTATCAATGGTTAAGGCCTAGACTATTGTCTTCCCTAGAACATTGAGAACCCTAGGAGGGGTGGAACCAAATAAAATTAATTAAACATAGATAGGAGGACCTAGTGTAAGTTCCTTAGACATTTCTTATTGATGTTAATGATGA
This sequence comes from Viscum album, assembly GCA_963277665.1. Lineage (NCBI taxonomy): Eukaryota > Viridiplantae > Streptophyta > Magnoliopsida > Santalales > Viscaceae > Viscum > Viscum album. The sequence continues at coordinate 124,064,313 of OY728160.1, read as the reverse complement.
ATTGAATTTAGTTAGCCCTAATATGTTGTGGGATGATTTTGGGTTGGGGAAGCAACCAACCAAGAGAGACAAGGAAGTTTAAGATGTGATTTATGTTATATATATAGTGAGTTTTATACGTGGGGTACCCTGGTTGGCCTGTGATTTCATGTTGTGATTGTGAATTGGTGAGGGATTTGTTACCCCAAGGAATGGTAATGGGCCCAAGTTTTCTAAATTTGGTAGAGAACCTAAGGGGGTGATTCATTATGTGGTGACTTAGGACCCCAGTGGGTGCCCTAGTGATGTATTGACCCTAGTGAGAGGGTGTGACCTTATAAAGATAAATATAAAAAGTTGGGGAATTTATCCAATCCTAGTTCTTTCTTTTATTATATTGGAACTTGTTATATTACCTCAGTCCCCATGAGAGGTTATAGTAATTTTATTTAGTTTTATATATCTATTAATTTATTATGAGAATTTCATATGCACAGATCACTGCATTTTCATTGGTGGTACCAGACTGAATTTTGTACCCACACCCTACTTGGTCAGCCATATCACTTGGGTACATGAGCATGTCTACAATAGTTGTATTCATGGGTAAGGTAGAGGCCCATGATTTAGTTTCTCAGGGTTGAGAGGGTGGATCAGAAGATATCAGAGACTAAGATGAGGTATGCATCAAAGGGTTCATGGATCTAGTATCCTTATTTACTTTGATTTCAATTTCTATATATGATCATCCCAGTGGGTGGTTAGTTGTATGTGAGGCATGGATATTTGGTCCCTTTACTATATTTTATTTATTATATCCTTATTTATGATTTTATATTTTCTTTTTTACATTTACCTACTTCCTATTTCAGTTATTTATGATGGATGATATTTAGTTATTTTATATTCTCTTTCACACTCTAATTTAGGGGGTTAAACCTCTCCATGATCCCTCCTTAGACCCTCACTACTAGTCAGAAGCCTCTGGCATTTGGGAAGAGGTCACATGGAAAACTAGTCTTGTAATTATTTATAGAGTGTTAAATTTTAGAACATTACAAAATAGTATCAAAGCTATAAATTTATCTTATCCTGCTATTTTATGATTTAGTGGACCAAATATTTAGGAATGTGTTGGAGCTTGTGATAGAACCTAGACCAGTGCATCTGGAGCACCATTTCTAATGTAAATATTGCTTACCATGGGTATGGGATAGATGTTCTTATCTTTCACTATTATGGTTGTTGTGATTTTCACCTAGCATGATGCACATTATGGTTGAGATTTATGATTTATAATTCAATATTTATGGGTTATTATACTTTTGAAACTTGGACAGTAGAGGTAAGATCTATCTCATTCATAGTATTAGGGATGTAGGATCCATATGATATGGGATTGCTAGTGTGAGTTTTTCACTAGAGAGTAAGTACCATCTATTTAAAGTGATAATAACTACTCATATGATGTTTTCCACATAAGTACCCAGTGTCATTATACTATGTTGGGATGACTTTTATATATCTTTTATTTTGGTGAAAGGACTTATGGATCCTATTATGAGTTGATTGATTATGGGGATAGTGACATGGTTTCTTCAAAAAGTGAGGAGTGGAGATATTGAGAGGTCAGTAAGGGAATTTAATGCCTTATAAACAAACTCCTTAAGGGTGATTAATTTATAGGTTTGGTTTTTTAAAGATCCAAAAACAACTTATAAGTTGTTTTTTCCAATATATTTTAATGAAATTATACTTAACAGGATTATTTGGATATATTTTATTAACACGGTTTTTCTAGGACAACACCATTGGTTTTGGTAGTAATGACTGACAATTCATGACTCTCTAGGGGAAGTCCCATATCTGGAAGCTTGTGAGAATCAATTCTCTATTGAGTAGAGGGTTTTAAATGAGATTTATTATGTGTTATATTTTTTGGGACCTATGATTGGATGTTTGGGTGTGTGTGTTTCAATGGGATCAGATTAATACATGGATGATTCCCTATGAACCGTGACCTTTTGTGAGTTTTGGCCTTGGGATAGGTAGCAAGAATATGAAAAACCATGTCTTTAATACAATTTATTTCAAGATTTATTACATAAAAAAACTTAGTACAACCTATAAGATCGTGAATCCATGTTTATTAGGGAAATTAGGTAAATACCACATTATCTTGATACATAGATTCACCAAAATTATTAAAAACTTCCTTAACATGCTTCTAATTTTTCATATATTTTAAATCTTCACAGGATAACCTAGGGATGTGCATAAGATAGGGGTGAGATATAGGGAATAAAAAAAGAATAACATGATGAAATTATTACAAGTTAGTGAATAGGAATTTCAAATGGACATAAAAGGGGTGAGAATCATAAACCTAAAAATCAAATCATGATATAAAATGATAACATAAATGCGACATCAGAATGTGGAAAAAAAATTAAACATGAAATCATAAACATGTGTCAAGGATAACCACCAAGACATCATAACATGGTGGAAGAAGTCCCATAATGTATTAGTTTTACTCCTTAATACTATACATGATGTATCATGAGACTAAAACATTACTCAATGCATTGGTGTGCTATATAATTTCAGGTGCACCCGTTGCTTTCATATCATGTGCATCCATAAGTGTGCCACATATATTATTCAACATAAAATCCTATTTAATCACATTTAATCCCATGATTAATGATTGTTGGATACATAAATGGAATTACCGAATCAAATAAGTATAGGTTTGTCTAATTCAATACCCTTGGATAGAAATGGTGATGGTATTCACAGTATAAATGTTTGGCATGGAAAAAACATAGGATAATATTGGCGGTATAACAGGGGATCATAATGAATCATGAGATGGATTAATGAGATTAAAATAGTTCTCTATTCACATTTAAATCATAAGGGTAGCAAGAGGGATATGTAATAACATAATTCAACATGAACAGTTGGTAATTAAATGTTATATGACAAAAAGTGTGCTTGAATAAAATTTTGGAAAGGAATAATCATAGGACTATTTTGACAGCATAACAGGGGTAAAAATGAATCACATGACTACTTAATGAGAGTGAAAGGGGCCTCTCATCAGTTATAAATCATAAGGTTGGTACACAAGATGTGGAAAACCATATCCCATAAATAGTAATTAAAATAAAAAAGTAATTACATAAAGAAGTTTTTTTCATAAAAAGGATAAGGAGAGGATCCCTTACCTTGAGAGGGTGTTTCAAAAAATCTTGGTAGAATATTATTGAGATATTTGGGTCACCTTGGGAGGTATATATAGAGTAAAGGGTAGTGTATAGTCATGTTATAAAGGTTTTGAGTGAATAGGAATGGGATCTTGGGGGTTTATATAAGAAAATAGAGGGGGTTCTCTATTTAATTCCAAAAATAGGTTTTGGACTCTATACAATAAAGTAATCAAAACCACAAACATTTCCATGGTTTTTCCAATTTTTTCTCCTAAATAAGAGTGGTTTTCATTATTTTATAAGTTAAATAACTTATCACATTAAAATAGAACCCATGGAGATACATAAAGGGTTTATAAGATTAATAAAATAACCTCAAAAACGAATTATTTTAAAGGGAATATTTAGACTTGTTCATGGAAAAAAAAATTGAACATATTACATCACTTTTGGGTCATTATGATTTCATAATACATACTTTATATTTATACTACATTTAATTTTTAACCAAAAAGTTAACTGTCTTGAAAAATTTTAAAAAATTCACCGTTTAATAATTTTGATGTGATGATTCAAAAAATAATATTTATTTTATCAAAATAATTCTAAAAATATTAAAAATTAAACTTTTAAATTAAAATCCTCATTTATTGAAAAATACTATGGTTTTTTATAATAACAGTTTTCTGACTCTTATAAAAATTAAATTTTCACATCGTAAAATTATATTATTATTTATATTTAATATTTAATATTTAATAATAATATTTCATTAAAAAAATAATTTATTTAAAATAAACTTGAATTTACCAAATAGAATTTATTAATTGAAATTTCATATTTTCCAACAATACAATTTCAGTTTTGTCGAATTAAAATATAATTTTTATCAAACACATTAATCATTTATAAAGTAAAAATAATAAGGAATATATATAATCATTAATAAACAAATTATTCATATTCATAATATTATTTTATATATACATAACTCCTTATTACATCACAGAATTCCCAAAGGGTAAGGTGAATGACTATGATATTTTCTTTGCGTGGTTTGGAAAACATGGTTCGGGTCAGGATCCCGATGAGCTTGAACTTATCTCATAAACAATTTCCCTCATGATTTTTTTGTTGAATCTAAACTCAGTCTTGGTATAGAGAAAAACCCAGTGATGTTATCTCCCTCCTAAGCTCTGATAAATGGGCTCCATAGTGTACAATCCTACTAGTTGATTATATCACTTCTTTCATTTATATCAATTGGAATTTATCATGAACCTTCATATATAACAGTAATAGGATCACATTTCAATTCCTATATTTTCAATTTTATTATTCTTAATTGTATTTTCAATCTTATAGGATATAACTTATAATGGTCCAATATAAACAAATTACTGCATGTGTTTTCTATAATCACATTACAAAATAGGGAATTTAATTGAATCAAAATGAGAATTTTATTTATAAATGTTAAGGTTGTTACATGAACCTAGTTACACTAATGTGAAACATAATTGGTTGGGCTAAATCAGAAAACTAGAGACCCTTAGCTTCAGATAGAGACTATAGTGAGTACATTATTATTATTAGTAGAGGGAAACTCACCAAAGGGGTTAACCTAGACTTTTCATGCCTTTAAAGGCAAGTAACATGGTTTTTCACTCATGTTGAGATTGATACATGGTGGTTTCATCGATTATGAAATGAATAAATGGTAATATTTTAGTTTCCTAGAGAAAAAAAACTTTGGGTTCTATCATATCGAGGCTATTTTTGACAGTCAGAACTATTCAGGTGCCTGACGTTAATGACTTTAGATGCACCTTAGCAATGTGATGGTAGTGTAGGTAGAAACTCATGGGGTTAGAATGGTGTTGGATAGTGGCTAATCATGTGTTTGGTTTGACGAATGATATGCTTGAGTAGCATGGTCAATTTTTTATGCTCAAGAGACTAGTTATGACAAGACATGACATGTGAGATTATGAATCAATTTAATGTGATCTAGCGGTATGGGGACGTACACCTATTACTACTTGGTGAGATCAGGAATTACATGATGGGTACTCATTATTCTAATGAATTGTGAATTAGTGATAAAATGTGTGTATGTTGAGTAATGATGGAAAATTTAATGAGATTATTTTGGTAGTAGTGATCCAGATCATCATATGAAATAAAATTAGTTCTATTATAGTGAAGGATATTTTTTTAAATGGATTGGGTGTGATGATATGTTATATCTGGTATTTTAGGGGGGTGATTCTTGATATATAATGAGCATTGATCAGTATGATTGGAACATGTGTTTGATAATATAACCTAGTGGTAATGTTTCTAAGGAGTGGTATAATGTAATCCATAAGGTGGGGATCACACCATTGGCTGTTGAGGGAATGAACCTCTTTCATGATGGGATCTCAGTGGATGTTGGAGGAATCATTATCATAAGTCAATAACAGGTATCATTAACATTTTTAATGGAGAACAGGTATGAGAGTTTTTTTCCATGTCCAACCATGATGTTCTATGGTGGATGGGGTGTAGACTTTTGTTTTCTGAATTTTGATCAATTGAAGTGATGATAAGGACACTTTTATGGTGGGGAGCATAATGTCGGTCATAGGTATTGTATCCCTTGTATAGAGGGGTCGTGGGTGAATGAGATCGGTGGTCAGATGGTAATTTTGGGCATTGGTATTCTGAGGAGGAAATGGATCTAATTTTATTTTGATTATTTATATAATTCCAGATATAAGTTATAATATGATACTAGATAGAGTATGAGCATTGGCCTTGGGATTGGGGTAAAATTGAGATGGTTTGAAGGTGATTTGGGCCAGGAGTACATTGATGATCATGGTGTAGCATAAAATCTATTTTTATTGTTTGAGGATAAAAATTATTAATTACACTGAGAGTTATTCTTGTACCTTGGTGATCATGATCAAATGATCATCGGATGCCTCTGAGATTAAAGGAATGATAATCAAATGTTTAATAGTGTGTTGGTGGGAGTGAATGAGTGTTTTGATATAGGTTTTCTTGAGGAGTTCAATAATTATTTATCCTATATAATTAGATATTGTAGACATATAACCACATAATTTTCATCATTTTGGACACAAAAAGTTTGTTTGAGACATTGTTCGGGTATTTCTAAGGAGAATCTGGCATGTCTTATCTTTTAAATGGATGGAGGGTACCCATCCATTTTGACTCAAGGTTAGGAACAAGAAATGGTACCAATGATGGATAGGTATTTTTAATAATTTTTAGGTGTGGAAAATGTAAAAGGCATCTAGTGGATATTTTTTAATGTTAAAAGAAGTTTTTACAGTCAATCCCCATAGTGAAGGGTGTTGTGGGTTGGAATTATCCTTTATGGTCTAGAGGTTATGGTGGAGGGAATAATGGTCCAAATAGAGAGTTTTAAAGCTAAAAAAATAGTTTTTTTAGGGTGTATGGACTTGGGAAAGAATAATTATTATTTTTTGTAATGTTTACAAGTGTAGTCTCATGGTTCAGTGGAATAAGTGCCTTAATTTAAAAGTTTTTCTTTATAAGTGTGTTTCGTGCTTTGAGCAGGAACTTGATGATCAGTGATAAGTTGACAAAATAGGTAGTCCATATTATATAATTGTATTACCACCAATATTTCTTGGTGATGATAAGTGTTATTTTGGGATTTTTATAATGCTTCTTTTTTATACAGGCTCTTAAAATTCAAGAGAAGTTTTAATTTTCAATTAGTGGATGGGTTGAATTATTAACCAAAATTCAGAATTGAACTTTTGGAGTTTAAACACCTCAAATGGGTGAAATTGGATGTTTGATGGATCTTTGAAACTATTTAGGGGGTTTGGAAGCACCAAAATAAGGTTGGGGTGGCTGGGTTGTATGACGGTTGCAGGCTACAACCACTAATGAGCCATTAGCATACTGGTCAGTTGGCTTATAGCCAAGATTCCAACCTGAGCACACCAGCTATCTGGTTTCAATATAAATGGGGTAAATAAAATTTATACCTCCTATATATTTTGAGTGAGAATACCCCTCTCCTATCCCTTGTTTCTCTTTCATGATAGGGAATCTGAACCCCCTTCTTCACCTTCATCTCCCTTATTTACGAGGGTATTTTGAGGTGTTTTTGTGGTGATTTGAGGTAATCATATCCCTTTGGTGATCTACACTTATCTCCACATCCCCTCATTTTTTATTTTGATATCTCCAGTTAGGTTTTTTAATTTTCATTCCATTGGATAGTGGTGAAATCATACATTGATTATGGGGATTTCATTCTACTTAGGAAGAGGTCATCCGGAGATAATTTTTGGGTGTCATCATTCTTCATTTCATTAAAGTGAATCATTGTGTGAATTTTTCAAGGGTTTTGTTTTTAAATTTAATTATTTTTTTTTATTTTTTCATTTCTTCTTGGGGATATCTTTATGTGTACGGTTAGGGATATGAGATAGACCATTAGGGTTCCATTGGATGTGGTCAAGGCATGGTGATGGAGTTTAGTTAGAAATTGGGTACCCTTTTTTAAAAATGGTATAAGTAATTATAAATGAATATAATTAATTGTATATGATGCCTCGGTATGGTGTAGGTTCTTAATAGTAAGGGAGGTGACCAATGGATCCAAGGAAAGAATGGGTGAGTCTAAGCAGTGGGGTCCAGGCAATGTAAAAATGGATTAAAAATAGGTAGATGGTTCACGTACTAGCTCTGCAACATTTATGAATTTTTTTTATGATCTGAGGTATGTATGACCACACCATTTAGGGTGTTTTATAAATTAATTTATAATTTTTAACATTTAATTAAATTTCTTAGTTAAACTTTTTCCATGGATAGAATGAGGTTCTTAGGTGATGTTGGGTCATATGTATTGTCCTTGTTCTTCATTCAATGATGTTATGGGCCTTGAATTTTGTCTACCCTAGAATTTTCATATCCATGAGAGGTTTATAACCAAATAAAATGGATTAGGCTTATATTGTATTCCCAAGTGTAAGTTAATTGTACCTTCCTTGTATAGGTGACTGTTGAATTTCCATAGTGGGTCATGGCATGACCATGGGTTAGGGAAGTAGCCATCCTTGAGAAACTAAGAAGTTTAATAAGGACTTTATTCCATCTATATAGTGGGTTCCCTATGAAGTATAACATTTTTTTCTATTATTTCATGTTGTAACTGTAACTTGATGAGGGATTTGTTACCCCGAGGAACATGCATGGGCCTGGGTGTTCTGAATTTTTTAGGAGGACCCAAGTGGGTGCCCCGTTAAATAGTGAATTAGAGGACCTTAGTGGGTCCCCAATGATGTATTAACCCTAGTGTGATTGTATAACATTACAGGATAGATATTATGGGTTGTGGAATTTATAAAACCCTAGTTCTTTCCTTTATTATTTTGGGACATGGTATATGCCCTCGGGGTGGTTTTTGTGTTATGGATAAAAATTCCCATAGGGGAAGTTATTTATTTTATTTATGTGACACATGGTTAAGAAAAATCTTTTATGGGAGGTCTGTGATACTAATGGGATATTCCATTAGCTAAGAAAACTTTTTTAGAGATGGTATGTGATAATATTGGTGGTTGTTCCATGGATATGGAGCTAGTATTGATATAATATACTAGGATAAAGATTTCATGCTGCATTCCCTAGGTTTTTGTTACTTATGTGGTTATTCCCTAGATAGAAAAACTCCCATAGGGAAGGTTTGTGATACTTGATACATATACCAGGGATACTTAGGTCTATTAGATAATGGTTTAGCCATTGCGACATGCTCAAACACACCTCATCACTGGCTGAAGAAGGTATAGGTAATTGGGGTCACAGACCTAAGGATCAACACCTGGGAGGGTCTTAGACCCCATGTGAGGCTATGATAGCTTTGTTTATTTATTTTTATATAGTTTTTTATTATTTTTTAATCATGTCACATGCATATATCACTACATTACTGGTTATGTACGGGAGCGTATTGGTGGTTCCCTGCTGATTTTTGTACTCATATTCTATTTGGGAATCCATTTCACTTAGGTACCCAAGTAACTCTACAATTATTGTAGGCACAGATATGGAAGATTCCTAGGATCAGTTCTTTCATGGTCAAGTGGCAAGGATCAAATGATATCACGCACCCGATATGAGGTATGGCTCAGAGTGGTCATGGATCTAACATTTTTATTTCATTTGATTATGATCTATATATGTGACCAGCACAGTGGGAAGTCGGTTGTGTGTGAATACTGGGTATTTAGTTCCTTTAATACATTTCATTCATCACTTCTTGGTTTATGATTACTTATAGTCTTATTTATATTTATTTACTTCTTATTTCAGTAATTTGTAATGAAAGATATTTAGTTATTTTATATTCTATTGTGAACTTTGATATAGGGCTATCAACTCCACGGGATTCCTCCATAGACACTATACTATTAGTCGATATCCTTTTTTATTCAGGGAGGTTCTCTTTAGAATGCACTGTGAATTGGTTTGGTTACTGTTTATGGACTCAGTCAGGTCGGGATATTACATGGAGAATCCCTCTAGCAGTGATCCACACATGCTATAAAATCAAGGAACATTGTTGTAGAATCACTGGGTGCTATAATGGTTGATTATAATAACTTATATCATTCTTTACTAACTATAGTAGAAATATCTTCATGAATGAAAGATTCATTTCATTCACTTGAAGTCTTGAGAGAAAAGAGGAGGATGAGCACTCTAGTTTTTAACTTGTTCTTAAGATGATTCACTCTAGGGATTGGAAGAATTCTCTCTCAGTTTATTATGAAAAATAAGTATATAACTGATGAATGTGATGTAACCAGGTATTTATAAAGCTATTTTAGGGTTGGTAACTTCATATAGGCCCTAATCCAATCCCTTATTCCCTATAGAACCCCATTTATAATAATAATAATAAATATTATTGTTATTTTCTTAATATGTGAAACACCTTCAAATAAATAAATATCATTTCTTAAATAAATAAATTAATATTTATTTAAATGATATTTAATATATCATTTTAATTTGAACCATTAAACTCAGTCTATAACCCTCCTCAATATTTATCATTCCTTAAATAATTATTATTTATCTAAAAAGAAAATATCACTAAATTATTTGATAATAAATACAATAAAAATTTTATCCATTAAATATTGCAAATAAATATTTATTATTATTATTTAATTAACATATTTATTATTTTAAATAACCTATGATTAAAACTGGTTGATCAAAAAATTTCTAATAATTTTTAAAAAAAATTGGGAATGATATCTATAATAACTTGTTAGATTCAAATAAAATTTAACTGAGCCTTTGGATATACTTCGTTCGTGGCCCTCTAGGTCCCTTTCTCAGTGGATTTAAGAGAAACCACCTAAAGTATATGTATATAATTTAACAACATGACAAGTCACCCAAAGATAAAGAAGATAATATAAAAATGACACACAACCTCATACGAACACTCATTGTTTAATATACTTCCTTTATCATGATATCTCTAATCAAGTAGGTTGCATGTTGGTGTCATCAATCTATGTACTTGATGACTTTTTCTTTAACTTCCCATAATTAAACAATCTCATAGAACACCATGTATATGGATTTATTTAGTTTGTTACATTCCCATCAAGGTTCTTGAGATATCTACTTCCATTAAATAATATAAAGGAACAAACCTTTCAGCCATTATTCATTAATGCAATAGCACTAGTGACACTCCTGACGTATCTCACCCCACCATGAACATATGTCATCATAATTTTTATCAATGAATCAAATCACACGAATAATGATATCCATTAATATTAATATTAATGTATTAGGATCTCTGAATGTGTCTTCATATAGAAACGTCAATTGGCACAAAATAATGTGGATTTCCTACTGGTGGGTTGTGTTCTTATAATCTCATAGACTGAAAATTACTTAGGGTATGCACAATGAGAAAGTGTATCAAAGTCCTATGAGTCTCCACCCCTGATATCCTATATTATTTTTATCCCATAAAATAATATCATCGAGATATCAAACATATATTTAAGAATATTATCGTGGAATTTCTAGTTTCTCATCATAGTGGGGAACTACTATGGTCTTTCAGGGTGATCACTTTAAGGACATTAACACATACTATATTGAATAGAAAAAAAATCATGATATGATAAAAGGTTTATTTATATTTATAAAAGTGAATAAATGTAATCATAAAGTGCATATAATTTGGTTCTATAGTATAAAATCCAACATATTACCACTTTTACTAGAACCAACTGCTAACAACCTTCGATCTGCTAACTCTCACATGATACTCATGATTCTTATATGATAAGGCCTTTATTAAAGGGTTTTACATTTTCTATTATATTGAAAATATGAACCCCACAACTTCAACCCTCTAAGAAAAATCCCTCAATAGGTGATGCTTCTAGAGTATGTTGTTTTTCTATTTAAGTGACCTTGGCTACTTTGTAATATCCAATAATTCCATATTATCACAATATAATGTGATAGTATCATTACTACTAAGTACAAAATTAATATTTTGAAAAAAAATAATATCCATACAACTTCCTTAGCTTTATTATAAACATATATATAGTTTAACTTCATTATATAATAAGTGACAACTAGTTTCATTGAACTCTTCCAGCTCACAGATCCTCCTTTGAGACTAAAGAAATATCATGACTATAATTTAATATCATTCTAAACTATTTTAAAGCAATAATATATATAGAACTTAATTAATAGCTCCTCTTTTCCTCTATAAACCAATAAAATATCATTAGTTCTCCTCAAATATATAAAGATAACCTTAACGACAAACTGATGTTGTTCACATAGATCAACTTGATATCTAACTACCATACTCAAAGGATATGAAACATCAAGCCTATTATATAACATGGAATACATAATTGATCCTATTGAATAAATGTATGGTATCTTACTCATTATCTTTATTTACTATTGTTTATGAGGTCACATTTTCTTGGAAATATGTATAATATGTGACACTAGAACCAATACCCTCTTGGATTTTACCATACTAAATCACTTTAGTATCTGGTCAATTTGCATACTTTTACCTAGTCCAAGAATCCTATAGGATATATTATTAATGATCTTGATCCCTAGAATATATATTGATTCAACTAAGTCTATGGAGAAACACTTGTTCAACCAGTCCTTAGGTGACTGTAATATTGTTATGTCATTTCTAATAAGTAATATGTCAACTATATATACTAATAGGATAAAAACTGCACACCCATGAATCTACTTGTAATCACATTTCTCACATAATTTGTTAATGTTTCCAAATTCTTTTATATATTAATTGAATTGAATGTTCCATGACATTTATACATGCTTCAATACATAAATGGATCTTTTTAACTTGCATACACTTTTGGCATTATGTGGAGTCACAAATCCTTTTGGTTGTATCATATAGACATATTATTAAAGGTTCCCATTAAGGAAGGATATTTTTACATCCATCGATCAAATCTCATAGTCAAAGAAATAGGTTATAACAAGTATAATTATGATGTATTTAGACATATAAACCAGAAAAAAGGTTTCATCATAGTCAATTCCTTGATGTTATTTAAACCCTTTATCCACTGCCTATGCTTTGTAGGTATTATATTTACCTACCATGTAAAATTTTCTCTCGAATCACCATTTTAAACTAATGGGGTTTACATTAACTAGTGTATTGATTAGAACCCAAACTTGGTTCTGATACATGGAATCCATCAGTGAATTCACAGCTTCTTTCCATGTTTCATATTATGAGATCTCTATTACCTCCTTGTATAAAAAAGAATCATTATTTTACACTAATAATGAGTCACTATCATTAATGAAAAAAAACCATATATTTCTGGTTCACTAACATCATTGGTGCACCTATGTAGTACTTGTGTGTTTGGAAAAACATATTCCATGGGGACCTGTGAAATATGTTCCCACACCAACTCTTGTGTATCTTGAGAAACAACTTCATCAAAGTCAATATCTCTCTCACTATCCTTCTTTAGTATGTGATCCCTCTCAAGAAAAATGGTTTGTCTTATAATGGTGACCTTCTTGTTTGATGAGTTGTATAGATATTATCCCCTTGTTTCTTTGGGATACTCTATAAAGATACACTTTGTGCCCTGATGTGTTAGTCTATTTTCTGAGTGGGCCTTAACAAGTGCTTTGCATCCCCATTCACAAGTATGTGTCAACATGAATTTCATTACATACATTAATTCATATGGTATTCCCACTACTAGAATACTAGAATACCTCAATGGACCTATAAAAATGGTTTTAAAAACCATTGGTATAGTTCCCCTATACCAATGGTTTTTTAAACTTTTGGTATAGCGTTAGCCTATAGTAACAGTTTTAAAAACCATAGGTATAGTGATACCCCCTCCCCTTCCTTCCCATTGTGCATTTGGTTCCCCTTTAGAAGTGATCACCTTTTGATTCTATTGGTTAATCCTCTAATCCTACTCATTTATGCAATGATTTTATAGTGGAATAATCAAGTTGTGATGTTTACTTCTCCTTTTGTCTTATTTTTTTTAGAAATTTTGAGGGAAAATCCCCTTTAATTGAATTAAAAATATAGATCCTATTTTCTGTTTGGGAAAAAGGTAACTCATTACAAGAAGGGAAAATGCCATAAAGACAAAATTCAAAAAAGTATGACAAGTAAAAAAGAAGTAAATGTCCAAATACGCACTGGAAATCCTCATCGCCCCCCAGGCCAGACACTGCCAAAGTGAGATCAGTTAAGAAAATTCGTCACCCCCTCTACCAAGAGTTGCATCGTGCTGGGAGTACAACAAGGCAAAACACCTCTCCTACCAACAAAGAAAGTGGAGGAGAGCTGGATGAAGGATTACAGCACACCCTTCTCTCTTTCGAGCCGCCCACCTGACAAAGCATGATAGGAACTTCCAGAAATGTCAACCTGATGCAACGCAGAAAAAAGACAGAAACCACATACCAAAAGTCATGGAGAGGCACCCATCCATCAATCAAAGTGATGATGCATGGCTGGATGATGGGTGTCAACACACCCATCCCTCTTTTGAGGCCTCCCACCCAGCGTCACCAACTGGGGTGCCACACCAAATGCAACAAGAATACCCAGTTTCCATAAAGAGGTTTGCTCCTCAAGAACTCGCAGAAGCAAGAAGTCATGAAAAACAGTCCAGTGCAAGCAAATCCAGCATCACACTGCCACAAAAAACTCGGTCTTTAATTAACCAGGCCACAAACGTCATGGGAGAAAAACGAACAACCACATAAACAAGACCCCGAAGCCACAACACCACCAGATAAATACCAAGAATCTGATCAAACCCACCAAAGTTAGCCAAAACAATCCTCAAAGAGCTGACCTAGATCAAGTCCCAAACCTCGGCACCTAAACAACAAAGGAGAAATGACGAAAAATCAAAGTGTATCATGAAGTGAACCAGAGTAGCCAAAGGCGCATCACAGAAAGCATGAAGCACCGAAGCAGCCCGAAGGCACATCACTATGTAATTGGACCAAGATAGGCAACTCAACTGCTAATCCTCCACCTCCTCTGAGAATGAAACCATAAGCAGCACTGCAAGGAAACCTGATTGAGATGAAGAGTAGAAGAGCCGTGAGGTTCAAGACGTTGGAGCCACCATCATCACATCATCAGAAAAAATGAAATCCATAACAGAATTAGTTGTGAAGGAGAAGAGGCTGGTCAACCAAGGGAAGATGTGATCGAGTAGGCACAAGGGTCTGAAGAGTACGTAGTGAAGCTCCACAGGACCAAGGGAAGAACCACTAGCGAAAAGAAACACAATCTCCAATAATATCCTCAATTTTCTTGGTCTCTCATCAATCAGTCAACAAACACCAAGGATGTAACGCCCCGACCCCAGCTACCCAGAGTTGGTGCATTACTTCGTAACATTGGCATGATCACAAAAGATCAAGTCTCGAAAGACCGATTAGTTTAGTAGCCTTGGAAACACTAGATACATTCGTAAACGTTACATTACATCATAAAGTGAAAAACTACAATAACAAAGTCTCCATAGTCCACACTCATATCCTCTTCTGACTATCCCTGCAGGTCATTCATAAAATACTTCTTCACATCCTGGAAAATATTAAAACATTGAAAGGGGTGAGCTCAGATGCTCAGTAAGGCTAACAATAATGCGGAAGCTTTCATAAATAAACATTAACATTCAAAGGCAATGTATAACTAAAACAAAAGCCTTTTAAACATGAACTTCAACATAATATGGAAAAAGTAAAATGAGATAATGCCATTTACTTATTCACATGGATATTCTACTGGTCGAATAATCACATGCAATATCAATAACCACTTTCATAATGATGGAATGCATAATTCCAGACTATCATAACCACGTAGCCAAGGCCTCGTGCCAAGACCACAAATTAGATTTTGTCAAGGCCTCGTGCCAAGACACTAGTTTGTCTCATGAGACCTGCCGATGCATCGAGGAGCTATAGCGGGCTCCACCCGTCACTTATTAAGTCCAATGCATTCCTCATATGAATAGGTTTAAACATATCATAAACCATAACATAATCGTATCACATAAAACATGCGTAAAGGAAACATAACATTTCCACATTTCAATCACAAGATGTCAATACAACACATTGATATAATAAAAACGCTTTCAAAACCATTTTCAATACCAAAATAAAAGCAAGTTAAAACTTTGTATTTATTTTTCATTAAAAAAAAGTGATGTATTGTAGAGGAAGCCGAAACTCAAATAATGGTCACGGCGGCGGAGAAGTCGTTGTCGCCGCATAAGTACGGAAAGGAAAACATTCCCTTTTTGTAGTTTAGTAAAACGCTTCGTATAAAAAAGATTCCTTTTGAATAAATGTAAAAGTCAAAGTGGTTTATACACCGTATAAAAGAAAGTTGTGTATAAAACCAAATATGCCTCAATGAATGGAGATTGAGACGAAGTCCTTAAAAAGATCATTTTTAAAATAAAATAGATCTATTATGTGTATTCACTATAGGTACACAAATAGAAAGTAAAAATACAAAATAGGACATAATAATATCATGACATAATTTGAAAGTAGGAGATTAACCCAAAGAATGGAAGTTGGGTTAAGAAATTTCCTTACAAATATCACTTTTAAAATAAAATAGATCTATTATGTGTATTAACTACAAGTACACATAAAGAAAGTACAAATACAAGATATGACATAATAATATCATGACATAATTGGAAAGTAGGAGATTAACCCAAAGAATGGAAGTTGGGTTAAGAAGTTCCCTTACCTTGTGTCCGACTTGACTCAACCGTTCTTTAACCTCCTGAATAATAAACTAGAGTTAATATCTACCTTATTAAGAACCATTTTAAATTTCATTATCCTTTTTATATCACTTATTACAATGTTATGAACATTATGTAATTATTTAAGTTAATAACGGTCGTTTTGTCGATCTTTGGTAACTTGAGTCAACAATAAACTTCTTATAATTACAAGTTGTTCATGTGGTAGAATATCCATTATATCCAGAATTATATTCATGATTTAGATGTCATATATATCTTATATATCCAGTATATACATTCATTTATAATATTACGTAACATTTAGAGGTAAGAAATGAAATGCACCGTTCATGGAGACGGTAAGCCGTACGTACGCATGAACGCTACTTTCATTTCAATTTCATATTTAATGGAACGAAATCATAATGATATAAATGTATCATATAATTCCAGTATAATATAGTGTATAATACCATTTACTCCATCCTTTATACATCCCACATATGGCATTAACGATTCAAATCACTTTGAGGGGGCGGTAGTCCGCACTTCCTAAAATGAAATTATCGCGTTTTACCCATAATGGAAATCATAAAGTATGCCATAATTGAGAATTACAGAAGCATAAGTAAAAAATAAACATATTATATATCATATATAAAAATAGTGACATCTTAATGGCTACCTTTGGAGGTGTTATATGAGTGTTGAACAATCATCGTTTCGTGAGGCAGAAATTCTCCATCCACAAAACTGTATGTTCTTTAACCATTAGATGTAGGTGTGTGTAAGTTTAGCTCGAATCCTTCTTATAACAACATCCTAGTATATTTAGGATACTGGTGTTGTTACAAAAGAAATGAATAAAAAGATTTTAGGGGGTTGGAGAAGAAAAATAAAACAAAACAACATTAGAGAAGACATTACCTCAAAATCGGGTAACTCTTTTTGATTTGAGCCAAAGGCTTCCTTGGGAAGAGTTCTGCCCAAAGTGAGGCTTCTAGGAGTAATAGAGTGAAGTTGGGAGAGTATTTGGGCAGAGGTTGGACGAGCCAAATGGCTTGAAAGTGTAAATGAGGTGGGAGAGGTGGGGGCCTTTTATAAGTGGATAGGAGGGGCACTTTTGGGAAGATTGAAATGTTAAATTATTTCACAATGCTTTTCGTATTCTAAAGGCCCCACACTTATATAATTCGAGTCTAAGGTGATAAGGTTTTGAAATCTCCTCATCCAATAGGCTTTGGACAAGTTTAAGCCTTGTATTTTTCATTATCTTCTCATTTTATTTAAATCGTTAAATAATGAGGTCATCGCTGCATCATAATGTTGTCATAAATAATTTAATTTATTTAATGTATAAAAATTATAAAAAAAAATAATATGATGTAGGAAATCTTTTTAGCTTTATAATTAATATTTATAGTCAAACTTTGGACTTGTTTAACCCCACTTAAAAACTGTTTTAGTAAAATAACCCATGTTTGTGTCAATTTAATTTTAACATTAAATAAATATATATTAATGTCATTTTCCAACTAAAGTGGCTCCATGGGGTCCCCAAGTTGACCCATGGGTTGTCTTGGTCGGCCATGAATAATCCAATAGGAGTAGGACAAGTGTCATGCTCATCTAATATTATTAAAACATTATTTGTACCTTAAACTACACTAATTACCTCTAATCGCGATTAAGAACTTAAAAGTTACTATTCACCAAAAAATTATTTTAATCTCATTGAACCACATTTTACTTCTTAATGACAACCATGTATGTCGGATTTTTGAAAATCAAATCACAGAAGTGGTAATATTTCATTTAAACGAAAAATCAGTTATTTAACTACCACTTAGTGGTTTCATTATTCATCAAAAATTGAAGTTTTTCAGAACAAGGCCAAAATTTCACCCTAAGCTATAATTGATATTCCGAATTCAAAAATGATGTCTATTTTACAAAATTCCAAACATATAAGTTTCATTAATTAATTTTATAATTAATTCCCGCTGTTACGACAAATAGCGTGTTTTTAAGAAACAATTTATATCAAAAGATTGACAATTGTTTATGTCCAATTTCAATGTTAAATTAATTCTAATGACCACCATTGGATAAAATGGTAAAAATATATTCTAATTATACTTTAAAACCACTAAATAGTATAATTTATCACTATAAATTATTTTGATCAAAAAAGTTGTTTTTAAGTATTTTTCACTATTCATAAAAAATTAGAAGTTCTCAGAAAAATACCAAAAATTCAACATAGGCTAATTTCGATATTCTGAATCCAAAAATGAAGTCCATTTTGAAATATAAAATTTCTATAATTTTAAAAAGTGGTTATTACTATTCATAACGGCTACTTTGATTAGTCGCGGTGTTTTAGAACTCGAAGTTGCGTACAATGCAAGCTATTGCATTATTGAATGAGAAGCGTATCATGGAAGCTCGGGGTGTTACATTCTCCCCTCCTTCAATAAATTGCGTCCTCACAATTTGAAATTTTTCTTTGAAAATAAAAGGTTAAAAAGAGACAATACCTTTGAGGAAAACCCACATCGGAAATAAGGTTAATAAATATATAACATTAAAAGAAAGCCGGATAAGTACAAAGGTCACCCGATATAGCCCATTCTAGGATTCTATGAAAATATGGATATGGAAGAAAAACAAACCATCAAGGTCTGATGGAGAGTTATAGAAAACAGGATTAGGAGAAAGTTTAACCATAAGAAAATCACAAACTTGTGATTGGTTAAACGGTCATTGAATCCCCAGTTGGAAAAGTTAACCGAAAACATTTTTGTTTTAAGTTACCTTTTATAATGTTGAGGAATTTATTTAGGAGATTTACTAAGAACGTAAGGGAATATACATACTTGTTATGTATACTTTCATTCGTTAATAAATTTTTACCACAAACCCAACTTTTACTCCAAATGGTAACGGAACTCAAAAATATTCTATTTATCCTAATTGTATAAGGTTCCAAATGTTAACACATACCATTTAGATTAGTAAAACGATTTTGTAATAACCAGGGACTTCCTGTAGGCTAGTGGTAGGAAATAAAGGCTTGTCGCACTATGGTTGTGGGTTCGATTCCTGCAGCTTTGTCCGACGCGACGGGTTATTCCCCACCCTGCAGGTTGTCCTTTTCCTAAAAATATAGTACTATACTATTCCAAAAATAATCTTCATAAATGTTTTAACCTTAAACAATACTATCCAAAGTTCAACTTAATCCACTCCAACCTTTATAGTTATCCAAAATACCTTCATCCAGACTTTCTCTAAAAGGTCTCTAAATTCCAAAATCAATTGTAACATCAGATTCCCCAAACAAAGAAAAGTTTATCTTATTGTCACATACTAAAAATATGATTACCTTAATCATATTAAAACCTTACTGAAATCAAAAAGTACTGCAGTACAATCCATATATATATATCACATTATTCTTATAACCATAATATAATCCTTGAGTCCAAAAGCACCAATACATTAATTATTCTGCTTCAACTGTAGTCACAGCATAAGATTGGCCTTGATCCCTTGGCCTTTTCTGAGGTAAGTTTCCCTGACGCTTAGGACATTCATTTGCATAATGCCCTGTTTCCCTACAATTGTAGCATTCAACTTTGACAGCCTCTTTCTTTCCCTTGCAATCACGAGCCTGGTGACCCTTTTCTCCACATTTATAACAAACTCCCATTCCTTTTAGGCAAGTACCAGGGTGATTCTTCACACAATTATCACATAATGGAAAATCCTTCTTTCCCTTTTTCCCTTTATCTGTCTCTTGTTCCCCCGTTCTCTTCTTCTCTTGCTTTACTTTGTTGTCATAAGACTTAGAGAATTCCTTTTCTGTCTTGATAGCACACGAGACAATATCTTCGTATGATGAGAAGGATTGTGATACTAAAGCTCGACGGAGAAATGGTTTTAACCCATCAAAGAAACGATCAATCTTACTCCTTGGGTTACGTATATAATCGGCAGCATGCCTCTCTAACCTTGTAAAGTTAGCCTCATACTTTGCGACATTCTCATCCTCCTTCTGCCTCAAACTCAGAAATTACCTTTCCATATCTGCTCGATTGTCACGAGGAAAGTATTTTTCTAAGAAAAGCTCTTTGAACTCCCTCCATTCCATATTCGATACGTCATCATCTTCCTTTGTGTTTTGAATCAGCGACCACCACTGATCGGCATCTCCAGTGAGGCAGTAAACTGCCATGACAACCTTCTCCCTTTCGCTACTCCCCAAGGCATGGAATATTTTCTCTAAGGATTTTATCCATTGCTCAGCTACTAACGGATTTGTACCCCCATTAAATGTTGGTGGTTGTTGCCTCATGAAGCGGTCTAACATTGATCCTCCACGTTGCGGATCAGGGTGCTCCATACGAGTAAGGTTATTATTCATAACCTGAGTGAGTTGTCCCAGAATGGTATTAAGTTGATCAGCACCAGTTGTATCTCCAGATCCACAATAATTATCTTGAGCAGGACGGCAATCCCTACACGGAGTTCATGCACTGATACGGTTTCCATTTCTTCCACTAGGCGCCATTTCTAAACAATTTCATAAACTAGATCAGTTTATGAATCAAAATACATAATCCCATACTTATAAAACACTTAAAATAAATTGAACTATTTATGGATATAATCCATAATCATAAAAAGAAATGTTTTCTTTGAGTAAGTATATACTCATAACCCTTCATAGTGGTTTGTAAATAAAATGAGAATTATCCTAAGCATATCCCCTGGGAGTGTCGTAACCAAGAGTGCAGCAAGGCCCGTTGTCGTGCACCAGTTCCCGTTCGAGTCTAGCTCAAAGCGGTGTTTTCGGGTTTTACCCCTAGGTACATCTGTGCCAGAGCCGCCTCTACCTGCTCGTATCCAGACAGGGATGTATTGATCGGAAAACTCACAAAATCTCTACAATACCAAAATTTTAGGAAGTTCTTCTATACTAATCCTCAAAGTTCATCTTAGGTCTATGTGCTCTAATCAGAGTTTATCTAAATCTAGCTTCCAAGGTTAGTACTAAACTGCCTCTGATACCAACTGTAACGCCCCGACCCCAGCTACCCAGAGTTGGTGCATTACTTCGTAACATTGGCATGATCACAAATGATCAAGTCTCGAAAGACAGATTAGTTTAGTAGCCTTGGAAACACTAGATACATTCGTAAACGTTACATTACATCATAAAGTGAAAAACTACAATAACAAAGTCTCCATAGTCCACACTCATATCCTCTTCTGACTATCCCTGCAGGTCATTCATAAAATACTTCTTCACATCCTGGAAAATATTAAAACATTGAAAGGGGTGAGCTCAGATGCTCAGTAAGGCTAACAATAATGTGGAAGCTTTCATAAATAAACATTAACATTTAAGGCAATGTATAACTAAAACAAAAGCCTTTTAAACATGAACTTCAACATAATATGGCAAAAGTAAAATGAGATAATGCCATTTACTTATTCACATGGATATTCTACTGGTCGAATAATCACATGCAATATCAATAACCACTTTCATAATGATGGAATGCATAATGCCAGACTATCATAACCACGTAGCCAAGTCCTCGTGCCAAGACCACAAATTAGATTTTGTCAAGGCCTCGTGCCAAGACACTAGTTTGTCTCATGAGACCTACCGATGCATCGAGGAGCTATAGCGGGCTCCACCCGTCACTTATTAAGTCCAATGCATTCCTCATATGAATAGGTTTAAACATATCATAAACCATAACATAATCGTATCACATAAAACATGCATAAAGGAAACATAACATTTCCACATTTCAATCACAAGATGTCAATACAACACATTGATATAATAAAAACACTTTCAAAACCATTTTCAATACCAAAATAAAAGCAAGTTAAAACTTTGTATTTATTTTTCATTAAAAAAAAGTGATGGCTTGTAGAGGAAGCCGAAACTCAAATAATGGTCACGGCGGCGGAGAAGTCGTTGTCGCCGCATAAGTACGGAAAGGAAAACATTCCCTTTTTTTAGTTTAGTAAAAGGCTTCGTATAAAAAAGATTCCTTTTGAATAAATGTAAAAGTCAAAGGGGTTTATACACCGTATAAAAGAAAGTTGTGTATAAAACCAAATATGCCTCAATGAATGGAGATTGAGAAGAAGTCCTTAAAAAGATCATTTTTAAAATAAAATAGATCTATTATGTGTATTCACTATAGGTACACAAATAGAAAGTAAAAATACAAAATAGGACATAATAATATCATGACATAATTTGAAAGTAGGAGATTAACCCAAAGAATGGAAGTTGGGTTAAGAAATTCCCTTACAAAGATCACTTTTAAAATAAAATAGATCTATTATGTGTATTAACTACAAGTACACATAAAGAAAGTACAAATACAAGATATGACATAATAATATCATGACATAATTGGAAAGTATGAGATTAACCCAAAGAATGGAAGTTGGGTTAAGAAGTTCCCTTACCTTGTGTCCGACTTGACTCAACCGTTCTTTAACCTCCTCAATAATAAACTAGAGATAATATCTACCTTATTAAGAACCATTTTAAATTTCATTATCCTTTTTATATCACTTATTACAATGTTATGAACATTATGTAATTATTTAAGTTAATAACGGTCGTTTTGTCGATCTTTGGTAACTTGAGTCAACAATAAACTTCTTATAATTACAAGTTGTTCATGTGGTAGAATATCCATTATATCCAGAATTATATTCATGATTTAGATGTCATATATATCTTATATATCCAGTATATACATTCATTTATAATATTACGTAACATTTAGAGGTAAGAAATGAAATGCACCGTTCATGGAGACGGTAAGCCGTACGTACGCATGAACGCTACTTTCATTTCAATTTCATATTTAATGGAACGAAATCATAATGATATAAATGTATAATATAATTCCAGTATAATATAGTGTATAATACCATTTACTCCATCCTTTATACATCCCACATATGGCATTAACGATTCAAATCACTTTGAGGGGGCGGTAGTCCGCACTTCCTAAAATGAAATTATCGCGTTTTACCCATAATGGAAATCATAAAGTATGCCATAATTGAGAAGTACAGAAGCATAAGTAAAAAATAAACATATTATATATCATATATAAAAATAGTGACATCTTAATGGCCACCTTTGGAGGTGTTATATGAGTGTTGAACAATCATCGTTTCGTGAGGCAGAAATTCGCCATCCACAGAAACTGTATGTTCTTTAACCATTAGATGTAGGTGTGTGTAAGTGTAGCTCGAATCCTTCTTATAACAACATCCTAGTATATTGAGTATACTGGTGTTGTTACAAAAGAAATGAATAAAAAGATTTTAGGGGGTTGGAGAAGAAAAATAAAACAAAACAACATTAGAGAAGACATTACCTCAAAATCGGGTAACTCTTTTTGATTTGAGCCAAAGGCTTCCTTGGGAAGAGTTCTGCCCAAAGTGAGGCTTCTAGGAGTAAGAGAGGGAAGTTGGGAGAGTATTTGGGCAGAGTTTGGCCAAGCCAGATGGCTTGAAAGTGTAAATGAGGTGGGATAGGTGGGGGCCTTTTATAAGTGGAGTGGAGGGGCACTTTTGGGAAGATTGAAATGTTACATTATTTCACAATGATTTTCGGATTCTAAAGGCCCCACACTTATATAATTCGAGGCTAAGGTGATAAGGTTTCTAAATCTCCTCATCCAATAGGCTTTGGACAAGTGTAAGCCTTGGATTTTGCATTATCTTTTCATTTTATTAAAATCGTTAAATAATGAGGTCATTGCTGCATCATAATGTTGTCATAAATAATTTAATTTATTTAATGTATAAAAATTATAAAAAAAATAATATGATGTAGGAAATCTTTTTATATTTCTAATGAATATTTATAGTCAAAATTTGGACTTGTGTAACCCCACTTAAAAACTGTTTTAGTAAAATAACTCATGTTTGTGTCAATTTAATTTTAACATTAAATAAATATATATTAATGTCAGTTTCCAACTAAAGTGGCTCCATGGGGTCCCCAAGTTGACCCATGGGTTGTCTTGGTCGGCCATGAATCATCCAATAGGAGTAGGACAATTTTCATGCTCATCTCATATTATTAAAATATTATTTGTACCTTAAACTACACTAATTACCTCTAATCGCGATTAAGAACTTAAAAGTTACTATTCACCAAAAAATTATTTTAATCTCATTGAACCACATTTTACTTCTTAATGACAACCATGTATGTCGGATTTTTGAAAATCAAATCACAGAAGTGGTAATATTTCATTTAAACAAAAAATCAGTTATTTAACTATCACTTAGTGGTTTCATTATTCATCAAAAATTGAAGTTTTTCAGAACAAGGCCAAAATTTCACCCTAAGATATAATTGATATTCCGAATTCAAAAATGATGTCTATTTTACAAAATTCCAAACATATAAGTTTCATTAATTAATTTTATAATTAATTCCCGCTGTTACGACAAATAGCGTGGTTTTAAGAAACAATTTATATCAAAAGATTGACAATTGTTTATGTCTAATTTCAATGTTAAATTAATTATAATGACCACCATTGTATAAAATGGTAAAAATATATTCTAATTATGCTTTAAAACCACTAAATAGTATAATTTATCACTATAAATTATTTTGATCAAAAAAGTTGTTTTTAAGTATTTTTCACTATTCATAAAAAATTAGAAGTTCTCAGAAAAATACCAAAAATTCAACATAGGCTAATTTCGATATTCCGAATCCAAAAATGAAGTCCATTTTGAAATATAAAATTTCTATAATTTTAAAAAGTGGTTATTACTATTCATAACGGCTACTTTGATTAGTCGCGGTGTTTTAGAACTCGAAGTTGCGTACAATGCAAGCTATTGCATTATTGAATGAGAAGCGTATCGTGGAAGCTCGGGGTGTTACAAAGGAGGACAAAAAACCAATCAATCCACAGAAACTACCACAAAACTCGTGCAGAAAGTAACCGAGAACCACCGCCAGCCCTCCGCAAACCTTCACTCAAAGCACCCAACAAGTTAGAAGCTTCACTACCACAAGAGGAAACGACCACCAACTAGAAAAATAACCAAATAGATTCATTCCAGCAATGCTTAGATCCGAAACGAGATCTAAGAGGTGAGGGATGTGTAGCCAGATCTTAGATCGAAATAATTTCAGTCCCGTAAGGCACCGAGGAGCCAGGTCTCACCACAAGCATCATATCTCACTGAAAAACCAAATTTGAGCAGATCCTGTAGGGGATGAGATGCATCGCGGCTGATGGGGGAGATTGAAGAGAAGACCTACATAGAAGAGGTCATATAGACCAAGTGAGAATAAGTCCCAAAGAGGAGGATAATCTCTGCGGATGAGGAGGTCCGGGAAATAAATCTCAACTGACAAAGTCGAGGGTCAACATCGTCGTGAGATGGTCTGAGAAACTCTACATACAGGAGGTGTCTCCCCAGGGGAATGTGGATCCATTTTCCAATTCCCCTTTTGTCTTATTCCATTCTATTATTTTGGCATTATCAATCCCTATATTGCATTGGTCCCTGGGGTTAATGTTATGTGAATTATATTAGGGGATTTTTATTTTTAAGTTTTATAAATATCAAATAAAGGAAATTTTTTGTTTCTCTTAGTAGAATAATAGTAGGCATCATTTTTTACCTTTTCATTTCAATAATGATGAATAATTGAATTAATTTAATTGTTTTTTATTACATATTAAATGTTCATGTGAATTTTTTATTATTTATAAATTTTAATTTTATATTTAACAATGTTAGTCTTGGAGATTAAATGATCATGTGTGTTTTTTTATTATTAATGAATTATAATTTTATATTAGTGTTTTAGGTAATATGAAGTGAATTTAGGTTAAATGCTCAAGGTATTTTTCATTCATTCTCCCTTCCTCTTCTTTTGTCCCTGTGTTCTGCATTTTAAATTCCTAGATTAGGAATGACCTAAAATAGAATGTAATTACCATGTGTTTGGTTATAAATCTATATAAATATTTGAAATTAATTTTATATAAGGGATTTTTATGAAAGTGGTGTGATTAAATTAATATTTTAGTTTTGATAGACTTATTTTAAGGATAATTTTAATTTACTTACTATATATATGGCATTTAAAGGTCCTTTTGTAAAATACTTAATTTTTAACATTACACGACATGATTGGAATTCTTTTTTATAAAATAATCGTATATTTTACAGGTAAGATCTAAAATCAATTTACATATAAGCTAGTTTTAGTTTAAAAAGAGTGGTTTAAAACTTATCTTCACACTTATCAATTTATTAAAAACATATATATTCATAACTTCAAAAAAAAATTAAATAGAAAAGTGATATTTAGAAACCATATTTCAAAAAAATATTAATAAATAATGAATTACCTAATAAAATGTTTTAAAAAGAAAAATTCCAAATTTTATGTATTATCAAAAACCAAATTAATATTTATATTATATGAAAGTAATTACTAAAGACACAATGAACGAAAAAAATAACATCAAATATTAGGATGTCCATAACATCCTCAACCACTAAAAACAGTCTTCAAAAGTGGAAATTTCATATTAAATTAAAATTATGGATTTAAAAAAATCTATAATAGTATTAGGCTTTAGGAAAAAAATACATTTGAACAATTCTAGGATGTTACATAATAGATGGAAATTATGACATAATTTGATATATAAAAAAATAGTTTACATGTATATTGGATTCTTATATGAACTAAAATTCTTAAAATATTTCTGGTTTACCATAATTTTCAATTGAATTTAAAAAAAATATTTAAATAATATCAATGTATTTTAATGTTGGATGGATAGATCAAGAACTCATGTTAGTGGAATAATCAGTTGGATTCCACCTATTACTCCATGTTGTTATTTTATCTTTTATTTAATCAATTATTAATGTAGGACGGTCTTCCTCTAGTTTCTTAGAATTATGTAGAGTAGACTTTTGAATGTAGTTCCTGGTAATGATGTATGAAACCTCAAAAAATAGACTATGGATGATTAAAATTATGTATATCCACACTTTGGGGTGAACTACTATTATTGATTATAAGAAAACATAGGTATTTTTCATGTACAACAAAGTTTAGTCTAAAATTATGTATTAATTGTTTATTATTACTTATATTATAATCG
This sequence comes from Viscum album, assembly GCA_963277665.1. Classification (NCBI taxonomy): domain Eukaryota; kingdom Viridiplantae; phylum Streptophyta; class Magnoliopsida; order Santalales; family Viscaceae; genus Viscum; species Viscum album. The sequence continues at coordinate 124,036,500 of OY728160.1, read as the reverse complement.
TTTGGGGATGCTTCTAGTACAGATATATTGTAAAAAAATTACATCTCTTATGTTATGTTTAGATAGATACAAGCATTATTTAAATAGTTTCATATTAAAGTAGGTATTTATATTATATTATTGAGTATTTTTTGCAGACATGTGATGTTAAATTATGTTATACAACTGTTATGGATATTCTCCCTCATAAAAACATACATACCAATGATAGAAGATTCCATGTTATTTAAAATATTTTTTTTATGATTTATTGGTGAACTATTTTTGTTTTAATTTGAAGTGTTTACCCATGAAACACCCATGCAAGTGTTGAAATTTCCTAGTGTTTTACCATTTTTCAAAATTTCGACTATGAGCCTTACCATGAGTTTTTAGGAACTAAAATGCTTCTATTTGAGACATTTTATCCTTTAGAAACAAATTTCAAGGTATCTTCCTCATTTAATCACTCATTCCATTAATAAACATTATAAGATTCATGGAATTTCATTTTCTCAAAATTTTATTTTTATAACTCTTGGCTAAAATTAATTAAATACAGATCTAGTATGCCTGTTTAGGAATATTACACATGGTTAAAACTTGAATGATCCATTTTGAATTCATGCCAAACAAAAACTATTATATACCATCTAAGCATTATAAATATTATTAGAAATAAGTAGTATAAAAATATATACACACTAAAGAAACATTCCCTTAACCTAAAATTTCAGAATCTATAATTTACATTCAACTTAAATGTGAGTTAAATTGAAAAGGTTTAAAAACTATTAAACCTTAAATCATTTTAGTAATTAAACCCCATTTTAAACATTTAACTCAATTAAAAACTATTTATAAAAATTAAAATCATAATAATTTTATGAAACAAATATAAGTTGAAAACTATAAATAACATTAAAAATTCTTTTTGGAGAATACTTTTGAAATAAACAATACCTTATGCCTTAAGACTGATTACCCTTCACACACTTTCCATAGAAAGACTTAAACACAACCTCAATTTTCAAAAAACTTCTAAGTGAAACCATAATTTTTAATTTAACAAAATCCTTTTATCCCAAATATAACCACCTAATAATAATAATAAATATATTTTAACTATAAGTATCCATATTCAGAACTATATTATTTTTTTTCATGAAACTGTCAAAAAAATGCAAAAATATATATTTTTGTGTGTGTACATGTTTTTTTTGTGTGTATTTAATGTAATTTATGATGTCCAAAAAAGTGAATAATTTATAAAAACTATAAATTTTTCCTTGAAATTTTTTTTAATAAACAAACATTAATGACCAAAAACATAAATCACTATATTAAAACATTACTTCACATGTTATAGACCATTAAATTAACGAATTAAAATTTATACTTTATTTAAATTTACTTGTTATTAAGAACCAAAACCCATGAAAAATAATATTAAACATGCATGCTCGGTCTAGAATTCAACAATAATTATTATAAATCCAATAATATAAAAAGGTAACAAATTAGAAAAATAAGTTTTCAAAAAAAACATTCAATATTGTAATTTTTTAAGTATATAAATGAAAAAAAAATTATTTATTAATTAAAAAAACAAACCAACTATGAAATTAAAAATGGCCTTAAAACATTCAAAATGAGTAGAATTTCCTATCTCTCAATCACATAATCTCCCCTAAAATCACCCTAAACCATTCAAAAAAATGGATTCAAAGTCCAATTTTTTATACTCGTGATGATTTAGTATCAAATCAATAATTCATTCAAAATAATGTTTTGAATTCATTTATTGGAAAAAATTTAACAAAGGAGTTAAACTACATTACAAGGTATGTGCTTTTTAATAGACCTAGTTTAAGCATATAAACATACCTTCCTTTATATATATCAAATAACCTTAAACAAAAAATAAATTTACAATAAAATTTATTAATTATAAATTAAATCAATGAATATTATACTAAAAAATTTAGAAAAATATTTCTTAAACTTACACCATTCAATATAAATATACATAATACAAATTAACCCATAAAATTAAATATCAATCTCCCACTAAATAGGTCTCCAAAGAAATTACTATTTATTATAGGTTGTGTGCCTATACCCATGAATTTTAAATTTATTTAGGATCTATTCTATTTTATGGAATCATACCATACATGGATAAATATACAAAATTAGATATAAATTACATAAAATAAAAGAGAAATCAAAATGAAAAAAATTAAATACATATAAACAAATAAAAATATTAAGTGAAAACTATCTAATATGATAAAAATGCATAGTTTATGTCCAAAAACTATTAATAAAATATAAATAAAGTACATTAGATTAATTTAAATAAAAACCTATTGATTCCAAAAAACATTTATTAATGCCTACTCAAACTATTTAAATTTATAATATCTGAATGTATAATGTCATAAACCTTTACATTTCATAACTAATTTCCAAACCATTATATCCATAATACATTGAAAACCTTTATTGAAAACCTCATTCTCTTTTTATTCCATGAATGTCCTTTTACTATTAAAACATTATAAAAATAAAAAGAAATACATTGTAAACTTTATGTGACCCCCAAACACATTTAAATTCCCCAACCACCATTTATCCACAATGATATATGATGAACACTTATCTTGGGGCATTGAAAAATAATTTTTTTGTTAACTATTCAATTTTAGAAGTTAACCTAGGTAGTTTCTTTAAGAGAGGTGCACACAAAACGTGTTTTTCACTTTTGTTTGATTTTCAGAAATTTGATTTTTATTAGTTTGGGAATTTGAAGACATAAAACCAAGTTGAATTTATTGATTAAAAAATTGATGAAATATTTTGACCAGTATGGTTTTGGATATACCTAGTGCTATGCTGTCATTGCTTCTATTTTTTACCAATTTTACTTCAGCCAACTGGTAAGAGAGATATTCCTCTATGGATTCATCTCTCTCCCTTGAAAATAACGTGATGGTAAGGTAATTCCTAATAATGTTTCAATAATTATACCATACTTCCTATGTTCATGACATTGTGATAGTTTCGTTTGATAAATTAAGACAATTCTCAATTGGTAATTCTTATTCCTTAGTAAACAACAGTCCCCGTCATAATTCCTCACACATTATGGATATTGTCGGACACTCACCACCCAACCCTAATATGTTTTTAGAAAATAAATAAAAATTGGGTGGAAGGAGATATGGATCATCAAACTAGGATATTAAAATAAATATAATATATCATAATAACATATGCATTTGGAATTAAAAACTTAATTAACAATTGAAACCAGTTGGCAGAGGATAAAGAAAAGAATTATTTCCATTAAATTCATAAACTCAAATATAACAGTTGGTAAATCCTCCCCCTTTCCTGATTAGTCATGGTAACTACCCCTCCATGGATGGGGAATTCAAGTTTATTAGAGATAGGGGAGACATCACAAAATAAATAAAAGGAAAACAAGGAAATAAATATGCATCATGCTATCATCCAGAGCTTCCCTCACTAATCGATCCTTTTCAATCCACCCCTATCCTCTTATTTATAAGTATGGAAGATCATTTGGGCTATCATAAATGGTAAATCTTGGACCTCGGGCTATCTTATTATCAAAAAAGGAATTTTTCTTTAATTCCCATTGAATCTACAAATCTTGAGTCTCTCAGTTGTTTTTACATCATGAAGTGTTACATGAAATGAAATTTGTGTGACAAAATTATGATTTCTAAAATATTTCACATGATGAATAGTGGATTCATGAATTTTAATGTATTATTATAAACTTTATGTGGCTGATATTCCTTTAATATATATATTGTGAATAACTTACATGACCTGTAAAAAATTTTCATCTCTTTATGCATCAAATCATCTTGGTTTTTCTTTATTGTGCTTGGAATTTTGTCTTTAGTTTTTACTTGAATTTGCTACATCTTAAATATACTATCACAAATATGGTGTCTCGATGCAGCAAGAAGTGGAATATCATGAACTGTTTTCATCTTACTATATTCATTTATTTTTCCTAATTTTTCTTCAAACTACATATCCTACCATAAAACAAAAAAACAATAAAATTTTGACATGTTTAACAAATTTATTTATACAAATGGGCCATTTTATATAAAAAAATATTTGCAAAAAAAGGTTCTGCCAATTCCCCCACATTTAGACTGTGATTTTAATCAAGAGCGTAAAATCAACATAAATAAAAGAGGAACAACATGTTACCAATATTAAAATTAGAAATAAATTAAATCAAATGATTACCAATGTAGGTCAACCTTTTAGGATTCACCTAAAACATAAATTCAAATTCACATTTTTTTAGAAAAATAATCATCCCAAGTATTTTACATTTTCCCATTAATAATTGGTGGGTCTTCTCTTCTCATTCATTCATATATCAGAATTCATTATTATCACACATTCCACATCATGATTTACCTCCCAGTGGATATTTTTCTCTCATTAATCATGATAAAAATTCATGTAAATTTATTATCTTATAATGATTGAATGCCCTTTTCCCATAATATTATAAAGGAACTAATTTCTCTATCACATAAATAAAAAATTCACATAAAATAATGTGGGATTTACAATAAATGTTCTTGTTAATATGAGGCTTAAGGTTGGAAATATTGATGTTTAAAATAATAAGGTTCAAAAATTAGGGTTATCTCTAAATCATACTATGTGATATCAAAAGTAATGTGTAATGAAAATCTCCTCTATAAAATAATAACTCACTATCACCAAACTCAGAGTAAGTTCATGGTCAATGTAAGTATAACGGAAGAGTTTTACCTTCTTGATTATTTATGTTTTTGTTTTTGTTTTTTTTATTTTAAATTATTCTTATAACAAATATCATATCCACCACCTAACTAGAAATTATTGATAGATCATCGATTTGGTAATGGTGTTTTTTTATTTTCCTAAAACATAACCCATCCTTTTTTCATTATTTTTTTAAGAAGGGATAAAAATAAGTATAGTGGATGAAACATGATATCATCACAATATCCCAAATAGAACCCTCAAACTATTTTCATATAATGTAATATAACCATTATTCGAAGACTTCCCACTTCCCCACACTTAAATATTAAAGTATTATGAATTATAAATAGAGGAGTGTAGAAATGGATAAATATGTCTTGTAATGTGGATCATTCCTAGTGATTCCATTTGTGGATTCTATAGGATAAACAAGTATTAATGTCATTGTGGTTCCAAGGATAAGGTCTTAACAAAAAAAAATTCAATTATTTTAAATGTGGTTTTGCATAGTCATAGATTTGACAAGTTTTAATGAAAGTTCAACCTGGTGGTATGCCCAAAGATCATTCAAGAAATATGATCAAGATATAAATAGGAAGTGTTTGGTCTAGAAATCCTCTTAGTAACAGAACATTTAATTTGGTACAATCACTCATAACATGAAAGAATAATAAAAATTCAATCTAAATAAAATTTTGAAATTCAAAGTGTGATAATGGAAGGAATATTTTATAATGACTCAAGCTTGAAGTACAAGGAAATTACATAAAATTTTCAGAATACATAAGAAATTACAAAAACACATGCCCAATGACCATATTAGTTTAGTGCCTTTGGAAACATGGAATAAAAAATTATATTCTAGTGAAAAAACTTCAATGTTTCGCATAAAGATCTTCCTCTTTTTGTACTCCTACCTAAAACCTTTTGTTATAACCTAGGGAAAAGAAAACGTAAGAAAGGGTGAGATCAGATGCTCATTAAGAGTAAAATAGGGTGATATGTGTACATAAATAAGAGTATTAAGGGTATGAGGACATTATCGTAACATTATAAGATCATTCCCTTTATATCAAAGGTAAACTTGAATCACAAGGAAATCAAATAACATAATCTATAAGATCATAAAATTGACATAAGGTGTGAAATTAAGGGCATACATATCAACATGTAACTTTGTAAACATGTATAAATAGTAATAGGTTCACTCATTGAGAACATTAAATTAGGCCCATTAATAAACATATGGACCTGGAAACTAGGTCCACTCATAAAATTATGGACATGAAAACCAGGTGCATGCAAAGAATTGTGAACATAAAATCAGGTTCATGCATAACATATATACCTCATTAGTTATCCATCCTTACCCAATGAATTGGAGGGAGATATATTTCCCACCCTTATTATAATTAAATCATATATATGTGTTCCACAAAAATAGAAGTCATCCATCATATCATAATCCATGAAATAAAATGGGTTTCTTAAACATCGTTCCATCATAAAAAATCTATAGAAAAATAATGTATTTCATAAATATCTTTCCATCATAAAAATAATAAATAACATTAATAATCGGGATAATATAGTTAAAATAAATCCTTATTAAATAATTTCACCTTATAAGGAAAATAATTTTGATAAAACACTTGAAACTGATTCTTGAGGAAAATATCCTTTCTTCTTCAAAAATGATTTTTTTTATAAATTGCCACGCAACATTAAAAGAAAAGAATTTATTTGTATATAAAAATAAAAAATTGTAAGGTAATATTAATGAAAATAATTTTTTATGAAATATTAATAATCTATTCATTCCATATAAGTTAAAAAACATTTTTCTCATACTTATGCTAGAAAAGTAAAAAAGTACCTCGTTTGGAAAATGAAATAATGATTATTTTCAAATCATGTAGTAAAATTTAAAAAAAAGGTAAATATGACTTTAAAAATACATAATATAGTAGTAAAATATTTTATTAAAGTGTTTTTATAAGACATGGACATGGATGATAAATAAAAATCAGTAAATACTTACGTATAAACAATCTCGGATAATAATGAGATTGGAATTTATCCCTTACCTTAAGTCTGGGTTCCTTCATATGTATTTGAAAATAATTTATAATGGATTAAATAATATTATTAACTTATTATAGAACCATATTTACATTTATTATATCATATATGATCATATTAACACTCGTTTAATAATATTTCATTATTACGCTTCTTTCGGGTGTTAACTGCTTCATTTCTTATGCGTGTTTTGCCGAATAAGTTATGATTATTATTTATAGTTTATAGATAAATAATATCCCTAATTATATTAATATAATATATATATATATATATCATATTTACTCATTCTATAAATTTATAAAATTCATTCTTTAATTGAGATTATTTAGAATGCATCGCATAGCATCATGGAGATGGTAGGTCGTACGTATGCACGAGCGACGATATCATTCCCATAATTTAGAAATAGTATGGAAATGGATGGTAAATATATTTTTCTATAATAAATATCATTTTATAATAATCATATATAGTTATTATTTCTATCAATATACTCATCCAAGTAAGGTGGTGGTGAAAAAAGATTACACCACAGCGTAGAGACGGTAAGTCGTACATACGCACGTATGGTAATTTTGTTTTTTGTAGGATGGATATAAGGTGGAATATGTTTGTTAAATAACCATAAAAACATCACATTATATATTTTATACTTTATTTATTACTATATAATGGAAACAACAAAATAATAGGAACTAGAAGAAAAAATTATCTTGAGAGAGTTGGTAAAGGAGATGACCTCTTCTCCAGTTAGCTCCCTATAGATCTCCTCTTAAGGCAGTAGAGTTGGTATTTTGAGAATAACATAACCTCTATAATGTGTATAGGTAAGTATAAAAGGGAAATTTTTTGGATATGGACATGATTGAAGGCTCAAATTGAAGTGAAGAAATGTTGGAGGAGGTGCCATTTTATAATTGAGGAGAGGGGCGCCTTTGGAATCACAAAAATATTAATTTAAAATAAAATCAAAACCCATCAAAAAACAAAAAAAAATATCTTAGTTTCAAATATTACATGATATAAGGTTATATTATCATAAACCAATAAATTTTAGACAATTTTTTCTATCAATTTAAACCTTATCCTTTTAATTAATACTTAGTTATTCTATTTAATTTTTAACTAAGGTAACAAATATTTCAATATTCAAAGGGTAATATATTCACTTATTTGATGTAAATTATATCACAAATGAATAATTTAGAACAGTTACCACTATATAATAATTATTATATATTTTTAAAAAAATTATGATTTTTAAATAATTTAATAATGCATTATTTTGAAAAAATAACAATAGTTTCAATTTTGAAACTCTTCATTTCCTGTATTTTTTAAAATATCAATATATAATTTTAACCTCGAAAAAAATATTTTATTATATATATAAGGGGTAAAGTTTATATATAAAATTGTATGGATATATGAATCCTCCCAAATTAAATTTATTTTAATATTTTTAATAACATTAATTTGATATTTCTATTAATAAAATAATTACTACATAAGTTTTGTGTAATTATTTAACATAATTATTTATTGGGTAAAAAAAAAAAATGATGAAAATTAATCCTATATATTTCATAATAATACTTATAGTTGAATACATATCCTGGAAAATCCTACATTAAAAGTGTTATATTTATTAAAACATGAATCCAACAATTTTAACATCGCTTTAAATTAAATATTATTAGTGTTGTAATCATTTCCATATGGATCAAAATGATTAATAATTAAACTATTGAATGATTATGGTAGATATATACTCGATAAATAATATTTTTTCAAGTGTTTTGATATTTTAATAGTTATTATCATTTTAATAAATATTATTTTATTAGTTTTTCATCAATTAAAAATTTATACATCCTCAATGTATAAGACTTTAAATTAGTTATTTATTTCATAAAAATTAAAAATAAATTACCATGATAAATAAAAACATTTTATATTTCAAATGAGTATTTATAGATGAATTGTTCTTCTATATGACCTTATTTTAAAAATGAAAAAGTTATTAAAATTTTAGTAAGACATATTTAAATTTTCTTTAAATAAAATATATTAAATTTCCTAATCTAATTCAAGTGGATTACAAAGGGTACCATTTCGACCCAAGGATGATTTAGATCGAAATATAACTCATCAAATTTTATTAGTACAATTTTTAGGATAATTATATAATATTATATTTACCCTTAATTACCAAATTTTCCTTTTTACTGTGTTAATAAAAATTTATAAAGTTATTATTCATAACGCCCAAAAATAAAATAAAGGTATTTACATAATTTGGAACCACTGTTTCTAAATATCTAATCCATTTTTTAAAATACAAAACACATAAGATAGAAATGCCAATAACCAAAACAGGTTTTAAAAGTTAAAAAATTACAAAACATCGAAATGTTTTTACATCTAAATTCATGGTAAAATTAATGCCAATAACCAAAATTATATTAACTAATAAAATTATAGTCTATTTATTCTTTAAAATAATTCAAAAATATAATTTAACCATATAAATTATTTCGTTGAAAAAAAATCAATTAAAATTTATTATATTTTTACTATTCATCAAAATATGAAACTTCTCAGAAAAATATCGAAAATCCATCCAATGTAAATTTATATATCCCAATTCCAAATAAGATGTTTATTTTATTAAATATAATATATTAAAGTTTTAAAAACTATATTTAAAATGTTTGCTTCATCGAAAGGTGGTATAACTATATTTTTTTAAAAACACTTCTTTTATTTGAAAAATTGAATTTATTCTAATATCATGTCCAGAAAACATATAATATAAATTTAAAACATTATATTAGATATTTTAAATATATATTTATTTAATAAAATCCATCAAAATTGATTTTAATATTTCATAAACTCACTTATTTGTATTCAAAATATTGTTCAGAAAAAAAAACATTTCATTTTATTTAAAAAGGGTCGTTAGTTCATTTATAATTAATTGATCACTAAAGAATTGTTTACATATTCATGTCTAAATAATATTTTCTTAATTTATTTTTTTGTACTCACCATTATAATTACTAGGTTATAAGGTAGAATAATAATATTTAGTTGTTCGCTTAAACTCAGTCTTGCATGAAATGAAATCTATAAAAAGAAATTGAAATTGTGTGTGATACAAACCAAGAATATTTTTTCATATACCACAAGCTAATCTAATGTTGCATTTATCACATTATAATATTTTTGTAGTGTAAAACACAAGACATAAAATAAATTGAAGAGAATCTATATCATAAAAATCTTAAGGTGTTACATTCTACCCCCATTAAAATGAATTTCACCCACAAAATTCATTTGGGTTATAAAATTATTAATACTTGAGAGTTTCTTTCGTAGAAACCAAAATCATAAAAATAAAGTCTAAAACTTCCATTTAAAAAGGAATAGTTGGAAAATAACATTTTCCCAAAGTAAATCCTAACTAGGTCTTTATATAAGAGAACAAAGGTGAGGATTTGGGCATGGAGGAAAAGCGTAAATAATCACTGAGATTGATAAAGATCACGGATCACAAGAAAGTGGGTGATCCTAAGAAAGTTAAAAATAACAAAACCATAAACTAAAAAATCATGAAATAGGTCATTTATATGATCAAAAATGTTGATAATAGAAAACCCTTTAACATAATGATCCCTTTTCCAAATGTTGACTAATTTTCATGAGAATATATACTTACTTGATTTCATCACAATCTCATAGTTGGTAATGCCTTGAACACTTTCCACTTATTCTCTTCTTAAAAGAAATTAATTTGAATTTTTCATTCCATAAACATTAGCATATCATGTGATCCATAAATAGAATGATAGGTCATTTCATCCATCTTTATCACAACAAAAATGTTAGCACTAGTTATCAAATATGTATAAGTACACCTTTGGTGATATAATACTTTATTCTAAAAAACATCATCTGATGTATGAATTAAACATTCTATAAATGTATTACTTTAAAATCTTTCTGAAAACTGAAAATCTGAAACATTAAAAAGAGTTAAAATAAATCTACTTAACATTTATCCCTTATATATCATCAGGTATCTCTTTTTAGTCACATTCCATACATGTGAACACCTTCATCATGTATTCTCTTAATTCATGGTAATAACCTAAATTACCATATATACTTATTGAAAACATGAATTTTTTATTTTTCCAAAGTTTATTGGATATATTCCTTAAGTCCAAAAAGTTTTAAACTTCAACCATGATATTATAACCCACATTTCAAAAAATCCTTAATTAGTATCAACCAATTAATCATATATCTTTATCCAAGATAAACACAATTTTCTCCACATCTTAAATACATTAATGGTTACATTCCCTTAATCAAAATATTAATGTTCCCTTAAATCACTTTTATAAGGCTTCATCACTATTCAACATATCCTTCTCAATCTTTAATGAAAAACTTATACTGAAAACAATTATATATTTCATCATTCATATAACATAATCTTTTAATTATGAAACATATACACCTCAATCATTGAACTTTATAATTAAACCATTACCCATGATTCATTATTTTATTCATTCCAAGAATAAGGAATATAAATCATGTATTATGGTTCCTCAAATTTAACATAATCACGCTTCTTATTTTTGTGGTAAACAATATGTTTAGATTATCCCATACCTTTCACATCTGGTTTGTAGTCTCTTTATCCTTGGTTGTATAACCAATACTCATATCACCTTCCCAATTATCTTCATGAGCCTAAAACTTAGATATTTAATACCCAGGATTTTCACATCTGAAAAATTCAATGTTAACTATGCTTTATCTAGTTTTGGGTATTGATAAAGACCAAAAAATAAAAGTGTGAAATACATAATTATAGGAAATTACTTATAATATTTCATTCTATGATATCTTAGGTTTAATCCTAGGTTATCCGTGATCATTACCAAAATGTAAAGATTGTAAACTATACTTTGATTAATCCTTAGGGACATACCTAGACATATTTCTTCAGTATATCATTAAAGTTTTCTCATCCAAGTTTTCAAATGTTGACTAAACCTTCACTCTGATACCAACTATAACGACCCGAGATTGACATACAAGGACATTACATTAAATTTTCAGAATACATAAAACATTAGACAAACCCATTCCCAATAACCAAATTAGTTTAGTTACTTTGGAAACTTGGAACACAAACTTCTAGTCTAGTGAAAAGTATTCAATGTTTCCCCCAAATATCTTCCCCTTCTTATATTCCTACCTATAACCTTTCTTTATAACCTAGGGAAAAGAAAATATAATAAAGGTTGAGCTCAGATACATAGTTATAGTAAAAAATGGTGATATTTAAACAGAAACATGAGCATAAAAGGTATGATAATATGATCATAACATTATAATATCATGCCCAACATATCAAAGATAAACTTGAATCATAAGGAAATCAAATAACATAATACATAAGATCATTAAATTGACATAAGTTATAAAATTGTGGAATATAGGTCAACTTGTAACTTTGTGGACATGTATAAATAGTAATAGGTTCACTCATTAAGGACAAGAAATTGGGCCCTTGAATAAACATATGTACACAGAAACCAAGTCCACTCAAAAAAATTGGACATGAAAACAAGGTCCATGCATAGAATTGTTAACATTAAATTAGGTTCACACATAGCATATAAAACTCAGGAATTATCTATCCTTACCCAATAAATTGGATAGAGATATAGGTCCCATAAATCTAATAATTAAATCATACATATGTGTTCTACAAAAATATAAATCATTCATCATATCATACTTCAAGAAATAAAATGGGTTTCTTAAACATAGTTCCATCACAAAATAATCCATATAAAATGAATTTATTTCATAAATATATTTCCATAACAAACATAATAAACCATATTAATAATAGGTATAATATGATTGAAATGTATCCTTATTAAATAACTTCATCTTATATGGAAAATAATTTTGATAAAACACTTGAAATTTATTCTTGAGGAAATATCCTTTCTTTTTGAAAAAAAAATTCTTAAAATTCCATGAAAATTTAAAAGAAAATAATTTATTTCAAGATAGCCATGAAAAAATTTATGGTATTATTCATTTAAATAAGGTGTTATGAAAGATTAAAAATCCATTCATTCTATATAAGTTAAAAAAACATTCTTCTCGTACTTATGCTGGAAAAGTAAAAATGTACCTCATTGGGAAAACAAAATAAATATTTTTTTCAACCCCTATAGTAAAATGTAAGAAATGGGTAAAATGAATTTAACATCTATAAGATAATATTAAAACATTTTATGAAATAATTTTTAGAAAACATGGACATGGATGATAAATAAACCCCAGAAAATACTTACATATAAACAATCTCAGATAATAATGAGATTGTGAAATTATCCCTTACCTTAGGTCTAGGTTCATTTTTATGTATCAAAAACTCATTTATAATGGATTAAATAATTTTATTAACTTATTATAGAACCATATTTACATTTATGATATCATATATGATCATATTAACACTCTTTTAGTAATATTTCATTATTACACTTCTTTCGGGTGTTAACTGCTTCATTTCTTATGCATATTTTGTCGAATAATTTCCTATTATTCTTCATAGTTTATAGTTATATAATTTTCAGAATGATATAAATATAATTTATATATCATATTTACTCTTTCTATAAAATTATATAATTCATTATTTAATGGAGATTATGTATAATGAATCGCATCGTATCTTGGAGACGGTAGGTCGTATGTACGCACGAGCGATGATATCAATCCCATAATTGTGAAATGGTATTGAATTTTAATGGTATATATCTGGTTAAAAAAATTAATATAATTTTATAATAATCGTATATAATTATTATTTCCATCAATATAACCATCCAAGTAAGGTGGTGGTGAAAACATATTATACTACGGCGTGGAGATGGTAAGTTATACATATGCATGCATGGTGATTTCATTTTTTGTAGGATGGTTAGAAGGTGGAATATGATTGTTCAACAACCATAATAACATCTCAGTATATAGGTGGTACTGTATTTATTACTTTATAATAGAAACAATATATTAATAAGGGGTAGGAGAAGAAATGATCTTGAGAAAATTGGTAAAGGAGATTACCACTGCTTCAGCGATCTCCCTATAGACCTCCTATTAAGGAAATGGAGTTGGTCTTTTGAGAAGACCAGAACCATTATAATGTGTCTAGGAAAGTTGATAAGTTAAATGGTTAGGGTATTTAGGATTTTTAAGGTTCAAATTGAAGTTAATAAATAAGGGAGGAGGTGACCTTTTATAACTGAGGTGAGGGGAACCTTTGGAATCTCCATATATATTAATTTATAATAAAATAAAAATCCATCCAAAAACCTACAAAATGTGTTATTTTAGAATATGAGATGATATAATTATGTAATATAATCAACCAATAAATTTTACACAAGTTTTATGTCAATTTAAACATTATCCTTTTAATTAATACTAAATTATTCAATTTAATTTTTAACTAAGGTAAAAAATATTTCAATATTAAAAGGGTGAAATATTCACTTATTTGATGTAAATTAGAGCATAAATGAATAATATAGCACATTTTCCACCATATCATAATTATTCTATATTTTTAAAATTATTTTATGATTTTTAAATAATTTAATAAAACATTATTTTGACAAAATATTAATAATGTAAATTTTGACACTATTCAATTCTTAGATTTTTAAAAATATCAAGATAAGATGTTAACCTCAAACCAAATATTTTACTATATTCCTAAGGGCCAAGGTTATATAGAAAAATTTGTTAAATATATTAATCTGTTGTAACCAAGGTCATTCTTTTCTTGAAATGGAGTATAGTTTGTGTTTTGTGTCAATCCCCTCATGGATGATTATGAAGATTGCAAGGAAAAGAATCATAAAGTTGGATCCATAATTAGTATTTAAGGTGGAATTGTTTCCCATTTTTTTCCAAATTTTGGAGGTTTAAAATTTGTATAATTGAAAGCATTGAAAAAATTGGTTTTCTTAAAGACCTTTTGAAAATATAGCAAATAAATGAGTTTTGTGAATATGGGATTCATGATTTGTGTTTCATGAAGTATTAAAGTTTCATGATAGTGTTCTATATGATTATTATGGAATTTATGATTGGATATGATGTTCTCTGCAATTTCAAGAATTGGATCTTTTCAGTCAGTGATGGAAGTCTCTTCCTTTATGAAGAGCACTGCAAAGGGTTTTGACATAAATCTCCTTGGTTAAGATGAGCCTTGAAAATAGAGAAGTTACATAGAGATTCGTGAATGGAGGTGTGTTGTGAAGATGTTTTTGATGGATTCAAAAAATGAATTGGAGGTTGTGGAGATTCAAAAGCGGCCAAGACTATAAATAAGAGGCTTCCACTATTCACTTTGTACGATTTTTTCAATGAAAATCTAGAATCACTATGATTTCATGAAGTCAGGGGAGCTCTGAAAAATAGACACTCTCTAAGAGATTGATCATCGCAAAAATACCTGAAATGTATTGAGTGATTCCAATGATTTTTATTATAGGGTGCTTCATGATGATGGGGTATTCTATGTTGGCTTTGTGAGCTTCATGAAGGAATTTTGTTTTGTGAATACAGAGGTGCTTCGTGAAGGCAGTGTCTTCCACAAAGGTAGGGGTGCTTCATGAAGGAGTGATATTCTTGATTGAGCTTTGCGAAAAGGTAGTCTTGAACATCTGGTTTTTAGTGAATAGGTCTTACAAAGTGCATCAACTCAGGTCTTCGATGAAAACAGTGTCTCATGCTGGACAGAGACAATGAATTCAATCACAATCTATTGAAGTGATCTTCAATTTGATAAACTAAGTTTTACTTCCCTAGAAGTAGTGATCAAGGGGGATTCAATGTAAGTGTTTTTAGGGATGTAGTGAGCTATACAGAAATTCTTGTAAAGGTAGTGTTCCTGGTACAAAGTAACTATGACCGAACTTTTGTATTCAACAACTAGTGAAGATTAGTGGATTTTGGTATAACCGACACATTGTCGGTGTATGCTTCATAGATGTAGCCCTTAGTGGACAACCAAGTAAAAGTTTTGCATCGTCTCTTTATATTTGAATGTTTGATTGTTAATCATATCTTTCATACAGTTTTAACGAGTTCCTACCAACATGGGAACAAGATTTAACACTTTAAAAGAAAAGGTTGACACCCTAATTCACCCCTACCCTCTCAGGGTGTCCTGAGGTCCTAAAAGTGGTATCAGACTATAAAGTTTGTTGGTGTTAATACTATCCTTTATTGTCATGGAGAATTCAGTAAATTTTAGGGGATCCCCCCTCTTCGATGGAAGTAACTTTCAGATTTGGAAGAACAACATGAGATCTCATCTAATATTTTTTACAATGGAATTCCTTTTCTCTACAGTGCAAGGAATACAAGTCACTAATCCAACAAGGCTTTCTATGCTAGATATAGATAGAAAAATGATTTATAAGGATGTTAAAGCACATAATTCACTCACAACCGCACTTTATGATCAGATTTATCTGAAGGTGATGAGTTGCACCTTAGAAAAGTCTATGTGGGAAAAACTCAAAAATATTTATGAAGGAGATGGTAAAGTGAAGGAAGTGAAACTCTGAGTTTTTCACAATAGTTTTGATGATCTAAATATTCACCCTGATGAAAATGTAGATTCCTTCTTCAATCGAATTACTGAAGTTATAAGAGAAATTATAGGGCTTGGTGAAGAGATCAAATACATTGATGTTGTAAATAAAATATTGAGAAGAATTTTACTAATTTACAATGAAAATGTGTCATATTTTGAGAAAAGTGATCTCTCATGACTTTCCTCAGAAGATCTGTTGATAAGCCCGGTGGCATATGATATGAGATTCAAACCAGAAGAAACAAAGACTCAAGTAAGTAAGTAAATGACATTCAAAGCCTTAGAAAAACTTTAAATTTCTGGATATAGTGATAATAAAGATAATGAGTAAAACCTACTTCCTTCCCTCATTGATAAGAAATTCAAGAAGGGAAAATGAAGATTTAAAGGTAAGTTGCCTCTGGATTGTTTTCGTTGTGGTAGAGTCTGGCACATTTCCTCTTAGTGCTCAAGAAATTTTGATGATGAAGAGAGAAAATCTAGAAACATTGAAAAGCTTTAGAAAAGGATTTTAAAAAAGGGAGACTACAAATCTAGAATTAAAGTAAAAACGAATAGTTTTTTTGTGAATAGGAATATGAAAATAATTAATTTCTTGAAGAAGAAGAGGAACTTGAATTTAAATATGGAACCCAAGATTCCATGATGGAAACCTTTGAAAAATCTTAACCATTGGGAGATAAAGATAAAGATAATCAGCTGACCACGGATGCTGATCTTGAGTTGCAACTTAAGAATGATCTTGGAAATCTTGAGAATCAAATTAAGAGATGAAAAAAGTGGAAAGAATTTGTGGAATAATCATGAGAATATATTGATTAAGTTGATGCTGAAATTGAATTACTGGAAGATCTAGTGAAAGTATAGTCACCAATTATTGAAGGAATAGAATGTTTAGTAAAAATAAAGATCATCACTAAATAATATTCAAAGTTCATCAATGACATTACCTCCAAAATTGAAGGAGAATTATAAGATCATTGATAGACTCGAAGAAGAAGTTGTTACTCTTAGGAGTAAACTCAAAATTCAATCAAGTTCAAACAAAGCAAAGAATAAAATAAAATTTGGAAAATTCTCCGATGCTGAGTTGCTAGAGTAAGCTAAGAATGGTTCTGATGGAGTCAAAATGATTTTGAATGATAAAATACTAACACGAATTGGTAGCAGTGGAAACATTTTTTATGCTGAGAAATAAAATTCTGGAAATGAAGTGATCCAAAATAAAGGAAAGATAAAAGTTAGACATGTTGAAAAGCTAGATGAAGTGCCAAAAAAACCCTCAATTAAAACAAAAATAAGAATTGAAAACTATTCTCAGGACTCCATAAATTATAGTTATCCAAAATATTTTCCAAAATAAGGATACATGATTAGGAATAGAAATGATAAGGCACATCCACTTATGAAATTTCAATTTTGTGGGTATATGGGACATACCATGTCATACTACGAAGAGGTAAGGAGCTATTTGAATGGGGAAGATCTTGGAAGTCAAAAAATGAGAAGGAATTCATATCATACTTATTATAGAAGGAATAATTTCTATGGATATTTTTTTAATTGTTCTCACTTTGTCCATAAAGCTTTGTATTGCAGGTAGAGGAATGAAAGAATAAATTCATACAAAACTCAAAAATAGGTCAATATTTTCCAACCAGATGGTGTTTCTAATTAAAAAAGGTTTTCTCCTTTAGAAGAAGAGTATGAATATAAATAAACCATGCATGAGGAAAAGAGATATGAAAGGTCATCCCAATCCTCTACTCAATCTAATATTTTGTGGAAGAAAAGGAGGAGAAATAAAAAATCTAACCTTGCAGAAGTAGCTCTAAAAGCTACAATGAACCAATACACTTGGATTCTAGATAGTGTTTGATCATCATAGATGAGAATAAATGAATAACTATTAAAAAAATTAAGAAAAAGGTTGATGGAATAGTAAGGTTTGGTAATGATGGTGATTTCAAGATAAATGGTAGTGGAAGTACTGAGCTAGCTAATAGAGATTTAAAGAAAAATAAAGTTCCTTATGTGGATGGTTTGCATAAAAATATCCTTAGTGAGAGTCAATGTTGTAACTCATGAATAATTTTGACTTTCAATCAAAAATTTTGTACTATAAATGAAAAGATAAAGATTTTTCTCGTGAAAGGTTGCAGAATAGATGGAAACTTGTACAAAGTTGATAGTAGATAGAATATTTTATATCTAACTGTTGAAGAAGAAAATAACTTGGGAACAAGATGTTTGGGAACATTAATCAATAGGATATGGAAAATATATCTAATATGAATATATTCATGGATATCCCCAATCTGAAACGTGAATAGAAAAATATGTGAGATTCCTGCATATGAGGAAAGTTTTCCTATAGTTCATATCAGCCGAAGAAGAAAAGGGAATAAAATATTCTTGATCTCATCCATACAGAAATTTTTGGACGGATAAATATTGTTGGAACTCATGGAGAAAGGTATTTTGTTCTTTTAATTGATTAATATAGTATAATGGCTTCTCTGATGTTAATAGATAGGAAACAGAAAGTGCTTGACTGCATGAAAACTAATCACTGAATCACTGAGAATGGTATTAGATATATAATCAAAGTTCTATAGTCTGAAAATGGATTGAAATACACATATATTGAGTTTGAAAATTACCTAGAGAATCATGTAATAAAACCTGAGGTGTATGATGTGAGTACCCCATAGAAAAATGGATTTTTTGAGTGCAGGAATTGACAGGTGAACAATATGGACATAACTATGATGATCGAGAGTTGTATCTCTCGACATTATTGGAAAGAGGATGTTCAAGCTATAGTGTATATTCAAAATCCAAAAATACTATATATGGGATAAACTAAGACACTGAATGAGTTGTGGCATGGAAGGAATCCCTCTATGAAGTGTTTTCATATTTTTATAAGTTAATGTTTTATCAGAAACAAAGAAGAAAATTAGGGAAAGTATGGTGATGCAGCTGATGAAGGAATATTCCTAAGATATTTAGTGAATAGAAAATTCTACAAGTGTTTCAATAAGAGTCTCCAAAAAATTGTGAAAATCAGTGATCTTAATATAGTTAAAGACCAAAAATATCATGAGGGGGTCTTATGATGATGTGATTCAAGATGAAAAAGATAGTAGAAATGGAACAGATTCAAATGAAGAAGTAGAGAGAGGTGTGAAAAACATTTAAAGGATAGAAAATGATGTGGATTCAGATGAAGAATCATAAGAAGAAACTATGGATGAAGAAAATCATCCTCAACCTCATAATAGAAATTAAAAAACAGAAACCGATTAATCTAATATCATTAGGGATTGGACTGCACTAACACAAATAAGGAGAGTGAGGAATAATGCACAATCTGTATTCCCTTCAGTTGTAGAACCATCATCATTTAAAAAAGCTGCAAAGTATTAATCATGGTTTAAATCCAGGAATGAAGAGTTATATGAGATCTATAAGAACCAAACATGGTATTTAGTCAAGATACCCAAAGGCCACAATGTGATTGGTACGAAGTGGATTTTTAGGAAAAAATATGATGTTCATGGTAATGTGATTAGAAATATAGAACAGTTGGTGTGTAAATTATATTAATAGATTTAAGTTATAGATGTTAAAGAAACATTTTCTCCTGTGACTAGATTGGAGTCAATCAGACTTTTTCTTGTCATGGAAATTCAAATAGGATACAAAGTGCATCAAATAGATATCAAAACCACTTTCTTAAATGTTGTTCTAGAAGAAGAAGTTTATATAGAACATGGAGGGTTTTCTTCTTAGTAATGATGAAATTAAGGTCTATATATTAAAAAAATTCTCTATGTATTAAAGTAGGCACCACTGGAATGGTACTCTTGGCTATATTCTTATCTGAAAAAGCTTGAATTTAAAAGAGGGGGAGTTGATCACAATATCTATGTAAAGAATTCTTAGAATGATAAGTTCATGGTAATGGTGTATGTTGATGATATCACTTAATGTGGAAGTAGGAAGGGATCATTGGATTAATTTTACAATCACATGAAAGCATAATTTGAAATTTCCATGATTGGTAAACTCATATATTTCTTAGGGCTACAAGTGATTCAATGAAAAGATTTCACTTTTACCTCTCAGAAAAAGTATGCAAGAGAGTTGTAAAATAAATTCAAAATCCGTGACTCTAAACCAATTTTGACTATGATTGTGGTTGGAACTAAACTAGGAAATCATGAGGATGTGACATATATAAATCCCACATTATACAGGATTATCATTGGAAGCTTGTTGTACCTGACTGCAACATGGACAGATATTGTCTTTGCAACATGATTAGCGGCCCGCTTTCAAATTAATCCAAAAGAAGAACATATGGTAGAAGTGAAGATAATCATGAGGTACATTCAAGGTACTCAAAATTATGGGTTATACTTTTTTGTATGAAGATATAATGAATTTTTGTCTTTTTTGATGTTGACTGGGATGGAGACATGGTTGATAGTGTAACACCCCAGGTAAATAAAGAATATGACATTTTCATATTTATCCATATTTGTGAATAAAATATTAATATGACCTTAAAGTGGACGCTATTCTCGATGGCGTACCCAACACGCAACAACGAGTTTCTTGGGAATCTTACGTTGCACTCTAATAATAAAATAATATTATTTTAAATGGTAGTTATCATGTAGTCGTTGTATTGGCGGGAATGGATATAAATAACTAAAATATGATTATATATGTTTTTACTGTTTTTACATTTATCCAATAAAAGATAAAGGCTTAAAATACGGAAAGAATTCAATTTTCGGCGTATATGCCCTAGTTTTCACTAAAGGTTCACTTATCGCCTTTTGATGGCGAACCATCATTAAATATAGTTTTGTTCACTCTTATAAATTCTATTGGACCAAATAAAACTCTTCTTAAGAATTGGGGCATCAAAATTTACTTTGTGAAAATTTTTGGTATCTTTCCGATAAAGTTCATTTTTTAATGAATAGTGTAAAATGTTGTATTTTAATTCAAAACCACTTTTTAATCTAATTTATTTATATGATTAGATTATCTTTTGAATTTGTTTTAAAGTGAAATCAGAATATATTTTTACCATTAAATCCAATAGTGGTCGTTGGAATTAATTTCACTTTGAAATCAGACTTAAACTAGAGTCAATCTTTTGATACTTATTGTTTCATAAAAACACGCTATTTGCTCTGACAGTGGGAATTAATTATTAAATTAATTAATGTGACTTATATGTTTTGAATTTTGTAAAATAGACTTCATTTTTGAATTCGGAATATCAAATATATCTTAGGGTGAATTTTTGGGATTTTTCTGAAAAACTTCAATTTTTGATGAATAGTGAAACCACTAAGTGGTACTTATAAAAACTGATTTTTCCGCTTAAATGAAATTTTTCCATCATTGTGTTTTTAATTTCAAAAATCCTACATACATGGTTGTCATTAATAAGTAAAATGTGGTTCAATGGGATTAAAATAATTTTTTAGTGAATAGTAACTTTTAAGTTCTTAATCGCGATTAGTGGTAATTAGTGTAGTTTAAGGTAAAAATAATGATTTAATAATTTGAAATGACCTAGACACATGTCCTACCCTTATTTTATGTGTCATGGCCGACCAAGACAAGCCATGGGTCAACTTGGGGACCCCATGGAGACATTTTGGTTGGGAAATGACATAAATAACTTTTTTATTTAATGTAAAAGTAAAAATGACACCAACATAACATGTTTTACGAAAACAATTTTTAAATGGGGTTATACAAGTAAGATTTTTTATTATAAATATTCATTGTAAAGATAAAAAGATTTCATACATCATAGTATTTTTTTTATAATTTTTAGACATTAAATAAATTAAATTATTTATGACATAATAATGATGCAGCGATGACATCATTATTTGACGATTTAAATAAAATAAAAAGATAATGTAAAATTTATGCACTAAACATGTCCAAAACTTATTGGATGGGTGGATTTCGAACCCTTATCACCTTATCCACGAATTATATCAATGTGGGACCTTTTAAAACCGAAACACATTTTCAAATAAAGTAATATTTCTTTACTTTCCAAAAGTGCCCCTCCTCTCCTCTTATAAAAGGCCCCCACCTCTACCTCCTTACACACACTCCCAAAGCCTTTGTATCAGCCAAACACTGCCCATTTTGGCTCTCCACATCACTATCTTACTCTTTGAAACCTCACTTTGGGCATAAGTCTTCCCAAGGAAGCCTTTGAGCTCAAACTAAGGGGAGTTACCCGATTTTAAGGTAATGTCTTCTTTTGAGTCCTTTTGTTTTATTTTGCTTCTCCAACCCCCTAAACTCTTTTTATTCTTTTATTTTGTAACAAATCCAGTATCTTAAATATACTAGGATGTTTTTATAAGAATTATTCGAGCTACAATTACACACACCTTCATCTAATGGTTAGAGAACATACTGTTTCCGTGGATGGTGAATTTATGCCTCCCGAAACGATGATTGTTCAACATTCCTTTAACACCTTAAAAGGTGGCCATTAAGCTGTCACTATATTTATATATGATATATAATATGTTTATGGTTTCCTTAAGCTTCTGTATTTTTCATTTTGGGCATACCTTTATGGTTTCCATTATGGGTAAACACGATATCTTCATTTAAGGAAGTGCGGACTACCGCCCCCTCATAGTGATGTGATTCGTTAATGCCATATGTGGGACGTGTAAAGGATGGATTTAAAGTTATTATATATGATTTTATACTGGAATTATAATATACCTCTATATAATTATTATTTCTTTCCATTAAATTATGAGATAGAAATGAAAGTAGCGTTCATGCATACGTACGGCTTACCGTCTCCATAAACAGTGCATTTCATTTCTTATCCCCAAATGTAATGTACTATTAAAAGTACATGTGTATAATGGATATATATAATGAATGATATATCTAAATGATGAATATAATTCTTGAATTAAAATATAAATACCTCTCATTTAGTTTTAATTCCAAAGAAATGAAAGTAGCGTTCATGCGTACGTACGGCTTACCGTCTCCATGAACGGTGCATTTAATTTCTTAACTATAAATGATTATGTAATATTATAAATACATGTATATGATGGATATATATGATATATATGATATCCAAATCAGGAATGTCATTCTGGATATAAGGAACCTTTGACCACACGAAAAACATGTAATTGTAAGAAGTCCACTTTCGACTAAAGAACCAAATATCGACAAAACAAACATTATTAACTTAAATGGTTGCATAATGTTTATAACATGGCAATAAGTGATATAAAAGGAATAATTAAATTTAAAAAGTTTCTTAATCAAGTAGAAATTAACTCAATTTTATTATTCAGGACGTTAAAGAACGATCGAGTCAAGTCGGACACGAGGTAAGGGATCTTACTCCTCTCTTTCTTTTTAAGTACACTCTTTATGTCATTCCTTTTAAAGATCATATTTCTTGTTATTGGGATGTTCTTTTATATTACTATTATTTTAATTTTTATGTTCTTGTGATGAGAGACCCTATTCTCTCTCATCAATCCATTTTGGAAGTTTTGAGTGGCGTCGTTAGGCTGCCGAATTTTCGTAAGAGATCTAACCTCTCTCTTTCTTTTTAAGTACTCTCCTTTGTGTCACTTCTTTTAAGCTCCTCTTTGTTATGTTGGGGGATTTTGTTTTATATTATTCTTGATGTAAATTCTATTGTAATATGATGGGATACTCTATTTGATCTCATCAATCCATTTTGGAAGTTTTAAGTGGCGACGTTAGGCTGTCGAGTTTTCGTAAGGGATTTTTCATCTCACTTTTATTCCCGTGAGATTTATGATACATTTGCCACAATTTCCTTTGAGTGGTGTATGTACTGACGATTATATTACTCATTGTGTAATATTCTTTCATTTATGAGTATTTACATCAATGATGTATTGTCCTTATTTCACGGGGCGTATGTTTCGAAAGATACCCATGTCGGTAAGGGAACCTTTCACCCTCCTCTTTTTAAAAGACTTCTTTTGTTGGGTATTTTAATTTACATATTTTTATGTTGGGATATGTTCTCATATATCCTTATTGATGTAAATTTTATGTCCAAGTGATGAGATACTTTTTTTTATCTCTCATCAACTCATTTTGATGTGACGTCGTTAGGCTGTCAAGGGAACTTCTTAACCCAATTTCGATTTCTTTGGGTTCAACATGTAGTTATTGAATATGTCATCCTTTGAATATGTGTCAATGACCTTTGATTATTTTACACTTAATATCCAATTATATTTTGTGTATTCGTTTGTCACACATAATTAAGTAATTGATTTATCCTTAAACCAAGGATACCGTCTTTGTAAGGGACTTCGTCTCAATCTCCTTTCATTGAGGAATATTTCATTTTATACACAACTTTCTTTTATATGGTGTATAAACCCATTTGACTTTTACTTTTATACAAAAGGAATCTTATTCTATGAATCGTTTTACTAAACGACAAAAAGGAATGTTTTTTTTACGTACGCGGTGACAACGACCTTTTTCGCCGCCGTGAGTATTATTTGATCTTTGTCTTCCTCAACAAGCCGTTATGTTTTTAAAATAAAATAAATACCATATAATCTTTTATGTATTTTGGTATTGAAAATGGTTTTGATAAATGATTCTATTATGTCAATATATTTAAATGATATATTGTGATTGAAATGTGGAAATGTTATCATTCCTTTATATTGGTTTTATGTGTTATAATTTTATAATGGTACTTGGACATTTTATGGGTGGTTATGTGATAAACCATATGACGGGTGGTGCCGTGAATACCAGGATGGGTGGTTACGTTATAACCTCCAATGCATTGGGTATGGAAGTCGACCGTATGGTTATTCCATTAAGTATGTATGGAAGTTGGCTGAATGGCTATTCCATTAAGTTATATGTGTGGGAGTAGACCTTATGGTTATTCCACTTAAGTATGTTTATGTCCCAAATTACCTTTATATGTTATGTGATATTTATATGGGTTTTATTGTAATATTTTGGTTACAGAAGGGTAAGTAATGAACTTTTATTCAACGAAGAGTTTTTAGCACTTCGAAAAGGTGAAAAGTATTACTTTGATAAAGTATACATGGTTTACATGTTGTTTTTAAAAACTAACTGTTTTCATTCTTTGTGTATCCCTTACTGAGATTTTTATGCTCATCCCAAGTTTTTGAAATGTTTTTCACAGGTCAAGGGAAAGGTACATGATGTTATGATAGTGTCAAGGATTTTTCAAGAAAGAATCCATGTTTTATTTTAAATATGTTTCTGTTAATGGGAAGAATGAATACTGTCTTTTATGTAACCACTTTGTTTAAATGTGGAATGTAATGCAAGTTTCATGATCTAATTCTCTAAAACTCTAAACCTGAAAATATCCTCAATGTGTAATCTTGTAATAACTCAATATTAAGTAAGGTTTAAGGCTGGGGCCTTATAGTTGGTATCAAAGGTCGGTTTAGATAACTTTAGAGGTTAGGGTATTCTTTAAGCATAAGTGACATTACCATAATGGTTAGGATTTTAGAAAGAGTCCTAGTTTTAGATAAAGTGAATGAGTAAGTATATCTTAGTGTTTATCATCCTCATTAGTACATGATGGTTTTTTTGATATACTCACACTGACCTTTTTGGTTTTAATAAATGTCTAGATCTAGCAGGCACTAAAGTGACCATTGGTTTGAAGGAAATTGTGGTGGTTCTCTGATTAAGAGACTATATGAAATGGGGTGTTCAATGAGTAATCTCATGGTTGTTCTAAACCAACTATCAAGGAGTCATGATCAACCACTTTAACCTTGGTATGTTCTATAATGCATCATGTACGATATGACCAATCGATGTGGAAGTTCAGGTAATAATTATAAAGGTAACCATTTGGGTGTATATGATCCTTACTTTTGAGGTAATTATGGGTTACTATATGTTATGATGGAAGTGAAAGGCATGAGATAAACTTGAGGTTAAAATATGTTATGTTTATTTTTGAAGATTTTATCTCATTTTGGAAAATGTTTTGAGAATTATATAGTTTTGGAAAAAGGACAACACGCAGACCGTGTGACAACCCGTCGCGTCGGCGAAGCTGCGGGAATCGAACCCACAACCAAAGTGCAACTGGTATTTATCGCCTACCACTGGACTACGTGAAGTCCCTAGTTAGTTTGACTGATTCTTTTTAGTTAGATGATTTTATGAATTAATAGTAAGTTGTTTCTGGGTTATCTATGGAAATTTATTAACCTATCATGAAGGATATGTGATTAAGTTAATTACTTTTCAATACGAGACATTAAGAGCAACTGATGTTGTTTGGAGATAAATGTTACGATTTAGCTTGGAAGACTATGTGACTAAATCCTTCAAATATTTGGGTTTCAATCTTATATTGGTTTACTTTGAATAATTTTATGGACAAATTGGTTATCGAATGGTCCTCGTTGAACTTTGGGTTTTGTTGGACAAATTTTGGAGATTAAGAATAGTTTTTCTTTTTATAAAGGGTTATCCTTTTCTGGATTATCTAATCTTGTACTAACCTTTTTGGTTTTGGTTTTGGTTAAAGTCTAAAGACATGGGAATTATATTGTTCTCTTTTGTGGATTAGGTGATTCTCTAGAAGTTGATTATAGTACTCTTAATGCGAACAAGTCTCCCTAAATACTCATCTTTTGGAAAAAATATGAGTTAAGTAAAAGTTGAAAGTCAACATGATAAGTGATTATGTTTCCTTATGAATAAATTCCTAAATAAAAATTAGCTTAAAACAAAAATTTTGTCTATTAACTTTTCCTACTGGGGAATCGAATACCGTTTAACCCATCACAAGTTTTTGATTTTCTTATGGTTAACTTTCTCCTAGACATGTTTACTATCACTCTCCCTCAAGAACATGACCCTTTGCTTTTTCTTCCATGTCCATGTTTTCCTACATGGAATCATAGTATGGGTTAACTCAGGTGACCTCTGTACTTATCTTCCTTCATTTTGAAGTGATTGTTTTACCGACTCTTCTTCCAATGTGGGACATTCAAGGATGTTTCCAAGCTCAATTTTAAAAATTGTGAGGACGCAATTTCCAAAAGGGGGGAAGGATGTAACACCCCAGGTAAATAAAGAATATGACATTTTCATATTTATCCATATTTGTGAATAAAATATTAATATGACCTTAAAGGGGACGCTATGCTCGATGGCGTACCCAACACACAACAACGAGTTTCTTGGAAATCTTACGTTGCACTCTAATAATAAAATAATATTATTTTAAAAGGTAGTTAACATGTAGCCGTTGTATTTGCGGGAATGGATATAAATAACTAAAATATTATTATATATGTTTTTAATTTTTTTACATTTATCCAATAAAAGATAAAGGCTTAAAATAAGGAAAGAATTCAATTTTAGGCGTATATGCCCTAGTTTTCACTAAAGGTTCACTTATCGCCTTTTGATGGCGAACCATCATTAAATATAGTTTTGTTCACTCTTATTCATTCTATTGGACCAAATAAAACTCTTCTTAATAATTGGGGCATCAAAATTTACTTTGTGTAATTTTTTGGTATCTTTCCGATAAAGTTCATTTTTTAATGAATAGTGTAAAATGTTGTATTTTAATTAAAAACCACTTTTTAATCTAATTTATTTATATGATTAGATTATCTTTTTAATTGGTTTTAAAGTTAAATCAGAATATATTTTTACAATTAAATCCAATAGTGGTCGTTGGAATTAATTTCACTTTGAAATCAGACTTAAACTAGAGTCAATCTTTTGATACTTATTGTTTCATAAAAACACGCTATTTGCTCTGACAGCGGGAATTAATTATTAAATTAATTAATGTGACTTATATGTTTTTAATTTTGTAAAATATACTTCATTTTTGAATTCGGAATATCAAATATATCTTAGGGTGAATTTTTGAGATTTTTCTGAAAAACTTCAATTTTTGATGAATAGTGAAACCACTAAGTGGTACTTATAAAAACTGATTTTTCCGCTTAAATGAAATTTTGCCATCATTGTGTTTTGAATTTAAAAAATCCAACATACATGTTTGTCATTAAGAAGTAAAATGTGGTTCAATGGGATTAAAATAATTTTTTAGTGAATAGTAACTTTTAAGTTCTTAATCGCGATTAGTGGTAATTAGTGTAGTTTAAGGTAAAAATAATGCTTTATTAATATAAAATGACCTAGACACACGTCCTAACCTTATTTGATGTGTCATGGACGACCAAGACAAGCCAAGGGTCAACTTGGGGACCCCATGGAGACATTTTGGTTTGGAAATGACATGAATAACTTTTTATTTAATGTAAAAGTAAAAATGACACAAACATAATATGTTTTATGAAAACAATTTTTAAATGGGGTTATACAAGTCATATTTTTGATTATAAATATTCATTGGAAAGCTAAAAAGATTTCCTACATCATAGTATTTTTTTATAATTTTTAGACATTAAATAAATTAAATTATTTATGACATAATAATGATGCAGCGATGACATCATTATTTGACGATTTAAATAAAATGAAAAGATAATGTAAAATCTATGAACTACACATGTCCAAAACTTATTGGATGGGTGGATTTAGAACCCTTATCACCTTATCCACGAATTATATCAATGTGGGACCTTTTAAAACTGAAATACATTTTCAAATAAAGTAATATTTCTTTACTTTCCAAAAGTGACCCTCCTCTCCTCTTATAAAAGGCCCCCACCTCTACCTCCTTACACACACTCCCAAAGCCTTTTGATCGGCCAACCCCTGCCCATTTTGGCTCTCCACATCCCTCTATTACTCCTTGAAGCCTCACTTTGGGCAGAAGTCTTCCCAAGGAAGCCTTTGAGCTCAAACTAAGGGGAGTTACCCGATTTTAAGGTAATGTCTTCTTTTGAGTCCTTTTGTTTTATTTTGCTTCTCCAACCCCCTAAACTCTTTTTATTATTTTCTTTTGTAACAACTAAAGTATATTAAATATACTAGGATGTTTTTATAAGAAGTATTCGAGCTACACTTACACAAACCTTCATATAATGGTTAAAGAACATACTGTTTCCATGGATGGTGAATTTATGCCTCCCAAAATGATGATTGTTCAACATTCCTTTAACACCTTCAAAGGTGGCCATTAAGATGTCACTATATTTATATATGATATATAATATGTTTATGTTTTCCTTAGGCTTCTGTATTTTTCATTTTGGGCATACCTTTATGGTTTCCATTATTGGTAAACACGATATCTTCATTTAAGGAAGTGCGGACTACCGCCCCCTCAAAGTGATGTGATTCGTTAATGCCATATGTGGGATGTGTAAAGGATGGATTTAAAGTTATTATATATGATTTTATACTGGAATTATAATATACCTCTATATCATTATTATTTCTTTCCATTAAATTATGAGATAGAAATGAAATTAGCGTTCATGCGTACGTACGGCTTACCGTCTCCATAAACGGTGCATTTCATTTCTTATCCCCAAATGTAATTTACTATTAAAATTACATGTGTATAATGGATATATATAATTAATGATATATCTAAATGATTAATATAATTCTGGAATTAAAATATAAATACCTCTCATTTAGTTTTAATTCCAAAGAAATGAAAGTAGCGTTCATGCGTACGTACGGCTTACCGTCTCCATGAACGGTGCATTTCATTTCTTACCTATAAATGATTATGTAATATTATAAATACATGTATATGCTGGATATATATGATATATATGATATCAAAATCAGGAATGTAATTCTGTATATAAAGAACCTTTGACCACACGAACAACATGTAATTGTAAGAAGTCCACTTTCGACTAAAGAACCTAATATCGACAAAACAATCATTATTAACTTAAATGGTTACATAATGTTTATAACATGGTAATAAGTGATATAAAAGGAATAATGAACTTTAAAAAGGTTCTTAATCAAGTATAAATTAACTCAAGTTTATTATTCAGGACGTTAAAGAACGATCGAGTCAAGTCGGACCTGAGGTAAGGGATCTTACTCCTCTCTTTCTTTTTAAGTACACTCTTTATGTCATTCCTTTTAAAGATCATCTTTCTTGTTATTGGGATGTTCTTTTATATTAATCTTATTTTAATTTTTATGTTCTTGTGATGAGAGACCCTATTCTCTCTCATCAATCCATTTTGGAAGTTTTGAGTGGCGTCTTTAGGCTGCTGAATTTTCATAAGAGATCTAACCTCTCTCTTTCTTTTTAAGTACTCTCCTTTGTGTAACTTATTTTAAGATCCTCTTTGTTATGTTGGTGGATTTTATTTTATATTACTCTTGCTGTAAATTCTATTGTAATATGATGGGATACTCTATTTGATCTCATCAATCCATTTTGAAAGTTTTAAGTGGCGTCGTTAGGCTGCCGAGTTTTCGTAAGGGATTTTTCATCTCAATTTATTCCCGTGAGATTTATGATACATTTGCCACAATTTCCTTTGAGTGGTGTATGTACTGACCATTATATTACTCATTGTGTAATATTCTTTCATTTATGAGTATTTACATCAATGATGTATTGTCCTTATTTCACAGGGCGTATGTTTCGAAAGATACCCATGTCGGTAAGGGAACCTTTCACCCTCCTCTTTTTAAAAGACTTCTTTTGTTGGGTCTTTTAATTTACATATTGTTATGTTGGGATATGTTCTCATATATCCTTATTGATGTAAATTTTATGTCCAAGTGATGAGATACTTTTTTTTATCTCTCATCAACTCATTTTGATGTGACGATGTTAGGCTGTCAAGGGAACTTCTTAACCCAATTTCGATTTCTTTGGGTTCAACATGTAGTTATTGAATATGTCATCCTTTGAATATGTGTGAATGACCTTTGATTATTTTACACTTAATATCCAATTATATTTTGTGTATTTGTTTGTCACACATAATTATGTAATTGATTTATCCTTAAACCAAGGATACCATCTTTTTAAGGGACTTTGTCTCAATCTCCTTTCATTGAGGCATATTTTGTTTTATACATAACTTTCTTTTATACGGTGTATAAACCCATTTGACTTTTACTTTTATACAAAAGGAATCTTATTCTACTAAGTGTTTTACTAAACGACAAAAAGGAATGTTTTTTTTACGTACGTGGTGACAATGACCTTTTCCGCCGGCACGAGTATTATTTGATCTTTGGCTTCCTCAACATGCCGTAATGTTTTTAAAATAAAATAAATACCATATACTCTTTTATGTATTTTGGTATTGAAAATGGTTTTGATAAATGATTCTATTATGTCAATATATTTAAATGATATATTGTGATTGAAATGTGGAAATGTTATCATTCCTTTATATTGGTTTTATGTGTTATAATTTTATAATGGTACTTGGACATTTTACGGGTGGTTACGTGATAAACCATATGACGGGTGGTGCCGTGAATACCAGGACGGGTGGTTACGTTATAACCTCCAATGCATTGGGTATGGAAGTCGGCCGTATGGCTATTCCATTAAGTATGTATGGAAGTTGGCCGAATGGATATTCCATCAAGTGATATGTGTGGGAGTAGACCTTATGGTTATTCCACTTAAGTATGTTTATGTCCCAAGTTACCTTTATATGTTATGTGATATTTATATGAGTTCTATGGTAATATTTTGCTTACAGAAGGGTATTTAATGAACTTTTATTCAACGAATAGTTTTTACTACTTCGAAAAGGTGAAAAGTATTACTTTGATAAAGTATACATGGTTTACTTGTTGTTTTGAAAAACTAACAGTTTTCATTCTTTGTGTATCCCTTACTGAGCTTTTTATGCTCATCCCAAGTTTTTGAAATGTTTTTCATAGGTCAAGGGAAAGGTACATGATGTGATGATAGTGTCAAGGATTTTTCAAGGAAGAATCCATGTTTTATTTTAAATATGTTTCCGTTGATGGGAAGAATGAATATTGTCTTTTATGTAACCACTTTGTTTAAATGTGGAATGTAATGAAAGTTTCATGATCTAATTCTCTAAAACTCTAAACCTGAAAAGATCCTCAATGTGTAATCTTGTAATAACTCAAGATTAAGTAAGGTTTAAGGCTAGGGCCTTATAGATAGAAATTTCACAAGTGGTGGATCATTATTTATTGGCAAGAAATGTGTTGGATGGTTGAGTAAAAAATAAGAAATCACTTCTCTCAGCACTACTGAAGTTGAGTATATCTCTAAAATAAAGGCTTGTAATAAACTATTATGGATGAAACAATAATTGATAGATATTGTTGATGAAGTGAAACACCCGATGGTGATTCACTGTGATAACAAGAGCGAAATTGATCGTACGAAGAATCATGTTTAGGATTATTGTATAAAAAAATTGAAATCAGATATCACTTTAGCAAGGAAAAGGTTTAAAAAGACATGATTAAAATGGATCATGTTGTCACTGATGATCAAGCGGATGATATACCAAAGAAGTCATTGTCAGTACAGGTGTTTGAGAATCGCATGATGAACCTCAGAGTTCAACCACCTCCTAGTTTATTAGGAGGTTATGAGTGTTCCCCTCTCCCTAAAAATGAGGTTATGAGTGTTCCCCTCTCCCTAAATGTGCTCACTTTTTTATTTTTTTTGTGGAAGTGATGTAGGTTTATGGGGGATATATGATCTAGTGGGAGTATGTTCTGAGCTCTATAATGTGAAAATACTAGTATTTGGGCCTATTTATAATGGGGTAGAAATGGATAAATTCAATGTGGAAATGTGGAGAATGAAATGGGTTTTATGGTTATAGGAAAAATGGAGAATAGAGAAAGCCATAAATGCTACAATGAGGGATAAAAGAGAAATTAAATGTGGTACAAAGGAGAGAATGTGAAGGGAGAAAACTATCCAGTGTTATGAGGAAATAGTCAGAGCTTTATTCTGAACACATGAGAACATAATTCATATCTTCCCTCTTGTTTTCTACACTGATCATTACTCACGTAGTCTTAGAGTGATGGCTAAGCTGATTCTTGTGTGTCAGATTTTAATAGTGGATGGTTCTATGTTGAATTTATCTATATATTTCCAAAAAACCCAAATGGAGAGATTATTGGAACCAATGTCATTCTTTACATTAAATGGATTATAGTTTGTGTTTTTTTTTAATCCTCTCATGGATGATTAGGGAGATTACAAGTAAAGGAATCATAAATTTCAAGTCATAAGTAGTATTGAAGGTGGCATCATTTCTTAGTGTTTGATAAATTTTTGGGATCCAAAATTTGGAGTATGGAAAGCATTGAGAAAGTTGGTTTTTCTTAAAGTCCTTATGAAAATATGAAAAATAATTGAGTTTTGAGAAAATGGGCTTTATGATTTGTGTTTTTTGAAGGATTAAAGTTTTTTAATGGTGTGCTCTGTGATTATGATGGACTTCACGCTCGGAGATGGTGTTCCTTATGGTTTTGAGAATTAGAAATTTGTGGTTAGTGGTGGAAGGATTTATGATTAAGATGAGTTCCATGGAGGATTTTTATGGAAATATCCATGGTTATGAAGAGCTTTGGGAAGATAGAAGTTCCTTGAAGATTTGCGAATGAAGGTACGCCACAAATATGATTTTGATGGATATAGAAAATACGATGGTGGTCTTAGAGCATTGTGAACGTCCAAGCCTATAAATAAGAGACTACCCCTATTCACTTTGTATGTTTTTTTCAAGGAAAATCTATAATAACTTTGATTTTGCAAAGCCAGGGGAACTCCAAAAAAATAGATATTATATGAGAGCTTCAGCATCGCGAAAAGACCTAAAAATTCTTGACTAATGCCAATGATTTTGATTAAATAGTGCTTCGCGATGATGGGGTATTCTATATTTAATTTTTGAGCCTCAAGAAGGAAGGTTTTTTTTAAGGAAGAGGTGATTTGTAAAGGCATTGGGTTCCGCAAAGGCAGGGGTGCTTCATGAAGTAGTGAGCTTTGTGAAGGAGCTTCATGAAGGAGCTTTGCAAAAAGGCAGTTTTGAACATCTGGTTTTTAGTGAAGAGGGGTTCCAAAGTGCATCAACTCAAGTATTTGATTCAAGAAGTATCTCAGGCTAGACAGAGACAAAGACTTTAATGCCAATCTATTGAAGTGACCTTCATGTCAATAAATTGAGTTTGACTTCTCTTAGAGTAGTGAGCAAGGGGGAGTCGACGGAAGTGCTCAGAGGGATGCAGTGAGCTATCCCTGAATTATTGTAAAGGTAGTTTGTCTGGTACAGAGTGATTGTGACTGAACTTTTGTATTCCAAAACTAGTGAAGATTAATAAATTTTTATATGATCGACACACTATCGGTGTATGTTCCTTGGATGTATCCCTTAGAGCAGAACCAATTAAAAGTTTTGTGTCAGCTCTTTTCATGTGAATGTTTGATTTCTAATCATATCCATCATACAGGATGAACGAGTTCCTACCAATGTGGGAATGAGATTCATCACTTTAAAAGAAAAATTTGACACCCTTATTTTTCCATCCCCTATAAGGGTGTCTCAGGGTCCTATAGAATCATCTCAAATTATATTTATTTTAATATTTTTAATAATATTAATGTGATATTTATATTAATAAAATAATTACTACATTGGTTTTGTATAATTATTTAATATACTTATTTATTGGTTAAAAATTAAAAATAAAATAATATGGAGAAGATAAATCCTATAGCCTCCATAAGAATACTTATAGTCAAATACATCTCCAAGAAAATCCTATATTAAAAATGTTATATTTATTAAAACATTAATGTGACAACTTTAATATCACTTTAAATAAAATATTATTAGTGACTCAATCTTTTCTATATGGATCCAAATGGTCTATAACTCAACCCTTGGATGATTATGGTCGATATATACTTGACAGATAAGAATTGGTCCTGTTTTTTTGGTCTTTTAATGGTTATTATCATTTTAAAAAAATTATTCTTTTGATTTTTCATCAATTAAATAATTTCTGCATCATCAATATATAAGCCTTTAAACTAATTATTTATTTCTTAAAAATTACAAATAAATTACCATGATAAATAAAAACAATTTAAATTTCAAATGAGTATTTATAGTCGAATTTATATTCTATATAAACTTATTTTAAAAATGATAAATTTATTAAAATTTGAGTAAAACATATTTAACTTTTCTTTAAATAAAATATATTAAATGTTCTAATATAATCCAAGTGGCTTTCAAAGGGTACCATTTCGACCTAAGGATGATTTAGGTTGAAAAATAACTCATCCAATTGTATTAGAATAAGTGTTAGGGTAATTTTATAATATTATATTAACTATTAATTACCCAATTTACCTTTTTTTAATATTAACAAAAATTACTAAAGTTACTATTCATAAGGCCCAAAAAATAAAATAAAGATATTTACATAATTTTTATCTGCTAATTCCAAATATGTAATCCATTTTTCAAAATTCAAAACACAGAGGTTTCATTAATTAATTAAAAATTAATCTCATTGTGGGAATAAAAAATGGGTTTTAAAAGTTAAAATATTATAAAAGATTGAAATGTTTTTACATATAAATTCATTATAAAATTAATGTCAATGACCAAAATTATATATACTAATAAAAACATATTATATCTATAATTTAAAATAATACAATAATATAATTTAACCATATAAATTATTTCCATGAAAAAAGTTGTTTTCAATTAAAATTTAGTATATTTTTACAATTCATCAAAACATGAAACTTATCAGAAAAATATCAAAAATTCATCCAACGTAAATTTTTATATCCCAGTTCTAAATAAGAAGATTATTTTTTAAAATAGAATATATAAAAGTGTTAAAAATAGATTTAAAATGGGTGTTCCATCAAAAGGCGGTAAAACTGCATTTTTTGAAAAATACTTCTTTCATCCGAAAAATTAAATTTGTTCATATATCATGTCTATAAAACATATAAAATGAATTTTAAACATTATATTTGATATATTAAATATATTTTTCTTTAATAAAATCCATCGAGAGAGATTTTATTATTTAATAAACTCACTTATTCTTATTCAAAACGTTTTTCAGAAAAACGTCTCATTTTATTTAAGAAGGGTTTTATATTCATTTATAATTAATTTCTCACCAAATAATTATTTGTATATACATGTGTAAAGAATATTTTCATAATTCAGTTTTCCATTCTCTCCATTATAATGACTAAGTTATAAGGTATCATAATAATATTTAGTTGTTCGCTTAAACTCAGTTTTTCTTGAAATGAAATCTATAAAAATAAAATGAAATTGTGTGTAACACAAACAAAGAATGGTGTTGCATATACCTAAAGCTAGTCCGGTGTTTCGTGTAGTGCAATATAATAATGGGGTAGCATAAAACACAAGACATCAAAGAAATTAAAAAGAATTTATCTCATAAAAATATCAGGGTGTTACAAATTTCATTTACCTGAGCCAAATAATTCTATCAAATCATTAGTAATTAATTAAATATACATGATTCACTCTAGTTTGTAAATTATCCATCTTACTCATTCGATATCATTAACTTAAAATTTTAAAACATGGAATCGTGGTATTCCTAAGAAATCCATGTCTCCTAAATCAGTCAAGTAAAGAAATAAAGCTAACTATGGGCTTGAAATTTTCTTTTAATGTTCAAGAAGAGATATTAAACCGAAAATATAGGTAATTAAAATAATAATGATTGTAAAAGAAAATTCCTTATATAAATGATGCTTCAGCTGGGTTGCTCGGGTCATGTTCCTTTAGTTCTATTATGCAGTAGTTTCATGATGTGTTTTTATTTTACAACCTGTATTCTGTTCAGTTACACCATTATTATTTCAAATTCGTTTATGGTCCTAAAACATATGAATAAAAACAAATTAAAGTGTAGGAATGTTCAATTATAATACAATAGGAATGAGGGAAGAGTGGACTAGGGCAAAAAAATAGGGTTGCCTCCCGGAATCACTTTTTTTTAATATCGTTGGTTTGACTCAAAAAAATGAAACAAATTTAAAAATACTAGAATATAAGATTCCCTCCACCATAATAAATCAATGTAATTTATTCAATACATTATAATTTATTTTTTATTTTAATATAATTAAGATTGATTTACTATATTTAATTAAATATAAAGGGAAGGTACTACCTGGTTGGTCTTCATTGGTAATCACGGTGAAGGAGTGTAATATCCTCCACTGGTTCTTGAGGCATTGTCACATGGTATTTATTAATCCTATACCCATTTATAATGAATGGGATTCCTCCTACTTACCTTCTAATCTGAATATAACTAAAAAGGTATACATAAACAACATTAAAAGGTCCTTCCCACCAAGAATGGAATTTACCTAACATCAGTTTGAGTTTGGAGTTATATAAGAGCACTTGATCTTCATGTTTAAGGGTTATTGGTTGAATTTTCTTGGAATGATATATCATTGTTCTCTCTTTTTAAATCATTGAATTTTAAAAATACCACCTCTTTATTTCATCTAAATATTACAGATGTAATATCCTTTCTTCCCCAACTCTATCAAGGTTCATATTCATCTATTTCACGACCCAGTAGTCTCTGTGCTTCAATTTCATCGAAGGTGAAATCTCTTCCCAAAAATTTATCTATAGGGACTCATTCCCATGGGTGTATTATAGGTGGTCCTATAATCCCATATGGTATCATCCAACTTTTGGATCCAGTCCTTACTGTTGGGTTTTACTATCTTTTCTAGAATTCCTTAGATTTCTCTCCTGGAAACCTCTGCTTGTTGATCTCTCAATAGATGATAGGGGGTTGGTGTTTTATGGTTCACCCTATACCATTTTAATAATGCATCTATTTTACAATTTTATAAGTGTTCATCTTGGTTTCTAATGATTGATCATGGTACTAAAAACATGAAAATTATGTTATTCCTGACAAAATCATAAATGAATTTAGTATCGTCAGTCCTAGGGGATTTTTCTATCAACAATTTTGAAACATAATCAACAGAGAGTGGAATATAAGAACAACCAAATGAAATTGGGAATGTTCTCATGAAGTCTATACCCCATACTTAAAAATTTTTATAGAAGTTAATTGTTTTTTTGGGCATTACTTTCCATATTGATATGTTTCTGGAAAACTAAAATTTTTCAAAAAAATTACAAAACTCAGGTGAATATTTAAATAATATGGCCCAATAAATTCCAGATTCTAAGACTTTCCTTATTTTCCTTTGGGAACATAAATGCACTCCATAAGCTAATGTATGGTAGAATATAAATACTGATTCAATTTCACTTTTAGGGAGACATCTTCTAATTACAATATCAGTGCACATTTTTCAATAGAATGAGTCATCCCAAAAATAAAACCTAGAGTTAGATTTTAGTTTTTGTAGCTGATGAGAGTTCAGACAAAAGGGTGCCTGATATATGAACAAATAATTGACATTGTTGGGGTACCATGGAAATTTACCATCAATGATGTATATTTTTTCTCTAGGAATCTCATCATTCAGTGGTTTATGGTTTGGAATATATACTTCAGTGAAATTGGGTAATTGACGGAGATGGTCAGCCACTTTATTTTTGGTTCCCTTCTTATCCTTGATCTCTTGGTGGAACTACTTTAAGAAAATAATCCATCTTACCAGCCATATAATAACATCATCCT
This sequence comes from Viscum album, assembly GCA_963277665.1. NCBI lineage: Eukaryota > Viridiplantae > Streptophyta > Magnoliopsida > Santalales > Viscaceae > Viscum > Viscum album. The sequence continues at coordinate 123,997,145 of OY728160.1, read as the reverse complement.
TTATCATTAGATACCTTCAAGTACATGATCAAAGAAAAAAAACATTAGTTCCAAGTAGATAATATATGAATCTCTCTAGAGAAAATACAAATTCAATGAAATCCTTTTATATAGTCATGTAATTTATTTGTGTAGAATCCAATGTCCTTGATGCATAGGAAATGACTTGAGGATTTTTGTCAATTATTTGTGAGATGTTTTCTCCCACATATTTATCTAATACATTACAGAGTAATTTGAAGAGATGGTCCCAGTTGGGTGGTTTCATTATTGGTGGTGTGATGATCCTTTTTTTAATTCATCAAATTCCTTCCATTAATCAATATCAACATTAAACTCAAATTATTTCAATAATAACCTTTACAGTTGTAGACAAATATTGCGGAAATATTTTATAAATATTCAGTAGAAACCTTCATAGGCTAAAAATGATCTAACATGCTTGATAAAAGTTAGATATAGAAATTATTTGATTAATTTAACCATTAAATTATCAACCTCAATTCCTTTCTCTGAAATTATGTGGCCTAACACTATTACTTTTCTAACTGTGAAATGGAATTTTTGAATTATAAAACAATATTTTTTTTCAATTCATGTTTTTAATAATTTTTTAAAATTACATAATCATTAATCAAAATAATTCCCAAAAACTGTGAAATCATTGAGAAATATATCCAGGAAATCCTTAATATGATCTGAGAAAATACTCACCACACACCTTTGAAATGTACATGTGGATTTGTATAGCCCAAAAAACATCTTATTTTAAGTGAAAGTTCCAAAAGTAATGGTGAAATTTATATTATCTAGGTATTTCAGTACAATTGGTAATTGGAAATATCTAGATAAACCTTCTAAAAAGAAATAATGAGATTTTCCAGCTAATCTTTTTATAATTTGATTGATGAATGGGATAGGAAATTCTCCTTTACAAGTAGCTTGATTTAGATTCCTAAAATTTACATACAATATTCAATTCTTTTTCACTCCCATGGGTATTATATCATTTCTTTTGTTTTTAACAGTGGTCATTCTAGTATTCTTTGGGATTACATGAATGGAACCGACCCATTGGGAATTAGAGATTGGGTAAATAATGTCAAATGCTATAAATTTCTATATCTCTTTCTTAACAACTACCATGATGGTGGGATTAATTATTATATGAGGTTTTATAACTAGTTGGTAATCACTTTATAAAAAAAATCTATGAGATAAGACAATGGTTTTTATTTTGGGTACATCACCTAAAATCCATCTTATGGCTTGGGGTTTTCTTTTGATAATTTCAATAAGAGTTTTTTCTTAGGAATGGGAAAGGTTATTTGCAATTATCAATGGTAATTTCTCTCCTTCTTTAAGGTAATCATAATTTAAATAACTTGGTAATGTATTTTACTCCATAATTAGGGGTTGTTCAAGGGATGATATTTATTTGAGGTTTCCTACTTCTAAGGATAGAATATTCTGTATCATGTCATACTATTTTAATAAATCATAAAGAAATCAGAATTTACCTCTTACTGTAATTTAAAATTAGAATGTTCCGATTTCAGGGTACCGGTACTTTCAAATGAAAATTTTTCTCATAAAACTAAGAATTCATGATTCATTCCTGAATGTTAAATTTTTTATGTACCTACTTCATGGGAGATAATATAAAGGGAGTGACTTCTTGAATGATTTTTCATCGCATCATGAATATTGAAGTGTGGAGTACTATCTCTAAGTTTCATTGTGAGTGTTCCTTCATGAAAATTGATGATGGTATTTTTTTTCTTTAATAATGTTCTTCATAGGATGATGGGAGAGTGTCCTGGTGCATTTTCCTCTTCCTTGGTAAGGACATAAAAGTCTTCTATAAAAATAAATCTTCTTACTTCTACTAGTACATCTTCTATGAATCCATCTAGGAAAAAAGTGGATCAATTTACTAATTATAACAGCACTCATGTAGGATTAAATTCTTTAGTCTGTAGGGATAAAAAAATTTAGTTAATCATAACATTTATTGAAGCACCCAAATCATATAATGTATTAGTAAAATTTTAGGATCCAATAGTACAAGATATAGAAAATATTCTTAGATCTTGAAATTTTTATGGCATCAGTAGTGTGATCAGTTTTGATATGATTCTTCCTAAGTTGATTCTCTCATTTTCATATAAACACCTTATTTTCATGCACATCTCCTTAAGAAATTTTTTATATTTTTTGTATTTTTTGGATGGCCTCAAGCAGTGGAATGTTGATATATACTTTATGGAAGTTTTCCTGAATTTCCCACTAAATTTTCTCCTCTCCACCCTTCTTCGAATCAGCTAATACAAAAGGGAATAGTTCCTCAATATAATTCTTTTCCATTTTCTTATTCTATAAGCGAATTTCTTTCCATTATTTCCTAAACCTAGTCTTTAAATTTTCTTGTTTCATATCCTTCTCTCCTGTATGGATGGATAGATCTTCGACTTTACTCTCAGATTATTTAGTTTTTCTTATTCAAGTGTTAGGATCTATTTTCCACTTTGTGTTATAATAACGTTCACACTTTCCTCAAGATTCTGAACTATCTATGATGGTATTTTTTCTTGATTCTTTGTAATAATTTCTATAAAACTTTTGAATTGTTCTATGATATTATCAATATTATTTTCCAATCTTGAAAATTTGGTCTATAATTGTTTCGCTTCAATTTTTGGTGCACTAGTGAAAGGCTTCTCATAATTCTTTCACTAGAAAGAAGGTGGTTGAAAGGCTTGTTGTTGTTGGAAGGGAAATTTGTATGGTTTTTGAAATGGTTCAGGGTTTAGTTATTACTAATGGAAGTGTGTCTGATTGGAAAAATGGGGTCTCACATGGTTTTGATGGCCTCCAAATCCTTATTGGGCTTCCCCTTCTCCCCATTGTTTAATTTTTTGAAATTGCCTTAGTTGGAATGCAGCTGCACAACTCTCTATACGTTTTATCTCAACACATTGATTAGTGTATTGATTTTTTGAAGAACATATACCACTTACCTAAGGTGGAGATGATTTTTATTTTACATGATTCATATAAAATTGTCACACTAAACTCGTTAGATCATGAATATTGGTTATATCTAAAGTTGATGAATCAGAAGTTTGTACCTCATGAATACCACTTATACCTACACCTCAAGTTCTGAATTGTTGTGAATTTTGAGAAATCTTTTCAATCATACCTTGGGAATATATTCATGACTTATCAATCATGGCCCATCTATATGAGGTTTCAAGTATGTTGCAGTCATTATCAAGTAATACTTTATATAAAAGAACAAGGAATTGGTGATCCTCCATTTCTAGATGTGGGAAGCTTCCATAGAGCTTCTCTAACCTCTCCCAGTACTCATAAATGGTATCTCTAGTTTATTTTCATAAGATTTAAATATCCTTTTTTATTATAGTGATACTAGATGTGGGGAGTAATATTTATATGAATCAGGTTTTTAGATCTTACCAATCATTGATCTCCCATGGTTACAGATTCTTAAACCATTCCTTAGCTTCTCCTTCGAGTGTGAATGGGAATAACCTCCACTAAAATTGTTCATTAGGTGATCCTCTCAGCATGAACCTTGAGTAAATGAAATCAAGTTCTTGGATATTTGGATTTGGTTATTCTCTTATAATACCATAAAATTTTGGAATCACGTGAATCAAATTAACACACAATTTAATATCATTATGTGCAATGGGCACAATGAGTTAGTTATTTTTATTAGTCAAATGAGGTGTGTAGAGATAGCATAGAGTTTGGTTTGGAATTCCATCTATTATTGAAATTTTAGATTGATCACTAAAATTATCATTTGAATATGTGAGGTGTATTTCCTCAAACTCTATTTTCAATTTTTTTATCAATTGGGTTACTTTTCATTCAATTTTAGGATCAAATTCAATTAAATGGTCAGTTGAACTATTAGTCAAATGAGGTGTGTAGAGATAGCATAGAGTTTGGTTTGGAATTCCATCTATTATTGAAATTTTAGATTGATCACTGAAATTATCATTTGAATATGTGAGGTGTATTTCCTCAAACTCTATTTTCAATTTTTTTATAAATTGGGTTACTTTTCATTCAATTTTAGGATCAAATTCAATTAAATGGTCAGTTGAACTATGGTTCATTCAAATTAAAGTTTTTTTATTGTTTTTGATGTTTTGAGGAACTTCTGCCCCAATAATGGTGCTAGGTATGATTCACACCTATCATGGGGCATAATGAAACAATTTTTTATTACCTAGTATAGTATAATAGTTAACCTAGGTAGTATCCCAAAGAGGAGTTCACACAAAATGGGTTTTTCACTTTTGGTTGATTTTCAGAAAGCTTATTTTTATTAGTTTGACAAATATAAGAACAAAAATCAATGTAAATTAATTTATTAAAAACAATTTATGAAATATGGTGATTGGTATGGATTTTTATATACATGGTGTTATGATATCATTGTTTTTAATTTTTACCAATTCTACTTCTACTCGCTGGTAAGAGAGAGATTCCTCTATTGATTCATCTCTCCCCTTGGCCATGTGGTAGTGGAAAGGGAATTCCTAATCAACTCTAAATTGTCCTACCCTCCTTCCTTTGTTCATGGAATTATAAAAAATCCATTTGATTAATTAAGGTAATTCCCAATTGTGAGTTATTATTCCCAAACTAACAAAAGTCCATGTCACAATACCTCACATGTGTTGGTAATCACTGAACACTCAGCACCCAACCCTAATATGTTCTATAGAAATGATATAGGAATTGGTTGGAGGGACATATGGATCATTGACCATGTAAATTGAAATAAAATGAATCTAACCCTAGCATAGATGAATTAAGAATAAAAAACTTAATTAACAATTGAAACGAATTGGCGGAAGAAAGAGAAAAGTTTTTATTCCATTAAATATAGAAACTCAAACATAGAAGTTGGTAAAGCCTCCCCCTTTCCCAATAATTCAAAGGAAATACTCCTCCATGGATGGTGAAGTCAAGTTAATTCGGGAGAGGGGAGACATTACATAATGAATAAAAGAAAATAAAAGTAAAGTGGGGAAATAAATATATAGTAGGTCGTCATCCAGAGCTTCCCTCGCTGATTAATCCTTTTCAATCCACCTATATCCAATTATTTATATGCATATAAGAGCCTTTGGGTCATTATAAATTTGAAATCATGGACCTTAGGTCATCCTGTGGACAAAAAAGGTGTTCTACATTAATTCTTATTGAATCTGCAAATTTTGAGTCCATCGGCCATTTTCACATCATGTAAGTGTTACATGGAGTGCAATGTGTTGGCTGAAATTCTAATTTATAAAATATTTCACATCATGAATAGTGTATTCATGGCATGAAATTTATAGAGATGACCTTTTCATAGCTTGTTACATGGATTTTATTCCTTTAATTTACACATCATTAATAACAACACAATGTGTAAATTTATTTTTCAGTACTTTTCACTCTGGGTCATCTTGGTTCTTCTTTGCTGAGATTGGGAGTTTGTATTTGTTTTTCAGAACTTTTTGCTTCATATCCTTACACAAAACATAAAAAAATTCAAATTTTTGCAAGTTTAATCAATTAATTTATACATAAATGACGTTTTACTTCCAGAAATATATGAAAAAAAATTGTTATATCGGTCTAATATTATAATCACTATGTAAAATAGAACTCATTGGGAATTCATTGAGTTATTTTCATAAACACCTTATGGGAAACCTTTATTAAAGAATTTTTAAATTTTTATTTATTATCTCATTAAATATAAAAATTTATAACCTAGAAAAAGATCAATAAATCAAGCACTGATAGATCATGATTAATAGAATAACTTCTCAATTATTGGATTTTGTAATGTTTCCACATATACCTTATTTGTCTTGATAATTGAAATGTCTTAATTATTTCATGTTGCATCTTATGTCTTATTTTACTTACACATTATTAATAAATTTCAAATTAAATGTATATTTATTTTTCAATGTTAGAAATTAAAAATATTCAAGAGATGCAAAAAAATGTTTAGAAGTGATCAATGCACGTGATAATGTTGAAGATGATAATTATTGTGAGGATGTTCTTAATAAGGGTAGTTATAGTGATGACTAGGATGCACTGAGTGATGATGTTCATTAATAAAAGTTATGAACTAAGAATATTCAGCTCTATATTCTACTCTAAAATGTCCACACACATTAGTGTGTACTAATTATAGAAGTTTTGTGGACCTTTCACCTTATAATCAAAAAGGTATTTTATTCATATTTCCTTGTAAACAAGAATGATATATTTCAAGTGGTTTTTAGCTCAAAATAATCTGAATAAATGTCTTAATAAACATGTGTTAGACACTTCTTCTTTATATGACCAATATATTTTTTCACAACTAGAGAATCCTATGGGCAGTGATGATAGAATGAGATCTATTCACATATCATCAAGGACCATAAATACCAAGATGTATAAGAACTTTATGTAGCCAATCATTTTGACTACCTAAGGCTTAGCTAGCTCTGAATCTCTAATATTGCATATAAATAATGCATTATAGGTCTCATATCTCTCAATCTTTCCTTCTCTTGATAAAGATCATGAATGTGAGGCATTATTCTATTTATATACATATCCTCATGTTTCTTTAAAAATTCATTGGACAATAAGGATATCCTAAAACATTAGAGATCCATATCATCATCTTTATGTTTTAGGAATAAAGATACTTTTTACCCACTAGACACTTTATCAATCAACTCAAAAATTGGGGTTTTCAGCACATATAATTTTCATTCATTTCATAGTATAACATGTAATCGCCTATAACATTCCTAGAAATTCAATCTAGTGAGAATGTTATCCTTATCTAGTATGGATCACAGTGATATAGTTGAAGGTATATAAATTTCTATTTCTATAATAATTAGAGTATAATTTTAGTACATTATATTCCCCTAGGGACTAATAAACTCTAATTTATTAGTTTATTCATTTCCTACTATTTTTTAGAAACCTAATAACCCTCACCATTGGTTTCAGAATATCTTGTTGTATGGATATTCTAGTGGAAAGGATCCATATGTCTATTCTCATAACCTAGATGGATTTCTTACAATATATTATAAGTTATTTAGGTGGGAATAAATTTCCAACTGCATTGAGTCACATTTCCTTGATATGTTGAGTGGAATCCCTAATCCTAAAATCTTGGATAAGTATTTCCTCAACTTTTTCCTACTATTTACACTAAGTATTGTAGAGGTGATCAACCACTAATATTAACTAGGATAATTTTACTAAAAACTCGTGTTATAAATTCACTAATAATTAGAATCACCCCAACAGGGGTCGATCAATCACTTTGAACTATGTTTTGATTTCAACCCAAGTAGTGGAAGGTTATACCAACTTAATATTTAATTTGAGGGATTTTATCTTTATATATAAATAATACATTTTATATTTATTACATTCTTATTAATAATAATTGGTTTTTAAATGATTAACAATTTATTGTTAAAACTATAAATAATCTAATTGTTTAATTTTATCTTGCATGACTTGTTAATTTATTTTTTTATTGTGAATTACATTCAGTCAAATAAATAACTAACCATGAAACTAGAAGAAATAAATAAATAAAGTGGTATGATCATAAGATTTATCTAATATTTTTTTTATCTAGTGGATGAAAAACCAACACTGGCCCTAGGGGGAATAATTCCTTGAACCTATACTTGTTTGAGCTGTAGCATTCCACCAAGGATTTTGTAAACCTTATGGACTAGTTTTGCCTCATCTCCAAGCTTTGACCACCTCATATTTCCTTGAAAATTCATCAATTTCATAATTTTTACTCACCTACATATGAGGGGACCCAAAGGATTGGTTTAGGGATTTTACATAAAATATATTGTAGCTACGCATGGCCTTACATAATAGGAGGATGGGATGACTCATAGGAATCTCTTTAATTTAATAATAATAAATTAAAATAAACCATTCACATACATAGATTTGTTCTAAGCACATGATCACCTATACACAAGCAATGAATATACATATGTAATCTATCAATAATTTACTTCAATTAATTATTAACTTAAGATAAACTTATAAAATTTATCTCATTAATAAAATAATTAATGAATTAATTAAATTTATATTAATTAAATTCAAACTATACTTGAAATTTCCCCCATCAATTATTTTAAATAAATTAAAATATTTATTTTATTTAAAATTAACAAAGTACAAAAGTGTACTTAGAGGCAATGACATATTCCCATCCAAACTACTCACCAAGGTCCTTGTACTGTTTATTCACATGCCATCCATCATACATTATGACACCCATAACTAAAATATGTAAATTTCTCTATAAATGATTCATAATCATATGTAAATTATGCAGCATGTGATGTTATTAACACACATGAATAACACTACAAGTAAAGATTATACTCATCTTATAGTTCATAATTTAACATATAAATTAATTTAATATATAATTAATAATTCTATCTCATAGTCTGTACTATCAATTAAATGACCCATGAAACACATTTGAATATGTTTAATTATATCATTGATTTTTCTATCTACCTTAAATTAATCACATGAGGTACAATAGATTATATGGTGTGTACTTGGTATACATGACGTGTAATCTCTTCTTCCCATGTCTGTGACACATTCCTAAGGATTGGGAACATTTTTTGGTCACAAAAAAGTACATGGTACACAACTTGTATGCCAAGAACATGTCATGTGTCTTCAACGTTGAATGGTTTTACAATCCCTGTGTCATATAAAAAATACACGACACATCTTGGACCCTTTGTGTTTTCTGTCAGGAAAGCATGTGGAATACACAGTGTCTAAGCTAGTTACAAGACATGTAGTCAGTCAAACCACACGCCATCCTGGCCCTATCCACAAACATTTTGTATTAAATGAATTCTTCATATTGGTAATACACAATGACATACTTTTAATTTGATTCATACTGGTACATTGAACCTGAGTACACGACATATACCTTCAGGATATATTCCATGTACTCTTGTATTTTCCATAAAAAAATCCAGTATCACTTGATAGAGTCTTCATATGTTCTTCATATTAATTTATCCTATTCTTGGTTATATGAGTGAGAATGAAGAAGGGAAGATGGGTTTCAACATTCAGATTTAAATAAAAAATAATTAAGAAATAAAACTAGAAATAAAATCATATTATGAATCAATTATTAACAAATAATTATAAATTAATTTTTTAATCCCTTCCATACAATTTGAAGGTTTTGGGTGTAGCGGAAGTGCCTATCGGATATAGCTAAATCAGCATTTTTTCATAATCAATGAATATTCTGAGATGTACGTGATGAATAATGTCCTAAACAATGAAATTAAATTGAAGATTAATTAACATTAGTAATTCCATAACTATGAAGGAAGGATCATCACATATAATTTATAATTAAATTTTAAATAGTTTTAAAATTACCTTATCTTTTAATTCTTTCTCAATTGATGAATCGGTAGACCAATTTCACCATACCATCATTGTGTCTTAGGAACTATGTATAAATTACCTCTAGCAGAGATCCACACATGCTCTAAAATATCATAACATCACCGTAGAATCTTTAAGTGTCGACATACTCAATTCTGGTCAATTTAATTTTTTATCATTGATCACCAGAGGAATATATTCATGAACAAAATATTCTTTATGTTCTATCAAAATATTGAGAGAGAGGATAAGGAAGAGTTCTATAGTTATTGTTCATGTTTTGATTGGATACTCTATAGGGATTAAGATAATTCTCTTTTGGTTTGTTGTGTATAAAAATTATCTAAACCTGAAATGTGATATAACTAGGTATTGATGATGTTATTCTCGGTTTAGTAATTGCACATAAGCACTTATCCAATACCATATTCCTTATTTAACCCCAAGTAAAATTATAATATAAATATTACTATTATTTGTGTAGTTATAAGATAAGTGTAATATCACAGAGAGGGGAAGTGGTGAATCAATGATAACTTTATTTTATAAATTCTTCTCAAATATCAACCACTGAAACTTGTTATAGTTATCAATCCACTCAAATATCTCTCTCAAACTCACCTCATAAGAAGTAAATATAAAGAGTGAGAAAGGCATATGATATTTATAAGGTTCAGTCAATGTAAGCTATTTCTTTCCATTTTAGTTAGACTACCCATCATAGATACTCAACTAAATACTTATTGAGGATTAAAAATCCAAAGTCCAAAGCTATTAATACACCACAATAATTATTCATTCATTTAAACCTTATTCTACCCCACCCCCCACCCCACCCCCATGTGACTAACTCATCTACCACAGTTGGTTATACCCCCCAACTGTCCTTCTTCTCTTCTCATCCTTATTGACAGGTTGTAGCCATGAGCCTCTTCAAAAATAATTTATACCCTCCATTTATAATATATTCCTTATTATTTCTGATCTTCATGAAGAAATTCCTCTTCGTTCATATGTTATTCCTCAATAATAAAGTTTTATTTCCTTCTCCAGTGTATAACTTCTCCCAGATCTTCAATAACCCTTTGAAAATTTTTCTATTCATGAAACTTCCTCCAAATCTAGAAAGACCCAGATATACTCAAACCTCACAAAGAACATCATGTATAGTAATACTCCATCTGGTATGTTTTGTTTGGTACTCAAAAATCTAGTGTGACTTTCTCCATTGCACCTCTATCTAGTATTCCTTCAACAAGATACATCCATTTCTCTATATGATATGTATTTTTTGGTATACCTCTACCCAATGTGCCTCTATCTATTGCACCTATATCTGATAGTCCCTTATAAAAATGTGTTTAGATCTCCTCTATATGATACATTGTGTCTGGTATATCTCTTCTTCGTATGCCACTATCGGAAACTTATTTATCTAAAACAACTCAATCTGGAACTCTTCTGTCTAATTTTATTATTATTCAACCAAGTATATTCTCCATCAAAAACTCATGCTAAAATTATAATACTTCCTCTCAAGATCAATAAAAAACATCTTTCTCTAAATTATCTCTCCTCCTTTTATAAGAATACTTTCTATGAAAATCAAGGAATAAGCACAGACTTCGATTTTTAATTTCCCACTTAACTCTAATTTAATTTGATTGCTTTCAAATCCATATAAAATTTAAAGTTAAAAATATTCATAAGGACTTCCTTAAATATATACATCAATTATATATTCAAAAAATCCTCAAATCATAGCTATATTTATGATCATTGAAGGTATATATCAGTATAGTCATAATATCCATCTTTTCAATGTTTTTGTAAAGCTCCTGAAACCTTCACATGGGGTACAAACTTCTACATCCAATTCCATATGTTTGATGAACCACGTTTCTTTATCTGGTAAATAAATTATTTCTTCATCTGGTGGACTTAATATATCTAGTATGATATGTCTAATGTATTCATGAAAGTTATTTTGACAAAATCAAATTTCTCTATTAGGAACTTTGTACAAATTATCTACATCTAGTACTCCAAGTTTTCTCTATAAAAAACATCCTCAAACTTTCCTTTATATGATCATTTTCATCGGATCATCTTGCTCTATCAATCTCGATTCTATAAGCTCATAAACTTCTTCATCAGATTACTTTAGAGATAAAACTTCATACAACTGAAACTCTATGACTTAATAACTAATAATTTTTACTAATTCACTTTATAACATAATAATTTTATAACTCTAAATTATAACTATAACTTTATACAACTATAACTTTTTCTAGTAATTTTTGTAAATTCTTCTTCTGATAAACTCAATATGTAGATTTTCATTCGGTAGACTCATTCTATTAACCGAAGTCTAGTATAACTTAATATTTCTCAATATTATTCCTTCGAACAATCTTATCTTAAACTTGAATACATTGATTAATCATGATATAAGAAACTTTGAGAATCAGCAAATCATCTTCTGAATTATTAATATTGCTCTAAACTAAGAAACAACTCTTCTCTCAAACATCTCCAAGTAACTTTTTCTATAATCATATATTGAAATATTGATAAAAAATAAAACAAAATAATGTTGACATAATAATCTACCATTTTTTGTTTTCTTTAAATATCCATACACATATTAGAAGTCAGTATGTGTGCTCAATTATTTCTCCTGGATATGTGTGTGAATTTCCTTTCTCCCCCTTAATGATAATAAAATGAAAATAGAAACATGGGGCTCATCTCAAATCATATTCTTTCATCTCAGAAACCTAATAACTTTCCTTAAGATAATAATAGTGTCACATTATTCTCTAAAAAAATAGCCTTTAATTAGAAAAATCTAAGTCTATGCGAGTGAATATGATGTAGAAAAGAAGAGTTTATAATCAAGGTGATCGATTTTTTCTATAAAAATTCTTTTATGTTATACTTTCCTTAAGTTTATTCCACCATAGTTATATTAAGGTTTATCTAAGTAAGTTTTTTAGATAAAACTTTCATCCATATCAATAAAAACATCAAAAAAATCAAGTGTATAAATATAGCTCCCTCTTTATCTCATCTTTCTTAACAACCATCACCCCTCTTTGAAGATCATTTTGATACAACTAAGGAAATTGTGATAGTAATACCGAAACATTATATTTTATCTCCATAAATGATTTCACCACATCGTTCATCATGGTGATCATAATGTTTCATGATGGATATCTCTTCTCATTGTATAGATACTACAAAACCTAACTACCTCATCTACTTATTCTCCTTTAATTCCCTGCATGTAAGTTCAAATAAATAAGAATAATGGGAATAAGAAAAAACCTAAATTTTCCTTAGAAGTAACATTTAGATTGATATACTTCTCTCAGTATATAACTATTATTCTTATTATTTAACTTAGCATAGGATGTGTTTTCTTCCTTGTGATCATCCTTCATATATATTTTTATGATTTTCATCTCATTTGTTGAGTCTTCAAATAAATTCATCATCTTCTCTTCAGGTTTCGAAATATCTTAATTCCCTTGAGTTTGAAATATATTTTTCATGCTTTCCTATTAGATTGGTATGATAGTCATATATTTTTTGGTTCTATGCCCATTTTTCTCACACCTCTCACATTTCTTATAAATATTTAACCCACCATATATAGATAACTTATCATCAACTTTATTCTCATCTTCTAAGGCATGTTTATTCCCTATTTCTTCACCAAGATTTTGTGATTCTTCTATATTTCTAGGATTTTCAATTTGAAATATCCAAATAACTAAGAAATATTTATTAATTTTCTTAACTTTCTTGAGTTCCTCACATGCCTCACTTGAAACTTTAGTTTTCTTTACACACTAAACATTATTTTCTTACACATACTTATTTCTTGAAATTGTCTTTCTTATCTTCTTATCATAACTCCACCTAGATTTAAACCTCTTTCCTAGTATAGAAATATTAAACCAACATGAGTAGGATTTGTGCCTAAATAATCCAAAATGATTGTAGTGGCCTCTAAAATATGACCTTTTAGATAAATTTTATTTATTCTATAAAACTTTTTACTTCTTCTCCTTAAAAATTGTATGCATCTTTGTTTAGGGGAAATATTCTTGACATACTCTACTCCTTCATAGAAGATGATTTCTCATTATTCTTCTGGGTCCTAGATTATTAAGTCTTATATTTTAAACCTATATTGTTATTAAAGGCATATGTATATTGTGAATTTTTAGGGATATAATCAACTTTCCTCTATGAACACTTATTTTCACCTAATTGAGAAGATTCGCATTTGTAACATCCTGAACTAGGGTCCACTTAACCTATGCCCCAAGTCGGTGGTTCACATGTCCTCAATCATGCCTCTCTATAATCCAGAGGTTATCGAATAGTAGTGAGGGTGTAAAGGTGGTATGGTGGGGAGACTATACCCTCTTATCAGAGTGAAACAGTACATATAATAGTAAAAAGACAATAGCATAACATATATATAAGCAGAAATAATAATGATGACTGGACCAGTTACTTGTTGTGTCAGAAAGAAAATAGAACAAATATAATAAATAAACTACAAAATCATAAATAACTGATCAACTGAATAATAATCCAAATCCAATAGGATGTGTCTAATACATGATGATTTCATGGCATGATAATATGTAAAGGGAAATTAGTAATAGTAAAATAAAACATGCTATACAAAATTACAAAAAGAACAAAAAATTATCCACTAAAATCTAGAGCATATGCTTGGTCCTCTTCTCATATTCTTCATCTATAAGCTAATCATATCATATATTTAAAGCAGGGAACTTGCCCTTATATATACCTAAAGACAAGTAATCTACTTGGTACCAAAGGCAGACCGAGTAGGGTGTTAGATAAAATCCCAGTAGGCTACCAACAATTGTGTTTAGATGTAATCCAAGTAGTTCTCACAGATAAACAGTGTGTAGGTATCAATAATAATCAACAATTCTAGATAATAAATATTATCCTACTCAGGTCCCTAAAGGACACCTGGTATCTCTACTCACTTTGGCTCATGGCCAGAATGAATGTATAATCAGTCACTATATATATAGTAATAATATATATATATATTATTTTATATATTCCATCCACCTATATACTCTAAATACGTGCATATTTAAGTATCCATATACCTGGAATAATAGTGCTAGCTGGACTAGGTCATAACTCAGTCATCTATAACTAGTCTAAATAAGCCTATAAGATCCAATATAGGGTACAAGCCCTATATCTCACAATGAGTGGGAGATTTCATTATCGTCACTTGAGATAGTGGGTTTGTCACCATTCCAACACCCAAAAAAAGGGATGTGGTGTGTCATTCTCACCTTCCAAATAGTGTCAACGGTGTAAGACATCATAATCAAAACCCGATGTAAGGGATAGTGAATCATTATACCCAATATAACCCTTACCATTGTTCCACAACCTATATCAAAGGCTTAAACATATTTATAATAATATACATGAGGTCTTACCTCTCATACATTTTATTTTTCAAGCCCAAATACAAAAAAAAAATTAATTTATATAAATCATATGATAAAGTATGAAATAATCGCTATGGCCTTAACACCCTTTATAATTCATTTCAATTAAACCATTTAAGGAAGGAAAACCACCATGAACAATCCATTCCATTTAATTTATTGGAACATGGAAATTCGATTTCAAGGTTCAATGAGGAACATTTAAGATTCCATTATCAATTAGAAAACTACCTACATGGGAAATTCCATTCACAAGTAAGGACAAGCACTTGGTAGGTGCCTTGGGTTCAATCAAAATCTATATAAATAAGGTAAATTCCACTTACAATTCAATCTGAATTATTATAAGGTGTTATGGGAATTTAATCAATTAAATATAAGAGTCAATTCAAGTAGGCACACCCAAGTGGTGTTCGTGATCAAGGTATTTATCCTCTAACTACTAAACAATGATCTTATAAAGTGTGGCATGGTGCATATATCAATTTAGAAAAGAATAAATCATTTTAATGAAACACGTGGAAATGTCTAGTGTTCAACACAATAGAGAAACTATGTAAAAAAATATTTTTAAAGAAAATAACTAGACCACCTACCATAAGATCATTGATGACTCCTCACTTAATAACGACCTCAAATTCAATGTAGATTGGAATAAATCAAAGAAATGGTCCAACGCCCTAAAATAAGAAAAAGAATCATGCGCCAAAATATAAAAAAGGATATGAAGAGAAACTAAAATATTAAGAAAGAGGAATTGAGATCTTACCTCAATCTATCCAATGGATTTAACGAAACTTGACTTAGACTTCGGATGTGGTAGAAATCAAAGAACCTAGTTTGAAGGAGATGAGAGATCACATGAGGAATAAATGAGTTTCATCCACTAGAATTAGGAGGAGAAAAAGGTAGAAAGGTTTTAAAATTTTAATAAAGGTAAAAATTACATTTCACCTTCAAAAACAAGGGTGTATGGTTTGGCCGCACGGTTGGCCTAACCATGCACCAATCTTCCAAATGGACTCTTTCTGAAACCTTTTCAGTATCAAATGTCTGTGTGCTTGGGGTTTCACGATTGAATAGAAACCGTGTAGCCCCCATACCTCCACTATCTCACCCCACACTGTTATGAGAGACTTTGTGGGATGGGTTGTATGGTTTCTACTAACTGTGCGGCCTAGTTTGTTTTCCAAATTCCTTGGGTTCTAGGATCTGAACAAGACCAAAACACTCTCATGACCACCAAGACACCATTAGGTAACATCAAATGGGTTGTTCAGAGGAATTTAAACCAAAAACAAATGATTCATACCTTCATGAAAATATGGTTCATTACAACCTCCCCTCCTTAAAGTGACTCATACCTGAGTTAGTCTTCTGAGGGTAAAGCGGTATCATTGGAGAAAAGATTTGGCCACTCAGCTAGCATAACTGCTTCTTATTAATAGGTATCATTTTGTACTCGGTCATGCTTCCATAGCACCTATACCAAAGGAAATAACCTACCTTGGAGTGTATTCATGCTCTGATCCACAATACACATGGGATACTCCTCAAAGGAAGAATCCATCTCTAAATCAACCTCATCAGGTTGAAATACATGTGATGAGTCTAGATAATATTGACGAAGATGAGAGACATGAAATAAATAATTCATAGACCGGTATCTCTAAGTAAGTGCCAACTAGTAATACACTGATCTAGTTTTTTTCACAACCTTGAAGTTTCCAATGAATCTAGCTGAAATATTACCCTACTTCTAAATACATCTATAGCCCAACTTGGGCGATACTCGCAAAAAAATGATCTTCGACCTTGAACTCAAGAGTCTATCAGCATCTATTTGAATATGAATCCTTTCTAGAGTGAGCTATCATCATGAACTTTCTAATCAATTAGACCTAATTTGTAGTCTCCTAAAAGAGATAGGGTCTAAGAAAAGTTGCGTCCCCTACCTCTAGCTAGTACAGAGGTGAACAACAAGACCTACCATATAAGGCTTCATAAAGAGCCATCTAGATGGTATCCTGAAAGTTTATATTATAAGAAAACTCAACAAGGGTCCTGTGTCTCTCCCAAGAACCCCCAAATTCAAGGACACATGCATAAAGAATTCCCTCTAACACCTAAATCGTACTCTATATATATCCATCGGTCTGAGGGTGATAGGTCAATCTCAAAAGAACCTATGTACTCAAGGACTTCTGGAACCCCTTCCAGAACCATGACATAAAGCGAGTTTCTCTTTTAGAAACAATAGAACTTGGATATATATGAATACGTACAACCACTTAGAGTACAGACTCCCTATCTCATATAATGAGGAGGTATCTCATATAACAAAGAATTGTGTGAAATTCATCAAATGATCGATGATAACACACAATGTATTGTTTCTATGACGTGATCTGGGTAAACTTGTCTGTAAATTCAAAGAAACATCATCCCATTTCCACTATAGAATGGGTAAATGCTGTAAAATTAAGGATGGTCATTGATTTTATGCCTTCAACTATTTACAGGTAGAATACCATGTAATAAAAATAGCTACTTATCTCTTAATACTCGACTACCAGTACTGACGACAAAAATCACAGTACATCTTGGTGACACTGGGATACACTACCCAAACTGAGGCATGAAACTCCCACATAATCTCCTCACGTATATCCAATACAACCCATACACTCCCATGGAATAGTAAATTATCATCCCTATCCACAGTCCAACCATAAGATGTATCTTCATATGAGATAATTTACCTTAGGAAAAGTCCTTTAGGATCAAATAGTTCCCTAATTATAACTCATTATAGAAGAGTAGAAGTCACTTATAAGGCTGAGAGGATAATATGTCATGACCCCCTCCCACCAAAGATGCCCCTCCTGAGCTGCAAATGGTGAAAGGGAGATAATGACCCCCGAGTCCCGCCTCCAGTAGGCCCTGGGGTGGCGACTAGCACCAAGGGTATGAGTTTTCACAAAAATGGGAGGCATTACCCTTTTTATTATTTAGGATCAGGAAATATGACAAGTCAACCACCAAAAAGGAAAAGAACAAGTGTATATAAACCCAAACCAAGCCCACATGCATGATTAAACAATTTTATAACAAGGTACAAGTACAAGAAATCTCAAAAGTACAATACCAAAAGAAAACAAGAGTACAACAACTGCAACAACTCCAACTGTCCGACTAGAAGGGTCCCACACAGCCCAGGTAGTCCTCCTGGAAACCTTAAAGTAAACGTAGGGTGAGCATACAAGTATACTCGGTAGGGAAAACTAAAGCTCTCGTGCACAAGTGGGGAGACATCCTAATGTCCCGTGAGAACAACAGAAGAAACCTAGCAAGGAATTCTATCCACCCAACCTCACCAGTCACACTCACCAAAACACAATCACAAAAGGTAGTAGTAGTATATAAGAACAAGACTATTGGGTACCTCACACCATTCCCCATTAGTTAGTTGTTCTTCCTAATGATGAACGTCCTGACGCTGCCACACTCTCCTTGCCCGCACACACCTGAGCCTCACAACCACGTATCCCGCCCGCACACACCTGGGCCTAATCCCAAAGGTTCTTGGGAAATAGTAAGCCTT
Source organism: Viscum album (assembly GCA_963277665.1). NCBI lineage: Eukaryota > Viridiplantae > Streptophyta > Magnoliopsida > Santalales > Viscaceae > Viscum > Viscum album. Next base: position 123,978,467 of record OY728160.1, on the reverse strand, counting down.
CCCAAAGAGTCTTGGGCCAATCCACCCCAATCAAAACCTACCTGAAGAGTCTTAGGTGTATGGTCGCCTCAATCCATCACAGCCTAGGGAAGAAGGAGAAGGAAGGAGCTAGTAACTAAGGGGAAAACACCCTCTCCCATGAAATGGGAGTGTTCGGCACTAAGGGATCAACATGGGTGGGGTGCGATAAAACACAAAATATACAAATATATATATATATATATATATATAGAAACCACTCAGCCAAACCGATGACTTCTAAACAGAGAAACCGAGCATGTGCCTCGACACTGCTACCACGAAGCATGCATACAACAAACAACCCCAACCCCATTTAGGTTTTCACATTTCAACAGAATTAGTTTATTTAGTTCCTTAACTATAGGGAAACTATCCACAACCAACCACATCGATCGTTTGTAAAACATATCCCTGCCATCCACAAATCAAGTTAGGAAAACACAAGCAGCACAACAAATCCCTTCTTATCCACCAACTAACCCATAGATTATTAATCTCGTTCCATTACCATGCCCCACCATTCATTAACTCTTCCACTTTTTATTTATTATTCACAACCCACTATTCATTCACATTAAAATCATCCCTGCAGCCCCACTTCCAACCACCACAACCATACCAAAACTCGTACATCATTATCCCTTTAATACCATTTATCGCAGCCCTTCTTCCCATCACCATCATAGCATTCACACCAACCCACAACCAAGTCAACCGCAGCCCCACTGCTCACCTGATTCACAACAACCCACAAAACACCCCCATCACATGCCACGTAACCAATCCAACACCCACATGTTCATTATTCCATTTTTTTTAACCAGGGTGATCACACAAGAGTTCTAGATTTTAATCAGCCAACTTTACGTGATTAGCCAGATTCCACATTCCACAAGGTTCCATTCACAAAAACGGTCTAGAAGATAGGGAAACATTTAATTGCACAAGAAAAGGCCCCCAATGACTGTGATTTTTAGTAGGCATAATCCCATTCAATTCATAACATATCAATAGGATAAACAAAGATAAACATAACAACTTTCCCCATTCCCATTCTTTAACCAATTATTATATTTATTAAACCGGTTCAAAAGTGTTTCACATAAATAAGAGAACACCCACCCCGCATGATGCACAAATTAGAGAGACGAAGTTAAGATCTCTACCTCAACAGGTTCTGGTCATAGCGCTCCCCGAATCAACTTTAGAAGACGTCTGTTAGCGTCCGTCACTTCCGTCGAGTTCTGGAAAAACATCCTCGGGAGGAAGTAGGAAAGGAAAGGCCGAAGGAAAGACAACAGATCCAAGATCAGAAGTTCTTCCTTGTCGTTATGATCCCATGTCCGCTGATGGATCATAAATCAGAGCTCGGATGAAGAAGTTATGGAAGGAAGAGCCTTCGAGTCTCTTGTGAGAGCTCTGCTCAGAGGAGAGGGGAGGAGAGGTGTGTGTTGAAAAGGAGGAGGGGACCCCTCCTTTTATAGGTGTGAAAAGAAAAAGTACACGGTGTGTACTTTATGGTACATGGAGTGTACTCGGTTCTTTCACATGGTCTCCACACGGCTTCCAACGCGGCTATGCGGCTGCTGACTGGTCAACACACAGTTTGAGGGTAACGCATATGCGGGGAAGGACTACATGGTGTGTAGTTTAGACACACAGTGTGTACACATTTACTTCACACGTCAAAGACACAGCCTTCCACATGGCACACGGCCATTGACGGGTAACGCGTACGCGGGGAGGGTCCAAACGGCGTGTAGTTTAGGTTACACGGCGTGTACACATTTACTTCACATAGCAAAGACATGGACTTCCACATGGCACATGGCCATTTATGGGTAATGCGTACGCGGGGTGGGTCCACACGGTGTGTAGTTTAGGTTACACGGCGTGTACCCATTTACTTCACACGGCAAAGAAACGGCCTTCAACACGGGGTATACCCAGCAAGGGGGTACACGGCGTGTACTCAAACTACACGGTGTGTAGTTTCAAAATTCTGTAAAGTGTGGGAAAAGTCCATTTTACCCTCCAGAACATTTCATGGCCTTTTTCTTTGACAAAGGAATGGGCCGGAGAGGTCTGGGCCATTACATCAGATACCTCTTAAAACATTCTCATCCCCAAGAATTTAAAAATTAATCCAGAGGAACCAAACAGGATACCTCTTAGGGCCCTTGTTATAACAGGAACCCAACCATCAACCCTAATTATATGTGTTAGGAATTCCTTCTCCTATGTCAAGATATTATCCTCTCTAGGCGGCACTGACTCGCCTGCACGGGTTCAATCGCATCCTCATTAATGCGTCTCGATTAAGAATCGGGTCTTCCCACTTCCATGCATTAGGATTTTCAACTTGTACTGCCCCCAACACCGCACAACCCACACACTACCCAAACACGTGGTTTGGGGAAAATTACTTTTCCTATGTTGAGATATTATCTGCTTTAGGCGACACTGACTCTCCTGCACGGGTTCAATCGCATCCGCATTAATGCATCTCAATTAAGGATCAGGTTTTTACCTTCCCCACACGCCCGGACATGTTACACACTCCCAGAGAACAAGGAAACAAAAGGTATCATAACCGACAAGCCAAGCATTCCATATAACAAAGGTACAGAGTACAAAAACAAGTCTCAGAAAAACAAGGAAAACCAAAAGTCAAAACAACTCCGGGTACTGAGCGCGCATCTGGGTTTCCCACTCCCAAGTGCTCTCCTCGAGGCCTCCATGCCTCCACAACACATGAACCAACGGAATGGTTCGTCCGTGGAGAACCTTCTCTTTATAGTCCTCAATTCTGACTGGTCATTCCTTAAAGGTTGCATCGTCTCCAATATCTAACTCTCCCCAGTCGATAACGTGAGAGTCGTCGTGTAAGTACCGATGAAGCTGGGAGATGCGGAAGACGTAATGAACCTTCTCCAACTAAGGTGGAAGGGGTAGCTGATATGCCACCTCACCAACTCTCCTCAGCACCTTGAAAGGTCCGATGAACCTAGGGGAGAGCTTACTCCCCTTCCCGAACCTCTGTTACCCCTGTCGAGGGGAAACCTTCAAGAACACATGGTCTCCCACCTCAAACTCCAAAGGCCTCCTTCGACGATCAGCATAAGACTTATGTCGATCCTGAGCAGTTTTCATCCTCTCACATACAAGATGAACTTTCTCCATGGTGCCCTGCACTACTTCTGGCCCAATAGAACCTGTCTCGCCAACCTCTGCCCAGCAAATGGGTGAACGACATGGTCTTCCATACAAGGCCTCAAATGGTTCCATTACAATAGTAGAGTGGAAGCTGTTGTTGTAGGAAAACTCTACTAAAGGCAAGTGTCATACCCATGATCCTCCGAAATCCAGAACGCATGCTCGCAGCATGTCCTCCAATGTCTGTATAGTCCGCTCCGTCTGCCCGTCGGTCTGGGGATGGAAAGCAGTGTTAAGGCATAGCTGGGTGCCAAAAGCATGTTGTAACAACCCCCCCCCCCCCCAGACTCATGAGGTAAACCGAGTATCCCGGTATGAGACGATAGTATTCGTAACTCCATGTAACCACACCACCTCATATACATACCTCTGTGCTAAGGTACTCACCGGGCCTGACTCCTTAATTTCTAAGAAGTGAGCTGATTTCGTCATTCGATCCACCACTACCCAGATAGCATCATAACCACCCTGAGCTCTTGACGAAGACCATTGATATGTCATCCCACTTCCACGTAGGGACATCTAAGGGATGTAACAAACCACTGGGAACACGGTGTTCAGCCTTCACTTGCTGACACACAAGGCACTTAGCCACGAACTCTACCACTACTCGTTTCACCCCAGGCCACTAAAACTATTCCCTCAAGCCTCGGAACATTTTTGAAACTCCTTAATGTACCGCCAAGGCTGAGCTATGGAACTCACGGAGAACTCCCTCATGCATCACCTCCAGAACAAACAACCTTCCATGGAAAAGCATCTGATGGCGGCTGTCCTCTGACCATCCCTCTGGAGCGTTCCCCTGATCAACACGATCCCGCATTACTTCCGCCTCAGAGTCCCCCCACTGAGACTCTTCCACCTATTGCAACAATGAGGACTACACCATCATCTGAAACAAACAGCCTCTAACACCTTCTACCCTTGCATCCAAGTGCAAGGTGGCCAACTCTCCCATTGCTTTCCAAGCATCAGCGGATTCCCAAACCACTTCTTATGTGACTTCCTGCTCAGGGAATCAGCCACAACGTTGCCCTTAACTTCAGTGTAAGAGATCTCGAAGTCATAGTCTTGGAGAAACTCAACCCATCTCCACTGCTGTAAGTTCAGGTCACACTGGGAGAAGATATAACGCAGGCTCTTGTGATCTGACAAGACCACAAAGCACTCCCCAAAGAGGTAATGTCACCACAACTTCAATGCGAACACTACGGTTTCATGCTCCAGGTCATGGGTGGCATAGTTACATTCGTGAGGGCGCAACTGCCTAGATCCATAACAGATCACTCCCTTCTTATGCATCAGCACACACCCCAAACCAAGGCCAGAAGCATCACAAAACACCTCATACAACAACCCTTCCTCTGGAAACCTGAGTTCGGGAGCACTGACCAACTTCTCCTTTAGGAAGTCAAAAGCCTCCTGGCACTGCTCGCTCCATAGGAAGACATGGTTCTTCCTAAACAAAGTTGTCAAAGTAGCAGCAACTTGAGAGAAGTCCGAAATGAACCTCTGATAGTAACCTGCTAACCCCAGGAAACTACGAACTTCTTCCATGCTCTTGGGTGCTGCCCAAGAAACAACTACCTCCACCTTCGATGGGTCCACTGAAACTCCATGCTGAGACACCACATGCCCAAGGAAGTCTACTTCTTGCGTCAAGAACTTACACTTTGACAATTTCCCATAAAGCTGGTGGTGTTGAAGGACTTCCAAGACTGCCCTGAGATGCTCAACGTGCTCCTCCTCTGATCTTGAGTAGATCAAGATATCATCGATAAACACAACGACTAACCAGTCCAGAAACTCTCGGAAGACAAAGTTCATAAGTCCCATGAACGTAGCCGGTGCATTCGTAACTCCAAACGGCATCACTAAAAACTAGAAGTTCCCATACCTGCACCTGAAAGTCATCTTTGAGATGTCACTGTCCTTTACCCTCAGCTAATGATATCCCAATCATAGATCAATCTTAGAAAACCAACCTTCTCCCCTCAGTTGGTCAAAGAGATCATCTATCCTTGGAAGGGGGTAACGGTTCTTGACCGTTACCTAGTTCAACCTTCGGTAGTCTATGCATAACCTGAGACCACCATCTGCCTTCTTCATGAACAAAACTGGATCACCCCATGGCAACACACTGGGTTGAACAAAACCCTTCTCCATCAGATCGTGGATCTGAATCCGCAACTCCTGCAACTCCGAAGGTGCCATCCGATAAGGGGCCATCGAAATTGGACGAGCACCAGGATGAAAATCTATCCCGAACTCAACATCACGTCGGGGTGGTAGAGTCAAAACCTCCTCAGGAAAAACATCGAGGAATTCCCCAACAACCTCTAGGACATCCACCATCACTGTATCAACTGGAACCACGGATAACCCGCCTAACAAGGAAATGAGAGGCTCCACACACCGGCTTCCCGCCTGATAGCTCCTCTCACCAACAAAAGATACACATTGCCCATCCATGTTGGAGAACACGACTCTTCTCCAGAAGCAGTAGATAATGGAACTAATATAAAAAACCAATCGATGCCTAGGATGACATCGTATGGCTACATCTGTAATAGAAGGAGGTCCCCGCTAGATCGATGTGGTCCCAACGTCAACCCACATCCCTGGAAAACACAAGATATTCTGGTGTGGCCTCCAACTGGTGTACTCAGTACCAGTGGTATGGAAAGTCTCTCTATGTCTAGTCCCAAATCATGGGTTAGACTAGGTGAAACAAAGGAGTGCAAGGCTCCTGAATCGAACAAAGCATAAACAAGAGTGCTGAACAAACAAATCGTACCTTGTACCACCCCTATCCCTACTGGAGCTACCAAATCTACTGCGTGCAACTATCCACGCCCAGCTCCTCTGCCTATCTGATGTCATCCACCTCCCTGACCACGCCCTAGACGAGGTCCCTGAGGAGCACCCTGAGGTTGGCCTCCTCCCGCAAGGTCTGCCCTCAGAGGAGCATGGTCCTGCTTCTACTGGAAGGGCCTCACCGGCAACTGGTGCTGCTGAGGTGGGCACTGAACCTGCCCACCTACACCGTACTAAGCTCGGGTCGGGCACCGACACTGAACGTGCCTGAAAACCCAACAAGAAAAATACTTCGGTCCAAGGTTTGTGAAAAAGGGACGAGGACCTGAAGATCTGAACTGGAACTGCGGGGGCCTGCTTCCCACTGGCCTGAACCTGGAAGGTCCCGTCGCAGGAGACATGCTGCTGACTGCCTTCCCCTTCGACGAGCTCAGATGGAACCCCTCAAGTGGTGCACCTCCCAGTGAGTGCATCCTTTCTACAACCTCTGCCTTCTTCTATACCTCCAAGTACGTCGGAAGGGTAAAGGGGGTAACAGCATACTGAAGCGAAGGGTGAAGTGCCTCCTCCAAACGTCTCACCCGAGAATCCTCATCCAGAAAGAGGTCCGGAGAAAAGAGTAGGAGATCCTTGAACTTAATCCCCAACTCTCGTACTAACATACTCCCCTACTGAAGGGAGAGTAACTCATGAAGCTTCTCCACCTTGATCATGGAAGAAAGGAATTCCTCTCGGAATTCCTTCTCAAAGTCAGCCCACGGAACCTCTGCCTCTATCCTCTCTCCGAGGTAGAGCGTCTACTACTGTCACGCCGCACCTCTCAGCTGACTAACTGCTAGGGGAACCCAGTACTCCCTGGGAGCACGGATCAAGGTAAAAGCGATCCCAAGCTCCTCAATCCACCCCTCTGTCTCCGTATCCGGAGTACTACCCTCGTACTTCTTGAGGGTATGCCATTGGAAAGAATGGGGAGTCTTCTGCCACTGGCTATCTTCCTCCTCTCGGTCAATCCTCAACTGAACGACCACCTAGATCTGCTAGGCCTCAGCTGTCTGAGCCACCCGGGGACGACGTCCAGGTGCCATAGCAGTACGGTAAACAAGGATCGCCTAAGCCCAAGTAGCAAGGAATTATCAAGGTTTCATTTTATCATTTTAATCAATTTCTTTCCAAGAACACCCAAATCAAGTAAAACACAATCATGATGATTCATGTACCTTCCCTAGGGTCTCTACCCTGCAATCAATGTGGTCTCACTTGGTCGTTCGGTAGGCTCAGAGTCCTTGCATCGGATCACGAGGGGCCTTAAAATCCCATATCCTAGCCAGTCTTCCCTATCCTATGTCATGCACAAAGATTAACTAACATTGTTTCCCTACCATCCCATGCAATCCTCACTGTGCCTAACTCCAGACTCCATACTATCTCTCAACCGCACCTCTGATACCATTCTGTCACGACCCCCTCCCACCAAAGATGCCCCACCTGAGCTGGCAATGGTGAAAGGGAGATAATGACCCCCGATTATCGCCTCCAGTAGGCCCCGGGTGGCGAATAGCACCAAGGGTATGAGTTTTCACAAAAATGGGAGGCATTACCCTTTTTATTATTTAGGATCGAGAAATAGGACAAGTCAACCACCAAAAAGGAAAATAAAAAGTGTATATAAATACAAACCAATCCCACATGCATGATTAAACAATTTTATAACAAGGTACAATTACAAGAAATCTCAAAAGTACAATACCAAAAGAAAACAAGAGTACAACAACTACAACAACTCCAACTGTCCGACTAGTAGGGTCCCGCACGACCCTGGTAGTCCTCCGGGAAACCTGAAAGTAAACATCGGGTGAGCATACAAGTATACTCAGTAGGGAAACCTAAAGCTCTCGTGCACAAGTAAGGAGACATCCCAATGTCCCGTGAGAACTACAGAAGAAACCTAGCAAGGAATTCTATCCACCCAACCTCACTAGTCACACTCACCAAAACATAATCACAACAGGTAGTAGTAGTGGTATATAAGAACAAGAGTATTGGGTACCCCACGCCATTCCCCATTAGTTAGATGCTCTTCCTAATGGCGAACATCCTGACGCTTCCACACTCTCCCCGCCCACACTCCTAGGCCTCACAACCACGTATCCCACCCGCACACACTTGGGCCTCACCACCACGTATCCTGCCCGCACACACCTGGGCCTCACAACCACGTATCCCGCCCGCACACACCTGGGCCTCATCCCGAAGGTTCTTGGGAAATAGTAAGCCTTCTCGAAGAGTCTTGGGCCAATCCACCCCAATCAAAACCTACCTGAAGAGTCTTAGGTGTATGGTCACCTCAAGCCATCACAGCCTAGGAAAGAAGGAGCAGGAAGGAGCTAGTAACTAAGGGGAAAACACCCTCTCCCATGAAATGGGAGTGTTCGTCACTAAGTGATCAACATGGGTGGGGTGCGATAAAACACAAAAGATACATATATATATATATATATATATATATAGCAACCAGTCAACCCAACTTATGGCTTCTAAATAGAGAAACTGAGCATGTGCCTCGGCACTGCTACCACGAAGCATGCATACAACAAACAACCCCAACCCCATTTAGGTTTTCACATTTCAACAGAATTAGTTTATTTAGTTCCTTAACTACTGGGAAACTATCCACAACCAACCACATCGATCATTCGTAAAACATATACCTTCCATCCACAAATCAAGTTAGGAAAACACAAACAGCACATCAAATCCCTTATTATCCACCAACCAACCCATATATTATTAATCCTGTTCCATTACCACGCCCCACCATTCATTAACTCTTCCACTTTTTATTTATTATTCACAACCCATTGTTCGTTCACATTAAACCCATCCCTGCAGCCCCACTGCCAACCACCACAACCACACAGAAACCCATACATCATTATCCCTTTAATAACATTTATCGCAGCCCCGCTACCCATCACCATCATAGCATTCACACCAACCCGCAACCAAGTCAACCGCAGCCCTGCTACTCACCCGATCCACAACAACCCACAAAACACTCCCATCACATGCCACATAACCAAGCCAACACCCACATGTTCATTATTCCATTTTGTTTAACCAGGGTGATCACACAAGGGTTCCAGATTTTAATCATCCAAATTTACGTGATTAACCAGATTCCACATTCCACAAGGTTCCATTAATAAAAATGGTCTAGAAGATGGGGAAACATTTAATTTCACAATCAAAGGCCCCCAATGACCGTGATTTTCACTAGGCATAATCCTATTCAATTCATAACATATCAATAGGATAAAAAAAGATAAACATAACAACTTTCCCCATCCCTGTTCTTTAACCAGTTATTATCTTTATTAAATCGGTTCAAAAGTGTTTCATGTAAACAAGAGAACACCCACCCCGCATGATGCACAAATTAGAGAGATGAAGGTAAGATCCCTACCTCAATAGGTTCTGGTCACAATTCTCCCCAGATCATCTTTATAAGACATCCATCGACGTCCGTCACTTTCGTCGTGTTCTGGAAAAACCTCCGTGGGTGGAAGTCATAAAGTAAATGCTGAAGGAAAGAAAACGGATCCAATCTCAGAAGTTCTTCCTCGTTGTTATGATCCTGTGGCCGCTGACGGATCGTAAATCAGAGCTCGGACGAAGAAGTTATGGAAGGAAGAGCCTTTGAGTCTCTTGAGAGAGCTCTGCTCAAAGGAGAGGGGAGGAGAGGTGTGTGTTGAAAAGGAGGAGGGGACCCCTCCTTTTATAGGCATGAAAAGCAAAAGTACACGGCGTGTAATTTATGGTACACGGCGTGTACTCAGTTATTTCACACGGTCTCCACGCGGCTTCAAACATGGCTTCGTGGCTGCTAACTGGTCAACACACGGTTTGAGGGTAATGCATATGCGGGGAAGGACTACACGGTGTGTAGTTTAGACACACGGCATGTACACATTTACTTCACACAGCAAAGACACGGCCTTCCACATGGCACACTTCCATTGACGGGTAATGCCTATGTGGGGAGGGTCCACACGACGTGTAGTTTAGGTTACACGGCGTGTAAACATTTACTTCACACGATAAAGACACGGCCTTCCACATGAGACACGGTCGTTGATGGGTAACGTGTACGCATGGAGGGTCCACATGGCGTGTAGTTTAGGTTACACGGCGTGTACCCATTTACTTCACATGGCAAAGACACGGCCTTCAACACGGGGTATACCCAGCATGGGGGTACACGGAGTCTACTCAAACTACACGGCGTGTAGTTTCAAAATTCTAGAAAGTGTGGGAAAAGTCCATTTTACCCTCCAGAACACTTCATGGCCTTTTCTTTGACAAAGGAATGGGTCAGAGAGGTCCGGTCCATTACATAATATGACCATGATTGTCTTGAAAATCATTGTTCATCTCTAAGAATAAATCCTTGAGCTTCCATTCTCCACTGGCCTCCTGAATTGCCTGTGTCTGAGTTTTTCATCCCAGAGAGTCAGCTACAATATTTCCTTTCTCAGGCATATAAGCAATCTTGAAATCAAATGATTATAGGTACTCTACCCACTTTTTCTGAATGAGATTTAGATCTCTTTGTGTGGAGATGTACTTGAGGCTTTTGTGATCAGTGCACACCAAAAAACACTATCTAAGTAAATAGTGTCTCCAACAGCATAAAACATGAACTCCAGCAACTAGCTCTAGGTTGTGTGTCGAGTAATTCTTCTCGTGGTGTTTCAATTGATGAGACCTGTATACAATGAATTGCCTATCCTACATCAAATAATCACCCATCCCAATACCTGATGCATCATAGTAAACATTGTATCTCTTTCCCATATCCAACATTATCGATTTCAGTGCTGAAGTCAAATGGTCCTTAAACTTGTGAAAGGTTGTATCACAAGCTTATGACCATACGAATTTAACAACCTTATTTGTCAATCCCATAAGAATAACAGAAACGAATGATAAATCCTATATGAATCATCTATAATATCCATAAATTCCCAAGAAAATCTGGATTTCATAGACATTATTGGGTTGATCCCAAGAAACTACATCTCTCACTTTCTCTGGGTCTACTGAAACTCCTCACTCTAAGATTATATAACCTAAGCAGTGAACTTTTTTGATCCAAAAGTGTCATTTACTAAGCTTATCATAGAAATGATTCTCTCTCAGTGTATTCATCATGATCTAAAGATAGTTTTCATGGTCGTATCTATAGGGTGCATACATTAATATGTCATCAATAAATACTACCATGAATGAATCGAGATATGGGTGTAAAACCCGGTTCATCAGATCCAAAAGACTAAAGGTGCATTTGTGAGACCAAATGTAATGACCAGGTACTCATATAGACTATACCTATACCTAAAATATGTGTGAGGTGTGTCTAGTAAACTAACACACACCAGATGATATCCCAACCTCAAATCTATCCTTGAAAACACCCTCAATCCTTGAAGTTGATCAAATAGGCCATCTATTCTAGGTAGTGGATGTTAGTTCCTGACAGTAAGTTGTTTCATCCATCTTTAATCCATGCAAAGCTTGAGGTTATTACCTACCTTCTTGTAAAAAATGATCAATAAAACCCAAGGAGAAGTGTTGGGGTGTATAAAGCCTTTATCTTCTAGATATTCCAACTACTTCTTAAGCTCTAAATGCTCCATAGGTTTCATCCTATAAGGAGGAATGGTCACTAGTGTTTCTCTTGGAACTAGCACAATAGTGGACACTACCTCCAATACTAGAGGTATCCCAGAAACGTTTTGGGGGGGAAATCCTTGAAACGCTCCACTAAAAGAGGGAAAACAGTGGGTCGTGACCCCTAATCATCCATGAAAACACTGGAAATTTATTATTTCACACCACCTATCCTCTACTTATCAGGTCCTTATCATGTTTAAAGAACATCCCATTCTCTCGTATATACGTACCTACCACCTTATGGTGATGTAAATGTCACCCTTTGATGATATCAGTAAATATGGGATCGATCAGGAATGAACCAGTCCATCCTAATAATTACATAAAATCATTCCTTTTCGAATATGAAAATATTCTATATGAAAAGGTATACGCCTATCTCAATGGGAAAATAATTACACCGACATACGCTCTATGATCAGATACCTAATGGGGTATCGAGCATCATCACAACACAAAATTGTTCAATCTCAAGGCCTGGAATCTTTGTGATTTCCTCATATATAAATGAGTGAGATGCGCCTATGTTAAATAAAGAAGATTCTAAAGTAGAGGCTACTAGAATAGTACCTCTAAATGTAGAAGTTCATGTGCTATGCTCATCCATCATTGGTTGTATTTCATGTAACTGGACTCTACCTTATCCTTGAGTCATGGCCTGACATGCCTAAGCAAGCCCATGTTGCTAGTTCTAAGAATCATGAGTCTGACTAAGTCTTCCTTGACCACCACCATGGCCTAAGAAGCTGGTGGGATTCTAGCTACTTTCCTGGAGTGATCCTACCGATCCCACTTTAGAACATGGATTATGTGTAGATCCCCACTCGCTAGGCACTGATGGAAAGGTCCTGTAGAAGAACTGGATATTCCCTAACTTACCACAGCAACTACATTCCACTAGATCTTATAAACATTGTGGTTTAGTATGTACTAACTTCTAACACTGGTAATATATCAAGAAACTCTCTATATGAGGAGCCTGACTACCGATCCCCACTTGATAAACTTCAAAACATATCTTTTGCCCAAAATAAGAAGCAATGATATATTTTGGTGATAAACCACCCTAAATCACACTATCATCTTCCCAGAAATTCTTCTCTGTATTAAGGTCTTGGTTGAATATCTCATATATGGTCGTCAGTAGAAATTCATTGACCTACTACTAGATGGTATATATCATCCCATATTTGAATCACCTAGCGGTCATAAGATCATTACATACATGAGTAGAACCAAAACACTAGAGATCATTAAAATGAGAAGAGTAATCCATAATAGACATAAATTCTTTTTGTAGGTTCATAAACTCTCTAGTCTGTCCATCCATCAATTTTTTTGGAAAGAAATAGTCATAGAAGATAGTATAGAATCTACCCAAACCATATATCTATGTTGATATTCTTGGGAAATAACATCCCATCACTGATTGTCTGAATCATATAGCATATACACATCAAGATTGACCTTCCTCTATTGAGGTGTCTCCAGATGAAAAAAAATATAGAAAGAATAGATTCGATCCAAGACTCAACAACATGTGGTCTACCATCCCCCAAAAAGGTGGGAGGATGTTGCTGTTGGAACTCCTGATTCAACTCTGCCATACTCAGATCAGGTCAAACAACACCGTTCATATTCTTCAGAATACATAGAAATCCCTCTTGGAACTAGGCATCAGTTTTTATATCAAGAATAGGAAGAGGTTCCATAAGTGGCACTATAGGAGTGATCACTAGCAGCTCAGTGCCCACCACCTCTAGTACATGGTCGTCACCAACTTTAGGGCATACGAATGGAGGATTTCATGAATGCATGATTCTGAATTTCCAAATACATGATTTGTAATAGATCTTAGAAATTGAAAAGATTACATATAGAAAACTAGGGTAGGTGCATAACCTTCCTATAGACAGATCATACCCCTCTGCCTACTACTAAATCCAAGAATGGGTAATAGGGAAATACCATAGAATTCCATAAGAACATAATTGATATTCTAACTACCCACTACTATGGTTACGTTTGGGTCTAGGCCTTTATTTCAAATATATAAGATAGTAATTCTCACATTAAAAGTCATATTCCTTTTAAATATGTTATTATTAAAATATTTAAATCTCTTTAAATGTTTTAACTAGATGAATCATCATTTCTAGTTCATAAAGAACCATGATCTACATGAACTGAAATATGGAATCCACTTAATCCACACCATAACATTTTCCATCCCATGCAACCAATGGTCTCTGACTCAACATTCCATAATTAACTGCTTAATGTGTATACTTTAACCTATTCTAGAAAACATAGTTAGGTTAAGGTGGGCACTTTAAGTGTCAATTATTTTTTTCAAATCCACTACAATAAATGTCAGAAAATATCTAAATGAAAACCAGGAACCAATAATTTGCAACAGGAAAATGCATGATGAAAATAAATGTGGCATGGAAAAATAAACGTTATATTAGTCTTATTGTTCCTATAATGATGCATAAATAGATGTATCACCCTCATTTTATTAGGCCTAGGTGAAAGAAATATCATTTCAATCATATCAATAACAATAACATCACACAACATGTGCATCACCCAATAGTGAAGTCATATCAACCATAACAGAAAAAAAATAACTACAATTACCCATCCCAGATAATTTGGGTTTCCCGTGTACATGGGTTAGCTATGTCTAGGAATAGGGTCAATTCCAAATTTCTTTAAATCCTAGTCTTTTTTATAATACCCAAACAGTAAGACAAATGAAAAAATATTCTCTAATACCAATTTGTAACATCCTAACCATGGGTTCACTTAACTCCAGCCCCAAGCTGTTGGGTTACATGCCCTCAAGCTCACCACCCCATATGTAGAGGATACTGATTAGTAGCAAGGGTTTAAAGGTGGTATGGTGGGTAGAATATACCCTTTTATCATAGTGGAACAAAATATATAATAGTAAAAAAATAATAGAAGAATCATATATATAATAAGATGCAATAATAACCAGTAGACCAATAACCCGTCGTGGTGGGAAGAATATACAACAGATATATTAAATAAACTGTGAAATCGTAAATAACTAAGAAACTTAATAAAAATCAAAATCCACTAGGCTGTTTTATATACATGATGATTTCATGGCATTCTAATATGAAAAGGGGAATAGGTGTAGTTATATGCAATATGATATACAGAAGTCTAAAAAGAAAAAAAATCTCTGCTATCATCTCAAACATATGCTCGGTCCTTTGCTACTATGCTCTATCTATAATCTAATCATGTCAAATATCTGAGGTGGGTCACTTTTACTTATTCATACCTCCAAACAAGTAATCTAATTGAGTACCAAATGTGGCCCAAGTATGGTGTTAGATAAAATCCCAGTACGCCACCAGCAACAGTGTATAGATATAAACCAAGACGTGATCATAGCTAAATATTGTAAAGGTATCAATAATAATCAATAATGATGAATAATCAATATCAGCCTACTTAGGTCTCTAAAGAACATGTGGAATCTCTACCTACTTCGGCCCATGGTTGGAATGAATGTATGATCAGTATCTATATATAGAGTAATAATATATATATATATATATAGTATAGTTATATATTGAAACCACCTATATTCACTAAGTATTTATGGACATAAGTAGCCATATACCTATAATACTAGGTGCTAGATGGACTGGGGCATAACTCAGTCATCCATAACCATTCTAAACAATCCTATAATCTCTAACAGAGGGTACAATACCTACAACTCATAATGAGTAAGAGATGACATGCTCGTCACTTGAGATGGTGGGTGTGTCATCATGCCAACACCTGAAACAAGGGATATGGTGCATCATGCCCACTATTCAAATAGTGTCGATGGTGTGAGACATCATAATCAATACCAAATGTAATGGATCATGAATTGTCATTCCCAATAGAACTCTTTCCACAGTTCCATGGCCTATATCAAATGTGTAACTGTATTTATAATAATATCCATGATTCATTACCTTTCTTTCATTTTATTAGTCAAGTCCAAATACAAATAAGACATTGCAATTCATATAAAGCATTTGATAAAGCATGCAACAATCAGTGTGTCCTTTCCACCCTTTACAATTCATTTCAATTAAACCATTTAAGGAAGGAAAACCACCATGAATAATCCATTCAATTTAATACATTCCATTTAATATATTAAAACATGGAAATTTAATTTCAAGGTTCAATGAGGCACTTTGAAGGTGCCATTATCATTTAGGCAACTACCTACATGGGAAATTACATTTATAAGTTAGGAAAAGAACTTAGTAGGTTCCATAGGTTCAATAAACATCTATATAAATGATGGAAATTCCACCTAAAATTGAAGATGAATTCTTAAAATGTGTTCCAGATATTTAATCAATTAATTATAAGGGGTTATTCAAGCTGAAACGCCCATGGGTTGTCGATGATCGTGGTCTACATCCTATAACTACTAAAAAATGATCCCTGGTAGTATGATAATGTGCATATGACAATTTAGAAAAGAAGAAATCATTTTTAAGTCAAAGTATGGAAATGCCCAACGTGCGACATAACGGCACGGATGCGAAAACAACTCACTTTTTAAGGAAAAAAACTAGTCCACTGACCTTAAGGTCATTAATGACTCCTCAGTTAATAGAGTACTTAGATTCTAAGTAGATTGGAAGAAGTTTAAGAAATGGTCCAATACCCTACAAATAGGGAAGAATTTCTTTCACCTAAATAGCATGAAGGAAATGAAGAGAAACTAAAATAGGGAAAAAGGGAATGGATATATTACCTCAAGTTGTCTAATGCCTTCGATGGAACTCAATTTAGACTTTGAATGTGGGAGAAATCAAAGAACCTATGTTAAAGGAGATGAGATCTCATATGAGGAAGAAATTATTTTCATCCATTGGAATTATTAAGAGAAAAAGAGAGAAGCTTTTAAAAGATTAATAAAGGGAAAAATGATATTTCACCCTAAAAAAAGGGTATATTATTTGTCTGCATGGTTGGCCAAACTGTGTGATAATCATGTGAATGGGTTCATATCCCAAACCTTTGAAATCTTGCGCAACCATACACTTGGGGTCTCATGGTTTTAGACAAACTATATGGCCCCCAACTCTATACTGTCTCACTTCACATGGTTAGGAGAGACCGTGTAGGTCAGGCTTCACAGTTTCTACTAATCATTCGACACAATCTGTTTTCCAAATTCCTAGTGTTCCGAGCTACGAACAAGCCCCAAACACCTTCATTAACTCTGTGAGTCCATTAGGTAACTTCATAAGTTCCATTAAGAGTAATTTAAACCAAAAATAAATTTT
Organism: Viscum album; assembly: GCA_963277665.1. Taxonomy (NCBI): domain Eukaryota; kingdom Viridiplantae; phylum Streptophyta; class Magnoliopsida; order Santalales; family Viscaceae; genus Viscum; species Viscum album. The sequence goes on along the minus strand of OY728160.1, from coordinate 123,961,335 downwards.
TTTATACCTTCATGAAAATACATTTTGTTACAAACTTTAACCTCAGTTTCTTTTGGGAATTCCTCTCTAATATTTTTTAACTCACTTTGTGTTGTAAGACACATCAATTGTATCTCTAAAAACTCTTCATATTTCTCATCCAATATTTCCTCAACATCTTTTATCATATCCCCATGTTAATTCAACTTCAATTTATTTTTATTACTTTTCTCGAGAAAAAAAAATTTCTTCCTTGTTGACATTATCCTATTTGGCTAGTTTTTCTTCATGTTATTTTAGTTTCTTTTTGAGTTCATCCACTTTCACTTTATATTTTATAATCTCTTTAATGTGTGTCATACAATTTTTTATATTTTCATCATTCTCAAAATTTATCTCCTTAGTTTATTTATATAAATTTTCTTTTCCTTCTAGAGTTGTGAAATTTGATCAAGAACTACTTATAAATTTTCTTTTAGAATCCATTATGGTTATATTATTTTCTTCTTCTTATTCAATGTTTCTTGATGAATCAATTTCTGTTTAAACATGAGTTAATAAGTTGACTTCACCACTATAATCATTACTAGATGATTAATTATTCTGCTCTTTTCTACTCAAAATTTTTTTTCTTCTTACTAGAAAGCATTTTCTTATGTAGCTTCTAATTCTATTTTAGGGGATTATTATCTACTTCATATAAATTATAATCAACAATATTATTCTTTTGATATTTACCTAAAAAATTAAAACCATTATTACAATTCCATAACTTAAGATATTGTTTACTTTTCCTTTCTAATTTCCTTTTTTTATCTCTAAAAAGGAAGAGAAATAATTTTTTTAAATCCTCTTTATCATCTTCAGTATCTGAATTACTTGGTTCTTGTCCTATTTCTTTATCTCTAAACTTCCCTTTTAATATATATTTAAAACCTATTTAATCCTTATAATTATACTTAAATACTTTTTATTTTCTCAATTGATATGCTATGAGGATATTCTGAAGTTCATATAAAGTTAAATCCTCTTGATATTTTAGTGATAAAACCTTGGGATCAAACCTATCATAAAATTTTCTCATTAGTTTCTTAATAATAGTATGATCTTTAATATTCTCACCAAAAAACTCTAATATTTCTGACAATTTCATTTACCCTTGTAAATTACTCTTCAATATTTTCATCATCAACCATCTTGACATCTTCAAACCTTATCCTCAATAATTGTAACTTAACCTCCTTGACTATCACATTTCCTTCATAACTACTTCTCAAATTATCCCACATCTCTTTAGTATTTTGAATCCTGAATTTCATATAATCCTTATTATAGAGAGCTATCAAAATATTATTTTTGGCTCTGACATTTATCTTATTGGAAACTTTCATAACAAAATCATTAAAGTGTGGAAATACAATTATAGTTGCATATCTAACTTCTACGATAAGATATAAAAGGTAGGGTAACATCCTTTTCCCCAAAATGTGATTTTTTTCCATAAAATACAAGAACACCCCTATTGTTAAAGGAATTTATATTCTTCATCCTTAGTTTATAGTAGAATGTTTCAAAGGAAACCTTTTCTCTAAAATTAATTATAGTTATTAGATCAATGCAAGACCACTAAGAGGGGTGAATTAGTTATTACTTTATTTTATGAATTATTCTCAAATATAAAACTCTAAAACTTATTATAACACTCAATAAACTCAAATATATCTCCCAAACTCAACTTTTATGTAGTAAATAAATTATAGAGATCAGCATGTGGTTTTTACATGGTTCGGTCAATGTTATCTATATTGCAATTGGTTCCCCGATACTTAAGTACTTAGTACTTGATTATATTTTTCATTATAAATTAAGATTACTATAACATAATGACTATTACTCTTTATGAAAATTTTATACAATAATTTCCTAAGAATATATGTCACACAAAAAGGACATGGAAGTTACTTGTTATGATGATAACCTAAAGGTTCCACGATATCATTCATGAATATTATTCTATGTTTGGATGATATTTTTTGATGGGGTTGGATGATACAGGATATCAAGGGTATGAGGCTCAAAAGATATCGAGACACATTTTCATGTTGTTTTCCCTGGGTAATTTCCAAGATCGGAGGTTATAAGAATAAACTTGTCAATAAAAAATCCACATTTCCATGTGTCATTGGATGTTCCTATTTATGGATGTGTGTATTGATCCTTAGACTTTAAGTTTATCATTAATGGATATCATGACTCCTTTATGTTGATGTTTTGATGAAAACCATGTTGATATATGATCACAGTGAGTTTGGATGTTTTGGGTACACCATGAGTGTTGTAGCATTAATGGATAATGAAAGAAAAGATTTATCCCTTCTCTCCCATTATGAAAGTTGATATTTTATACCCTTTGATGGGAATGGAACTCCTTGTATTAATACTTAGTCATGGTGTTCGATGGGTGAGTTAATTTTTAGAAATTCAAATAAAGATAAATTGATCATATAGATTGATGGAACTAGTAAACACCCTACTTGATTTATGATATCTTGATAAAGAGATTACATTACAATGAAAACACTCATATGAGGATGAATTTTGTTACTACATTAAGTTCTTTATCTATGGGTGCCTCAGAATGTTTCTAGATACCAAACTTTGACTTTATGTGGTTATTCCTAATGCCACTGAGAAAGAGGCCCAGGGGGGCACACACCAAGGGTATCTATGATATTATTTAAATTCAAGTAGTGAATTTGAATAGTTGGAATAAATAATATTTATTTTGGTTTTGTTGATCAACATGATTTAATATCAAGTTATTTGAAAGAATATGTTATTTAAATAATAATAAATTTTTATTTTCAAGGTTTCATTAATTTAAAATTTATTATATTTATAGAAAAATAATGAAATGACATTTATTTATTTAATGGTAATTATTTAAGTATCAATAAATATTAATGAGTGAAAGAAAACCAAGCTTAATGATCTGATTGGAAAAGGTATAAATTATATTTATTTATATTCTTTAAGTGTTTCATGTGTTAAGAGATTAATAATAATATTATTATAATTATTGTATATGGGGTTAACTAAGAATTATAAAGTTGTAAAGGGTCTTGTATGTGATTTTCCAGCCCTAAACCTACCATAATAAATATCTAATTATATCAATTTCCATAATCACTCTTGTTATGTACAACAAATAGAGAAAGACTCTATAAATCCCTATAAAGAGATCTATATATCTAGAATTCACTATCTTCCTCCTCTCTCAATCCATAAAGAGAACATAAGGAGTTTTATTCCTTCAAGAATAATTCTGTTGTGATTAACCACGAACAACACAAGCGATCAGGATCAGTCATTCTTACACTTCAAAATTCTATCAAAATGTTTAGAGATTTTGGTGCATGTGTGGATCACTTCTAGAGGAATTATACACTTAGATCCTATAGAATAATGATGGTATGACATGATCTAGTCAACCAGATCTTCAAATTGGAGATAATTAAAGGTTGACGTAATTCTATATATGCTCATAAATTATTTATAAATTTCATGTGAAGATCATCTTATTTTAGTTATGGTATTTTTATCTGGTCAAGTAATCTACACTTTTTCATTGTGCAAGACATGTTTTCATGTTTTCATGTACTACCTAAATACACACCATGTATTAGTGTTTATCACATGTATCTCACTATATCTGGTCATATATAATAAAATTGAATTGACATGTAGATCTAGACAAACTGGAACACGGTATAGAAAAATATATTTCGTGTGACCAGTGTATATGATGTGTAGTCCTCATTTTCTCTTATCCAAGAACACAAGGTGTCTCAGCATTCCATGTATCATATACATGACATGAGGAGTGACATGTCGTGCAACTCTGAGGCCACATCCTGGGTAATATAGACAATATATTGTGTACCTTGAACTCATTCATGGTAGGTAACATACCTAATACCTAGGGGTGTGTTTCAGATAGGGGTATAAGATAGTACATGATGTGTAATGAATTACGTGTACTTAATTTAACATAGACAGAAAAATTAAATATATGATTAAACCTATTTACATGTGTTCCATGTTTCATTTATTTAATAGTAAATTCCATTTCAAAGGATTGATCATTGTATATTAAATTAATTTTCATGTTAAATTCCAAATCTACAAGTTTTTCATTGTCTTTTCTTGATCATACAAGATAATTTGGATGAGTACATGTTGTTGCCTCTATGTTTACTTGTGAACTTTATTAATTTTAAATGAAATTAATTTTGTTTAAAATTATAGATGGTGGTGAATTAAAAATTATTGGATTGAATCAAGGTAAATTAAATTAATTAGATTAATTTGTTTCACATTATCCTAATTAATGAATGAATCAAAGTAATTAATAAATAGATTGCAAATGTATGATTATTATTATTGTTTGGATGATCATAATATTAGACCATCCATGTGTATTTGATTGGTTTATTTTAATTTATTATGATAAATTTAATTTGATAGTCTATGTTTCATCCACTCCTCATTATATAAGGGTCTACATTCTCAGGGTTTCTTTTATTGAACCCCCTTTATTCAATCCATTGGACCCCCTCACCTATGAGTGAGTAAAAGCTAATTTAAGGATAGAGATCCCAACTTAGAGGAGGAGGTCCAAGTCTAGGTGTCGAGGAAACCCCAATCAATTAAATACATTGAGGTTGAGGTGGAATGTTGTAACATGAACCAAGATATGGTTCAAGATGTTTCCCCCGGCTAGAGTTTTAGTTTATCATTTATTGGATAAACTAACCATTAGATAATTGTATGATGATTCCACTTATATTTTGTTTTTTTAGTTACATGTTAAATTATTTATGTTTGTGGATGTTTCACAATCACATAATAAATAAATTAACAATCATTCCTTATGGAATAAAATATAATTCGATTATGCATAAATTTTACCATACATGGTTATTCCCTTATGTAAAATATACTTAATATTAAGAATTAAAGTGATAAGATAAAATGGGATTTTATGCATAAGAATGAAAATAAATCAAAAAAATATTAATTAGGTATATACTTTAACTACTTAAGTTATAATTAACATAATAGTTAAAATTGCATGACCAACCCAATTCAGGGTGCTTTAAATTGTTGTGGAACTCTTAGTTTGAAGTTTTGGGTTGAATTAACTTGGTTCACATCAAGGGTTGACTTCCAAAGTAGAAAATGGTGTAACTAAGAGGAAAGGTTTGAGGAAATATTTAGCCAAGATCTCTGAATATGGGATTCCACTTGATGGATAAAGGAACTCTAATTTAATGTAGTTGAAATGTTACGCCAACCTAAATCCTGTCAAAGAAATTATCAAACCCAAGTCTCGGTTATGAAAAGTGGAATATGGATTCTTTCCACAAGAATATATAAGATAGAATATATTATAAAACTAATGGTGAGGGATATTGGTTTTTTAAAATATAATGGTATATCGATATAATTTAATTAAATTTAAATTTATTAATCTATTTACGTAATCAAAGAAGTACTAATCATATTCTCTTAATTTTTTAAAATAGAAAATCAAAAAACTTAGATAATATCTTTGTGATCCATACAATATAAGGATAACCTTACCACTAGAATGAATTTTTAGGAATGTTATTGGCACTTATGAATTATACTATTCTACTAATAGAAATTATGTGTGTTTGAAACCCCACTTCCTGAGTCACATTACAAAGAGGATAGTGAGGAAGAAGTAACTCTATAAATAAAACATGTGTATGTCACAATGGATTTCCAATGTTTCATGTTATCCTTAATATCCAATGAGATTCTAAAGAAATATGATAATATAGATGCCCAGAGCATCATTTATCACCTTCAAGATCTCTATCAAGAGAAATAGAGATAGGGTTTTCTTCAGTGGTGTTCTGGAGGGGGAGACCTGCAGAATCTGGCTTGTCTCCCCCTTCCTCTATTCCTTTTTTCTTCCCTTCTAGATTTCTCCACCCTCTACGGTCTCTTTCTGGTGTGCTCTTTCCCGGTGGGGGTTTCGCGGTCTGAATCGGTTCTTGAGCGTCATCGCGCTTTTATATGGATTCCTTTCCCATTCAATCTCTGCTCTGGCTTCTGGTTCTTCCATCTCCCTCCTTTTTGGTCTGCTTTGGTGGTGTCTAAAGGCTTTGGGAGGTGTTGATTGTTCGGTCAGTGGTGCTTCATGAGGCGTGGCTTTCTTCAGTTTGATTTAAGTTGTGGTGCTTCTCACCGGAGTCTTGATGCTTCAAATTTTCTTTGCAAAGTGTTCCTTTCGGCTAGTGGTGGATTCGATGGTTCGGGTTGGAGGTCCTGGAGAGGATGCTTCACTGTCGAGGCCATGTATGAATTGCTACTCTGGCTTCATGTACCTTCACTTCTCTCCAGGTCGGACTGTTGTGATGGTTTCAAGGAGGCTCTGGGATGTGTGCTTGTTTGGTCATGGTGTTCTAGGAGTCCATTACATGCCTCCATCTGAGCTCGGTGGTCTTTGTTGATCTTTGAATTGGAGTTTCGGTGTCGTTGTTTGAAGGATTATCTACCAGTGTCTACAGCGTCAAATTTGGATATGGTTTGGTTTTTTTGGATTTCTATCAAATTTAAATGATTTTGTTGCTTGGTTGGTGATGGTTCTATTTCTGGTTGGGTTCTGTTTGAGTTTATTCATTTGTTGTGCTTTCGGCCTCTGTTGTGTTGTGTTTGGACGGTGGTGTTGATGAAAGGCGATGATTTCAATGGGTATTTTTGAAGTTTTTCAGTTACGTTGACCTGATCTCTAGTTTTGTTTGTGTTTCCTCCAGTCATTATCACCAGTGGTTATGGCTGGTGATGAGGATGGCTCATGACTAATTATAGGCGATAAGACCAGCTGTCGTGGGTGGTTCATGGCTCGAGTCCTCCATGGGTTGGGTGTCCCTTTTTTAAATTTCAAATTTTGTATGAATCTTGTATTTTGGTTTCTGCTTGTATGTGGTTACCGCTTTCCCCTAAAGTAGCTCTTTTGAAAATAAAAAATATAATTTTCAGTCAAAAGAAGGAGAGATCATAGATATATGAGATCTCCAATGCATTATTCATATGTAATCCTGGAGAGTCAGTGCTAGCTAGGGCACATGTAGTCAAGATGATTGGATATATTCAGAACTTGGATATCTTGGGGTTTAAGATACCTTATGATATGAACATAGATCTCATTATATCCTCACTACCTACAAAATTCTCTGGACTTATGGTGATTTATAATATGAGTAATAGCAAGAAGAAACATTTGGAACTTTTTAATCTTATTCTCCAAGTCGATAAATACATTGGGTGTGACAAACAAGCAGGAATTATGGTGAATAGGAAGATATAGAATAGGGAAAATGGTTTGAAGACTCATTCAAAGTTTATGGATCCTGAGCATTCCTCTTCCAAGAATAAAAAGATCCAATGTCAAGTAAAGGAACTAGATGTGGTGTTTTTGGCATGTGGAAAGCAGGACCACTTGAAGTGGAATTTCACCAAGATAAAAAAAGCAAGCTAAATCTTCAGGTGCGTTCATTATCAAATGTAATATTTCTATATCTACAAGTTGTGTATCAGATACCACTTTTGGATCTCAAATTTGTATCCAAATATAGAAAACAAGTAGATTTTGGAAGGTTTCTAGAGGTGAGGTGGATCAACGGGCTACTGATGGAATGAGGCTAGATGCTTTATCCATTGGAGACTGCCATCTCACAATGCCAATAATATTATTTTTGGTTTTTAATAATTTTTATTATGTTAATTGTTACCAATAACATCATATCTATTCCTTTTTTAGACATGTATGGACTTATTTTCAGTTTTGTAAATAAGAGCTATTATTTCTATAAAGATAACATTTATTATGGTATGGCATATTTGAATAACGGTCTTTACCTGTTAAATTAAAAAAACCAAATATTGGAAATCGATAATGTAAAGAATATGTGTAACTCATTTAACACCCAATTTTGGCATCACCGTATTGGTCACATAAATGAGAAACGTTTGACAAACCTCTATTTAGATGGTTACTTAGACTCTTTTGAAATTAAACCACTTGAAATATTTCATGCTTGTTTACAAGGAAGAATGACCAAATCACCATTCGATGGTCAAGGTGAAAGTTCCATAGAGCTTCTAGAATTGGTACACAGTGTTTTGTGTGGACATTTTCAAGTAGAATATTGAGGTGGATTTATATACTTTATTACTTTTACCAATGACTTGATTAGGTGTGGTTATATCTACATTATGAGGTATAAGTAGGAATCCTTGGATAATTTTGAATATTTCAAGAATGAAGTTGAGAATAAACTTAGTAAAAAGATAAAGAAAATTAGATCAGATCATGGTGGTGAATACCTTAACCAAGTATTTATCGACTTTATATGGGAGTATGAGATTTTATCTCAACTCACTCCACCTTATACACCAAAGTGGAGTGATTTTATAAAAAGGAGGAACCAAAAACTATTGGAAATGGTAAGGTTTATGATGATTCACACAATTATTTTGTTTTCCTTTTAGGGATATGCATTATAGATGACATAATTACTATATTGGGTACCAACTAAAATGGTATTCCCATTGAGCTTTAGAGTAGAAATAAACATATTTTGTCACATGTTCATGCATGGAGGTTGTAAGGTGTTTATTAAGGCTATATCAAGAAACAAACTAGCACTATGAGGCATAAAGTGTGTATTTTTAGGATATCATAAGGAAGTAAGGGGATACTATCTATACAACCCTTCTAAAAAAAAGTGACCATCACAAGATGGGTCATATTTCTTGATAGGGATCACATCCTCCAGGAGGATAGAGGGAGAAAGATTGAATTTGATGAAGTTTATTCTCAAGATACACGAGATTTAGTATAAAAACATATTCCATAGGTCCCCATGGAAGAATTTGTTCTTGAATCATAAGTACTATATGGGAGTGCTAGAGAGGTAAGAGGACCAAAGAGATGTGTTTTTATAGTCACCGATGATGGTGATTCATTATTATTTAACAATAATGATCCTATATCCTATAAGAATTATGTAGAGATCTTATAAGTTGTAAAATGGAAAGAATCCATGGATCATGATGTGTATTAAATGTATCAAAACCAAGTTTAGCTTTTGATTGATCCCCTGGTTGATGTAAATCTCATTGGGTATAAATGGGTATTCAAGAGAAAACTGGACATCAAAGGTGAAGTAAATACCTATAAAGTATGAATAGTGGCTAAAGGATTTAGAAAACACCAAGTAATTGACTATGATAAAACCTTTTATATAGTTTCCATGTTTAAATATATCACAATTTTTTTTCATGACTATGAGATTTGGAAGATGGTTTTCAAAAATGCTTTCCTTAAGGGGACACTTCAAGAGGATGTATATATGAAAAAACCAAAATGGTTTGTGACTGTAGGAAATAAAAAAAATCAAGTTATAAAGATATATTTATATATTAAATAAATTATCCATGTCATGGAATATTCAATTAAATGAATCCATAAAATAATTTGGTTTCATTAGGAATGAATATGAGCCATGTGTTTATAAGTGGTTTAGTGGGAGTAAAATGTTTTAATATTAGTAAAATTGATTACATATTACTGATTGAAAATGAGATACAAACCTTAAAGGAGGTTAATGATTAGTTGATAAAATAATTCTCTATAAAGGACTTAGGTGAATCAGCCTATATTCTAAAGATCAGGATCATGTGTAACAGATCTAAGAGGCTTCTTGGACTAAGTCAAAGTACATACATTAACCAGATACTAAATAGGCTCAGTATATAAAATATAATAGGGGATTGTTTCAGTGTCACATGGTATATATCTTTCCAAAAAAAATGTATCCTCATACACAAGAGGAAATAGAGATAATGAGTAAGATCTCATATGCTTCTATTATAGTATCTATCATTTATTTCATGTTATGTATGAGGGTTGATGTTGTCTATTCTTTAATCATGGTAGGAAGATATAAATAATATATAGGTGAACAATATTGGACTACTATTAAGGATATAATTAATAATATAAGGAAAAAATAAGGATATGTTCCTGCTATATGGAGGATATAAAGAGCTATTTGTCATAGTTTATACAAATTCTAGCCTTCAGATAGATCAGAATGATTTCAATTTTTAATTTGGAAATGTAATTTGTATCAACAGAGGATCAATGAGATAGAAAAGTTCTAATCAACTGGTTGTCATAGATTCTATAGTAAATTATGAGTATATTACAGCTTTCAATGCATCCAAGGAAATAGTTTGGATTCACAAATTTTTCAATGATATTGATGTGGTACCTATCAGTTAAGACTTGTCATGGTTTAATATGATAAAACAATAGTGGTAGCTCTCTCCATGGAGCCTAGGTCACACTAAAGGATAAATAATGTACTTCAGAAGTTATATCTTCTGATAGATTTTTCTAAATGAGATGAAGTTAGAGTGAGTAAAGAATCTATAAAGGAAAATTTAGAAGACCCCTAGAACAAGGCTTTATCTCAATATAGGAATCAGTGTCATGTGAGCACTAGTGGACTGAAAGTTTTTGTGAGTTAGATCTAGTGAATGTGGGAGTCTATTAGAGTAGGCACCCTAGAACCAACTTACTTAGTACTTCATTATATGTTTTCATATTTAATGAAGTTTCTTATCATGTCATGATTGTTCCTCTACATAAAATATTAATGTGATAATGTCCTAATGATATATATAATGATAAAAGGTCATCGTTGTTCCCTAATATGATGAGAACCTAGAGGCGACACAATATCATTCTTGAATATTTTTCTATAGCTAGATGATATTGACTAATGGGACATAGAAGATATAGGATATCAGGGGTAAAAGGATCATGATACACTAAGAAACTTCCACATGGTGTTCTCCCTTGTTAATATCCAAGATATGAGGTTATGAGATAAAACCTATTAATAAGAAATCCTCATTTCCATTCATCATTGGATGTTCCTATCTTAGGACATGTGTATTGATCCTTAGACTTTAATATTATCATTAATAAATATGATGACTTGTTTACTTTGATGTATTGATGAAAATCATGATGTAATATGCTCACAATGACATAGGGTTAATTGGTTACATCATGAGTGATATTGTTTTAAAGGATAATGTAAGAAAGGATTTATCCCTTCTATCCCTTGACGTAATTTTATATCTCAATCCCTGTGATCGGAATGAAACTACCTTGATAAATCCATGGTCATAGTTTTTTTCGGGAGAGATCATTTCTGAAAATTAAAAGAAAGAGACATGGAGCATTTAGTTTTATGGAACCAGTATGAAACCTACTTGATTTGAGATATCGCAATAAAGGGATTATATTACACAATAAACATTCATAGGAGGCTGGATTTAATTTTGAAATTAACTTCTTTTTCTATGTGTTTCTTAGAATATTAATAGATGTTAAGCTTAGACTTTAGGTAGTTATTCCTAATTCCATTTAAAAAGAGTTCTAGAGGGTCACACACCAAGTGTATCCACAATTTTAGTTAAATTTAAGTATTGAATTTAACAAGTTGTAATAAATAATATTTATTTAGTTTTTGATTGATCACCAAGATTTAATCAAAAATTATTCAAAATAATATGCAATTTAAATAATAATAAATATTTATTTAAAACTTTTGGAGAATATAATATTTATTATATTTATAAATAAATAATGAAACGAAATTTATTTATTAAATATTCATTATTCAAGGATCAGTAAATATCGATGATGGAAAGTGGACTGAGCTTAATAGTTTGATTAGAAACATTATAAATGATATTTATTTATATTATTAAAGTGTTACACATGTCAATAAATTATTATTATTATTATTATTATTATTATTGGATATGGCTTCAACATAAATTATTAATTTGAAAAGGGGCTTGTGTGTGATTTTTCAACTCTAAGCCTTCTATAGTAAATATCTAATTATATAATTTTCCATAATGAATCTTGTTGTACACAACAGATAGAGAGGGACTCTCTCAAAACCTAGAGGGAGATCGAGAGATCTAGAATATGATTTATTACTTCTCTCTCAATCTATAAATAAAACATCAAGATTTATTCTTCCTTCAAGAATAAATCTATTTTGATTAAACACAAACAATGCAAGTAATTAGGATAGGTCGTGCAAGCACCTGATGATTCTATAGTTATGTTCATAGATTTTGGTGCACATGTAGATCACCACTAGAGGGATTAGTTACTTGAATCATGCATCACAACAATATTATGATGATATCTATTTTGGCTCTTCAATGAATAGAGAATAACAAGTTGAGGTAATTATATATCTAGTCATAAATTAATTATAAATTACATATGAAGATCCTCATCTTTTGTTTCCAAAATTTTTTCTAGTCAAGTAACCTATGATTTTTCATTTTAAATGACATTTTTCATGTGAAAAAATGATAATTTTTAAATTAACACAAAAAAGTAGAGCTGGTTATTATATAATGGTTCTTTTGTTGTGCCCAGAACCTATAACCTAATCCTTCCTATGTTTAGTTAGACCCCCAACATGGATAATACACTAAACACTTCCTATGGATTACAAAGTCATAGGAAACATCTGGTTATACACCTTAGTGATCATTCCTATAGTTAACCTTGGTTTTACCCATGCAACCAACTCTTTTTCCATAGTCGGTTATTCTACCCAACCTTGCTTCTTTTCTCCTCTTCCATCTCGGCTGGTTATATCCCTCAACCATAAGCCTCTCTAAAAACTATTATACCCCTAGCTAAAATATCTTATTTTTCTTTGTTGAACTTATTGTATGAATTCCTCCTTATTCAGATAAACAAGTTAGTTCACCTTTTATTGTGTCTTACTTCTTTAAGATCTTTAACATATCTCTAAAAATTCTATTAGTATGAAAACATTCTCCTAGTCTAGAAAGACCTAGATATACTCAAACCTCACCAGTAATTGTCCATCCAGTAATAATACATTAGGTATATTGTGTTTGGTGCCCATAATTCTAGTGTGCCTTTGTCCATTGTACCTCTATCTGTTAATCCTTTAGGAAAATGTGTCGGGTTTACCTCTATATAATACACAATGAACAGTACACTTCTATCTGGTGTTCCTATGTCTATTGAACCTTAATATGGTATCCCTTCAGGAGGTTTTGTCCAGCTCTCCTTTTTTTAATTCATTTTTTCAGGTACACCTCTATCTGGTATGACTCTTTCAAATGTGCATCTGTCCAAAACTTCTCTATTTGGAACAACTATGTTTGAAACTCTTCCATATTATTATCCTATTCTTTAACCATGTAGATTCATGGTCAGAAACTCATGTTGAACTGATAATAATTCCACTCAATATTAATCAAAAACCAACTTTCTTAGAAGGGAACTCCTCTTTTTATGGGCACATTTCCTCTACAAATCAAGGAAGAAGTGTGAGATACAACTTTGAATTTCCCACTTAACTTAAATTTCATTTGACCACCTTCAAAGCCTCCAAAAATTTAGAGTCATAAATATTCATAATAACTTAATAACATATATGTGTTAATGATCACTTTAAATCTTCCTCAAATATTGGATAGATTTATAATCATTTAAAGTAAAACACAGCATCATCACAATGTGTGATTTTATAAAGTTTTTGTAAAGAGAAAAAAACCTTTGTCTAGTATACAAACTTATTTTTATGATGTCATCAATCCAATGAAACCACATTTATCCATCTGGTACATATAAAATTTCTTCATCCAATGGAATTCACATTCCTCCATCCAGTGATCTTTATAGGTTACTGTTCCTATTGTGATTTGTCTTATGGATTCATGAAATTTCATCTCGTAAAATCAAATTTCTCCATCTAGAACCTTGTACAAACATCCTCTATCTAGTATAGTAAGTTTTCGATATCAAAAAAATACTTATACTTTCCTTAATCTATTTATCTCTATACAATCATATCAGTGTATTAAGCTCAGTCTGGTAACCTCATAAATATCTCCATCTGAAAACTTTATAGATCTAGCTTCAGAGATCGAACTTCATATATTCGTAACTCCGTGACTTCATAACTTAAACTTTGTACTACTTCACTTTATAACTCAAACCTTATACAAATCAATATTAAAAATTTAACATTATATAGGTGAAATTTCACCTGATGATGTCTATAAATTCTCCTTTTGATAAACTCAATATAGAGAACTACATCTCGTAGAATCATTCCATTAGCCTCAGTCCAGTACAACTTCATTTTTTCTCAACATTATTCCTCTGAAAAAACATAAATTGAACCATGAATACATTGATTAATCATGATTTAAATGATTAATAAAAACTAAGAAAAAACTCTTCTCTCAAACTTCTCCAAGTAACTTCTTCTATAAATAAATATTGATATATTGAAAAAAAATGAAACCAAAATAACTTGGGCAAAACAATTTTCTTAACATTCACAACACCTTTGAATAAATAAATATCATTTGTTAAATGAATAAATTTAGATTTATTTAAATTATATTTAATATATAATTTCCATATAGGCCATTAAAATCAATTTAAAACCCTCCAAAATATTTTTCAGGACTTAAATAATGACTATTTATTTAATAAATAAATATCACTACATTATTTTCTAATAAATATAATAAATATTTTATTCATTAATTCTTTTGAATAAAAATTTATTATTATTTAATTTACATATTTATTCTTTTGAATAACTTGTGTTTAAATATTATCAATCAAACAATCCTAAAAAATTATCAAACCATAAAGTAGGAATTATTTTAGCTTATTAAATTCAAATATAATTTTACTGAGATTCAGGATACACTTAGTGTGTGACCCTGTAGGCTTCTTTCTGAGTGGAATTAGGTTTAATCACCTTAAGTTTAAGGTTAGAATCTAGTAACACACAAAGATACACGTAGAGAAAGAAGTTAATGTTATAATGATATAAAACCTCATATGAATTCTCAGTGTGTAATATAATCCCTTCATCATGAAATCTCTTATCAATTAGGTTGCATGAGATGTCATCAACATATATACTTGATGTCTCTTTCTTTGAATTTTCAAAATCGAACCTGCCCATAGAACACCATGGACATGGATTTATTTAGGATGTTTCATTTCCAACAAGGGCCCTAAGATATCAAATTGTTTTAAAGAAAACAAAAGAAAAAATAATTTCTTACATTATTCAATAATTAAATATCACTCATGATGCACTCAGTGTATCATACCTCATCATGAACGCATTTCATCACAATTTTCCTCAATAATTCAAAGTATATGACTAATTATATCCATTAATAATATTAATAAAATATAATTATCAATACACATGTACATATATACGAATATCTAATAGAATATATAAATATTAATTTCCTATTGGCAAGTCATGTTCTCATAATCTATTATACTGGAAATTAACAAGGGCGTACTCCATGAGAAAGTGCATAAAATTCCTATGAGTCCCCACTACTAATAACTAATATCATTTTCATATATTCAAATGATATTATTTGTCAATATAACATATATTTAATAATATTTTAGTGGAACTTCTAAAATATCATCATAGTAGGGAAATGTTATGACCTCTTAGTGCAAATGTTGCTCTTAGGACATTATCATATGTTGTGTCATGAAAAAGAATAATAATTATGTGATAATAAGTTTATGAATATTTAAATAAATAAATAAATATAATCATAAATTAAATAGAATTTAGTTCTAGGCCACCAACTCCAATAGTTTCCATTGATTTTTTTTATTATCATATCTCACTTCTGGGGTGGATTTATCAATGCTAGAAGTCACAACAATATTATTAGAAGACACATCATGCCTCACCTATAGAGGTTCATCCACCATTTTATTTCCATATTCATTTATAGGATCTTCTTTTTCAAGAGGCACGTCAAGAAGTTCAAGTATGGAAAAATGATTAGATGCAAGAACCTGACACTCCATCACACTGCCCACTGGTCTAATATGATTAGAAGAAACTTTCAAAGAAGAGTCTCACTCATTAATACCATTTTTAAAATTGCTAGGTGATCCCAAATAATTTTTTGTAGCAATTTGATTCATCATAGCAGGTGTTATTAGAGAATATCCTTTGCATATATCATCTAAAGAAGGATGACTAGCAGAGACAGCCTTTGATGATTCATCCTTTTTATACACCTGTATGAGGAATAATTAATGGATGAATACATTTAGAGAAAATAAGTAATAAGATCCTAACCATTGGACTATTCTTATATAATAAGAACATTCCTAGAAGGAGAGATTTTTCCCTTTCCTGTCTCCTACCTACTAGTGAAAATAACATCTTAAGGACTCCCTTCTTGGATAAAGGTTGTAAAAAGATCATGGTATAACCCAACTATGGGATATCCATTCTTGGATTTGGATTTATTAAAATAAATAGAGACCAATTTCATCTTTCCTTTATAACCTTTTTAAGTAACTAGATTTTTATTTGTCAAAGTAGCTGATCAAACACTATTTGTGATTCAAGATTTCAATCAGTTTGATCATCCTAAGATTCAACCACTTAATCCTCCTCTAAATAATGAGATAGAACATCCCTAAAGGAAAGATAATTATTCTCATTTGAAAATTCAGCTCAAGAACCCTCAATGGGAAGCTTCCCTTTTCCACACTGGTTCTTAGAGGCCTACTCGGCAAGAAGGTTCTATGTCTGGGGAGAGTAAACCCCTTCCACTAACTTGATAATAGAAATAAGAGTCTACTTCTACCTTTGTATCATTTAAATCTCAATCTTGTATTCAACCATAGGAAAAGAAGTCTGGATCCCAATATGTCAAAAAAAATCTTTACCATCAGGGGATTGAGCATTACCCATAAACTATTTTATTCTTCGACAATGGTGAAAATCATGGATGACAATATGATAAGTCTATATAAACCCTATAGTCATATGTAAAATGTCTAATAACTCTATATATAGAGCAAAAGGGGGGAAACTTGTCATATTTAATATTAAGTGTCACCTCATCCTGGGGAGTATAGAGGACAACGGTATTAGTTAAAGTATAGCTAAGGTCCACTTGAACTAATAACCTCACAAAATTCCCAAAAATGGTTAATGCAGTTGAACTATTCATTATAATCATAATTCTGGTTGAAGATGAAATATCAAACAGGATTTTTGGATGCTATAAATCCTAATTATACCCATGAATCTTAACCCAAACCCGCCACAGGATTCCTTATACTCATTCAGATTAAATTTAAGATTCTATTCATGAATCCTTAACACACCCAATTTCAAATTAATTGAACCAAAGACCCAAAATATTCCTTTAAACTCAGTATAAGGAAAAAAAAATATGGTAAAATACATGACCAAGATAGATTCACTTTCAGTTTGAAAATCAAAAAATTGAAGATAAATGGTTGACCAACTCAAATTTTCTTCCAAGACTTCATACATTTCCCCAAAGAAATATGTGTAATAATAGAAAACTTATATAGATCAAGTCTTTCTATAATGGCTTCATCATTTGTCAAGACATGTTATATGCTTCACTTCTTAATGATTCACTATGAAGCCCTAATTTTGTTAGATGAAAATGAACCATCTGAGGATTCATATGCCTTCCTCTACTCCATAATCACTTTCTTTTTTGTAGCATCTAAATCCCAATTCACAAGATCAAAATCTCTAAGCCTATTCAAAGGTCTAATAAAGATATCTCAAGGATAAAAGTAACATTCAAGATTAAAAACCATAACTTGAAATCCTTAATCTCCATACGTTCCTTAAGGGAGAATCCCCTGAGCAAACCCCATCTCCCATGGTGTGTGTGTATTTTGTAATAATTGTACCATCAAATACCAATATAATTTAGATCATGAATTACATTATTAATTATTATTAATTACACTATTAATTACATTATTCTTATTAATTACATTATTGAATACACTTCTTTTAACTATATTATAAATTATACTATTAATTTAATTAATAATTATTTTTAATTATAATATTTACTATATTAAAAATTAAAATAATATTACTAATAATTATTATTAATTAATAAATATCATTAATTACATTAATAATATGAATTAAATTGTTAATTAAATAATATTAATATTTAATAATATTACTAATTAATAATTAAATCATCTATCTAATAATAAATACATTATTTTTAACAATATTATTAATAATTAATTATTAATAAGAAAAAACTAATAATTAATATTAATAATATTACTAATTATTAATAATTAGTACTAATATTTAATTACATTGGTTTTAATAAAAAATAATTATAATTAATAAAAAAATTACATTATTAATAATAATCAATTTTTAAATAATATTAATTACATTCACATTAATAATATTAATATTTTATAATAGAATTGATAATTAAATTAATAATATCAATTAATTTATTTATAATATTAATTATAGGTAGAAGGGATTACAAGAAACCAAACAACACACACACCTAGAAACCCCAGTGGGTCAAGCCTTATCTCCCTCCACAAGGATTGGCAGACACCAAATAGACCTTATTTTATTACAATAAATTAACTGACGACCTAGTCAGCTTGAAAGCTCATATATAGCCATAAGGCCCTATGTCGCATCAGTTTGGAATTGGTTCAGCACCCCATACCTACATCAGCCTACCTGCATCATCATGCATACATCACTGCCTATGTCACTACCCAAAAATCACCCAAGTGGTGGTGAGAAATTGAACCCTAGTCTCTTGGATGTAGAGGTCAGCAGTGGGTACCACGCAACCGTAGCTCTGGCCGCACTTTATCTATAATATTTAATAAGTTTTTAATATTAATATTAACTACATTATTAATTATAATATATTAATTACAGTATTAATTATTTATTATAATTAATATATTATTAACTATAATTAATTAATTACTAAATATAATTTATTATAATTTATTACATTATTAATTAATATTAATTACATTGTTAAGAATATATGATTATTTTAATGTCTAGGAAAAGTTGAACACAAATCTCACATTGAATGTCTGTAAAAGATGATGATGATAACTCACTTATAAAAGGCAAGGCTTGAGTAGGGTTTTAAATAGTATAATATTATCAAAATACTTTAATGAATGTAATGTTAGGTATGAAGGATGATTTTACAGAAAATGGTGATGCAGGTCACTGGAGGTGATGAAATAAAAAATTTACTATAGGACTGAAGAAAATAATCAAATTTTTATTTATTTTCTTGATTGATTTTGAACATATATAACTTCACCCAATTTATAGGGATAAAAACACACATAAAAAAATGACAAAAATTTAGATAGAATTAAAATACCTTATAAAAAATTAGTAGGTTTTTTCCAAGCATCCATCATAAAACATGTTAAACTACTAATTTTCAATCATTATATCCTCTATCACAATAGTAAATGTTTTTTTTCTTCCATAATAAAAAAACAAGGTTTTTTCTTCTTCATCCCCCTTAAAAAATTCCTTGCATCCCAAACATTTGATTCATCTTGTAAAATACATCAATATTTAATGGTTTTTTGAATATATCTATAATTTTTTCATTTGATATATAGGTGACAAGTTCTACTTATTTATTCTTCACATGTTATCCAATGAGATGATACCTCATAATAATGTGTTTGATTATTTCATAAAAAAACTATATTTTTCACTAAATAAATCACCAAATGACTATCAATGAAGGTATCAATAGATTCTTCTTATGTATATCCCAAATATCGTATGACATTTCTGAGATATATGCTATAAAATATAACTAATTTGACAACAACATAATCATATTTTCATGATGATAATTCCACAGTGTCTTATTTCTTGGATGACCATGTGAATATCATGTCACCCAAAAAGAATGTGAATCCAGATCCATTATTCATTTCATCAAGGTTTCTTCCTCATCCACTATTTGAATATCCAAAAAGCATGAAATACTTACTGGGTATATAGAATATATCGCCATTTATAGTACCATTAATATACATCATAATTCTTTTTATTGCATTTAGATGTGTCTAATAAGGGGTCTCTATATATTTGTTAATGATACCTAACCCATAAAGAATATTAGTCCATTTTCATGTCAATTATCTCAGTATTCTAATCAAGATTTTGAAATGGGTAGGATCATAATACCCACTATCATTTCTTCATGATTCCAATCCTAATTTAACTATGGTTGTAACTGGATTTTAATTTTCAATGTTAAACAAGTTTAAATTCTATGTGGTATTATTTACTTGGGAAATAAATATTTCATCATTAATTTAAAAAACTTTTATGTCATGGAAGTTATCCGTCCCTCTAATATAATTCATTTCATACTCTTTTACCATTATCCACTTAAAGGATAAAAACATACCAAGATTATTTTTCATGAAAATATGATCATCAACATATAAGCAATCCAATAATATTATTCCATCATCCTCATTATTCAGATAGAGTGTGTGTTCATATGGAAACTTATAAAATCCACTAGACATAAAGTAATCATCAATCCTAGTGTTACTTAAACATGGTGTTTTCTTATTTCTATGGAGTGCCTTCTTCAACTTGTACACTTTTCATTATCTACCTTTCTATATGTATCTTGGTGGTTGATCAATATATATCTCCTCTTATAAAAATCCATTTTGAAATTTTGACTTCAAATCTAGTTAATGGATCTTCCATTTGTGTTGGGAAGCTATAAATTTTAATAATACAATTGTCTCTATCCTTGTAATTGGTAATTAAAAATTAACCATAGCCAAAACCTTCCTATTTTTATAGCCTTTTGTGATTATTCTTTCATTATATCTTTTTACTTTACCTCAAGTGTTGTTTTTGGTTTTGAATGACCACTTCACTCTAATTGTTTTGCAACCTTCTAGTAGGTGTGTTAAGTCTCAGGTTTTGTTCTTCTTAATGGAATGGATTTTTTCATCCATTATTTCCTTCCATCTTTCATTGGATTTATCTTTCTTAAAGCTAACAAGATCAAAAGTTTTCAAGATAAAAGAAAAGTTTACATAATCCTATTTTGGTTTCATGCTTTCCTATATTTCTGAAAGTATTCAAACATTTTGGGTTTGTATATCAAAAAGTTATTTTTCAATATCATATGATGCATTAGTGTGTGGTGATGGTGTCATTGGTACTTTGAATACTTGTTCCCCCATTGATATTTATTCAATGTTTTCTTCTTCTTTTAAATTTAATTATAGCTCTCTTAAATATTTGTCTTGATTCCATTTCTAAGACAAACTTTTTTCGAATATAACATCTCTTCTTAATATAATCTTCTTTTTGATGGTATTATACAAGAAATATAACATTGATCGATCACTGTATCAAATAAGGATGCACTCCATTCCCTTTGTAATGATTTTTTTTCATTTTTCTTCTGGGATATGAAAATGGTAAATAGAACACAAAACACTAATATGAATTACATTGGTCTTGTGATTACTCTATACTTCATACGGTGACTTTTCTTCAAGATTTTTTGTTAGGATTCTATTGAGTAGATTCACCGAATACAAAGTTTTTTTAGCCTATAAAGTCTTGGGAACTCCTTTTTCATTAAACATGCTTCTTTCTAAATAAAGATATAAAATTATTCAATTAAATTATAAATTGAGAATAAACAAGTAAGAAAAATATATATGAATTGTAAGAGTAAGTACAATATGAATGAAAATAGTAAGCACAATGAAAATTACAAATTAATGGAAACATAATTTAATAAAGCATCCCAAAAATAACTCAAGATGAGTCCCTTTGTCTTCTCCCCTCAATAGCTTCAGTGGTTTTAGATTAATCCATTAACATTAATGGTAATCAAGAAACATGAGAATAAATTCACTTGGTTTTATTGGTATCTAAGACACCTGATAAGGAATACAATTTATTTTTAATTGGTTGTAAAAGGAAACCCAAAATAATAAAGAGTCACTTTTAATGAGGTTTTAGAAAGAAACCAAAATCTATAAATTTAATGGTAGTGATCACCCAAGACAATAATAATATGAATAATAAGAAGAAGAAGAATGTTTTTTTCATGACCTATCCCATCGGGACTCACCTGGCCAGTAGAGGGATGATCCAAAACTACCCCAAGACCACCTCTATATGCCAGGGGCTGGAAATCGGTGTTAAAAGGAAAAACTAAAATGGGTGAAATTTTCCTAATAATAAGTAATCACACACCCAACCATCTCTATGAAGTTATTAAAATTAATAATAATAAAATACAACAACATCTAGAGCAACAACCATGCATTCAACAATATCTAGGTAATACAAAAGAGTGTGTCTAAGAAAACCAAAATGAAAGGGGAAAAATAAATGCCAAACCAAAAATAGATATCCCAACCCAAAAATATCTAGAAAATTAAATGTTGAGAGAGTCCAGTTCCAGATCTCCAAGCCTTGACCACCGTACATAGTCCAATGCACACGAGTATCCCTAAAGATTCTATATAATCATTGTTGACCAATCTACCTTCTTTATAAGACATGATACATGTGGGTAAGTCCCATGAAATGGTGAGTATACACATACCTGGTAGTACACCCCAACAACCATAGGTGAGAAAAGGTAGATGTGATATAAGTATTAAGCTTAAACCATAGTAATAGAGAGACAAAAATCTAATAAACAGAGATATATGATCATAAAAGAAACCCATAAAAAAGAGAAAGGGGATCTCTATCTCACAACATATCCTAGAAAAATATTCTACCAATAGTTCCAAAGTTATATCATTGATTACCAACATATAACATGTTTCTATAAATAATAATCATGTGAAGGACCCACACCTCTCCACTATTCCACACAATCGAGGGGGAACAATCTCAAAGTAGAGGACCCATTCCCTAGTCCTTCCGGGAGGTACCACTCAATAAATAGATAAAGGACTCATTCCCCAATCCCCCAGGGTTATACTACTCAGTAAATAAATATAGGACTCATGTCCTAGTATATGAGGGGTACCAATCAGTAAATAAACTACTTGTGCCCTAGTTTGTCAGGGGGTACCACTCAGTAGGTGGAGGACCCATTCCTTAGTTCGTCAGGGGGGTACCACTTAGTATATTGATAGAGAACTTGCGTCCTAGTTCGTCAACGGTTAGGGGGTACCACTCAATATATAAAATACCTATGCCCTAGTTTGTTAGGGTGTACCACTCAGTAGATAGATAGAGGAATCATGCCCTAGTCCATTAGGGGGTACCATTCAGTAGATAGATAGAGGAACCATTCCCTAATCCTTTGGGGGTACCACTCTCAGATGATCCTGCAAAATCACTGTCATCATCGAGCACCACCTAAAAAATCATTACACTCAGAAAATCTCACATTGTAACTCAAAAGCCACTATGAAGGACACCATTTCATTCTATGTAGAAAACACTCAAGATAGGATACCCACAAGTCAAAATACAAGTCAAAAATAAAGAGATATAAGGGGTATAAGATACATCAAAAAGGAAGTGTGTGGAATGTAAAGGGTCCACAAGGTGTGCGGCCTCACTCTGTTATCTGTTCGTTTCTTCTCTAGCACATGACTTGATGTCCATGTATCACTACATTGTGTGTAAGGGTACAATATGGCATGTCTTGGACACCCAAGGCCTACCCATGTGAATATTACCATGCTTGTGTACATTTTCCATGTGTCAGTACATGAAATGTTCCCAACCCTACATGGTGTATAGGGCCACATGGGCTCTCAAGTGTGTACTCCATGTACGTGATGAGTCGTACAGCTAGGGTCACATGTATTTTGGCCAATCCTACACATGATGTGTGATATTTAAGTCCAATTTTAACCCTATCCTCCTTAGAAACCCAACTACACAGTATGTATTCCTCACAATACATGTCATGTATGTTGGTATTTTTTAGAAATTGAAGAAGGTTTCTTAAATCATCTCATTATAGTTACTATATCTCAAATAACACTTGTATGTTGCTCATAACTAAAGGTATTCACCTTCATCCAAAAATTATGGCCCTCCAGCGACCAGAAATCAGATTTCTAATCTTTCACTCGAAGCCACCATGTGACTTGTGCACTTCCTGTTGCTGTCATTCAATCTCGAATCCCAAATCTAAGGGAATCATCACCCACATCCTGCAAAGCATCCTGATCCATCCTCAAATTTCCAATCTATTCATTTCACATGAATCTTCCATGAATCTGGGGGTTCGATCATGCTCGAATCTGAATGAAAAAATAAAATCATGGCCCAATATGCCAATGGTGAAGAACACAAATAATGATTAGGGAAAAACACAAAAACAAAGATTACACAATCATTTTACAAGTGTTTCTGGCCAATGAATATAGATTGGGGAAAATCGGGGTGACACTACTGGAAATATCACTTATATCCATAGTTTCAAACCATGGATATAGCCCATGAAACCATGGGTATAGGCTATACACATGGCTTCATGAACCGTGGGCTACCGAGTCATCGGTATAGACCTATACCCACGGTTTCTACAAAATCATGGGTATATCCTAGGAAAATTTCATAATACCCATTGTTTAAGTAAACTATGGGTATATATCCATTCCCATGGTTTAAAGAAGCATGGGTACATATTTTAATAGGATATCTAATATACCCATAGTTCATTGAACCGTGGGTATAGATTCTTCTCCCATAAGCGTAGAAACTGCTCACACATATAATATACCAACGATTCATTGAACCATGGGTATATATGCTTCTCCTAGAACCGTAGTAGCTACCCGCCTTCCTTATTCTGTCCATCCTTCAATTATAAAAAAATAAAAACTATAATACAAACCAATTACAAACCATAATCTATCATTAGACCAAGAAGAATCAAATAACACCCCATACACATCTCCTTCATGTAGAAATTATAAAACATCTACCTCTTATTCAACTCTGTGAAGGCTATTTGACCATGGTAATTATTGATGAATGTCTTCCCTTTTTTTGTAATGGTATTCATAGGAGTTGAAATATTGGATAACTAAACCCTAAAACTGTAGTAATATCCTAGTATCCTAAGGAAACTATGAAACTCAAACACCATATTAGGTGGCAACCAATCTATCATGGTCGTTATCTTCGTGAGGTCAATTGATACCCTTACCTTCGAAAATTCCATGATAAATGAATATAAAAATCAATAATAATAACTTCAATTGTTTTCCATACTACTGGTTCTCATGAAGTATGTTAAAGATAATCATAAAATTCTCATGATTTATCATCATTGATTCTATAAAAAATTGAAGATTTCCTTAATAAAAGTATCCATAAACTTCTCCATATGAATGGTCTGATTTAGGAATTTCATGAACATAGTAGTATTTTTCATTATTACTAATGAGATATAACATTTAGTGGGTTTCCCCTTCTCATCATACCTAAGTTACATTCCTACTAGTTAATGTGAATCATAACCAATCTACATGATAGAATATCACCCTACCATGATGAAAATATACCTAATCCTAGGCTATAGATAAACATTCCATATCAAGGATGATGTCATAGAGTTTAATCTCTACCATGATGAGATCCCATGAAAACAACACTTTTCCAAGAGCAATCTTACACTGAATCCATATATGGCTAAATGGGTAATGACCCCCAGTAGGAATTTTTTTCTAAAGAGTTTAGGATTAGGGATCTACTTGAATATATAACACCTTTACAAACAATACAATAATAAGTGAATATATCATGATAGTATTGACATGTATGAGTGTATAAGTATATATTAAACAAATAATAACTTGAATTAAGAAAATAACTTCTTGATCAATTCCCTCCACCATTTGCATCTGACCACATCTATGGTCTTTTGCATATTATTCTTGATATATATTAGATCTACCATAAATTCTTATGTCAAGTAATAAATTATTATATTCCTCGTGAAAGAATTTATTAGCCTACCTTACTTGTGTAGAGTTATCTAGTTGGAATGAACACCTAAAACATATAAAAACCCCCCTAAGAATATCCATGGTTGGAATGAACACCTAAAACATATCACAACATCCATTCCACAATAACTCAAAACCAAACCATATCAATACCTCC
Source organism: Viscum album (assembly GCA_963277665.1). Taxonomy (NCBI): domain Eukaryota; kingdom Viridiplantae; phylum Streptophyta; class Magnoliopsida; order Santalales; family Viscaceae; genus Viscum; species Viscum album. Next base: position 123,935,131 of record OY728160.1, on the reverse strand, counting down.
ATATATTCAACATGATTTCAAACCAATAGAATAATCTATTTCACATTTGAATCCTATGAGACACATTTGTGTTTATATCTCTATAACATTGCATGAATGAGCCTAAATATAAAAATCAATCAACTTTTGAAAAAAAATTAAAACTTTATCATGGATTTTCTTATAAGTTATAAGTTTTAAGTTGGGTCTTATGGTCCAATTAAATTCCAAAATAGTCCAAAAGTATTACATATTGAAAACACTAATTATAAAAAAGAACATACCAAAACCACGACTGCACCAAATGACATATTTAATGCTCCATCATTCAAAAGAAGTTTGTGTTCAATCATCTAATTAATTTCTTGAAGCATATCATTACAATTATCACTAGCTAACTACCCTATCTACTTCAAAATTAGATGGAAATAAGATATAAAATAAAATAACAAGAGGGAAATTTAATGTTTTATAAATAGTTGACAAAATAAAAAATGGGAACAATAGAAATGATAAAGAAGGTATGAGAACAAACAAATGATATTAGAGTTAACTTTTGTATACATAAAAAAATTACTTTACATGTTGTTCAAATTCAATGAAGTTATAGATAGCTTGAACAGGAGAAGAACTTTCAATACTTCCACATGTCAAATGAGGAAATTTCATATGGAACCATGAACTAATATCCCCAGCAAGTTATGCTTTAAAATTCCAGTGGAGTTTGCAGAAACCTAAAGACCGACACCAATTCCACTGGTGAGCCAGAGGAGTTCTCTAGCTGGATGGTGGTAGTTTATAACCATTCTAAATAAATACCTCATCTAATCAATTCCACCATTAAATCAAAAACTAATTTACAAAAAAAACTAACCTCTTAAATACCATAACTAGAGAAGAATCAATAGTTAAGTGAGTTTTTTTTTAAACTCAAAAAAATTTCTACATAGAAACAAGATAGATGTGGTGTCTTTATTACATTATTATATATATTTTGATCTATTAAGAATTATGGTATAAAAATTTTAAGAAAAAATAATATTTCATAATATATATTTAAAAATTTGATAGGAATAATTTTAGTTGTTGAAGAATGTAAATATAATACTATCTCATCAAGAAAGATATGGTATTTACGTTGAATTGAGAAAATTAAGAGAAAATATATAAATATGAATGGGAAAAGTATAATAAAAAGGTTTAGGTGTCTTGGAGATGACCTTATCTAGGAATGTGGATCTAAAAATCTAGAATAAAAAGAAAATGATAGAGTTAATTTTAACCCAGATAGATATTTATGGGAATCCTAAAATATTATATGGATTTTATTAATGAATCCATGAAAAAAGTGTGGATATTATTTTAGAAATATCAATATAAATTGTTTGGAGTTTTCATGCAACAAAAAACTTTAGTTGAAAGAGATACATGATATAAGATGAAATGATTAAGATCAAACAATGAATTTGAGTATATAAAAAAACTTTATGAAACATATATAGACAATGAGGCATTAGGTATGAGAAAACTATACATATAATGCCTAAGAATAGTGGAATACATAAAAGGGTACAAATAAAGAAACTGTATTCAATGATTCCCAAGACCATTTGGGAAGAAGCAGTTACTACCACATCATACTTAATTATGATAACATCATATACACTAAAGGGATAAAATCTACAATAATATATATACATAGGAAAGCCATTGTGGTTTTCACACCTCAAGGTTTATGGAAGTATAAATACTCTCATTTTGGATGAAAAATATAGAGAAAAGTTTGTAGTTAAATATAATTTGTATTTATTTATATGATATGGAGATGAAGAACTTGGTTTTTGACTTTGGGATGATGAGAAAATATAAATCATTAGAAGTATGAATATTCTCCTTGATAAGAATGTTTTATGAAAGCACTAAAATTTTATGGTGAAGGAAGATGAGGAAAAATAATCATATTTTGTAAAATTATATCTAAATGGAGGTACTAAATTTTTTAAAATTCTAGAGAGTTCAGATGGATCAGATTTTATAAAAAGGTAAAAAATTATATAGGAAGATTAAAAAGGGTAGAACAAGTGGTTCAAGAATAAGTCCATCAGAAATTTTACTTTAAATCTAAAGAACTAGTGTAGCTCTATCCTGAAGAAATAATTTAGAATAGAGTGATAAACAAATATTATACTATATATTAGTTGAATAAAAAATGTATAATTCAGAATGTATGGAATGGGGTATGAAAATGTTAAAAAATGTGTTAATAAAATTGAAGTTTTGAAAATTTCATTGGTCATGTATATTATAGAAATTAAATTTCCAATTTAATCTTCAATTTCAAGTTTAAAAAATAGTGAAGAACTTCAAGCACTAACTTGAAAACCATGAAGTGATGTATAGGAGGTCCTCACCAGAACAAATGTTCTAAACATATGCAACAACCTTTATAGGTTGATAGGTACAGGAGTTCCTCATCTGAAAGAAATAAAAATTGCCTGTTTATAACCATAATCATGCATGTATTTTTAGTGATATGATTGGAATGAAAGAAAATATGAAATGTGATATGGATTAAAACACTCTTGTAATTTTTTATTTTCAATTATTCTTGTGTGTTTTATTTTAGTGTTAGCTAAGGTGAGGAAAAAAATAGGTACAAAAAATATAAATTAAATTCAATCTGAATACCTTTATGTTAGACCATGCATTCATGAGTGATAAATCCTTACCTCACATTCCATGCTAGAAAGATATATTTGGAAGGCACAACTATGCAACAGAAATAAATGATTTAATGATAATTATTAACAAAAAAAGTGACCCTCCCCCTTCTCCTCAGCCACCTACACCCCCCCCCCCCACCTACAACCCCCCTCCCTCCCAACCTGCACCCAGCCCCCCCAACATGTAACCCCCCCTCCAAACCTGCATCCCCCCTCCCAACCTGCAGCCCCCCTCCTAACCTGCAGCACCTCCCACCCCCTCCCTCCCAACCTACATCCCCCCCTTCCCAACCTTTTTCCCTCCCTTCCCTCCTTCCCAAACTGTATCACCCCCCCTCCCTCCCAACCTACTACACCCCCCCCCCCTTAACATGAATCCCCTCTCCCTCCCTCCCAACTTGCACCCCCCCCCCCCACCCCCACCCCCTCCCTCCAAACTGCAGCCCCCCACCCCCTCCATCCAAATCTGTAGTGTAACACCCCAAGGTTTTACAAATAAATTTAATTTAATGCCTAAAACACTCAGTCTTTACATAATGACACTTTATTTTAAGTATATAGTTATAAAATAGTCGTTAAACATAGTTTTTTCACTACTTTGTTTTTAATTTCGAAAAAAAGACATACACAATTGTGATCAGTAAGTTATTTGGAGTCTTATAAGAATAAATTGATTTTTGGGGATTAGTAACATAGCCTTATGAATAGTAACATACCCTTATGAATAGTAATATGACCATTATGAATAGTAAATTAGGTAATTGTATAGTAACCTCACCCATGAATTTATAATAAAAAATTAATCTTATAAGTGATAATATGATCATTATATAAGTGTTGGTGTTTTTTTAAGCAATAAATATTTAATTAAAATTTTATGATTAATTAAATAATTTAAATAAAAATTTATTTTTATAAAAAGTAAAAATAAATTATTATTTTATTTTCTCATGATTATAAGATAATTTTATGAGACCTTGATTAATTTTTCAAGGTGTTATAAAATGAGTTATAGTTTTAAAATTATTATTTTTCAAATAAATTATGATTTTAATTAAAAATTAAATTTCTCATATTTAGAAAATTATTTTGATAAAATTGGGTTCATTTTATAATTCTACATGTTATAAAATGGTTGGGGTGAATTTTTTCAATTTTTTTGAAATACTTGGATTTTTGTGAATAGTGAAATTTGATAATTTAAGAAATGTGCAAAATAAATGAATTTATGCATCATGCTTGAGTCATGGATGATATAAATGTAAATTATCTAGAACTAACATGCATTTATTACTTTATTTATTCATGGAATCATCACTATTTCTTGTCTTGTGGCAAATTAATAAAATAATGAATAAAATAATAGAAAACCCCTCATTTCCTCCATTATAAATACCACCCTCACCCCTTCTTCTTCTCACACCTATAAAGCTTTTTTAATTGTCTAAATTATGCATAATATTCTTCCTAAGGATATTCCCCATGTCCAAGAGCTTCCAGTATCACCAAAATTCCAATACCAAAGGCCTTAAGGAGGATCTCAAGGAGAAGATATCAAGAGGTAAAATTCCTCCTTCATGTTCTTGCGTTTTATTTTTAATTATTTTATTTTATTATACTCTATTCCCATACTATTATCCAATATGAATGAAAACTAAATTATCTTATATATATTTTATTTTTATAATGTTTATTTAAAAAATCCATCATCATACTTCTTATCATCTTCTTCTTATTCTCAAAATAAAAACACTCTCTGTGATGTGTTAATTTACTGACATCATGGACAATATGTCTTCATTTTCCTTTAATTCCTTCAAATATGTTCATAAAACCATTAATATAGTTAAATTATATTTTATTATACATATTATATGATATATTATGTTTTGGAACCAGTATTTATTTGTACTATTAATTAATAAACAAAATTGGTTCGTAAAGATAAAAATTCACTAAAATAAACTACGATTATCACTAATTATTTATCTAAAGATCCGTCCTCATGACATATAACAAAAATTATTTATGGAATAATTTAATATTATGGAATCATGTTAATAAAATCTCCTTACACTTCTGGAGTTTCTCTTCCACTCAACAAGAATATCCAATACGAACCACACTACTAGAAATATTATCTATACCAACGGTTTTGGGAAAATTGTTGGTATAGTTCACTTATACGGACCTATACCAATGGTTTGGTTAAAACCATTGGTATAGGTCACTAATTTGGACATATACCAATGGTTTTGGACAAACTGTTGGTATAGGGGGGACCTATATGAATGGTTTGGGGAAACCGTTGGTATAGGGTCTCTATTATGGACCTATGCCAACGGTTTTGGCCAAACCTTTGGTATAGGTCCATAATAGAGACCCTATACCAACAGTTTCCCAAAACAAGTGGTATAGCTCCTCCCTATACCAACGGTTTGTCCAAAATCGTTGGTATAGGTCCCAAAATCAAAGAATCTATACCAATGGTTCTCAAAACTATTGGTATAGTTACATGCATTTTTTATGGAATATTCTTATAGAGAACATTAAATAAATCAAAATTTAAAATATTTATGATAATACATATATATATTTATGAAATTATGTTTAAAAATTCAAGTTAGGTTCGTGTTTAGGTCATTCAATCATAAACTGCAGGTACTAGGATCAAAACCAACTGAATGATTCCTTTTTGAAATACATATACCAACAGTTTTATGGAATAGTTGGTATAGAATTTTCATATTACTTATACCAACGGTTCGGAAAACTGTTGGTATATGTCTATACCAACAGTTTTGTGAAAACCGTTGGTATCAACCTATCCCCATGGCTTACTTGGCCACAGTTATCCAAATAGTTGGTATAGGATATACCAATGGTTTGGAGGCCTATACTAACGGTTTCAAACCATTGGTATAGGGTATTTTTCTACTAGTGAAAACCATAGAAATCATGTAAAGAACGAACCCAAAACAATTGAAAAAACAAAATATTATTAATTAATGGGTGGAATGATGTTATAAAATGATCATATAAGGTGTTATAAAAATTATTATGCTTATCTAAAGTATTAATAACACTCTTTTAACCATTATAAAGTAGGTTTAATCACATTTTAAGTAAGACAGACCCGAGGTAATAGAATTCTTAACCCAATTTGCATTCTTTGGGTTACCCTTCTACTTTATTCATTATGTGGTATTGAGATTATTTTTTTGTTGAATTTTTGTTTATATTATGTTGTATTATGTGTATTTATAGTATATAAAAATATCCATTCCATTATATTATTTCTCACTCTAATTATATTTTTAAAGGACTTTCCTTTTAAAATCCATTTGAAAGTCTCATTAATAAAATTCAAAAAGATTGTTTTTTATATATATGGAATGAGTAATTTTTCCTAATATCATGATTATTTATTACTATGATATCTTCCTTGGACAAAGTTATGTTTGTTTTAGCCCATTATAGATCATGATATGTTGGGTTGATCCCATTATAGCTTGAGATATGTTGGGTTGAGCCCATTATAGCTCAAGATATGACGGGTGATCCCCATTATAGCTCTCAAATTCATTGGGTACTCTAGAGATGGAAGTTGACTGAATGGTTATTCCATGTTTAAGGGTGATTGTAAGAGTGGTATGGAAAATATGTCCCAAGGAAACTACATGGTTTTTCTATACATGCTAGTGAGTTTTTATGAAATGGGTTTTATTGGTTTTTATGTTATCACTTGACTATCTATTTCTCTATTTATATCCCTTACTGGGCCTTTTGTGATCATCCCAAGTTTTTAAATGTTTTTCATAGGTTATAAGGATTTGTAAGAGAAATAGGTAAGAAAATTTAAATTTTATGAATATTTTTCAAAGAAATTATGTTTGATTTTAAATGTTTAGTTTTTTGGAAAATGGATACAGTTTTTGGAGTATCCACATGTGTGATTATAGGATGTTATGTATGTTTTATGTCCTCTTTATCTAAAACTATAAAACTTAAAAGATCATAAATGTTTAATAATGTATTTTCTTGTCTAAAACTCAAGAATATGTAATGTTTTAAGGTTTGTTCCTTATAGTTGGTATCAAATGATGGTTTAGATAAATTTAGTGGTTAGGATGATGTTAATAGAATACCATAAATGATTTTTACTTTATGGTTAATTTAAAATGATATATAATTTAAATATTACCATGTTTCTTTATATAATATTTTTCAATTCATAATGGTTTTCCACAAATGAAATAGGGAATCTGAAGTAGGAAGGCACCAAGAGGCTGATATCTATCCGAATCTGCAACCTAGAATAGTAGGAATCGAAATCAAGCAGTTTGTGACAACAATGGCTTAGTTGAATCATCCAATAAATGGTGGCGGTATCCATGCTAGAGAGGAATGTGACCTAACATGAAGAAACATGTCTTTTGTGGAGAATTTTATGAGGCAACGTACTCTATCATTTAGTGGAACCATAGATCCAGTGATAGCCGAAGGATGGATCAATGCTTTGGAAAAGATATTTAATGTCATGGGATTTTCAGAACGTCAAAATTAAATACTAGGTATCTATCATTTTAAAGGTGAATCCGGTCAATGGTGGTCTTTGGTTAAAATACAAGATAAAGTGATGATCTTGATAGTCTGGAATGGGATGATTTTAAGATTCTTTTTCTGGAAAAATATTTTCCTAAAACCATTTGACTCAGAATGGAGAAACTATTCTTAGAACTAAAGCAGAAAGATGATGATTTTATGGCATCGTACGAAGTGAATTTTACAAGACTATCCAGATACATAATGGATTTTACTCGTGATTTTGATAGTAAAATTAATATATTTTACTCGAGTTTGAATCCATTTTTATGAAGAGCTTTGGATTCAAGAGAGTTTAAAATCCATGAGAAACTTTTTCATTGTGCTAAAAAAGTTTAGATGGAGTTTTTTGACATGTATGTGCATTTTTATGAAAAAAATAATAAGTGGTTATGTTGGAAAAAATTGGGGAAGAATTCATCAAATAAATCTGGAGGTAAGAAAATCAATTTCCCTTCTTGTGAAAAGTGTGGTAAAAATAATCCTAGTGAATGTCTTATAAATTTTATGAAATTATACTAACATGGAAAGTTTGGAAACATGTATCATTAGTTTAAGGAAAATGATCTTAAAATTAATGAGAAGTTGATGGTGAGATGCTTCAACTGTAAGGAATTGGGTCATTTGGCTAATGTGTGTCTAAAGCTAGTCACTCAGTCGGGAAATCAGCAAGATTGGAAGAAGGGGGTGGAGAAATAATTTTCAACCACTTCATCAGATGTTGAGCCATCTAATGAGGTGGTATCTGGTACATTTCTTGTTTTTCTAGATTTTTCAAATGTGTTTCTTGATTCGGGGTCTACACATTCCTTCATTTCTAAGAAATTTTCTACAAAATTGGGAATTCCACCCCATGAAATGAAACCAAAACTCATGGTAAAAACACCTAGAAAAAATATTGTGGAAAAAAATAAATTATAAGAATATAATTATCTTTTTCTATGGAAAGATTTCACCTTAAGACCTTGTTTTATTTCCCCTAGTGGATTTTGATGTTATTCTGGGTATGGAGTGGCTTTCTTTTTATCATGATAAGATATATTGCAGAGTAAAAGAAATTTTTTTAGAAATATTTTTAGTTTGTGTACAAGAATGAACCCATACCATTGATAACATATCAAGAATCTAAGAAACTAATAAAATATGGAAATGAAAGTTATCTTTCTGATATTTTTGAAGATAAGGGAACTATCCATATTAATGATGTTCCAGTAGTAAATGAATACCTTGATGTTTTTCATAATGATTTTCCTGGTGTTATTCATGATCAAGAGGTTGAGTTTACTATTGAATTTGTTCATGATGCTAAGGAAATTTCTAAAACCCCTTATCAAATGTCTCAAATGGAACTTTTGGAATTAAAAAATCAGTTACAAGAATTATTAGATAAAGTCTTCATTCGACCCAGCACTTCACCATGGGGTGATCCTATCTTGTTTGTAAAAAATAAAGATGGTTCAATGAGACTTTGCATTGATTATAGAGCCTTGAATAAAATCACTATTAAAAGAAAGTATTTGTTTCCTCATATCTATGATTTGTTTGATCAACTTTGGGGAGCACGGTATTTTTCAAAGGTTGAATTGAGTTTGAGGTACCATCAGTTGAAAGTAAAGGATGAATACATCCTGAAGACTGTGTTCCATACTAGATATGGTCATTATGAATTTGTAGTTATGCCATTCGGGTTAACTAAATCACCTACTATATTCATGGATCTTATGAATAAAATATTTCATGTGTTCTTAGATAAGTTTGTGGTTTTGTTTATTGATGAAATTATAGTATATTATAAAAGTAAATAGGATCATGAAAAACATCTATTGATTGTTTTGAAAACCCTCAAAGAAAAAAACTGTATGGAAAATTCAGAAAGTGTGAATTTTGACTGCAAAAAAATTTATTTCCTTGGTCACATTGTTTCTAAATATGGCATAATTGTTGATCCTATTAGAAAAAGTTGTTTAAGAATGACCAAGACACACAAATATAATGGAAATTTATAGTTTTCTTCATTCACTACTGGAAAATAGACCTATACCCATGGTTTTAGAAAAAACCATGGGTATAGGGGTGCCCTATACCCACGGTTTAAGAAAACCATGGGTATATGTATAGTGTGGGAACATATGCCCACGGTTCTGGAAAACCATGGGTATTGGTCACCTATACCCACTATTTTGCTAAAACTGTGGGGATAGAGTTTTTTTTGAAGGCCTATACCCATAGTTTTGTAAAATTGTAGGTGTAGGTATTTATTTCAAGGCATATCCCCACGGTTTTTTAAAAACTGAGGGGATAAATATTTTTTTTCAAAGTCCTATACCCACGGTTTTTTAGAACCACGGGGATAGATTCCCCACATTATGGCAGAAAAAAAAGGCACTGGAAAACAAAAACAATTTTGCGGGAAAACCTATACCCATGATTTGAACTAATATATTTAGGTTGATAGAAATTTATAAACAAATTAATTCTGCGGCTTGGTTGGTTAGGCGTTGCATATTTGTTACAGCGGCTGAGGTTTCGAATCCCACTGGCTTATTTTTTTTTTAATATAGAGATGAGGATTAGTATATTATTAAAAATACAGATATATATTGGCATAGTCGAGTCAGCTTAGTTGGTTAAGCACTGGAAGTATGCTGCGTCATACACGGGTTCGAAACCCGCTAGCTTCTTTTTTTCGTAATACGGTCAAAGATTAATATATATTTACAAATATAGATATATATTAATATAAATGACCTAGATGAAGTGGCGAATTCTGTTGGAATACTCCATCAGATCGCAGGTTGGAGCGGGTTCAACACCTAGCAGCTTTATATTTCTTATATTTTTACCCACGGTTTTTAAACCATGGGAAGAAGACTTTGACAGTGTAGAGGATGGTTTAACACGGTGGAAAAAAATATATACCCATAGCTTGTCGAATTGTGGGGAAAGGTTAAGACCCCTATACCGATGCCACTCAGCCCCACGGTTCCCAAAACCGTGGTTATATAGGTAGTTTTTTCAGTAGTGGTTTGATAGGATATTACCAGAGGTTTTTTGAAAATGTTTCATGGTTATCTATCCCACTGACTAAGTTAACTCGAAAAAAGTTAAATTCATCTAGACAAAAGAATGTAATGATTTTTTCATGAATTGAAAATAAGATTAGTGAATGCTTCAGTTCTGACCCTACCTTACATAAGTGGTGAATTTTTCATCTATAGTAATTCTTCTTTGAAGGGAATTGGTAGTGTTATGATATAGAATGATCAGGTAATTTCTTATGCCTCATGTTAGTTGAAACCTCATGAGTTAAATTACCCTACACATGATTTGGAATTAGCTTCCGTTGTTTTTGAATTAAAAATTTGGAGGCATAATCTGTATGGAGTAAAATGTGAAATATATACAGACCATAAAAGTTTGAAGTATATATTTACTTAGAAGGAATTAAACATGAGATAGATAAAATGGCTGGAACTAATTAAGGATTATGATTTCGTAATTCATTACCATTTGGGAAAATTAAATAGAGAGCCTGATGCATTGATTTGGAAAATTAATGCTACGTTAAGCATGATATGTTTAGAACATGACCCTATGGTGAATGATTTGATAAACATTGGCTTAGAATTTTTTGGTGTAGGAAATTCATCTATTTTGTTTCAGGATTTGGTTTAGTCATCTTTTTCAGACAGAGTTAAGAAAGCATAGAAAGAAGATAGTGAGTTACAGAAAAATGTAGAATTTGTTAAAATGGGTAATTTTACATAATTTAACGTTGATAAGGATTGTTTTTTAGGTTTTGGAAGAGATTATATGTTCCTTGTGATTCCCATTTGAAGAAATAATTGTTATGTGAATCGCATAATTCTCCATTTTTAGTTCATCCTAGCAGCACAAAGATGTACATAGATCTTCAAGAGTATTACTGGTGGGATGGAATGAGAAGATGTATTTATAATTATACCATGAAATGTTTGACATGTCAATAGGCTAAAGTAGAGTTGTGGCTACCGAAGGTGATACATCAACATTTACCAGTTCCAAAGTGGAAATGGGAAAATATATCCATGAAATTCATTGTGGGAATACCGAAGACATCTCAAGGTAATAATGAAATTTGGGTTATTGTTGACTTACTGACAAAATCTTCTCATTTCCTTCTTATTAGAGATAATATGACTTTGGATTAGATTTCTCAACTATACCTCAAAGATATTTTTAGGTTACATGGAGTTCCTCTTTATATTGTATCTGATCATCATCCCAGGTTCACTTTTAACTTTTAGAAAGGCCTTCGGAAGTCATTGGGCATAGAATTAACCTTCACCACTACTTTTCATCCTTAATCCGGTGGACAGACCGAGAGAAAAACTCAAAAATTAAAGGATATGCTTTGAGTGTGTTCAATGGACTATCAAGGAAGTTGGGAACAGCAAATTTCTTTACATGAGTTTTCTTATAATAACATTTTTCACTCCAGTATATAGATGGAACCTTTTGAGGAATTTTATGGAAAGTGGTGTTGAACTATAGTATTTTGGGATGAAGTTAGGAAAAGTAAGTTGATGGGATCATAATTAGTAGAGGAAGTGGTAGAAAAATTTTAGATGATTCAGTGACACATGAGGACAGCTCAGAGTAGGTAGAAAAGTTATGCAGATAATAGGAGGAAATACATTTCATTTGAGGTAGGTGATCATGTTTTCCTTAAAATATCTCCTTGGAAAAGTGTTATTCATTTTGGAAAAAAGGGAAAGTTAAGTCCATGGTTCATTGTACCTTATGAAATTATAAAAAATTTGGACCAGTTTCCTACTGATTATTTTTGCCTCCAAGTTTATCCTAGGTACATAATTTTTTTTCATGTTTCAATGTTGAGAAAATGTGTTCTAGATTCATCTCATGTTTTGAGCCCAGAAGTAGTTCACTTGGAAGAGAACCTTTCTTATGAAGAGAGACCTATTCATATTCTTGATCGTAAAGAGAAATTATTTTGGAATAAGTTAATCTACTAGGTAAAGGTTATGTGGAGAAACCACATGGTTGAGGAAGCAATATGGGAATCTAAAAATGTTATGAGGGAAAGGTACCCTCACTTGTTTAATAAGTAAATAAAAATTATGAGGACGAAATTTCTAGAAGGTGGGGAGAATGTAACACTCCAAGGTCTTACAAATAAATTTAATTTAATACATAAAAAACTAAGTCTCTACATAATGACACTCTTTCTTAAGTATATAGTTATAAACTAGCCATTAAACATAATTTTTCTGCTATTGTGTGTAGAATTTTGAAAAACAGACATACACAATTGCAATCAGTAAGTTATTTGAAGTCTAATAAGACCAACTTAATTTTTGGTAAATAGTAACATACCCTTATAAATAATAACATACCCTTATGAATAGTAACATACCCTTATGAATAGTAATATGACCCTTATGAATAGTAAATCAGATAAATTTATAGTAACCTCACCCATGAATGTATAATAAAAAAGGCATTTTATAGGTGATAATATGATCATTATATAAGTGTTGGTATTTTTGTAAGTCATAAATATTTAATTACAATTTTATAATTAATTAAATAATTTAAATTAAAATATATTTTCATAAAATGTAATCATAAATTATTATTTTATTTTATTATGGTTATAATATAATTTTATGAGACCTTGATTAATTTTTTAAGGTTTTATAAAATGAGTTATAGTTTTATAATTATTATGTTTCGAATAAATTAAGATTTTAATTAAAAATTAAATTTCTCATATTTAGAAAATTATTATGATAAAATGGGGTTCATTTTTGAATAATTCATGTTAAAAAATGTTTGGGGTTAATTTTTGTGATTTTTTTGAAATACTTGAACTTTTGGTGAATAGTAAAATTTGATAATTTAAATATTGTAAAAAATAAATAAATTTCTGCATCATGCTTAAGTCATGGATGATGTAAATGGAAATTATCATGAACTCACATGCACTTATTACTATATTTAGTCATGGAATCATCACTATTTCTTTTCTTTTGGAAAAATAATAAAATAATGGAAAACCCCACCTCTCCTTCACTATAAATATCACCCTCACTCCCCCTCTTCCTATCACCCCTCTCAAGCTTTGTGAATTTTCTAAATTCTACCCAATATTATTAAATAGTATTTTATTTTACATATTATATGATATATTATGTTCTTGAACCATTTTTTATGCATACTATTAATTAATAAACAAAAGTGGTTTGTAAAAATCAAAATTTACCAAAATAAACTAACAATTTTCACTAATTATTTATCTAAAGATTCATCCTCATGAAATATAACTAAAATGATTTATGGAATAATTTAATATTATTTAATCATGTTAATAGAATATAATTACACTTCTATAGTTTTTCTTCCACTCAACAAGAAGATCCAATATGAACCGACCATGGAAATCATGTAAAGAAAGCACCTGAAACAATGGAAATAACAAAATATTATTAATTAATGGGTGGAATGATGTCTTAAAATGATCATATGAGGTATTATAAAAATTATTATGCATTTTTAAATTATTAATAACACTATTTTAACCATTATAAGGGATCTTTAATCACATTTTAAGTAAGACGAACCTGAGGTAAGGGAATTCTTAACCCAATTTCCATTCTTTGGGTTAACCTTATACTTTATTCATTATCTAGTATTGAGATTATTTTTGTGATGAATTTTTATTTATATTATGTTTTATTATGTTTATTTATAGTAGATACACATATCCATTCCATTCTATTAATTCTCACTCTAATTATATTTGTAAGGGACTTTCCTTTTAAAATCCTTTTAAAAGTGTCTTTAATGAAATTCAAAAAGATTGTTTTTTTATATATATGGAATGAGTGGTTTCTTCTGATTTCGTAATTCTTTATTATTATGATATATTAATTGGACATATTTATGTTGGTTTGATCCCATTATATCTCAAGATATGTTGGGTTGATCCCATTATATCTCAAGATATATTGGGTTGAGCACATTATAGCTCAAAATATAATGAGTGATCCCCATTATAGATCTCCAATGCATTCGGTACTCCGAAGATGAAATTTGACCAAATTGTTATTCCATGTGTGAGTGTGATTTTAATAGTGATATGATAAATATGTACCAATGCAACTACATGATGTTTCTATTCATGCTAATGAGTTTTTATGAAATGGGTTTCATTAGTTTTTATGTTATCATTTGACCATCGATTTCTCTCTTTATATCCCTTACTGATATTTTTGTGCTCATACCAAGTTTTTAAATTCTTTTCACAGGTTATAACAATTTTTAAGAGAAAGTGGGAATAAAATTTAAACGTTATGAATATTTTTCAAAGAAATTGTGTTTTATTTGAAATGTTTAATATTTTGGAAAAATGGATACTGTCACATACATGAATTATTTCAAAGTAAAATTTCATTTAATTTACATTCATTCTTTGTTTTGGGGAGTTTTCCAATCTTTTATGGAGGAATGAGTGAGTTTTCATGAATTGGGCCAAACCGTGAACCCAATTCCAGATTTAAAAATAAATTTTGATTCCTTTATAACTCCTTCATATTTCAACATTTTTCATCCATTATAATTCCTACATGTCATACCCTGACCTATTAACACCATCATATTAATTTGGACCATTTAGGAATCCATAATCATGGTGGATATGGGTTTTTATTTAAAGGTTTGGGCCTGCCCGAAAACTCATTTCCTGCATTAAAAATATTTTTTAATTCTTTAATATCTCCTTTAATATTTACGTTTTTTTGGTGATTCTAACTCTCCCCCGAGCCCACATACCCAAGGCGCTCCCCTATTCCCTCCTCCCCCTCTTTGGAGCTCGTTGTCATCGAGAATTGGGATAAAACTTCTCTGAATTTCTCAAATCTCCCAGATTTGAAGAGGTAAATTGATTATTTCACGACTCCTTCATTTCTCGCTCTTTTTTCACCATTATAGTTTCTAATTGATCTATTAAACCTTTTTAGAATCTCCCTTGAATGGTTGGTGGTTTGAAAATTCACATACTAGTGTATTTGGGGTGATTTATTCAATATTTCTCAAGGTAAATGATTCCTTCTTGGTTTCTTCCTTTTCCCTTAGGGTTTCCTCCCTCTTTAATTATGTTCTAAAATGTCCAGAAGTTAGGGTTCTAACCTAGGGTTTTATTTGGTGTCTTTATGGTCAAATATTTTGGTCTAGGTCGGGATTTATCTTCCTTATGGTGCGGTAGTGGTGCGGTTGATGTTTTGCACTAAGTTTTGAGGGATTCGACACTTTCAGTAGGTGGTTCCATGTGTAAAAATTATTGATGAGTTCGCTTGCTATATTTACTCATTTTTAATATTTATCATATGTTGGGTGTGGTTCAAAAACTATTTATGATTTATTTGGTTAAGTTTTTAATTTTATAGTTGCTTTTTAACTTGAAATTGGGTGTTTTCATGTGTAACTCATAGGGTATTATTTGGGTGTATTTCATAACTTATGGAATTGGTTTACTAAATCTTGTTTGGCCTAGAAATTCTGGTTTGGTAATGTATTAGTGTCATGTGGTCCTTGTAAGGGGGTTTTTAGAATAGGTTTATTGTGTAAAACTTTGTTATACTTCTTGAGAGCATTTTATGAAAATGGGTGTTTTCATTTGTATCTTTCATGGTATTATCCATGGTGATTTTATAACACTTTAAAGTGGTTTTATAAATGTCTCTAAGGCTTCAAATTCTACTTTGGTAGTGTTTAGGTGTGGTTTTGTCCTTGAAATATGGTTTTGAAATGGGTTTTATGAGCAAAGATTGGGTATACTATTTGGAATTGTTTTATAAAAAATTTGAATGATTTAATGATTTATGTAAGTGGTGAAACCATATTTTCAAAATGTTTTGGAGTGTGTATATTCTGAAATTTTACATTTTAAATGTGATAGGGGCTATTTTTTTATGTGTTCTATCTTGGAAATGTTTTACAATGTTTGAAGGATTTACTAAAGTGTGTAAGAGATGTGAAAGTGATGTGGGGTGTTTTGTGTGTGTGTGATGTGAAAAATGGATTTTAGTTATGAAAAATGGTATTATGTAACATGTGAGTGGGATTTTATTTGAGTTGTAATATATGTAATGGTTTTAAAAAATTGTTTAATGGATTTGTGGAAGTGTTAAAGAAATGTGAAAAGTGTTGTGAGCTATTTTGGCGTGGCTCGAATTTCAAATCAATTTGAATGAAAAGTGGACTTTTGTGATTTGTGTAGTATACATGTGGACTTTTTGGTGAATTTTTTATGATTAAATGATATTTTCATGTGAAAAGTATATTTCTTGACTTGTTTAACTAGTTTGAGCACAAAGAGAAAACCCGGGTATCTAGGTAAGTGGACGTGTACTAGTATGCTAGTGAATCCGTGGGGTTTGGCCTCAGTTTCACTTAGCAAGATTGATGCTTAAAACTCTAACTAAACTATGATGATGATGATTTGGGACCACTAAGTTATGGGTATGTTCCCTACTAGTGGATCATGCACGAGAATGGATATTTGTGATGGTTACTTTCACCGAGATACGAGGTACCTGGGACCCACAACGAGCTAGTTCTTAGGGGTTATTTCCTATTTCTAGTGCTCATTAGATCCTTTATACTTACCATAGGCATACGGTATATTTTTCTGGAAAATTAAGTAGCTTTGGAATTTTTTTTTAAATTTTTTATTCTTTAAATTACCCCACTTGAAAACTGATTTTTTTGTTGCATCTTTTAGAAATTGTAACTAAAAATTACATGTTTTTTAAAACTTGCTTGATTTTCATATTAGAATGTTTATCGCATGGAATATCTTAGTCGTGGTATCCTACTACAAATTTTATTACACCCTACTTACACCCTTGGGTGTAAATAGACTAGGTTATTTTTTTATTGTCGCAGGTTGGGAACAGTTTTTAGTGCCAGTGGTTCGGGTTTCTAGCAGGTTCTGGGTGGTGATGTCTTGTGGAGTTGGCTTGAGGGCGGTGCCTCTTGCCATGAGGGTTTATGGGATGTTTCTTTTTGGTTTTTTACCTTTTTATGGTCTTTGTGAGTTGTTTTAAACTATGTAACTCAGTTCTGAATTTTTGTAAAATATTGTTTGGTTTGAAAAATCCAAATTCATTTTATTGGATTCAATTGTTGTTTTATGTTTATAAACTTGGTTAAATCATTCCCAATTATCATTTTATGATACTTGGGAACTTGTGTCATCCTGTGAGGATTGGGAACGCCCTTCAGGCCTTGTCACGAGCTAGGTTTGGTGCTAGTTTCAGTGGTAATCAGATTTGGTTTGTGACCGATACTGTTTTTAGAGTATCCACATGTATGATTATGGGATGTTATGTGTGTTTTATGTCCTAATTCTCTAAACCTCTAAACCTAAAAATATCCTTAATGTGTAAGAATGTGTGTTCTTGTCTAAAACACAAGAATATTTAATGTTTTAAGGTTGGTTCCTTATATACAGCACCCCCCTCCCACCATACAGCCCCCCTACCTGCAGCCCCCCCCCCTCTTTCCCAACCTGCACCCTCCTCCCTCCCAACCTGCATCCCCATCCCCCTCCCAAACTTAATCCCCCCTCCCAATATGCAGCCCCCCCTCCTAACCTATATCCCTACTCCCTCCCAACCTACACCCCCCCCCCTCCCAACCTGCAGTACCCCCTCCCAACCAGTTCCCCCCTCCCTTACAACCTGCACCCCCCAAGTTACTTAGGTGCGGTGAAAAACATGTCGCCTCAAGTTAAAATCATGGAAATTATTTTATGATATAAATGTTTTTCTCACAATGAAAAATAAATTTACCACATAATAAGTAATTTTATTCCTTGTGAGATTATTATGTCATAAACCGATTTCACATCTTGTTCCTAGTAACACATTTACTCCAAGAATGTGCCTTATGATATAGGATGGTCCTATAGGCAGTTCCAAGAATAAAACCCTAAAAAATTAAAAAAAATGTTTCTCGAACCAAAAACACAGTCTTAAGAAATTAAAAGAGCATACCATAAAAAATCTAGGATGTATCACTTCTAGTACTTCATGACTCTCATTTGAAACCATAGTTACCTTCTCTATTTTAATAATTTGTAGAATATAAAACATTTATTTGATGATATTTCAAAATATTAATTATTCTATATAGTGTAGAAAATATCTTTCATCAAGTTATAAATTTCATTCTCCACAATCGAGGCTATAGGTTGTTCATATTGATGATGGTCACACATTGAACTTTTTAAAATGTGTAATTCCTAGTGACAAATCCATCTTATATATCCGTCAAAAAATTATTTCAATATCAAGTTATAATAAACTTAATTTATTTTAAACCATTATCTGATATTAAATCCATGACATAGATATTTTATTCATCCATCTAAGGATCGATTTTCAATTTCAAATTATAAAAATCCCACAAACACATTAACAAATTGAGGTGTATTTTCAGGTAAATTAATTCCACATTTATATATTTAAATTATATTGATAAATATGTGTATAAAAAATATAATACAAATTAATTGAATAAAACCATTTTGAAAATAAAAGAATATATTTATTGAACAGGAAAGAATTAATATCTGAGAAAATATTATAATTTATAATATTTTACTAAAAAAATCACTAAATACATTATAACTATTATTCAACTCATGAATTCACATTGGATCCCCTAGATGAAAAAAACCGTAAAATATTTATAGATGCAAAAAATATACATAAATAATTGAAGATTCATCTACAGATATTGATTTTTTGAATTATATATAAAGAAGTATATTTTCTCAATAATATACATATCTAAAAGTGTAGAAATTTTTAGATATTTTATAAATAATATATAAATAACTAATTATATAAAATTAATACATAATGAAAATTCCATGGATTCTACTGGGAGTTATAAAAAATAAAACATGAAAAAATGGTATAAAAAGATATTAAAAATATATACAGTGAAGATGAAAACATAGAAAAAATGTAACTAATTTTGGTTAGAAGAAATAGAATCTTAACATTGGATGACTAGAATAATATAGCATAATTAATTATCAATATATTCTAAAACTATAATAAAAAGATAAAATATAATTACCAACATAAAAGAGATTAAAAATTTTCTCTAACAAATTGAAAATATGAATTATAAAAATAAGTAGTTTTCTCAACCAATTATCATATCTTATTCGATAATTTTTAAGAATAATAATCTTTAAAAACATAATTTACCAACAATAAAAGCAAACTAATATCATAAAAATGTATAAATCAATATAATAATAAAATGTTGGAGAAAAATCCATTTAGATTCATAAAAAGAACAGTGTAATCATATGTACATAATACAATATGAACAATTGATGTACATATCATTATAGGTGAATATAAAGAACAACATTTATATAAAAACCAATATAAAAGTAAACATTAAGAATATTATCTATGAATCCATTTCTTATTTTCTATGAATGATTAATTTACCCTTAATATAATTTACTAAAATTGATAAGGAACATTATATTGACTGGTATATCTCATATGGAACCTATGGATACTATTTCTTTCAATATATAATAATGGATTAGGGTGAGGTGAAAAATTTCCCCAAAATTTATTAAATGTCAGGAATAAGAAATAATATATATAAATAATGGTCCAAAATCATCTATATGACCTATAATGTTTAAGAACTATAAATGATGATTATAAAAAAATTTAGGGTGACCCCAAAATTCAAATTGGTGAAAATTTTTATCAAATAATTTACACATTTCAATATAATAGGAAAAATTATTTTCACATACCCTATAGTTTCTTATGCATGGTGTCATTATATCATACAGAATAAGCTAGTATAACAAGACTAAAATTTCCATTATATAACCTGGAAATTTTCAATAATATTATAAATTATTATAACCTTGTACGATTTAAAAAATATCATGAACATAATAATATACATTTAAACTCAATCCAATAAGACCTAAAAAGATGTTAGTGAGATGTTTACATAAACAATTTTGTCCATGAGAGGGGAGTATAATGTTAAATGTTTGTTACAAGGGTTGGCATGATTTGAGGTTACCATATAGGGGAGGAGGTATTGAGGGATCTCCAAAAGGATTTCATGCAAGGGAGGAGGTGTAATGTACTTTCCATGAGAGAGGAAGGAATGGGGCATCAAATTATCACATCAAATGAGAGAGTCATATGAAATAGGGTTGTACTATTTTTAAGTAAATTTTTTGTGATTGTTCTTTAAATAAAAACTGTCAAATACATATTTGGTGGTGGTTCCATAAAAATAAACCCCTAATACATAATTAACATAAGTATAAATGTAAAAAATTCTTATAAATTGATGGATATTTTTATTTTATTTAATTAACATTGGTTATATTAAACCATGTCTATGACGACCTGGCCTTTTCTTTCAATAATATTACATCATTTCAAAGATAAACAACATAATAGTATTACACATAGAGGATCCAAAGGTTTATTATCTTGGTAAAACTATTACTACACATAAAAAATACAACATCAATCATAAACATTTATTTAATTTCTTCTTCACTAGCTTCTTAGTGGCACTTGTCCTCTCCTTAGTACATGTAGCCACCTGAGGATATACATCAAAAGGGGTGAGCTAAAATCCCAGTAAGAGGATAGATAAGAACAATATATCATGGGGTGATCATAATCATGACATAGGAAAATGATCATGAACATGAGAGGAGCATAAATAAAAGACTTGAAATGTGGAAATGCATAAAAATGAAACATCATGTCTTAGTGGTTAACTACCACACATATTTGTGAACCAAGCTAGAATATTTTTCACACATAATTTCACATTTAATCATGATATTCATCACTTTACCCAATACATTGGAGCACTATATAATTCTGGGCACACCCGTCACATTTAAACATTCATATTGCGCTATATAATTCCGGGCGCACCCATCACATCATAACATTATCATTATAAAGCTTTCCACATAGAACACATATCAAACATGTACATAAATAACCCATGTAATGGAATGGGTTTCATCTCATAATAAAACATTCATAAGCTTTGGGTTCCCAAAAGAAAGAGGGAACAACATACTTGATACAAGAACCATCAACCTTGAATTAGAGGTAAAA
The DNA here is from genome assembly GCA_963277665.1 of Viscum album. Lineage (NCBI taxonomy): Eukaryota > Viridiplantae > Streptophyta > Magnoliopsida > Santalales > Viscaceae > Viscum > Viscum album. The sequence goes on along the minus strand of OY728160.1, from coordinate 123,913,611 downwards.
TGTGAGATCTTGGAAGAAGAGTTCTTTGGGAAAACATTTTCATGGACATAAAAACCAGTGACAAACATTTATATCCCAGAAAATTAAATTAAATGATGAAAAAATGATCTTTGAGGAGTAACCATATCAAAAATGGAGTGAAAGAGGGAGAACCCGAAGGAAGAAAATTGGGTTCAATATTTCCCCTTACTCGAATGCCTCCTTCTCTTTAATGTACTATATAATGACATTATATTCATTAATTAGAAATTACAGAACCTTTTATACATTAATAGGGTCCATTCTGGTTTCATTATTTCATATTATGTTCCTTTGGATGACTTATAGAGTTTAAAAAACATTGATCGGGGATGTTCGTTTTCATGGTTTTCTTGAGCGGTCCACTTGTATTCTTAAATTGATGTTTGGGAAGATCATGGGTAAACATACAGAACTGATATTACATGTTATTAATGATATTATAGAAGCTTTAATGATTTTATAATGAGTTATATAAGATCCATGTGGACGAATCATTAGATAAGAATTAAATGAAGATTATTTGGGTTAATTTGAGCGGTTTTTGGATCACAACGAACTTGTTTTAACTTTTCACTTAGTAATATGGCCATAGGTTATTTCCAGAACTTAAAATAGAACATAATACATATAAAATATTCTAGTTCAATCATAAAAATGGTTTTATGACCCGATTTGAAGGTAGAAATGGAATAAGAGAACATGTCGTTTTTTTAAAGGTGATAAATTTAACACCTCATGAACAACGTTCTCTTTAATAAAATAAAAGGAAGAGGGAAAGGGTGTGGGGTGATATAATATACCATTAGAATCATAAGATTACAGTATATTTATAATACTGGAGTTACAAAACAATTTGGATGAAGATGGGTAGGGAGAGATCAAGAAAGGAACTTGAACTTGAAAGGAAATTAAAGGAGAAGAGGGAGAGAAATTACCTTTAGAATCCTCCTCTTGAGAACCTCCTTAAGGGCCTAAGATTGGTATTTTGATGAGACCAGAATCTCTTTAATGTGGGGGAGGGGATAGGGAAGGTGTTTGGGCAGATTTTAGAGAAGTCTTGGAGCTTGAGAGGTGTGAGGAAAAGATGGAGTGAAGGGTGGCTTTTATAGTGGAGGGGAGAGGGGTTTCCTTAATATAAAATTGATTAGTTTATTAATTTCACCTAAGACAAGGAATAGTGAGTCTTGGATGACCAATAATAGTAAATAAGGCATGTGAGTTCAGGATTTTGGTTCTTACATCACTTGTGATGTCAGGAATAGTGGGTTTTAATTAAAATGTATTTATATGGTAAATTAATGTATTCTACTATTCACCAAAAATTCAAGTTTCTCAGAAAAATACCAAAAATTTACCCCAACCATTTTTAGACGTGTAGAATCCAAAAATGAAGTCCATTTTTCAAAAATAATTTTCTAAATATTATTAATTTAATATTTAATTAAAATCATAAATTACTTTAAAAAAACAGTTTTTAAAATTAAAACTGATTTTGTAGTTCTTTCAAAAATTACGTAGGGTCTTATAAAATTATCTAAAAACTTTTAGACATTGATTAAATACTTTATTAATACATTTCAGGGGAATAAATATTCTTTTAAATTAATTAATTAATTATAATTAATTATTTATGACTTGTTTACTAAGGTCAAATTTTCACTTTCTAAGATGTCTAAATTTTATTTTATTATTCATAGGTAATGTTACTCTTATTTACCATTATTAAGGGTCATATTACTATTAATAAGGGTAGGTTACTATTCATAAGGGTAGGTTACTATTCACCAAAAATTATTTTTGTTCCATTAGACTCCAAAAACTATCTTGAACACAACCGTGTATGTCATATTTTTAAAATTCCAATCATAGGGGTGACAAAATTATGTTTAAAGGTCACTTATCACTTAGTAGTTCATTATTTTGTGTTTTTATGATATAAGAAGGTAATTTTCCATTGAAAAACTTTGGGTCATTACAATTTCCAATAAACTACTTCAAAATTTTGATATTCATATAGTTGTGTATCTAAACAACAAGCCACCAATGATGCATAACCCACTATATTTCTTCCCTTATAGTACTCCACATTTTAAATAATGAATTAAATCAAATATCACATGTTTTTCTCTCCTTGAGATCCATGTTTGGCCCACCCCAAAAATCCACATCCAGATGACTCTTAGGTCAACCACACTAAAATACACTAATCAATCAACAATTTCACCAACCATTTTAGAGGAAATACCACCCATTTTTATCCATTAATGTTGATCCACCATTCTCTCACACATTTTCTTAAATCCATTAGTCCTCAATCCACACACAAATGTTCATCAACATATAAACCAAATAGAAACAACAAATATCCAGTTTTCAATTTCCCTCTAATGAAAATTCGCATAATTTCATGTGCCATTATCCATAAATATCTCATCTTAATCCGATTTTTTTGTCATTACATAATAATTGATTGTTCCACCTAACTCACGATCCCCTGAGTCACACATCATAAAACCAAATCTCATGTAACTTTATTGTTGATCATTCCCCACTATTTTTTAATATCATGTATCTAAAAACATCTCAGGGATTTCCATCCAATATACTGAAGGTATGTCACTCATTATAAATAATACGTATCCAATCCATCCTAGTTTTACTTAACAAAGTACCCATTTTTTCATGCCTTTTATGCATATCATACCAATAAAAAATTGAAAAATGGTTGTGATTCCAGATCCATGACACTTAAAGAATCTCTCTACCCATGAAAAATGCCTAATAACACTTCTCATGCCTCTATTTCAAATGATAAGCATCTACACAAGACACCCTGATCAAATAGATTGAATACCCACCAACCCTAAGGGGCGCCTTTCCATTACCTTTATTAGTCACAGTAAGGTTGAGATAAACCTATTGGATATACATATAATATAGGAATAACAAGTATAGTAGAATCCCACCAAGTGTCCCATGATCAACCTTTCTTAGGTAACCTCCACACCAAAGTTAAATTAACCATTCTCATCCATACAAGAATTCAATTAAAGTTATTAAATTACATGCATAAGTCTCCCTGCTAAGTCAAAAATATAGGGGATTAATATCTCCCCCATCACCAACATCCCCATCCCCATCCCCATTCCCATCAGCAACATCATAAATAGCCTCATCTCCAAAAGTAGCATCAGCAACATCCTCACCACCAATAGCTCTATCATCGCCACCTTCATTGCCACTAAAACCCTCATTAAGATCATGTAACACATCATTTAAAGGGCGCATTGATTCCATATATGATTCAAAAGTAGTAGAAACCATTGATGGAAGTGACTGGATCAAAACTACCATAGTTATATCTTTGATGAAATGCTTGTTCATCATCTTATTATTTCACACTCCTCTAAAGCTATTTTCTTTGACTTAGCTGATTCAGCATGACCTATTTCTAGATAAAAGGTCCAAGAGGCTTGATAAGATCCCAATGATGACCAATACCTAGAGGGAATGATGTTTTTCCCTGGTCGACATTGTACTCTACCCGGGTGCTCCTCACCTAATAACTAACTTAAATGATCATGTGGCCCAAAGTTGTCATCTTCCTTACCATCAAGGGAATCCAAGGTAGACTGTTGAAATTATAAACATATTAAATTATGAATTTTGTATTAATATTTAAAATATAAATAAAAAAACCTTATAATCTTATCTTGTGTATGTTCATTTACTTCACTTCCATCCTTTTTCTTTCTATTGGAGAAAAAAATTGGCACGAGGAACAGGACCTTTGATGCCCAATATAGCTTGCTACAAATGATAAATGCACAAATATAGAATACAACCATATGTGATAAATGCAGAAATCTGGACTATGTCTATTCAATAATATTTTTATTAGAACAACCTGTATAATATCACAATACCCTATTAAAGTATCTAGCACTTCTCATGCTTGGGCATTATAGTGCTCCCCAATGTGAAAATGTGTCATTGAATCTTTGTTCTTTGTGTTTTTCTCCAAAACTTCCTAAAAAATTCCAATACAAGTAATAATAATTAAATTTTATATGAAAAACATTAAATATTGAGATTACCTTAAACTCATTAGTCTTCCAATGTGCAATCATTTTTTCATATTGATTTTTTGGATATTTGGGGAATGTGGGTACACCCTCTAAGTTAGTCCCAACCATGCTCTTCCAACCAACCTAAAACTCATTCTTGTATGAGCATCATAACTCCCCAACATCCATCAACCTTGCAGTCTTAGCAGTTTCTCCATCGGGAAAGTTAAATCGACTCTGCAATGAACATGTTATTTCATTTAAATACAACAATAATATAGATATGACTTTATAAAATTTTCTTACCCATATTTTCTCTTAGGATTTTTCCTTTATCTCTCTATTAATATGTCTCCTTGACACCAGTTCCATTGGAATGATATCATGATGCTTGGAAAAAGTGGCCCTAAAACTTATATACAACCTTTCATTTGGACCTTCCATTTAATTTTGTTGATTTTAATTCACCATTAGCTATGTCTAGTGATTCACACTTACTTCATCTGAGTACACCCACATATTCTAGAAGAATATCCCAATGAATAAGAAAAATATGGGGAAATAAGAATTAAGTCATGGTACAACATGAAGAAAAATAAAGTGATATAACTTGAAATAGTTATAATAAAAAACCTTCTCCAAGATTCTCAATAGACCATGATGGATTTGTAGTCTATCCTAGCTCATAAGCCTCTGATGGAAGTGTATGTTCTAGTGAATGATCTGGGTGGCCTTCATGCACTGGCGTGGAAGATGAAGGAACAGACTCATCATTTGCTGGCTGGATGGTAGGAATTGGAGGTGATGTAGACATGGAAGAATATGGGTATTATGATAAGGAATACATCATTGGATATGGATATGGTAATGGTGGAAACATCTGTGGAGGTAGTGTAGTTATGGTATAGGAAGAAGAGGCAAAATGAGATGATGGAGCCATCAGTGGAATCATCCATGAAGGTGGAAAATACATGGCATGTGAATAAGAGGGTAGATGAGATGATAATAGAGGCATGGATAAGAACATCCCTGGAGACTGAAGTGGAGGATGGAAATGTGTGGTGGAAGGGGTGTCCACTGGTGGGTCAATGTGGGAAAGGGTATGACGGGTGCTCTGTCTAGGTCTAGGAGCATCAACACTCAGACCCATGCTAGTAGTATGATTCAAATATGGTGGGAATGAATGTTCCTAAAATAATTTGATAAAGAATATTAACATTAAATTATATGTAATGCATAAGAAAATCATTAAAATTACTATAATCACTAATGGCGGTGAAGAAGGAAATTCACACTCATGCCCCAGTTGATCGGGATCAAATAGATTCTTCCTTCAACCTTTTTTAGTATTTGGAATAATCTGTATAAGAATGAAATGTAAATTTTTTAGAAACAGTTTTTAAAAACTATGTATACAACTTACATCTATCAGAAATTCATGAGAGGAACCAATATAACTTCTTTTAATTACTAATTGTACAAATGATTACAAGGAAATGACTAACACAGTTTTTAAAATTACATTACCAAGTTATAGATTTTTTAAAAACAATATTTAAACCAAGTTTTCTACATTGAAATAAATATGATTTAATGAAAGATAGTAGAAAATACAAAAAACAAACATATCATTCCAAAATGAAACATAATTAAAGTAATTATAGTAATACTAACCTAATAAACTTATGTCAATGTAAACTTAATGAATGGTGAACATATATGGTTTCTTCTATATATTAACTAACACTACTTTAAGTTCAACATCAACTCTAACAATGGGATAATTTGATTAGTCAAATGCAATATTTTTAGAAATTCCATGGGGGATTCGATGTTGGAAATTTCATCACCAGCATCATGAAAAATATGTCTTGAGATTAAGTCATTAATGACACCATAATCAGGTCTCAAATGATTTTTCACATAAAAAGATTGTTTATCCATTGATTCTAAAATGTATGGTTTATTGGTATGCAGGAATCAACTCATGTCAATAACTATGAATCCACAGTCATCAATAAATGTACCCTATCATCTCATTGAATCAAACCATTTACATTTAATCATAGTGACTCTACCTTGAGAGTAGTAATCCAATAACAATATTTTCTCAACAAGTCCATAATACACATCTTCATATCAAGGCCGACTTTTTTGATACATTGGCATAATAATCCATTATAGCATTTAACATAATGCTATCATGCTCTGTTCTCATTTTCACTGCTTGATCAGTTGTAACAAATGTATACCCATTGATTATTAAATATTTTCATTTATGGACCAAAGAATTATGACCAAAATCTAAATCTCTTAATTCTTGAGAAATGGAGTCAACAGATAAACTCAAAACTTCAAATATATATGAATAATACAATTAAATAGATATCTATATTTTAATCTAATTAAAGTAATGGTAATATCTTTTATTTCAACCAAGTAGAAAACTCTAGGCTATGAAAAGCCTCTCTCCTTCTCAAAGAAAAATATTGATGAACTCTGCTTATAATTTTTTTATGTTCCCTACATGAAATATAATAAAAGTGTAAGTTATATGTGAAATTTCATAATATGAGATAACATATAAATATCAAAATTACTTACTTGATATAGCCATTGAATAAACCACAGTTAACCATGACTGTGTGATGTGCCATCTCCCGCTCTTTAAGGCTCAATGTAGCCAATTTATAAGACCCAAAAATTCCTTTTATTTGGGGAAGATATATAAATGAGGGATAAATTTCCCAATACTGGTCATCTTTATTTCTCATTGTTTGGTTATGTCTTGTGGTCGCATCAGAACAATATATTGAAACAAATCCATACATTCTTGAGCCAGATAACCCCTCACAATTGAATGTTCAGAATAATTCTTGTTTCGGACATATTATTTCATTGTGCACATATTTATTTTAGTAGGATACATCCACCAAAAATCAACCAGTCCCCCAAGAATTGTTTTAGTTAAAATATGAACCATTAAATGCAACATGCATGTGAAAAGGGATGGAGGAAAAAAAATTCCATCTCACATAAAATTAATGGTGCCTCCTACAAAATTTTTATCAAGAATGACTTGGATAACCTTTTATTACAAAGGTATCTAAAAAAATAGAACAAGTAAATCACTGTCACCCTTAAATTATTCGATATAAAATGATGAATTTCTATTGGAATCAATTAATGAAGAAGGATATGATAAACGTGAGTTTTTAAGGATTTTAGTTTCACATCTCTTTTGTTGACTCGTTTAGATATGTTGTTGGAATATCCATAAAGAACCTTGATATTCTCTAATACTACCAAAAATTGATCTTTATCTGATGGTTTTATCACATAAGAAGCACAAGGAAATTTCCATTTGTTTTCACTGATACACACAGGATGTAGTTCTGGTCGAATACCCAAATCCAACAAGTCTCGATGAGATCAGAAGTCATCTTTGGTCTTCCCTTTGATATTCAGAAGAATTTCAAGCAACATTTCACATATATTTTTCTCAATATGTGTTATGTCTAAACAATGATGCAACAAATTTATAGACCAATATGGAAACTCAAAAAAAATACTTCACTTTTTCCAATTGTAAGTGGCTTCAATATCAATATTTTTCCTCTTTATAGATTTCAACTGACCATTACCTAATGAAAAACTAAAATCTTTCAATTAATTAAGTACATCACTTCCTAAAATATGTTGAGGTGGTTTTTCAGTGTCAACAGTATTATCAAACCTCTAAAGATTCATCCTATATTGATGATCAATTAGAAAGAATTGTCAATGCCCTATGAAACTAAAACTATGACGATATTTAAGCCTTCCCAATTGTTTATTATTAATACAAATGGGACATGATAGTTTTCCCTTCGTGCTCCACCCATACATCATTGTATAAGTAGGGAAATCATTTATATTTCATATAAGGGCAGCACGCATCTGAAACGAATTCTTTGAAGAAGCATCGAATGTCTGCACACCCAAATGCCAAAGTTGTTTCAACTATATTATTAAAGGATGCAAGTAGACATCTATATCATTACCAAGATCAGAAGGTCCATATATCAGTATACTTAAGAAGTTGGAAGGTTTTTTTAGAAACATCCAAAAAGTAATATTATAAACATGAATAAAAATTGGCCACGTGCTGTGATCAGTAAGAATCTAACCAAACAGATTAAAACCATCACAAGATGGACCCAACCTGACATTACGTACATCAGTTGAAAAATCAAGATGTTTTGCATCAAATGTCCTTCATGTTAATCCATCTACAGTATAAACCAAAAAATAATTACCTTTAATTATCTCAGCATCATTTCATCGCATATTGGATGAGATTTCTGCAGACATAAATAGATTCTAAAGTCTGGGAATCAATGGAAAGTGTCACATGACTTTCGGTGGCACATGAGATGGTGTTCATTTGCATTTGTCTTCCACAGAGATGTACCGCATTCTTTATAGTCATTACGGTCAGCTGTTTCCTCCCAAAATAAACTTCAATATTTTAGACAAGCATAGACTTTATTAGAATCAAATCCAAGATGCTTAATTAACTTCTATTCCTTATAATGATTTGAGAGAATATCTTCACCATCATGAATCAAGTCCTTCAAAAATGTAAGAATATAATCAATAGAGGTATTATAAATTCCATACATTTTTTCCCGTGATATAACTATATTAAAAATTCCAACTTGGTCATTTTAGTGCATTCTTGGTATAATGGGGTTCTAAAATCATCCAATAAATTATTCACTCTCTCAACATCAATGTCTTCAGTATTTTCCTCATGTGTAGTGATATCATTTCTTTCTTACACTGACATACTATCTCTCTTGGGATGGTGCACAAATAGAAACTGATCAATATAAAATTCTCTATGTCTCTTCTTTCATTTCGTTCATGAACAGTTTCAGATTAACTCATCTCTCCATGGTGATACCAAAAAAATAGTTTGTTTGAAATCTAAATTTCATAATATTATAGATAACTTCTTATTGGATTAACCATAGTCTTCCAACACGTTTATAGCATGGAAACTGTATACAACCTCTATCTGAAGCATTGTTAAATGAAAAATCTAAAAAATCTATAAATTATTTTGAAACTTGGTTGAAATATGATCAGTACGATACATATAGCTTCTATCTATTCTATAACAAGTAAAAAAGGTTATCTACCAATCAACAATATAAAACATAATTAAAAAAGGGATGTATACTATATAAAATAAAACTATTATAACATAAAAACTTAATATTTAAATCTAATTCACATTTTTATTGCAAGTGCCTTATTTTTTATCACCAATTTCAACCCTTTCAGCATCAGAGACAAAAATCTTACCTATATCCTATAAAGGGATGATCAACAAGGTAAACCATAATGGGCCAAGGAAGGTTCCATGTTTATGATAGATTGGTATGTTTCATTATAGTTTAACTATACCATGATAATGTTATCATACCATATCTAGCTAGAATCTAACATATAATCCCTTTCTTAGATCCTTTAAAACATAAAAGTATTAATTTTCATAATCATTAATCTAATGAGTTATTTTTTTAATAATCCATTATTAGGTCATGAATTCCTCCTAAAATCACATCCATAACTAATATGTGAACAAAGTGTCCTTTTATGAAGTGATATATAGTACCTCATATAATCAGAAAATATAATTTATTTATAAGCATCAAAATCCATCTACGAAACTCTAACCATGTATAATATGGTAGTGGGGTGACTTGGTCTAATTTTAGGAGCCAATAGATGTGTTTCTCCACTGAAAAGGTGGTGGGTTTGAATAAGTTGATATTTTTATAAATTTTTCATTATATTGACATTGAACACTATAAAAATATTAGGATCTAATCCAAATTTTTTAAAATTTAACCTTACCTCGATGTGGTAAAAATTAATAGAATAGATACACAATATTATTACATGCTTTAGTCTCAAAACTAGCAAACTCTTTACTATGATTGGTAAGATTCTCCAATCTTAGATTCTATAATATAATCCCAATTGGTTAATCCATACTATCTTCTCTATAATATACAAGATTATACTTTTCTAACCTCCATGATGAACTGAGTAGCATGTGCTCACCTATTCATGATTACTGACAAGAGATAATTTCATTATAGCTCAGTATGTGTAAAATTTCACTAAATTAGATACTGTTTAATGTTTATAAATTCTTAACATATCATATTTAGGATTATTATAGAGTACATGAACTTATAATCACATAAATTATATGATCCATTAATAGAATATGTATCCTATCTCATGTTGTTGGTTCAATAATTTTATTCTTCATGAACTGTTGTTTCACAAATAAATTAAATAGATTTAATTATTCCTAAAGAATATTGATATAAAACAAAACTCGAATAGAAATTTCATAAAACGTGAACTTCACATATATATAATTCTTTGTGAATGAAAATAATTTTTCAAAATGAATCCTTCATATAGTGTTGTTATTTTATTGAAAAAATCAATATATATAAAATATGAAAATACATTCTTGTTAATCACATCTCTAAAAAAATTTCAACACCTTTCCCGTGATTTAATTAAATATTTATAGGGTACTTTTCATCTTGATAACACTTTATAATTCAATAAAATACGATTACCCATTCAACTATATGTGAATACAAAAGGAACATCACATTTATTCGTAAACCAATTTCCTTTCACATACATCATGTGTATATTTAAATAGTATGCATTAGATAAAATTTTCATTTGAAAATTATAACACTCCATTCACATGAAAATTGCACCCACAAAGCATCAATGGTATAAATAATTCTATATATAAAATATTCTTAACATTTTTATGAGCTCTAAATGATTTCACATAGAATATGATATTCTTTATGAAACTAGAAACACGTCATATATTGTTCACTTAAATCGCAAAGAAATCATGTTCTCGTGGTATCTTCTATGTGAACTTCCAATGATTTATATCTAAAAACAAAAAAATTATAATTATTTTTATGTTTTTAGAAAACAAAAATAAATAATATATCAAAGATAAATGAAACAATATGAAATGATACAAATATAATCAAAAAACTCAAACTAAAAAATGAATCAATTAACCATACCAGAAGAAGATTAGGGACTCACTGTCAAAGAAGACTCTAATTAGAAAAACATAGAAGGGGATTCTTGACTAGAGGGGATCCTCGACCTAGGAAGGAAGCTCAACTAGAGGGGATGCTTGACCTAGTAGAAGGGGATGCTCGACCTAGGAGGGATTCACATCGGGTGAGGGAAATCTCAACCTAGGGGGGATGTGTGACCTAGGAGGAGATGCTCGACTAGAGGAGGGGGGATGCATGTCGACTGGAGGAGGAGGAGAAGTGGAGATGTCCATCGACTGGAGGAGGAGAAGGGGAATCAGGTGAGGGAAACATGGGGGGAAGGGACATGTGGGGGATTGAGGCCTGATGATTGAGGGGAGGATCATGGTGAGGTGAAATTATTCAACCCTATATAAAAAATTTTGAGTGAAAACCATTGGGATAGATTTTATATACCCATGGTTTATTCAGAACTTTGGGTATATAAAAACCCTAATCAGTCTATACCCATGGTTTTATAAAACATGGGTATAGATTTGTGGGGTTAGACCCTCTTTCCAGTAGTGTGATAACTATGACATGAAAAGAATAAATAATTTAATAAATAATTTAAATTTGATTCTCTAACTCATACAAAGGATTTATTTAAATGATGATCAATAAATAGGGTTTTAATCATGCTCAATATTTTAATCATAAGGTTTGAATCCATAAATGATGATCCCTACCTCGATATTGGATCATTCATTAGTGAAGAACGTAGTTTCCAATGATGGAGAAGACCCATTGCATTCTCTACACCTAGATTCACCTTGATCCAGTTTTTCAGTTGTTTTCCAATCTCAATCCACCAATAGATGTCGGTGGAACATCCTCTCAATAATACCAGGGTTATACAACTAACCTTACCGATTTTACATAAAATAATATTTATAGAGGTTTAATCAGTTTAGGTCATTTAATTCAAAATAAATAAATTATTTAATTATTTTAATTAAATGCACCTTCCAGTGGCCACCTCTACTAGACATCCTATTCTAACCAACTTTAGGTCTCACTTAGGGTAAATATTGCACTCTAAATTCAACTGTAATCTCATATTTTCTATATGAGACTTTTTTTAGAATATTTTCCATTATTTATAAAAAACTATGCATGCATGATATAAAATAATTTTAATATTTTATAAAATTAATTTTGGACTCATCAGGATTTGGAATTGTGCATCGTCTAAATTCCTAGCTCTGAAAATATTCATTTATATATTTCAAATTCTTAAAAGGCAAAAATAGGGTCTTACATTATTCCCTCCTTTAAGATTTTCTTCTTTAAAAAGAAAAAACTAATTAAAAAGGTGGGGATATTGATCCCACATCTGGTTCTCCTACTCCTAGTATCTCTCATGCATGCTCCTATACTGCCATAGCACACTAACTAAGAGAATGGTCCATCCATGCAGGATCCTCTCCCGCCAATCCTCGATCACCATCGGGTGATCCATGAAAGTGGATTCATCCTCGATGTCTATCTCACCCCTGTTAATAATGTGAATAGGACCATGAACATATCTCCTTAGTTGAAACACATGGAAGACATCATGCACCCGCTCCAATTGTGGGGGTAAGGTGAGGTGGTAAGTGATTTCTCCAACCCTCTACAAGATTTGAAATGTCCTGATGAACCTCGGGTATAGCTTACCTACCTATTTGAATCTCCAAAATCATTTTCATTGGGAGACTATTAGGGAAATATAGTCTTCCTTCTTGAAATCTAAGGGCCTATGATGTTGATATGCACAATATTTTTGCTTTCTATGGACTTTCCTCATCCACTCATGGATCACATAGACCTTCTTTTCCATCACCTGAACTATCTCTAGCTCAATAGTAGATGCCTCGCTGATCTCAATCCATCGTAAGGGTGGCCTGTAGGTTCTTCCGTACAGAACCTCGAAAGGTGTCATTCTGATAGTAGAGTGATAACTATTATTATAAGAAAACTCTGCCAAAGTTAAGTGATCATACCTAGCCTAGAAGAAGTCTGGAATGCAAGATATTATTATATCCTTGAAAACTTAAATAGTGTGCCCAATCTACCTATCCTTCTAGGAGTGAAAATTTGTACTCGTCATCATCTAATTCATGAATGACTCATGCAGGCCTCTCCACAACCGTGAAGTAAAACATGAATCGCGGTTAGAGAAAATCATCAAGGTAACCCCCATCAAGGTGTAATATTTCCCTTATATACAATTATCTCAAACTCTTTATTAAAATCTGCTCCCAGATAGCAAGGAAGTTCACCAACTTTGTAAGTTAGTTAACTATCACCCATATGGAATCATGGCCTTTTACTATCCATGGAATCCCTATCACAAAATTCATGGATACTTCATTTCATTTCTAATTCAGTATCTCAAAAGGATGCAACAAACCTACCAGAACCTAGTGCTCATCCTTTACTTACTAACATGTGAGGCACCAAGAGATGAACTTGGCCACACTCTACCTCATTCTATCCCACCAAAATTACCTCTAAAGTTATCGCTACTTATTCACCACAATGGGATGTATGGCTAAAGGAGAAGTGTGAAACTCCCTTAGAACCTCCTCCCACATCATGGCATAGACCACCATCCATCCATGTAAAAGTATGACATTATTTCCTACTTTAGAAAATCCATCTGGTGAATATCATGAGGATATCTAGTCACGTATGAACTCATAGTCGATGTCTCCCAACTGAGCCTCCATCACATACTAGATAAGTGGAGGATTCAACCCCGTCAACTAAAGAAATGATTCACCCTCCTCCTTTACTAGGTTCAAATTCAAGGAAGCTAACTACTCAGAAGCCTCATCTGCCAAGCAAGCCTGGAACTTCCTACTAATGGAAACTACCATCACATTTACCTTCCCATTATTATAGACTATCTCAAAGTCATAGTCCAGTGGGAACTCCAACCAGTGCCTCAATATCTTGTTTAGGTATCTCTACATAAAGACATACCTGAGTCTCTAATAGTCTGAGTAAATAACAAAGTGCTCTCCCAGAAGATAGTTCCTCTGCATCCTCAAAGTGAAGACCATCGCTGCTAACTCCAGACCATGAGTCTCATAGTTTTACTTATGGAGTCTCAAAAACTTAACCCATATGCGATCACTGCTATCCTATGAATCAACACATAGCTAAGCTCATCTCCATAGGAATCACAATATATTATGTACTTCACTCCCTCCTCTGGTAGTCTCAAAATAGGAGCACTCATCAGCCTCATAATCAAGTCCTCAAAGAATCTTTGGCACTAATCTATCTAAATAAATGGATTCCCTTTCTATGTCAAGGTGTTCAAATGGGATACAATCCTAGAGAAGTCTTCCATGAACCTCTTATAGTACCCCACCAAGCCAAGAAAACTTTTCACCTCTGACGCACTCTTGGGTGGCTCCCAAGAAAGCATTGCATCGATCTTATCTAGGTCTATAGATAATCAAATATTGGAAATGGAATGCCCTAGAAAGTGAACCTCATAGATCCAAAACTAGTAATTTGAGAGCTAACCATAAATTTGGTGCTCCTAGAGAAATTCTAGGCCCATATTCAAGTGATCTGAATAATCTTACTATGACATGAAGTAGATGAGTATGTCGTCAATGAAGACAACTGCAAATCAGCCCAGGTATGGTTGGAAGATTAAGTTAATCAAATCCATAAATATAGTAGGGGAAATCATTACTCTGAAATGAATCACTAGAAACTCATAGTGTCAATAGATACATTATAATTTTGGGTTTAGAATATCATTCTTGAGAACTCTCAAATGGTGTTAGTCGGACCAGAGATCAATATTCAAGAACCATATCACACTCCACAGCTGATCAAATAGGTCATAAATACTTATAAAATGGTACCTTTTATTTATTGAAACCTTTTTCAAGTGAATATAATCAACAAAAATTTATAAAATATCATCCTCCCTTTTCACAAAAAACATCGTAACTACATAGGGGGTACACTAGGTCTGATAAAAACCCTTCTCTCTAAGGTCCTTGAAGTACACCCACATCTCCTAGAGCTTGATAGGGTCCATATGATATTCCCCAGAAGATATCGGAGCAGTTTTAGGGTGTAATTCGATGAAAAATTTCATCTCTCGTCTCATAGGTAGTCCTGAAATGTCCTCGAGGAATACATCCATATAATTATCCATGAATGAAGGAATCTATATGCTTGAGGATCCTACTATAACAAGGGATAAACTTACCAATTGATGGGTGATGGGTTTCAACTTCTTTCTCACAAGACCCACTCTCTCCTCTATGATATCTCTCTCACCCACAAAGGATATTCTCATCCCACTAGTCCAAAGCCATATAAATAATCTCTATTGATAGTCAATTTGAGCTTGAATCATGGGAAATGAGTCCATACCCAAGATAATGTCATATGGTCTAGTCATGATAACTAATTGGTCCCATGAGAAACTCTCTACACCAAGTGATAGCTCACACTATCTCCAAATAAATGATATTGAAGAATAATTCCCCATAGGAACCACAAGATGAAGCTGTTAGGATAAAGTCTCTATTGGGAGCTCCAACTCCTGCACCAGAATTAAGGAGGTGAAAGAATAACTTGCACCTATGTCTACTAATACTAAAGAAATAGTATAATAAACACATATCATACCTTTAATCATTTTGTGAGTTTTTGGGTCATAATCCTCCATAGCCTATAGTTTTCCATAGCCTCGACCACCACCTCTCTGAGCCTGGCATGGGACACCTAGTGGTATTGGTGGAATGAGCTCATAATATTGTCTACCACTATAAAATCATCATCTAGGAGTCCCACCTACTCATATTATAGCTCCACCTACCAGGGGGCTCCCTAGTAACGCTTGGGGGAACCATGATCACGGTGTTTCCTCTATCGTGGTAGTCCATCGGCTATATTTCTACCATTCATAACATGCTGGGTTAGGAAATCACATTCCATGTGACCTCACTCGTCACATGGATATCATCTCCCCTCTCTGGGCTACCCTGGTCTTCCTTGTATTCCCTGAACAGCATTACCACATGCCTGAGTTTGGCCATGATGGCATATCCTAATCCAAGATCCTTCTGACTGGCGCATGTTGGATAATACTGATGACTCAACCCTATAAATCTCGCTACCAACTATAGAAATATGGCATCCCTCAAATAATAATCTCTCTATCACCATTTTCTTCTCTAAAACTCCACAATATTTTTAGGAATGTATAGGGGTACCACACTAGCAAGAATGTCTCTGCGGAGACCCTAATTAAACTTCCACACCCAGAATATCCATATTGAATCATGTCAAGGGAGTACCAAATAAGGTTAGTGAACCTCAAAGTATACTCAAAAACTAGTATCCCTCCCTGATAAATCTCTAAAATCTCATTAATCATAACTGAGTGAAATCATGAGGGGTAATACTCCTCATGAAATAGATTTTGGAAGTCTAACCATGAGAGCACTAACTCATCATGCATCTATGCGACTAATCTCCACTAGCACCAAACTGGTCCATGGAAAAGGATGGTTTCCATCATGTCTGTCTGATCATTCGAGGTCCGCACAAGCCTAAAAACTCATATCACTGACTCAATCCAATCATCTACTACCTGGGAATATAGATCTCCATGGAACCTTAGTGTCATATGGCACTAGAACTTGTAGAGTGTGCTAAGTATGCATGTATCCTCATCATTCTCTGCTAATAAAATATACTTCTCGATAGGAAGGAGTATTTATACCTAACTACCTGGAGGAAAGATCTCACGTGATGTCCCATGAATGTAGGCCTCATCACTCATCAGATCATTGTCATGATTTTGAATCAGTAACCTAGTTGGCTAACTTTATGGAGGGATCCTGAAATTTTAATCAAGACGCACCATGTTTAGAAGATCGTTTATATATGGGGATATTTATCAAGAAGGATAGTCAAAATACTCAATCCTATATGATACATGTAAAAAAATTCCCTGTAACCAATGTATCGGTATACCGAGTCAACAAGAAGGTAGTTAGAGTCTTGATGAATGGATACGTTAGTCGTCACGCCAACATTGGGTTCCCTGGCCTAAGATCCGCACTTTAGAAACTTTAACACAGTTTCCCTAAGTTACCAACCAAACATCACAAGGGGATTTAACTCTAAACATCATCTTGAGTTCAACCCACCTCTAATACCACTCTATCACAATCCATCGAGGCCCGCCTTGCTGGTGGAGGGTTGAGCTACAACTACCACAAGCCCACCTCCATAGGCTAGGGACTAGAGACTAGTGATGAAAGGCATAACTAAAATGGTAGTCCTTTTTCTAAGTACTAGTATGCATGTGTCCAACCATCTACATAAAGAAGTGCAGAGGAATAATAATAAAATGCAATAACATCTAGAGTGACAACCATGCATTCGAAAATCTCTTGGTAATACAAAAAAGTGTGAATGAGTAAACCAAAATGAAAGGGGGTAATACATTCCCAACCAGAAACATATATCCCAACCATAAAATATCTAGAAAAGTAAATTCTGAGAGATCCTAGCTCCAGATCTCCAAGCTCCAACCACCATACGTAGTATAATGCACCCAAGTATTCCCTAAACTCCTTTATAATCATCATCGACCTATCTTCTATATGCATATGATGCAACATGTGTGGGAAAGGCTCATACAGGGGTGGGTATATACATACCCAGTAGAAACCCCTGAAAACTAGAGGGGAGAAATAAGAGACACGATATAAGTAGTAAAATCAACTCATAGTAAGAGAGAATAAAAAATCCAATCAATAAAGATATATGTTCATAAAATAGACTTAGATGAGAGAGAAATGGGATCTAAATCTCACAGTCTATCCTAGGAAAAGAGTCTACCAATGGTTCTAAAGGTCCATCATCAATTCCCAGCATCTCAGGTGTCTTCTCGAAGAGTAACTATGTGAAGGACCCACACATCACCATTGTGTTTCACAATTGAGGGGAAATAATCTCCAAGTATAGGACTCACTCCCTAGCCCTTCAGGGGGTACCACTCAGTAAATAGATAGAGGACCCATGCCCTAGTCCTTCAGGGGGTACTACTCTGTAAATAGATAGAGTACCCACACCTTAGTCCGTTAGGGGGTACCACTCAGTAAATAGAGGACCCATTCTCTAGTCTATCAGGAGGGTACCACTTAGTAGGTAGAGGACCCACACCCTAGTCTATCAAGGGGTACCACTCATTAGATAGATAGATGACCTACACCCTGGTCTGTGAGAGGGGTACCACTCAGTATATAGATGACCCATGCCCTTATTTGTTATGGGGGTACCACTCAGCAGATAGATAGAGGACCCACACCCTATTCTATCAGGGGTTACCACTTAGTAGATAAATAGAGGACTCACACCCTAGTCCTTTAGGGAAGTACCACTCGCTTATGATCCTGATTGATCACTACCATCATCAAGCTCTGCCTAAAGAAGCATCATGCTTAAAACATCCCGCATCATATCTCAAAATCCACTACGAAGGCTGCCATCACATTCTAAATAGAAAAAAAAAACTCAAGATAGGCTACTCACAATCCAAAATCTAACTCCAAAAGAAGTAGATGCAAGAGGTAGAATATTCCTCAAAAAAATAAGTGCACAGTGTGTAAGTGGTCCACACAGCATCTAGCCCTGATTTGTTGTATGGTTGCGTCTTCTCCAGCACATGGATTGCTATCCATGTAGTACTAAATGGCATGTAAAGGTACTACCCAGCATGCCTTAGCCACCGGGGGCTTGCCTGTGTCAATCTAGCCATGTCCGTGTACACTGAATATGTTCCAGTACACGGTGTGTGCCCAACCCTACATAGGGTGTAGGTCCACATGGGCTCCTTGGCGTGTACTCCCTATACATGTCGAGTCAGATAACTAGGTTCACACAATGTGTGATCCCTCCATACGATGTGTGATATTTAAGTCCAACATGAAACCCAAGCTACTGTAGAAAGTATACTACATGGTGTGTGTTCATCACAGTACATGTTGTGTATGTCAGGATTTTCTAGAAACCGAAGAAGGTTTCTTTTATCTTCCGTATTTAATTTCTCTACCTCGAATCACGCCTATATCCAACCCATAATCGAAGGCATTCACCTCCAACCAACAATTTTAACCATTCGGTGGTCAAAAATCGGGATTCTGATCCTTTACTCGATGTCTCTACATGCCTTGTGCACTTCACATCACTGATAAAGGTTAGTTTTATTAGCACTTTATATTTTAGCACTGATAAAAACCTCCTTTATTAGTGATTTCCAAAAAGTACTCACAAAATCCTTTCATTAATTCTTAAATGGAACCCTATCAAAAACCTGTCGTCACTCGAGCCTCAAGCTTTTGTGGAACCATAGCTCTTTCTCCACCTGCACAACCCCCATCACCACCTCCGCTACACCCATTACCACCTCCCCCTCTACCACCCCTACCACTGGACCCTATTTCTTTTGTCGGACCTCCAAATTTAAGTTATTATCTTGTCTGGACCTACTTTTTTCAGTCATCACCCCTAGTCACGTTTCACTTTCTCTTGACAAACCGAACTCTTATCTTTTGTGTGCATATTACTCATCCTTCTCTTATCTTTATTTTCTCGGTGCCCTAGCTTCGGATCCAGTGGAATCAGTTGATATTAATTCATTCATATTACCTTTCATCCATTTTTTCCATGCCATGTAGATTAAATAAAACTAGTTGATGAAGTATATGTAGTGGAAGTTCAAGTGAGTTCCAAATAGATTCTATGTTTTCAAAAAAAATTGATTGAGGCTAACAGTTAAAGGATTAGTACCCTAGAATCCCAATAATTAAATTCAATTTTATTATACAAATTCTTTTCATTTTAATTATTATTAATTATATTTGTTATATTATAATAATCCAATTATTCTTGAATGATTATTCCCATTGCTATTATATTATTAAGAAATGTTTTTTTCTTATGATGTTAGTTAATTATTTTTAATTCTTATATTAGTTCATATATGGTATAATGATTTTTTATTTAAATGAAGTGATTTATAATCACTTTCATGTGATAAATATTTAATTTTATGGTTCCATATAAATTGTATTTATCTTTAGTTAGGACTTAAAATCTTGTTTTGTGTCTGGAAAAGAATATTTTTTAATGGAAAATGAGATTTTATGGAGTGAGTTTATTTTAAAACCAAATTTGTGAGGAAATGAAAAGTATTTTAATGGTTTTGAAATGTTTTAAATATGTTTTCTATTATATTTTCATTTTTACATGGAATTTTTAGTATTAAAATTAAAATGGGATTTTGAGAAATGCATTAATTTTTTAAACCTTGTGTGAATATTTCCTTATAAAAATTAATTTATTTAATTTGAAATGTTTGAAATGTAGTTGATTTAATTATGAAAAAATTATAGAAATTTTTTGTAATTTATGGAAATGATTTAACATGAAAACATGGATTTCATTTTTAATAATTGGAATTACTTTCTAAGTATGCATGTATTTGAAAAATGATTTCAAGCCTCCTAGGATAGGGGTGTGATTTTAAAAGAAATGAAAATTTTGAAACTATTTTGTTGTGTTTTTTCTCATGTGGATTGTGCTTTGGGATCTGACCCCTTGTTGTGCATTATGACTATGTTATTTGAGTGTCTTTTAAAACATTAAATAGATAGATTCGTGTTTAATATTGCTTTATTTCACCTCTATGAAATGCCTTGATATAGGGTATAAATTTCATTATGAGGATATGACATAGGGAAAATCCTCTTATTATTTTAATATATTTTTTATAGTTATTGGATTTTCCCAAACTCTGAAAGGAGTGGTAGGGGAATTATTATTTTCACCTTAGGAATTATTGAGTCATTATCTTTCCTTTTTCATGGTGACCAAGATCCTCATGAGGTTATGGAATGGTTTGGTCATCTTTAGAAATTTAGGAAGTTGGAAAGTCCTAAGTGGTTTGAGGTGATTATTATTTTTGGGTGGTGTTCTTGATTATCTTAGAGTGGTTTGGGGGTTTTTAAGTGATTTCCATTATAGTGAGTTCTTGGAAAAAAAATTATTGTACTATAATATCCTCCATTAGCCTACATGTAAATAAAATCTCACAAAAATAAATATAATAATCTAAAATAAATTCTATTTTTTATACAAGTATTTTGATATATATATATCATGAATGATGTATATCTCTATAAAAATCTATACTCATGAATTTAAAAATGATTAACCTTTATTATCTCCAAAAATTGGCCTTTATAAATGTTTTAACACCATTAAATCATATCTGTAATTGAAAAAAATGTCTTAAATTGATAATACTAAATAATGTTTATTTTATTAATGAACCTTAAAAACCTTTAAAATCATTATAATTGAATAAAAAACCCTCAAGTCTCTTTTTAGTACACTCATTAGTCATTTTTGGGATATATTTCAATTGAACATGTTTTGTGTATTTATTTTGTTAAACATTTATATTACTAGATCAAATAGGATGGATATGAATAAAGAATGGATTAATTCCAATCGTATGAAAAAAGAGTATGGAGATATAGTGAAATAGTTCATCAAGTTTTTAAAAGATCATGCATATGACCCTTCTAAAATCCTTTGTCTGTGTTTACTCTATTGTTATTTAAGACTAATTAGTCTAGGGGAGTTTGAAGAACATTTGATCTATCACGAAATTGATCGAAGTTATAAATGTCAGAATAAACATGGGGAAAAGGTGAATTTGGCTAGTGACTAGTATAGAACTGCATTTTATGGATTATCTGATATGATTATAGGTGTAGAAAATAAATAATACCATGTCGATGATGTGATTACTGGTGTGAATAATGATGAAGATCATATTGAGAAAATTACAAGAACTTTTGAACATAAACTTTGTGATTTTCCAAAAAATTTTGAGAAGTTAAAGAGTTGTAAAAAGACATCATTGTATATTGTTTGCACTAAATATACATCATTTTTATCCATACTAAAGATGTATAATTTAAAAGAAGTCAACATATGAAGTGATACCATTTTTACTGAACAACTTTCTCTCTTAAATGATATGCTCCCAGAAGATAATGAGCTCCCTAGCCAAACAAACGATTCCAAACGAATGATACGTTCGATGGGTATGATATCTGAAAGAATACATGTCTACCCAAATGATTTTATACTATTTTGTAAGGACCACAAATCACTTAAATAATACCCAAAGTGTGGTTCTTCTTGATATGAGAAAGATGAATCAGGTCCTACTAAATTTGTATGGTAATTTCCAATCATTATAAGGTTTAGGTGCTTATATGGAAGGGAGGAGACTACAGGGAAATTGGAATGGCATGTATATACAAGAAACAAAGATGGGAAACTTCATCACCCAACATACTCTACTTAGTGGAAAAAAATTGATCATGAGTATCCTGAATTTGGAAATGATCTGATAAACCTTATTCTTGCGTTATCTATATATGGAATGAATCCTTTTGGTTTTCAAATCAGTACTCATAGTACATCACCGATTATGTTGGTAAATTATAATTTTCCACTGTAATTATGTATTAAATGAAAATAAATCATGTTATATGTGCTTATATCATGACCAAAACAATTGGGTAATGATATTGATGTTTATTTAGATCCATTGAACAAGGATTTGAAATTATTGTGGGATTTAGGTGTTACATTGTATGATTATTTCATGAATAAATATTTCAGGTCGAGATCTATGTTGTTTAAGATGATAAATGAATTTCCTACTTATGGAAATTTTTCAGGATATAGAATTAAAGTAAATCAAGGGTGTCCCATTTCCAAATAAGGTACACAGTCAATTAGGTTTAAACATTCATCAAAGACTGTGTTTCTAGGACATTTTAGATTTCTACCCCGATGGAATAAGTATCGATCTTGGACGAAATCATTTGATGGAAGTTCATAAGAATGTACCGCATCATCTCCACTAAAATGTGATCAAATCTTTGAGAAATTAAAATATATGGACACTGATTTTGATAAACCATTTTCAAAAAACCTTATGAAAACTGATTGAAAAACATGATCAGTTTTTTTTTGAATTTCTATACTATAATTTTTTGTACGTCAAACATTTTCTTGATGTTATACATGTTGAAAAAATGTATGTGATGGTGCCATCAATATATTTCTAAATTCAACCATCAAAACAAATTATGGGATTAAATCTAGGTTGGACATGGTTGATATGGTAATACGAGAAGAGTTGGAACTAATAAAGGGTGAAAAATGAACTTTTATTTCTCCAACTGCGTACACTTTTTATGAGCAGGAGAGATTTCAGTTTTTCAACTTCTTGAATGATGTAAAGGCTCTATAGGGGTATTTATAAAATATCAATAATATTGTGTCAATGACTGATTTAAATTTAAAGGGCCTAAAATCAAATGACTTTCATGTTTTGATGCAAGATCTAATTCGTGTATCTTTAAATTTCTTTTTTTCCAAGAATGTTTGTCATACATTAACCAAGATTTGTTCCTTTTTCAAATCTATATGCAGTAAATTTATAGACCTAGCAAAATTTCCAACTATGGAAAGAGAAATTACTGTCATATTATGTGAATTGGATATGTTCTTCCCACCAGAATTCTTTGATATGATGGTTCACTTGATGGTTCACTTGGTGAGAGAGATTTGACTATGTGTTCATGTACACTATAGATAGATGTACCTCATTGAACGGTATATTAATATTTTGAAAGATTATGTCAAAAATCAAATTCGAATAGATGGTTGTGTTGTGGAGTAATATATTTTTGAGGAATTCATTGAATTCTATACCAAATGCCTATCCAGTGTGGAAATCATCACTCTACTAAAATCTTATCATAGTGGGTGGCTTATAGGTGAAGATATTTATAAAAGAGATGTTGTCACAATCAATATTACAGATCAGGAGAAGGTCCAAATTTGAATTTTTCATAACCATTTAGAGGTTTCCCCATATATTGAAACCCATAAATAAATTCTTAGGAATTTGAATCCATCAAGGGCTTAAAGATGGATATCAAATACACATAATCAATAGTTTATAGGATGGTTTCAAGACCATATTTTTAAGGATCTAGATGAAAATCTGGATTCAATTTCACAATAACTTTGATGGCTAGCCAGACGACTAAGTGTGTGTGTATTCTATTATAATGGTTATGTAATTAATGGTTATATATTCTATACACATGAACATGATGAAGATAGTACGATGCAAAATAGTAGTGTTAAACTTATGGCTGAAGCGATGCATTTTTCTATTACTAAGGATAGAAATTCAATTTACGTGAATATGACATACTTTGTAATCATTAAAAAAATATGGTAGTTGGATTATAAAACATTCCAAGTGCCAATTTTTCAATGCAAGTGGGTTAATAATATGAGTGTTGTTAAAAAATATGAATTGGGATTCATGAAAGTAGATTTCAATAAGGAAGGGTACAAAGATGAATAGTTTATAAAGGAATCATAGGCAGTACAAGTATTTTATATTCCATATCCCGCAAACCAAAAGTGGTCAATTGTTCTATTATCGACTAACCCCACTGAAGGTTTGGATAAAAATTCAAGTGAGGATGGCCCTTTCATTAAGATGACGTGATCATTTTGTAGTGGTCCCAATGTAGATGGGGTTTTTTATGTCAGAGGAGACCATAATGAAGGGATTTGGATACTCGATGGAGGGGTCAAATCAATTCATCCATTAAAAAGTGATTTTAATAATCAGGTTATATTTTTTGTTGTCTTATGCTATTATCTGGTTACTAATATATTTATGTAATCTAAATTAAATGTTTAACCAATTCTACAGATAATGACTTCTTTATGTGTCGGTGCTCTCAATCATAAGGAACAACAGGTCTCTCAAGATGCTACTACTCCCAGTGCAGAGGAATAATGACCTTCTGTATGTGTCGATGCTATTGTTATAGAGGAACAACGGGTTTTTCAACCATCTGCTACTCCTAGTACAGAGGTACAATTACTATCTACACATGATGATGCTACTTCTCCATAGGAATAACATATTGATTATGTTGAATTCGAGGAAATGGTAGGTGATGAAGGACTGCTGATACCGGAAAAATAGGAGCGTTGTAGTGTGATGGTGTCAGCAAAAACCATTAAGGTGAAAAGAAAAGGAATCAAATTCGAGGTTGGATGGAATGTGTGGGGCTAGCATGTTAACCCCAAAAAGTCCATGTTCAATAGTTACATTAGACTCGTCACTAGAAAAATCATGTTGATTGATGTAGATTCATGGCACCATATTGTACCCACACTTAAGACACTGATGTGGGAAGAGATTACAGTAACGTTGTGATATCATTTCTTTATTTTACTAAAAAAATAAAATAATGAAACATTAACTTAATCTTCATCATCCCTTGATTAGTGCATTTATATTATATGAATCCCCTAATAAATATTTATTAATTATTACTAGAAGGACTCACAGAGGCTTTCACATAATTCTAACAAGATTTCATCTTAAATATGTTGAAGGAAAAATAAACTCACACCCACCGCTTATGTATGAACACCTGATAACCCAAGAAGTGTGGGATGCATTTACTGACCATCTTTCAGATCTATATTTTCAAGTACATTTTGGATGGTAATACATTGTTTGAAAATATATGTATTCATAACTTTGATCGATAATTTTTTATTTATGAAATAGCAACTGAGTGCTGAAAATAAGGAACAGGTAGCAAAACCAATATACCCCTACCGTAAAGCAAGGATGGGGTACACTTCACTTGAAAAAAAATGGTACATATTTTAAATATACCATAATACTTTTATGTTACATAAAACAATGGCATAATTATGTTCCAATGTTTATATGTAGATTGGTGAATCCAAATAAAAATTCACTTCCATCCCACACCATGTTCTATGGAATGAGGCACATGTAAATAAACATGGGATACTAATAGATAAAAACACACAAAAATTATAGGAAACATGTGTAAGTATGACATAAAAAAATTGCTTTAAATCACTATTACATAACAATGATAACTTATTTTTATATATTTTATATCCATCATACTTAGAGAAATCATTAATACCTATTCCAAATGAAAACCTACTATCGGTGGTCTTGAAGTGGCCAGAATAGTATAGTTGCATCATAGGTGTGGGTTTTGGTTGACAGCCCCAAACATATTTTGAGAAAAAACAATATGAGGATAAAGATATAGAAGTGGAAGAGATGAAAACAATATTATCCAGCCTTTAAGAACAATTTCATTGGTAGTTTGGGTTGATATAAACTATTATGGGGGGAGAAAAGAGAAGAAACAACTCAAGAACAATTATTGTGTGAAGATCCCAACCCACCCCCACCAGCTTTGATGTGATTCATTCCTCTCAAAGAGTTTTCGTAGTCGAGTTAATCAATATTCTAAAAAATGTTTTTGTGAAATGTGAATCAGAAATAAATTGATACCTTTCATGTACTAATATTATATAGGGTGAAAATAACTGTGATTTATATCTATCAACACCCTCCCATCACCTTGTAGTGAGGGCTATGATGTTCAATATCCAAGAAGAGAGGCTACACAAAATACCACTTCCAATAGGTCATGTGAGAGTGACGATTACAATATATCATGAACTGAGCACTGAGATGCATATTCCAATTTATGTAGAAGATATTCATATGGTCAACCAATTTGTTGGAACATTCATTGCAAGGCTGTCATATCTTGTAAAAACGCATGGAGATGAGGAGGTATTCATTTCCAATTAATTTTTTCATGCTAAACCTTTTACAATTAATGAAAAAAGTTATGAACGAATGAATTTTATTACAGACGAACAAAGGGAAGGGTTTGAAATGAAAGGTCTACTGAAATCCATCTAAAAGATTAACCAATCGATCAAAAATATCTTTAAAAAACATATTTACCCCACCCATTCAATATCCACATTTACTAACATTGAAGGTTAATATGGATACAAAGTTACAGAATTATAGTATTCATGTAGTTTATTTAGAATAAAATATGTACAAAGAAGAATTTATAAACTAAATTGATTTTGAGAATGTAAATGAAATCCTTAACTATGAATAACTAGGAGCCTCGGTTGTAAATGGATACATGAGGTATGTTTTCATGATTTGATTTTCTAAAAAATGATATAATATGTTAATTATGACTAAATACATTTTATATTTTTTGCAGGCATATATATCAATACCAATTGAAGGGATTTCCCCATGAAAAAAATGGACTCGTTAATCCTCACGCCACCTCTACAGAACAAAAAAAGTAGAATCCAAAAAAAATGGATGAAATAGTGGAAGGCCTAGCCAAATCATTTGAAAGAAAACTTATGGATGACAGAAACTTCTTAATACTAACGATGCAAGGGTAAAAGTCTACAATTTAATCATATCAAATATATTTTAATTTATTTCATTACTTATTCCTTTTTTTATTTTTAGGAAACATTGGATGTTCATTGTGAATAATTTTAATACTCTAAATATTTATTTCCCAGATTCCTTGCACGGATACCCAACAAACTGACCACACATAATGGAATTTGACAATTTATAACACACTACATCCACTATTTTGTAACTAAACTTCAAGTTATATAATTTATATTATGTTTTAATTGGGATTCAATAATGACAGGGAAGTGTATAAATATCGTGAAAAATAAGGAATGATGACAGGGGTTAAGCACAAGGAGCTTGAAAAGTTCTAAAACTGGACAATTATTAGGGTATATATAATAAGATTTCACTATTCGGACACATATCAAAACAAATTGCTTATTTTTATCAATGTTTCTTCATTGTTTGAAACAAATAAATGGAAAATTTTTTGGTTATTATGTTTGTAAATTTATGAAAGATATCATATTCCATGAACAAACTAGCATCCCCAAAGAGGTATTTTCGAAGATAATTACTATTTTATTTAAAATATTTGTTAATCCTTTGTGTATTTATATTTTTCCAGTACTACTATGATTATCAAAAATACACATATTCACAAGACGATATAGATTTTATTAGAAATGAATGGGTAGAATATCTGATGGAATAATGTACACAAATAGCATGAAGGTGTGACTTCTATATAAGTAATGGATTGTTTCATATTTATGTTTAATTTTTTTTCTTTTTAGTATTACTCACATAAGTATTGTTTTCTTATATAGGTGGATTCCTTTGTTCGAGTTGGTGTAGTTTTTTTGAGGATTCTCATGTTTGTGAGAGATTGGACTTCGAGGCTGCAACTGAGATAATGATAATAAGGAAATTGTTTGAGAATGTGTACAACCATCATGAAAAGGTGAATTCCTGTTACTTATTTAATTAATTTTTTCAGAATTTTATCTACTATTTTAAGTTATTTTCCCTATCTTTTTTATCTAATACTTATTTATTTGTTTTCATGTATCTTTTTGGAGGCCATATTTTGCTTTCAACTATTTATAGAAATCCACATAAGAGATAATATACTTCTTTCTACCAATGTTACCATGATTACCATTTATTTTCTTTTTCGACCTTCCAACACTGCATATTGAGTGAATGTTATTATCTCAAAAACCTTTCTCATTGTTGAAAACTAGAAGAGTGGAGAAATATCTTTTGCTCATTGTGGTGAATTATCATGATATATTAAGCAGAATAAATTACTCTATTCTTCTAGTTTTCAGCAATGATATAGGTTTTTCAGCTAAGAACATTGACTCAATATATAGTGTTGGAAGTTCGACAATTAAATACAATGGTAATCATGGTAACATTGGAATTTAGGATTTTTTTGAGACTTTGGGATGTGTAGAAATCAACGGCACCACAATATGACATACGGTGTGACCGTTATGACTGCAGGTGCTTCTTTTTATTTAAAATTGGCATTAATTTTAGTAAAATAGACAACTTATATACTAAAAACCAAAAAATGCATTTATATTGTTTTTATACTTTATGAAAATGATCCATAAGTCATTTAGGATGTGTAAGAATCATCCATACCTCAATCTGACGCACGGTGTGACCAGTATGACTCTAAGTGTCCGTTATCAGTTTAAAATTGACATTTTAGTTAAAAATATGTCACTCACTAAAATCTGAGTAAATGCACTCAGTTTACTTGATAATTTAGTAAATTGATTCATAAATCATTTTTTATGTATAGAAATCATTCTCATGTCAAACTGATACACAATGTGATCAGAATGAGTCAAAGTGCGAGTTTCTAGTTTAAAATGAAATTTAAAAAAAGAAACAAATGATGTACTAAAAACTAAGAAAATGAATTTGGATTATTTTGATACTTTTTGAAAATGATCTATGAGTCATTTGGGACTTGTAGGAATCATCATCACCTCAATCTGATGCATGGTGTGACCGATATGACTCCAAGTGCGTCTTTTTATTTAAAATTGACATCAATTTTAATAAAAAGGACAATTGTCCAGCTCAAAACTAAGGAAAAACATTTATATTGTTTTGAAAATTTATAAAAATGATCCATAAATCATTTAATATGTGTAGGAATAATACACACCTCAATCCGACACACGGTGTAACAGGTATGACTCTCTAAGTGTGTCTTTTAATTTTAAATTGACATTAATTTTAGCAAATGGAACAAGTGACATACTAAAAACTGATAAAATGAATTTGGATAGTTTTGATGATTTATTTAAATGATCCATAAGTCATTTGAGATGTGTAGGAATTTTCCTCACTTCAATATGACGCGTGATGTGATCAGTATGACTCCACGTGTGTCTTTTTATTTAAAATTGAAAACAATTTTAGTAAAAAAGATAAATAGCTTACTCAAAACTGAGCAAAGGAATTCATATTGTTTTCTTATAATAGGAAAAAAAATACATCAATCATTTTTTATGTGTAGGAATCAACCACACCTCAATCCAATGCACGGTGTGGCCTATATAACTCTAAATGTGTCTTTTTATTTTAAATTGACATTAATTTTAGAAAAAGGAACAAGTGGCATACTGAAAACTGAGAAAACACATTCAGATTGTTTTTATACTTTAGTAAAATGATCCATGAGTCATTTAGGGAATATAAAAATCATATTCACCTCAATATGACGCACGGTGTGACCGGTATGACTCCAATTACATCTTTTTATTTAAAATTGGCATCAATTTTAGTAAAAAGGACAATTGAACTACTCAAAACTGAAAAAAGACATTCAAATTGTTTTGATACTTTAGGAAAATGATCCAATAGTCATTTGTGACATTTAGGAAGAAGTCTCACCTCAATATGACGCACAGTGTGGCTGATATGACTCCGAGTATGTCTTTTTATTTTAAATTGACATTAATTTTTGTAAAAGGAATAAGTGATTTATTCAAAACCAAGAAAATGCATTTAATTTATTTTGAAACTATAGGAAAATGATCCATGAGTCATTTGGGACATGTAGGAATCAGTTTCACCTCAATCTGATGCACGGTGTGACCGGTATGACTCCAAGTGTGTCTTTTTATTTAAAATTAACATTAATTTTAGTAAAATGGAAAATTGACCTACTCAAAACCAATAAAATTAATTCTAATTGTATTGATACTTTAGTAAAATGATCCAGTAGTCATTTTTGATATGTAAGAATCAGCCGCACCTCAATCTGACACACGGTGTGTCCGATATGACTCCAAGTGAATCTTTTTATTTTAAATTGACATCAATTTTTGAAAAAGGAATGAGTGACGTACTGAAAACCTAGAAAACAAAATTGGATTATTTTGATACTTTAGGAAAATTATCCATGATACATTTGGGACATGTATGTAAAGACCTGGAAATTCCAAATAATTTTTTAAAAAAATTATTTGGTATTTTCATGAGTCTACGAAAATTGACGATGCTTGATTCTGAGGTCCGATGTGCCCGGAACGGAATTTTGAACTTTTTTTAAGGTACGTTTAGTAAATGTGCGAGTGGGAATTTCTATCTTTTGAATCAGTGCTCGGAATTAAAATTTGAGGGCACCGTTGAACTTGTAGCGTTGGGATTCACTTAAGGAATGCTTAAATTAAACCGCAGTAGGTCGGGTGAAAAAGATAGTTTTGCGGACTTTTAAAGAACAATAAAATAACATAAAAATGTTATTTTAATTTTTCTACCAACAGTTGAATGATGGTATTGGGACTGCTGGGTTGTCAAGCCATTTAATGGCGTGAATCTTCTGTTGTGTAACCACATCATTGAGATTTAAGATGTTCATTAATTTAAAAACTCGTTAATAAACCCCATTAATTCTTACAATGTGTTAATCTCTCTACCCCTCTATTTAAATGAAGCTTTGGCATGGTTTTTTGATACAGAAAAGAGGAACCTCTGACAAAGTGCCACAGTGTCTTTTACTAACCTAGAATAAAGGCTTGAATGACGTCATTGGAGGAATTGATCCAGAAACAACAAACATCAACGGTTTCATCAAACATGGAATTATTCTTCCACAACCGCAACATCTTCTCCGAATACGAGGTAAGGGTTTTTTATTAAATTCAAGTGAATTTATTTCAAACTATCATTCTTGAAAATCATAATGCACATGGATTAACCAAAAAAGAGTAAATCCACGATTCATAAGAAACTATAGGTGGTTAATGCGGGAATTATTTTGAATGGGGTTTTAATTTATCCTTTGATTTCCACACCCATGTTTAATTGCTAATGCGGAGGGCGCGGGCCAACCGAACAGGGCCCAGACCCTTCGCCACTTCGTTTTTGTCACGTTCTTCAGGGGATGGATTTTCAAATCAATGGAATTAGGAAGACGGGAGTCACGAAGTGACAGTAGCATCCCAGGAGGCCCATAGGCACAAACGGAAGGGGAAACGGATCACCGGAGCTCACCCGGTGGCCCGCAGAAGTTTTATCGACGCGGCACCGGTGCGGTGGTGTCGGCGACTGGTGCCGGTGGGCGATGGCTGCGGCCGGTTTTCACTGGCCTCAGAGGAGAGGTGGCGCCCAGAGGCATCGCGGCGGATAGATGGAGCGGTCGACGTGGGTCGGCTGTGGTGGCAGCAGGGCGGCGCACCGTCACGTGTCGCGGGAGGCAATCCGCGGCATTGAGCCACGACGGAGGGGACCTGCACCCCACGGGTCCTGCTGATATGGAGGTGGCACCACATGGCACCGTCATTGAAAAACTGAATGGCTTTCAGCCGTTCAAGATGGGGGAGCAACCCCCGCGTGGGTCACGCTGTTGGGGGTCGCGCCAGCCAGCGGGCCGAGCCGCACCCAACCAGTACGGGCTGGGTCAGGTCGGATCTAGGTCAGACGCAAACCGGGTCGGGTCGACTTGACCTGGGTCAGATCTAGGTCGGACCAGGACTGAGTCGGGTGGACTCGATCTGGTTCGGGTGGACCCGATCCGGGTCTGGTCGGGTTGACCCGAGCCGAGTCGGGTCGGGTGGACCAAAGTCGGGTCAGGTCGGGTTGACCTGAGCCGGGTCGAGGCGGGTCGAGTCGGTCCGACCGGGTCAGACCAGACCTGGACCCCTTTTCGGCCCAAATACGCTTAAAAGTCTGTATCTCACAAACCATACATATGTTTGATGAACCGTATATGGCGTTGGAATCTTGGGAACAAGACAATTCTTTTGAGATACTCCACCTGGGTTTTGGACAAAGTTAGAGTATGGATGGGTTGGATTGAACCCGAATCTAACCAGGCCCTCCATACTAAAACGCTTATAACTCACAGACTGGGCGTCTGTTTGATGTGTCATCTATTGCATTGGAACCCTTACAACATGCCGTTCCTTTGGGTTATTCCTTTGTGGAACTTAGTATAAGTTAGGGTATGAACGATATCTTGAGGATAAGATCCTATGGAACTCAAGCGCATCGAGTGTGGGGAATCCTGTGGCTGGCTATCAATTGAGGAGTGACCTTGTGTGGATCAGCATCAAAGGGACCTTGTCTGGATCAGCATCATAGAGACCCTTTTTGGGTCATCATCATAGTGACCTTGTGTGGATCACAATTATAGCGACCCTGTGTGGATCACCATCATAGCAACCCTTTGTGGATCAGTATCATAGCGACCCTGTGCGGATCAGCATCGTAGCGACCCTGTGTGGATCAGCATCCTAGAAACCCTATGTGGATCAACAGTGCGTGACCTGACGAGGACCAACCTTAGAGCGGCCTATCGTGGATCAGTGATATATGACCCTATGTAGATCAACAATGGAACAACTTCTTTGTGGTTCAGTTTTGGAAACTTCCTAACAGAATAAAATGATGTTGCATAAGATTAATCATCTTTATTTCTGATCTTTGAGTTGTATACCTGGTTTGAGCTGAGTCTTTTACTTTTGTTCTTTGTGATTGAGATCATGTCTTATGGTTTTTCCTTTGTGGAATTCTGAGAGACCTTCAGAGGTATCGGGGTCCCTAGTGTGTATTGTTATACTCACCCATGCACGGGCTTCGCCCACACCTTGTTGTGTCTTGTGTAGATGACGAGTAGCTTGGCTGAGACTTTAGGGAGCTAGGACTAGGTAGTACACGGAGGTGACTGATTAATGTGGAGAGCTGCGGAGGTGAGCTGTACCTACCCTTCAGGTAGGATCCCTGGTGAACAATCTCAGGAGCTGTTTTATATTGTAGTTGTATCTTTTCAGTTGGTCTTTTATTTTGGCCCCCCTTTACTTTCAGTACACACTTTTACTACTGCAGTTTTTCTGCGTGGTTTGCATCTTTTCCTGTTATTGTTCTGTGTGTTTTCATATTTAAAGGCAATGTCTTTCCACTTTTAGGGATATTCCTTTCTGATGCTATTCGACAACCATTGGCCTATGGAAGGTGGGCTTGGGGTAGTCACATCACGGACCCCAGGGGACGGGTCGTGAAAAAGTGGTATCAGATGAGTCAGTTCTACCGAAGAACTAGGACTCAGATCTTTCCAATGGAGCAATAGTGTTAAGTGTTTTGAGTGTGGTTTTTAGTTTGGGGAGTCCAGTGTTGGCGCGGCGGCCAACGTATCCATACACCAGGACCCTAAATTCTGATTTCTGACTCGGTTCACAAAAACACTAATTGTGTGTGTTTTGGAAATGTTTTACTTTTGATCTCTTTTGAGTCAGCTCACCAGGTATAACTTATTGACCATGGTGCACCTGTTTCTTTTTAGGATGCCTCCATATAGTCAACCAACCGGTATTTCAGAGAGAGTTCGCGATGATGTCCCACTAAGTGATGAGGCTTCAATGCAGGGCCCTCTTACAGTAATAGCACCTTCGGGTGGTGCACCGGCAGCACCACTACCCGTTGGGCAGCTGTTTCCACCAGCCCCACTAGTAGACAGTGCACACTGACTGAGCGCATTGCATGAGTTCTAGTGGCAGAGGCCACCAAGATTTCAAGGCAAGACAGATCCTCAGGCAACTGAGGACTAGCTGGAGGCTATGGATAGTGTTTTTCGCTTAGTTGAGACGCCAGCAGAGCAGATGGTGATCGTAGATGTTAGCCTATTCCAAGGCACAGTAGGAAGATGGTGGAGCCTGATGCTCCATTTACACGACGAGGTGACCCTCACCTAGACGGAATTCGATATCCTCTTCAGGGCGGAGTTTGTTCTAGTGACACTATGCTTTGTTCATATTTAGGAGCTCCTACACTTACAGAAGGGTAGCCTGATAGTAGTCTGGTACTCGGAAAGATTCAATAACCTCTCATGATACTCCACTAACATGTTATGAGACCCTTTCTTTAGGGATTAGACCTTTGAGCAGGGTCTCCAGCGGGAGATTAGAGCGTCGATGATATCTCTCAATATCCCGATGTGGGCTGGATTACTCGAGATAGAATTATTGGTGGAGATCTTCTTAGCTGAGCAGGCACCGATGGTGAGAGCCACCATCGAATGACAGGTAGACGAGTCATCTACAACAAGCAGTAGGTAGATGACATAGAGGTCCAAGTGGGCCAGACCTTCTGGAGGACGACCCTAGGATACAGGTTCGTAGGTGCGAAACTCATGAGGTAAAGCAGGCCAGCAGAGGAGCATATTGTGATTCATCTGCGGCGGGTAGGTCCACATAGCTCATGACTACCCGACCCACTGAGGAAGAGGCATATATTTGAGCGATGAGTTCTTTAGGGCAACAGACGTGATAGAGGATCATGCCATGTAGTAAGCGGTGGGTGGAAATTTGAGGTTCTACTGCCACCACCTCTAGGTGGTACACCCCGACCTCAGGGAGCAGGCGGACAGGGATGAGCAAAGCTTCAGGCAGCCGAGGCCTACAACCACGGTGATCCAGAGATGATTCAAGCTATGATCTGTGTCTACTTCACCCTAGATACAGTACTTATAGACACAGGTGTCAATCACTCTTTCATTTCCACGGATCTCATTTGGAACTCAAAGATTCTGGTAGATCTATTGGCTCGATCCTTATGATTAGAGACTCCTATGGGAGAGGATTCGACGATTATACACTGGTTTCGGTAGTGTGATATTACTCTAGGAGGTGAGATCTTTGGCTGGGATCTCCTAGTAGTAGCATCGAGGCCTTATGATGTCATCTTGGGTATGTACTGGTTATCCATGGTCCATGCTCAGATTGGTTGTTTTAGGCACAAAGTGTGATGTGTTCATGATGATGGGACCAAGTTTTCCTTCACCAGTTATAAGGGAACCTTTGTAGCTTAGGATGGACTTTCTCGGAGTAGGGTTCAACTGATCACTCATTAGTTGTCTAGCCTTACCCTCAGAGCAGTTGACGTGAGGAGTCTGAGTTATCCTGTAGTGGTGGACTAGTATGCTGATGTCTTTCCTGATGATGTCTTGTCTCCTAAAAGAGAGGTAGACTTCTACATTGACCTATAGCCCAGGATGGCACTGATATCTACTCTAGCATATCAGATGGCTCCCGCAGAGCTTCGTGAGTTATGGGTACAGGTGGAGGACTTGTAGAGGAAGGGGTTCATAAGGCCCAGTGTTTCTCCATGGGCATCCCTGATTTTGTTCGCCAAGAAGGCATATGGGAGTCTAAGGATTTTTTTGGACTATCGGCACCTGAACTAGGTGACCATGAAGAACAAGTATCCACTTTCGAGGATTGATGATCTCTTCGACCAGCTGAAGGGAGATCGATGGATTTCGAAGATAGACCTCAGATCGGGTTATCATCAGCTCAGGGTACGAGATGAGTACGCACTGAAGATAGCCTTCAGATGTCTGTATGGACACTATGAGTTCTTGGTGATGCCTTTAAGCATGACTAACGCCCCAACAGTTTTCATGTGATTCATGAACAGGATCTTTCATCCTTACCTCGATCACTTTTTGGTGGTCTTCATTAATGACATCTCGATATACTCTATGTCAGAGGAGGATCACACCACGCACCTACAGATAGTTATAGATACACTCTGAGAGCACCATCTTTATGGAAATATTTCAAAGTTCTAGTTCTGGATATGGGAAGTCCACTTCTTGGGGAACGTTATCTCAGAGGCTAGAGTTTCAGTGGATATGGTGAAGATAGAGGCAGTTCTTGCTTGGGAGCCACCCAGAAGTGTGACCGAGGTGAAGAGTTTCATGGGATTGACTAGGTACTACCAAATATTCATACCCAAATTTTCCAGATTTGTGTCACCCTTGTTAGCTTTGACAAATAAGGGACAGCCATTCGTGTGGATGGAGAGATGCCAGCAGAGTTTTCAAGAGCTGAGGCAGAGGCTGACGAGTGCCCCCATCTTGAGGCTACTAGAAGAGGGTGTTGGGTATGTAGTCTACTAAGACACATCAAGGACCGGACTAGGTTGTGTCCTAATATAGGATCGAGTGGTGATCACCTAAATCTCATGGCAGTTGAGATATAATGAGCAGAACTATGCTACCCATGACTAGGAGTTATCAGCAGTGGTCTTTGCGCTGAAGATGTGGAGGCACTACTTGATGAGCGAACGTTTTACAATCTACTCTGATCACAAGATTCTCAGGTATATATTCTCATAGAAGTACCTAAACCTAAGACAATGACAATGTCTAGAGTTCCTCCAGGACTATAACTTTGAGATAGTCTACACTCCTAGGAATGGGAATGTGGTAGCAGACATACTCAGTTGGAGGTATGGTCTACAATTGTTGAGTTAGGCAATAGAGCAGCTAGCTAAGTTGCATTTATCTTTTGTGGATAGTGATGGAGAATATTACCTCTAGTCTATGACAGTTACTCCCCAACTCCTTTAGCGAGTCAGGTAGACACAGCTTGGGGACGTAGATTGTGAGTCCCGACATGCTCAGATATCCTCAAGATAGGCTCCTGATGGATTTTATGAAGGTGGGGAGTATGACATCCTCTTCAGATAACACACTATGGTACCAGGGATGCTATGGGAGGAGGTGTTGAGGGAGTTCCACACATCCCCTTTTGAAGTACATCCTGGATTTTTGAAGATGTACCAAGACCTCCGACATCAGTATTGGTGGTTAGGGATGAAGAAAGAGGTGGCGTAGTTTATTTCACGATGCCTCACTTATCAGCAAGTGAAGGTCAAGCATCAGGTACCAGTAGGCTTAGCTCATCCAATTGAGGTGCCATAATGGAAGTGGGATGGTATATCTATGGACTTTGTGACAGGACTACCACGTACGTTCAGGGGCCATGATTCCATATAGGTGATCGTTGACCGACTCACCAAGTCGGCCCACTTTCTACCAATCTGAGAGTAGGGATCAGTAGAGAGCTTGGGACGTCTCTACGTATAGAAGAATGTACGGCTTCACAATGTGACATAGATGATCGTCTCAGATCACAATGCGTGTTTTACATCCCACTTATGGAAGGGACTATAAGAGGCATTTGGGAATCAACTACATTTGAGCACCGCCTTTCATCCTCAAACAGATGGTTAGGCAGAGCGGACAATTCAGACACTCGAGGACATGCTTCATGCTTGTGTCCTTGATTTTGGTTGTAGTTGGGAGGACCACATTCCACTGGTGGAGTTATCTTACAACGACGTTTATCACACTACCATCAGCATGGCTCTGTTTGAGGCCCTATACGGGTGACCATGCAGATTAACTCTATGCTGGATAGACCTAGGGGAGTCAGCACTTATGGGTCCAGAGTTGGTACAGGATACCACGAAGAAGGTAAAGATCATCCAGGAGAGGATGAATACTTCATAGAACTGGCATAAGTCTTATGCCGACAGGAGACGAAGACCCTTGGAGTTTGAGGAGGGAGACCATGTATTCCTACGGGTCTCACCCCGATGAGGATTATAGAGGTTTGGTTGGGCTGGCAAGCTATCTCCAAGGATCATCAGATCATTCCAAATCCACAACAGAGTGGGTGAGGTGTCATACTATCTAGCTCTTCCCCCATAGATGCACCGGGTGCATAATTTTTTCCATGTGTCGTAGCTGAGTAGGTACGTGCATGATCCATCACACGTTATCGACTAGGGTGAGCTGTACATTGTTGATGGGGCAATGTTTGCGGAGTTCCTAGTGGAGATAGAGGATCGACAGGAGCGGGTCCTTCGTGGGCGGTCGATTCCTCTGGTGCGATTTTTTTGGCAGCACGGGAATCTCCAGGAGAGAACATGGGAGCGAGAGGCTCAGATACGTGCTCAGTACCCCCATTTGATTCCCTAGTTTTATTATAGATTTCGGGGATTAAAATACCTAAGGTGGAGAGAATATAAAGACCCAAAAATTCTGTATATATTTTTTAATTATTTGGGATTCTTTAGAGTCTGTGAAAATTGACAGCTCTTGATTCTGAGGCCCGGTGTGCCCAGAATGGAATTTTAAATTTTTTTAAGGTACGTTTAATAAACGTGCGAGCAGGAATTTCTATCTTTTGAACTGGTGCTTGGAATTGAAATCTGAGGACACCATTGAACTCGCAGTGCTGGGATTCACTTAAGGGGGGCTTAACTTCACCCGCAGTAGGTCAGGTGAAAAAGATAGTTTTGTGAACTTTTTGGAGAATAATAAAATAACCTAAAGATGTTATTTAAATTTTTCTACCAACTATTGAGCGATAGTGGCAGGACCACTGGGTTGTCAAGCCATTTAATGGCATGACTCTTCTGCTGTGTAACCACACCGTTGAGAGTTAAGAGGTTCATTAATTTAAAAACTCATTAATGAAGCTAATTAATTCTTAGGATGCATTAATCTCCCTACCCCTCTATTTAAATGAAGCTTGGGCTTGGGTTTTTTACATGGAAGAGAGGAAGCTATGACGAAGTGTTGTAGCATCTTCCACCAACCTAGAATGGAGGCCTGAACAATGTTGTTGGAGGAATCGATCCGAAAATGACAAACGTTGATGGTTTCATCAAATGTGGAATTCTTCTTCCAAAACTGTGACATCTTCTCCGAATATGAGGTATGAGTTTTTGTTTAAATTCAAGTGAATTTATTTCAAACTATCATTCTTGAAAAACATGAAAAATAAGGATTAACCAAAAATGAGTTAATCTGCAATTCGTAAGAAACTATGGGTGGTTAATGCGGGAATTATTTTGAATGGGGTTTTAATTTATCCTTTGATTTCTACACCCTTGTTTAATTTCTAACAT
This sequence comes from Viscum album, assembly GCA_963277665.1. NCBI lineage: Eukaryota > Viridiplantae > Streptophyta > Magnoliopsida > Santalales > Viscaceae > Viscum > Viscum album. The sequence goes on along the minus strand of OY728160.1, from coordinate 123,873,724 downwards.
GAAGGGAGTGGGCCAACCAAACAAGTATCGAACCCTCTGTCACTTTTTTTTTGTTGCATTCTTTGGGAGATGGATTTTCAAATCGACAGAATTTGGAATTTGGGAGCCACGCAGTGACAGAAGCATCCCGGGAGACCCGTAGGTACAAACGGAAGGGGAAACAGACCACCAGAGATCACTCGGTGGCCCAAGGAAGTTTTTTCGGTGACCGAAATCGGCAGGCGACAGCGGCGGATAAGAGACTGCACCTAGAGGTGCCATAGTGGATGGACGGGGCGGCCGGTGTGGTCTGGACACAGTGGTAATAGGGCAGCACACCATCGTGCGCCGCGGGAGGCAAGTTGTGGCATCAAGATGCAGCAGAGGGGACTTGCGCCCCACGGGTCTTGCGGATAGGGAGGCGGCACCACATGGCGCCGCCATTGCAAAACTGAATGGATTTTATCCATTTGGGAAGGGGGAGTGACCCCTGCATGGGCCACCTAGCTAAGGGCCACGCTAACCGGTGGGTCGGGCCGATCTGCAGCCCAGCCAAGGCGGGTCAGGCCGATTCGTGGCCCAGCCCACTCGGGTTGGCCCAATCGGTACGAGCTGGGATGGGTCGGATCTAGGTCATATTCGGACCGGTTCGGATTGACCCAAGCTAGGTCAGGTCAGGCCAGGTCGGGGCGGGGCGGGTCGGACCGGACCCGGACCCCTTTTCGGCCCAAATACGCTTAAAAGGTTGTATCTCACAAATCAGATGTCCATTTAAGGAATCGTCTATGACACTGGAATCTTGGGAATGAGACGGTTCTTTTGAGATACTCCACCTGAGTTTTGGAGAAATTTGGAGTATAGATGGGTTGGATCGAACTCAAATACAACCGGTCCCTTGGTACTAAAATACTTATAACTCACAGACTAGGCGTCTATTTGATGTGTCATTTAGTGCGTTGTAACCCTTACAACATAGTGGTCCTTTGGGTGATTCCTTTGTGAAACTTCGTGTCAGTTGGGGCATGACCGATATCTTAAGGAGCATATCCTATATAATTCAAGCACACCGAGTGCGGGGAATCCTATGGCTGGTTGTTGATTGAAGACCAACCCTATGTGAATCATCATCAAAGAGACCCTATGTGGATCAGCATCATAGGGACCCTGTGTGGATCATAATCATAGAGACCCTATGTGGATCAGCATCATAGAGACACTGTGTGGATCAGCATCATTGCGACCCTCTGTGGATCAGCATTATAGTGACCCTGTGTGGATCAGCATCCTAGCGACCCTCTATGGATCAGCAGTGTGCGACCCAATGTGGATCATCATCCTAACGACCCTCTGTGGATCGGTGACATACGACCCTATGTAGATCGACAATGGAACAACTTCTTCGTGGTTCAGTTGTGGAAACTTCCTAACGGAATAAAATGATGTAGCATAAGACTAATCATCTTTATTCCTGATCTCTAAGTTTTATATTTGGTTTAAGTTGAGTCTTTTGCTTTGTTCTTTGTGATTGAGATCATGTCTTATGGTTTTTCCTTTGTGGAATTCTGAAGGACCTTTGGGGGTCTCAGAGTCCCTATCGGGTATTGTTATACTCACCCCTGCACGGGATTTGCCCGCACCTTATTGTGTCTTGTGCAGGCGATGAGTAGCTTGGCTGAGACTTTAGGGAGCTGGGACCAGGCAGTACGCAGAGGTGACCGGTTGACGTGGAGAGCTGCAGAGACAAGTTTTACCTACCCTTTTGGTAGGATCCCTATGGGACGATCTCAGGAGCTGTTTTCTATTTTAGTTGTATCTTTTCAGTTGGGCTTGTATTCTGACCCCCCTTTACTTTCATTACACACTTTTACTACTACAGTTTTACTACATGGTTTGCATCTTGTCGTGTTCTTTCTCTTTGTGTTTGCAGGTTTAAAGGAAAAATCTTCCCACTTTTCAGGATATGCCTTTTCATTTCTATTTTTCAACCCCTATTCTATGGAAGGTGGGCTTGGGTTAGTCAAGGCACGGGCCCTGGGGGATGGGTCGTGATAGTATAGGAATCAACTGCACCTCAATACGATGCACGGTGAGACCGTTATGACTCCAAATGTGACCTTTTATTTAAAATTGACATCTATTTTAGCAAAAGGAACAAGTGACATACTGAAAATTGAGAAAACACATTTGGATTGTTTTGATACTTTAGGAAAATTATTTATGAATCATTTGTGACATGTAGAAATCACCCATACCGTAATCCGATGCATGGTGTAACCGGTATGACTCCAAGTGAATCTTTTTATTTAAAATTGACATCAATTTTAGTAAAAAGGACAACTGACCTACTCAAATCTGAGAAAATGCATTCATATCATTTTAATACTTTAGGACAACAATCCATAAGTCATTTGTGACATGTTAGAATCAACCGTACCTCAATCTGATGCATGGTGTGACAGATATGTCTCCAAGTGTGTCTTTTTATTTTAAATTGACATTAATTTTAGAAAAACGAACAAGTGACATGCTAAAAATAAAACAAACTCGTTGGGTTTGTTTTGATACTTTAGTAAAATGATCCATGAGTCATTTGGGATGTGTACTCACACCTCAATCTGATGCACTATGTGACCGATATGACTCAAAGTGTTCATTATCAATTTAAATTAAGATTTTAGTTCAAAACATGTATCACACTGAAAATGAAGCAAATGCACTCTAATTGTCTTGATAATTTAGGACAACAGTTCATAAATATTTTATGACATGTAGGAAGCAGTCTCACATCAAATCGACACACGATGTGACCATTATGACTCAAAGTGCTTGTTTCCGGTTTGAAATGATATTTCAGTAAAAAACATAAGTGACATATTGAAAATTAAGCAAGAGCATTTTGATTTTTTAGATACTTTATGAAAATGATCCGTAAGTAATTTGTGGCGTGTAGGAATTAGTCGTACCTCAATCTCATACATGGTGTGACCTATATAACTCCAAGTGTGTATTTATTTAAAATTGGCATTAATTTCATTAAAAATAACAATTGACCTACTCAAAATCGATAAAATGTATCCAAATTTTTTGATACTTTAGGGAAAATATTCATACCTCATTTGTGACGTGTTGGAATCAACCGCATCTCAATACAACGCACGGTGTGACCGGTATAACTCCAAGTGTGTCTTTTTATTTAAATTTGATATTTTTTAATATATTCTTTCACATTAATTTTTAATTTATTTATAATATTACTAACATAAGATTTTTTTTCTTATATAGATGGATTTTTTTTCTCAGGTTGATGTGATTTGTTCAGTAATAGATACCATGGGTGAACTTTTTTGATAGGGGATCACGAGTGCCAAAGATGATGAAACATTAATGTTTTTAAATGTTTGCAGATAGTAATTTTAAATGTAATTATACAAAATATTTTTTGAAATTTATATATTAGTGTTTTTTTTGTATTCATAATGTAAAATTTATTTCAAATAAATTATATATTTTGTGTACAGGTTGGTGGGTTACATGTTAAGGTTACTGCAGTGTGTTGTTATACAATCAGCACATTGCAGCAGGTGCGGCCTTTATCAGTGCTAAACTGGTGCGGATAAAGGGAGGTCTTTATCAATGTTTTTTTAGCACTGATAAAAGGGATCCCCCTTTAATAGTTCTAAGCTTAACAAAGCTTTTTTATCATTGTTAAAAGCCTTTTTGTACAGTGTTAAAGGACATATTTGTAGTAGTGGAACTCACCTTGTAGATATTAAGGTTGTATCTACTTCACTTTTTCAGCACCTTTGGACGTTTTGTGAAGGTTTTATAATATCTCCTTTTATGTTTTTGATGAATTAATTATCTCTAACAAAGATTTATCAAGATCTTGATGGATGATGGATATGGATTTGTAGTCTTTCTTTCGTTCTTCCTGAAGAGTTTTCATTTGAACATCTTGGAGAATACCTTTGGTTTCCTTGAAATTTGGCTCGATGTATCTATCCTCCATGAAGTTTTTGGGGTAGCGGAGGTTTTTAGTGATCAAAAACACACAAAATAGAAGGAAAAACAGATCAACAGTGAGATTTACATGGTTTGGAAATTGTTGCCTACATTTACAGGAGAAAGGGGGCCTTGTTTTTATTACTCTCTCCGGATAACACCGTTGGAGGATCACCTAGTGTTACAAAACGATTTTAGTTACAATTTCATGAGAATTAATCATATTATAAAGATGGAGCTAATTTTATAGTCCATGGTTGGTTTGGGGTGGTTCATCAACCCTTTAAATCTTCCACACAACCTGATGTGAGTATTTGGTGTCGGTTGGGTTAGCTTCCAACCCATGAATAAAGTTGTTTCATTTGGGTTGTCACTATCCAAGGAATTTGTAGACAACCTTTTTTTCCTTTCTGTTGATTTCTCCCACAAATGGGAGTGGACCCCACAAATCTCCCCCTCATGACCAATTTGGGGTAGAAGTTAGACCTGCAGTCTCCTTACAGGCGCCCAACTTCTCTTTCGGTAGAACCTTTGTCATCATGTCTACCCTGTTATCATTGGTGTGGATTTTATCAACTTTCAAGATTCTTTCTTCCAGCACATTTAAGATCCAGTGATACCGCACGATGATGTGTTTGGACCTGGAATGAAATTTCAGGTTCTTGCTGAGATGAATAGAACTCTTACTCTCGCAATAGAGAATATGATTTTCCTGAATCTATCCCGTCTCCTGTAAAAAATTCTCCATCCATAGTATCTCCTTGCATCCTTCAATTATCACAATATACTCTGCTTCTATGGTGGATAAGGCAACACACTTCTGAAGTCATGATTTCCATGAGACTGCTCCCCCTACAAATGATATCAGGTAACCGGATATGGATATTCTCGTGTCTACGTATCCATCCATATCTGCATCTGTGTATCCTTCCAAAATAGTTTTATCACTTCCAAAACATAAAAAAATGACTAGATATACCTCGGAGATACCTCAATATCCATTTTACCACTGTAAAATTCTTCTTTCCTAGATTTGATAAGAACCTACTCACAACACCAACAATGTGAGCAATATCTGGTCTGGTGCACACCATGGAATACATAAGACTGCCAACTACTGACTGATAAGGAACTTTTTATATATCTTCTTCCTCCTCCTCAGTTGATGGAATTTGACCTATCGTGAGCCTGAAATGACTCACAAGTGGAGTGCTAACTGGTTTCGCCTTTCTCATGTTGAATCTTTCAATAACCTTCTCAATGTACCGCTCTTGAGATAGCTGAATCTTATGATTCCTCCTGTCACGAGTAATCATTATACCAATAATCTGAGTAGCATCTCCCAAGTCCTTCATTTCAAAAGACTTGGTCAATGCCTTCTTCAACCTATCAATCTTGGTGATATCTCTTCCAATAATTATCATATCATCAATATAAAGAAACAAGATAATGAAATCTCCATCAGCAAACATATTTGATGAAAACACAGTGATCATCAGTCATCCTCCTATGCTCATTTTTCTCCATGAATGAGTTGAATTTTTTGTAGCATTTTCTCGATGCCTATTTCAGACCATATAAACTTTTCTTAAGCTTGCATACCAGGTTTCCTTTTCATTTCACCTGAAATTACTCTGGCTGATCCATGTATATCTTCTCCTCAATATCACCATGTAAAGAACACTGTCTTTACATCCAGTTGTTGGGCCTCCATGTTCAAACTAGCTGCCAATACAAGAACAACTCTGATAGAAGAAATTTTAACCATAGAAGAAAAAATTTCATCAAAGTCAATACCTTTATTTTGACTGAATCCCTTCACAACCATTATTTATTTTTAGCATGGTTTTGATCTATCATATTCTCCTTTAATTATGTACACCCACTTGTTCTTGAGTTCCATCTTTCCATGTGGTAATTCTACCAAATCAAATGTACGATTCTTGTGTAAGGATTTCATATCCTCTTGCATGGCCTTCTGAAACTCCATTTTATACTGGCTTCTAATCACATCATCATAACTATTTGGCTCTCCCCCTTCAGTGAGCATCACATACTCATGTGGTGAGTATCTATGACTCGGTTGTCGTTCTCTGGTGGATCTCCTCAACTGTGATTCAGGGGGAATCTATTATGGAATATCATATGATGAATACATATCAATAGATGGAGATATATTACCTGGTAGTGATGTATCATCAGTGTCGCGTATCTCTATCTTAGTATCTGGTAATGATGGTGGTGAGACTGGTTCTAGACTGACTGGAATTTCCTCACACTATGTCTTCTCTACATTTTCTGACTTCTCAAAATCTTAAATCGTCTGATCCTTAAGAAACGCCACATATCTTCTTCTAATGATCCTCCTACTAAAAGGATCCCATAGTTGGTATCCAAACTCCTCACGAGCATGTCCCAAAAAGATACACTGCTTTCCTTTTCCATCCAGCTTTGCCCGCTCATCTTTGGGGATGTCAACAAATGCCATATAGCCAAATACTCTCAAGTGTTTGTAAGTAACATCTTTACATGTCCAAACACTTTATATAATGTCGTAGTTTAGTGGAATTGATGGATAATGGTTTATAAGATCAATTGCGGTCATCATTACCTCCCCCCAAAAGGTGTTTGGAAACTTTGCATTTGAGAGCATACATCTAATTCTATCGAAAATTGTTATATTCATCCTCTTAGCAAGACTGTTATGTTGAGGAGTCTTCAGAACTAATTTTTTCATCCTGATATCGAAACTCCTACGGTACTCCTCAAACGAACCATGGTACTCTCCTTCATTGTCTGCTCGTACATACTTTAACCACCTGCTTGTTTCTCTTTCCACTTTCACATGAAACTGCTTGAAAACATCTTGCACTTGATCTTTAATTTTAAAAGCAAAGACCCATACTTTTCTAGAATGATCATCTATTAAGGTAAAAAAATAAATAGCACATCTCATCATCTTGGTGTTCATCATGCATACATCGGTGTGAATTAAATCTAAAACATTTTCTTTTTTGGATGCACTACCAGAAAACAGGGAAAGGGAAGCACTGCCCTTTATCAGCGCTAAACAGAAAGCGTTGATAACGGGGTATGCCTTTATCAGCGCTATATAAAAGCACTGATAAATGTTACATTTATCAGCGCTAAAATAATCATTGATAAATGGTACCCCTTTATCAGTGCTTTTTTTAGCTCTGATAAAAGGTAACATTTATCAGCGCATTTTTTAGCGCTGATAAAGGTAGCTCTTTATCAGCGCTAAAAAAGCGTTGATAAATGAATGTTTTATCAGCGCTTTTATTTTAGCGCTAATAAAACATACCTTTATCAGTGCTTTTAACAAGCACTGATAAAGGTTCTGTCGGTTTTTATTTAATAACCCTAACAGGACATCCTCACTTACACGCGGTCAAGCTCTCGCAGAAGCTGAACCAGGCCCCTCACCACGCGACCTCGTCCTCCTCATCCTCCTCCTTCCTCCTCCTTCCTCCTCCTTCCTCCTCCTTCCTCCTCCTCGTCCTCCTCGTCCTCCTCGTCCTCCTCCTTCTCTGCCGCCGCCGCCGCCTCTGCCCCCACTCCCTCTACCGCGACCGCCTCTGCCTCTACCGCCTCCACCCTCGTTGTTGCGACTACCGTCGCCTCTGCCATCGTCGCCACCTCCGCCTCTGGCACCGCCACCGCCTCCACCCTCACTGCCACGACCGTCGATGCCTCATCCTCCTCCTCCTCGTGCTCTCAAGGTGGGAGGTGAGTTCCATGGATGGTATTCCCTTGGTATATTATTTATATGTGTGAGGACCAAATAGTGAATATAGATGTGAGATAGGAATGATACCATATCTTGAGCCTAATTCCATTAAGGATTTCCATAATAGATAGTGTGGTTTTAATGTGATTATGATTATGTCTAGGGATGTGATTCATAATTAGTGATGAGTGTCGAAATAAGAGATGTTATTGATATTTAGCAACACAAGTGGGTTGTTTGTGAATGATGTGGAATTGGATACCCTATAGGTTCCATAGGGATATCTTGACTCTAAGATGAAGTATATGGTAATTGGTTAGTTATGATGGTTCACATGTGTGAGAGGTCTACCAAGGTTATGTTTGATGACTTCTGTGGATAACCAACCCTTGTTTTCATTTTTTTTATTTTGAGTTACCATGGGTGGTAAGTTCTACCCCTTCGAGTTGAATATTTATGTATGAGATACAAAGGAAATAGTTTTTAATCTTATGGTTATATGGATTCCCAAAGATTATCCCAATGTAAATGATGATGGATCCATATTAATTTTCATCACATAGCATAATCTCATAGTTATATGATTAGACAAAGATGAACCCATAATACAAAACATATCACCTAGTATGTCTATCACATATACGAATAAATAAATTAGAAAAAAACATGCTAAAAAGCATAAAGGTACCATTAAATACTTACATTGGTTAACTTGTTTTAGAAATTGTTTATCTTCATCCGTGCCTTGTACTTGCACCCATGAATTTTATGGTGAGTATGCGTACATGATAGTTGACCTTCTTAGAGAAGAGTTTCTGGAAGAGTATAAGAGACATGAAGCAATGAAGATCATTAGAGTGTTGGAGCAAATGTGGTTGCTACAAACAATGTGGCAATTGGCTTGTGCAACGCGGCCTAAGTTACAACTTGAAGGTATTGTAACTTAGTCCACGTTGCACAAGACGATTTCCACAATGAATAGCAAGATCTTCATTGCTTCATGTCTCTTATACTCTTCCAGAAACTATCGTGTACGCATACTCACCTTCAAATTCATGGGTGCAAGTACAAGGCACTGATGAAGATAAACAATTTCTAAAACAAGTTGACCAATGTAAGTATTTAATGGTACCTTTATGCTTTGTAGCATGTTTTTTTCTAATTTATTTATTTGTATATGTGACAGACATACTAGGTGATATGTTTTGTATTATGGGTTTATCAGGAGTCTGTATGATTTCCTGTTTCCACATTTCATTTTAAATAGCATGTTATAATTATATATTTATTGTACCCTAATGGCTCAAATAGTCAGGCATATTGTAGATGTTGCTAGAATGTTGTAGGATTCTTTTTCCCCAATGGTAGTACATTTTTAGTATGTTTTCACTGATGAGGTATAAAATTTACTTCTTAATAAAGTGATAAACTTTATAATCTAGTTAGTTTTGGGAGAAAATTCAGTTTCTATCACAATTTCTAAAATAACACCAAAAGAGCATCAACTGTTTGAATTACAATTTGATGATATAGAATATAATGGTTTCATATGTCATAGTACTTTACCATGGGGTTTTATAGTTCTCTAAAATAGATGGTTGATTGGTATTTATTATTTTTTTAGACTATTGGAGATTGAACCTGATGAGAGTCATGAATATTTATCCTCATCCACGCATTGATAGTCACATTGATCATCTATGAGGTTCTATGATCTTCTCCAAGATAGATTTGACATTAGGATACCATTAGATGAGTTGGACATCGATGGACCTACCATGGACTGCTTTTAGGAGTAGTTATGGCCTGTATGATTTTTAGCGATGATTTTTGGTTTAAATAATGCATTGGTTGTATTAAGGGACTTGATGAATAGGATATTTCACAGTTTTTAGTAGTTTTTTTCAATTAAATATTAGTGTACTCCCAACCCATTGTTGATCTTGACTAACATCTTATCATCACCTTGAGTACATTGAGATAGCATCATATTTATTACTATTTTCTCCCGTTACTCATTGTTTTCCTCTTGTTCGCATGTCATGTATTTTCTAAGGCATCATTCAGTCTTTGTAAGACTAACTTGGAATAAATTTGATATATGTCAGATTAAATCAGGTATCTTATACATACACGATGTTCACCCTACTGGACACACCATGTATATGGATTTCACATGTGTTTAAAGGCATTTGTACCATGATTTGTTTTTATAAAACCCAAACAATGCTACCTGATTAATTAAAACATAATATTAGGCAAGTTCTCGAGATCGAACCCATAAAGATGATGAATATGAATAAATAATGAATGAATGCCAATTGGTTGAAAAAAGAGTATGAAGATGGTGTGAAAGAGTTTATCAAGTTTGCAGAAGATCATGCATGTGACCCTTCTCAAATCCTTTGTCCGTGTTTACGTTGTTGTTATTCAAGACAAATTAGTCTAGAGGAGTTGGAAGAACACCTGATCTGTCACAGAATAGATCGAAGTTATACATGTTGGAATAAACACGGGGAAAAAACCAATGTAGGTAGTGACTCATAGAACACGACATTTTATAGATCATCTGATATGATTAGAAGTGTGAACAGTGAAGATGATCGTATGGAGGGTGTGATTACAGATGCGAACGATGATGAAGATCTTATTGAGGAAATGACAAGGATAGTTGAAGATGAACTTCATGATTGCCCAAAATTGTTTGAGAAGTTGAAGATTTGTGCAAAAACGTCATTGTATGCTGGTTGCACTAAATATACAGCATTGTCAGCCGTATTGAAGCTGTATAATTTGAAAACAGGCAACGGGTGGAGTGACGCCAGTTTTACGGAACTACTTGCTCTCCTGAATGACATGCTCCCAGAAGATAATGAACTCCCAAGCTGAACATATGATGCCAAACGAATGCTACGATCGATGGGTATGATCTCTAAAAGAATACATGTTTGCCCGAATGACTGTATATTGTTTCACAAGGACCACAAATCACTTAAAGAATGCCCAAAGTGTGGTGCTTCCCAATACAAGAAAGATGATTCTAGTCCTATGGAAGTTGTATGGTACTTTCCAATCATTCCTAGGTTTAGACGCCTATATGGAAGTGAGGATACTGAAAGATAATTGAAATGACATGCAGATTCAAGAATTAAAGATGGGAAACTACGTCACCTTGCAGACTCTCCTCAGTGGAAGAGAATTGATCACGAGTATCCTGAATTTGGGAACGAGCCGAGAAACCTTCGTCTGGCGTTATCTACAGATGGGGTGAATCCTTTTGGTTTTCAAAGCAGCAGTCACAGTACATGGCCGGTTATGTTGGTAAATTATAATTTACCACTGTGGTTATGCATGAAATGAAAATACATCATGTTATCTATGCTTATATCAGGACCAAAACAACCGGGTAATGATATTGATGTTTATTTTGACCCATTGATCGAGAATTTGAAAATATTGTGGGATTCAGGTGTTACGATGTATGATGCTTACAAAAATGAACAGTTCACTTTGAAATCCATGTTGTACGGGATGATAAATGACTTTCCTGCTTATGGAAATTTTTCAGGATATAGCATTAAAGGAACTCAAGGGTGTCCCATTTGCGAACAAGGTACACAGTCAATTAGGTTGAAACATTCATCCATGTTTCTAGGACATCGCAGATTTCTACCCCGACGACATAAGTACCGATCTTGGACGACATCATTCGACGGAAGTTCAGAGGAACGTACAGCACCGTCTCCACTAACAGGTGATCAATTGTTTGATAAAGTGAAATATTTGGACACTACTTTTGGTAAACCATTTTTGAAAAACCTTACGAAAACTGGTTGGAAAAAGAGATCAGTTTTTTTTGAATTGCCATACTGGAATTGTCTGTATGTCATACATTTTCTTGATGTTATGCATGTTGAAAAAAATGTATGTGATAGTGTCATCGGCACATTGCTAAATGCACCCGGAAAAACAAAGGATGGAATTAAGGCTAGATTGGACATGGTTGAGATGGGAATACGAGAAGAGCTGGCACCAGTGAAGGGTGAAAAATGAACATTTCTTCCTCCTGCTACTTACACTCTTTCCAGGCAGGAGAGATATCATTTTTGAAACTCCTTGAATGATGTAAAGGTTCCAGAGGGGTATTCATCAAATATCAAGAACATCGTGTCAATGGGAGATTTAAAATTAAAGGGTCTGAAATCACATGACTATCATGTTTTGATGCAAGATCTAATTCATATAGCTTTACGTTGCATTTTGCCCAAGAATGCCTGCCATACATTAACGAAGCTTTGTTTCTTCTTCTATATGCAGCAAATTTATAGACCCGGCGAAATTGCCAACTATGGAAAGAGAAATTTCCGTCATATTATGTGAATTGGAAATGTTCTTCCCACTGACATTTTTCGATATGATGGTTCATTTGATGGTTCATTTGGTGAGAGAGATTCGACTATGTGGTCCTGTACATTATAGATGGATGTGCCCCATTGAACAGTATATGAAGATTTTGAAAGGGTATGTCAAAAACCGAAGTCGGCCAGAGGGTTGTATTGCGGAGCAATATATTGTTGAGGAAGCTGTTGAATTTTATACTGAATACCTATCTGGTGTGGAAATCGTTGGCCTACCAAAATCTCATCACACTGAGTGGCTTGAGGGTGAAGGAATTTCTGGAAGAGAGGTTGTCACAATCAATATTATAGATCGGGAGTAGGCCCACCTTTACGTTTTGCATAACAGTTTCGACGTTGACCCATATGTTCAAACCCACAAAGAAATTCTTTGGCGTTTGAATCCTTCTAGGGCTGAAAATGGATATCATATACACATAATCGACAGTTTATAGGATGGTTTCGAGACCATAATTTTAAGTAGTTAGATGAAAAACCAGACTCAATTTCAGAACGACTTCGATGGCTGGTCGAAGGAGCAAGTGTGTACATATTATCTTACAATTCTTATGCAGTTAATGGTTATACATTCTATACTAATGAACATGATGAAGACAGTACCATGTAGAATAGTGGGGTTACACTTGTGGCTGAGGTGATGCATGTTTCCGGTGCTAAGAACAAAAATCCAATTTATGCGAATATGTCATACTTTGGCATCATTAAATGAATATGTGAGTTGGATTATACAAAATTTAAAGTGCTGATTTTTCAATGCAAGTGGGTTGATAACAGGATTGATGTTAAAATAGATGAATTAGGATTCGTAAAAGTTGATTTCAGTAAGGAAGGGGAGAAAGAAAAACCATTTATAATGGCATCACAGGCAGTACAAGTATTTTATGTTCTAGACCCCACAAACTGAAATTGGTCATTTGTTCTGTTATCGACCAAAACAACTAAAGGGTCAGATGAAAGTTCAACAGAGGTTGACCCTTTTATAGGGACTTCACAATCATTTTGCAGCGGTCCAAATGTAGACGGCGTTTTGTATGTCAGAGGAGACCACAATGAAGGAATTTACATAGTCGATAGAAGAGTCAAATCACTTCAGCCTTTAAAGAAAAAAAAAAGAGAGTACAATAATCATATTATTTGTTTATTGTAACATACATTGTGTTACATTATGTTATTATCTGTTCGCTGCTGTTTTTATGTAATTTAAATTAAATATTAAACCACTTCTGCAGATAATGACTTATGTACCTGCTGATGTGACCAATCTTGAGGCACAAAAGGTCTCTCAACTAGCAGTTGGTGGTCCCACTGCAGAGCAACAACAGGTTTCTCAACCAAATGTGGGTGGTCCCAGTGCAGAGCAACAACAGGTTTCTTAACCTGTTGTTATTGGTCCCAGTGCTGAGGTACAACAGGTTTCTCAACCTGTTTCTGCTAGTCCCATTGCCGATGCTAGTGCTCCGGGGGAAGATATTGATATTACTTCTGAGGAAATGGTAGGAAATGAAACCCTGAAAGCACAAAAAAAACAAGAGCGTCGTAGTTTGACAATGTTGGCCAAAATCCTTAAGGCAAAAGCAAAAGGCATCAAATTTGAGGTGGGATGGAATAAGCGAGGCCAACATGTTAACCCCAACGAAGCCATCTTTAGTAGCTACATTGGAATCGTCACTCGGAAACGCGTGCCGATTGATGTACAGTCGTGGAACCATGTTGTCATCGGGCTGAAGACACTAATGTGGGAAGAGATTACGGTAACATTATGATATCATTTTTTTAATTTATTAAAATAAAATAAAATACCAAAACATTGACTTGCTCTTCATCATTCATTACAGATTGCATTTATAGTAGATGTCTCGCACAAGGAATATGTATTAAGAGTTGCAGGAAGGATTCATAGAGGTTTCCGCACAATTTTAATGAAATATCATCTTAAAGATACAGAAGGGAAAATCAAGACACACCCACCTCCTCTTTACGCACACTTGATATCCCAAGGAGCGTGGGATGTGTTTAGCAACCGTCGTGGGGAGCATACTTTTCAGGTACATTGTGTGGGGTAATACGTTGTTTGACGTTTGCTTGTATTCATTACTCTGATTGACAGTTTTTTATTTATGAAACAGCTACTGAGTGCTGAAAATAGAAAACGCACAACAGAACCAGTGTACCCTTACCGTAAAGCAAGGATGGGGTACGCTGAACTTGAGAAAAAATTGGTACATCTTTTAAATCTACCCTACTAATAGTATGTGACATAAAAAAACACCATAACCATGTTTCTCTGTTTATATGCAGATTGATAAATCGAAATCGAAAGTCATATCCATCCCACACTATGTGATATGGAAGGAGGATCGTGTAAATAAAGAGGGGACATTGATAGATGAAAACACACAAAAAGTGTGGGAAACATGTGTAAGTATGACATAATATAAATTTGAGTTGTTTTAAATCGCTATTACATTACAATAACTACTTATTTTTCTATATTTTCTATCTGAAATAGTCACAAGAATCAACAAAAACCGCACCAGATGCAGACATACTTTCAGCAGCCTTGAAGTAGCCAGAAAATTATGGTCGTGTCAGAGGTGCGGGTTTTGGGGTGACACCCTGAACATATTTTCAAAAACAAAAACAAATGGAGGATCAAAATGAAAAAATGGAAAAGCTGCAAGAACAATTATCTATTTTTCAAGAAGAATTACAATACCAGAGAGAGATGATAGAAAAATTGATAGGGGAGAGGCAAGAGAAGAAACAACTCAACAACAACCTGTGTGTGACGATCTCGCCCCACCCCCCACCAGCTTTGAGGCGAGCCATTCCCCTAAAAAACCTGACTTAGATGAGGTAATCAATGTTTTAATAATTATTTCTGTGAAATGTGATTTACATAGACACTGATACCTTTCCTGTACTAATATTACATAGGGTGAAAATGACTGTGATTTATATTTATCAACTCCCACCTATCACCTTGTAGCGAGGGCTACGGTGTTCAATACGCAAAACGACATGCTACACAACAGACAGCTTCCAAAAGATCATCTTAGAGTGTCAATTAACGCAGCTAATGAGCCGAGTGTCGAGCTACCTGTTCCAAATGACGATGACGACATTCATACGGTTGAACAAGCTATTGGAACATTTATCGCATGGCCGACAGTTCTTGTAAAAAAACATGTCGACAAAAAGGTATTCATTTCTTATTTATTTTTCAAGCTGGACCTTTAACATTTAATGAAAAAAGGTCTGAACTGATGACTGTTATTACAGAATAACAAAGACTGTGGGGTGAAACGAAATATCAGCTCAAAACTATCTCAAGGATCAACCAACCGATTGAAACGATCTACTGAGAGCACCTTCACCCCGCCCGTTCTATATCCACAGTTAATATCATTGCAGGCTCATGTGGATACAAAGTTGAAAGACGGTAGTACTCACATAGTTGCTTTCAAAAAAGATATGTATGGAGAGGAGATATCAGATTTCATTAGTGCTGAAAATGTAAATGATCTCCTCAAGTATGAATGGCTAGGCGCCTCAGTTGTAAATGTATACATGAGGTAAGTTTTCATGATTTGATTTTACAAAAGCTGATATACTTTGATAATTTTGACTAAATACATTTTATATTTGTCGCAGACGTATATATGAAAAACAATTGAAGGGATTTCCCCATGAACAAAATTTTGGACTCGTTAGTCCTCACACCACATCTTCAAAAGACGAAATAGATTTTGTTAAAGAGGCTGCAATAATTTCATCCCTGCTCAAATCATTTGAAAACAAAATTACGGATGACAGACTCTTTTTAATACCAACGATGCAGGGGTAAAACGCTACAATTTAATCATATCAACTATATTTTCATTTCTTTCTTTACTTATTCCTTTTTTGTATTTTTAGGGAGCATTGGATGCTGATTGCAGTCAATTTGGATACTCTAAAGATTTATTTTCTGGATTCAACGCATGGATATCCAACAAACCGACCACACATGATGGCGTTTGTTAATTTGTAATACACTAGATCCAGAATTTTAAAACTAAACATCTAGTTATATAATTTATGTTATCTTTTAATGAGGATTCTGTTATGATAGGGCGGTGCATCAATATCGTCTAATGCATGGAATGAATCTAGGGCATAAGGATGAGCACGCCTACAAGATCTACAACTGGAAAAGTATCTGGGTATATATAATAACATTTCACTATCCAAACACATATCAAAACAAATTACGTATTGTTGTTGATGTTTTTGTAGTGTCCAAAACAAACAAACAGAAAGGACTGTGGTTATTATGTTTGTAAATTTATGAAAGAGATCGTATTTCATCAACAAACTAGCATCCCTGATGAGGTATTTTTGAAAATAATTATGAGTTCATTTAAAATATTTATTAATCCTTTGTGTATTTATATTTTTTCAGTACTACCGTGACTGTCACAAAAACTCATATTCAGAAGATGATATACATGTGTTTAGAAACGAATGGGCAACATACCTGATGGAAGATTGTACACAAATAGGATGAAGGTGAATTCCTACCACTTATGTTATCTATATATGATCATTGATTATCCTCCAACCTTCTTTGGTGAATTGAGAATGCTCCGATGTATTGAAATCTTAATTTATTACTCAATGTTTTCTATCCCTGGATTCATATTATTGATCTTTGAACAAATCAATATTGAAGTAAGGCATGATGGTGTGCAGTGCGTATGGGGTGAACGACGAAACCACTGAGGATCAACAAAATCCATTTTCTGTATCTCGTTTGTTTGAACTTGTATTTGAGCACATGTGTTTTTGTTTGACTTGCACAATTATTTCTAGGTAGATGCATTAGATAATCATTATCGTTGAGGGATTTTTTGGAACCAAAATATGTGTCCCAGGATAATTCAAGTAAGGGAAAGGCTGGTTGAGATGAAATCCAAACTCAAACGACCAGTACATCATCAAAAGAATCAACCTTGTGATGCACCATCATGTAGAATCTGGTCCTCGTGATGTTTTGAGGTGTTTATGGAAGGTATGGGGAGTCTGATAAGCCCCATGGCCACCATAAATAATGTTTACAGACAGCTCCACATGTTTTTTGTGCCTCGTGCCTCTTTACAAGGATCACACCATTCACATGGTCCATCTTAGCACGTATGTCTCATTCATCCCATTGTTACTCTTGGAAGAACCTGAGAATCTGACAATGCATAAGCCCCACAAGACCCATACTCATCCAACCAAGAGTATTCCTAGTGTGAAGAGAAGCTAACCATGGGTAATACCCACAACATACCTCTTTTAAATATATGGGTTTTGATCCTTGTATTCTAAATAGGGTACATAAGAAGCCTCCATGAGGTTAAATCCCAACCAATGGTAAACCATGGTGACCCCCTCACTGGGGTACACCTTCGCTTATTTTCCCTCTTGTATTTCCCTTAGTGGTGTCCGAATAATTCTTCAAAATGAGAAACCTTACCTTTATGGGATGCACCACACTTGGGTCAGACCTCATTGGGCGTTTTGATCCATCTATTAGGTAAACATTCCAGGTGCTCCCTCCTAGAGATGTACCTACCTGATCCACCTTTATAAGTGTTTTGATCCACCCAGGTCTTACATCTCTATAAGACATTAAATCATGACCCTCTATCCTTGTGGGATGTTAAACTCATGGAATACCACATGTTAAACATGGGTTTCCATTAATATATTCAATATTAATGTTTAATCAGTCCTTATTAAGGTATTGTGGAGGTGTGGTTTTATGTTTTCCAACAGATTTCGGAAGATTCCACGCTTTATGTAGGTGATTCCATGCTTTTACATTATATGATGATTTTATTATTCTGTATTTGCTTGCTAAGTGTACTATATGAAATGTTTGTGTGGTTAAAAATGTGTTATCAAAGGAATTTGGGGTGTGTATAGAAAGTTATTTTTAAAATGAATGCAGTTGTATTTCTTGTGGATTTTCATGCTTAAGTCCTTTAAATGTGTTTGAAGAAATGAGAAAGTTGTGTGATGGGTGTTTTCAAATGGATTTAATGTGTTTGTGAATTTTAAAGAGGGTTTTCTTATGAGATGTAGAGATTCTATATATGTGTATTTACATTGAATGAAAGTACATGAGAATGTGTTGATATATATGATGTGTATAATGTAAATTGAGCACAATTTCCATACAAGGTATTTTCTTTATGATGTGCAGGGGACAGGGTGAGAGGGCAGGGGTGGTTTTCTGGGGGAGGGGGAAGGGGGCAAAGTGGTAGGGGGAAGGGGTAGGGGGTGTGCTGGGTTCTTTTGAAATCTGTAGGGGGTGGGCAGGGGGTGTGCAATGGGCAGGGGGGAAGTACAGTGGGCAGGGGTGTGTTGGGGAAGGGGGAAGGGGGTGTTCAGGGGGCAAGGAGTGTGCAGGGGTAGGGGGTGTGCTCGGGGGTGGGCAGTGTGTAGGGGGTGTGCTGGGGAAGGGGGCTGGGGTGCTTCTTTTTTATAGAATGGGGGGACATAATATTTGTTTTATGTTTTGTGCCTCACTAGTATAATTGGTTATTTTATGTTTTGTGTCTCACTAGTATAATTCAATTTAGCAACCTCATTCTTTATTTCATTATTGTATTACTAACATAATATTTGTTTTATTATGTAGGTGAAATCTTTTTCCTTAGTTCGAATGCTTTGTTTGGAAACCGCCGCCATGGACGACAATTTTTTAGAGCGGATGGATGCAAAAAGGATGGAACATCATTGTTTTTTAACTGTTTGTTGGATAAATGTAATTGTAACCAAATTAAACATTATTTGAAATGTATGTAGAGGTGTGTTGTTTTGTATTCATGATTTCAAGTAAATGTATGTATCATTTTTTGTTCTTCTGTGCTTTGAGTGTGGGTGTTGTGTGTGTTGTGTGCAGGTTTTGTTTGGACTATGTGCAGGTGCTGTAATGTGTGCAGGTGCTGGGCAGGTTCTGTGCAGGTTCTGGTTTTGGATAGGATCTTTGGCCTTTATCAGCGCTAGTTAAGCGCTGATAAATGGATAATATATCAGCGCTATTTTGAGCGCTGATAAAGGTAGTTTTTATTAGTGCTCACAATAGCGCTGATATATTATACATTTATCAGCGCTGAAAATTGCGCTGATAAATATTACCTTTATCAGCGCTTGCTTAGTGATGATAAAGGGGCACTTTATCAGTGCTTTTTTTAGCACTGATAAAAGTCCCCCTTTATCTTCGCCGAGATTAACAGCGCTTTTTTAGCGCTGTTAAATGTCGTTTTTAGCGCTATTATAAGCCATATTTGTAGTAGTAATGGTATGTAACCACGAAATGATACTCTGTGTTGTTTTCCTATGATGTAATCAATACAAGTATCCAAATGTGTACCTTTTATTCATGGCAAGAGATCTTTCCTGGAGAGTATTCTGATTCCTCTCTCACTCATCTGACCCAGCTGCTTGTGCCAAACTTCTGCAGGAACATCTTTTATGGCTGCATTTACTTCTCCTCTGCACGGTCTTGCATCTGTGAGATAAAGAGAAGTATCTTTCTTTCCTTTAGTAATTACCAAGTTACCTTTGGTAATCTTCAATTTCTCATCACTGAAGGGACTGACATATCCATCGTCGTCAAGCATTCCAGTGGATATCAAATTGAGGCGAATATCAGGAACGTGCCTCACATCCTTCAATAGTAACATGTATCCAACATTAGTTTCTAGAAAAATATTACCAATACCAGTGATTTTAGATGCAACATTATTTCCCATCTTCACATGTCTGAAACTCCCTGAACTGTATGATGAGAAGAAATCTCTTCTGGTTGTGACATGGTAGGAGGCGCTGGAATTTATCACCCATGTCGAGTTTTGGCTTGCAAAACTAACCTGATTGTCTTCCTGAATAATAACAATCTCTTCATTGACAGCTGAAGCATTATTATTTGTGTCTTACCATCTTGATTCCTCTGCTCTGCCTTCAACTTTCTACACTTTCGGATGAAGTTTTTGCACTTGTCACAGTGGTGGCACTTCATGTCATATCTTGATTGAGATTTTGATCGCTTCCTCCTTTGAAGATTTTGGTCACGGGGTTCTCCTCTGCTTCTTCCCTGCCATTTTTGTTTCTCTGGTCTTTTAGTGACAAGAGCCTCTAATTCAGGTGCATGTCCCTCCTCTTTTCTTCTGGACTCTTCATTCAGCATTCTGTCTTTCACCATCTCCACGATGAGAGTTCCATCTAGATTTGAATTACTGGCCGACACAACTAATGTGTCTCACGTCTTCGGTAAAGAACTCAACATCAACAGTGTCTGCAACTCATCATCAATCATCATTTTCATGGAATTCAGCTGATCAACAATACCTTGGAGCTCGCTCATGTGCTCGGATACATTGGTCTCGTCTTTGCATTTCAAGTTGACAAGACGACGTATCATGTTTGCTTTGTTATGCGCGGTTGTTCTCGCATATATCTTTTCCAATTTTTGCCAAAGAATGGAGGCGTCGTGTTCATTGGAGAAATTTTGGAAGATGCTCTTGTCGATCCACTGTCTAATTTGGGCAGCACGCTTCCTATTGAGTACGACCCACTCTGCATCCACTGGCGAGGTACTGGCTAACGTCTTCACATCGGGTTTACTGCTTGTTGACATTTCCTCCGCTTGTACTTCAACGGGCTTAGTGGTTTCCACTATAGGCTTTCACAAATCTTTAATATACAAAAGGTCCTCCATTTTCAGTTTCTAGATGGTATAATTAAACGCAGTGAGTTTAATCGTATTATCGGTATTTTTTTCCCATTGATGGTGTAAGAATTTCAAAAAACTAACCATACGGATGTGTCTATAATGGTCGAAATACCTGGAATCAACTTCTGGATTGCTGAAAACGGACTCTGATTGGCCGAGATATGGCCAAAACAGTTTCAACGATCTGGATATACTGTTGATGTGGCGATGACGTTGCGTGCCGGAGTAGTGGCTGGAAAGTCACCGGAAAGGTGCTAGAAAATCGATGACGGCGTGAACAGTGTCGTCTTTTCCGGCACGGAGGTACTGTAGCTCCCGCGGTTTGACCAAACTTTGACCGAGCCTATCTGATTTGTTTCAGCTCCGTTTTTGCGCCGCTTGCACCGTTGAAATCGTATTGTTGTGCTCTTCACATATCTGAGCTCGAAAAAAATTTCTGAGCAACTTCAATTTTCCGATCACCGGAAAACGTTGATGTCACTTCGTTGTTTCGTACTCGAACCATTTGATACCACTTTGTTGGGGCAGCGAATGTTCGTGGTGATAAAAAATACACAAAACAGAAAGAAAAACGGATCAACGTGAAGATTTACGTGGTTTGGCAATTGTTGCCTAAGTCGATGGGAGAAAGAGGGCCTTGTTTTTATTACTCTCTCCGGATAACACCGTCGGTGGATCACCCAGTGTTACAACAGGATTTAAGTTACAATTTCATGAGAATTAATCCCGTTATAAAGATGAACCAAATGCTGCAGTCCATGGTTGGTTTGAGATGGTTCATCAACCCTTGAAATCTTTTACGAAGCCTGCTATGAGTTTTTGGTGTCGATTGGGTTGGCTGTCAACCCATGAACGAAGGTGTTGTACTTTGGTTGTTGTCGTTCAAGGAAGTTGCAAACAACCTATTTTTTTTCTTTCCGCTGTTTTTTTGGCAACCCGACCTAGAACTCAATTGCGCTCTACTGCCCTAACCTGGTTAAAATCGTTTGACTTTTACCCTAACAAACCCAATTAATGAAACAGTACCTGTTTAATACTGGAATTAGGGGGGGTGGGATAATAGGATGAAATGGATTTTTACCGAAACAAGGCCAAAAATGGTTGGAAATATATATATATTTTTTTTTGATAGCGTCCAAAGCAATAGAAAAATCTATGGTAAAAATGATAAATTTTTTGACAAATGGAAAAATGGCTCAAAGGTATGTGCAAAAAATGGAATTTGTTTAAGGAAATCAAACGTGGGTCAAATGTCTCAAAGTGGGTTTATTTTTAAATTGAGTCACATGCATAGAGATAGGGCACAAAAAACAAACAAACAAAACCACGCTCCCTAATTTCAAAAGCACTTTATCTTTTTTGACAATTTGGAAAAGTAAAATCAAGGTAGGAAGAAATGGACCGCATAAAAAAATAACATAAAAAAACAACTTTATTTTTAAGAAGATTTGTTCAAAGATTTTGATTAGAGGCGCGTTCCTGGATGATGCGAAATAAAATATTTCGAAAAGCATGCTAAATGGAAATAGTCATATTTTCAAAAAAAAAATGGAAGAAGGTTATTTCTAATAATGCGCCTTATTCATAATTTTTTTAAGGAATACGCTTTCCCATTAGGCGCCTTAAAGTGGATCGGTTTATATATGAATCAGATTTCAGTTACACACTCACCCATGCATAAATACATATATTACCACTATAGGTTATTTGTTACCATGACTTATTTATGATTGCTTTTTAAAAAACCGTAATATATTACACAAGAAAATCTTATGATATTAGAATATATGTTAATGTATTTGTATATAAATATACATTTATATATATACATATATATAAATATAATTATAAAATTATATATATAGATATATATGTAAATTAATAGAATTATATATAATTATCCATGTTATCTCAAAGATCCGGTCACTTCACCTTCGATTTTTGGATTGCACCTTCTCCTTTACCAAAAAGATAGGATAATATAACGGATCATCATTTAGCTACTCGAAGCCTCTCGAATGACTCACATGCCTGGTTGAATATGTTCTCCGGTTGTCTGTCTTCTATTGTTTTACTTGATCTTCGATCTCTTAATATATGAGTTACTACTTTTCCTAAAAAAAAAAAAGGAAAAAAATTATTCATTTATCAAAACAATGGTAAAAATGTTACTAAAATAGCCACGTTTTCTTAAAAATGTCCCTAAATTTAAAATTACACACGATTTTAAAAGCCGCTAAAAAAATGTTGATAAATTAGCCACGTTTTTTGTAAAACATCGCTAAGAAAACGTCGCAAAATTCAAGTTTTTTTATAGTGCTCCTTGAGTCTCGTTTCTAAACCTCTATCTTGTTGAATCAGAACCAAGATAGAGATCCTTTACGTGCAAGCAAGTTCTATGTGGGTGTCTGATGTGTTCAGTCTTTAATCCTTTGACGAACCTTGGAGTTCTTCGTCAACAGCCTTGAGGTAGGAAGTTCTTTACCTCGTAGAGACCGTGTTTTTGATCATTAGCATGATATGACATTGTGTGTCGATATGCTCTAGGCTATGTTGAGTTTGATCACATTCGTGCGTCTTTTGGCTTTTGTTTCACACTCATAATATGTTATGCGTGCCTTGTTTTATTATGCCCAATTTTCTTAGGTTTGTACTTTGTTTATGTTATATTGCGTTGTGTACCGCTTTCGCAGTTGTACCCAATTTTTTATATTGCAATTCTATTCATAGCACCCAAGTGACGGGTGGACCCACACTCCAAAAAAAAACTAGTGCTAAGCAACAGTTTATTAGCGACAATTCTAATAAACACTGCGAAATAAATCGTATACAAAAATTATAATATAGCGACGATTTTATTAAACCACCGCTATATTTTTTATTTTATTTTAACAATTAGCGGCGGTTTAATTCAAACCAGCGCTAAATATTTTTTTAAAACCATAAATTCACCCCCTCCCTCCATCACCCCGCTCCCCTCTGCGACCTTCAGCCTCGACACCCCCACCCCACCCCTCCAACCTCTCTCTCCCCTCCTCGGCGACGACCCCTGACCCCCACCTTGTGCTCCCCTCATCTGCGAACCCCCACCTTCTACTCCCCATGGCGGTGACCCCAAACCCCCACCCCCACCTCCCACTCCCCTTGGCAACAACCATGACCTCGACCCCCCTGTTAGCGACCGTCCTAACCCCAACCCCCCATGTCGGTGACCGTTGTCACCCGACACCCCTGCTGGTTACGACCGTAACCCCAACCCCCCATGCCCACGACCACCGTGACCCCGACACCCCTGCCGACAATCGTTGTGACCCCAACACCCCATTGCAGCGACAGCCGTGACCCCAACCCCCTGTCGTCAATCGTCGTCACACCGACCCTCCTTGCCACCTACTGCCGCGACCCCGACCCTGCTATCGACGACCGTTGTGACCCAACCCCCCTACCAGCTACTGTCATGACCTCGACCCCCCTGTCGACGACCATTGTGACCCTGACCCCCCCATCGGCTGTCGTTGTGACCCCGACTTCCCCATGCTCCTCGACAGTGAACCTCAAAGGCTTCCATTCCCATTTTCCCGGTGACTGCAACCCCCGACATCATTGAAGGTACGATTGATTGATTTTTTCTAAGAGTTTTAATTAAATTGTATAAAATTATGTGTAATTGAGTGTTGTTTATGTTTTTAATGCGGGATTGAATCATTTTGATATTGAATTTGTGTTATGTTGAATCAATACCCTACTTTAGTCAATGATAAATGTGGGTGATGTTTAATTTTGATTGTACCTATTTGATTAAACATTTATATCTTTATATCTGATTGTAGAGGGAGAATACAATCCAATACCTATGGATAAAATTTGGATTAATTTACCTCGAAACACACCTCGCTATGCCAAAGGTTTGGAAGATTTTTTTAGATTATGCAATTACAAACCGATCAATGGATGATGGAATAAAATGCACGCGTCCTAATTATAAATTCAAGCGATGGTTGAATAGAAACGAAGTATACAAACATTTGATATTGAAACAGTTTTCCTTCTCGATATGTGTGTTGGATTTGGCATGGTGAATCAAATGTTATGGAAAGTCAAAACAATGACAATGTTATCAATGAAACACAAAGTGACCCGACAGAGGATAATTCAGTTTGAAATTTGTAAATGATGCATTTGGTTTGCAGGATACAATGTTCAGGATTTTAATAGATCAATATAACCTTTAGTTGATCATAAGCAGGTTAATCTTGCTCAGAATTCCAATAACCCAAAAAATGAGTTTTATGAATTATTTTAAGGCAGATATCAAGAACTGTACGAAGAGTGTGCCAAGTATTTGAAGTTCTCTTTTCTACTTATGTTGTAGTCTCTATGGAATTAATGACAAAACAATGTCCATGATTTTAGAGTTACTTCATGATGCATTTAGTGAAGCTAAGATCCCCGCATCATTCTATGAGATGAAAAAAAGCCATTAACAAACTTGGACTTGATTATACAAATATATAGGCATGCCCAAATGATTGCATGGTTTATTAGGGAGAAGTGTCTGATAAAGAAGAATGCATAAGATGTCATACAAGTCGATGGAAGTCAATAAATAACAATGAGAGTAATCAATGCAACTCCAGGAAGAAATAGAAGGAGAAAACTCTTGCAAAGGTATTGTGTTACTTTCCTCTGAAACCACGCTTGCAAAGATTATTCATGTCATCTAAGACTGCATACGACATGAAGTGGCATGCTTATGATAGTAATGATGACTTGATGTGACATCCAAAAGATTTAACATCATGGAAGATGTTTGATTCACTATATCCAGATTTTTCTTCGGATCCTAGGAATGTACATTTGGGATTGGCTTCTGTTGGTTTTAACCCTTTCGGTATTTTAAGTACTAATTATAGCATTTAACAAGTTGTTTTGATCCCCTATAATATACCTCCATGGGTGTGTATGAAGAAGACTTTTTTCATTATTTTAATGATTATTCTGAGAAAGAAAATGTTTGGAAATGACATTGATTTATACCATCAAACTCTAATCAAAGAATTACGAGAATTATGGAATAATGATGTGGAAACATATGATGCTTCAACAAGACAACTATTCAAAATGCATGCCGCTTTAATGTGGACAATTAGTGACTTTCCTGGACTAGGGAATTTATCTGGTTGGAACACTCATACTGGTTTGGCTTGTCCAGTTTGTAATTTTGATTTTGAACCTCAACGATTACCTCATAGCAGAAAATGGTGTTTTATATGTCACCATCAATTTCTTGATGTTTCTCATAAATTCTAGTTTTATAAGAAACGATTCAATAGAGATATTGAATTGAGGAAGTCAATGAAGGTATTATCTGGTTCAGAGATCTTGAGACAATCAATGAATCTCACTGAAAAATTTGGAAAATGTCACCAGTGTAAAGAAGTGGCGGCGGTGGTGGTGGTGGTGGGGGGGGGGGGGTACAAAGTACAGCATCTGAAGCAGCTGGAACACAACAATGGATGAAAAAAGATTATATTTTTCAAGATTCCTTATTGAGAGTTTAATTTGATATGTCATAATCTTGACATAATACATATTGAGAAGAACATTCGTGACAATGTAATTTTTACATTGCTTAATGAGCAGGGTAAATCAAAGGATCACCTTAATACTCATAAGGATTTGGAATCAATGAAAATAAATCATAGTTTGTGGGAAAATGAGAATGGAAAGTATCCTTTGACTATTTTTATAATGAAAAATCATGATAAAGATACATTCCTTCGAACTTTAAAGAATGTATAAGTGCCATATGGATATTCAAGTAGCATATCAAGGTGCGTTGACTTAAAAAATTAAAAGTTACATGGATTGAAAATTCACGGTTCACATATTTTGATGGAGGAGTTGTTTATGTTGGCATTGCGTAATATGTTACATGAAAAAGTAACCACGATTCTAGTTGAGTTTTTTTTACCTTTTTTAGAAAGCTTTTAAAAAAAACTCTAAATCCAACTGAGCTTGATAAACTTTAAGAAAGAATTGTTTTGACACTTTTTCATTTTAAGATGTTATTTCCCCCCTTCATTCTTCACAGTCATGATTCATTTGACCGTTCATTTGGTTTAAGAAGCTAAACTTAATGGACTGGTACACTATTGATGGATGCATCCAATTGAAAGGTATGTTGATATTATTCTTATTTTCACCAATGAATTCGATTTTATCAAATCATTGCGTAATTTTTTTAATATGTTTCTTATTTTTTTCATTAGGTACTTAGGTAATTTGAAATCATATGTGAGGGATAAAGCTCAACTAGAAGAATCTATTGCTAAATGTTACATAACTGAAGAGTGATTGACCTTATATTCTAGGCATTTGAATGGGATTGAGACTAGATTTAATCATGCTAGACGTGCTGACGACATCTCTACTAATTCCCATTATGAAAACCATTCATCGATATTTCCAACTATTGGATGACCAATTAGAAATGGGTCAAATTTTATACTGATTTAATTGGAGTTACTATAAGAACATAGATATGTGTTACTTAATAGTGTTATTAAAGATCCATTTATTGAAGAACTGCGATTGCAAAGAGATGACTAAGGGGTCGTGGTCGAAATGAGATGGAATTAAAAAAAAACCGTTAATAAGGAGATTATCGAATGCTTCGCCCGTCGTGTAAGTATATAATCATATTCATATTATTTACGTGTAGTTATTTTTTCTATGTTAAGAGTAACACTTTATATATTTTTGTCTAGATAATTAATGCTGAGAATCAAGCTGAAATATCAAATGATTTGAAGTTTTTGGCTCGAGGTCCTCTAATATAGGATAAGAGATTTGATGCCTAAAATATTCATGGCTTTAGGTTTTATACAATTTATTATGAAGAAGACTTGAAAACTCAAAATAGTGGTGTATTTACACTTGCAGAGGTGGGATACTATGGAAAGATGTAAAGACCCAAACCCAGTTGCCCAGAGTTGGTGCCTTATTTTATTACATTGGCATATTAAAAATTAAGACACATCCCAAAGGACCAAATATATTAGTAGTTTTGGAAAAAAAGATACATACATAAGTTCAACATTACAACTTGAAATGAAATACAACATATAAATTCCATTGGAAGCATCCAAAAATCCTAGATTATCCTTGCAAGTCATTCATAATATACTTCTTCGCATCCTGGGGAAAAATAAAACATAAGAAAGGGGTGAGCTCAGATGCTCATTAAGGGTGAGTAATACAGCGGAAGTAATCATAAACATAAACACTAGGCACAGTGAGAAACTAAAAACACATGCCTTTAAACATATACTTGAGCATAATATGGTAGGAATAAAAGATAAATGAATAATGTCATAATAAAAAACAACCATGGATATTATACTAGTCGATTAATCACATGCACTAACACTCACTTGTTTCATAATGAGGGAATTCTTAATGCGAGTCATCATAACCATTTTGTCAAGACCACGTGTTAAGACCATACATAAACGGGTAAAAACCCAAACTAGTTTGTCTCATGAGACCTAATGATACAATAAGGGGCTATAGTGGACCCCAACCAACACTTACTAAGTAAAATTCATTCCTTATATGAAAGGGGCGAAATATAAAAAACATATATATTCATATTGAAACTAACATATGAAATGTAAATCACTTTCCCTAATCATTAAACATAACACTAACCATTCAGAGTAATATGGTGAATGGTTTCAAGATAGCACATCCATAGACAAACTAATCATAAAACATTCAATAAAACATGGTAGATGATATCATAAAATATTAACCCCAATTAAACATAATAATCAACAAGAGTTTTGAAATAGATGAAAATACTCTTATAAAATCATCGTGCAATTCTTGATAGAAATACCCGTTTTCTTTGAAAAGAAGAGTTCTTTTGGAAAAATATTTGTATAAAACCTTAATATAGTTTTTTCAAAATAAAATAAGTGATTTTAGAAAAATAATTTTTTCTTAAAACATATTATATAGTGAATTTGAAAATAGGTAAGAGTTCGAGAAGTTCCTTTGAAACAAACTTGTTTATCAGGAAGAATTTTTGAAAGATCCTTTTATAACATGTAACTCCCCATAAAATAAAGAAGGATTCTGATTGGGAAACACACACACACACACAAATATAAAATTAAAACATAATTTATGAGGAGTATATAATAATAATTAATAATTTTATTGAGTTAAATAGATAATAAGAGTAACCTGGATGAAAATAGAGGTTTAGTTAGAAAACTCTTACCTTATGTCCGAATGTGTTATGCACTTGAAATTAAGGTCCTAGAATATGAAATTAAACCCATTAATAATTTAATTAATAATTTTTTATACATGTATATAATTTATTAAAATTTTATTAAGTTAATTTATGGCCTTTTGATAAGTTATAATATTGAATTCTATCGTTTCGGAGTGTTCATTTCTTAATATTCACGATCAGTTCGCTTGATTATAAGTATGTAAGATCATGTGGAATGGATATAATTTTATAGGATTGAATTTATATATTATTAATGAACATAAATAATTGTAAATGGTTATATATATCACTTGGTTACATGTTATGCAGATTAATCATTAGATAAATCATTAAGTGATAATCATTTAGATTTTTACAGCGGTTTTTTCGATATCAATGAACTTGTTTTGTTCTATTATATAGTATCATGTAGAAATTATGCTTCCAAAATCATTACATAATATATAATACATATTTTATAATCTGGTTCAACCATAAAAATGGTTTCATGACCAGCCTTGAAGGATAAATTGAAGAACGAAGGTTCGTTGTCCACGGAGGTTGTAAATTAGCACCTCCCAAACGATGATTTTGTTTTTTAAAATAAAAGAGAGAGTGAGGAGATTGATGATGTATATTCCATTAACATGATATGATTATAGTATATAGATGATACTATAGTTATAATGATCATTTTTATAGAGGTGATGATAAGATAATAATAAATAAAGAAGGATCTTAAAAAGAAAATAAAAGGAAATGGAAGAGGATTTTTCTTATTGGATACTCCTCTTTGAGAATCTCCTTAAGGGGATTGATTTTGGTATTTTGAAAAAACCAAGAGCTCATGGACATGGGTATAGGATAGATAAAATTATTTGGGCAGAACTTTGACAAGATTCAAGGCTTAGATATGTGAGGAGAAGAGGGAGTGAGAGATGGTTTTTATAGTGGAGAAGAGGGGTGATTTTTGAATATCTAATTAATTATTTTATTATTTTGCTCAAGAAAAGAAATAATGTTTCTTATTGTGACCAAAAAAGTAATAAGTGCATGCTATTTTGAACTAATTATTTCTTACATCATCCATGATTCAAGGAATAGTGTATTTATCTTATAATGTATTTATACCGTAAATTACCGTATTTTACTATTCACTAAAAATTCAAGTATTTAAAAAAAATCCCAAAAAATCACCACAACTATTTTTAGATCTATAGAATACAAAAATTCACTCAATTTTATCAAAATAATTTTCTAAATATGTGAAATTTAATTTTTAAATAAAATCATCATTTACTCGAAAAATATAGTTTTTAAAACTAAAACCAATTTTATAACACCCTAAAAAATTAACTAAGATCTTATTAAATTATCCTAAAATAATAGGAAAAATATGTTTATTTAAGAATAAATTTTATGAAAATGAATTTTATTTTAAATCAATTTAAAATTTTAAAATTGTAATTAAATATTCATTACTCACAAAAATACCAGCACTTAATTATTAATTTTTAAAATATTCACTCTCATTTATAAGGTGCCTATATTTTATTTATACTTACATGGGTGAGGTTAAGGGTAATATTAATATCTATAAGTGTAAATTAATATCCGTAAGGGTCAAGTTACTATTCACTAAAAATGTAAGTTGATCCTATCATACTTTAAATATCTTACTGATCGCAACCGTGTATGTCTATTTTTCGAAATTCAAAACATAGAAGCGAAAAAATTATGTTTAACGACTAGGTTATAACTATCTCCTATAACAAAGTGTTTGTTTCATAGAGACTCATTATTGCATGAATTCTATATTAAATTTATTTCTAAATCCTTGGGGTGTTACATTCTTTCCCCTTAAAAAAATTTCATCCCCAAAATTACTAGATTTTTACCTCATAAAAATATTTGGGTAGTTCTTCATCATAAGATCCTCAGGATCCCATAAATCCTCTTTAATTTTGTGATCTTTTCAAAGTACCTTTACCAACTAAGTCATCCGATTCTTAAACACTTGTTATTTAGTGCCCAGAATCCAAATAGGCTCTTCATAGAAGGACATGTCAGGTTCCAATTCTATACCTTTAGTAGTGAGGAAATGTGTTGGGTCTAGCATGTAATTTCTCAACAATGAGACATGGAACACATTGTGTACCTTAAAAAGGCTAGGTAACATCACCGAATGATAAGACACAACTCCAAATCTCTCCATACTTTCCAAAGGACCAATGTACCTGGGTCTCAGTTTCCCTTTCTTCCCAAATATTATAACACCCTTCCATGGATATACTTTCAAGAAAACGTGATCTACCACTTGAAATTATAAATCCTTCCTTTGATTATCGATATAGCTCTTTTGACTGCTTTAATCTGCTTTGATATGGGTTTGAATAGTCTTTACCTACATCATTGTTTCCTCCAGAAGCTTTGGTCCCAAAAACTTCCTTTCACCAACTTCATCCCAACATGTTGGTGTATGACATCTCTTTCCATAAAATGCTTCATATGGTGCCATTTGAATACTATAATGGA
Source organism: Viscum album (assembly GCA_963277665.1). Taxonomy (NCBI): domain Eukaryota; kingdom Viridiplantae; phylum Streptophyta; class Magnoliopsida; order Santalales; family Viscaceae; genus Viscum; species Viscum album. The sequence continues at coordinate 123,841,982 of OY728160.1, read as the reverse complement.
AACTATTATTGTAGGAAAACTCCACCAAAGGTAAATACTGATCCCACATACCTTGAGAATCAAGTGAGCATGACTTCAACATGTCTTCTAAAGTTTGGATCATTATTTCCAACTACCCATCATTTTGAATGTGATAAGAAGTACTCAATAGAAGCTCAATATCCAAAGATTTATAAAGAATTTTCTAGAATTTCAATGTAAATTATGGACCACTATCAGATACTATTGAGATTTTTTCTCCATAAAGTCTTACAAGTTCATTAATATAGAGTCACACAAGATGATATAGTGAAAAATACTCCCTTATAGAGATTAAATGTGCATATTTGGTAAGTTGATCAACAATCAACCATATTTCATCATTATTTCCTGGAGTTTTGGGCAATCCAGTGACAAAATCCATGGTGATGTCATCCCATTTCCATGTAGGAATAGGAAGAGGTTTCATGACTCCCCTAGGATGATACCTTTTAGCCTTCACCTATTGACAGACTAACAATCTTGTTACATAATCAATAATTTACCTATTCATGTTATCCCACCAAAAATGTTCTTTAAAATATCTATACAACCTATTCCCATTACTACATGGAAATGGTATGAAATAACCATGGATTTTGTCACTGTATTACCCAAATTTCAGAATTCCATCATCATACACTAATTCTTCCAACTTCCCATCATTCACAACATTAATTTTCTTTTGAATATTCTCATCATCAAGCTGAGAACTTTTAATCCTTTCTAACAAAGATTTTTGGGAAACCAATTGAAAAAGTATTGACGATTCACCTTCTTTGATAATTTCCATATCCACCTTTACTATATCCATGAACACAAGATCCCTTTTAAACCTCATTTTGTTTAGAACTCCATTATCCTTACTTCTCAATGCATCTACCACATTATTTTCCTTCCATGGGTGGTAGTGTATGGATAAATCCTAATCTTTAAGAAACTCGAGCCACTGCCTTTACCTCATGTTGAGTTCTTTCTATGAGAATATATATTTCAAACTCTTGTGATCTATATATATCTCACATCTTTCACCATATAGAAAGTTTCTCCATATCTTCAGGGAAAATATTACAGTTTCTAACTCAAGATCATGAGTTGGATAGTTCTGTTCATGAGTTTTTAACTGCCTTGATGCATAATCAATAAATCTATCATTCTGAATAAATACACAATCAAGTCCTTTATTTGATGCATAACTATATATAAAAAATCTACAATTTCCTGATGGTAGAGTCATGATTGGAGCATTCACTAACCTTTTCTTCAATTCTTCAAAACATTATTCACATTATTTTGTCCATACGAAGTTAACTCTTTTATGTGTAACCTTGGTTAATGGGCTAGCTAATCAGGAAAAGTTATGAAAAAAATGCAGATAATAACATGCTAAACCAATAAAACTACATACCTCGGTTATGTTTGTTGGTGTAGGTCATTCCTGAACTTCCTTTTTCTTCGCAGTATCAACTAAGATTCCATCCTTAGAGATAATATGGCCAAGAAAAGAAACCGATTGAATCCAAAATTCACACTTTCTAAAATTTCCATATAATTCATTTCTTCTAAGAGTCTTCAGAATAATCCTCAAGTGATTCTCATGGTATTTTTAGCTTTTAGAGTATACCAAGATATCATTAATAAATACCACAAAAGTCATCAAGATATTCCTTGAAAACTCTGTTCATTAGATCCATGAAAATTGAGGGTGAAATAGTCAGTCCAAAAGGTATTACTGTAAACTCATAATGCCCATACCTGGTTCAAAATGATGTATTTGGAATATATTCTTTCCTTACACACAACTAGTGATATCTAGATTAGAGTTCAATCTTTGAAAAATATTGGGATCCATGAAGTTGATCAAATAAACCATCAATGTGAGGAAGAGGATACTTGTTCTTTATCATAATAGCATTGATCTCCTTGTATTCAACGCATAGCCTCATAGATCCATCTTTCTTCTTGACAAAGAGAATAGGGGATCCCCATGAAAAAACACTAGGGAAGATAAATCCTTTATCACTCAATTCCTCTGGTTATTTATTCATCTCTACTAATTCCACTATGTCCATCCTATAAGGAGTCTTTGACATAGGCCTTAAACTAGGAATTAAATCAATATAGAACTCAATTTACAACTCCGAAGGGTGTCCAGGTAAATCCTTTGGAAATAAATCAATGTATTCTGACACAATAGGTAAATCCTCGATTTGAACATTTCTTTTCTTACCCATATATATTGCATTCTCTTCCTCTACAAGAATTTAATTCAGTAGAGCTATTAGGGGTAGATCTAGATAAGAATTAGATGGTAGGTTTTCTACTCTAAAGATAAGATACTCAACATAATTCTTAAAAATCATAACTTCCTTCTTATTGAAATAGATCTTCGCATCATAATTTGAAATCCAATTCATACTGATAATTATATCAAAGTCAATCATGGGTACGATGATAAAGTCAGCAACTAAAGCATGTTTGTGTGCCATAAGGGGGACTAATTGACACATCTTTGTTGCAATGATACTTCCATTAGGATTTTTGACTGATAAATCCTTTATTAAATCAAATTGGAAATATATTATTTTCTTGGAGAACTGGTAAGATATGAAAGAGTGAGATGATCCAAAATCAAATAAAGCATTTTCTATGTTTAAGGAAATAATTAATTACCCGACACCACATCGTTAGGAACTTCAACCTCAGTAGTTGTGACCGCATAAGTTTGGCCCTGCTCCCTTAGCCTTCTTTGGGGGAAGTTTCATTAATGCTTATAAAATTCATGTGCATAATTTCTCATCTCTTTACAATTATAGCATTGAAAATTGGAAGCTTATTTCTTTCCCTTGAAATCATTATAATGGTGGCCTTTTTATCCACATTTGTAACAAACAACCATTCCCTTCAGGAAAGTACTAGGGTGTTTCTTCCCACAATTACTACAGGGTGGAAATTCAACTCTTCCCTTCTTCTCAATTTCCTTATTTCCTTTTTCAGATTGTTCAACAACCCTTTTCTTCTCTTTCTTTACTTTGAATTCATATGACTTATAGAATTCCTTTTCTATCATGATAGCACATGAGACTATATCTTTATATGATGAGAAATTCTAGGAGACCAGTGCCCTTCAGATGAATGGTTTTAAACCACCAAATAATCAATCAATCTTTCTCCTTGGATTATTTATGTATTCCACGGAATTCCTTGTAAAGTTGGCTTCATACTTGAAAAAATTATCATCCTCCTTCTGCCTCAGATTCCAGAATTGCCTTTCTATATCTTCTCGTTCACGGGGAAAATATTTTTCTGGAAATATTTCCTTAAAATCCATCCATTCTATATTTTCAATCTCCTTATCCTTCTTTGTGTTTTGAATCAACAACCACCATTGATCAAAATCTCCTGATAGATGATACACTTCCATGATAATCCTCTCCCTTTCGTTACTTCCCAAAGAAACAAATATCTTCTCTAAGGAGCTTATCCACTACTCTATTAAGAATGAGTTTGTAGTCCCATTGAATGATGGAGGATGTTGTCGCATAAATCGGTCTAACATCGATCCTCCACGTTGTGAATTAGGATTCTCCATACGGTTAAGGTTGTTGTTCATAACCTAATTCAATTGTCACTAGTGCAGAAAACGTTTTTTACGTCACCATTTTTTACGTCAGTTATATAAAACCGACGTCATAATATGTAAAACGAGGTTTTTTACGTCGGTTATTTAATAACCGACGTAAAAACCTGTGTTTAGTACACCTTTAACGTCGGTTATTTTTATAACCGACGTTATTAATCGTGAAGCTTCGTTTTTTACGTCGGTTATACATTAACCGCCGTAAAAAACAGAAGCGGGGGGTGTTTGTTACGTCGGTTATTCAATAACCGACGTAACAAATCGACATATGTATGAGTTATTACGTCGGTTATTGAATAACCGACGTAACAAACGCGGTTTTTGAAGGCCTTTTTACGTCGGTTATAAAATAACCGACGTAAAAAAAGAATCCGCAGATGTTTTTGACGTCGGTTATGGAATAACCGACGTAAAAAAACGCAGATTTTGAGCCCTTTATAACGTCGGTTATAAAATAACCGACGTAAAAAAAGAATCGGAGGAAGGTTTTTACATCGGTTATTGAATAACTGACGTTATAAATGTTTTAAAAAAAATTATAACGTCGGTTATTGAATAACCGACGTGATAACTCATTTAAAAATTTACCCAGACCCGTGGATTGTCATTCGCGAGTTTACCTTCGACAGTCGCGACTCGTCTCTCTTGCGCGTAAACCCGAATCAGCTCGTCCATTTCGTTGGTTTAGATTCGTTTTGCGATCATCGTTTCTCATATTTAATCTCCTCGGATCAATCATCTAAACTCGCAACACTCAGGTAATCCTCCCACTCGTTCGTTTTTTTCACGGATAGTATATATATATGTGTTGTGATTTTTTTGTTGAAACTAGCTAAGATTCTTCGATTGCGAACCCTTTTAACTCGTTTTGGCACCATAATCTTATTTATCATCCCTAGATCTATTAGTTCGACTTGCAATATTGACTAATTTTATGATTTCACTAATTTTTCATCGTTTTCTATAAATCCCCGAGAGGGTTGGGGCGTGTCCATTTGGATGGGTTGCACTTTTACAGTTGTTACTACTTTATTCACACACAACCATGACATAGGTGCATGGATTTGGGATCACATCACCATTTTCACCCCCTGCAAACAAAGTTTCACGAGGACTCGCCAGATTTCCCCTCGGCATGTTAAAAATTTTAGATACCCTCTTTTCAGCAAGTAAAAAATTAACTAGTTTTTTCTTCACTACTTATCATAAACAAATAAAACCACCATTCTTTCTAGAACCTCTACTAGATCCATTGCATCCATCAACATACATATTTGGATCTGAAATCATCCCTTAAGCCTTATGTTCGATGCTAACATCCTTTACTGATCTATAGAAAATATGATGGTCTGCTAAGCTCTCCATTTAAAAGTCAAACCCCACCAATTATTCATCCTCATCATGAGAAAATGGCACAACATCGGAATTTCTGATTCAATCTCTTGGGTCACTGAACAAACATTAACTCCTTCAAATCCACACCTGGAATAGACAACCTAATGTCGAGTTCCTTCTCTATCTATTGAAACTCAGTTCTTCCTCCACACCTAAAAACATTCTTTGAATGGCCCAACTTCTTGTTATGGTAAATTTTCAGTGATTCCAGGGGGGTGGGAGGGCTATCAAGAGGGTTGGGGGGTGTCCAAGGGGGTAGGGTGTGGGGGGTGGTGTCCAGGAGGGGTGGGGGGCTGTCCAGAGGGGTCGGGGGGTGTCCAGGGGGGTTTACAAGGGGGTGGGTGGGTGTGGGGGGCTGTCCAAGGGTGTGGGTGGGTGTTGGGGGGTGTCCAGGGGGGTGTCCAAGGGGGTAGGGGGTGGGGGGTGGTGTTTAGGAGGGGTGGGGGGGCTGTCCAGAGGGTTGGGGGGTGTCCAGGGGGGTGTCCAAGCAGGTCGGGGGTGGGGGGTTGTGTCCAGGAGGGGTGGGGGTGCTTTCTAGAGGGGTCGGGGGCTGTCCAGAGGGGTCGGGGGGTGTCCAGGGTGGTGTCCAAGGGGATGGGTGGGTGTGGGGGGCTGTCCAAGGGGGTGGCGGCCTGTCCAGAGGGGTCGGTGGGGTGTCCAGGGGGGTGTCCAAGGGGGTGGATGGGTGTGGGGGGCTGTCCAAGTGGGTGGCGGCCTCTCCAGAGGGTATTTGGGGTTGTCCGGGTTGGTGGGGGGCTGTCCAGAGGGTTGAGGGATGTCCAGGGGGGTGTCCAAGGGGGTAGGGTGTGGGGGGTGGTGTCCAGGAGGGGTGGGGGGCTGTCCAGAGGGGTCGGGGGGTGTCCAGGGGGGTTTACAAGGGGGTGGGTGGGTGTGGGGGGCTGTCCAAGGGTGTGGGTGGGTGTTGGGGGGGTGTCCAGGGGGGTGTCCAAGGGGGTAGGGGGTGGGGGGTGGTGTTTAGGAGGGGTGGGGGGGCTGTCCAGAGGGTTGGGGGGTGTCCAGGGGGGTTTCCAAGCAGGTCGGGGGTGGGGGGTTGTGTCCAGGAGGAGTGAGGGTGCTTTCTAGAGGGGTCGGGGGCTGTCCAGAGGGGTCGGGGGGTGTCCAGGGTGGTGTCCAAGGGGATGGGTGGGTGTGGGGGGCTGTCCAAGGGGGTGGAGGCCTGTCCACAGGGGTCGGTGGGGTGTCCAGGGGGGTGTCCAAGGGGGTGGATGGGTGTGGGGGGCTGTCCAAGTGGGTGGAGGCCTCTCCAGAGGGTATTTGGGGTTGTCCGGGTGGGTGGGGGGGCTGTCCAGAGGGTTGGGGGATGTCCAGGGGGTGTCCAAGGGGGTAGGGGGTGGGGGGTGGTGTCCAGGAGGGGCGGGGGGCTGTCCAGAGGGGTCGGGGGGTGTCCGGGGGGGGTGTTATATCTTACTATATTTTGTTTAAAAAATAATATTCAAGCATATTTTTTTAAATACACATCGATTTGTTTTATATTTCAAAATTGTTTACATTCAAATTATGATTTTTTTCATATAAACATATATTTGTCTTATCTAAAAAATATATATATTTTTGCTATTTGTTATAGGTAATAATGAGTTGAAGTTGGATTACGGCACATCGAATGAGCAATGAATATGAGGAAGGTGTTGATGCCTTTTTGGAATTTGCTAAACGAAATGTTCCAAGTAGTGACATTTTTTTCTGTCCATGCCTGAAATGTCTGAATATGAAGAAGTTGAGAAGTAGAGAGATAAAAGATCATCTGATTTGTCATGGTTTCAATCCGAGTTACAACCCTTGGATTTGGCATGGCGAAACTGGACAGAATGTCACTGATGATAATGAATCGCAAGATGGTAACTCCGATGGAATTGAAGAAATGATTCGCGATATTGTAGCAGAACAAATTGAGATAGAACCGACAGTTGCACGTCTATATGGTGATGCCGAAAAACCATTATATCCTGGTTGTACAGATTTTACGGTTTTGTCGGCGGTGTTAAGATTGATTAACCTGAAGGCGAAACATGGATGGAGTGACAGAAGTTTTACAGAGCTGCTACAATTGATGAAAGACATTCTTCCAAAAGATAACGATCTTACAGATTCACATTATAAGGCCAAAAAAATATTATTCCCGATGGGATTGGGATACAGGAAAATACATGCCTGTCCGAATGACTGCATTATATATAGGAAGGAATATGAATTTCTGAAAGAGTGTCCTAAATGTGGGACATCACGGTATAAGGTGAAAGAAAAATCACAAGCTGATGTAGAGATTACAAAGCTCCCATCAAAGGTATTTTGGTATCTTTTTATAATTCCTCGTTTCAAACGTTTATTTGCTAATTCACATGATGCAAAAAGGTTAAGATGGCATGCTGATGAGCGGGTATGTGATGGAAAAATACGTCATCCAGCTGATTGTCCACAATGGAAGAAAATTGATGCCCAGTACCCTACATTTGGAAATGAAATTAGAAATCTGAGACTAGGCTTGTGTACAGATGGAATGAATCCATACTGAACCCTCAGTAGCACACATAGTTCATGGCCTGTTTTATTGGTAATTTACAACCTCTCTCCTGAAGTTTTTATGAAGCGCAAATATGTCATGTTGAGTATCATGATCTCTAGTCCAAAGCAACCCGGCAATGATATTGATGTATACTTGTCACCGCTGATTGATGATTTGAAACTGTTATGGGCTGATGGTATTAGGGTGTATGATTCTTATAAAATGGAATATTTTCAACTGCATGTAGTGCTTCTATTCACTATAAATGACTTCCCAGCATATGGAAATTTGTCTGGATACAGTGTTAAAGGGCATAAATCATGTCCAATTTGCGAACAACAGACGTCATATTGTCAATTGCATCATGGGAGGAAAACAGTGTACATGGGTCATCGAAAGTTTTTGCCTATGGATCACCCTTATAGAAGACTAAAAAAGGCATTCAATGGCTCACAAGAATTTGATACTGCTCCAAAACCTTTATCCCTAGATTTGTATTTTGAGAGGGTGAAAAACCTTGATGTGACATTGGGAAAGACACAAAAATCTGGTAATGATAGACATATTTGGAAGAAAAGGTCAATATTTTTTGAGCTACCATATTGGAGGTATCATGAAGTCAAACATAATATTGATGTCATGCACGTGGAGAAGAATATCTGTGATTATTTGATCGGAACATTGCTAGATATTAAAGGAAAGACAAAAGATGGGTTGAATGCAAGGTTAGACCTACTATCAATGGGAATACGTTTGGAGTTAGCTCCCACTCCTAAAGGAAGACGAACATTTCTTCCCCCGGCTTGTCATACATTATCGAAGAGGGAGAAAAGTAGCTTCTGTCAGTGTCTTCATGATATCAAAGTGCCTCAAGGTTATTCTTCAAATGTAAAAAATTTTGTCTCATTGAAAGACTTGAAGTTGATAGGTATGAAATCACATGATTGTCACGTCATGATGCAACAAATTCTACCAGTTGCACTGCGTAGAATATTGCCCATCCGTGTCAGAAAGACTATAATGAGGTTGTGTTATTTTTTCAATTCAATTTGTAAGAAGGCGATTGATGTGAATGCTTTGAAAATTTTGGAAAAGGATGCAATTTTTATACTTTGTCATTTGGAAATGTATTTTCCTCCAACTTTTTTTGATATGATGGTGCATTTAATGATTCATCTGGTTCGAGAAATAAAGCTTTGTGGACCTGTATATCTTCGTTGGATGTATCCTTTTGAAAGGTATATGAAAATATTAAAGGGATATGTTAAAAATCCATATCGACCTGAAGCCTCCATTATTGAAAAGTATATTTCTGAGGAGGTAGCAGAGTTTTGTATGAGCTACTTGGCTACAGTGCAACACATAGGTTTGCCTCCATCTCGCCATGAACGGGTTAATAATGAGGGAAAGGGGATTCGTGGCTTGAAAGTCAAATCACTGTCAGCTGAACAGATGAAGAAGTTAGAATCATACATCTTGAATAACATAGCTGATGTTCAACCGTATATCACATTGCATATTAATGAGTTGAAACAATGTCATCCAAAGAAGAAAGAAATGTGGATTTTGAATGAGCACAACAAAACTTTTTTGCCATGGTTTAAAAAGACCTTGCTTGGTAGATCAGATGTATCAGAGACATTAAAATGGATAGTGGGTGGTCCATCTTTAAATGTGATAACATGGTCCGCTTATGACATTAATGGCTATACATTTCATACGAAAGCTCAGGACAACAGAAGTGCAGTTCAGAATAGTGGTGTATTGGTGCTTGCAGAAGCAATGCATTTTTCGAGTGCTAAGGACAGAAACCCAATTTCGGCATCAAGTGCATATTATGGAGTGATTGAAGACATATGGGAGGCTGATTACTTTAAAATTAAAGTTCCTGTTTTTAACTGTAAATGGTTTATCGGTAACAACAGTGTCAGACACGATGAATTTGGAATGACACTTGTTAATCTGAATAGATTGGAAGACACAACTGATTCTTTTATAATGGCAACACACGCCAAACAAATTTTCTATGTAGTAGATCAATCAGATATGCAGTGGGCTGTTGTTTTACAAGGGAAAAAACAATTTGTTGGTGAGGATGAATTTGATGAAGATGCTGATTTATGTGAGATCCCTACTTCCATGGAAAGATTAACAGAACATAATGATGAGTATGTTGAAGACATGGTTTGTGCCATAAGGAACGATCACGACGAAGGAATTTGAGAAAACAATCCAACTGTACATTCCTAAAATTACAGGTAACACATGTTTATTTCTTGTTTACATTTAGTTTTTTCATATAATGTTAGATATTGTAAATTTTTTACTTATTAAAACATGTATCAAACCAAAATGATAAAACAATAAAAACCGTAAAGAGGATAAGTCCTGGGCGCACCGGCTGGCCGGTGATGAGCCAGCGGCCAGCCGGTGGTCCAGACAGAGAGGAAGGCTCTCTGTCTGGTCCACCGGCCGGCCGGTGATGAGCCAGCAGCCAGCCGGTGGTCCAGACAGAGAGGAAGGCTCTCTGTCTGGTCCACCGGCCGACCAGTGACACCAGGCAGTGGGCAAGTCTACTGCCTGGGTCCTCCGGCTGGCCGGTGAGCTCACACCGGCTGACCGGTGGACTCAGTGAGTCCACTTTTCAGATTTTTGGGCCAACTCCTTGGCAACCTTTTGCCTATCAACAAAAACACTTGAAAACAAGTTAGAACACAATAAGAGTGATTGTGATCATTAAAATCCAAGAGAGAGGGGTACAACAGACTGTGTTTACCATGTTTATCATTGTTTAACATGCTTACCATATTACCAATGTTTATTATTATGTAATTTAGTACACTTTTCTATTTTCTGATTAAGTAGTATTACAATATTTGAATTTGTATATTTGTGAACTAATGTTTGTTTTTTTGATTTGAAGGAAAATGACAGATCAATCAGTTGATCAGCCACATGATTCTGGAGATGAGCATATTGGTCATACATCTGGGGAGGAACATTCACATGCTCCTATTACGAAAAAGAGTTCAAAGGTTGGTTAGCGTGGGTGAACACGTTTACCAAAATTATCACTTGCCCGTACGAAGGAGGAGAGGATAGTCGTGGAGTTTGATGATGATGATCTTCCTAGAGGTCCAAATGCTAAAGATTTTAAGGGTTTTGTAGCAACTCAGGCTAAGAGCAAAGTAAGCATTCTCTATGATGATTGGAGAAGTGTGGATAAGGCGATAATTTCTCAGCTGTGGGAGACCATTTTGGTAAGATCTTTTGCTATTGTTTGACTGTTCTTTAAATGTTTCTAGTATATATAATATTTTTAACCTCTTTTTTATCAGATGACATTTGATATTCCTAACACTGGAGGAGTCAGGAAGAAATGCTTATCGTTGGCTGCTAGGAGATGGAGAGATTTCAAATCAACCCTCTCATCTGATTTCATTTATGGTCATAGGAGTCATGAGAATCCATGTCGTATATATCCTTTTATAGATGAAGACACATGGAGACAATTTTTTGAAAGTAGAAGAAAAGAATCATTTTTGGTAAGGGCAATGTAAACTTTTATAAGCTTTCTTATATAAATGATCTTATTATTGTTTTGTTAATGATTACTTATTCTTAATTTACAGCAAACAAGGAAAGCTCATCAAGAGATCCAATCTAAAAATGTATACCCTCATAGTTTATCTCGGGGAGGGTATGCATTATTGGAAGAACAAATGATGACAGAAAAATTTCAACAACTAAGAGCTGAGTCTTCAAGCTCTGGAGAGGTGGCCCCTCCATCCCCTCCATCTAGACATGAGAAATGGAAAAGAGCTCGGAAGGGCAAAAAAGGACAATATCTTTCGGAAGAATCGAGACTCGTAGTTGAGAGGATTGTAAGATATCTATTTTATTTATTTAAGTTTACTATTTTCGTCATATATTTCCAATCATTATAGAAATGTTCAATTAATTATTACAGGACTCTCTTGAGGAGCAGAGTTCACAGGGGACATTTACACCATCTGGGAGGGAAGATATTTTATCTGTGGCATTGGGAAAGCCCGAACATCCTGGCCGTGTAAGAGGATATCCGGCAGGTGTATCGGTAAGAAAAGTGTCGCCACGTTCCTCAACTTCTAACGTTGAGGGAGTTTATAAAAAAAATAGAATCCTTGGAGGCTGAAGTCCATAATATTAATGCGACAATGGAGGACAAGATTAGAGCATCGGTGCAGTTTATGTTTGCAGACTTGCAAAGACAATTTCAGGGTGCAGCTCCCACTCCACCTCTCCCAGTAGCTCCCACTCCCCCACCTCAGCCTGCGGACCCCATTTTTGATCCTCCTCCTCCGCCGCAGCTACCTACTTATTGTGAGTTGTATTTTGATGATCCTCAACATGATATAGTTGCATATGGGATGGTATATTGTATAGGAGATACAGTTCATCATCAACAATTAGAGGTAGAGAATCAGAGGGTCACTGTACAGGATATTATAGATAGATCAACTCGGATACCATTACCTACAGATGAGGTGACGACAGTTGGACATAGTATCGGCCATTTTTTACTTTGGCCATCCAGACTTATTCGACTCATTACCATAGAGGTATGGATGTTATATCTTTTATTTTATATTTTTATTAATGTTTTATCATTTGAAAACTAATATATTTTTCAATTTATTTTTACAGGAATACTTCAAAGGTAAAGAAATACTGTATAGACAACAACAAAGACAGATAGCTATGACATCAGATGCAGATACTAGCAGTCTTGACAAGTTTTCAAGATATTAAAATTTGTTGGCGGATCATTATGACTTTACAATGGAAGCTCATGTCTGTGGACGTGAACTAAGTGTGGGGATTATGAAAACTGATATCATGGAGTTTGTCACTGGAGATAAGTTGGGAATCAACGTGGTGCAAATTTTTATCATGTAAGTCTTAACACTTTTTCCTTGTGTTATATTTATTAAAAATGTATACTTATGTCTGCTTTGTATTAGGTATCTGTATAAAATTTGTGAGAGGAATGAGCTGACAGATGTATATGGATTCGTGGACCCACAATTGATTTCCCCTGAAGCATGTGCATTGGATGAGGAACAAAGAATGATTTATATTGCTGATAGATTTGAAAAGAATGTAATCACACAGTGTTGGATGATGCCTTTTTGTGAGAGGTATGAAACACATCCCTCTCAAAGAGTTAATTATCTTTTAACATAAAAAACCACTAACGTTAAATTTCCTTTTATCAGGGATCATTGGATGTTAGGGGTTTTTTGCCCTAGGGAGAAAGCACTTTATTGGATATGCTCTCTCTATGATGATGTGCGAGAAAGTTTTAAGAATATATTGGAAACGTAAGTTTCAATTTCACAATAGTTTTATATATTATAATGAATTTTAAATTTACCCCATTCGTATTATTTTCTAACAGGGCATGGGTCCACTTTCGAAAAAGCGCAAAGAAAAGGAATTTCAAGATCAAATATGTACATGCGAAGGTAAATATCCATTTATAATTTGTACATTTTGATTTATTACATAAAAATAATATATTGAATTTACACTCATTCAAACAAAAATGTCATGAGAAACAAGGCATCATCAAATGCGGATATTACATGTTAAGATTTATGTATGAAATAATAACAACTGGGACAGTTCTGAGTTTTGACCTGGTAAGATTTCCTCTTTCTCATAATATTTCAATTTGATTTATTCATTATACACGTTGACTACTATCCTTTTCCTTTGTAGCTTTTTGATGACCCTCAACCCTTTACTGCTGAAGATATCAAACACTTACAAGTGGAGTGGTCAAATTATTTTACAGGTTTGATTGACTTTTAGTTGTTTGTAATGTAAAATGTAATTTTGAATATTGTCAATGTAATTGTGTATTTCGTAGTCGTTTAGGTTGGATTTAGTTTTTTTTGAAGTTGACAGTGTAAGTTTTGAATGTTATATAAGTGAATGTTTAATTTTTCTCTACTTCTTGTTTTGGTCTACTGTTGATGGTTTTTCTGGTCTGGATTTTGGTATGGGGGGAGAGGTTCCAAGGGGGTGGGTGGGTGTTTGGGGGGTGTCCAAGGGATATGGGAGGGGTGTCCAAGGTGTGTTTGGGGCTGTCCTAGGGGTCGGGGGGGGGGGGGGGGTGTAAATGAGGGTGGGGGGGTGTCCAAGGGGTGGGGGGTGTCCAAGGGATATGGGAGGGGTGTCCAAGGTGTGTTTGGGGCTGTCCAAGGGGTCGGTTGGGTGTAAATGAGGGTGGGGGGGGGGGTGCTGTCCAAGGGGTGGGGGGGTGTACAAGTGGTGGGGGGTGTCCAAGGGATATAGGAGGGGTGTCCAAGGGGTGTTTGGGGCTGTCCAAGGGGATGGGGGGGTTTCCAAGGGGTCGGGGGGGGGGGGGGGTGTCCAGGGGGTGGGGGGCTATCCAAGGGGTGGGGGGGTGTCCAAGGGGTGGGGGGGTGTCCAAGGGATATGGGAGGGGTGTCCAAGGGGTGTTTGGGGCTGTCCTAGTGTTCAGGGGGTGTAAATGAGGGTGGGGGGGCTGTCGAAGGGGTGGGGGGGTGTCCAAGGGGTGGGGGGGGGGTGTCCAAGGGATATGGGAGTGGTGTCCAAGGTGTCTGGGAGTTCTGTCCAAGGGGCCGGTTGGGTGTAAATGAGGGTGGGGGGGCTTTCCAAGGGGTGGGGGGTGTCCAAGGGGTGGGGGGTGGGTGTCCAAGGGATATGGGAGGGGTGTCCAAGGGGTGTTTGGGGCTGTCCAAGGGCTCGGGGGGGGGGGGGGTGTCCAGGGGTCGGGGGGGGGGTGTCCAAGGGGTCTGGGAGGGATGTCAAGGTGTGGGGAGGTGTCCAATGGGTGTTTGAGGATGTACTAGGGATCTTGGGGGTGTAAATGAGGGTGGGGGGGGGGGTGTCCAAGGGGTGGGGGGGGGTGTCCAAGGGGTGGGGGGTGTCCAAGGGATATGGGAGGGGTGTCCAATGGGTGTTTGAGGCTGTACTAGGGGTCGTGGGGGTGTAAATGAGGGTGGGGGGGCTGTCCAAGGGGTGGGGGGGTGTCCAAGGGTTGTGGTGGGGCTCCAATGTGGTGGGGGAGGGCTGGCCAGGTTGTTAGGTGGGTATAGATGAGGGTGGGGTTCAGTTGGGGCTTGGGGGAGGGCTGGCATGGTTATTTTTGTTGTTTGGTTTCTGGTTGCTTTTTGGTGAGAGCAGTGCAATTATTTTTAAAAAAAAATATCGCTTTCACGTCGGTTATTTTATAACCGACATGGTAAATAAATCGGTAGGGGTTTATCACGTCGGTTTTTTCGAGAACCGACGTGATAAACCGTTCCCGGGCCTTTTATCACGTCGGTTCTTAATATAACCGACGTGCTAAAAGGCCTGGGAATCGATTTACCACGTCGGTTATTGGATAACTGACGTACTAAAACGTTTCCCAGGCCTTTTTATCACGTCGGTTATTTAAGAAACCGACGTGATAATAGGCCCGGGGAAGGGTTAATCACGTCGGTTATGTCATAACCGACGTGATAAACGATATCCCAGGTGTTTTATCACGTCGGTTTAGAAATAACCGACGTGATAAACCCCCCCGCGCATATTTAGCACGTCGGTTATTATATAACCGACGTGCTAAACCCCCCACCCGCGGTTTATCACGACGGTTATATAATAACCGCCGTTATAAATCCCCATCCCCCATCATTTTTCACGTCAGTTATTAATGAACCGACATGATAAACACCGTGATGTTAGGGATGTTACGTCGGGTTTTAAATAACTGACGTAAAAAACGTTATTTATAACGTCGTCCGTATTAACGTCGCCTAAAAACCGACGTAAATAATGAACAATAACCGACGTAAAAAATGTTTTCTGCACTAGTGTGTCCCGGTATAGTTATAAGTTTCTCAACACCAGTGGAAACATCATTATCCTTCATAGGAGGGAAATCCCCACATGGGATATGTGTGTTCATGTGGTTCTCATTCCTTCCACTAGGCTCCATTTCTAAATAATGGAATACATTAGATTAGGTTATAAATCATAATGTATAATATCAACTCGAAAAAACTTAACATAAATTGAAATCCTATACATAGCTAATCTAATAATCATAAACATGGTTTCTTTGAGAAAAAATTTACTTTTAAATCCCTCATAATGTATTATAAAGAAAATATAAATTATTCTAATTATATCCCCCAAGAGTGTAAAAACATGTGTGTAGTAAGGCCCATTTTTCTGTATCGGGTTGTGATAATGGGGTCTCGGTGACAGCACAGACACCCCGCCTTAACATGGCCGTCAGGTCCTGGCTCGCCAGGTACCACCAGTTGCCCCGCAGACACGTGGTCCCAACCCTGGGGCCCACCCACATTCCCAAACTGGTCATCTGACTAATGACAGTTCCCACAGGTCAAAAGATGTTCTTTCTAGTGTGCTTTGTCCTCACTCACACACACCCTGGGCCAGAAGGTCACCCACCCTGATCACTACTCCAGACCAAGCATGCTTAATTGTGAAGTTATAATCAGGCATGCTCTCGAAAAGGAAGGTGCACCTTATTGACACGAGTCATATCATTTAGTCATTTAACCCTTTACCATTTGGGGGTGTTACAATCACCCCCCTTTAGAGCACAACGTCCTTGTTGTGGGCCCTACATCTCAACCCAAGCAGTGCACTGCACTTAAGGATGGCTACAACCTCTGATACCAAATGTAACAACTGGGTCCTGATGACAGCACCGACACCCCACCTTAACATGGCCGTTGGGTACTGACCCGCCAGGTACCACCAGTTGCCCTGCAAACACGTAGTCCCTACCTTAGGGCCCACCCACATGCCCTAACGGGTCATCTGACTAATGACAGTCCCCACAGGACAACACATGTCCTTTCTAGTGTGCTTTGTCCTCACTCACACACAGCCTGCGAAACTTCCCAGAAGGTCACCCATCTTGATCACTACTTTAGGCCAAGCACGCTTAACTATGAAGTTCTAATCAGGTAGGCTCCTGAAAAGGAAGGTGCACCTTGTTGACACGAGTCATATCATTTAGTCTAGTACCAACAGTTGCCCCACAGACACGTGGTCCCCACCTTGGGGCCCACCCATATGCCTGAATGGACCATCTGAATAATGAGAGTCCCCATAGGCCAACACATGTTCTTTACTGTGTGCTTTGTCCTCACTCAAACACACCCTGAGAAACTTCCCAGAAGGTCACCCATCCTGATCACTACTCTAGGTCAAGCACGCTTAACTGTGAAGTTCTAATCAGGTAGGCTCCCGAAAAGGAAGGTGCACCTTGTTAACATGAGTCATATCATTTAGTCAGGTACCACCAGTTGCCCCGCAGACACGTGGTCCCCACCATAGGGCCCACCCATATGTTCGAACGAGTCATCTGACTAATGACAGTCCCCACAGGTCAACACATGTCCTTTCCAACTTGCTTTGTCCTCACTCACACACACCCTCAGAAACTTCCCAGAAGGTCACCCATCCTGATCACTAATTCAGACCAAGCACGCTTAACTGTGAAGTTCTAATCAGGTAGGCTCTCTAAAAGGAAGATTCACCTTGTTAACATGAGTCATATCATTTAGTCAGGTACCACCAGTTGCCCTGCAGACACGTGGTCCCCACCCTGGGGCCCACCCACATGCTCGAACGGGTCATCTGACTAATGACAGTCCCCACAGACCAACACATGTCCTTTCCAACTTGCTTTGTCCTCACTCACAGACACCCTAGGAAACTTCCCAAAAGGTCACCCATCTTGATCACTACTCTAGGTCAAGCACGCTTAACTATGAAGTTCCAACCAGGTATGCTTCTGAAAAGGAAGGTGCACCTTATTGACATGAGTTATATCATTTAGTCATTTAACCCATTATCATTTGGGGGTGTTACAGAGGTTACCCTGAGTTAAGCCCAGAACACCTTGTCAGAGTTATTACTCCTAAGTACATTTGTGTCAGAACCATATCCACTGATAGTATCTAGACATGGATGTATTGTTAGTAATATCCACATAATCTCTTGCCAAAATTCTAGGATTTTCTTATATTCTTATCCTCAAATTCAACCTTAGAGATTTCCCTCCTAATCTACATTTTCTATATCTAGTTTCCAAGTTTTCTACTAAACTTCCTCTGATACCAACTGTAAAGACTCGACCCCAGCTGCCCAGAGTCGATGCATTATTTTATTACATTGGCATATTACAAAGGAAGACACATCCCAAAGACTGAATAGTTTATTAAGTTTGAAAAACAAGACACATACATAAGTTCAACATTACAACTTGAAATGAAATAAAACATATAAATT
This sequence comes from Viscum album, assembly GCA_963277665.1. Classification (NCBI taxonomy): domain Eukaryota; kingdom Viridiplantae; phylum Streptophyta; class Magnoliopsida; order Santalales; family Viscaceae; genus Viscum; species Viscum album. The sequence goes on along the minus strand of OY728160.1, from coordinate 123,824,055 downwards.
CCATTAGAAACATCTACAACCCCTAGATTATCCTTGAAAGTCATTCATAATATACTTATTTGCATCCTGGGGAAAAATAAAACATAAGAAAGGCGTGATCTCAGATGCTCAATAAGGGTGAGTAATACAATAGAAGTAATCATAAACATAAACACTAGTCATGGTTAGAAACTAAAAATACATGCCTTTAAACATACACTTGAGCATAATATGGTAGGAATGATAGCTGAATAAATAATTCCATAATAAAAAATAACCATGGATATTATACTAGTCAAATAATTAAATGTACTAACACTTGTTTCATAATGATGGAATGCATAATGCAGGACATCATAACCATTCTGCCAAGGCCTCGTGCTAAGCCCATATATAAATAGGTAAAAACCCAAACTAGTTTGTCTCATGAGACCTAACGATGCACTGAGGGGATATAAAGGGCCTCACACGACACTTACTAAGTATAATTCATTCTTCATATGAAAGTGGTGAAACATAAACAACATATACATTCATATTGAAACTAACATATAAAATGTAAATCACATTCCCCAAACATTAAACATAACACTAACCATTTAGAGTAATATGGTGAAAGGTTTCAAGATAGCACTTCCATAGTCAAACTAATAATAAAAATTAAATAAAACATGGTAGATGATATCATAAAAAATTAATCCCAATTAAACATAAGAATCATCAAGAGTGTTGAAATATATTAAAACAATCTTATAAAATCATCGTGTGATTCTTGATAGAAATACTCTTTTACTTTGAAAAGAAGAGTTCTTTTGGAAAAATATTTGTATAAAACCACACGTGAATTAAGGTAGTTTTTTCAAAATAAAATCAGTGATTTTATAAAAATAATGTTGTCTTAAAACAGATTATAGAGTGCAATTTAAAATAGGCAAGAGTACAAGAAGTTCCTTTGAAACATGCTTGTTTATTAGGAAGATTTTTTTGAAAGATCCTTTTAAAACATGAAATTCCCAATAAAATAAAGAAGGATTATGATTGGTACATATATATAGAATATTCTCACATAATTTATGAGGACTAAATAATAATAATTAATAATTTCATTCAGTTAAGTAGAGAATAAGAGTAACCCAAATAAAAATGGAGGTTCGGTTAGAAAACCATTACTTTATGACCGAATATGTTATGCACTTGAACTTAAGGCCCTGGAATATCAAATTAGACTCATTAATAATTTAATTGAAAACCTATTATAAAATTATATAATTTATTTCAATTTTATTAAGTTCATTTACAGACTTTTGATAAGTTATAAGATTGAATTCTGTCGTTCCAGAGTGTTCGTTTCTTGATATTCATGACCAGTTCACATGATTATAAGTATAGAAGATCATGTGAAATGGATATAATTTTCCAAGATTGAATTTATATATTATTAATGAACATAAAAAAGTTTAAATGGTTATATATATCATTTGGTTACATGGTATGAGGATGAATTATTATATAATTCATTTAGTGATGATCGTTTAGATTTTTACGGCGGTTTTTCGATCACAACAAACTGGTTTTGTTCTATTATTTAGTATCATGTAAAAATGATGGATCCAAAATAATTACATAATATATAATAAATATTTTATATTGTGGTTCAACCATAAAAATGGTTTCATGACCAGCCTTGAAGGATAAATTGAAGAACGAAAGTTCTTCATCCACGAAGGTTGTAAATTGGCACCCCTCGGATGATGATTTTGTTTTTTAAAATAAAAGGGAGAGAGTAAGGATATTGATGATGTATATTCCATTAACATGATATAATTATAGTATATATATGATAATAGAGTTATCATGATCATTTGGACATAGTGTAACGACCCAAAGTTTCATTAATGGAAATCCCTCTTGATCTAATTAAATGTCTCTTTATGTTTATATAAAATGTCAACTTCATTGGTTTTATGTTAAGAATTTTGACCATTGCTAATATAGCCATTGAACAGTGATCAAATGATTAGTATAAATATAGGGACTTAAAAAACCAAATTTACTCATACAAAAGAAGCGATGGCCTCATCCAGTAGAATTGCTCTATACAAAGCCCATTTGTCAGAGTTCGAAAAAGAGGCGGTGTCCTTGGGCTTCACTCTTGACCAAGCCCAAGCTCAGCTTCATCATGTCAAGCTTTAATGAGACCGTCTACAGGAAAAGTGGAAGTTGATAGAAATTACCACTCGAGAGATGTTATCCGAGCCACCCTAAGAGTCTGTCACCATCGCACACCTTACCCTTAGGTCTTATGCGGCTGTTTTAAGGGGTTATATAAAAAATAAATAGTACTATGTTCATGTACATTATTTTTTGTACATAATAATGACTATACTTTCTTGTCATTATTGATACATTGTAAATAGTTTTTAAAGTACAAATAATGTTTTTAGTTATTATTTAATTAAGAATTCTATTTTATTAAATTAAGGTATTTTTGAATTAAATAATATTTTAATAAAATATTATTACTATTATTAAATTAATTTTTATTAAATATAAATGATCTTATAATTTTATGAATGCAATTGTAATTTTTATTAAGGTTTGAAAGCCATTTCTGTCAAAACCCATGAATTTTCGATAAATGTCGGTTTTTATTTTAAAAGTGAAAATTAACATATTTAGAAAATTATTTAGATAAAATAAATGTTATTTCTAGAATCAGGACTTCAAAATTATCCAACGGTGAATTTTTCATAATTTTCTGAGACAGTCAAATTTTCGGGTAAAAATTAAATACCGTTTAAATATATAATGTGTTTTATGACATCATAATGACCCAATAGTGATGTAATAAAATACTATAATCTTTATGTTCGGCCAATATATGTTTTATCATTAAAATAATGTGATTTTGGGTTTGTTTGACTTACTTTTCAAAGCATTAATGGACCCCTCAAGACTTATTAAAAACCTTGTCTTTTTAAATTAATTTCCATGGGAGTATGACTCACCTCCACATAAGCAACCCTATTATTTTAAGAAGTTAGGACTTTGGCCTTATAATATATTTTTTTCCTCTTCCCTTTTCCAAAAACCATGGTCAAAAACCATGGGATGGTTTGTGGTTTGGATTAACTTAATGTAAGGGAACCTAAACCTAAATAATAAAGAATTCCCTCACCTTTCCTATATAAACCCACCCAATATCCCACTTCCTCCTCACTCAAAGCCTTTTGAGTTCATCCAAACTCTTCCCTAATCTCTCTATAATCCTCCCAAGGTGCCCCAAGCTCCCAAGAAGCCTCTCACAAGCCTCTCTCTAGCCTTTGGAAGCACACTTCCAAGTAAGGGTTTTTCTTCCTTTCTCATTTTTTGTCCAATTTTCTTTAAGTTGTTTTGACCTTTTAATTTCAATTATGAATGTTGGGATATAGTTTCTCACCTCCCTAATACTACCATCTTCATGTTTGAATGATGGGAGACCCCTTTCTCTCTCATTAAATTCCTCCCATGTACACCCGTTACTATGCCGAAATTCCAAAAGGAACTTCTCCCTCCTCATTTACATTCAAGCAATAATTTTGTATCATGAACATAAATTACATTACAATTGTTGGGACATGTATCTATATGACCTACTTACTGTCCATTACATGTAAATATGATGAGGAACCCCCTTTCTCTCTCATCAACCTTTTTTATGAATTCTTATGTCACGTCATTACACTGCCGAAATTGCACTGATTTTCTAAGCCAATGCCATTGTGTAGTGAATACCATGCTTATTTCTCCATCAAGGGTATTCACCTTTATGCAAATTTACTTATTGATTATAAAGTTTCATGTATGAATTCTACATTCCTTTATCGTGTAATAAATGATTATGTTTTATGAATCCATGTTTTATGATCCATGTGGCACACTTATGCGTGAAATGAAATGTTTAAGAAGGGTGTGCCCTTATAGCGCTCCAATGCATTGGGTAAAGTATAGTATCATGATACGTCATGTGCAATGAGTGTTGACTCATGCTAATTTAAGTGAAACTAGGGTTTACACGTGCTTCATGTGCAATGAGTATTTACTTATGCTCCATGTGCAATGAGCCTTGGCTCACGCTAATTCCATGTTAAGTGTTGTTGCCACATTTCCATGTTTTGATTATCATACTTTATCATTCCTTTATGTTCATGTTTCTATTATTCTCTATTGATATGCCTATTTCCTAACATGTATTGTACTCCTCATGTTATTCCATGTATACTCCCTTACTGGGCTTTATAGCTCACCCTTTTCTTATGCATGTCCTCAGGTTATCCCATGCAATGCTAAGTACGAGGGAATGTAGTGGTCATGTAAAGGAAGTTTTCAATAAAGATGTTGTATTTAATATTTCAAGTTTTTATGTAATGATCCGAATCCCCAAAGACACTAAACCTCTCAATCTTCTTTGTTTTATCAAGTTAAGTTTTATGTAATAAATCATGTTTAAGTTGTGATAAAAAGTAGGGTTGTCATAGTTGGTATCAGAGGATAGTTTTAGTTATTTTTGGGATTAGGATTAGAAAACCCTAGTAAAGACTTAGAGACAAGACTAAGTGCAATATAAACATCCCTATGTTTTGGTGAGTATTGAGTAAGTGGTTTATCAAGCAAATACATCCCTGTCTGGATATGAGCAGGTAGAGGCAGCTCTGGCACAGATTTATCCTAGGGGTAAAACCCGAAAACACTGCTTTGAGAAAGACTCAAAAGAGAACTGGTGCATGACAACAGGCCTTGCTGCACTCTTGGTTACGACACTCCTGGGGGATATGTTTTGATAAATTCACAAGCTTAGTATGAACCCTTATTAAGGGAATTAAAAAAAATTCCCCTAAGAATGTATGTTTGAAAGTAGATCATGAAAAGCCTATATTGAAGCCTATAGACTCATGAGTTAAGGAAATAAAATTTTATTTACAAGTCATCAACTTTTGTCTTTGGATTACCCTTTATGTGTTACCCCTAACTTTTATTTTATTCCAGCCAATGGCCGGTAATAGGAGGACTCAGGATAACAACCGATGTGAAGATCAGTGTGATGACTATACTAATGAGATTCCCAATCTAATGGGAGCAGGAATCACGAACTTTGTTACGCTTATCTCTCAGATATGTAAAGTTTTGAATAGAAACACGGGTCAAGAGGAACGTTCAACCCCCCTAAGAAAGAACAAATCTCTATCGAGAGCTTCATGAGACAAAGGCCTCCTACTTTTAGTGGATTATCCGATCCCACGATCGCTGAACAATGGATTAACTCCATTGAAAAGATCTTCTCCATCCTTCAATGTTCTGAACAAGAGAAGTTTCTACTGGAACTTATCGTATGGAGGGTGAATCTGATCAATGGTGGACGTTGATAACAAATACGAAGCCTGAGGAGGAGATCGAGGTGTTGGAATGGAAGGATTTCTGGAAGATGTTTTTTGATAAATATTTTCCGTGCACCCTCTGGCTTAAGATGGAAAGGGACTTACTTTCCCTCAAGCAAAAATATGAAGAATATGTTGGAGTGTACGAGGAAAACTTCACAAGGATTGTACGATATGCTTCCGGATTTGTCATTACCCCCAAATTCAAGGTTGACCGCTTCTTTGGTGGGCTGAAGCCTAGCCTGTGGAAATCATTAGCTATACGTGACTTTGACAGCTATGAGGAAATTGTCTGATGTGCCCTCAAGGTTGAAATGGAGATCGGAGAATCACAGGGGTATCATGGGGATAAGAAGCGTAAGATGGACTTCAATTCTAGTGGTCTGATGGATAAATCCAACGGTGCTAAGAAGATCTAGCACCCCACTTACCAAAAGTGTGGAAATAAGCACCCTTGAAATTTTTGTAAGGGGATGAGGAAATGCTTCAGGTGTGGAAGAGAAGAGCACCTAGCTGTTAACTGTCGGTAAGAAAGACCTGCGACTGTGACAGAGGAGAGGAATGCTCTGTTCGAACCTCAACGCATTTTTCAATGCTACAAATGCAAAGAACCGAGTCATTTTTTAAATCAGTGCCCTAATCCAAGGGTTTTCAGAGGCAACCAACAACCTCCAAGGTAGCAAGGAAGAGATTTTGACATCACTTCTACCGAAGTGAACCCCGACAACGAAGTGGTGACAGGTATGCTAGTTATTCATTCAAGAATAGTGAACGTACTTTTTGATTCAGGTTCTACGCATTCTTTTATATCTCAAAAGTTTAGTAGAACAATCCCAACACCACTATAAATCATGGAAGTGAAGATGTTGGTGAGTACGAAAAATGGGGAAATTATTGCATCCCATGAATATAAGTCCTCCCCTGTTATAAATAGTGGACTGAATTTCCTGGTGAACCTTTTCATACTCCCTCTAGTGGAATTTGATGCAATTCTTGGCATGGATTGACTTTCCTTATATAGAGCCAACATAAATTTCCGAGAGAGGGAAATCACTCTCCATATGGAGAATCGACCCCCAATTCTTTACAAGTGTAAGGATGAAGATGAATCTCCTTTAGCTCCATCATCTCAAGCATGGATATTACTGCCCTATGAGTACACGTATCTAACTCAGATGATTGAGTCCAAGGAAGAAACCATCCTTGAAGAAATGCCTATTGTGAGGGAATTCACTGAAGTGTTTCTCGAGGAACTGTCTGGTCTTCCACCTAGAAGAGATGTTGAATTCTCAATTGAAATTATACCTGGGGCTTTACCAATATCCAAGACTCCATATAGAATGGCTATTATAGAGCTTGAAGTGCTGAAGAAACAACTACAGGAGAATCTGGATAAAGGGTTTATACGCCCAAGTGCTTCACCATGGAGTGCACCAGTCCTCTTCGTCAAGAAGAAGGATAGGTCAATGCATCTTTGTATCGATTATCATGAACTTAACAAAATGACAATAAAGAACAAGTATCCTCTCCCAAGAATTGATGACTTGTTCAATCAGCTGCGTGGAGCATAATACTTCTCCAAGGTGGACTTGCGGTCGGGATATTATCAAGTAAGGGTGAAGAAGGAAGATATCCCCAAGACTGCTTTTCACACAAGATACGAGCACTATGAATTCATAGTAATTCCTTTCAGAATCACTAATTCTCCAGCAATCTTCATGGAATTAATGAATAGAATCTTTAGAGATTACCTAGACAAATTTGTGGTAGTATTTATAGATGATATTCTAATATACTACAAAACCAAGAAGGATCATGAGGAGCATTTAAGAACTGTACTAGAGACTTTACGCAAGGAGAAGATCTATGAAAAGTATAGCAAGTGTGAGTTCTGGTTAAAGTAGGTCTCATTCTTGGGCCATATCATCACAAGTAATGGGATATCTGTGGATCCCTCCAAAACAGATGCAATTGAGGGATGACTGAGGCCAACATTGATAACGAATATCCGTAGCTTCTTGGGGTTAGCTAGATATTATCGATGATTTGTGAGAAATTTCTCACGATTATCCAACCCTCTTACCAAGCTAACTCGAAAGAGAGTAAAGTTTTCTTGGAGTGATGAATGTGAAGAAAGCTTCAAGGAGTTGAAAAGGAGGCTTATCACTGTGCTCGTGCTCACTTTACCCACAAGTGGAGAAATTTTTGTGGTATTCAGTGATGCTTCGAAGAAGGTCTTAGGCTGTGTGCTGATGCAGAATGATAAAGTGATATCCTAAACCTCAAGGAAATTGAAAATCCATGAGCGAAACTATCCAACACATGATCTGGAGTTGGTGGCGGTGATCTTTGCCTTGAAAATCTGGCGGCATTATCTCTATGGAGAGAAATGTGAGATATATACTGACCACAAGAGTCTTAAATATATATTCACAAAGAAAGAGATTAATATTCACTAGAGAAGATGGATAGAGATCATAAAGGATTATGACTATTTAATTCATTACCACCCTGGGAAAGTGAACAAGGTGGAAGATGCCCTAAGTAAAAAGGACCAAGCGATTCTATCAATGATGAGAATTGAGAAGGATCCAATCTTCTTAGACTTGATGAAGATGGACATGGGAATCATAAGGAAGGGAACATTATCAATCCTTTCACAAATGATTTCTCAACCATCTCTTTTTGAAAGGTTAAAGGATGCTCAAAAGGATGATGTGGGAATTCAGGAGAAAGTGGAAGCTATCAAAAAAGGGAAATCCTCGGAGTTTAATGTTAATGAAGAAGGAATTGTGCGATTTGGGAAAAGACTATGTGTTCCATCGAGTCCGGAGCTGAAGAAGGAACTTTTGGATGGTGCACATAGTTCAAATTTCTCTATTCACCCAGGGAGCACAAAGATGTATCGAGATCTCCAAGAAAAATTTTGGTGGGATAATATGAAGAAAGAGATCGCTGAATATACATCAAAGTGTCTGGTGTGCCAGTAAGTGAAGGCAGAGAGGCAGAAGTCTAAGGGGATGATGCAACCATTGCCCATACCAGAATGGAAATGGGAGAACATCACCATGGACTTTGTCACCGGACTTCTAAGGACATCCAAAGGCAACAATGCAATCTGGGTTGTTATGGATCATCTTACAAAGACTGCGCACTTCATTACTATTTGGGAGGATTTCTCCTTGGATATAATGGGACAGATATATATCATGGAAGTGGTAAGGTTGCATGGAATACCACTATCTATTATGTCTGACTGAGATCCAAGATTCACCTCTAAGTTTTGGAAGAGTATTCAACATGCTCTGAATACTAAACTGAACTTCAGTACGACCTATCATCCTCAAACTGATGGCCAATCTGAGCGGACTATCCAAACACTTGAGGACATGTTGAGATCATGCTCAATGGACTTTAAAGGAAGATGGGATCAACATCTTCCTCTGGTTGAGTTCTCTTATAATAACATTTTCCACCCGATCATCAAAATGGAACCATATGAAGCCCTGTATGGGAAAAGGTGCAGAACACCAGCATGTTGGGATGAGGTCGGTGAACGTAAGCTGCTTAGACAAAAAATGGTCGAAGAAATGGTGGAGAAGGTGAAAACCATTCAACAGCATATCAAGGCATCCCAGAGTCGACAAAAGAGTTATGAAGATAACCTTCAATGAGACCTTGATTTTAAAGTTGGAGACATGGTGTTTCCATGCATATCTCCATGGAAGAAGGTCATGAGGTTTGTAAAGAAAGGGAAGTTAAGTCCAAGGTACATCAGCCCCTTCGAGATTCTTGATCGTGTTGGGGCTGTGGCCTATCGACTAGCACTTCCACCTACTACGGCCAAAGTACATGATGTCCTCCATGTATCCCTCTTAAGGAATTACATACCAGACCCTTCACATGTACTCTCTTCTGAGGTGGTACAATTGGAAGATGATCTTTCTTATGAGGAGCAACTAGTGAAGATCTTAGATCATAGAGAAAAAGTTCTACGAAATAAGACAATTCCCCTCGTCAAGGTGTTTTGGAGAAACCACAAGTTTGAAGAAGCAACTTGGGAATCAGAGGAAATGATGAAGCTAAGTTACCCACATCTGTTTTAGTGTGGGAAAAGGAAAATTTCGGGGGTAAAATTTCTTAAGGGGGGAATATTGTAACGACCCAAAGTTTAATTAATGGAAATCCCCCTTAATCTAATTAAATTTCTCTTTATGTTTATATAAAATGTCAACTTAATTGGTTTTATGTTAAGAATTTTGAATTTTTCTAATATAACTGTTGAACAGTGATCACAAGATTAGTATAAATATAGAGCCTTAACAAATCCAAATTTACTCAGACAAAAGAAGCGATGGACTCATCCAGTAGAATTGCTCCATAAAAAGCCCATTTTTCAGAGCTCAGAAAAGATGTTGTGTCCTTGGGATTCTCTCTTGACCAAGACCAAGCTGAGATTCATCATGTCAAGCTCGAACGAGACCGTCTACGGGAAAAGTGGAAGTTGATAGAAATTACCACTCGAGCGATGTTATCCGAGCCACCCCAAGAGTCTGTCACCATCGCACACCTTACCCGTAGGTCTTATGTGGTTGTTTTAAGGGGTTATGTATCAAATAAATAGTACTATGTTCATGTACATTATTTTTTGTACATAACAATGAATATACTTTCTTGTCATTATTGATACATTGTAAATAGTTTTTAAAGTACAAATAATGTTTTTAGTTATTATTTAATTAAGAATTATATTTTATTAAATTAAGGTATTTTTGAATTAAATAATATTTTAATAAAATATTATTATTATTAAATTAATTTTTATTAAATATAAATGATCTTATAATTTTATGAATGCAATTGTAATTTTTATTAAGGTTTGAAAGCCATTTCTGTCAAAACCCGTGAATTTTCGATAAATGTTAGTTTTTATTTTAAAAGTAAAAATTAACATATTTTGAAAATTATTTAGATAAAATAAATATTATTTCTAGAATCATAACTTCGAAGTTATCCAACGATGAATTTTTTATAATTTTCTGAGACAGTCAAATTTTTGGGTAAAAATTAAATACCGTTTAAATATATAATGTATTTTATGACATCATAATGACCCAATAGTGATGTAATAAAATACTATAATCTTTATGTTTGGACAATATATGTTTTACCATTAAAATAATGTTATTTTGGGTTTTTTTGACTTACTTTTCAAAGCATTAATGGACCCCTCAAGACTTATTAAACACCTTGTCTTTTTAAATTAATTTCTATGGGAGTATGACTCACCTCCACATAAGCAACCCTATTATTTTAAGAAGTTCGGACTTTGGCCTTATAAAATATTTTTTTCCTCTTCCCTTTTCCAAAAACCATGGGCAAAAACCATGGGATGGTTTGTGGTTTGGATTAATTTAATGTAAGGGGACCCAAACCTAAATAATAAAGAATCCCCTCACATTTCCTATATAAACCCACCCAAGATCCCACTTCCTCCTCACTAAAAGCCTTTGTAGTTCATCCAACCTCTACCCTACTCTCTATATAATCCTCCCAAGGTGCCCCAAGCTCCCAAGAAGCCTCTCACAATCCTATCTCTAGCCTTTGGAAGCACACTTCCAAGTAAGGGTTTTTCTTCCTTTCTCATTTTGTCCAATTTTCTTTAAGTTGTTTTGCCCTTTTAATTTCAATTATGAATGTTGGGGTATGGTTTTGAACCTCCATCATACTACCCTATTAATGTTTGAATGACGGGAGACCCATTTATCTCTCATTAAATGCCTCCCATGTACACCCGTTACTATGCTGAAATTCCGAAAGGAACTTCTCCCTCCTCATTTACATTCAAGCAATACTTTTATATCATGAACTTAAATTCCATTAAAATTGTTGGGACATGTATCTATATGGCCTATTTACTGTCCATTACATGTAAATATGATGAGGAACCCCCTTTCTCTCTCATCAACCTTTTTTATGAATTCTTATGTCACGCCGTTACGCTGCCGAAATTGCACCGATTTTCTAAGCCAATGCCATTTTGTAGTGAATACCATTCCCATTTCTCCATCAAGGGTATTCAACTTAATGCAAATTTTCTTATTGATTATAAAGTTTCATGTATGAATTCCACATTCCTTTATAGTGTAATAAATGATTATGTTTTATGAATCCATATTTTATGATCCATGTGGCACACTTATGCGTGAAATGAAATGTTTAAGAAGGGTGTGCCCTTATAGTGCTCCAATGCATTGGGTAAAGTATAGTATCATGATACGTCATGTGCAATGAGTGTTGACTCATGATAATTCAAGTGCAACGAGGGTTTACTCGTGCTTCATGTGCAATGAGGATTTACTCATGCTCCATGTGCAATGAGCCTTGGCTCATGCTAATTCAATGTTAAGTGTTATTGCCACATTTCCATGTTTTGATTATCATGCTTTATCATGCCTTTATGTTCATGTTTCTCTTATGATCTATTGATATGCCTATTTCCTAACATGTTTTGTACTCCTCATGTTATTCCATGTGTACTCCCTTATTGGGCTTTATAGCTCACCCTTTTCTTATTCATCTCCTTAGGTTATCCCATGCAATGCTAAGTACGAGGGAATGTAGTGGTCATGTAAAGAAAGTTTTCAATAAAGATGTTGTATTTCATGTTTCAAGTTTTTATGTAATGATCCTAAGCCCCAAAGACACTAAACCTCTCGATCTTCTTTGTTGTATCAAGTTAAGTTTTATGTAATAAATCATGTTTATGTTGTAATAAAAAGCAGGGTTGTCATACATAGAGGATGATGAGATAATAATAAATAAAGAAGGAACTTGAAAAGAAAATAAAAGGAAATGGAAGAGGATTTTACCTCTTGGATACTCCTCCTTGAGAATCTCCTAAAGTGGATTGATTTTGTTCTTTTGGAAAGACCAAGAGCTCTTGGACGTGGGTAGAGGATAAATAAAAGTATTTGGGCAGAACTTTGACAAGATTAAAGTCTTAGAGATGTGAGGAGAAGAGGGAGTGAGGTGTAATTTTTATAGTGGAAGAGAGGGGTGATTTTTGAATATCTTATTCATTATTTTATTATTTTGCTCAAGATAAGAAATAGTGTTGCTTATTGTGACAAAAAATAGTAATAAGTGCATGTGAGTTTTAAATAATGGTTTATTACATCATTCATGATGCGAGGAATAGTGTATTTATCTTATAATGTATTTATACCACAAATTATCGTATTTTACTATTCACAAAATTCAAGTATTTCAGAAAAATCCCAAAAAATCACCACAACCATTTTTCAATGTTTAGAATTCAAAAATGAACTCCATTTTATCAAAATAATTTTCTAAATATGTGAAATTTATTTATTTTAAATAAAATCATCATTTACTCAAAAAATACAAATTTTAAACCTAAAAATGATTTTATAACACCCTAAAAAATTAACTAAGATCATATTAAATTATCCTAAAATAACATGAAAAAAATATATTTATTTAAGAATACATTTTATGAAAATGAATTTTGTTTTAAATCAATTTATTAATTTAAAATTGTAATTAAATATTCATTACTCACAAAAATACCAACACATAATTATTAATTTTTAAAATATTCACTCTCATTTATAAGGTGCCTAAATTTTATCTATACTTACATGGGTGAGGTTATGGGTCAAATTACTATTAATAAGGGTACATTACTATTCATAAGGGTCAAGTTACTATTCACCAAAAATGTTAGTTTATCCTATTAGACTCGAAATATCATACTGATCACAATAGTGTATCATTTTTCAAAATTTAAAACATAAAAGCAACAAAATTATGTTTAATGTTTAGGTTATAACTATCTCCTATAACAAAGTGTTTGTTTAATAGATACTCAGTGTTTCATGCATTATATATAAAATTTATTTTTAAATCCTTGAGGTGTTACAAAAGTTGAATGATATAATAGAATTAAACTATCATAACCAGTTATCAATTGTCTTATTCAAATGCAAGTGGGTCACCATTGATAGGGGTATAATGAAATATTTGTTACATTTTACTTATGTAAACTTCTCTCACATGATCTATATTGGTAATCATGCAGATCATGATCTATTTATCTTGGATTCATAATCAAAGATGGTTTATTATATGGATGATGAAATACATGATGCTTGGAGTGCTATTGTAAACTAAAAGTAGAGAGACTTATATGATATGGATGATGAAGATAAATTGGTACATTATGACAGTGAACCTCCTCAACTAAAAAACATTGAACAATTTTTTCCTGTCAATATCAAAACAGTAGAACTTGCAAGAGAGGGTGAAAATGAAGGACTCGTCGCAATGGATGTTGATAACAATGAATATAATGAAGATGAAGATAATTGAATGAATAAATTGGTAATGAAAATATATTATAATTTCTCATTGATAAGTGTTTCGTACATATATACATTTTTCTAGTTTTTTATTTTTTTGTAAAAATATTTTAGTTTTTCATTTTTTATAAATTTAATATACCAGAACCATTTGAATTTTAGGAATGTTGAGAACAAAAAAAATTAGGATCCTAGTCGATCAGCATCTCGGAACATGCCACCACTATCGTCAGCTTCTTTAGATCTGAGTGATTCCATTGTACCCAATACTACTAGTGAGCCATCTGTTTCCCCATATGTTGTTGATATCCCACCACCTAATTCACCTATGGTGATGGAGCAGTTGGTCACTCCTCCATATAAGGGATATTGGAGAGTTATCTTTACTGGTATGTATGCCATTGTTAAAAAAAAAATTATTAATTTTTTATTGTATTTATTAAATAGATAAATACAACCTTATAAGGGATAAAAATATGAACATGAAAGATGTATGGGACCTAAAGGACTTCAATATTATCGTTCCATTTGATGAGGTCGAGGTGCCTACTGGGGACACTGCCATAATTTATGGATAACTTTCTTGTAAGATGGTGACCTTTACCATTAATTATAAAGATTAGAGGCATATTCCTACGACTTGAAAAAAATAAGGTCTTTAATACTCAAGTAAAGGTAATATTGATTTAATATTCCTTCATAACTAATTTTAAAGACATGAGTATTTTTTTAATATACTTATAAGGTGTTAGGTTTTTTATTTCTAGATGTTTTTTCATTTTGATGTTCCTAACTCTGTTTCACACCCATGGACTTTGAATATTTTGGGGAAAAAATGAAGTGATTTTAAATGGAGATTATGGAATGAGTTTAATGACACATCTTTGAGATCACGACATATATGTATGAGAAATTTCCTAAAGGCATTTCTCATTAGTAATGAAAGTTCTTTGTCGATATTAACAGAGGTGCATCTCATGATCTAACTACATATTCTACAATATCTTAATAAAATAAACACAATAAAATAATAATTTTTATTAATGTTGCTATTTTTTATAGTAATTATCTTAAAAAATACTATGAATTGTGAGAAGAAAGTCATTCCTCGCATCTCTAGGTCTCAGAATTTTTTCTAAGAAAAATAGAAAATTTGGTTTGTATTTTATTCATTATTATTTAAATCATTTTATTACAAGTCATGGTTTTTTACAACTTGTTTATATTTTTTTATAAATGATAATTAATTAGGTCTCTATGTTGGATGAACAGAGACGTGGTTTAAAGTGCATAGGAAACCTGATAAAATTTTTGTAAATGACCTTACCAAATACGTTGGAGTAAGTAATTTTCATTACCATTTCATGTTATTTTATCACTATAAAACATAATAATGAAAAATATATTATAACAACAAACAAGACTTAAACCCAATTAAATGGTTCTGGATACACGGATCAAATGATGCCGATTTGGCATCATTTGATACATCTAGTCATCCCCAATTAATTGGGTTTAAATGTTGTTTGTTGCTATAATATATTTTCATTATTATATTTTTATAGTAATGAAATAACAATAAATGGTAATGAAAAACTTATTAATTTGAAAAAATCATGGAGTTATTATATTTTAAAAAACCATTGTTAATATTTTTGTATTAACAGGTAAAAATTCAAGAAGTCCCGGATGTGAACCCTTCACAATTATCATCGGTTTACCAGAATGATGTAGTTGCAATCGTTTTAGGGAAGGAGCATCCTGAACGTGTATGGGGGATGGGTTATGGGCCTACTCCATTAGCTGGATTTGGAAGGGAATCATCATCCAATACTGCTACACCTGATGGGGGTTTGAGTAGTGTCATTGATCAGGAATCACAAAGATAAATTGCAAGATTGAAAGAAAAAGTGCAAGAACAAGACTCTTATAGAAAAACACAGGATCAATGGCGGTGAATAATGGTAAATTATTGCATTTCAGTGGATAAACGATATGATCCCTATGGAAATTTACATCCTAAGAGCTCATCCTACTGAGGTAAATTGTAAATTTCATAGATCATTCACACATTTGAAAATAACACACATGACTTCTATAAATAAAACTAAAGTGATACTTTTATATAGAAAACACGAATTTGAAGTCATACCAACCACATATTGTTCCATATTGTTGTTTGTTTGATTCCTACACATCAAAAATAAATTATACATCATTATCTATAAGTTTGAAAATAATCCAAGCTTATTTTCTTGTTTTTGACCCATTAAACATTTTTAAAGGCACAAAAGCCATTAAAAACATGTGTGAGGGGATCAAAACTAGGGAAACAACATCAAATTTCCCTAAAATCAGTGGAAAATGACTCTATATTGAATTGTGAAATGTAAGAACTAACGACACATCATTCAGAGTTACGATTTTCCCAGGATGGCTGTAAACACATTTTTATTGTTTTAAAACACTAAAATGTTCATGTAATGGTAAAAACCATAGAAAAAAATCCTCAAATTTATGTTAAATCATGGGGAAAACACCACTGAGTTATTTTTTATGTGTACACGCCAAAAACATCTCAATCCGACATGCGGTGTGGTCGGAATGACTCAGTAAACACTTCTTAAAGGGTACCAAAGCCTTCAAAAACATGTGTTGGAGGGTCAAAAATAGGAAAAAAAGATTGGATTACCCTAAAATAATAGTAAAATGGTCTTAGATTGAATTTTGAAATTTAGGAATTGACGACACATCATTTCGAGTTATGGTTTTCCCGAGATAGTCGTAAACATGTTTTAAGTGTTTTAAAACACCAAAACACCCATGTAACAGTCAAAACCATAGAAAACCACCCCATATTGATTTAAAATCATAGGAAAACTAAAATTGTGTTATTTTTAATATGTACATTCAAACAACATGTTGATGTGACATGTGGTGTGATCAAAATGACTTGGTAAACACTTCTTAAAGGGTACCAAAGCCTTTAAAAACATGTGTCGGGGGGTAAAAACTAAGAGAATGATGTTATATTGACCTAAAATCATAGGAAATTACTATAGATTGAATTTTGAAATGTATAAACGATGACACATCATTATATGTTACAGTTTTCTCATGATATTCGTAAACACATTTTAAGTGTTTTAAAACCCTAAAACATGTATGGAATGGTCAAAACCATAGAAAAAAACATCATATTGACATGAAATCATGGTAAAACCACTGTTAAGTTATTTTTGATGTGTACACATAGAAAAAATATCAACCCGATGTGCGGTGTGTTCCGAATGACTCAGTAAACACTACTTAAAGGGTACAAAAGCCTTTAAAAACATGTGTTGTGGGGTCAAAATTAGAAAAATGATGTTATATTACCTTGAAATTAGAGGAAAACAACCTTAGATTGAATTTTGAAATATAGGAATAGACTACATATCATTCGGAGTTACAATTTTCCCGCGATGGCTGTAAACGCGTTTTTAGTGTTTTAAAACACTAAAATGTGCATGGAATGGTCAAAATCATATAAAACGCCTCATATTGATGTAAAATCTTGGTATAAACACTAGTGAGTTTTTTTTGACATCCACATGTAGAAAAGACATCAATCTGGCATGCCGTGTGGTCGGAATGACTCAGTAAACACTTCTTAATGGTACAAAAGCCTTTAAAAACATGTGTTAGGGGGTTAAAACTAGGGAAATGATGCCTTATTACCCTAAAATCAGAGGATAATGACCATATATTTAATTTTGAAATGTAGGTACCAAAAACATGTCATTCCAAGTTACGGTTTTCCCAGGATGGCCATAAACGCATTTCTAGTGTTTTAAAACATTAAAATGCGTGTTGAACGGTCAAAGCCATATAAAACAACCTAATGTTGACATTAAATCATTGGAAAAATAACTTTGAGTTATTTTGGACATGTACACAAAGACAACACATCAATCTAACATGCGGTGTGGTCGGAATGACTCAGTAAACACTTCTTAAAGGGTACAAAAGCCTTTAAAAACATGTATCAGAGGGTCAAAACTAAAAAAACAATTTCAGATTTCCTTGAAATAAGAGAAAAATGAATATATATTGAATTATGAAATTTAGGAACTGATGAAACGTCATTATGAGTTACAGTTTGTCTGGGGTGGTCATAAATGCATTTTTAGTGTTTTGAAACACTAAAAATTTCATGGAACAGTGAAAAGCATAACAAAAAATTTCATATTGGCATGGAATCATAAAAAAACCACCTTTGTGTTATTTTTGATGTGTACACATAGATAACACATCAAACTAATGTGTGGTGTGGTTGTAATGACTCAATAAACACTTCTTAAAGGTAGAAAAGCCTTTAAAAACATGTGTTAGGGGGTCAAAACCAAGCCAATGACTTTGTATTTCCCTGATATCATAGAAAAACAACCATATATTTATTTATGAATTTTAGGAACTAGAAGTACATCATTTTGAGTTACTATTATCTCAAGATGACCGTAAACACATTTTTAGTTTTTTAAAACACTAAAATGTGTGTGGAACAATCAAAACCATATAAAACAATCTTAGATTAGTGTGGAATCATGATATAACCACCATTGAGTTATTTTTGATGTGTATTTGTAGACAACATGTCAATATAACATGTGGTGCGGTTGGAATGACATAGTAAACACTTATTAAAGGTATAAAAGCCTTTAAATACATGTGTTGGGGGGTTAAAATTGAAAAAACAATGTTAGATTTCCCTTAAATCAGAGGAAAAAGATTGTAGATTAAATTGTGAAATCTATTAACTAAAAACAAATCATTCCAAGTTACGGTTTTCCTGGGATGACTGTAAATGTGTTTTTAGTGTTTTAAAATACTAAAATATGTATGGAACAGTCAAAACCATATAAAACGACCTTAGATTGATGTGGAATAATGGGAAAACCACCATTGTGTTATTTTTGAAATATGGGACATGTTGTGATATCAAAGTCTTCAAAATTTGTTTATTAAGTAATTTTCAAGCACACTGCACATTGATTTAAAAATTAATTAGAATATTTACTTATCCCTTTTCAATTTCAAGTGTTGAATCTTATCTTAAATATGTATGTTTATGTTTTCATTTTTTTTTCATGATATATCATTTTTATGTTAAAATGTATAGTTTTTTATTAACAAAAAAATAAATTTTATGTGAAACATTCAGAATACATTCTATGTCTTTTCTCTTTCATATTTATTTTATTAAATGTCGTGGTTTTCATCATAGGTGAAAAATGGTAGCAGTAGTCTAGAGGGTGATCGTTCTAATCCACTACATTCTTTATAAAACAGTTTTGATGGTTCTTATTTTTCATGGTATGTTAAAATTTTATCAATTATTCTACTATAATTATGATTTATCATGTTTAGTTTTAATTTTTTTTCTTTTTTGTTATAGTTTATAACATGATGTGGTTGGTTTCTATTGACGGGAAGATGTGGCAGATCACATATGTAGTGGAGGTCGTGGCATGGACGTATATTGGGTATGGGTTATTTTTGGACATATTTTATATGTATATATTAATGGATGAGTTACAAGTTGATTAATGTATGGGTTGTGACTGAGACTGAGGTTATGCTGACTGTGGATGTTTGTATATATGAATGTGGAGGTATGGTGTATGTATGATGGGTTTATCATACATTTATGTTTTATTTTATTACAGGTCGTGTTTTTTATATTTAATATTTTATATTATATATTTTATAAAAAAAATTAATTGTAATATTTAGAAGAGGTTTTTAGTAACCACCGCTAAGTAGATTAATTAAAATTATTTTTAGTGATGGTTAAGGGTAATCATCGCTACACATAAGAAATGATAATATTTTTAGCAGCAGTTAGTTTTGTGTAATTTTTTTTCCTTGGGCGATTTAAAAAAAACCCACTGCTAAATAAAAATGAAGCAACTGCTAAATACTACAAAAACAACACATACCAGAACTGCCATGAAATTAATGAAACCACTAATAAATTACTAGAGACTATAAAATACATGTTGATTTTGGTAACCGCCACTATATTATTTGGTGGTGTTTTAAACTACCCCCAGTTCATGAAATAACCGCCACTACTGCCCTCTTTTTTTGTAGTGTCATTGTGGCTTGGTGGCCTTAGAGGGGGATCATGTTTTGACACTACATTTGACATGATGAATGGATTGAGTTGGATGATGGGGTATGATGTCCTAGTGTTTCCTATCCTAGGGGAATGATGGTCTATGCAATCTGGACCATGAGGTAAAAAGGGGCATGCTAGTCAATCTGATATAACCTGAAATGTTGGAATATTGTTGTCTAACTTGGAGGACTACACCAGCTACCTGGGTTTCATCACACAAATAAAGGTCCTAGATATGTCTCATGACCCCTATTGATCCTCAAGGTATCACTAGGTTAGTCCAATCACCTAACCCTTCATCCTTGTCATACAACCCATCCACCTAGGCTAAGAACATCTCAAGTTAAGGCCTCAACCATTGTTGGCTGAGTGATCATGCCAATACCAAGTTCCATCAGTGCCTAACATATTGGGTATCTTAATTAAGGTATTGAATATAAATTAAATTGTTAATTTAAATAAATAAACACCCTAAGTGGCATGAACACACACCCTATGCATCATAAACAAACATAAATGTTATAGGGAAAGTACATAGACCATCTAGCTTATTTCAGAGATTTCCAATTTTATTTCCAAGGGACATCACTAGCTACCGAGGCTCGTCCAAGACCATACATGATCAATCAAACCCATCTCAATATCTTAAGCTCCTAAATCAATCCAAAAATTAGTAATTAATTAATTATAACATTTATAATTAATTAATTAACTCAATTCCCACTCAACATAATGCCGGATAACTCACCATGTAATCATGTCACACCAGAAATAAAGCTCACCAGCTATGGGAGGGCCACAAAAGACTCCTGATACCATTATAGACCAATCCCCAAAGCACTGAAACCAAAAAAATATTAATTTAAATTAATTTTATGAAAATCCTTAAATAATTGTGTGTCATAATGTACCTTTGATGATTTGATGAATGTCAACACCCGAACATTATCCTAATACATCATCAACCCAGGCTACATGAAATCCCCTTTGAAATTAGGATATTTCACCATTATTAGATGAAATCACCACTTCTAAACTAAACCAAAATAATACTAGATCAGTGAGAAGAAGAATGGGAAATTAAAAATAGTGGGAGTGGAGTCCATACCTTGAATCGTCACCAAAAACACTAATGAAAACTGCCCCAAACTGGGGGAACTGAGGGAAGAGAGGGGAATGGAGGGTTAAGCAACACGATATAAAAACAAGGGGGAGAGGGGGATGACCCCTCTAAAAACCCTAAGGGGAAAATTGTAATCTCCCCATTTAAAAAGGCCACTGTCTAACTGGTGGTTCTACTATATCTTTTGTTGTAGCAGCCAACCACTCTCTCCCAAGGATTCTACAAACCCTCAGGATGACTTTAAAGTCTCCAACCATGTCCAAAAACATCCATCAGTGGAATTCATGTTCTTGGAATTTTTTTTTGAATACTGGTTCTAAAAAAAACCCATATAACAAACTGAAAACTCAAAATCCTTTCAGAATTTCACTTTCTTATATGAACATAAGGCCTTACAAACTCCCCACCATAACACTTCTTATCCCTAAAAAGTGAAGTTTAGAAAATTATCATCGATCCTGACATACTTCAGTCATAAATTCATCACCAAAAAACTGATTCCCATATAAAACCATGAAACACACTCCTAAATCACAACATTTAATTTATGGAGCTTAAGATTCTAAACCACAATCCAATACCTATAACTATTACCAAACACTGGGGATGACTCTTGCCAGAGCATGTCCAACATCACATTATCACCCAAGTATCCTTTTGGCCTATGGTGTTCCCCACCATAGGACTTAACTCCTAACTTCCAATTACAATGATATTTTGCCTAACCATTAGAATTTACTACTAGAAATATATGCTCCCATTCCATAGATGTTCCCTATGGGACTTCCATCATACCATGCCCAAATATACACGAAACCATCAGTTTAGCACCAGTGGAAATTTTTGTTCTCAAATTCAAAAACAAATGGAAGTACCTCCCTCATTTGAGAAAATTGTGATCATGTTATATTTTCCTTAAAAATCCCTATCCAATTCCTGATATAACCCATTTTATCTAAATTGATGCACTCATTATGGTTTTCGACTCATCGCATTCCATATCATGTGAAAAATATTGTTCGGGCCTCTTATGGTAACCCTTATTAAAAATTCTTAGCTCCACCTACTGGTGTGTTTACAAACTACCTGATTGGTACTCCATTAAGACCAAAGTAATCTCTTGATTTTCCAATCATTCTCATCGAAGTCCATGCCTAAATCCTGGTGATATTTCTTAATTACATCCCCAACCATCCAAAATCGTTGTCATTTCCTGCTTCAAGTATTAATGCACCTATGATCCAAGAACTCTCATATCCATTTAGATTTCACCCCAAGATTGAAATCAATGCTTGGTTATGGTACACAATTATATTTGATCTCCAACATGGCATTACCTAAGTAATCCAAACATGAAATGAAATCATTGAACATTAGCATTAAAATTCCATAATGAATATCCATCAATTGGACTCATAAACCCACAAACCTTCCCTCATGAGGGTCATATAAATGTCACCAACTTTTCACTCCCCCCCCATAAGAGAATATTTATCGTCACACCACCAAACCAAGTCTTGATATTCACAGTTGACACCCCATCCATCATTGAAAATAACAATTGGCGTTTCCAAACCCACTCATTCCTAAACTAGATCACAACATTATTTACTACTTGTTACCATATCCCAGGAATGGAACCCATAGGATCTAACAATATCTACTCCATAATGATGATATCTTCCTCTGATGTTCAATAGTGCACTCCTTATCATACAACTTTCCTTATACCTCTACTTGATTACGTTCTCAATAGCCTCTATTATCAAACATGTGTGCCCCTCCACTTGTGCCATACTCATCACATCCCAGGAAACACTTTCCATTAACCAAATTATGGATCTACCATGTCACCATACCCAATCCATTTCTAGGAAACCCTCACCAGAGGACTATTTTCTCCATTTTTATCCAAAGTGTCAGGTTAACATTCCCACATGCATATCACTAAAGTTGCATCGACCCTCATCCCACTCACAACCACCACTAATTAAAAAGTTAAACAAGTACTACATGAAAATAATGAATACCATTACCATATCCTTCTACACAGTAGTAGTAAAATCATATACCTATCGATCCATCACCCGAATCACACTCCCATAATTCATACATCAACAAACTATGTGGACCATGCTCCATGTTAAGTCAACTCGTCAAACCAGGAGCTCCCTTGGAACTGCACTTCAAAATAAATCACTTAACTCATGATAAGTTATATCAAATAGTACCCCTCTAAATCATGAGAACATACCCATTCTCTCATCACATTATAAAACACATTTGAGATCAATAGGTTCAAACACTAGACCATCCCTTCCCTCGATGACTGAACTCAACATCAAGGTACTATCTGTGCCACATAAAACCCCAAGGCACAACCATTCATATACCATACCTATTAGAACATTTTGTTCATTAATAGAATAAGTTTAAGCACTCTAATGTTCTTCCTACCTTATGTCACCCATAAACTTGGGACAACCCCTATCATGGGCATCCCTTGAACCTCACAAGGATCTGAATCACTAAAAACTGAGTTGTATCTCAAGGGTCTCTAGGTATGACCACCTAGCCCACAAACCAAGGTCTCTCTAGAGGTTAACTCATGGGAAGTATCTCATTTTACCTTATAAAATTATTACAGAACCATATGAAAAACACACTTTCTAGGGTTTCCTAAGATAATGGTATCACATTCCATCTCAACACCCTTCCAATGCATTGATTCCCACCAAGTATCCATACACGGGACTTTCACCTTGACAATAATGACCTCAGGATAACCCACCAAGTAATCATCTAGGAAAATCTATGTTAAGGAAACATATTTATGAATTTTTTTTGATATAATTCCATTACAATCTATATTGTAAAATTATATATAGGTTGTTATTGGAGCTTTAAATTACCGTACATCTGGTCACAACACCTAGGAATAATCACTCAACCAATATCACCTTTTAAAGATCCAAATCCAGTAAAAAACTATTAACCATCTCAGTTAAGTAGTTCCACTACTAAAAAACTAATTTTATTTAGATCCAGGGCTTTAACAGCATTAGCTAAAAGTGTTGTTAAGGACCCCATTTATCAGCACTAAAAAAGTGCTGTTAAAGGGGTACCTTTATCAGTACTTGTAGAAAAGGTGATCACAAATTCCTCACTTTATCAGTGATAGTAAAAAAAACATTGATAAAGGGGGTATTTATTAGTGCTTCTAAAAAAGTGCCGATAAAGGTGGGACTTTATCAGCACCTATAAAAAAGTGCTTATAAGGGGGGTCTATATCAATGCTTTTTAGAAGCACTGATAAAGACCCTCCTTTGTCATCATTTTTTTACTATCGCTGATAAATGGTATATTTGAAAAAAACCATTAGAAATAAAATATTAATATATAAATATATTTATTTTGATATAAATATAATATATATTTTTTAAATATGTTTTAGATAAGTCTAAATAAGCATTTACACATAATATATTCGACATTTAGTAAAAAAGGATTGTAAACTAATTAAAAAATTATTTTTAATTAATAATTTTATAATTATTATCGAGTAATAGTCATTTAACAAAAACATTTATATAATAAAAAACCAATAAAAGATCTAAAATAAGTTGAAAACATAAGTCGAACTTCAAACTGCCATAACTTTTGATCTGGGTGTCCATTTAGAATATACCAAATATAAAATCAAAGCTTGAAAGGATATATAAGATATGTTGACTTGGGGGGACCTCATTAACTATTTTTGAGAGGTAAAAAAGTCCATGAAGACCTCAAAAATTGAGTTTTTAGTCGGGTTATCCTAATTTTTTTAACATTCGATGGATTTTCAGCCTTGTTTAAGGGGGTCTTATTTCAATATTTTGGTGGGGAATAAATTTATTCTCAGGTATTACATTCATATTAATATTATAGTTTTAAAATTTTATTTTTTTATTTATAATTAAATATATGCATATTTTATTATATTTACTTATAATAAATCACTAGTATAAATACATATATCAACATATTTATGTAAAAATGTTTTTTAAAAAACAAAAAATAAATATTTATAATTCATTTAATTTAAATTAAAAAAATTATCCATTTTATTTACCTTATAAAAATACAATAATATATAGATATAAATTTTATATATACATATGTGTGTGTATTAATAAACAAATATATATATATATATTCTAATATATGTAAATGAATATTAATATATAATATATTTAAATAAATATAACTATATATAGATATATCATGAATTTAATATTATATTAAAATAAATAGAAAAGTCAATAAATGTGCAAAAAAATATGCATGGCATAGTGGTAAATATCATTCAGTCATATAAGGGAGGTCCTAGGATCAAATCCTGGTGCACGTAGGTATTCACGATAGCCTTCTAGTGCTAAAAAAGGGGGTGTAGTGTGTAACTGAGGATGGGGTAATCAAAAGTTCTAAGAATGGGTCTGTAAATGCTGTGAAAGGGTTTGTAAGTGCTGATAAAGGGTTCCTTTTAACATCACTTTTTTTAGTAGTGTTAAAACACCCCCTTTTAACATCACTCGTAATATCATCACTTTTGAAATGATGATAAATCCCTATAACTAGCGTTGTTAAAGCCCTGATTTTTAGTAATGTATTCCATTCCAATACATATAAAAAAACAAAATATAGGTTGTTACTTGGACTTTAAATAACTAAATCCAAGGCACTCACCCTTTTCGAGCATCTGTACATCAAACTTCTCCCTATAGAATTTATTCACATCGGACCGATACATACTTTGAACTTCCATCTCTCTAAGATGATCCACACCAAGGAAAAACCTCATCCATAGGTGCATTTTAGTTTAATATCATTCCAATTTATATAAGAAAACACTATATAGGTTGTCATGGGTACTCTAAGTAAACGAACCATAAAAAAAATCACACCCACAAGGAGTACCTCTAAGGAAAAAACTACCATTACTAAAACCTCAAGGTCTTTACTCATACCCTACTAAAGGGACCATGTCATAATCATTATTACTAATCATATCACCATAGTATCTATAATACCTTCCACAAGAATAATATAGATATAAAATTCATCGCAAATAAGTAGAATTCCACCAAATACTTATGGGGGAAAATTTCATATGAGTAGTTTTTGAATCTTTAAAGAGTTGGGCCTTAGCTGTCAATAAAGAAAATCAGAAAATCGGCCTATACCATGTGGATCCTATGTGACTAATATTATGCATGAGATTACTCTTACCTCAATAGTCTGAGAGCCAATATCTATATATTTCTTTGTTCTAAGGGATAATATCCATGAATCCAATAATTGATAAATCATAACTGTAAAACATCATGTGATTCACACTAGGTGAAATCATAATAATCATAATAACAGAAGCCAGGAACATAATCTCATACCCATGGTAGTCTGGACTTATCCTGTAAATGTTATTCATGATGAACCAGTCCAAATTCCATCACAATCTCTGACACATCCTTATGTCTCTAGTCTACCAAATCCCAAAACAATAATAAAGGATAAGAATAGCTCTAATACCACTTTTTAATTCCCTATCATAGACCACTCTATAAATAATAACTATACTAGTTCACCATTTGACCTTAGAAGCACCTCCTCGAATGCCAGAGACTACCGACTAGTGGAAAGGGTCTAAGTAGGTACCATTGGGAATCTATACACCTCATATTAGAGTGAAAAATGGAATAATAAATAACTAAATATCACCCATCACAATAATATAAATGTAGAAGTGGTAAATATAAAAAAGTAAGATAATAAATTAAATGAAATAAAGGCTTAAACAATCATACCAAACATACACACCTAACTTGTTCATGCAACAACCACATGATAGATTCTCGGGTACCCATGTGTAATGGCAATCCAAGCAGGGTATGAGTATAAAAATCATTAGGGAAACACCAACACAGTCCCATACTAACCGGTATATTCTATGATATTTTCATGCGACATGATTAAATGAAATAAATAAATAAATTGAAATATAGTAAAATAAATAAAAACTTATCTCAATTCCTACTTCGTCCCTATGCCGAAGTGTCTCTGATAACATCATGATGACCATGCCTCTATAGTACCATCACCACCCAATAAGAATACAAATAAAACCTCTCCCTTGCACAAAACATCCTTCACCCTCATAATGTCCAACATCCACCCTTAGGGATATACACCCACTCGATATCTTATACTACTATTTGAATTCTAGGAATCACAGTAATAAAAAATGGTCTACTTGTATCTCCATTTAAATCCCAACACCTAGTAATTTATAATGGTATCATTGTATAAAATGATCCCCTGCCATCATGGGTGTTCTTATACACACACAATTATATATATCGGATGTTGGATCCTAGGTATGACATTTTGTAATTCACTCCTGCATCAACCTTATATATGGATGCTTGTTTAGCTTAGAATCTACCCCCAATATATGGCGTGACCAAATCCCAACTTTATTGGGCATCCTAGGGTCTCATCCATCTCATTAAGTGATTCCCAAACATCTCAGGAAATCACATCTTTGTTAGCTCCAATGGTTGATTGAATAGTATCCAAGGAAACCATAAATAGATATTAATATAAAAAAAATATATTTGGGTATGAAAGAAAACCCACACCCTTCACTTCCATCACATCCCCATCAATCTTATATGTTGTCTTGAGTTCTGTGGTGATTCCCACAACCAACACTACCCATAGTTATAGAAACCCTCTCAAGTTTAGTCTATCAATGTAACACTCACTTGAGTCTCCTCATTCACTATGCACATCAGAGGTACCCTCATGTGGGTCCTCAGTCTCAACATGGGTCAACACCTAATTCTCAAAGGACATCGTGTCCCATGAAATCATCACAAGGTATCCTAGAATCACCCACCACATAGAGTTCGTCACATAATAAATGGTTCTAGAGATGCATCACAACCCCTTTCAATCATCAAGGTATCACTAGGTTGTTCCACTCACCCAACCCATTATCAATATCCTACATTCTATCCACCTAGGATAAACACGTCTCTAAGAAAGTCCTCAACCATTAGTGACTATAGAGATCAATCCAGTACCAAGGTCCATTGGGTCCCTAACACTTTGTGAATCCAAATTGAGGAATCACATATAAATTATAAAATTTAATTAAATACATCAACACCCTATGTAGCACGACCACACTCCCTATGCATCATAAACAACCATAAATTACATTTGTCAAGTACGCTAAATATCCAGATCATTCTATAGCTTTCCACATTTATTTCAAAGGGTTGAAAACAACTACAAAGGCCTATCTAAGATTTTCTACAATCAACCAATACCGTATCAACATTTTGAGCACTTTAATCAAGCCAAAAATAAATAAATAAATAATTATAACATTAATAATTAATTAATAAATTCAATTCAAACACATCATAATGTTGAATAACACACCACATCACTATGTCATACCAGAATTAAAGCCGACCAGTTGTGGGTATAAGGCCTCAACCTTAAACATTACATAATCTTAAGTTTAATCATGAATTTAATTTCTTTCACATTGATAATATTTTCATGTTTATAGTTTTAGAGAATTAGTCCATATCTAATACATAAAAAACCATATAATACCAAGTGGACACTTCTAAATAGTATCCATTTTTTTCACCATATAAAAATTTTAAAAAACAAATCATGATCTATTTTATTAAAACTCATCAAGAATTTAAACTTTACCTCTTCCAATCCATTACTCATCATTAAATCATATGAGAAATATTTAAACATGTGGGATGATCATAGAAATCTCAGTGAGGGATATAAAAATATGGAAACTATTAGTCTATTGATAAACATTAAAAATCAAGAAAAAACCTTTCTTGAAAACAAAACATTTTACCCAAGAAAGGAAATATAATTATTTAATAAATATAATTTATTTTACCTTTTAAAAATAAATTATTTCCATGAAAAATCATTAGAAAAAATAGAAAATTCATGTAGGTACCTTGGGACATCATCACTTTGAACCCTTACAGAAACCTCATGGAACCCTTAAAAATTGGAATAACCAAAAAAATAACTTACAATATAATTATTCATAGAATATAATAATTACCCAATTAATTGGAGGGTTATCTGGGTGTATACATTTTTTAATATATAATAGGATCACCTAGCGTAATCTGGTCGCACCTATCATTTATAATGTCCAAGAAACTTAACATAAAATAAAAAATTTAATCATTTTAAAAACTCTTTTAAAATCATATGAAAATCACTTTCAGATGTTAAAATACCATTTTATTTCAAAAATTCCATTTTCAATACAAAATACACATTTCTTTTAAAAACCTGTTTTTAATACCAAAATTCCCAAAAAACGAAAAAGGTTTTTTATTTAATAAAACATAAAATCTTTCAAAAGAACCCAAAAATAAAATAATGTTCATAGTAGTGGAATAATAATTTTCTCTATGTTTGTTAAGAAGAGAAAATTCCTTTTGTAGTTTGTCAAATGTTTCATATAAAACACATAAAAAGATTCATTTTAGAAATCATTTGAATGAAATTTAAAATAGTCATAAAATGTCTTTTAAAATACCTTTATATAAATAAACCTATAAAATAATATCAAGAATATTGAAATGGAGGAAAAATATTTCTAAATTAAATCATAAAACATTTAAAATAGATTATTTTAAATCAAAGTATCCCATATCACTTTGAAATATTTGAATTATAAATCTCATTAAAGAATAAAATTAAACAAAATATTAAATATCAAGATAATAGAAAAAATTCATGATATAACATGTAAAAGGAATTTATATACACCTTATAAAAGAATAAATGTGTATAACATCAAGATATGCCTCAATGAAAGGATATTAAGATGAAATCTCTTATCTTGTGTATGACTTGTTACGTGTGTCTTTGTCTTCCTCTTCTTCAGGTAACTCCTTTTGGTTTTCACCAAAATAATTTTTTGTTGGTTTTATTCTGAAAGTGAGGCCTCTAGGATGATAGGAGGGATGTTGGGAGATTATTTGGACAGGGCTTGGTTGAGCCGAAGTGTTTTGAGAGGTGTGTAGAAGTTATGGGGTGGGTTTCTTTTTATAGTGGAGGGGGAGTGTCATTCTTGTAAATATAAAAAGGTAAACACTATTGGGAGGTCTCCCTTACATCATGTTACTCCAATAATGAAAAAACCTTGAGCCAAGTAGGGATATGGTCGAATTGTGTAAATAAAATTGGTTTTGGACATGTGTCTATGTAATTTGTACTCTTAATATTAAATTTTAACTATGAAGTAAAATCATTCCTTAGCTTAATCACTATAATTAATTTTAATCAATTTCACTAATCTTTTAAAAAAAAGTTGAACTTATTAGACATTATAAATTATTTTAATTCCAAATATGGACTCCAGTTTTCTAAATTCCAATCATAGAAGTGGTATAAATTAATTTAAAATTAATTCTGCTTAAGGAATGAAAAAGAGGGTTTTTAAAGTAAAAAATGTTCAAAAGTTTACTAAGCTTTTATATCTAAATTCAATGTGAAATTATTTACAATGACATAAATTTGTTTAACTAGTATAAAATTTATCTAATTATACTTTAAAACAAATTAAAAATATAATTTATCAATATAAATTATATTGATGAAAAATCAGTTTTCAATTAAAAGTCAATATTATTTACTATTCATCAAAATGTGAAATTTCTTAGAAAAATACAAAAAATACACCCAAAGTAAATTTTGATATCCCAATTTCAAAAATGAAGTTTATTTTTTCATATAAAAATTTTAAAACTCTTAAATTTTAGTTTTAAAATATGTACGCTATTAAAAGGAGGTAAAATTGATTTTAAAAAAAATAGAGCTTTTAAGCATAAAATTTGATTTATTCCTATATTAAACCTATACAAATTATTGAATTAATGTCAAAAAAATTTAAACATATGCAAACATAATACATTTAGTTCTACTCAAACCTTCCAATATAACGGCTTGGCGATAGTTACCACTTAAAATAATAATATTAACAATATATTATAGTTTGGTATAACTTAGTATTGCTTGCAATGAAAGATTTTGAAGAACTTATTGTTGCTTGTTAGGTATCATATTAGAAATTGAATCCCCTTTAAAGTAAAATTACTATCTAATTCATAAATATTAAAAAATATGAAAATGATTTATTCTATCATTACTTGGGTTTTTACATCCATCCCCCCTTTTGGAAATTTTATCTTCGAAATTTTATTCACTTATCAAATAAGTGGGGTAATTTTTCCCTAATAGAATTTTCATATTCCCATGATTCCTCTTCAGCCATATGATTTTTAAATAAAACATTAACCTGATGAATCAAATTATTTTGCAACACTCTCTCTTTACTTTCAGAAACCTAAACTAGTTGTTCCTTATAAGAAAGATTCTCTTCCAGTTGATCTACTTCAGGGCACAAAATAGGAGATGAATCTGGAACATACTTCTTTAACATTGAAACATGAAATACATTTTGTACCTTGGATAAAATCAGAGGCAAATAAACTCTATAGGAAACAAATCCATCCTTATCCAGAATTTCATGTGGTCAAATAAAGTGTGTACTTAGCATTCCCCACTTACCAAACCACATCACACTTTTCCCCAGAGAAACTTTGAGAAATACATGATCACCTACCTCAAAATAAAGATCTTTCCTCCAGTTATCCACATAACTTTTATACCTTCTCTAAGCTTCCATCATGTTTCACTAAATCACCTAAATTTTCTTTGTCATTTTCTCTACCAATTCAGGTCCCATCAATTTCCTTCCTCCTAAATCATGCCAAAAAGTCAATTTATGACATTGCTTTCCATATAATTCCTCAAATGGTGCCATCTGTATACTGGGATGAAAGATATTATTATAAAAGAGCTTAATCAAAAAAATATTTTTATACCAACATCCCTAGAAATCCATTGAGTTGGAAAAAATCATATCTTCCAAGGTTCCAATCGTCTACTCAGACTGTACACCAAATTGAGGATGAAAAGTTGTACTAAAATTTAATTCAGTACCCAATGACTTCTGAAGACCTTTACAAAAATTGGATGTGAACCTGAGATCATGTTTTGGTACAATGGAGATAAGCAATCCATGTAACTTGATAATCTATTTTAGATACAGTCTAGAAATATTCTCTAAAGACATAATATCAATAATGGGAATAAAATGTGAATGTTTAGTTAATCGATCAACAATAACACAAATCAAATTATTACCTTTAGAAGTATTTGTAAATCCTACCAATAAATCCATTGATATATTCTCCCATTTCCACACTAGCTCTGGAAAAGTTGAAGCATCCACTTCGGTAACTATCACTCTACTTTAACCTATTGAAAATTCAACTAATTCATGGTAAATTTAGTAATATATCTTTTCATTTCATTCTACCAGTAATACTCCTGAAGTATCTATAAATATTAGTGCTACATGAATAAATGGAAAATGGAGAACTATGAGCTACATTCAACAACTCTTTTCTCAACTATGAATCACGAGGAGAACATAATAT
The DNA here is from genome assembly GCA_963277665.1 of Viscum album. Lineage (NCBI taxonomy): Eukaryota > Viridiplantae > Streptophyta > Magnoliopsida > Santalales > Viscaceae > Viscum > Viscum album. The sequence goes on along the minus strand of OY728160.1, from coordinate 123,791,380 downwards.
TTCTCCAAATCATAAAACACCATTTTCATAAATATTAAAATCAAGAAGTATACAATTCTTAATGGATTATACCATTTTATGAAAAGATTGATCCACCTTCTAAGACATCCTAATTCTTTCTAACAAATTCAACTACACTGAAACCTAAAAAAAAATAGATAATGTCCTTGCATCCACAACTTCTAAGAAAAAAATCATCAAATCATTAACCAAAGGGTTACATTCTAAATGTAACTTGGTTAATGTAGCATTAATATTTCAACTCAAAGAATCACCCACTTTGTTTTCTTTTCCAGAATGATAATAAATCATGAAATTATAATCTTTTATCAGTTCCATCCATATTCTTTGTCTAATTTTCAATTCTTTCTGAGTAAATATATACTTAAAACTTTTTTGATCAGTAAATACTTCACACTTTACTCTATACAAAAGATGCTTCCAAATTTTTAAAGAAAAAACAACATTAGCTATATCTAAATCATGTGTAGGGAAATCCAATTTATGAGGTTTTAATTTAAATGAATAATAATCAATTACCTGATCATTATGAATTAGATACAACCAAGTCCTTTCAATAAAGTATCACTATAGATGATGAATTCACCATTTCTGGAAGACAGGGCCAAAACAGGAGCCTTTACCAATCTTCTTTTCAGTTCATAAAAACAAATATCACATTCTTCAGTATAGATAAACCTAACTCCCTTTCACGTTAACTTAGTTATTAATCTAGATAAATAAGAAAAGTTTTCAAAAAACCGTTGGTAATAACTTGTTAATCCAAGAAAACTACGAATCTCTGTGACATTGGTAGTTCTTGACCACTCTTAAACAACTTTTGTTTTAGAAGGGTCAATAATTATTACATATTTAGAAACAATATATCCATGGAATGAGATTTTTTACAACCAAAATTCACTCTTAATTAACTTTCCATATAGTTTAATTTATTTTAAGGTTCTAAAAACAACCCTTAAGTGCCTTTAATGTTCATTTTGGATTTTAGAATATACAAAAAAATCATCTATAACCACATCAACAAATGTATCCAACAATTTTTTTCTATCCTAAGTCAAAAAACCATAGGAAAATATATCTCTAGAAAAATATTCTCAAATTCATCACATTACATGGAATAAATCTCTTCAATTTCTATGATATTCTTAACCATTGACCACCACTAACCAGATTCACCAACAAAATGATAAATAAAAATTGTTACCTTTTGGTGATTTGAATAACCCATGAATTTGAATATCATTTAAAGGACATTTATCTATCCTTTATCTCACACAAGGTTAGATGATCCTCTGAATTATGGGGGATTTTTCTCATAAAATGATCCACTATTGTCATGTTCCTTTGTGGTAGATCTGGTTTCTCTCTAGCATGGACACCACCAACATTTATAACCTGTGTCAACTGAACTACTGCTGTAACAAACTATTCAATTTCAATTCCAACCATCTCAGGATGCTGATTTAGAAGGATATTTTCCTTTTAGTTTCTTCCAACTATAGCTTCCCTATTTCTTATATAGAAAAACATTATAAAAAACTTACTTTGGATGAAGCAACAAGGAAATATTTAAATACTATAACATTTTAACTTAACCATAATGTAAAATCTTCTAAGGGAATGCTATTAACACAATATTAACCTCTAAAGTTATCTAAACCTTTCCTTTGATACCATCTATAAGGCCCTGAAATTAAACATTACATAATATCGAGTTTTAGTCAAGAGTCCACTTTCTTTCACATTGATTATCATTTTAGGAATATAGTTTTATAGAATTAGGTCATATCTAATACATAACAAAACTACATATTATAAAGTCTAAACTTCTAAATAGTATCCATTTTTTCCACCATATAAAACTTTTAAAAAATAAATCATAGTCTATTTTAAGTAAAATCTTCATGAATTCAAACTCAAACTCTTCCAATCCCTCACTCATCATTAAATCCTATGAAAAAACATTTAAAAATGTGGGATGAGTATAAAAAATCTCAGTAATGGATATAAAAAGAAGGAAACCATTAGTCCATTGATAAGACATTAAAACTCATGAAAACCCATTTATTGAAAACATAACATTTTACACAAAGTTAAATATCATTATTTAATAAATATCAATTATTTTACAATTTTAAAACAAATTATTTCCATGAGAACTCATTAGAAAACATATAAAATTCATATAGGTGCCTTGGGAAATCATCACATTGAACCCTTAAAGAACCATTTCAGATTGGAATAACCATACATCCAACTTTCAATATAATTATCTAGAGAATATAATTATTACCCAATTAATTGGAGTGATATCATTATACACCCATCATTTAAGCTATAATAGGCTCACCTGACACTATCTGGGCACACCCATCATTTATAATGTCCAAGAACCACAACATGAAATAAAACATTTTATCATTTGAAAAAATATTTTAAAATAATATGAAAATCAATTTCATATGTTAAAATAGAATTTTGTTTTGAAAAACTCATTTTCAATAAAAAATACACCTTTCTTTCAAAAAACCATTTTAATACCAAAATACCCAAAAAAAAGGAAACATGTTTTTTTATTTAAGAAAATATGAAATATTACAAAGGAATCAAAAAATAAAATAATGTCCATGGGGTAAGAATACTCATTTTCACCATGTATGTTGAGAATATAACATTTTTTTTCATTGGTCAAACATTCCATATAAAACATGTAAAAATATTTCTTTTTGAAAACATTTGAATGAAATTCAAAGTAGACATAAAATTTCCTTTATAATCCCTTTATATGAATAAAAATATAAAATAATATCAAGAATATTAACATGGAGGAAGAGGGTTCAATTTTTTTTCTTAAAATATTTAAAATAGGTTTTTTTAAATCAAAGTGTCCCATACCACTTTGAAATATTTGAATCATAAAACTCATCAAAGAATAACATTAATAAAACATTAAACATCACGAGAATAGAGAAAATCCATGATATAACATGTAAAATGGGTTTTATATACACCTTATAAAAGGATAAAGGTGTATAACATCAATATATGCCTCAATGGAAGGAGATTTAGATGAAATCCCTCACCTTGAGTCTGACTTGTCACGTGTGTCTTTATCTTCCTCTTCCCCAGGTAACTCCTTTTGGTTTGCACTGAAGGACTTCTTGGTTGGATTTATTCCCAAAGTGAGGAATCTAGAGTGAGGGGAGGGATGTTGGGAGATTATTTGGGTTGGGTTTGGATGAGACAAAGGGGATTGAGAGGTGTGAATAAGTAAGGAGGTGATTGTCTTTTTATAGTGGAGGGTGAGAGACATTCTTATAAATATAAAAAATAAACACTATTGGGAGGTCTCCCTCACATCATATGACTCCAAAAATAAAAAAATTAGATAAAATTGGGAATATGGTCGAATCATGTCCATAAAATTGGTTTTGGACATGTGTCTAGGTCATTTGGACTCTTAAGATTAAATTTTAACAACTAAGTAAGCATATTTTTACTTTAATCACTATAATTAATTTTAATTACTTTCACAAATATTTTTGGCCAAAAAATATGTTGAAATTATTATAAATTATAAATTATTTTGATTCCAATTATGGAACCCATTTTTTCAAATTCCAACTACAGAACTAGAATAAATTAATTTAAAATTAATCCCACATATGGAACGACAAAGCAGGTTTTTTAAGTAAAAATTTTCAAAAGTTTGCTATGTTTTTATATCTAAATTCAATGTAAATTTTTTCCAGTGTCCTAAATTGGTTTAAATTATATAAAATTGATCTAATTATACTTTAAAACCAATTAAAAACATAATTTCTCTATATAAATTACTTAGATAAAAAAGAAGTTTTTAATTAAAATTTAGTATTATTTATTATTCATTAAAATATGAAAGTTCTCAGAAAAATACTAAAAATACACCCAAAGTAAATTTTGATATTCCAATTTAAAAAGATAATTTTATTTTTTCATATAAAAATTATTAAATTTTTAAAATTTATTTTTAAAATAGGTGCGCCATAAAAAGGTGATAAAATTAATTTTTTAAAAAAAATAGAGCTTTAAGCATGAAACTGTATTTATTATTATCTTATGACTATAAAATTTATTAGATGAATGTCAAAAAATTTATAAACATGTGTAAACACAATAAATTTAATTCTATTCACACCTTCCAATATAACATTCATGTGATAACTACCACTTAAAATAATAATATTAATAATATATTATAGTTAGATATAACTTAGTCTTACGTGAAACACAATATTTCAAAGAACTCATTTTTGTGTGTCATGTATGATATTGGATATAGAGTCCCATTTAATAAAAAATTACTATCAAATTCATAATTTTTAATAAATATGAAAAAGACTTGTTTTATCATTACTTGGGATCTTATATTGAGAGGACCACAACTTACTCTCAACACCATTTTATGCCAAGACCCTAAGATTCAAAAACAAAACCAACATTAATTTGATTTAATTTACTAAAATATATTAAATAATTCTATGATGTGATGTATCCTTGATTATTTAATGAATGTCCACACCTAAAAATCATCTCGGGATATCCTCATCCCAGGCTGTGTGAAAGCCCCTTCAAAATCAGGTTATTTCACCATTTTCTGATGAAATTTTCACTTACAACCTAAATTGAAATAATGTAGGGTCAATGATAAGAGGTAGGTGAAAATATGTAAGGAAGTAGAGAATTCCATACCATCCATCATCACAAAAAAATCCTAAGAAAACTGAACGAAACTGAGGAGGGGGCAAGGGGGAGAGGAAAAGGGAGGGTTCATCTGTGTGAGGGAAAAATAAGTGGGAGTGGGATGACCCCAATAAAAAACCAAAGGGGTAAAAGAGTAATTTATCCCTCTAAAAACACCACCACAAAACTGATGGATGGAGTTAGTGGTTTCTTCCACTACCAGACACCACCGGATAGCCAGTTGATCTGCTGCAGCTTTGGTTGCAGCAGTCACCCGAACTCTCCTTAGGCTCCTCTAATCCACTAGGATAACTACAAATCCTCCAACCATGTCCAAAAATATACTTAAAATGCGTTCAAACTATCAGAATTCATTTTTTAATCTTGGTTCTCAAGTTGACCCATCCACCAAACTGAAAACTCAAATTCCTTCTGGAATTTCCCACACTCGTACGGACACAAGGCCTTACACCAGACCTCAACAGTGTACTAAAAAATTATGAGGAAATCACACATTAGTCTTATATTATAGATTATAATTGATATTTTATCTTGGATGGGGTTCATATGTATCATATCAAATCACTTTTGCTTCAAATCCTCTTCCCCATAGTCATACTCTATCACTTTTAGAGAGATATAGAAATTAAAACCCTCATGTCAAACATGTTGGCCTAGAAATATTCCCTTTGGGATAAAACAATATATAATTAAAATTTTGAAAATAATTATAAATTTATTGGAATAGGGAAAAAATTTCCCATTATAGGGTAGAAATCCCATAAAATGGATGTTTCATAATGATAAAGTGCCTTACTTCATATATTTATAAAGAAGGTGCCTTATTCAAGATTTTTAAAAAGAATATGCTCTCGCTTAGTGACTTATTAAATGTATACATATAACCAGATGTTCACTAAAGTATTATGAATATATATATATATATATATAAACATTAATCATGACTTTTGATAATATTTAATTGTTTTTTATTCATAAATACTTTCATTAAATTATTTTGAAAATATCACACCTCATAAAATCTCACTCAAGCCTCCATTTTTTGAAAATTAAAATAAAAATATATTATTAATAATAGAATATTAAAAACAATGATAATGTAATTAATCATAATCAATAATAACAATACAAATTAAAAATTAGCTAACACATTAGTTAATAATGTAATTAAGATTAATTATTAATTTAATTAATTTATTATAGTAAATAATCTAATGATTATAATTAGTAACCAAAAATTAATAATCCTATTAATATTAATGCCAATAATGTATTAATTTTTATTATTAATGTAATTTATTTTATTAATTTAATTGCAGTTGGAGGCCTACCTGAGTGGTAAATCCATCTCGTAATTCTTCATATAACCATGGTTCAAACCCTTTCCCCCCTCCCTTGGTGGGGATTTTTGGGCCATTTATAGTCTAGTAGGTAGGTAGGGGTGTAGACTCAGGTATATGTTGATGCAGCGCATGACATGACTAGGGTACCTTTACACTAAGAGATCCTTTGGTTCATCAATTGTAATGATCCATTTGTAGATTGGGTCAACCCTTTATGTAATTAATTATTATTATTATTAATTTAATTAAATTTTAATATTTAATATTAAATATTAATATTATTTAATAATGTTTACCTATTAATAGTTAATTATTAATAAAAAATAGTCTAAAACATGAGGTGACAAGACAACTCATATTCCTAAAACATTAATTAAAAAAAAGAGATTCAAATATTACAGTGTGCTTACACTAACATGAAATTCAAAATGTTTTGGAAACAATGTTTAAGCCATGTATCTCTATCATCAACTTTAATTAGTCATCTTCGACAACAATAACTTGACTCTCATAAGGTTTTTCTTATGTCCCACTAAAAATTTCACCCCATTTAGAAGCATCATAATAAATTGATCACTTAACATCACCTTGAAAATAAACTACATCAATAAAGTATCTCATCATCACATTTGAGCCTAGAATCATCCAAATATTAAAACATCCCTGTAATGAACTATCTATAATAAAACGTAACACATCAATCTTTATAGAAATAAATAAATAATCCCATAGGTGAAACCAACTGTAAAAAAATCCCTTTCCAACAGTGAAATCACATCCAGCTTCACTAAAGGCCCTAATAAGAAGAAGTAACATTTCAAAAAGAAGAGTAACAAATATATTATTTAACTATTAATTATTAATATTATTAATTATTAATATTATTAATTATTAATATTATTTATTCACTAATTTATTTGTTATTAATAATAAAGTTAATATTATTTATTTAATTATTAAACTATTTATTAGTTTAATTTATGGATGCTAATGGGTACCCTTACACTGGACCCTCCTCTGTGGTGAGCTATTATACCTATAGTGTTTTCCACCGCATATTATTTCAATCACCACAATGCTAGATTTAATTGATGATAGTCTTCACTTTTTCCAGTGATTATGCTCCTTTAGATTTTTTTGTAGTGTTATTTTTTTCTAGGTGATGTTGTTTTTTATGTGTGGATTTTATGCTTTCATTTTTATGCCAAGAAGTTTTTTCTGAAGATGATATTACAAGATTATTTTTTTCTCATTAATTATGATTATTTTGTGAATTTTGTCTTCCTTGTATTCATTAGATTTTTCATGCTTTCTTAGGGGTTTATACTATTTTTGTTCTTGTTTAAATGTGATTTGTTAATTAATAAAAAAATAAATAAAAAATAAAATAATATTATAATCGGTTAGGGTCATGACCATCATATTTTTCATGACTGTACTCACCATGGCCTCTCATGGGATGACATTAAGCTAAAAGAGACACTCCAAGCCTACCTTAAATAGGCTTGGGGATGGTGAATTGTGTTGAGTAGACATATCTGACATGATGTGAGATCTTAACCTAAATTACTTTCACACACACAAAAAAATCACCATGAAACAGTGTATGGATAATAATAAATGGTAGAACCAGTGTAATAAAATGAATTAAATAAACTTTAGTTAAACATAAGAACACAATAAAAGAAACCAAGCACAAAATAAGGGAAAACATAAACATCCAAACAAAGGAAAGTAATTTGGCTAAGTAAACTATTGAGGATGAATGAGAGATCCATGATCATGATCCCAGGAACTAACCACCATAGGCGATCCCAATATCCATGTACAAATAAGCTCCACCTACTCTAGGTCCACTAAAGTCTCATAAAATATGTGCGTCATCTTTATAAAACACGATACATGCTGGAATTACCAATGTAGAGGTGGGAACACATACACCCAATATGATGCTCTAAATAACATAAAGAGAGAAATAACAAGAAGATAGTTACCTCGACCCATAAGTCAAGAGGGAAAGGAAACCTTACATATATATTCCCATATAAAATAATCCCCGGTCAAAGAGAGAAGGATATTGATCTTCACATATAGCTAAGAGAGGTGAGTCTACATGTAGCTACAAGATCCAATGCTTTCCTAATGCTAAAATCCTAACAAAACCTCACCAAAATATATTGGAGGAATTGTGCCTCACTGAAATATGCCTGAATCGAGGAAGTATCAACTATAGTGGAGGACCTTCTACCCACCAAATCTTGATGATGAGGGAGTACCAAATCCATAGAGAGAGGCCACATGACCGTGTGGTGTGTGGGAGTACTGACACTACTAGTATATATGATATGGGGGACCAACACCTTGGAAACCCAACCATTACACTACCAGATATCCAAGAAAGAGATGGCCGGATTTTATTAGCACTAATCCAAAAGAGATAATAAAAGTCATACCTTTATGAGCACTGGATAAAAGCATTGATAAAGGTAACATTTATCAGTGCTAAAAAATCAGTGGTAAAGCTGTATCCTTTATCAGTACTTTTTAGCACTGATAAAGGATATATTTATCAGTGCTATTCTTAGTGCTGATAAATGTTTTTAATAATTCAAATATATAATTATATATATATATATTATTTATATTCAAAAATAATGTTTATTTTATACATTAATTAAAAATCACATGTTGATAATTAATTTTTTTTAATAATTCAAATATATATATAATATTTTTAAAAAAGTATTTATAAGATTATAAATAAATATATGTTTTTAAATAATTATAAAATTATAATAATTTTTTAAATAATAAATATATTTATTAAATTTATAATTATATATATATATATATTTATATAATAATTTTAAAATATATTTATTTATAATTATAATTATAAAAATAAATATATGTTTAAATAAATATATGTTTCTAATGAATTTAGTCAATAAATATATATATCAAGTGATAATGATGATATTAATGGACATGATTTGTGTTATTTATGTTCATTATTATATTTATTATATTTATACTTTTATATTTAAATATAATTATATACATATATAAAAATATTTATAAAAATATTAATTATATATATAATTATAAATATATAAATATTTATTCATAGTTATAATTATAAATTTAAAAAATATTTATTATATATATAATTTTATAAATATATATAACAATATTAATAAATTATTAACATCAGATCTTTATCACTTCATTTTTTGCACTAATAAAGATATAACTTTATCAACACTTAAAAAGTGTTGATAATACTATTCTTTTTCGGTGCTAAAATTATAGCATTGATAAAGACACATTTTATCTATGATTTTTTAGCACTGATAAAGGGTTGTCTTTATTAGTGATAAAAAGCACTTATAAAGAGTAGTTTTATCAGTGATTTCTATATTAATGCTGATAAAACTACTATTTATCAACATTGTTTTGAATGCATTGACAAAAACCTTACATAGTCTTATAAAAACCTTAAGAGATCACTATATTCCTCACACCTTCAAGCTTTCACAGAACCACAATGATGCTGTCATCCGCCTTTGCCTTTGTTGCTGCTCGCCTTCACCACCACCCACCTTCGCCTTCACCACTCACCTTTTCCACTTGCCTTTGTCTTCATCATAGCTCCCTTCCATCATTGGTCCCAACCGAACCCACACCACTCATCGTCAATGAATCATTTCCACTCTAAGGTATGAGATTGTTGCTTCTCCATTTTGTAGACTCATGATTTTTTGTAGTCTTATACATTTTGGTTTTGGGGTATTTGAAAATGTTCTGGTTGGATCATTGATTAGTACTTTGTATTGAGAATCAATCAATGTGTTAGGGCTTCCAGTGTAGGCTAGGAATTGAGTCTTAGGATTAGCTCGGTTTTGAGGTTGGGTTTAGTATAATTTTTCAATAGTTGGCATGTTTATAAAAAGTTGGTATGTGGCGAAAAGGTTTGGAAATATTTTTGGGTGAATTTGATCATATTTTTAAGTTTTATTTTTTTGAAAATTTGAATTATTCAAAAACCTTGCATATGAAAAAAATATAATACATATGTGGTCTGAATGTTATAATTTCATACTAGCTAGTTCTATGAAAACATTTTTCCAATTAATTTTCAGAACTACCCGAAGTAGAGAATTCATAATTAATATTCTGATTCTGGGTGATGTTGATAGAGTGGTAGAGCTAATGCCCATATGTAAGGCTCCCATATATAAGGGTCCTTATGCATAGGATTCACATTATTTTATGAAACTTTAGCATGAAAATTTTGGTTTGTATTTTCTAAAATATGGATAAAATGTTTCCAAGAAATATAAATAGGTTTTAAGCCATTTTTTCCCAGAATATAGTGACTGTGCCTTAAATTTTCATCTAATTTATAATTTCATATCCAATTGAGATATTAGTCAAATATTGTTAGATATTTATGTCATTTATTTCAGGTAAAAACTATCTAGTAAGGCTAGTATTCTTTGAACATCTATTCCATGGTTTCTCTCAATATTTTTTAGATTTAGAAAAATTAAACTCATTTGCTCTTATTTTAAACGTTTTCTCTATTTTTATTGATTTTGGTCATGAATGATCAAATCAACCAATGATATTCAATGAGAATCACCCAACATGTATAAATTAGGTGGTTACTAAGTTATCCTTCAAGGCTACTCTCTTTCTAGGTGCGTATAATGTGTGTTCATATATACCTAATGTGCAATAGACTTAAAAATTAAATAAATTCTATATATATTACTTTCAAGTAGAATTTTTTTAGGTTATGAGGGGTCCACTAATAAAATTAAATCCTAGATCATTAGACACTAAGAAAGGAATTCTTTGGACTAATGAGAAAAGAATTACAAGAGGCAACCTAAAGGGTGAAATAAGTGGATTCATTACCATGTAATCCAAAAATAGATGCCCAATGATAATCCCTAAGATGAGAACATGTGGTAAAATGGGTGATAAGGGTGGTAACCCTAGTTAAATATGGATATTGAACTTTGGTTAGGAAATTTACAACCTCTTTAATTTAATATTGATAATTTAAGTTAGTATGGAATTATGACATATTTATAACTTGGTTATATTTAATTTTGAAATATGATCTCAAATCATCTTCTGCTTACTTGACATATTATTTTTGAGAATTTTTGATTGGTAACTAATCCACTGTGAGATTTTTCAGGATAGTTCTAGGGTGGGGTGTTATTCCCTATGGGTGATAAGAAAATGGTATATTGAGATGGTTTTAGGGTAGGTATCTCCTCCCCCAAGGGGCGATGATATGAGATGGTTAAAAATTAGGGCTCTCCAATATAAGGGGTTTTTTAAAAATACCTTTGTTTACTAAGGTTTTTCATAAAAAATACCTTCCCTATAATTTTTAATAAATTACACCCATTTAAAATTCTCAGTTTATATCCCAAATTTTTTTATAAAAAAAATATTTCCCTAGATTTATTCAAACTTATTAAATTCAAATTTAACATCCTAAAATAGTTATATAACTATTTCTATCCATTTAAAATTTTACTTCAAAACCCCATATTAAATTTCCAATTCTAGTTTATACACAACATTTTAAATCTAGTCACTTTTCCCATTTAAAAAAAACATTTACTCACATAGATGTATTAAATCCTTTGTGTCTCATGTAATGACCTAGATTTTCTCAAAGGTATGAATTGTTATTTTAAAAAATATTAAAATTTCTTTTTTTATATGTGAAACCATTATTATAATCAATAAAAGTATTTTATATTTTATAAAGGGTTTTCAAATAATATAGTTTATATTTTTTTATTTCCATTATTACATTCAATAGCAGTATTTTATCATTTTATTATAATGTAAATGTGATTTTATAATTCATTTATTCTCATAATTTTTTTTTTGATCATTAAAAATATGAAGTGAAAATAATTTTTAAAAGTGAAATATCCTCCATTATATTTATAAATTCCCATTAATAAATTTTTTCTTTTAATCATGTGGGATTATAAAAATTTTTTCAATCTTTTTATTTTCATTCAATCAATTCATGAGATCCATCTTCAATTGAACATATTTTTCTTATTTTTTTTAATTACTAATATTACCAAATCAAATATGATGGATATGAATATATAATGGATAGATGTCAATACTATGATAAAAGAGTATGAATATGGGATGAAAGAGTTCATCAAGTTTGCAAAAGATCATGTATATGACCTTTATCAAATCCTTTTTATGTGTTTATATTGTTGTTATTCAAGACTAATTAGTCTAGAGTAGTTGGAAGAACACTTGGCCTTTCACAGAATTTTTTGAAGTTATAAATATTAGAATATACATGGGGAAAAAGTGAATATATCTAGTGAATGGGATAGAATTTCTTTTTATAGATCATCTAATATGATTACAAGTTTGGAAAATGAATAATACCATATCGGGGATGTGATTACAAGTGTGAATGATGTTAAAGATCGTATTGAGGAAATGAAAATGACAATTGAAGATGAAATTTATGATTGTATAAAATTGTTTGAGAAGTTAAATAGTTATGAAAAGACACCATTGTATGCTTGTTTCACTAAATATACAGCATTATCAGTCATACTGAATCTATATAATTTTAAAACAAGAAACGGATGGAGTGATTCCAGTTTTTCTGAACTACTTTCTCCCTTGAATGATATGCTCTGATAAGATAATGAGCTCCCTATCCAAACATATGACGTTAAACAAATGATACATTTGATGGGTATGATATCTAAAAGAATACATGTCTTTCCAAATGATTTTATATTTTTTCTTAAGGACCCAAAATCACTTAAATAATACCCAAAGTGTGGTTCTTCTCGATACAAGAAATATGAGGAAGATCATATGAGATTTGTATGGTACTTTCCAATCCCTCAAAGGTTTAGGAACCTATATAGAAGTGAGGATATTATAGGGAAATTAATGTGGCATTCAGATATAAGAAATAAAGATGGGAAATTTTTTCACTCAGTTGACTCTCCTCAGTGGAAGAAAATTGATCATGAGTGTCCTAAATTTTAAAACGAGTTGAGAAACCTTCATCTTGCAATATCTATAGATGGAGTGAATCATTTTGGTTTTCAAGGAATCACTCATAGTACATCATCAGTTATGTTGGTAAATTATAACTTTCCACCATGGTTATGTATGAAATGAAAATACATCATGTTATCTATGCTTATATCCTGACCAAAACAATCAGGTAATGATATTTATGTTTGTTTTTCTCTATTGATCAAAGATTTGAAATTATTATGGGATTCAGGTGTTATGTTGTATGATTCTTATATAAATGAAGATTTCACATTGATAGCCATGTTGTAGGGGATGATAAATGAATTTACTGCTTACGGAAACTTTTCAGGATTTAGCATTAAAGGAACTCAAGGGTGTTCCATTTTCAAACAAGGTATACAATCAATTATGTTGAAACAATCATCGAAGTCTATGTTTCTAGGACATTTTAGATTTATAAATTGATGATATAAGTACCGATCTTGGATGAAATCATTCAATGGAAGTTTAAAAGAATGGACATCACTATCTCCACTAATAGTTGATCAACTGTTTGAGAAAGTAAAATATATAGACACTACTTTTGGTAAACCATTTTTGAAAAAACTTATGAAAACTGGTTGGAAAACGAGATCAGTTTTTTTTGAATTACCATACTAGAATTGTCTGTATTTCATAAATTTTATTGATGTTATGCATGTTGAAAAAAATATGTGATAGTTTAATTAGTACGTTGCTAAATGAACTTGGGAAAAAAAGGATGGAATTAAGTATAGGTTAGACAATGTTGACATGGAAATATGGGAAGAGTTGTCATTAGTGAAGGGTGAAAAAACCTTTTCTTCCTTCATATGCTTACACTCTTTCCATGTTGGAGAGATATCATTTTTGCAACTTCTTGAATGGCGTAAAGGTTCTATAGGGGTATCCATCAAATATCAAGAATATCATTTCAATAGCCGATTTAAAGTTAAAGGGTCTAAAATCACTTGACTGCCATGTTTTGATGCAACATCTAATTCCTATAGCTTTATGTTTCATTTTTTTCAAGAATGTTCATCATAAAATAACCAATATATTTTTAGTTTTCAAAGCTATATGCAACAAATTTATATACCTAGTAAAATTTCTGACTATGGAAAAGGAAATTTATATCATATTATGCAAATTGGAAATATTATTCCCACCAAAATTCTTTGATATGATGGTTCACTTGATGATTCAATTGGTAAGAGATGTTCGACTATGTGTTCATATACACTATATATGGATGTACCCCTTTGAATGGTATATGAATATTTTGAAAGGTTATGTCAAAAATCAAATTTTATTGGAGGGTTTTATTGTAGAGTGATATATTGTTAAGGAATCCATTAAATTTTGCACCAACTACCTATCAAGTGTGGAAAGAATTGGTATACCGAAATATCATCACACTGGCCAGCTTTTGGGTAAATGAATTTTAGGAAGAGATATTATCGTAATCAATATTACATATCAGGAGCAGACCCACCTTTTTTTGTATAACATTTTGGAGGTTTCTCCATATGTTGAAACCAACAAATAAATTTTCAGGCATTTGAATCCATCAAGGGTTGAAATATGGATATAAAATACACATAATAAATATTTTATAATATGTTTTAGAGACCATTTTTTGAGGAGTCAGATGAAAATATAGATTCAATTTCAGAATTACTTTGATGGATAAATAGAGGACCAAGTTTGTACGTATTATCTTATAATGGTTATAAAATTAATGATTACATGTTCTATAAAAATAAACATGATGAAGGAAATACCCTAAAAAATAGTGGAGTAACACTTGTGGTTGAAGCGATGCATGTTTCTGGTACTAAGGATAGAAATCTAATTTCTACTAATATGTCATACTTTAGAATCATCAAACAAATATGGGATTTGGATTATACAACATTACAAGTGTCATTTTTTCGATTCAGATGGGTTGATAACAGGAGTGATATTAAAATAGATGAATTGGGAATTATAAAATTAGATTTCAGTAAGGAAGGGTTTAAATAAAAACCATTTATAATTACATCACAGGCAGTATAAGTATTTTATATTCTAGATCCCACAAACCAAAAGTGGTCAACTGTTTTGTTATCGACCAAAACCACTAAAGGGACAACTGAAAATTCAACTGAGGATGAGCCTTTCATTAGTACATCCAAATAATTTCACAGTAGTACCAACATAGACGAGATTTTGTATGTAAAAGGAGACCACAATAAAGGGATTTGGATTCTTAATTAAGGGGTTAAATCCCTTCAGAATTTAAAAAAATAGAGTTCAATAATCAGGTTTTTTTTAATATACACTGAGTTACCTCAAGTTATTATCTGATTCTCTCAATACTAAGGAACAATAGGTTTCTCAACTTGCTGTTGCTCCTAATGCAGAGGAATAACAAACTTTTACACATTTTGATGCTACCGATCCAAAGGAAAAACATATTAATGATGTCGAATCAGAGAAAATGATATGTGATGAAGAAACTATGTTGTAGAAAAAACAGGAGCTCCAAAGTGTGATGGTGTTAGGAAAAAATATTATGGATAAAAGTAAAGGCATCAAATCTAAGGTCGGATGGAATGTGCATGGACAAAATGTTAACCCCAACAAGACCACGTTTAGTTGTTATATAAGGCTTATCACTTGTAAATTCATGATTGTTGATGTATATTTATGAAACTATGTTGTTCCCATGGTTAAGACACGAATTTGGAAAGAGATTATAGTAATATTATGATATCCTTTCTTTATTTTACTAAAAAATAAAATAATAAAACATTTAATTACTCTTTATCATCCCTTGCAGAGAACATTTATAGTAGATTAATTCCAAAAGAAATATGTATTATTTCTTGATGGAAGTATTCATAGAGTATTTCACAAAATTATAACAAGATTTCATCTTAAATATGATAAATGGAAAATAAACCTACATCCACCACTTATGTATTCACACCTAATAACCCAAGAATCATGAGATGCATTTACTAGCCGTCGAGCAAAGATTTATTTTTAGGTAAATTGTAGATGGTAATAATTTTTTTGACAATACGTTTATTCATCACTTTGATTTAGAAATTTTTATTTATAAAACAATTACTAAGTGTTGAAAATAAGGAACGAACAACAAAATAATGTACCCCTACTATAAATCAAGGATGAGGTACACTTTACTTATTTAAATATAGCATAATACTTTTATGTGACCTGAAAAAAACATAATTATGTTCCTCTATTTATATGCATATTGATAAATCCAAATTCAAATCCACTTCCATCCCTTGTCATGTGCTATGAAAGGAGACATTTATAAATTAATATGGGTTACTAATAGATGAAAACACATGAAAAGTGTGGAAAACATGTGTAAGTATGAAATAAAGAAAATTCTTTAAATCAATATTACATAACAATGATTACTTATTTTCCTATATTTTCTATCTGGCATAGTCCTAAGAATTATTAACACATGTATCAAATGAACACCAATTTTTGATGGCCTTGAAGTGTCCAGAAAAGTGTGGCTATGTTAGAGGTGTGGGTTTTGGGGAGACACCCCAAACATTTTTTAGAAAAAAACAACACGTGGATAAAGGTAATGAAATAACAGAGATTAAAGAAATATTTGATTCCCTTGAAGAATAATTTCATTGGCAGAATGAGTTTCTATAAATGTTATGGGGGGAAATAAAGAGAAGAAACAACTCAAGAGCAATCAGTTCATGAATACCCCCCACCCCCACTTGTAATGAGGAGAGCCATTCCCCTTAAAGAGCCATCTTAATTAAGGTAATAAATATTCTAATAATTATTTATGTGAAATTTGAATTAGACAGGCACTGATATCTTTCATATACTGATATTCTATAGGGTGAAAATGATTGTGATTTATATCTATCAACACCCACCCATCGCTTTATAGAGAGGGATATGGTGTTAAATATCCAAGACAATTGTCTATACAATAGAATTCTTTCAATTGGTCATGTGAGAGTGAAAATTAGCATACTCAAGAGATGAGCATTGAGCTAGCTATTACACTTGATGAAAAAGATATTCATTTAGTCAACCAAGCTACTAGAACATTCATCGCATGGTTATTAGATACTGTAAAAAACAAGTCGACCATGAGGTATTCATTTCAAATTTATTTTTCATGATAAACCTTTAAAAATTAATAAAAAAGTGTCTGAACTAATGAATGTTATTAAAAATGGATAAATGGAAGGGGTTTAAACAAAATGTTTACTCAAAACCATCTAAAGGATCAACCAACTTATTGAAAAGATCTTCCAAAAACACCTTTACCATACCCATTCAATATTCACATTTTCTAACAATGAAGGTTCATGTAGATAAAAATTTACAAAATATTAGTAATAACATAGTTGATTTTTAATAAAAAATGTTTGAATATGACATTACACACTAAATTTCTCTTGATAATGTAAATTAAATCCTCAACTATGAATATCTTTGAGGATCAGTTGTAAATGTATACATGAGGTATGTTTTCATGATTTGTTTTTTCAAAAGTGGATATACTATGTTAATTATGAAAAAATACATTATATATTTTTTGTAGGTGTATATATCAATAAAAATTTAAGGGATTACCCCATGAACATAAATTTCAACTCATTAGTCCTCACATAACTTCTACAGAAAAAACCGAAATAGATTCAATAAAAATGAATGAAATAATGACAAAACTATCCAAATCTTTTGAAAGAAAACTTATGGATGAAAGAAACATCTTAATACCAATGATACAAGGGTAAAAATATATAATTTAATCATATCAAATATATTTTCATTTATTTCATTACTTATTTTTTTTTTTGATTTTAGGAAACATTAGATTCTCATTGTGGTTAATTTGGATACTCCAAATATTAATTTCATGGATTCAATGCATGGTTATCCAAAAAACCTACCACACATGATACCATTTTCAATTCATAATACAATACATACAACATTTTTTAACAAAACTTCATGTTATATAATTTATATTATTTTATAGTGAGAATTTTATTATGATAAGGTGGTATTTAAATGTTTTGAAATTCATGTCATGAGGATAGGAATTAAGAACAAGGATCCTGAAAAGTTCAACAACTAGATAAGTATCAGGGTATATATAATAATATTTCACTATCCAAACACATATCAAAACAAATTACATATTTTTATCAATGTTTATGCAGTGTCTGAAATAAAAAATGGAAAATATTATGGTTGTTATGTTTGAAAATTTATTAGAGATATCACATTCCTTTAACAAAATAGCATCCCCAAAGAGGTATTTTTAAAGGTAATTATAATTTCATTTAATATATTTATAAATACATTGTGTATTTATATTTTTTTAGTACTACTATGACTACCAAAAAAATTGTATTCTCAAAATGATATAGATTTTCTTAAAAACGAATGGGCAGTATACCTAATAGAAGAATGTAAAAAAATAACATGAAAATGATACTTCTATATAAGTAATGGATTGTTTCATATTTATGTTTAATTAATTTATTTTTAATATTTCTCATATAATAATTCTTTTCTTATATCGGTGTATTCCTTTATTTGATTTTGGATGGTATGCTCAAAGCTTTTCATGATCATGAGAGATTAGACTTCGAGGCTGCAATTGAGATAATGAAAAAAAGGAAATGGGTCAAGAATGTTACAACCATCATAAAAAGGTGATTTAATAATAATTAATTAATTAATTTTTTCAATATTTTATTTAATATTTTAAAGTTATTTTCCTTATCAATTTTATCAAAAACTTATTTAGTTTTTTCATAGATATTTTTGGAAGTTATATTTTTCTTTCAACTATCTAAAACAAGAAAAAAAGAGATAACATGTTACTTTATACCTATGTTACCATAATTTCTATTTATTTTATTTATAAAGATACCAACACTGCATATTGATTCTTTGTTCATAGCTGAAAACCCTTCTCATTGTTGAAAACCAGAAGAGTAGAGTAAGGTTTTTTGGCTAAAAACATTAACTCAATATGCAATTTTGGCAGTTACACAAAGAAAAAAATGGAAATATTGGTAAAATTGGAAGTTCATATAGTTTTCATCCTTGAATACAGTGATCTAGAAGTCATTTGGGATGTATAAGATTCAACAACACCTCCATCCGACACACGGTGTGACTGGTATGACTCTAGGTGTGTCTTTTTATTTAAAATTGACATTAATTTTAGTAAAAAAGACAAATAACATACTCAAAACCAAAAAAATGCATTTTAATTATTTTAATAATTTAGGAAAATTATCTATAAGTAATTTAGGATGTCCAGGAATCATCTTCAACTCAATCCAATGTACGGTGTGACAAGTATGACTCTTTGTGTGTCTTTTTATTTAAAATTGACATTAATATTAGTAAAAAATAAAATTCACATACTCAAAATCATGTAAACACATTAATATTGTTTTTATATTTTAATAAAATTATTTATAATTAAATTTTTACATTTATAAATCAATCACACGTCAATTTGATACATGATGTGTCTGGTATGACTCAAAGTGTCCGTTATCAGTTTAAAATTGACATTTTAGTTCAAAAAGTGTGACTCACAGAAAACTGAGAAAATGTACTCAGATTATCTTGATAATGTATAAAAATGATTTATAAGTAATTTTTAATGTGTATTAATAAGTCTTGCATCAAACCGACACATGATGTGATCGATACGACTCAAATTGTGTGTTTCTAGTTTAAAACGACATTTTCATAAAAAAGACAAAGGACATACCGAAAACTAAGAAAATTAATTAGGATTTTTTTGATTCATTAGGAAAATTATGAATAAGTCATTTTAGATGTGTATTAATTATACTAACCTTAATCTAATTTACATTGTGACCAGTATGACTCCAAGTATGTTTTTTTATTTAAAATTTACATTAATTTTAGTAAAAAAGACAATTGACATACTCAAAACCAAGAAAACACATATAGATTTTTTGATAATTTATGATAATTATATATAAGTAATTTTTGACATTTAGTAATCATCTTCACCTCAATATAATAAACAATGTTCCCATTATGACTCAAAGTTCCTGCTATTTGTTTAAAATTGACATTTTAGTTCAAAAAGTTTCACTCATTGAAAACCAATAAAACATGTTAATATTATCTTTATAATTTATATAAATGGTTCATAATTCATTTATGATGTATAGGAATCAATATCACATCAAATTGACACATGATGTGGCAGGTATGACTCAAAGTTCATGTTTCCAGTTTAAAATGACATTTTAGTACAAAGATAAGTGGTATAATCAAAAATGAGAAAACAAATTCAGATGGTTTTTATACTTTAAGAAAATTATCTATAAGTCATTTAGGACATTTATTAAGCAGTCTCACCTCACTCTGATGTATTTTGTGACTGGTATGACTCCAAGTGCGTCTTTTTATTTAAAATTGACATTAATTATAGTAAAAAGGAAAACTAACATACTTAAAACTAAGAAAAAACATTCATATTGTTTTTATAATTTAGTAAAACGATACATAATTTATTTTTGATGGGTAGGAATTAGCCTCACATCAATTTGATACATGATGTTATCGGTATGACTCGAAGTGTCAGTTATCTGTTTAAAATTGACATTTTAGTATAAAAATTTTCACTCACTAAAAACCAGTAAAACACACTTATCTTATCTTAATAATTTATGAAAATAAATTTTAAGTAATTTTTGATGTGTAGGAAGTAGTTTCATGTTAATCTAACACGCAATGTGCTAGTATGACTCAAAGTGCGTGTTTCCAGTTAAAAATGACATTTTAGTAAAAAAGAAAATAGAAATACTCAAAACCAATCAAACACGTTTATATTTTTTTGAAACATTAGTAAAATTATCCATATGTCATTTGGGATGTGTAGGAATTATTATCACCTCACTCTAATGTATGGTGTCACTGGTATGACTCCAATTACATCTTTTTTATTTAAAATTGACATTATTTTAGTAAAAAATACAACTGACAAACTCAAAACTGAGAAAATTAATTCATATAGTTTTGTTACTTTATTAAAATGATCCATAAGTCAATTATGACATGTATTAATCATGCTCACCTCAATACAATACATGATTTTCCCATTATGACTCAAAGTGTTTGTTATCGGTTTAAAATCAACATTTTAGTTTAAAAGGTGTCACTCAATGAAAAACTAGAAAATGTGATTGGATTGTATTGATAATTTAGGAAATTGATTAATAAGTCATTTTTGATGTGTATTAAGCATTCTCATGTAAAACTGACACATGATGTGATTGTTATACCTCAAATTTCATGTTTCCAGTTTCAAATGAAATTTTATTAAAAAACACAAGTGAAATACTGAAAACTAAGAAAATAAATTTAGATTGTTGGGATAATTTATAAAAAATATCCATAAGTCATTTGTGATGTGTATGAATCAACCACACCTTAATCCAATGCACAATTTTACTGGTATAATTCCAATTGTTTCGATTTTTTAAAAATTGACATTAATTTTAGTAAAAAGAATAAGTGACATACTGAAAAATGAGAAAACACATTTGGATTGTTTTGATAATTTAAGAAATTGATTCATAAGTAATTTATAATGTGTAGGAATAAACCTCTTATAAATACGACACATGATATGATAAATATAACTCTAAGTGTGTCTTCTTATTTAAAATTGACATTATTTTTAGTAAAATGAACCAGTGACATACTAAAAAACAAGAAAATGCGTTCAGATTGTATTGAGATTTATAAAAATTATCCACATGTCATTTGTAATGTGTAGGAATCACTTGCATCTCAATCACATACATGATGTGACCAATATAACTCCAAGTGTGTTGTTATTTAAAATTGACATTAACTTCTTTAAAAAGAAAAATTAACTTACTCCAAACTGAGCATACAAATTTGTGTTGTTTTAATACTTTAGGAAAATGATCTATAACTCAATTGTGATGTGTTAGAATCAATAAAACCTCAACACAATATACAATGTGACCAAGATAAATCCAAGTGTGTCTTCTTATTTAAATTTGACATTTTATTAATGCATTCTTTCATATTAATATTTAATTTAATTACTTATAATATTACTAACCTAATATTTTTTTTCTTATATAGGTGGATTATTTTTCTCAGGTTGATGTGATTTGTTTGGAAACTGATTCCATGGGAAGAATTCTCTGAGAGGGGATTACAGGTGTCAAATAGGATGAAACATTAATGTTTTTAAATGTTTGTGGATAGTAATTTTAAATGTAATTATACAAAACATTGTTTGAAATGTATATAGTAGTGTGTTTTTTATTCTTTATGTAAAATTTATTTTAATTAAATTATATGTTTTGTGTACAGGTTACAGGTTGGTGAAATATGCTATTAGATAAACAACACACTTCTGTAGGTGGGGCCTTTATCAGTGTGTTTTTTCACTAATAAAGGGTACCCACCCCCCAATAGCACTAAGGATAATGGTGATTTTTTATACTGTTAAAATCCTTTTTGTGTGCTGTTAAAGGGGATATCTATAGTAGTGTTAGGGGAATACCAACCCCAGTATCACTCTGATGATCATGTTTGAACCCTATCATCGTCCAGACATCATTGGAAGAAGTATTTTTCTCACAACACCTTGTAACATATATCAGGAGTTGAAACAAAGGCCACCATCACATCCTACACATAACTCTGCTTAGAAAGGATTACTTGAAGTCCCAAGTTCAAGTCCTAAATATATATATATGAGTGGTATAAACTTTTAGGATAAGTACACGGTGTCTGTTGGTTTACATGATATGTACTCCCAAGTATGACTACACTCATGTCTTGCTACTCTATATGGTGAATGGTGGTTCTTGTATATGGTGTGTGATATAAGATACATAGAATATAGGACTACCCAAGGTCCTAGGAATGTACTCTCTATACATGGATCGACTGGCTAGGTAGCGTCACATGTCATGTGGGAGTGCCACACAACCATGTGATATTTAACTTGGATGGAAACCCAAGTCACCTCAGAAAGTAGACTACACAGTTTGTGTTCTTGTAGAACACATGGCGTGTAGTCGATTTTTACAAAGATAATAAAGTGTATTTACCAAATCTACACTTCTACTATTTCCACCGATTCCATGATGAATCACGCCTGATACTTCTGCAACTAAATTGACTGAAATCAATGCTTGTATAGAAGTCAGATTAGGGACTTCCCTCGTCAAAAAATTGGTTTTTCATTGAATTCTAAGTAATATTCATCATCCTTCACCCCATGAATCACAATATTATCATTCATCATTTTTCCTTTGACTTCTCATCATCAATATCGCACCACCTTCACACCATAATCCTTGATTCCAAACCCTCAATAAAGATTCATCGAAACCATTTATTAGTCATTCCAGGATTTGGGTCCCAAGATCTAGTTGAACCACTTACCAAAGAAATACCAGTGATGAGGGAATGCATAACAGAGAGAGAGAACCCCCAAACACCAAAGTTAAAAATGATCAATGTCCGTGTTTGGTTTTTCCACCATTCATTGGTAGAATATGAATAATAATTATTAAAAAAAAATTCATTATATAAACATGAAAGTTTGGATTTTGGAATTATCAATTTTGAATTAGGTTGTACAAAATTAATCCAAAATTGAACTGATGATAAAAACAAGGAAAAAATCACAAAATAAAGTCCTACCTTGAGATAATATTGATCATTTTTGAAGAATGTGTTCTCTAGAAACGTCGTTGAAGAATATTTTGTGTTCATCATTCATTACATGAATCCCTATGATCACATGAAATTGATCCTCAATCCCTTGATCGTCTAGAAAAATGTACCCACCATGATTTCTCCCACTAGATCTCAAAATTTTCTAGGTTTATACAGCTCTCCCTTGAGAATTTACAAAGACATGCTTAAATAGATAAGATCTCGAGTAAATACATTTAAAATAAATATAATTAATTAATTATATTCATTTTAATTTGTCCATGATGGTGCATCATCCCAAAACCCGACGTGTATGAAACTTATTTCGCACCTTGGGTAAACCCCACATTCTAGATTCAATTACGACTCCAGTTTTCCCATTAAAGACTCAGATCATTGGGGAAACCATTTATTATGAAATGGTGTGCATACATGGATTAATATATTTGGATATATTTAATATATTAATTCTGGGGTTCTGATACACCCATAACACCACACCAATTCTAAAGAAAACCCCATATATATATATATGTTTAAAGGGTCTAAACATGAAAACCAGATTTGTTCAATCCTCCCCACCTTCAAGGATTTTCACCCTAAAAAAAGTAATCTATAAAAAAAGGTGAGGGTAATGAGCCTACATATAACTTGAAAGATCCCAAAATCTCTCCTAGATGTTCTCATACTACAAAAGAACTCAAAGTAGTAGGATATATTACCCTTAGAGGATCCTCTCCTACCAATCCTTAATATCCACTAGGTAACGTGGATTATTCATCAATGCATTACTCACCATAGAAGATAATATGTGACAAGGTTGTGCATGTACATCTTCATCTATGAAACTCGGAAGATTTCATGCACTCAGTACAACTATGGGGGTAAGTACAGGTGGTATAAAACCTCACGAACTTTGTGAACTATCGATAAAATCTTGATGAACCTCATAATTAGCTTGCTACCCCAATGATTTTTTTCAATCCTCATCAAGGAGATACTTTTAATAAGATATGGTCTCCTTTTTCAAACACCAAAGGCCTATAATGTCAATCTATGTAATATTTTCCCCACTCCAAGCTGTCCTCATATACTCATAGATTAACTAAACCTTCTCTTTCATAACCTACACTAGCACTATCCCAATAAGGGATGTATTTATAATCTTAGTCTAGTCCAAGGGTGGCTTATATGGTATCTTTTACATATATTAAAATGGTTATATGACAAAAGTGGAGTGATAACTATTATTATAAGAAAACTCCACCAATGATAAGCGATCTTCCCAGATCTAACCGTTGTCCAGCATATCGAATTTGAGCACATCCTTTAAAACCAAGATGGTTCCCTCAATCTGGACATCCATCTAGGGGTGATATGTTATTCTCATCTATAACTGGGTCCCAAATGGATCCTACAAACCTCTCAAAAATTATGATGTAAACTAAGCATCATGGTTTCAAATAGTCATCGATGGTATCCTATGGATTCGAATGATCACCTGCATGTACAAGAACCTCAAACTCTCAACTGGAATTTCCTCCTTGCTAACAAGGAAGTGATTCGATTTGGTATGCATATAAAAAATTGCCCATATAGTGTCATGGAATCACATTTTCCATAGAAGACTTGTCTTGAAATATATAGATATTCTATCCCATTTCCATTCAGGGATCAAAGGAGGTTAAGTTAGGCCTACTGGAACTTGATGTATTCCTTCACCAATTGGAATGTGAGGCATCAAGAAACAAACTTAGAAACATTACTCCTCATACCTTCCCACTAGAACTACCTCCAAAGGTCCTATTACATATTTATAACTATAGGATGTATCGCTAATGTCGAGGTATGAAACTCCCTCAACACATCCACATGAAAGGAAATTAGAACCATTTTTTGTCCCTAGAAAATTATGATGTGCACCCCTACTATAGTGAAACTTCCAAGTGTATATTCTGAATATATCTAGTCACATATAACTTCACAATCAATGTATCCCAACTGAGCCTCTATCACATGCTGGAGAAGTGGTGGAGTCTTTAAAATCAACTAGAGAGAACATGTTTCTCTCTTATCCACAAGGGTCTTTTATAAAGAGGTTAATTGATAGAGTATAGACTATATAAAAGTCATAGCCCTGTAGTAATTCCAACCAATGCCTACATCTTAGGTTGAGGTCCCTCTAGGTAAATATGTACATGAGATGTTGGTGATTTCAATAAACCACAAAGTGCTTGATCAAAATATAATTCCTCTACATCATCAAGTCAAAGAAAACTACTACTAAATTAAAATAATTTTTCACATAGTTCTTATCATGTGGTCTCATCTCTATCGACCCATAAGAAATCATTTACTACCTATGCATTAACATGCACCCAATCCCAAATCACGAGGCATTGTAAAACACTATGTACCAAACACCCTCCTCTCAAATTCTCAGCACAGGTAAATTAGCCAGCCTCTACCTCAACTCCTTAAAGGCTTACTAACACCACTTGGTCTAGTTTAATGATCACCCTTTGCGTGTCATGGTGTTCAAAGGGGCTACAAAACTATAATTTTTTTCTATAAACCTATAATATTACCCTACCAACCATAGGAAACTCTTTAATTCCACAACTCTCTTAGGTGGTTTCCAACCTAGCACTATATTCATATTTTCTAAGTCAAAAACTAGACCATGCTTATAGATGAAATTCCCCAGAAATTGAACCTATTTAATCCAGAACTTACAATATGAGAGCTTATTGTATAATAAGTTTTCTTGGATTAAATAAAGCACCATACTAAATTCCTTGTGTGATCCTCATCAGACATAGATTAAATAAGAATTTTT
Source organism: Viscum album (assembly GCA_963277665.1). Classification (NCBI taxonomy): domain Eukaryota; kingdom Viridiplantae; phylum Streptophyta; class Magnoliopsida; order Santalales; family Viscaceae; genus Viscum; species Viscum album. The sequence goes on along the minus strand of OY728160.1, from coordinate 123,764,566 downwards.
TCAATAAATACAACCATGAACCAGTCTAGGAAAGACTAAAAGACCTGGTTCATAAGTTCCAAGAGAACCATGGGGGAATTATTTACACCAAAGGGCTTCACCATGAACTCATATTTCACATAGAGACATCAAAATTCCATGTTTGGGATATTCCCCTCATGAACCCTCAACTAGTGATAGTAAGACCTAAGATCAAACTTTTAGAACTATCTTGTGCCTTTCAGCTAGTCAAAGAGGTCATTAATCCTCGACAATGGGTACTTGTTCTTGATCATCACCTGATTTAAGTGATAATAATTAACACATAGCCTCAAGATCCCTCCTGCCTTCTTGATAAATAATAATGAATCTGCCTAGTGGGACACACTGGTTCTGATAAATCTTTCTTATGACTATCCTCCAACTACACCCTCAGCTACTAGAGATCAGTTCGGTCTATATGATATGCCGTAAAAGATATCAGTTCAGTACTAAGGTAAAAATAAATGAAAAATTCAATCTCTCACCTCAAAGGTATCCCCATAAAATCTTTAAGTAATATGTCCATATAATCCTCTTCTATTTCTATATGTTGGATGCTTGAAGATCCCACTCCACCAAGGGATAAACTCACCAACTGATGGGAGATAGGTTATATATTCTTTTCCATGAGCCCTAATTGTTTCTCCAAAAGGCCATTCTCACCATTGAATGAGAATATTGTCTCATCATATCATAAGAACTTAACTCTCTTATTGTGACGATAAATCTAGGTACGGACTAAAAACAACCAATCCATACACATGACAACATCATAAGGTTTTATCACAAAAACTAGCAGGTCTCATGAGAAATTATCTCTAGTGATATAAATATGGGAATTTAATATATAAAGCCAATCCATACCAAGTATGATGCCATAAGGTTTCATCACAACAACTAAGAGGTCCCATAAGAAACTCTCCCCATTGAGCTATAACTCGAACCGCCAAAAAATGTTTGAAATATTAAAATCACTCCCTATAGGAACCTTTTGACACAACTGATGGGATTAAGAGTCTAAAAAATATCCCACTCTTTCACATGGGAAAAGAAAATGAAAGAATAACTTATGTCAGTTTTTAAAAGTATTGGAGATAAAGTAGAGAAGACACAAATCATACGTAAAATTATCTCATTTTTTTGGGTTATATCCCTCCATATACTACATATGACCATAACCATGATCTAAAACTCTCTATGATTGATGAGAGACATGTAGTGGTACTGGTGGTACATCATAGTGTCATCCTCCACCTACAGATCCTCCTCCTAGGGATTCAACAATCCCTATGTTAGCTCCAACTCCCTAGGGATGACCATGACCATGCACGAGAGATCCATAATCATGATACCACCTCTGAAGCGTAGGTCCATCCACTATATACCCACCATTGATAGTGTATAGGTTCAGAAAATCACAAGCCATGTTACCTCACCCATCACAAGAATATCAGTGACCATATCTAGGCTGAATGGATCCTCTATGTGATCATTGTGCTATAGATCTCTACATCCAAGTCCAAGAATATGTGTACCTCCTATGACAATACCCAAATATCTATACATAATAACTACTATAGATGAATAAACCCCATAATTCACACTACCTACTCCATTTTCTCGACACCCATCTATTAGTAAACTCACTACAACCAATTATTTCTCTAACACTCCAACATAAGTGTGAATGCATAAAGCGATCATGATAGATGAAATTTCCCTTGAAAGGTCATGATAAAACTTACATTATAATAATTATCTATCTCACACCATATCAATAAAGTCTCACATGAGTTCACTAAACCTTTATGAATACTTAGAAACTGACATAACATCATACCGTAGCTTAAGAATCTCTTGGATCCCTAGAGTGAAAGAACAAAATATTATACTCATCATAGAAAAGTATTGGAATTTTTCCATGAGTGTGTTAGCACATCATGGGTATAAGTGGATAGACCCAACCGGCTACCTATCACTCCATGAAGAATACTAATTTAGAGTGAAACCATATGATTGGTTAAAGTCTACATAATAAGGAAAAGTTAGACCAATGAATCAAGTTAATCCTCTGTTGATCAAGGGTATCTACCTCCAGGAAACCTAAGGGGCATATATCATTTAAACTCTTACAATATGTTAAGACTGTGTGCATAGTTTTCCTAACCTTTTGATGATATTGACTATACAACATATATATGATCATCCTCCTGAATTACTAGAGGTGGGTCCATGCGCCGCTCATTAGGTTTAATCACTGCTCTCTACTCTTACACAGAGGCCTCATCACTCAAATGATAGTCATCATGACCCTATATTATAATTGTAACTAGATATCATCATGAATATATCCTAAAAATAAAAATATGTACCATAGTTAGATGAGTATATATAGGTATTTGAATCAATAAATATATAATTCAAAGACTCATTCCTATTTGATGCATGTACCATTGGTTTCCATGTAACTGGTATCTCGGTATTCCAAGTTAATAAGTAGGTAGTCAGAGTCTTGGTGTATGGATACATCAACTATTACATCATCATTAGGTTCCCTGGCCTGAGATCCAAACTCAATAAATTTTAACACCGACGCCCTAAGTTCACAACCAATCCTCATAGTACATATAGCTTAAAACATCATCCCTATGATATACATTATATGATACCATTTTATTAATTCTTAACCCATTGGGGCCTCTCCTGGAATTATAGTTGGTTGAGAGTGATGCCCAAATCCAACCTCCAATAATCCAAGGTCTAGAAACTAGCACCAAGTAGGCATATCACATGTGATGGGTGGTCTTATCCAAAAGAACCTATACACATGCACACATATCACTATGGAATAGTGTAGGTATAATAATAAATGTTGGAACCATTAATGTGTTATAAAATTCATACAAAATACTCTAGTTAAACATCATAGTATAGTAAAATAAGTCAAGTGAAAAATAGGGGTAAAATAAATACCAAAACAAAGAAAATCAATACAAAACAAATAAAATGATGTGGATTAAGGAGAGAGACTTACTCATGATATCAGGAAATAACTAACAAATGCCGTGTTAGTATACTGGTTTAAATAAGCTGCACATACTCTGATTCCACCGAATTATCTACCAAGCTTCTTTTTTTATACATAAGATACGACGTGTGTGGGAAAAAAACATGCATTGGTGAGTATATACATACCCAAAATGATTATCCAAACAATATAAAGGGATAAATAATAATAATATAGTAAACTCAACCCATAATTCAAGAGGGAAAGGAAACCCATCATAGATATGCTTATACAGAAGAATCCCCAAATGAAGAGAGAGGGATCGTGATCCTCACAGCTAACTAAGAGAGATGAGTCTACCCACAACTATAATATCCAGTGCTTTCATGATTCTAAAATATATAAAAAACAACAAAAAATATAATAGGGGACCCACATCTCGTTATAAGATGCCATATTCGATGGAGTACTGACTCAAGTAGAGGAATCACTCCCCATTAGAGCTCGATGATGATGGAGTACCAACTTCAAAAATTAAGGACCTACAACCCTATGATGTGGGGGAGTATCAAATCTACCAGTATATATGATATGGGGTACCTGATCCCTAGAAACACAAATTTTCTAGGAGTACCAACCCCAACATCACCGCGATGACCATGTTTAAACCTTGTCATCTTCCATGCATCACTCAAAGAAGTGTTCCACTCACAACACCTCACATCATATCTCAGGAATCAAAAAAAATTCAATCATCATGTCCTATGTATAATTATTATCATAATGGAATACTCAAAAACCCAAATACAAGTCCTATATAAAGTGATAATAGTTTTAGGTCTTTTTAAGAGAAGTATGATGTGCTCCCAAGTCTAATCATGCCCGTGTCATGATTCTCTACTTGGAATGTGGAGGTTCACATACATGGAATGTGTTAGGGTCCACATAGTGTGTGGGACCATCTCTGGCTAGAAGAATGTAATCCCTATACTCATCTCAACCATCCAAGTAGGGTAACATGGTCTATGGGCCCACTACACTTCCATGTGATAATTAACTTGGCTATAAACCCTAGATGTTGTAGAAAGTGGACTACGCATCGTGTATTCTTCTGGAATACATGGAATGTTGTTAGGTTTTTCACATATAGTAAAGTATATTTCCCAGATCTCCATGCATAAATCTTTTTCACTATGAATCGTTCCTGAAACATCTACATCTGAGTTGACCAATATCAATTCTGGGATTGAAGTCAGATTCTATCCACCCCTCAATGGAAAATTGGTTCTTCTTGGTATTCTAAGGAAGATTCATCATCCCTCAACCCCTGACTCACAATACCATCATTCCAAGTTCCATATTTATATTCTCATCATCAAAATTGTGCCACCATCACACCATAATCCTTGATTCTAAACCCACAACAATGATTCGTATAACCCTTTATCGATCACACCATGATTTGGGTTCCCGAATTTAGTTAAACTATCATCCAAAGGAATACCAATGATGAGGGTATGTAGAATAGAGGGATAAAACATTCAAACCTAAAATTGAAAAATAATCGATGTCCATGTTTATTTTTGGCACCTTTCCTTGATGGAAGTTGAATAATAATTATCAAAAACACAGTTCTATATAAAAACATGGATTATCAACTCTGCAAATCATTGATTTTAGATTAGGTTGTTTAGAACTAATCTGTAATTGAAATAGTTATAAAAGATGTGTAAGTCACAAAAAAATACCTATCTTGAGAATGGATCCATCATTGTTGAAGAATTCATTCACTATAAATTTCATTTAATAATATTTTGTGTTTATCGTTCATTCCAAAAATCCCCATGATCATACATCATTGATTATTGATCCCTTGATCATCCATAAAAACATCACCACCAAGATATCTCCCACCATATTTCAAATTTTTCTAGCTTTATATATATCTCTTTAGATAATTTCCAAATATATGCTTAAATAGATAAGAACCTAGGTTGAGATACTTAAAATAAATATAATTAAGTGATTGATTTTATTCATTTTAATTAATCCAAGATAGTGCATCATCCTGAAACCCAATGCGTATGAAACTTATGTCTCAGATATACTAAACCTCAAATTAAAAATTTAACCATAGCCTTAGTTTTCTCATTCAATAATTTGATCAATTGGGAAACCATTTATTCTAAAAAAGGTGCACACACGAGGTTTAATATATTTTAATATTTTTAATATATTAATTCTGAGGTCCTATGACCCCCATAATGTCATGCCAATTCCAAAGAAAAACCCACATATAAATATATATTCAAAAGTTTTAAACATAAAAACTATATTTTTTTCAATATTATATATATATATATATTTTAAAAATCAAACTGATTCATGTATTAAATGGGTACCATTTAATTAATCATTTTAGGTCTAGGGTAAAAGTTAAATGGGTATAGCTTAGTTGAGGTAGTGTAAAATTTAATTAGACTCAAGATAGGGTATCCCAAACAAAGTTGGTTCCCAAACCATTGTCATCCCTATTTTAATTCTTAAATATTATTATTTACAATAAATATAGTAATTAATATTAATATTATTAATGTATTAATAAAAAATTAAGAAATTAAAAAACATTAATAATAATATTGTATCTAATAAAAATTAGTATCCCATGGGGCACATGTAACACCCTATAATTTTTAATTTATATTCCTTTGAAATAAACTTCAAGTGTTTAATAGTTTGCATTGTAAACAACACCGAGTTTAAAAGAACCATGATATAATATACCTTTATAACCTAGTCATTGGATTGGTATATATGAATAAGATAAAAAAAATTACGAAATATATGTATAATGGTCCTACTAAATAAAAATTTATTTATTAATTCATATGAATTAAGAATTTAATTTTTAGTGATGTCATTTAATGCTTTAAAAATACGTTTTCTTCAAAAATGATTTTTATTACTTTCTATGAGAAAAATTATAATTAATTTTTTAAAAATTTAGAAATATTATATTCTAAAAAGTTTATAATGTTTGAAATAATCATATCAAAATTATATTAAAGTGAATTTTTGGGATTTTTATTAATATGTTAATTTTCCAGTGAATAGTAAAAAATATAGATTTTATAAAAAATTGTCTCTTCCCTTCAAGTATTTATAAAGTACCATTTTTTGAATGTATTTTAAAATTTTATTAGTTTATTTTTATTTAAAATAATACTATTAATTTCATTTGAATCGACATTATTCTTAATTTAGGTATAAAAACATTTTTATACTTAAAAACTTATTTTTCTGGAAAAGAGTTTTTCATCGTGTTTTAAGGGTTTATTTTAAAATTAATTTTTAAAACTTATAGATATTTATTTTTATAAATTTTATTATATATTTAAAATCATAATAATTAATATTATATAATAATTTCAACTTAATATTTGGTCCTTGTGAATAATAACTAAGGTAAAAATTCATTACTTCAGTAAAGGTTGAAAGTGGTTAATGTGGGGTTAAACTAAAGTGATAGGTGTTAAATTAACCTAAAATTTGTCTAAATAATATTTGATAAATATATTTAGGTTTTTTATCATCCTATATTAAAACATGATCTAATTTGGTTCAATTTGGATTGAGTAGGACATTAATATATTTTAATATTTTGAAAAAATCCAAGTGTATCTTATACCTCCATTATAAAAGGACACCACATATCATATATTCCTCACACTTAGTGAGAGTTCTATATTATAAAATACCCACAAAAAATCATCCTAATATCTCTCAAAATGATCTATAGGTCTTGGTTTGATCAAAATTATGACCTTAGAAGGCAAAAGGTGTAAGTCAAAGGAGGTTGTCCAAAGAAAAGGTATAGCTATTAACTGAGTGTTTTCGATTTATTTATTCTTATTACTCATTTAATTATATGATAAACATGATTATATAATAACATAAGTATCTTAAATATATTTATATGTTATAATTTTTATTGATCAACCTTTATTCATCTCATTTTTCACAAAATGGGAAATGAAAATTTCACTCGTGATTACATATAGACTACCACCTCCACATAGCGATATGAATCATTTTCTATAACCATACTTCATGGTTGGTTATTATAATGAATTTAATGGTTATATATGATATTTATGAAATAATTATTCTTATATAATTATTATATATAATTTACCTTCTTTCATTTTTATCTGTTGGTAAACAACAACATTGCTCGTGCATACATGTGGACTGCCACCTCCATGAAGTGATGTGATTAATTTTTCATTTATGAATTAAATATATGGTAATAATGATATATTTAATGAATATAAATTATATTTATGATATAATAATTATTATTTAAAGTTTATTTATCATTTACCTTTATTTCATTCCATCCAATGAAAAGTGGAAACATCACTCATTTGTATCTACATTTTATCGTCTCGAAGAAGTGATGTAATTCATTTTTCATAACTAATTTATATGAATATTTATAAAATTTTATATAATGAATAAATATTATACTTATTAAATTATTGAAATTATATATAATATGAAATTATGGTCAAAGTTCAAGGACCAGGGCCGCAGAATCGAAACATGCATGAAAAACAAAACAGTTATCACCTATAACGGTGGTTTTAATAAAAAATGTTAATAAAAGGGTTAAATGATGTTATAAGTAAACCAAATTTTATGTGTTATGAATTAATATGGTTCTATAATATATTTATAATAAATCTATTTTTATCATACTTGAGGTTTTAATTCATACTAAGTAGGATGAGACTTATGGTAAGAAAATTATGATACAATCTCATTTCTTTTCGGGATTGTTTTTGGTAAATTTCCATTGAAGGAAATTATATGGATATTATCAATTAAAACACATATATTTTCTTATCATTTTTATATTCATGTAATTTTCAAATTATATTACCATTTTTCTCACTTTGGTAAATGATTGAGGAAATGTTTTTAATGAAAAGTCGAACTGATTTCATCTTTGGTCAACGAAAATTTTCTTCCATGTCAATTATCCCAAAATTTGTTTTATATAAGTTTTTAAAAATACATATTTTTATTGAAAAATCATTTTCATTTCCTTTCAATTTATTTTCAAATGTTTAAAATAAATATTTTTAATGATATATATTCTGAGTAATTCTTTTTTGACTTATTCATGAATGTGTGAAAAGAAAGTTCTTTTTAATGTATATGATTTGAATGGATAATCCTACCATCATAAACATTATTTTATTTTAATCGTTTTATAAAATTTTTCATGGTTCTTTTCAAATAATTTGTCTTCCTAATATTTTTTATATTTTTATATTTTAAATAATTGATTTGAAAATGAAAAGGGTATCTTACTCAAGAAATGTTCCAATAATATTTTAATGGAGTTTTTTCTATGACAAAGTCTATTGATTTTTCTTATGATTCACAGTGAATATAATCCAATGATACTATATTTATTCATTCTCTATATGGTTTATTATTATAATAAATAGATATTGATGAAACTATTTTTCTTTTCCATGGATTAGGCAATGAAGAAATGATAAAATTTTTCATGATCTTATGAAATACATATGAATGAATTAGGTGATGGGTGGGTCTTTTATATCCCTCCAATTCATTGTGTAATGATGGATAACTCATGAGATAACTATGTTAAGCATGAACCATTTTTCATGTTCACAATATTATGTGTGGACCTAGTTTCATGTCCATAAGTTTATTCATGGACCTTTCTTCATGTCCATAAGCTTATGTGAGGACCTTATTTCATGTTCTTAACTGAATGAGTAAAGTTGTTGTTGTTTATAAATGTTGAAAATGTTTCAAGCTTATACTTATGCCACATTATTATATTTATGTTATGCTATCACAGATATGGATTGATTATAGATTATTTATCACTCTTATGACTTTTGACTTGTTATGACACAACCTTATGTCACGAATCATGATTAAATATATTAAATTTATTAGGTATGACATTATTATGTTATGATAATCTTCCCCTACCCTTATAATTATGTATAATAATTTATTGATATCTCCTATGTTTAACCTTACTAAGAATCTGAGCTCACCCTTTTTTATGTTTCCATTTTCCCCAGGTTATGAGGAAAGGTTTTAAGTAGGGTATGTCTGAGGAAATTAATATGATATAATAACTTTATAGGATATGTTAAATATCACTTATGAAATAATATGTTTGTGTATTTAGAATCAAAATAAATTAAACCTTTATGATTCTTGGGAATGTATAATTGTGTTATGTATTGAATATTTATCTAAAATGATGTAATATCCATGTATTCTATGCTTGGGTCGCCTTAGTTGGTATCTGAGTAGGTTTTGGTTATTTTTTGATATTAATATTGGAGAGATTTATTGAAAACCCTAGGGATAAGTCTAATTATAGGGTAATATCCTATGTATTTGGTAAAGTAGGTATTGTGTTGTTTTTTTCTATAAAATATATCTCTGTATGGATACTGGAAATCAGATATAGTTTTGGGAAAGATTAACCTATGGGTAATAACTTTAAAAGGGGAGGAATGGGTATTAACTAGATCATCACTAGTGCACGATGATTGGGACTAATAATACACACCTGGATAGACACTCTTGGTGGATATTCTTGGTTTAATTCAAATTTTCTTTATAAACCATTATAAAGGATTTAAATAGATGATAACCATGGATGGGTTGGATCAAACCTAACGTTTCACAGATTGAGAAGAATGTTTTATAATTTAGGGAATCTCATGAATAATTTTCATGAATATATGATTGTTCAGTATGATTGTTATAGGTTTATAATTACACTATGTTTTTTTAAGTTAACTATTAGAAATTGAAGGAATAATGTGAAAAAAAGTGTGATGGCCAATGAAATGACCTTACTCATGAGAATAAAAATGGATTAGGATCTGGTATGAAATATCTTGTGACCATGCTCACTCAACTCTCTTAGGCTATGAGTGGTAATTCATATCATCTTAAACTTCTGGATAAACCAAGGAGGGAGAAATATTCCATTGAATATTTTATGTGAAAACATACACCCTCCTTATGTATGTTTTCTAATCCACTAGTTTCTAAGTAATGGATCAATGTGATTGAAAATATATTTTTCATTATTCGATTCTTAGACTATGAGAAATTTGTCTTATAAGTCAATCGCTTGTATGGAAATGGTGATCAGTGGTAGAATATTATCAATAATGTGAGGAATTTAGAGGTAATTAACTCAATGAAATTGGAGGATTTTAATTTTTTATTCCTCTATAAGTTCTTTCCCTAAACACTTAATACTAAATTGGATACGGACTTTCAAGAGTTGAAGTAGAAGGATAACGAATCCATCTATTCCTATAAATAAAACTTTGTGAGACTTGTAGTGTATGCTTCTGAATTTATCATTGACCTAGAAAGAAACATTTATAGATTATTTATTGATTTTAATCTAAGTGTTCTAATGGAATTATTCATTAGTAATTTTAGAAGTATGAAAAAATAATTTGATGTGCACTAAATGTGAAAATGAAAGATGTAAACCCTCATGCTTCTAGTGATAGGGAATATGGAGTTTCCTTGAATCTCCAGTGGTATATCATATAGAGGGAAGAAGAAGTTTAAACCACCTACATGCTAAAATTTTGGCAAGGATCACTCATGTAATTTTATAAAGGTAATGATAAGATGTTTTATGTGTTGGATGTATGACCGTCAAGAAAAATAATGTTGATGTGATGTGATGAGAACAACCAATAAAATGAATAAAGAGAAATATCAACCAAATAAACCACCCACACTTCAGTAATTTAAATGAGGGGATTTTTGGTATAATGAAAATCAATTCCCTAATCCAATGACTAATGAGGATAATAAGCCTCATCAACCTTTGAAGTCAAAGGATAAAGAGAAATATCATGTGATCATGAATGTTGAAGTGGGTTGTGAGAATGACATGGTGAATGGTGTAATTATTATCCACTATTGAATAGATAATGTTTTATTTGATTCCATCTCTACCCACTCTTTTATATTAATGAAATTTACAAAGGGTATCACATTACCACCTAAATCATTAGATGTTGAGTTAGTAGTAAAAAATTATAATAGTACGATGATCACCTCTCAAGTCTATATCTCCTCTCTAATAAAAGTGTGTGGTTATATGCTTCCTAAAAATATTTTGATTATCTCTCTTGTTTAATTTGATGTTATTTTAGACATGTATTGGATGAATCTATGTAGATCCCATATCAATTTCCAAGGAAAAAAAAATTCACATTTGATATTTCAAATCAACCTATGACCGCATTTTGGTGTGAGGATAAATATGAACTTCCAATGGAAGTTAATTCTATTATATGGTTTTTACTATCTATTCATGAATGATATTTATATAAATGGTTAATAATAAACTCAACATCAAAGATATGTGTATTTTTTGGGATTATGATGACGTATTTCCTTAATAACTTCCTAGTCTCCCCCCAAATCTTGAAATTGAGTTTTCAATAAAACTCATACATAGAGCAACACCTATTTCAATGAATCTATATAGAAGAGACTCAATTAAGTTACAAAAATTGAAGAATAAAATCTAGAATAATCTTGATAAAGGATTCATATTACCTAGTGATTCTCCATGGGGTGCACCTGTTCTTTTTGTTAAGAAGAAAGATGGTTTAATTTGTCTTTTCATTTGTAACGACCCAAAGTTTCATTAATAGAAATACCTCTTGATCTAATTAAATGTCTCTTCTTGTTTATATAAAATTTCAACTTCTTTGGTTTTATGTTAAGAATTTTTACTGTTGCTAATATAGCCTTTGAATAGTAATCACATGATTAGTATAAATATAGGACTTTAACAAATCCAATTTACTCAAACAAAAGAAGCGATGGCCTCATCCAGTAGAATTGCTCCACACGAAGCCCATTTGTCAGAGCTCAGAAAAGAGGTGGTGTCCTTGGGCTTCACTCTTGACCAATCCCAAGCTGAGCTTCATCATGTCAAGCACGAACGGGACCGTCTACGGGAGAAGTAGAAGTTGATAGAAATTACCACTCGAGCGATGTTATCCGAGCCACCCCAAGAGCCTGTCACCATCGCACACCTTACCCTTAGGTCTTATGAGGTTCTTTTAAGGGGTTATGTAACTAATCGATAGTACTATGTTTATGTACATTATTTTTTGTATATAATAATGTATATACTTTCTTGTCATTATTGATACATTGTAAATAGTTTTTAAAGTACAAATAGTGTTTTTAATTATTATTTAATTAAGAAATATATTTTATTAAATTAATGTATTTATGAATTAAATAATATTTTAATAAAATAATATTTTTATTATTAAATTAGTTTTTATAAATGATCTTATAATTTTATGAATGCAATTGTAATTTTTATTAAGATTTGAAAGCCATTTTTGTCAAAACCCGTGAATTTTTGATAAATGTTGGTTTTTATTTTTAAAGTAAAAATTAACATATTTAGAAAATTATTCAGATAAAATAAATGTTATTTCTAGAATCAGAACGACAAAATTATCCAACGGTGAATTTTTCATAATTTTCTGAGATAGTCAAATTTTTGGGTAAAAATTAAATACCATTTAAATATATAATGTCTTTTATGACATCATAACGACCCAATAGTGATGTAATAAAATATTATAAGCTTTATGTTCGGCCAATATATGTTTTACCATTAAAATAATGTGATTTTGGGTTTGTTTGACTTATTTTACAAAGCATTAATGGACCCCTCAAGACTTATTAAACATCTTGTCTTTTTGAATTATTTTCCATGGGGGTGTGACTCACCTCTACATAAGCAACCACATTATTTTAAGAATTTTGGACTTTGACCTTATAAAATATTTTTCTAATATTCCCTTTTCCAAAAACCATGGGCAAAAACCATGGGATGATTTGTGGTTTGTATTAATCTAATTTAAGGGGTCCCAAACCTAAATAATAAAGAATTCCCTCACCTTTCCTATATAAACCCACCCAATCTCCCACTTACTCCTCAATAAAATCCTTTTTAGTTCATCCAACCTCTGCCCTACTCTCTCTATAATCCTCCCAAGGTTCCCCAAGCTCCTAAGAAGCCTCTCTCAACCTCTCTCATGCTTTTGGAAGCACACTTCCAAGTAAGGGTTTTTCTTCCTTTCTCATTTTTGTCCAATTTTCTTTAAGTTGTTTTGACCTTTTAATTTCAATTATGAAAGTTTGGGTATGGTTTTTCACGTCCCTCATAGTGCACTCTTTGTTTTTGAATGATGGGATACCCTTTATCTCTCATTAAATTCCTCCCATGTACACCTGTTACTATGCCGAAATTCCGAAAGGAACTTCTCTCTCTTCATTTACATTCAAGCAATACTTTTGTATCATGAATATAAATTCCATTACAATTTTTGGGACATGTATCTATTACCTCCTTACTATCCATTAAATGAAAATATGATGAGGAACCCCTTTCTCTCTCATCAACTATTTTTATGAATTCTTATGTCACGCCGTTACACTGCCGAAATCACACCGATTTTTTAAGCTAATGCCATCGTGTAGTGAATACCATGCCCATTTATCCATCAAGGGTATTCACCTTTATGCACATTTACTTATTGATTATAAAGTTTCATGTATTAATTCCACATTACTTTATCATGGAATAAATGATTATGTTTTATGAATCCATGTTTTATGATCCATGTGGCACACTTATGCATGAAATGAAATGTTTAAGAAGGGCGCACCCTTATAGCGCTCAAATGCATTGGGTAAAGTATAGTATCATGATACTTCATGTGCAATGAGTGCTGACTCATGCTAATTCAAGTGAAATGAGGGTTTACTCGTGCTTCATGTGCAATGAGGATTTACTCATGCTCTATGTGCAATGAGCCTTGGCTCATGCTAATTCCATGTTAAGTGTTGTTGCCACATTTCCATGTTATGATTATAATGATTTATCATGCCTTAATATTCATGTTTCTATTGTGCTCTATTGATATGCCTAATGTCTAACATGTATTATACTCCTCATGTTATTCCATGTGTATTCCCTTACTGAGATTTATAGCTCACCTTTTTCTTATGCATGTCCTCAGGTTATCCCATGCAATGATAAGTACGAGGGAATGTAGTGGTCATGTAAAGGAAGTTATCCGTAAAGATGTTGTATTCCATGTTTTAAGTTTTTATGTAATGATACTAATCCCCAAAGACACTAAACCTATTGATCTTATTGTTTTATCAAGTGAAGTTTTATGTAATAAATCATGTTTAAGTTTTTAATAAAAGCAGACCTGTCATAGTTGGTATCAGAGGATAAGTTTAGTTATTTTTGGGATTAGGATTAGAAAACCCTAGTAAATCCTTAGATATAAGAATTAGTAAAATCGAAAATGTCCCTAAGTTTTGGTGAGTATTTATTAAGTGGGTTATCAAGAAAATACATCACTGTCTATATACGAGCAGGTAGAGGTGGCTCTGGCACAGATGTATCCTAGGGGTAAAACCCGAAAACACTGCTTTGAGCTAGACTCGAATGGGAACTGATACACGACAACGGGCCTTGCTGCACTCTTGGCTACGACACTCCCAGGGGATATGCTTTGTTAAATTCACAAGCTTAGTATGAACCCTTATTAAGGGAATAAAAAATACCCCTAAGAATATATGTTAGAAAGTAGATCATGAAAAGCCAAGATTGAAGCCTATAGACTCATGAGTTAAGGAAATAATAGTTTATTTATAAGTCATCAAATTTTGTCTTTGGATTACCCTTTATGTGTTACCCCTAACTTTCCTTTTATTCCATCCAATGGATGGTAATAGGAGGACTCGAGCTAACAACCTATGTGAAGATCAGTGTGATGACTGTACTAATGAGATGCCCAGTCCAATGGGAGCTGGAATCGTGAACCTTGTCACACTTCTCTCTCATCTAACTCAAGTTTTGAATAGAAACACAAGTAAAGAGTAATGTTCAACCCCACCTAATAAAGAAAAAGTCACTATCGATAGCTTCATGAGAAAAAGGCCTCCTACTTTTAGTGGATCATCCGATCCCATGATCGCTGAATAATGGATCAACTCCATTGAAAAGATATTATCCATCCTTCAATGTTCTGAACAAGAGAAGGTTATCTTGGAAGCTTATCGTATGGAGGGTGAAGCTGATTAATGGTGGAAGTTGATAAAAAATATGAAGCCTGAGGAGGAGATTGAGGCGTTGGAATGGAAGGATTCCCGGAAGATTTTTTTTGATAAATATTTTCCGCACACCCTCTGGCTTAAGATGGAAAGGTACTTCCTTTCCCTCAAGAAAAAAGATTAAGAATCTATTGGAGCGTATGAGTCAAACTTCACAAGGCTTGCATGATACGCTTCCGGATTTTTCGTTACCCTAGAATGTAAAGTTGACCGCTTCTTTGGTGGGCTGAAGCCTAGCCTGCAGAAAGCACTCGCAATCCGTGACTTCGAAAGCTATGAGAAAATTGTCCGATGTGCCCTAAAGGTTGAAATGGAGATCGAGGAACCATAGGGGTATCATGGGGACAAGAAGAGTAAGGTGAAATTCAATGCTGGCAGTCCAATGGATAAATCCAACGGTGCTAAGAAGATCCAGCACCCCACTTTCCAAAAGTGCGGAAAGAAGCACCCTGGAAATTGTCTCAAGGGGACAAGGAAATGCTTTAGGTGTGGAAGAGAAGGGCACCTAGCTGTTAACTGTCGGCAAGAAAGGCCCGCGGCCACAACATAGGAGAGGAACACTCCTTTTGAACCTTAACGCATTGTTCAATGCTACAAATGAAAAGAACCAGGGAATTTTGCAAATCAGGTCCCTAATCCAAGGGTTTTCGGAGGCAACCAAAAACCTCCAATGCAACAAGGAATATCTTTTTCCATCACTTGTGTCGAAGTGAACCCTGACAATGAAGTGGTTATAGGTACACTAGTTATTTATTCATGAATAGCGAACATACTTTTTGATTCAGGTCCTACACATTCTTTTATATTTAGAAAGTTTAGTAGAACAATCCCAGCACCACCACAAATCATGGAAGTGAAGATATCGGTGAGTACAGAAAATGGAGAAATCATTGCATCCCATGAATATAAGTCCTACCCTATTTTAATCTGTGGATTGAATTTCCTGGTGAACCTCGTCATACTCCCTCTGGTGGAATTTGATGCAATTCTTGGCATGGATTGACTTTCCTTATATAGAGCCAACATAAATTGTCGGGAGAGGGAAATCACACTCTATATGGAGAATCAACCTCCGATTCTTTACAAGTGCAATAAGGAAGATGAATCTACTTTAGTTCCATCATATCAAGCATGGATATTACTACCCTATGAGCATGCTTATCTGGCTCATATGATTAAGTCCAAGGAAGAAACCATCCTTGAAGAAATGCCTATTGTGAGGGAATTTGCAGAAGTGTTTCCCGAGGAACTACCTGGTCTTCCTCCTAGAAGAGATGTTGAATTCTAAATTGAACTTATACCTGAGGCATTACCAATATCCAAGACTCCATATAGAATGGATGTTGTAGAGCTTGAAGAGCTGAAGAAACAACTACAGGAGAATTTGGATAAAGGGTTTTTATGCCCAAGTGCTTCACCATGGGGTGCACCAGTCCTCTTCGTCAAGAAGAAGGATGGGTCAATGCGCCTTTTCATCGATTATCATGAGCTCAACAAAATCACGATAAAGAACATGTGTCCTCTCCCACTAATTGATTACTTGTTTGATCAGCTGCGTGGAGCACAATACTTATCCAAGGTGGACTTGCGATCGTGATATTATCAAGTAAGGGTGAAGAAGGAAGATATCCCCAAGACTGCTTTTCGCACAAGATACGGGCACTATGAATTCATAGTAATGCCTTTCAGACTCATAAATTCTCCATAAATCTTCATGGACTTAATGAATAGAGTCTTTAGAGATTACCTCAACAAATTTGTGGTAGTCTTTATAGATGATATTCTAATATACTCCGAAACCAAGGAGAATCATGAGGAGCATTTAAGAACTATACTAGAGACTTTGCGCAAGGAGAAGCTCTATGAAAATTATAGCAAGTGTGAGTTCTGGTTGAAGGAGGTCTCATTATTGCACCATATCATCACAAGCAATGAGATATCTATGGATCCCTCCAAAACAGATGCAATTGAGGGATGACCGAGTCCAACATCAGTAATAGATATCTGTAGCTTCTTGGGGTTAGATGGATATTATCGACGATTTGTGAGAAATTTCTCATGATTTTCCAACCCTCTTACCAAGATAAGTAGAAAGGGAGTAAAGTTTTCTTGGAGTTATGAATGTGAAGAAAGCTTCAAGGAGTTGAAAAAGAGGCTTATCACTGTGCCTGAGCTCACTTTACCCACAAGTGGGGAACCTTTTATGGTTTTTAGCGATGCTTCGAAGAAGGGATTAGGCTATGTGCTAATGCAGAATGATAAAGTGATATCCTATGCCTCAAGGTAGTTGAAAATCCATGAGAAAAACTATCCAATGCATGATCTAGAGTTGGAAGTGGTGATCTTTTCCTTGAAAATCTGGCGGCATTATCTCTATGGGGAGAAATGTGAGATATATACTGACCACAAGAGTCTTAAATATATATTCACACAGAAAGAGATTAATATGCTCCAGATAAGATGGATAGAGCTCATCAAGGATTATGACTGTTCAATACATTACCACCCTGGTAAAGAGAAAAAAGTGGCAGATGCCCTAAGTAGAAAGGACCCAATGATTCTATCAATGATGAGAATTGAGAAGGATCCAATCTTCTTATACTTGATAAAGATGGACATGGGAATCATAAAGAAGGGAACATCATCAATCCTTTCATAAATGATTGCTCAACCGTCTCTTTTGAAAATGTTAAAGGATGCTCAAAAGGATTATGTGGGAATCCAAGAAAAAGTGGAAGCTATCAAAAAGGGGAAATCCTCAGAGTTTAATGTTAATGAAGAAGGAATTGTGCAATTTGGGAAATGACTATGTGTTCCATCATGTCCGGAGCTGAAGAAGGAACTTTTGGATGACACACATAGTTCAAATTTCTCTATTCACCCAGGGAGCACAAAGATGTATTGAGATATCCGAGAAAACTTTTTGTGGGATAATATAAAAAAGGAGATCGCTGAATATACATCCAAGTGCCTGGTGTGTGCCAGCAAGTGAAGGAAGAGAGGAAGAAGTCTAAGGGGATGATGCAAACATTGCCCATACTAGAATGGAAATGGGAGAGCATCACCATGGATTTTGTCACTGGACTTCCAAGGACATCGAAAGGAAACAATGCAATCAGGGTTGTTGTGGATCATCTTACAAAGACTGCACACTTCATTGCTATTCGAGAGGATTTCTCATTGGATCAACTGGCATGGATATATATCAGGGAAGTGGTAAGGTTGCATGGAGTACCACTATCTATTGTGTCTGACTGAGATCCAAGATTCACCTCTATGTTTTGGAGGATTCTTCAACATGCTATGGATACTGAACTGATCTTTAGTACGACATATCATCCTCAAACTGATGGCCAATCCGAGAGGACTATACAAACAATTGAGGACATGTTGAGATCATGCTCAATGGTCTTTAAATTAGGATGGGATCAACATCTTCGTCTGGTTGAATTCTTTTATAATAACAGTTTCCACTCAAGCGTCCAAATGGCACCTTATGAAGCCCTGTATGGGAAAAGGTACAGAACATCGGCGTGTTGGGATGAAGTCAGTGAACATAAGCTACTTGGACCAGAAATGGTCGAAGAAATGATGGAGAAGGTGAAAACCATTCAACAGCATATCAAGGCAGCCTAGAGTCGACAGAAGAGTTATGAAGATAACCATCGACAAGACCTTGAGTTTAAAGTTGGAGATATGGTTTTTCTATGCATATCTCCGTGGAAGAAGGTCATGTGGTTTGGAAAGAAAGGGAAGTTAAGTCCAAGGTACATTGTCCCCTTCAAGATTCTTGATTGTGTCGGGGCTTTGGCCTATCGTAGAGCACTTCCACCTACCATGGACAAAGTACATGATGTCTTTCATGTATCCCTCTTAAGGAAGTACATACCAGACCCTTCACATGTACTCTCTTCTGAGGTGGTACAATTAGAAGATGATCTTTCTTATGAGGAGCAACTAGTGAAGATCTTAGATCGTAGAGAAAATGTTCTATGAAATAAGACAATGCCCCTCTTAAAGGTGTTGTGGAGAAACCACAAGTTTGAAGAAGCGACTTGGGAATCAGAAGAAATGATAAATCTAAGTTACCCACATCTGTTTTAGTGTGGGAAAAGGAAAATTTCGAGGGCAAAATTTCTTAAGGGGGGAATATTGTAATGACCCAAAGTTTCATTAATGGAAATCCCTCTTGATCTAATTAAATATATCTTAATGTTTATATAAAATTTCAAATTCTTTGATTTTATGTTAAGAATTTTGACTGTTGCTAATATAGCCGTTGAACAACGATCACATGATTAGTATAAATATAGGACTTTAAAAAATCCAATTTACTTAGACAAAAGAAGTGATGGCCTCATACAGTAGAATTGATCCATACAAAGCCCATTTGTCCGAGCTCGGAAAAGAGGTGGCGTCCTTGGGCTTTGCTCTTGACCAAGCCCAAGCTGAGCTTCATCATGTCAAGCTCGAACATGACCGTCTATGGGAGAAGTGGAAGTTGATAGAAATTACCACTCGAGCGATGTTATCCGAACCACCCCAAGAGTATGTCACCATCACACACCTTACCCTTAGGTCTTATGCGGCTGTTTTAAGGGGTTATGTAATGAATCGATAGTACTATGTTCATGTACATTATTTTTTGTATATAATAATTTATATACTTTCTTGTCATTTTTGATACATTGTAAATAGTTTTTAAAGTACAAATAGTGTTTTTAATTATTATTTAATTAAGAAATCTATTTTATTAAATTAATGGATTTTTGAATTAAATAATATTTTAATAAAATAATATTTTTATTATTAAATTAGTTTTTATAAATGGTCTTATAATTTTATGAATGCAATTGTAATTTTTATTAAGATTTGAAAGCCTTTTTTGTCAAAACCTGTGAATTTTTGATAAATGTCAGTTTTTATTTTAAAAGTAAAAATTAACATATTTAAAAAATTATTTAGATAAAATAAATGTTATTTCTGGAATCATGATTTCAAAATTATCCAACGGTGAATTTTTCATAATTTTCTGAGACAGTCAAATTTTTGGGTAAAAATTAAATACCGTTTAAATATATAATGTGCTTTATGACATCATAATGACCCAATAGTGATGTAATAAAATACTATAAGATTTATGTTCGTCCAATATATGTTTTACCATTAAAATAATGTGATTTTGGGTTTGTTTGACTAATTTTCCAAAGCATTAATAGACCCCTCAAGACTTATTAAACATCTTGTCTTTTTAAATTATTTTCCATGGGGGTGTGACTCACCTTCACATAAGTAACCCCATTATTTTAATAAGTTAGAATTGTGGACTTATAAAATATTTTTTGCTTCTTACCTTTTCCAAAAACCATGGGAAAAAACCATGGTTTGGTTTGTAGTTTGTATTAATTTAATATAAGGTGTCCCAAACCTAAATAATAAAGAATTCCCTCACATTTCCTATATAAACCCACCCAAGCTCCAACTTCCTCCTCACTCAAAGCCTTTGGAGTTAGTCCAACCTCTACCCTACTCTCTCTAGAATCCTCCCAAGGTGCCCCAAGTTCCCAATAAGCCTCTCTCAAGCCTCTCTCAAGCCTTTGGAAGCACACTTCCAAGTAAGGGTTTTTCTTCCTTTCTCATTTTTGTCCAATTTTATTTAAGTTGTTTTGCCCTTTTAATTTCAATTATTAATGCTGGGGTATGTTTTTGCACCTCCCTCATACTTCCCTCTTTATGTTTGAATGATGGGATACCATTTATCTCTCATTAAATTCCTCCCATGTACACCCGTTACTATGCCGAAATTCCGAAAGGAACTTCCTTCTCCTCATTTACATTCAAGCAATAATTTTGTATCATGAATCTAAATTCTATTAAAATTGTTGGGACATATATCTATATGACCTCCTTACTGTCAATTACATGTAAATATGATGATTAACCCCTTTCTCTCTCATCAACCATTTTTACGAATTCTTATGTCACGCCGTTACGCTGCCGAAATCACACCAATTTTCTAAGCCAATGCCATTGTGTAGTGAATATCATGCCCATTTCTCCATCAAGGGTATTCAACTTTATGCACATTTAATTATTTATTATAAAGTTTCATGTATGAATTCCATATTCATTTATCGTGGAATAAATGATTATGTTTTATGAATCCATATTTTATGATCCATGTGACACACTTATGCATGAAATGAAATGTTTAAGAAGGGTGCGCCCTTATAGTGCTCCAATGCATCGGGTAATGTATAGTATCATGATACGTCATGTGCAATGAGTGTTGAATCATGCTAGTTCAAGTGCAACGAGGGTTTACTCGTGCTTCCTATGCAATTAGGATTTACTCATGCTCTATGTGCAATGAGCCTTGGCTCATGCTAATTCCATGTTAAGCGTTGTTTCCACATTTCCATGTTATGATTATCATGATTTATCATGATTTTATGTTCATTTTTCTCTTGTGCTCTATTTATATGCCTAATGTATAACATGTATTATACTCATCATGTTATTCCATGTGTATTCCCTTACTGGGCTTTATAGCTCACCCTTTTCTTATGTATGTCCTCAGGTTATCCCATGCAACGCTAAGTACGAGGGAATGTAGTGGTCATGTAAAGGAAGTTTTCAATAAAGATGTTGTATTCCATGTTTCAAGTTTTTATGTAATGATTGTAATCCCAAAAGACACTAAACCTCTCGATATTCTTATTGTATCAAGTGAAGTTTTTTGTAATAAATCATATTTAAGTTTGTAATAAAAGCAGGGTTGTCATATCATTGATTATCGGGAACATGAAAAGATCACTACTAAGAAAAAGTATAATCTACCATTTATCAATGATATGTTTCATCATTTTTGAGGATATCAATATTTTTTCAATATTTTTCTTTGATTTAGATATCACTAGTTAAGAGTTAAGAAAGAATATATATGAAATAAAACTTTTTATACAAGGTATGGACATTATGAATTTATAGTAATACCGTTCAGAAAAACCAATTCTTCTATTATATTAATGTATTTTATGAATAGAGACTTTAAAGATTACCTTGATTGTTCTTTGGTAGTATTTATAGGTTACATTATTATATATTTGTAGTGAAAAGTATAACATGCTTAACATTTGAGGATTGTTTCAAATACCCTAAGGGAGGAGAATTTATAAGATAAACTTATCAAGTGTGAATTTTGTATGAAAAAGGTATCATTATTTGGTCATATAATTTCATGTGAGGGTATATGGGTGGATTATTCAATGAAAAAAGTTTTTGAATAATGGTTCAGATCAACCACATATACTGAGATCCATAGTTTTCTTAGGTTGGTAGGATAAAAATGGTTCTTTGTGAGAAATTTCTCATAGAAATAAAATCCACTAACTAAGTTGATATAGAAGGGGTTTAGGGTTTTTTGGATAGATGAGTATGAGGATAATTTCAAGGAACTCAAGAGAATGCTGGTTAGTGCACCGATTATTACACTACCCTATAGTGAAAAGTGTTTGTGTTCTATAGTGATACATTGAAGAAGGGTCTAAGATGCATCCTCATGAAAAATGATATAATGATAGCTTATGAATCATTCCAATTAAAAATTAAGAATAAAAATTACCCAACTCATGAGGTGGATTTGACAACATTAATTTTTACATTGAAAATATGGAGGAACTACCTATATGGTGAAAGGTGTGATATATACATTGATAAAAAAATCTAGAAGTATATATTCTCACAAAAATAGTTACATATGTGCTAGAGAATATGGTTAGAGTTGATTAAAGATTATTACTACCCAATACATTACCACCCTCGTAAGGGGAACAAGGTGGTTAGTTCCCTGAGTCAGAAATATCATGCTAGGTTTTCCACGACTATGATTGAAATAGATCTAATATTTATGTGTTTCTAGAATATGGATCTTGAAATCACGAGGAAATATGATATATCTTATCTTTCTCAAATTAATTTTCAACCATCCATCCATGAGAGGATTAAGAAGGAATGAAAGGAGGATATGGAACTAAAAAATAAGGTGTGAAATGTTCTTGAGTTCAACTATGATTGTGATGGAATGATAAGGTTCAAAAACTGAGTATGTGTCCCATCAATACCAGACTTTAATAAAGAGCTATTGGATAAATCTCAGAGTTTATCATTCTCTATTCATCCCAAAAACATGAAGATGTATGGAGCTATGAAAGAGTATTTAGTATGGTATAACATGAAAATAGATATTTAAGAGTATGTATCTAGATTATTAGTATTTAAATAAGTTAAGGATGAGAGATATAGTTCTATGGGAATGTTACAACCATTACACATACCTAAATTGAAATGGTAAAACATCAACATGGATTTTGATATAGGTCTCCCCACGACATCTAAAGGAAATATTGTTATTTAGGTTGCAGTTGATCATCCTAAAAAGGAAGTATATTTCATTACTATTAGAGAATATTTATCTCTTGGTTAACCTAGTTAAATATACATCTAGTAATTGGTAAATTTCATAGAGTAACACTCTCAATTTTATTTGATCAGGATCCAAGGTTTACCTTGATGTTCTGGAGAAGTATTTAGTGGAATCTGGATACAGAGTTGATTTTTGATACTATATATCATCCTCAAGTAGATGGTTAGACTGAAAATACCATTAAAAATCTAGAATACATTTTTTTATACTTCTCTATGGATTTTGAAATTGGTTTGTGTTAACACCTTCTAATGGTGTAATTTTCTTACAACAATAGCTTTCACTCAAGAATTATGATGGAGCGTTATTAATCAATCTATGGAAGGAAGAAAATGAATCCAACATAATTGGATGAAGTTAGAGAAAGAAATATATTGGGACTTAATCTAGCTAAGAAAATGAAAGATAATTTTATAACCATTCAGCTACACATCAAGGTAGCTCAGAGATGACAAAAGATTAATGCTGAAAATCATCAGTGAGATGTGGAATTCAAACATGGTGAGAAGGTATTTCTATGAATTTATCCATGGAATAAGGATATTAAATTAATAAATAAGGTAAATTTTAGACCTATATATATTTTTTGTTTTGATATTCTTGATCAGGTTGGGATATTTTCTTATCACTTGGAGCTTCCATCGAGCCTCTTTCTAGTTCAAGATGTGTTCTATGTGTCCCTCCTGAGAAAGTACATACCTGATACTTCACATGTACTAAAATAAAAGATTTTACCACTATATCATGATATTTACTATGAAAAAATGGTATAAATCTTGGATCATAGAGATAAATTACTAAAAAACAACACTACTCACCCGGTTAAAGCTCCCAAGAGAAATCAAAAATTTAAAGAAGCTACATGGGAAACCAAGGATGTGATGAAGCAAAGACATCATCATTTTTTTTTGTATCAGAGTAATGTAATTTCAAGGGAAAATTTCATTTAAGGGCTGTATAATGTAACAACCCAATACTTAAATTGGGTTTTCCTTTGAAATAAACTTGAAGTATTTGATAGTCTGCTTTATACACAACCCTGAGTCTAAAAAAACAGTGATATAATAAAACTTTATAACCTAGTTTTTGGATTGAAGAGTATGAAAAGGATAGACCGCAATATGAAATATATTTATAATTTTCCCATATAATACAAATTTATTTATTAATTCTTATTAATTAAGTATTCAATTTTTAGTGAATTCATTTTATGCTTCAAAAATACTTTTTCTTAAAAAATGGCCTTTATTAATTTTGTTGAGAAAATATTATAATTAATTTATAAATAATTTATAAATTTTATTTTATAAAAATTATATTATTTTTTAAAACATCATATCAAAATTATCTTATAGGTAATTATTGGGATTTTTCTAAAAAGATTAATTTTTCAATGAATAGTAAAAAATATCAATTTTATTAAAAGATGACTCTTTAATTCCAGTATTTTAAAGTTATATTTTATTTAAAATTTAATTGTTTATTTTTAAATAAAAATAATCCAATTAATTTCATTATAATATACATTATTCTAAATTTTGGTACAAAAACATTTTTATACTTAAAAATACATTTTTAAGGAAAATTGTTTTTCATCGCGTTTTGCGGTTTTATTTTAAAATGAATTTATAACACATATATATATTAAATTTGATAAAATGTATTAAATATTTGGAATCATAATAATTAATATTATATAATAATATTAACTTAATTTTTATTCATTATGAATAGTAATCGGGGTAAAAATTCATTACTACAATAAAGGTTAAAAGGTGTTAATGAGGTGTTAAACTAAATAGATAAGGGTTAAAATGACCTAAAAACTTTTATAAATCCTATTTTATGAAAATATTTTAATTCTATATCATCATACCATCATAATTGATATAATTTTGATCCATTTTTCTTGGGAAATAAATTAATATATTTTAATCTTTTGAAAAATTCCATGTATGTCATCTCCCTCCCTTATAAAAGGACACCACCTATCCTCTCTTAATCATACTTCATGAGCCTTATAAATCATACAATACATTAAAATACACATTATTAACATCCCTAAAAATGATATATAGGTTCCATTTTGATCAAAATAACAACCTTAGAAGGCTTAAGGTGGAAGCCAAAGGAGGTTGTCCAAAGAAGCAGTATATCTCTTAACCAAGTGTTTTCATTTTATTTCATCTTATAAATCATTTACTTATTTTATAACAATGATGATATAAAAAAATAATTATATCTCATATATTTATATATTATTATATTTTTGGTGAAAACTTTATTCATCTCCATTTCTACCAAGTGGGAAATGAAAATTTCACTTGTGCATATATGTGGACAACCGCCTCCACGTAGCGATATAATTACTTTTCCATCACCATAATTTATGGTTTATTATTATGATATATTTAATGTTTATATATTATATTCAAGAAAAAACTATTATTTTATAATTATAATATTTAATCCACCTTCTGACCACCCTATCTGTAGTGAAATGATAACATTTCTTATGTGTATGTATGAATTACCACCTCCATGAAGCGATGTGATTCATTTTTAATTTATAAATTTCATGGATGGTAATAAGAAAAGATTTAATGAATATATCTGATGTTTATGATATAATAATTATTCTATAAATTTTAATTATTATTTTCCTTTCTTTTATTACATTCATCGAAAAGTGGAGACATCACTCATGTGTACCTATGAATTACTATCTCTATGAAGTGACGTAATTCATTCTTCAAAACCAAATTATATGAGTAGTTATAAAATTTTATATAAATATTACATATTATACTTATGAAATGGTTTAAATTCTAGACATAATAGAACCATGATTAAACTATAAGGACCAAAACTGCTAAATTGAAACATGCATGGAAAAAGAAACAGTTATCACCTAAAACAATGATTTTAATAAATAATTGTTAATAAATGGATGATAAGAAGTTATAAGTAAATAATATATGGTGTGATATGTATGAATATTTTTTAATAGATTTATAAAAAATATATAATTACTATATATGAGTTTTAAAAGCATATGAAGTTGGATGAGACTTGAGGTAAGGGAATTATTATACAATCTCATTTATTTTCAGGATTGTTTGTACTAAATTTTCATTTAGGAATATTATATAGATATTATACTTTAAACCCAATAAATTTTATTCTACTATATATTTACATGTAATTTTCAATTAATTGTTCCATTTTCCTCTCTTTGTTAAATAAAATGATCGAGGAAATGTTTTTTTTAAAAAAGTCAAACTTATTTATTCTTTGGTCACTGAACTTTTTTTCTATGTCTATTATCCTAAAAATTGTTTTATGGAAGTTTTTAATAATACTTGAAATGTTTTAAAATTTTCATTTTCATTACATTTTAATCCAATAACACAGGGTTAAAAGGAATATTTTTAAAGAAATGTTTTCTGAATTAGTTGTTTTTTGAATTATTTAAAAAAGTGTAAAAAGAATGTTTTATTTTAATATATATGGAATAAATGTATATTCCCATTGTCATGACCATTATTTGATTTGAATCTTAATTTACATGCTTCCATGGTTATTTTAAAAGAAAATGTTTTTCCAAACATTTTGGAAATTTTTAGATTTTAAATATGTGATTTAAAAATAAAAAGGTTATTTTCATAAAGAAATGTTCTAGTGATATTTTAAAGGTATTTATATCTCTAAAAACATCTATTGATATTACTTATTTTTCACCATTCACATGATCCAATCATACCCTCCTTATTCATTATATGGTTGATTATTATTATGATGAAGAGATATTGATGAAACTCGTTTTCTTTTCCATGGGTTAAGCTATGACGAAATGATTTTTTTTCATGAACCTGTGCCATACATATGAATAGATTATGTGATGGGTGGGTCTATTATATACCTCAAATGCATTGGGTAAATATAGATAACTCGTGAGATAATTATGTTATGTTTAAATCTGATTTCATGTTCATAATAAAATAATTATCTCATGAGTTATCCTTATTTTCCCAATGAATTTGAGGTATATAATATACCCACCCATTTTATTTAATATTCAAAATATTATTTTTGGACCCTGTTTCATATCTATAAGCGTATGTGTGGACCTGTTTTCATGTCCATAAGTTTGTTTGGGGACCTAATTTCATGTCCTTAATTTAATGATTGAACCTATTACTTTTTATACATGTTCACAATGTTATAAGATTTATCTTTCGGAACTTTCTTATGTTTATAATATGCTCTCATAGATCATGGTTGATTATTGATGATTCCACAGTCTTATAAATTTTTTCCTTCATTATGGCAAATCATTATGCCATGACTCATGATTAAATATATTTAATTAATTAGGTATCACTCTATTATGTTATGATAATGTCGCCATACCCTTATGTTCCTTTATAATCATTGATTGATATCTCTTTTGTTTACCCTTACTGAGCATTTGTGCTCACCCTTTCTTATGTTTCCATTTTCCCCGAGTTATGAAGAAAGGTTTTAATTTGTGTATTTATAAGGAAAGTACTATGATAGAAGAATTTTCTAGGAAATGTCGAAGATTATTTATGAAATAAGAGGTTTATGTATCTATTATCCAAAGAAACTAAACCTTTATGATTCTGGGGAATGTATAATTGTGTTATGTATTGAATATTCAT
Source organism: Viscum album (assembly GCA_963277665.1). Taxonomy (NCBI): domain Eukaryota; kingdom Viridiplantae; phylum Streptophyta; class Magnoliopsida; order Santalales; family Viscaceae; genus Viscum; species Viscum album. The sequence goes on along the minus strand of OY728160.1, from coordinate 123,736,098 downwards.
CTAAAATAATATAATATCTATGTATATTATGCTTAGGTCACCTTAGAAAAACCAGGTGGTTGTTCTGCTATGGTGGTGGGGGGAAGTCTCACGATCAAGCATATTCAGTTGGGTGCATGGTTTTCTTTGTATTTCTTCCCTACCCTTGATTAGTTGTAATAATAATATTATTAATGTAATTATAAATTTTTAACAATAATTTTTTAATTATAAATTTAGTTAAAAATATAATTAAAAATAATCAGTAATTAAATTAATATTATAATTAATAATATCAATAAAAAAATATTAAAAATAATTTAGTTAATATTCATTAATAATATAATTAATAATCATTAATAATAATTTTTAAAAATATAATTAATCAATTCATTAAAAATAATTAATTATAATAATAAAAGTAATAAATAATTTAATTATTTATAATTATAATCATACTTAATAATAATATAATTTATAATGTAATTAATAATTTAAGCACATAAAATTTTGTCTATGGATATTTCTTTTAAGTAAAAGTATTTCAGTTTAAAAAACCATTATTTTACATCATTGAAATTATTTTTTACTTATTATTTTAAGAAATGATTTGCGTTTTCAATTATTTGTTATATATTCTATCAATGTTTCAAATTTAATTTTGATTATATTTATAAATTATAATTCATAATCTTTCAAAGTGACCTTTTTTAAAATGTTTTTTTATTATTTTTCTATCATCTAATTTTTTGTTTTCTATTTTTATAAAACTCCTTTATTCTAATTATTTTTATGTGTTTAGTTAATTTTTGAAATTTTATTAGATTGTACTTATAGTTTATATTTTATAAGCTTTTAAAGTTACCTACTTGAAATTTTTTTAAAGTGTAAATGCTTATTTTGAAACAATAATATTTTATGCCATTATTTTTTTGTTATTTATTTTTATTAAATTATTTCTATTTACTATTATTTTTTATATGAAAATCAATGTTTCAAATTTTATTTAGATTTTACATATGGTTTATTTTTTATAAGATTACAAAGTAAGATACATGATTTTTAAAGTATAAACGTTATATTTTGAAACAATAATATTTTGTATCTTAATTTTTGTTTATTATTTTTATGAAATTATTTTTATTTTAAACTATTTCTTTTGTTTTCTGTAAATTTCACAAATTTTATATAGATTTTATTTATAATTTACATTTTATATATTTTAAAAGTTACCTACTTGAAACATTATTATGTTTGTAGTTGAGGTTTTCCTTCATGGTAAACATTCAATAATCCTGTATGAAAGACCTAGGTTAAAATCCAAGTTGGGGAAGGATTTACAGATGTATTATAGTAGGTATTGTAGAAATGTTATTTTAGTGGTACTATTCACCTGATTTTAGATATTTTGTCTTGGATTTGGACCTTCAGGTCATAGGTCCTCCAGACCATCAAAGGTTGTTTGGCCACTGGGCCTCTGTGACATCATTAGTTAGAAACAGGTGTCATGGAAGGGTTAGGTGAATGAATTGGTGTAGCAAGAAGGTGGTGCAACATGGAAACATGCATGTACTTCCTGGTGGGTGACCTTGAAAGAAGGATGGGTGAAATTTCACCTAACAACCGACATTATTTCCTCAGGTTTCTGATGCATGGTTGAGGGGATCCCAACCATGTAACTATTTTCATGGTGGGATTGGCCTAATGACGTAGTGCGACAGCTTGGCCGTGCGGTGGGGTTCCACGCATGCATCACCAAGTCGGTGGGTCGAAAGAGTGATGGGAGTATTGAAAATTATCATATGAAAATGTTCCCACATGGATCTCTAATGTGGGGAAGAGGGATTCCATTCCATGGTTCATCATAGGATAAAACAATGCAACGACTCTTGGAAGGGGTGTTATAACTTTAGAATGGTATCACTAGTGCAAAGAATACTAACAGGTTGCGGCACAACATAAGACTGGTGACTCGGCGTGATGCAGGATGCTCATTCTGGCCTTCATTTCATCACCTTTGATATATTTTTATTCCTATTCAGCTGGGTATTTGGGATATCAAGAACTTGGGTCTTAAAACTACAATATGTAATAAAATAGTTATAGTGGGTGATTGTCATTAATTTTGGAGAGGTATGAGACTTGACCCATTATGGTGTTGGGGCGTGTGTGTTTTTTATAGTTTATAATCTCCGTTACCTGATATATATGTTTCAAGTTGGTTAATTTGAAATATTATAAATTATAAAGTATAAATAAAAACTAAATTAAATTTGAATATTGATTGAACACATAAGAAATAATTAAAAATAAACGATTTTCAAAAAAAAAAAAATTTCAATGACAAAATACAATGCTGTTTCAAAACATAACATTTATACTTATAAAAAATATGTATGTATAATATTTTATAGGATTTAATTACCATTTAAAATTGATTACATTATAAAAATAATAGTCTGGGGTTAAGCCTCTTTTATTAAGAAATAAAACATAAGAAAGGATATGGTGTCAAAATTGACAAACTACCCTCATCCTAAAATCAAAAAAATCAAAATAATGATTAACAATGAATTCCAAGGTTATCCATAAACTCCCCTCATAATTTAAGTGTCATATTAATATTCCCCCCATCTACAATGACCATGAGATTTACCTCTATCACACAGATGACGACCTCTCTACCACATCTTGGGTTATTTCTAAAGGTTCTAGGAACAACGAAAATTTATATTATGCATATACAAGTCAGAGTTTTGTTGTAATAGATGAATAATATGATATGTATATGAAAAATAATTTCAAGAGAAATGGAATAAAATGGAATATTAATTTATTTTAATAATACTAAAACCAAGAAGGTGAGATCATCATCTATAATTTATAATTAATTTATAGATAATTTGAGAATTTATTTGTCTTGTAATTATTTCTCAATTGATGAATCCGTAGACCAATCTCATCATATGATCATTGTGTCGCATGATCCAAGGGAAGTTTAATGCCTCATGTCCATATGGGGTCTTTAAATTCAAGAGAAATATAAATTTTCTATTATTAGATGGGATGAATTTTTAACTATAATTTTGAACTCAAACAGGTGTAATTGGATGTAGAATGGATCTCAAAAGCTAAGATAATAGGTTTTGGAAACACTAAGAGAATGTTGGGTTGGATGGACTATATAGTGGTCCCATCCTATAGCCACCAGCTTGTCAATGGGATATCTATTATCCAGGATTGATGCCTAGGCTCACCGGCTAGCTGATGTCCCTTTAAAATGAGAAATGAAATTTCTAGCCCCTCTGGTTTTGTAGGGGGAATCCCCCTCCCCCCTATTTCTATCACACGACAGGGGGTCTAAACCCCCTTCTTCACCTTCATCCTACCATATCTAGGAGGGAATTTTGAAGCATTTTCATGGTGATTTGAGGTAATACTTTCCCTTTGTTTATCTATTCTTATCTCCTCCTTCCCTCATTTCTAATTTTGAGATCTATGGTTAGGGTTTTTTATTTAGATTCCACTAGATCATGGTTGAATAAGATATTGATGATAGGGATTTCACTGATCCTAGGAAAAGTTCATGAGTGCCATCATTTTTTATTTATCAAAGGCGTGTTTTCATGTGAATTTTTCATGGGTTTTATTTTTAAATTAAATTAAATTGTTAATTTATTTGTATTTTTTGGGGTTATTTTTTTAGAAAAGATCTAGGGATGTGTGACAAATCCTTAGGGTGTCATTGTATATGGTTCTATTTTGGCGATAGTGTTCACTGAGAAATTGGGTATTATTCCCTTTTGTTTAAAGTAGTAAAATTAATTAGAGATTATTATAATTAATTATTTGTGATGCATTGATGTGGCATGGGTACTCGAGAGTGTGGGTAGTAACCAATTGATCCAAGGTGTGCTTTTGTGATTTCATGAAGCAAGTTTCTAGGTTTCTCAAAAAATGTAAAAAGGGATTCAATTGAGGTAGGTGGTTCCCATACTATCCATATGGGATTTAGGAATTTTTTATGATACATGGTATATATAGACACACCACTAGGATAATTGGACTAATTAATTAATTTTTTTAATTTTTAGTTAAATTAGATAAATTAATTATTATTCTAAGGATAGAATGAAGTGCCTAGGCCACGTTGGGTCTTATGAACAAGCTTGATTGCAACAGACCATAATTTTATCATTGGAATTTCCCTTCTTATGTCATAAAACACATATATCACATAGAGAACCCCCAAAAAACATTATTCTCATAAATTAATAATGATACATTATTCAAAGAATAAATAAATAATAATTTAAAATATTGCATCGGGAAAATAAATAGAAATTAAGATAACAAAAATGGGAAAATTTGGATCTGCTTGATCCACTAGAATAAATGCACTCAAGAAAAAGTTCTATAATTAAAACATAATTTTAATAATATAATATTAATTTTGAAGATTTAATTATATAAACTTGAGAGAAAAAAGAATAATTAATGAAATAAGAGGTATTTATAAAAATTAAGGAACCTATAACATTGGAATAGTAACCTGACTGTTGGAATAGAAATCTGAATGTTAAGAATAGTAATATAGTCGTTAGAATAGTAATCTCACCTATAAAATTATAAATAAAATTTGGGTATCTTATAAATGAAAATATGATATAATTATATTATGTTATAAGTAATAAATGTTTTAGAAATGATATATTAAGTGTTTTGTATTTTTGTAAAAAATAAATGTTTATTTATAATTTTATAATTAATATAATGATTTAAAGGAAAATTTATTTTCATAAAATAGATTCATAAATTAATATTATGTTGTATTATAATTGTTACATAATTTTATAATTCCTTAATTAATTTTTTAGAGGGTTATAAAATTGATTATAATATTAAAAATAGTATTTTTCAAATAAATGGTGATTTTATTTTAATTTTTTTTTATCATATCTAGAAAATTATTTTCATAAAATGGATTCCGTTTTTAAAATCTACATGTAAAAAAAAACAGTTATGGTTAATTTTTGGTATTTTCTAAAATAGTTTAATTTTTTGGTGAATAGCGAAATACCTAAATTTATGACTTTTAACATTATATGACAAATATGTGAATTTTTGAGTCATGAATGATGTAAGAACCCATTGGTTCAACATATCTTAAACCATTTACTTTATTTATTCATAGGAATCAACACTGTTTATATTCTTGATCCAAAATAATAAACTAATGAATATAATAATAAAAAACACTCCTCTCCTCCCCCTATAAATACCACCCCTCACCACCCCTTCTCATCACACCTTTTAAGTCTTTTATCTTGTCAATATTATACCCAATTCCAAGATATTTTTGAATCAATAAATGACCAATTCCATGTTCCTTAAGAGGTCCTTCAATGATGAGATATTCAATAGGTAACTTTCTCAAACCATCTCTTTTAATTTCATTTGTTCTTCTACCTTCTCCTCGCCCCCTTCATCCATAAAATCATAATAAATATAATATCATTGATATAGTATAATTTTATGTTGATAATGGAATATATTCTTTTAACATCTTTTCTTATCTCCTATTATTCAAAGAAACAAAATCATTGTCCAAATTATGGTGGTTTACTAGTCTCCATGGATAATGATTTTTCGTTTTACATTACCGCCTTAAAGGCCGGAAATCAAACCATTATTATGGTTAAAAAAGATTTTAATATGTATATTATAATTTTTTTTGTTCTAGAATATATATATATATATAATATTAAATAAAATTAAACTAGTTTGCGATGGTCAAAAAACGACCAAAATAAACTAAACATTTATCGTTAACATTTTATCTAATAAATCATCATCATAATAGAAAACAATTACATATGGGATAATTTAAACTTATTTAATTTCAATAATAACATATAACTTCACTTCTAGATAATTATTTCTATTTGACAAGAACTTCCATAAAATACACATATAAAAGGTTATTAGTTATGTAATTAATTAATCTAATTTTATTATCTAGGACATTAAGTGCAAGTTTATAACACTTTCATACACATGGTAAGGGATCTCTCTAAACTTCCATTTTTCCTTAGGGTTACACTTTATTTATCTTTAACCTAATGTATTTCTTATTTCTTCTTATATACTTCTAAAAAATTCTGTTTATATGTTTTAATAATGTGTATATATCTCAATTTATCTTTATTTTATTGGTAAATACATGTTTTAAAATGTTCCCTTCTCAATTCCTCTCATTAAGAAATCCCTATTAAATAGAACTTCTCAATTTCTTACCCATTTTCAAGTACACTCCATAAACTATTTTAATCCAAAAATATTTTTCTAAAATATTTCATATTATCATGAAAAATTATTTTTAGTTCATTTCTGGTTTATACAAACAATTATTCATTTTTCCTCTTTAAAAACTCTTTAGTATTTTCCCTTAAACCGCACTAAAGTTGCTCATTTCTAAAGTTTCCTAAACACGTTTTCATGTATTCTATTCTGTGATACATCATTATTCGTGATATATTATTATTTTTATGTCATTATCTTCTAAATATTATTTAATCCCTTCTTTCATGTATACCATTATGATAGAACCTTTGTTTATGCCTTATGACAAGATTATGAAACTCATTTCTTTCCATGGGTAACCCTTATGTTTATTCATTATGTTTGATTTATTTATGAGGAACACATATAAATATACCTGTTATGATAGGTGCACCTATATAACACTCCAATTCATTGGGTAATGTTTAGTCTCATGAGACATCATGTATGGGATTTGGGATTAAAATTAATCCATTATGGGACTTTGTACACTATGTGATGTAGTCTTTAAAGTTAGCCATGACTCATGTTTATGGCATGTTATATATTTATACAACATTCCAATATTTCCATGATCATATGATTCCGTGTTCTATATGTTATTCTTCCATATGTTTATTTATGTTCCATGCCTTTTATGTTATCATGTTATGCCTTATAAATCATGTGATATACTCCCATATCTATTCCCTTACTAGGATTTTTAGCTCATCCATTTTTATTATGTATTACTCAGGTTATACTATGTAGTTATAAGAGCTTGAGTATAGTTAGGAGATCATTATAGTGATTAATAAAATAATGCTTTATTCATGTTTCATGTTTTCAAATTGTATACCTAGTATTCCAAAGACACTAGAATTTTCTATCCTAGATTTTTATTTCATGGATAATTATGCATAAAATCATGTAGTAATAAGTGTTAAAGGATTAGGTTTCTATAGTTGGTATTAGAGCCATGGTCTAGTTATTTTTAGGTATCAGGACTATAAAACTTTAGTAAGAACCCTAGAGATGATTCTATCACCATAAATAACCTATGTTGAAACTCAGGGAATCATAAGTTAGGATATATGTTTGATTTATAAGTTATTTCCTCTATGTTTATGAATTAATTTTCAGATTCACATTATATAAGTATTAAATAATCCTAATTGTGTTTTTTTCTATTTGTTTAGTTAATGGAGAGAAATAGGAAAACCCATGCTAACAACCAATGTGATAGGAAATGTGATGATTTACCAAATGAAACGTCAAACTTGGTGGGAATGGGATCTCAAAACTTCATGAAAGTACTAGCTAAACTTGATAATGCTATTAATGATAATGTTAATCATTTCAAACACCCCCTTCTCATATGAAAGAGCAAGCTGTGGTTTAATCCTTTATCTAACAAATACCGCCTATGTTTAGCAGTTCTTATGATCCCCTCATTTAGTAATTGTAGAGACCTGAAGCTTAAAATACATGGACATTACATTACTTTTATAGAATACTTAGTAAATAACAAAAACACACACACAAGGAGCGTAATAGTTTAGTGTCTTTGGAAACTCGGAATATAATCTTCTAATCATGGTGAAAGATCTTCAACATATCCCATAAAGATCTTCCCTTTTTTTTACCTAAAAACTTTCTTTATATCCTGGGGAAAAGAAAACATAAAAGGGTGAGCTCAAATGCTCAGTAAGGGTAAACAAAAGAAATATCAATCACATCATATTCATAAGAACATAACATTTTGGAAATCTTAACCTGCAAAAGAGTTCAAAATATCATAACATGGGATAAATCATAGTAGTGAAATGTAATCCCAATAATAATAACTTAAAACATGAAATTTTTTGGCATACACACATAATCATATAGAATCATTTCTTATTAGTCAAGACTCATTTCCAAGACTATCTTAGTGGACAAAGTCCATTTCTGAACCGAGTTCACTCCTCGTTTCAGTCCTGTTTCACTGAACCGGTTTAACCTGCCATTCCAGCCATGTCTATCTCATGAGATATAAAATCTTTACCCAATGAATTGGAGGGAGATATAGGTCCCACGCATCTTATAATGATACCATTCTTATGTGTGCTACAAAATCATAAACCATGCATCATATCATAACCCATGTAATAAAAATGGGATTCTTAAACATCGTGACATCATAAAACAATTCATATAAGATTAAGGAATTCATAAAAATAATTCCATCACAACATAATCAAATCAATGTAATAATAGAGATAAAAACAGAACCTTTTATTATCTTATATGGAAAATAATTTTGATAAAACACTTGAACTGCATTCTTGAGGAAAATATCCTTTCTACTTAAAAAAACACTTTTCTTTTCTTAACATTTCATACAATTCTAAACTAAAAGAATTTGATTAAAAATAAACTTTAAAACTTTTAAAGGAAGCTTCTTTGAAATAATGTTTTAAAAATCCATTCACGTCATATAAGTTAAAAAAACAGTCTTCTCGTACTTTTGTCGGAAAAGTCAAAAAGTACCTCGTACGAAAAACAACAAAAGATTCCCTTCATATATTTTACTAAAAACTCACCAAAAAGTAAAATTGGATTTAAACAATTGTATTTGGATTGAAATAATATTACATATTGAGGAAACATGGATGTGTATGACAAAATACACCCCGGTAAATTCCAAAGTATAAACAATCTCAGATAAAAATGAGATTGTGATATTTCCATTACCTTAGGTCCGATTTGCTTCGTAAGTGTCCGAACCTCCTGTATAATGATTTAAATAATGTCATTGAATTATTCCAGAGTCATACTCATTTTTATGATATCATATATGGTTCACTTATGACTTTATATTACTCGTTCTTTTGTAAATTCCATGTTAAAGAGCGTTTTGGGTAAAATCGTTTCATTTGCCGTCCGGGTTTTGACTTGTAATTATTCATATGATTACTTAGATCATGATTAATTAATTCCAGAATATAAAATATGATTTATATATAATATATATTCAGAATATACATGTATATAATAGATCAGTAAATGGAAAGAAATACACCATTCATGGAGACGGTAGGCCGTACGTACGCATGAACGCTGTTTTCGTTTCCTTATTGAGTTGAATGGAATTAAGTAGATGACATACATATATATACACATAAATCCAGTATCATTATTATGTCATATATTTCATTATTACTTATTATATATACTTTATAATCATTCATTAATGGTTAACATGGAGAATGATTCTCATCGCATCGTGGAGACGGTAGTCCGTACGTACGCACGAGCGATGATATCATTCTCATGATCGTGGAATTGTATTGGAGTGTATGTATACTTATTTAAGAATCAATATAAATTTACAATAATCATATATAGTTATTATTTACACCATTATACCAATCCAAGTAAGGTGGTGGTGTAAAATAGATTACACCACGGTGTGGAGATGGTATTCCGTACGTACGCACGCGCGGTGATTTCATATTCCGTAGGATGGATATATGGAGAAATAGGGTTGTTTCATAATTATAATAACATATCAGTATATGAGTGATACTAATGTTATTACTTCATAATTAAACAACCTAAGAAGAAGAAGTGGAAGAAGAAATAAAGTTGAAAGAATCGGTAACGGACATTACTTCTTCTTTGAAGCGCCTCTTTGAGTCCTCCTATTAGGGCACTAAAATTGGTCTTTGAAGAAGACCAGGACCTCTAGGATGTTTATAGGGAAGTGGAGAAGAGAATTTTTCAGGGGTTGGCCGAGCTTTAAGGCTCAAAGTGGTGTGAGGAAGAGAAATAGGAGGTGCCCTTTTATAAGGGAGGAGAGGGGCACCATTGGAATAACTAAAAATATTATTTTATTATAAAGTAATATTCGGTTTTAAATAGCTTCAAATTGAGTTATTTAGAATCTAAGGTAAGGATGGGTCGAAATCCTCTCATCCAATAGAATTTGGCCAAGTTTAGTTTACTATTTTAACCTTATCATTTAGTTTTAACTTTAAGTTAGATAATTTTACTTTTACCGTGTCTTTTTGTGTTCTTGCACTATAAGGTTAATAAACTTACTATAACAAGCCAAAAGAACCCCAAGTTGTTTATTATTAATATATATAACCTTATCTAAGTCATTTGTAATAACCTTAGATTTTTATGAATAAAATAACAATTAATAATATAATATTTGTTTTAAAAACTATTTTATGTCAATTTTGACACTATTTAGTAATTGATTTTTGTGAAAATTATAACAGAATGATTAGTTCGAAAAAAGTTACTTAAATCAATACTAACATGTCTTATTAACCTATAAAATTAGTTTAATTCATAAAAAGTTTCAAATTAAATTTATTTGGGTATTTATAACATCGATTATGTCAATATTTCATTAATAAGATAATTACTGCATCATTGTTGTGTCATAAATAAATTAAATTATATAATGTTTAAAAATTACAAATAAAATACCATTATATAGGAAATAGTTTTATCTTTATAATTAATATTTATAGTCGAATTTATCTTATGTATAACCCTATATTAAAAATTATCTACTAATTAAACTTTGATTTTAACTATTTTAACCCTTCTTTAAATAAATTAATAATAAATGTTCTAATCTAATCCAAGTGGGCCTAAATGGTCATATTTTATTCCTAAGGTTTTTTTTGGTCGAAATAAACTTATCCAATAGAATTAGGACATGTTTTAGGGTAATAATAATATCATTTTTACCCTTAATTACCCTATTTACTTTTAACCGTGGTAAAAAAGTAAAAAGTTACTATTCACCAAAAATTATTTTCATCTCATTGAACCACATTTTACTTACTGACATCAACCGTGTCTCTTGGATTTTTGAAATTACATTCACAGAAGCGGTAAAATTAAGTTTTATGTAAATTTGCAAATTCTCCTAGGAGGTGGGTAAAAGACGGTGAAAAGTTCAATAAAATTTTTATATATCTAAAATTATTATAAAATGACTCCAATGAATTAAATTGAACATATATAGGTATTATGTATCAATTTTGACCTAAAATAAATTTAAATAAAATAAATAATTATTTAAATAAAAAGTCGGTTTTTAAATAGTAACCCAGTGTTTTCACTATTCATCAAAAATTGAAAGTTTTCAGAAAAATACCAAAATTTTACCCTAGGATAATTTTGATATTATGAATCCAAAAATGAAGTCCATTTTGAAAGATAAAATTTATAAAATTTTAAAAAGTGGGTATTACTATTCATAACGGCTAGTTTTTATAAAATATCGTTGTTTAGCGAAACTTGGTATTGCGTACAACACACGCTATCGTGGAAGGTTGTGATTGCGTGTAGTGCAAGCCAAGTCAGGGATGCATGTTTTGAAAGATCCTTTTGGTGTAGCGTACAACACAAGACATTAATGAAATTAAAAATAATATTTTTCATAAAATCTCTGGGTGTTACAGTAATAGTGGATTAACTCCATTGAGAAGATATTATATATTCTCTAATTCTTAGAAGAAGTGAAATTCATATAGTCAGTCTATCATTTTTATAGGGAAGTTGATCAGTGGTGGAAAATAATTAAAAAAACAAAGTATAAGGAGGAAATTGATTGAAATTATTTGGAAGGATTCAATAAAATATTTTTCAATAAATATTTTCCCTGAACACTCCATCTTAAGATGGAGAGGGAGTTCCTCAGACTAAAAAAAAGGAAGACAAATCTACCGGGCATATGAGGAAAAATTTACAAAGATGAATAATATGACTTAGAATTTTTCATGAAAACTAAAAGTATGGTGGATTGATTCTTAAGTGGATTAAGCTGAGTCTATGAAAAACCTTGGTGATTTGAGACTTTGACAACTATGAGGAGATTGTCTGATGTTCCCTAAAGATTGAGATGCAGATTGGTGACTCTTAGTGGTCTCATAGAATTAGAGATAAAAAGAGGAAAATGGAGTTTAATATGTGAGGATCAAGAAATAAATCCAATGAATGATATAAAATCCAACGTCCCATATTTAAAAAGTATGGGAAGAAGCATCCCTAGAACTATCTAAAGGGAACCATGATATGCTTTATATGTGGAATATATGGGCATCAGGATAATTGTTGATGAAGGGGTTTAAAGAATCCCATTAATGTAGAAGAATAAAGGAAGGTTCAGATCAATAATTATCATATAATGTAGTGTTTCAACTATAAGAAACATGAGAATTATTCAATCCAATTCCCTAATATAAGGGTTTTTAGGGTCAATCAACAATAACAAACTCCAAGGAAGAAAGGAAGGGCATATGAAATCACTACAACTAAAGTGGATCCTGGCAATGATGTGGTTATAGGTACACTAGTTATTCATTAAACAATAGAAAACATACTATTTGATTCTGGTTCAATGCATTCTTTCATATATTTCAAGTTTTGTAGATCTACTCAAATACCACCTCAAAATATGAAGGTTCAATTATCTGCAAGAATAGTGAATGGATAAATTATTGTATCTAAAGTATATAACTCCTCCCTAGTTAAGGTTTTTGGAATGAACCTCCTGTAAAATATCTTCTTACTTCCTTTGGTGGATTTTTATGCTATATTGGGCATTGATTGGATATCTTTATAAAAATTCAACATCAACTCTTAAGAAAGGGTTATCACTATTTACATCCCAAGGCATGCCCCAATTATGAACAAGTGTAAAGAGTAGGATGAATCTAATTTAGAATCATCATCTCAGTTGTGGATATTATTTCCTTATAAGAATCATATCTAGCTCAAATGATTGATACAAAGGATATGACCATGCTCGAAGACATGCCCACTGCGAGGGACTATACAAATGTGTTCCTTGAAGAATTGTCTAGTGTTATTCCTAAACGATCGGTAGAGTTATCAATTGATATTATACCCACATCTCTACCTATATCAAAGACTCATTATAGGATTACCACCATTGAGTTGGAGGAACTGAAGAAGTAGTTACAAGATAATCTAGAAAAGGGTTTTATATGCCTAAGTGCTTCACCGTAGGGTGCACCAGTCCTATTTTTCAAGAAGTAGGATAGATCAATGTGCCTCTATATTGATTATCATGAGCTCAAAAAAATCATGATAAAGAACAAGTATCCCCTACCACTGATAAATGAATTGTTCGATTAGCTACGTGGGGCCAAGTATTTCTCTAAGGTGGACCTTTGGTCGAGATATCACCAATTAAAGGTGAAGAAGGAAGATATTCAAAAGGATTCCTTTAAAAGGAGGTATGTATACTATGATTTCATATTGATGCCCTTCGGACTCATTAATGCTCCAATAATTTTCTTGGACTCAATGAATATAGTATTTAGATATTGCCTCAAAAAATTTATAGTACTATATATAAATTATATTATGATATACTCCAAGATAAAGGAGGAACACAAGGGGAATATGAATACTATGATAAATAATTTTTACTGAAAAAAACAATATGAAAAGTATAGTAAATATGAGTTTTTGATGGAGGAAGTATCATTCTTGGGGCATGTTATCACGATAAAATAAATACTTGTGGACCCTTCTAAAATAAAGTAAATTGAAGAGTGGCCTACACCAGTATTTATAATGGGGACACATAGTTTCCATGGTATATATGGGTATTATCGAAAAAAATTAGGAACTTCTCATGATTTTCAAATCCATTAACTAAGTTGACTCACAAGGAAGTAAAATTTTTCTAGACCAATGAATGTGAAGACTACTTTAAAGAGTTAAAAAAAAGAGGCTTATCACTACAGCAGTACTTACACTATCAACAAGTTGGGTACTCTTGGTGGTTTATAGAGATTATTAAAAAAAGTACTTAGGTTGTGTACTTACAAAAAATGATAAAGTAATAGCCTATGCCTTAAGGCACCTGAAATTTCATGAGAAAAACTATCCCACATATGATATGGATTTGGAAGCTGTGATCTTCACGCCAAAAATTTAGTGGCATTATCTCTATTGGGAGAAGTGTGAAATATATACCGATCATAAGAGACTAAAATATATATTCACATAGGAGGATATTAATATACACTAGTGAATATGGTTAGTGCTCATCAAGGATTATGACTGCTCAATCCACTATCATCTGGGTAAAGAAAATAAAGTGGCATATGCTCTAAGTAAAAAGGATCATGTAACTTTATCAATGATGAGAATTGAGAAGGATCGAATCTTATCATACTTACAAAGAATGGACATGGGAATCATAAGGAAAGGAATATTGTCATTAATTTATCAATTTATTTCTTAACTATCCCTTATAGATAATATAAAGGATTCCCAAAGAAATAATGTGAAAATTCATTAAAATATAGAAGATATATGAAAGATAAAATCATCATACTTAAAAATTGATGAGGAAGGATTCATAATATTTGCGTCATGGATATGTGTGCCATCCAATCTAGAGATAAAGAAATATATTCTAAATGATTCACATAGCTCAACCTTCTATATCCACCCTGGGATCAAAAAGATGTACTGATATCTCTAAGAGTACTATTGGTGGGAAAAAATAAAGAAGAAGATAATTGAATATACATCAAAGTGTCTGGTATGTCGGCAAGTGAATACTGAAAGGAAAAAGTCTAAGGTAATGATGTAACAATTTTCTATACTTATATAGAAATGGAAAAATATCATTATGGACCTTATAACTAGACTTGTGAATATATACAAAGAAAATAATGTTATATGTGTCATTATGGATCATCTTACAATGACTACTCACTTTATTACGATTCAAGAAGACTTCTCACTCGATCAACTTGCACATATATACATCAGATAAGTGGTAAGGTTCCATGGAGTACCATTATCGACTATATTTGATCATGATCTGACATTTACATCCAAGTTATAAAAAAGTCACCAACATGTGCTAAATACTGAGTTGAACTTAAGTTTTTCTTATCACTCCTAAACTAATGGACAATATAAGAGGACTATTCAGACACTGGAAGACATGTTGAGAACATGCTCAATGGACATTAAAAGAGGATTATATCAATATCTTCCCCTGGTTGAGTACTACTAAAATAATAGTTTCTACTCATCATCCTAGTGGATCCATATAAATCCATTTATGGCAAAATATGTATAACGCCTTTATGCTTTGATGAAGTTGGTGAACATAAGATACTGGGGCCTAAAATGGTTGAGGAAATGGTAGAAAAGGTGAAGACCATCCAACAACATATATGGCCTGCCTGAAGTTGATATAAGATTTATATAGATTATTATAAATGGGACATAGACTTTGAGGTTAGTTAAAAGGTATTCCTTCACACATCTCTAGGGAATAAGGTTATGGTATTTTTGAAAAAATGAAATCTAAGTCCCAGGTACATCGTCCCCTATGAGATTCTTGATCATGTCGGAGATGTGGCCTATAGACTAGCACTTAAAACAACCATTTATCAAGTAAATGATGTATTCCAGGTATCCCTTTTGAGGAAGTACATACCAAATCACTCATGTGTACTGAATTCATAGGTGGTACAACTGAAAAAAAATATCTCTTATTAGGAGCATCCAATGCAGGTTTTGGACTGAAGAGACAAGGTTTTGTGTAACAATACCTCTCATTTGATCAAGGTACTATGGAGAAACCATAAGTATGAAGAGGCGACATGGGAAATAGAGGAAGTGATAAGGAGAAATACCCTCACTTATTTTCACCTTAGTATGTAAAACGAAATTTTGAGGGAGAAATTTCATAAAGGGGGAAGAATGTAATGACCCAGAATTTTTTCAATGGAATTTCCCTTATTATGTCATAAAACACAAACATCACATAGATAAAACAATAAAAATACTATTATGTTAAATGAAGAATGATACATTAGTCATAAAATAAACCAATAAGAATAAAAAATATTATATTAGGACAATAAATTGAAAATAATATAACAAAAATGGAAAAAATTAGATCTGATCGATCCACTTGAATAACCACACTCAAGAAAAAAGTTAAAGAAGTAAAACTTAATGTTAATAATATAATTTTCATTTTGAATATGAAAGTAAATAAACTTGATAAAAAATATAATAATTAATGAAATAAGAGATATTCATTGAAATTAAGGAACTTATACCATTAGAATAGTAACCTGACCATTGGAATAGTAATATGACCATTAGAAATAGTTATCTGGTTATTATAATAGTAACCTCACATATTAAAATATAAATAAAATTTAGGTATCTTATAAATGAAAAAATGACATAATTATATCATGGTATAAGTAAATAAATGTTTTAAAAATGAAAAATTAAATGTTAGTATTTTTGTAAAATGTAAATGTTTATTTAAAATATTATAATTAATATATCAATTTAAAAGAAAATTTATTTTCATAAAATATATTAATAAATTAATATTATAATATATTATAATTATAAGATAATTTTATAAGTCCTTAATTAATTTTTCAAATGGTCATAAAATCAATTATAATATTAAAATAAATTTTATTCAAATAAATGATGATTTTATTTTAAAAAATTAAAATTATCATATTTAGAAAATTATTTTCATAAAATGGATCAAATTTAGGAAATCTACACATCAAAATATGGTTATGGTGAGTTTTTTTTGTATTTTTTTAAAATAGTTGATTTTTTTGTGAATAATGAAACACGGTAACTTATAGTATTTAAATTATAATCCAAATACACGAATTTTTGAGTTAGAGATGATTTAATCACCCATTGGTTCAAAATATCCTAAACCATTTACTTTATTTATTCATATCAATCAACACTATTGATAGTCTTGATCCAAAATAATAAACTAATGGATATAATAATAATAATAACACCCCTATCCTCCCCTATAAATACCACCCCTTATTCTCACACCTTATAAGCCTTTTAGCTGGTCAATATTCTACCCAATTACCTTACCAATAATCTTCCCCACATCCTAGATTTTTTTCTTCAACAAAATACTAATTCCAAGTTCCTTAAGAGGACCTTCAAGGAGGAGATATTCAAGAGGTAACTTTCTCGGACCATCTCTTTTAATTTTATTTATTATTCTACCTTATCCTCATATCCTTCATACATAAAATAATAATAACTCCATTATCATGAATATATTTTAATTTTATGTTTCTAATGTAATATCTTCTGTCCACCTATTTTCTTATCTCTTGTTCAAAGAAATGAAATCATTGTCTAAATTACGGTAGTTTACTGTCTTTGTGGATAATGATTTTTCATTTTCTAGTACCACCTTAAAGGATGGCCATAAAACCATTATTATGGTTAAAAAATATTTTAATATGTATATTATAACTTTATTAATGTTATAGAAATAATATATATAAATAATATTAAATAAAACAAAACTAGTTTGTGATGATCGAAAAATTTCTAAAATAAACTAAATATTTGTCATTACTATTTTATCAAATAAATCATTATCATGCTAGAAAGAATTGATATATGGGATAATTTAATCTTTTTTAGGTTAAATAATTCTATATAATTTCTCATCTGTAGAATTATTCCCATTTAAAAATAACTTCCATAATTTTACACAAGTGAACTCACCATGAAAATGTGAAATGAGCGCTCCTAGAATGATGAAATTGAACATTATAACTCATTGAAATGGTCCTAAATGAACTCAATAAAATTATAATAAATAAAATACATGTATAATAGGTTATGAATTATTTAATTAATTAATATAATTTTATTATCCAGTACATTAAGTGCAAGTCAATAATTCTTTTAGACATAAGGTAAGGGAACTCTCTGAACTTCCTTTTTTCTTTCAGGGTTTTATTTCTTTCTATTTATATAAATGTATTTTTTCTAATATAATTCCACTAAATTCTGTTTATATGTTCCAAAACATATGTATATATCTCAATTCATCTTTACTTGATGGGGAAATGCATGTTTTAAAAGTCTCCTTTCTCAATTCCTCTCGTTAAGAAAACCCAATTAATGGGAACTTCTCAATTTCTTACCCATTTTTAAGTATAATCAGTAAAACTTTTTAATCCACCAATATTTTTATAAAATATATCATCTTATCATTAAAATATATTTTTATATCATTTTTGGTTTATACAAACAATTATTATTTTTTCCTCTTTAAAGACTCTTTAATATTTTCCCTAAAACCGCACTAAAGAGGCTAATTTCTAAAGTTTTCTAAACACTATTTTTTCATGTATTAACCTTAGTTGAACATAATTATTCATAATATATTCTTATTTTTATTTAATTATTGTCTATAAATTATTTAATCTTTTCTTTCATGGATTCCATTATGTTACACCCTTTGGTTATGCCTTATGACATGATTACAAAACCCATTTATTTCCATGGGTAACCTTATGATTATTCATTAAGTTTGATTTCTTTATATGGAACACATATGAATTTACATGTTATTATGGGTGAACCCAGATAGCACTCTAATTAATTTGGTAACATTTAGTTTAATGATACGTCATGTATGGGATGAGGGAGTAAACTTAATCCATTATGAGACTTTGTCCACTATGTGATATAGACTTGGAAGTTAGCCTTAAATAATGTTTATTTCATGGTAAATGCTGCTACCACATTCCAATATTTATGGATCATATGATTCCATGTTATATATGTCATGATTTAATATGTTTATTCATGATCCATGACTTTAATGTTATCATGTTATGCCTTCTGACTCATGTGATATGTTGCTGTGTTTATTCCCTTATTGAGATTTTTAGCTCATCCCTTTTGTTTATGCCTTAAACAGGTTGTTCTATGTAGTTATAGGAGCTCTAAGAGAGTTATAATCTTGTTATGGATATTAATAAAATTATTTTTTATTCTAGTTTCATGTTTTCAAATTACGTACCTACTCTTCCAAAGACACTATAAATTTCAATCCTTGGTTTGTATTTCATGGATAATTATGCTTAAAATCATGTAATAATAAGTTTTAAAGGTTTGGGTATCTATAATTGTGCCTTAGTTGTCAATGGTTGAGGCATAGACAATTATCTTTCCTAGAATATTAATACTATTTTGAGGGGTGGAGCCAAATAAAATAAATTAAACTTAGATAGGTGGCCTTAGTGTTAGTTCCTTAGATGTTTCTTATAGACATGAGTGTTGAATTGGATTTAGTTTGTATTAATGGGTTGTTTCATGACTGTGGGATGGGGAAGTGACCAACCTTGATAGACCAAGAAGTTTGGTATGGGATTGTTGTCTTCTCTATCATGGGTTGCCTATGTGGTATATCCTAGTTTTCCTATGAGGTAATGCCGTGAGTGTTACTTGGTGAGGTATGTGTTACCATAAGGAATGGGCTTGGGCCCAAGTTTTCTAAATTTGGTGGGAGGACCCAAGTGGATGCTCTATTCTATGGTGAATTAGGGGGCTATAGTGGGTTCCCCAATAATGTATTTACCCTAGTGATAGGGTGTTCCCTTACATGGGTAAAGATAATGGGTTGTGGAATTTATCTAATCCTAAATATTTCTTTTATTAAATTAGAACTTATTATATGCCCCCAGGGTGGTTTTTATATTATAGATGGAGACACCCATATGGTAGGTTATTTATTTTGTTTATGTGATACCTATCCTAGAAAACAACCACAGGTGAGATCTGTGATACTTGTGGGTAATGAACTTGGTTTATAAAAATCATGAAGGAGAGTTCCATGATACTATTAGTGGGGTATTCATGAATATGGATCCAAGGTTGATTTGTTATACTATCATATATATTTATATGAGTATTTCTCATGTCTCTATTACTTATAGGCTTATGACCCAACTAAGAAAACTCATTCATGGGAGGTCTGTGATACTTGATACTTATTTTGGGTTGACCCAAGCCTATTATATAGTGGTATGATAACTGATATGTGCTCAAAGAAACCTCATCACTAGTTGAAGTGGGTATATTCAATCGGGATCAAGAACTAAAGGGTCAACACCCAAGAGGGAGTCTATCCCCCTATGAGGCTACTGTAGTTTTATTTATTTTGTTTTCTATAGATATTTATTTATTATGATAATTTTATATGCATATATCATGGAATTAATGATTATATATAGGACCATGTTTTTGGTACCCTACTGAGTTTTACACTCAAACCTCACTCGGACGACCATGGAACTTAGGTACCTGAGCAACTCTACACTGGTAGTAGGCACATGTAATACAGAGGCCTAGGATCTGGTTTTTCATGGTTGAGCAGGATGGAGTCAATAATATTAGGAGACCAAGATGAGGTATGGATCAGAGGGGTCATGGATCCAACATCTTTATTTTCTTTTATTTTGATCTCTATATGTTACCGGCCAAGTGGGAGGTTAGTTTTTTGTGAGGCACTATTGTTTGGACTTTTTAATTTATTTAATTTATTATTGTCTTGTTTATTTTTTCTACTAATATTGTTTATATTTATCTTCTCTAAATTTTATTCATTAATAAAAGATTTTATTTAGTTATTTTATATTCTATTGAGTTCTTTGATATAGGGGGTATATACTCCCCATGAATCATTATTAGAACCTATCTACAAGTCAAAAACTTATGGAATTTGAGGTGGTTCACTTGAAGTCATGTGGAAAACTTGTTTAGTTACTGTTAATAGAGTGAGCTAGGCCAGGACATTCAAAAGTGGAATCAGAGTGGTGGTTTTATCGTTTCCTAAAATTTTAGGATTTGGTAGACCGAATATTATTTAATGTGTTTCATCTTATGATAGAACCCATATTGGTGCTTCTCAAACACCTTTTCCAATGGAAATCCATGTAATCAGGGGCATGAGATTGATGTTATTTGCTTGAATTGTTATGGTTGTTATGATTTTCACCTAACATGATGCACATTATGTTTGAGATTTATGATTTATGATTTATGGATTATGGATTATTAGAATTTTTACTCTTAGAATATAGAGTAAATATCCATCTCATGAATGGATGTAGTATCCATATGATATAGGCATTCTAGTGTGATTTTTTTTCACTATCAACTAAGGACCATCTATTTAAAGTGTCAAAAACTGCACATATGGTATTTTTCTATATAATTACTTGGTGGAATTCCACTCAATTAGGATGACTTGTATATATATTTTATTCCGGTGGAAGGTCTTATGAATCCTATGGTGATATGGTTAGTGATGGGTATGGTGACATGGTTCCATTACCAAGTAATGATTATTGACCTTTAGAGGTTAGTATGTGAATTTTATGTCTTAGAAACAAACCCATTTGAGGTTGATTAATTTGTAGGTTTAGTTATTTAATGAACCAACAATAGCCTATGTGGTGTTTTCTCTTATAGCTTGGAATGAAATTTTACTAAACTATTTTTTGGATATAGTTGATTGATACGGTTCATCTCAGATATCATTTTTGGTTGTGGTGGTAATGACCATTGAGTCATGATTCTCCAAGGATCAGTCCCATGTGTAGATTCTCATGAGAATCGATTCCTTATTGAGTGTATGGTTTGGAATAAGATGACCGATGTGTTATATTATATGGGTCCGATGAGTGGGTGTTTGGGTGTCTGTGTTTCCATGGGATGAGACAACTACATGGATGACACCCTATGAACCGTGACCTTATGTGAGTTTTTGGCCTTGGTCTAGGTGGTCATACTAAGACAACTCATTTATTTAATGCACTTTATTTCATGATTTATTACATTAAAATGTACTTAGTAAAATCTAGAAGATCAATAAGCCTAGTTTTTTGATAAATTTGGTACATAGAACATAAAATTGATATATATATACAACCAAATTATAGAAAAATTTCTTCACATGCTTCTAATATTGTATAGATTTTAAAACTTCATGGAATATCCTCGGGATATAAATAAATAAGAGTGAGTTATAAAGACCAGTAAGGGAATAAACAGAGAATAACATGATAAAATTATTACATGTTAGTAAATAGTCATTTCAATGAGACACAAAATGGATGAGAATCATAAACATGAACATCAAATCATGATATATGATGATAACATAAAGAAAATATGGGAATGTGGAAACAACATTAAACATGACATCATAAGCATAGGTCAAGGATAACAACCAAGACATCATAAAACGGTGGAAAAAGTACCATAATTAATTATGTTTACTCCATAATCCTATATATTATGTATCGTGAAGCTCAAACATTACCCAATTAATTGTAGTGCTATATAATTCTTGGTGCACCTATCACTTTCATATCATATACATGTATAAGTGTGCCACATAGACCATTCAACAAAGGATCATATTTCATCACATTTAATCCCATGATTAAGGATTATAGAGTAAATACATGTAATACTCTAATAAAATATGTATATTAATTTCTAGGTTAATACCCTTGAGTGTAAATGGCGATGGTATTCACAATACAAAGGTTTGGTATGAAGACCTCACTGGATAATTTCAATAGCATAAAATGGTACATAATGAATCATGGGAGGGATTAATGAGAGTGAAATGGGGATATAATCACTTGGAAATAATAATGTAAGTAATATGGATATTTAATAACATAATAAATCACGAAAAATTTGGAATTGAAATGCATAAGATAAAAAGGGTGCTTGATTAAAAGTTTGGCATGGAAAAATTGTAGGATAATTTTGACAGTATAATGGGGTTACATAATGAATAATGGGAGGGATTAATGAGAGTTAAAGAGATATATCATCACTTTTTCATGATAGTGGTGGTAATATGGAAGTGTAAAAGCATATCCCATCAAAATTAATTCAAATAAAAATGGTATTACATAAATAAGCTTCAATAATAAAGAGGAGAAGGAGAGGATCCCTTACCTTAAGAGGGTGTTTCTAAAAGATCAGGAGGAGATTTTTGAGAGATTTGGGAAAAATTGGGAAGTATATAGAAAGGAAAGGTAATATTTAATTAATTATATAAAGTTTTTAAGGAATAGTAATGGGATCTTGGGTAGGTTTATATAGGAAAATATAGGGGAGTTGTTTATTATCTTCCAAACCAAAATTCTGGACTCTATACAATAAAATAATAAAAAATACATGCCTTAACATGATTTTTTCCATGTTTTATACTAAATATGACTATTTTTAATTATTATATATAAGTTTTTGAACTGATAACATTAAAATAATACCATCATTGATGTGGACTTAACTCATGTTTATAAAGAATTGATTTTAAAACCTGAAAAAATAATATGTGTTTAGTGGATTCATAAAGGGTTTATAAAATTAATTAAATAATATAAAAACACATTATTTTAAATGTAAAATATATATTTGTTATTTTATACCATTAATGACACATATTATATCACTTTTGGATCATTATGATGTTATAATACATACCATATATTTATACAGTATTTAATTTTTACCAGGAAATTCAACTATTTCAGAAAATTGTGAAAAATTCACCATTAGATAATTTATATTTGATGATTCAAAAAATAATATTTATTTTATCAAAATAATTATATAAATATTATAAATTACACTTTTAAATGAAAATCTTGATTTACTGAAAAATACTGCTTTTTTGACAATAACAGTTTTTTGACCATTATAAAAATTCCATTTTCACTTCATATGATCATATTATAATTTATATTTAATATAATATTTAATATAAATATTTTATTAAAAAATAATTTATTTCAAAAATTTATGAATTCATTAGAAGGAAATTCTTAATTTAAATTTCATATTACCCTAAAATACAATTCAAGTTTTTTCATATTAAAATATAGTTTTTATCAAACTCATTACTTAATAATTTATAAATTAAAAATAATAAGGAATAAATATAATTATTATTTTATTTAAAATAAAATATACATATTCATATAGTTATGTTGAAGATATATAACCTCTTATTACACCAACAAAATCCCTAAGGGTATGGTATGTGATGGTGATATTTTCATGAGGGGGTTCACCGAATATGGTTTGGGTCATGATCTCGATGATCTTGAAATTATCTCATAAATATTTTCAATCATTCTTTAGTGGTTTAATATTTACTTGGTATTGGTCAATGATAAATATCAGTGATGTTATCTCCCTCGAAAACTCCAATAAATGGGCTTTGTAGGGTACAATTCTACTAGTCAAGGCCATCGATTCTTTCGTCTGTGTCAATTGGACTTCATAATAACCCTTTATATATACTAGTAATTGGATCATAATTAAACATATATATTATCAATGGTTATTATTCTTAATTTAATTTTGAATCTGATAGGATATAACTTATAATAGTCTAATATTACCAAAGTTGTGCATGTGTTTTCTATAACCACATTACATAATAGGGAATTTAATTCAATCATAAAGGGGATTTTATTTATAAATGTTTAGGTAATTAAATTATACCCCCTTCACGAATTTCATCCTTGAAAGTTTCATTTAATACACTAGAAAAGATGAGGTGACTTCTGTTTCATCACCTCTTTTGGTTCCCATGTAACTTCCTCAAACTTGTGGCTCCACCACAAAACTTTGACCAAGTGAGTTTTCTTGCTTTATAGAACTTTGTCTCTATAATCTAAGATATTAAATATTTTCTCCATGTATAATTTATCGTTATTTATTTTTACCACCTTTGTATTTAGTATATGTGAGGGTTTTGAGATGTACTTTCTCAAGAGGTATACATAGTACACATCATGTACTTGAGATAGGCTAGGTGGGAGTTCTAGTCGATAGAACACCACTATGATGCAATCAAGGATATCAAATAGGACAATGTATCTGGGAATAATATTTTCCTTCTTCCCAAACCTCATGAATTTTTTCTATGGATATATATTAAGGAACACTTTATCACTGACCTCAAACTCTAGGTCTCTTCAAAGATTGTATGTATAGATTTTCTATTGATTTTTTTCTGATTTCATGTGACACTGAATGGTTTGGACCATTTCTATCATCTCTTGGATAAGATAAGTCCCAATCAACTTCTTCTCTTAAAATTCATCCTAGTATGTCGAAGTTTGATACCTCTTCCCATATAGAGCCTTATAAGTTGCCATTTAAATTCTACAATGGAAACTGTTATTATATGAGAACTCCATTAGGGAAAGATATTGATCCCAACATACTTGTAAATACATTAAAAATTATATTATAATATCTTTTAGGGTTTTAATGGTCATTTTATTCTGACCATCCATTTAAGAGTGATAAGTAGTATTGAAGATCAATTTAGTATTCAATTATTGATGAAGGATTATACAAAACCTTGAGGTAAACCTCAGATATCAACCATATACTATAGATTTTGTAACTCTATGTAGTCATAATACTTACCTTATGTATATCTTAATGATTTGGTCAAGAGAAAAATATTTTTTGATCATAATAAAATTCACTGGCTTAGTAAGTAGATTGACTACCACCCATATGGAATTATTACCTTTAGGTTCCTTGGGAAGTCCTACAATGAAATCCATGGTTTTCCCCCATTCCCCTACTAGTATAGGAAATTTTTGCATCATAGCCTTATACTTAAGTCATTATTCATTGACTTGTTGGAATACCAAGCATAGAGATACAAACTCTACAACCTCTCTCTTCATTTTATCCACCATAAATTTTTCTTAAAATATCTATACATTTAGTGATTCTTGGATGAATATAAAAGGATGGGGTATGCACATAATCTCAAAGTTCCCACTTCAGTTATAGTTTTTATAGGACACATATCCTAGTTCCAAACCTTATAAATCCATAAAAGTTGAACTCTATAATATTATCTACCTTCTTTTGTAGCAACTCATCATATTTTTAAGCCTACTTGATTCTCTCTAGAATAGATGGATGAGAAACAATTTGAGAAAGGTCAGATGAATATCTTTTTATTATTCCCATATCCATCATTTTCATGTAGAATAATATTGGATCCCGTATAATCCTCATCATGGATAGAGTTTTGGGATCCATTATACTTAGAGTATCTACCACTTTGTTCGCTTTCCTAGGATGGTAATGGATTTAACAATAATAATCCTTAATCCTCTCTAACCACCTTTATTAGTGCATATTAATATCCTTTTGTGTGTATGCGTACTTCAGGATTTTATGATTTGTATATTTTTCACACTTCTCTCTGTAGAGATAATGTTGTTAAATATTCAATGTGAAGATTACTAAATCCAAATCAAGATCATGAGTTTGGTAGTTCTGTTCATGTACCTTTAGTTGGTGGGAGGAATAGGCTATCACTTTATCATTTTTCATGAGTACACAACCCAATTCCTTTCTATATTCATCATCATATATTAAAAATCCTTCCCCACTAGTGGGTAATGTGAGAAAAATTATAATGATTAACCTCTTATATGGCTATTTAAAACTTTCCTCATACTCATAATTCTAGAAAAACATGACTCCTTTATGAGTTATCTTGGTTAGGGGTCTTAAAAATCATGAGAAGTTTCTCAAAAATTGATGATAATACCCATATAATCCAAAAAAACTATGGATTTACATCATATAGGTTGGTATAAGTCACATTTCAATCATCTCTATTTTTGAAGTATCTATATATATCTCTTTTTTGGTGATGACCTGCCCCAAGAAGGTTAATTTCCCAAAATAGAACTCACATTCACTGTACTTTTCATACATGTTCTCTTTATATAAGGTCCTTAGTATAGTATTCAAATTATATTCATGTTCCTCCTTTCCTTTTGAGTAGATAATAATATCAAAAATAAAGACCACCATAAAATTTTCAAGGTAAGCCCTAAAGACTCTATTTTTAAAATCCATTAATATTTATAGAGAATTAGTGATTCCAAATGGAATCATTATGAACTCATAGTGATCATATCTTGTATGAAAATAATTCTTTAGGATATCCTCCATATTCAAATTTACTTGATAATATATCAACCTAAGATATATTTTAGAGAAATAATTGGCTCCACATAGCTAATCAAACAATAAATCCATCTATGGTAGAGGATAATTCTTCTTTATCATGATCTTTTTGAGCTCATAAAAATCAATACAGAGGCACATTTAGCCATCCTTATTCCTAATGTAGAGGAACAATGCACTCCATAGTGAATTATATGGGTTTATAAACCCTTTATCCAAATTATCCTATAGTTTTTCTTCAGCTCCTCTAGTTCAACAATGGACATTATATAAAGAGTATTGGATATTGGAAAATCTGTAGGTATAATCTCGATTTAAAATTCAACCTCTTGGCTAGGAGGAGGACTAGGAAATTCTTTGAGAAACACATCAACATATTCCCTCACAATGGGCATATCTTTAAGGATGATATTTTCCTTTTTCTCAATCATTTTATATAGATAAAATTTCTCACAATGAAATAATACCCATTATTGAGATGTTGGTATAAAATAAGATTCATCCTTATCCTTGCACTTGTACAAAATTAGAGGATAATTTGTGATACAGAGGTTGATTTCCTTCTTTAAAAAATTTATATTGGCTTTATATAACAAAATCCAATTCATAACCAAAATTGTATCAAATTATAATAAATAGAGTATCGTAAGGTTCACTAGGAAGATCATCCCAAAAATTTTGATAGGGGAGGATTTATATACTTAGGATGCAATAATTTTACCATTTTTTATTTTCACCAATAGATCTACTTTCAGGATTTGAGGTGGTGTTTGAATAGTTCTACTAAACTTGAAAGATATTAAAGAGGTTGTGGAACTAGAATCAAAAATCATGTTCTCAATTATTGAATGAATAACTAGAATACTTGTCACCAATTCATTATTGGGATCCACCCTCACATTTGTGGCGGTGTAAGCTCTCCCTTACTCTATAGGACTTGGAGGTTGATATCGTTGGTTGTCATAAAAAACCTTGGATTATTTTATTGACTATCATAGTTTTCATGTTCCTTGTAGTTGAAACATTAGAAAATTGGTTGAGGGTTGACTATATAATTCATTTATTCCATCACATTAGTGGGTTTCTCCCATTGGTAATTGCTAGTGAGGTTCCCTTCCTTCCCATACCTAAAGTATCTCCTCACCCCTTCAAGAAATTTCTGGGATGATTCTTCACACACCTTTGAAAAGTGGGATGTTGAATTTTATTTCCACCATTATATTTCTCCATCACATCACCACAATTAAAATCCACTTTCTGCTTCTTATCCTCATGAGACCCTTGATATTTTATGATCTCTATTTTGAATTTGAGGGCACATCATAAAATTTCTTCATAACTATCAAAGTCCTGAATGGATAAGATTTTATGCAGACTCATCTTTTAACCACCAAATAAGTTGTCAACTTTAAATTACAGGGTAATGATAATGTCAGATAAATATCATGAATTTCTTGTGAGGTTTTCCTATTCCCTGATAGATTCATAATCCTTTTTCTTGAGGCTAAGGAAGTACCTCTTTATTTTCAGTTAGAGATTACAAGTAAATAATTTATCAAAAAACATTTTCTATAATTCCTTACACTCCATCGCTTCAATATCCACCACTAGATTCATATTCTTAGCCAATTTCCACCATTGATTATCTTCTCCTTCTATACAATAAATATCCAATATGACCTTATCTTACTCAAATAATTTAAGGATGAATAAGATCTTTTCAATGGAGCTGATTCATTATTCTATAATTAAGATATTGGAAGATCCATTGATATTCAGAGGCCTTTATCACATGAAGGGATAAATTGAAACTTTCTCTTTCTTAGGGGGGTTTATGAATTCCTATTGATTAAATTTTTGGTTCAAAACTTGAGTCAATTGAGAAAATATAAATGAAGTTCACAATTCCTACTCCCATTGGGTTGGGAATATCATTTCAGTCGTCATTACATTACTGCTCACATTAGTTTTTGACTCGGTTTCTCATATTTCCAAATATAGAATTGAATAAAGGGAAATTAGGGATGTTTTTTTTAAATTACTAAACTAAAAATAGTAGGAAATAATGAACATTAAATAGTTAACTCAAAAATAATTCATATTCCTTAACATATGAATTTTTATACTTCATTCTAAGTTATCCATGATTTATTTCCTAACATAAAATCTTATAGGCATTTTTCTTCCCTTAATAGTGATTCATAATGAGCTTATGAATTTACTAAAGAATGTCCACCAATAGTGTCAAACTAGGTGTGCATAAAGGGAAGTTGTCATGCACTAGTTCCTATGTTTATTATTCATAGAGATTTATTTTCATAGAAACCACATAATCTATACTTTAAAAAAATATAGGGATCTATTCCTATGTTTATTATTATCCTCAAGGATTTATGTAGTGTTTTCTAATCCTAATCCCAAAAATAACTATACATTCCTTTAATACCTACCATAAAATCCCATGTCTTTAATACACTTTATTTCATGATATATTACATAAATCCCACTTAGTAAAACCTAAAAGATTAAGAAGCCTAGTTTTTTAGGAAATTAGTTACATTGCTCATCAACTTGACACCTGGATACAACAACATTATTGAAAACATCCTTAACATTATTCTAATATTCTAGAGCTTTTAAAACTACATTGAATAACCTGGGGACATACATAAGAAAGGGGTGAGCTATAAATCTCAGTAAGGGAATAAATAAAGAATAACATGATGAATTTATTTCATGTTATTAAATAGTAATTTAAATGATACATAAATGGGTTGAGAATCATAAACATGAACATTGAAGTTTGATATACGATGATAACATAAAGGCAACATGGGAATATGGCAGTAACATTAAACATGACATCATAAACACAGGTCAAGGATAACAGCCAAGACATCATAACATGGTGAAAAAAGTATCACAATGGATTTGTTTTACTCTATAATTCCATAAATGACATATCCTAATACCAAAAAATTACCAAATTCATTGGATGGCTATAAAATTATGGGTGCACCCATCTCTTTCATATCATGTACATGCATAAATGTGACACATAGATCATTCAAAATATGATCACATTTCATAAAATTTATTCCCATGATTAAGGAGTATGTAATAAATAAATGAAATTCCCAAATAAAATAAGTATAGGTATTTATAGTTGAATTATATTGAGTGTAAATGGTTATGGTATTCACAATATAAAGGTTTGGCATGGAAAAAACATAGGATAATCTTGACGGCATAACAGGGGTACATAATGAATCATGGGAGGGATTAATGAGATTGAAAGGGGTATGTAATTAGTTAAAATCATAAGGGAATTACTAGGGATTTTTAAGGAAAAAATCCAACATAAATAATTTGTAATAAAAAGGCAGACTACAAAAAGGGTGCATGAATAAATGTTTGGCATGAAAAAACTGTAGGATAATTTTGGCAGCATTATAGGGATACATAATGAATCATGGGAGGGATTATTGAGTGTGAAAGGTCTTTATAATAACTTTTAAATCATAAGGTAATTAATTTGTATGTACAAAATCATATCCCATCAATATTAGTTGGAAGACAAAAGGCATTACAAAAAGAAGGTGCTTGAATAAATAGAAGAAGGAGAGAATCCGTTACCTTTAGGGGTGTTTCCAAAAGATTGGGAGGAGCTTCCTGAGAGTCTAGGGGAAACTTGAAAGGTATATAGAGAATAAAATTTATAGTATATTAATTCTAAAAAGGTATTTAGTGAATTGTAATGGGATATTGTGTGGGTTTATATAGGAAAATAGGGGGCAATTCTTCATTATTTTCCAAACTTAGGTTTTTGATTCTATATAATAAAGTAGTAAAAAAACATTAAAAGGGTTTTTACCATATTTTATACCAAATAAGAGTGGTTTTCATTATTTTATAAGGTCAAAAACTGAGAATTTTAAAATAATTCCCTTGGTGATTTGGAAGTGAGT
The DNA here is from genome assembly GCA_963277665.1 of Viscum album. Classification (NCBI taxonomy): domain Eukaryota; kingdom Viridiplantae; phylum Streptophyta; class Magnoliopsida; order Santalales; family Viscaceae; genus Viscum; species Viscum album. The sequence continues at coordinate 123,704,896 of OY728160.1, read as the reverse complement.
CATGTTTACAAAGAATTAATTTTAAAACCTTAAAATATAATATAGGTTTTGGAGGATTCATAAATGGGTTATAAAATTAATAAAAATAACCTCAAAAAACATTATTTTATAGGATAAATACATATTTGGTATTGGATACCTTTTATGTAACATATTTAATCACTTTTAGGCCATTATTATGTCATAATACATACCATATATTTATACCGTGTTTAATTTTTACATAAAGATTCGAATGTCATTAAAAATTATGAAAAAATTACCATTGAATAATTTCAATATGTTTATTAAAAAAATAATATTTATTTTATCAAAATAATTCTTTAAGTTTGATAAATTAAAATTTTAAGTTAAAATTCCTTTTTATTGAAAAATATTAGATTTTTTTACAATAACAGTTTTCCGGACCTTATAAAAATTACATTTTCTCTTTGTAAAATTATATTATCATTTATATTTAATATATAATATTTAATAATAATATTTTATTAAAAAATAATCTATTTCAAAAATTCATGAATTTATCAAATGGAATGTCTGAATTGAAATTGCATATTATCCAAAAAACAATTTGAGTTTTTGCATATTAAAATATAATTTTTATCAAAATCATTAATGAATAATTTATAATTTAAAAAACAATAAAGAATAAATATAATAATTATTTAATTTAAAAGAAAATATATATATCCATACTATTAAGGTTGAGATACATAACCCCTTTTTACACCAGTAAACGCCCTTTGGGTACGGTGCATGACAGTGAGATTTTATTGGGGTGGTTCGAAAAGCACGGTTTGGTTCAAGATATCAATGAGATAGAAATTATCCCATAAATAGTCTTTATCATGCTTTATTTGTTGAATATCTACCTGGTCTTGGTCAGGGGAAAATCCTAGAGATTTCATCTTCCACAGAAGCTCTAATAAATGGGATTTTATAGGGTAAGATCCTACTGGTTGAGGCCATCACTTATTTCGTTTGTATTGATTAGACTTTATCATAATAATTTATATATACTATTCATATGATCATAGTTTAGTGGCTATATTATCAATGTTTATGATACTTAATGGTATTTTTAATCTGATTGGATATAACTTATAACTGTCCAATATAACAAAAGTAGTGCATGTGTTTTCTATAACCACATTACATAATAGGGAATTTAATTCAATAAAAAAGTGAATTTTATTTATAAATTTTTGGGATGTTGTAACCACCAATTGACCATGAAATGAGACCTAACTGGCTGGGATAAGTGGGATACCTAGATATCCTTATATTCAACTAGATACCGTAGTGAGTTTGTGTTTAGTACTAGTTGAGGGAAACTCACCTTAGGGGTTAACTTGGATTGTGGTGCCTTTAAATGTGGGGAACATGGTTTCTTTATTATGGTGAGATCGATTCATGGAGGTACCATCAAGTATGTGATGTATTCATGACAATTTTTAGTTTCTTAATGAGTGAGAACCTTTTATTATTTCATATCAAGGCTGGTTTCAATGGGTAGGACTATCTGGGCGCAAGAACCTATTGAATTTATATGGGAATTAATAGCATGATGGTAGTGTTGGTAGACACTTATGGGGTTGAAATGGTGTCATATGGTGGCCAAGATTTTGGTTGTATTGATGAATGACATACTTTAGAAACATGGTCAGTGGTTTATGCTCATGATCCTAGTTACGAAAAGACTAGGCACATGAAATTGTTAGTCAGTTTAATGTTGTTGGGTGGTATAAGGACATACGGCCATTACTATTGGATGATATTAGGTATAATACATTGGTTACATGTGGTGGTAATGAATTTTAAATTGGTGACTAACCATGTGTGGACTAAGGACTGATGGAAAATTTGACTAGATGCTTGCGAGAGTAGTGACTCAGATATTCGGATGAAATAAAACAAGTTCCCTTGTGGTGAAGGTTGTTTTTTAAAATGGATTTTGTATGATGATATGTTTGATCTAGGATTTTTCAAATGTGATGCCTAGGATGGAATGAGCATGGATCGGTAGGAATAAAATCCACGTTTTATAATGGGACGTAGTGATAGTTCTCCTAGGTAGTGGTATATTGTAATCCATATGGTAAGGGGAACAACATTAGCTATTGAGGGAATGACTCTCATTCATAATGGGATCTCAATGGATGCCTAGGGTTGAATTCTCATAATTCAAGAATAGGTAGCATTGATGTTTTTAATAGATCTCAGGTATGAGAGGTTTTTCCCAGGTCAATCCTTGATTTTCTATGGTGTATGGGGTTTGGGAAATGATGTTGGGGTTTCAATCAATTGAAGTGATGACAAGTACACTTCAATGGTGGGGAACATGATGTCAGGTATAGGTAATGCATCCATTTTATTAGTGGGTCATGGGTGAATACGACCAGTAGTAAGATGTTCATTTTTGGAATTGGGATGACAAGGAATAAATAAATCTAAGTTGATTTGGATTCTTTGTATAATTCCATAGATAAGTTCAAATATGAAACCCGATAGAGTCTGAGCATTAACATTAAGCTTGGGGTAAAATCAAGATGGTCTTAGGGTGCTCTGGATCAAAAGTACATCAATGCTCACAATGCATAATAATAGTGGGATTTATTGGTTGATGATAAAATTATTGAATTACACTGAGATTTGGTCTTAGACCTTGGTGATCATGATTGGATGATCATGGGATTCCTCATAGATTAAAGGAATAATAATCAGGTGTTCAATAGTGCACTGTTGGGTGTGACTAAGAATTTTGAGATGGGTTATCCAGAGGAGGTTATAATAGTGTTCTCATATATAATTAGATATTGTATACTGATAACTACTTTAGAAACATCATTTTGTACAAGATGGTTTTTTCTTAGACATTGGTTGGGTATTTTTTAGGAGAATCCAGCATATATGAGCTTTTGAATGGATATTGGGTACACATCCATCCTACCTTAGGGTTAGGAACAAGGAATCATACCAATTTTGGATCAATATTTCTAATAATGTTTGAGTGTGGGCTATAAAAAAGGCATTGATGGGTGATATTATAATTTTATGATCATGTTTTGATAGTCAATTCCAATAATAGACAAAATTGTGGATTAGAATTACCCTTTTTGGGCTCGAGCTTATGGCAGGAAACACTATGGTCTGAATATAGAGTTTTAAAATGATACCATTGATGTTTATTTGTGTATGGTATCATAAAATCATCATTATGGTTTTTTGGTAATGGTTATGAGTGTAGAATCATGTTTTTTTGGTGTAAGCACCCTAATTTTAAAGTTGTGTTTTACAATCTTGTTTGGTGTTTCAATCTGGGAATTGATGATTGATGATAATTTAACAAACCAAGTAGTTTGGGTTGTATAATTGGATAACCATCTATAATTATTAGGGATGATTAGTGTTATGGTGGAAAGTTTATAATGACTCTTGTCTATACAGGCTCTTGAAATTCAAGAGAAATTTGAATTTTCAATTAGTGGATGGGATAGATTTTAATCAGAATTCAGAATAGAACTTTAATAGTTTGAACACATTAAATAGATCTAATTGGATGTATAATGGAGATTGTAATATAAGTGAGGAGGTTTTGAAAGAAATAGGAGAAGGTTGGGTTGGCTAGGCTTCATGGTGGTTGCATCCTACAACCACCACCGAGCCATTGGCTTACTGGTGGGTTGGCCAATAGACAAGCTTCCTACCCAGGCTCACTGACTATCTAGTGGTCCTTTAAATGGGTTAAATAACATTTATACCCCCCTAAAGTTTTTATGGGTTATCCACCTCTCCTCCCCCTTGTTTTTTTCCATGATAGGGGGTATGAACCCCCTTCTTCACCTTCATCCCCCTTGTTTCAGAGGGGATTTTGAGGTGTTTTCACAATAATTTTAGGTAAGCCTCTTCCTATGGTGATCTACGCTTGTCTCCTCCTTACCTATTTTTTAATTTTGAGATATTTTTTTAGAGTTTTTTATTTTTATTCCACTATATTGTGGTGTAATCAGATGTTGATGATGGATATTTTATTCTGATTAGGAAGAGGTCATCTCAAGATGACGTCCAAGTGTCATCATTCTTCATTTCATTAAAGTGAATCATCATGTGATTTTTTCAAGGGTTTTAATTTTAAATTAGATTATATTTATAATTTATTTGGTGTTTCTTGTTGGGGATTTCTCTCGATATAGGGTTTAGGATTCTTAGGGTGCCATTAGATGTGGTTTTGGAATGACGACGCTATTTGGTGAGAAATTGGGTATTACACCCATTTTACTAAAATTATATAATTAATTAAAAATGAATATAATTAATTATATATTATTACTAGGTGTGGTGTAAGTTCCTGGGAGTGTGGATGGTGACCGATGGAGCCAAGGTGATCTTGGGTGAATCCAGGCAGTGATTTTTCAGGAAATGTAAAAATGGATTCAAATAAGGTGGATGGTTCTCATACTATCCCTTAAAAATTTATGCATTTTTTCATGATGAATGGAATGTAAAAAAACCAATGGGGGGTTTTGTAATGATTAAATTAATTTTTTTTAACATTTAATTAATTTTTTTAAATGATTTTTTAAGCCCTGGATTGAATGAAGTGCCTAGGAGACGTTGGGCCTTATTCGCTATCCTTGTGACTCAGTCATTGATGGCCAAGGTATTGAATATTGACTAGCCTAGAATTTTCAGAACCTTGAGAGGGGTGAAACCAAATAAAATGATTTGGACTTATATAGGAGACCCTATTGTAAGTTCCTTAGACCTTCCTTATAGAGGTGAGTGTTGTATTGTCCCGAGTCATTCATGGTATGACTTTCAGTTAGGGAAGTGACCAACCTTGAAAAACCAGGAAGTTCAAGAAGAGATTTATTCCATCTCTATATTGGGTTACTATGAGATAAACCCTATTTTTTCTATGATGGAATATCATGAATATGAATTATTGAGGCATGTGTTTCCCCTAGGAACAGGAATGAGCTTAAGTATTTTAAATTTGATGGGAGGACCCAAGTGGGTGCCTCATTAAATCATGAATTAGGGGAACCTAGTGGGTTCCCCAGTGATGTATTAACCCTAGGGAGAGTGTGTTCCCTTAAAAGGTTAGAGATAATAGGTTGGATAATTCATTCAATCCTCGTCCTTTTTTTATTAAGTCAGGACTTTATATATCCCCTTAGGGTAGTTTTTTGTATTATGGATGTAAATTCCCATAGAGGTGGTTTCTTATTTTATTTATGTGATACCTGGTTTATAAAACTCCCATTGGGGAGGTCTGTGATACATACGGGATATGATCTTGGCTAAGAAAAACCTTGTAGTGGTGGTCCATGACATTATTATTAGGGATTCCATGGATATGGAAATGTGGTTGATCTGGTATATTGGGATGGAGCTTTCTAGGAGCATACCCTAGGTCTATGTTACTTATAGGATTATTCCCTAGTTGAGAAAACTCCCATATGGTAGGTCCGTGATACCTGATACATATACCAAGCAGACCCATGTCTGTTATATAGAGTCACCATCATCACAACATACTTAGAGACACTCCAGTACTACCTAAAGCAGGTATAGTTGATTAGGGTCATAGACCTAAGGATCGACACCAAGGTAAGTATCAACCCCCCTATGATGTTTTGATATTTTTGGATTATTTATTTTAATGAATTTATTTATTTATTTTGATCATGTCACATGCTCATATCACTATATTCATTATTATTTATGGGACCACATTAGTGGTTCCCTACTGAGTTTTTCACTCACACCCTGCTTGGGTCGCTATAGCACTTTGGTACCTAATAAACTCTGAAATGGATATAGTTATAGGTAGGGTGGATTCTAAGTATTAGTTTTTTCATGATCAAGTGTGAGAGATCAAATTATATCAAGAGACTGATATGAGGTATGGCTCGAAGGGGTAATGGATCCAACATTTTTATTTCCTTTGAGTATGATATATATATTTGACTAGACCAATGGGCAATCAGTTGTGTGTGAGGCATGGATATTATCCCCTTTACTACATTTAATTTATCACTTCCTTGTTTATGTTTACCTATAGTCTTATTTATATTTATCTAATTCCTATTTTAGTTATTTTTGATGATAAATATTTAGTTATTTTTTTTATATTGATAGCTTTGATATTGGGTTATAACCTCCCCATGATTCCTACTTAGGCCCCCTACCACTAGTTAGTATCCTATGGAATTTAAAGAGGTGTTCTTGAGAATTCATGGTGAACTGGTCTGGTTACTATTCATATAGTAAGTTTGGTCAGAATTTTATGGGTAGAATCACTATAGTGGTGATCCACACATTCTATAAAATCTAGAAACATCATATTAGAATCACTGGGTGCTATAAAGATTTATTTTAGTAGGAATATTTTCATGGAAAGAATATTTTTTTCATTCTCTTGAAGTCTTGAGAGAAGGTATAAGGATGAGTGCTCTAGTTTTTCAATGCTTTCCTGAGAGGATTATTTCTGGTGATTGAAATAATTATCTCTAGGTTTATTATTAAAAAAAATTAGTTGACCTTGGAATGTGATATAACCAGGTATTTATAAATCTATGTATCCAATCCGACACTCGACCTAACCCGTGGGAAGGCCTGAAGGGAATTCCTGATCCCCACAGGCTGGAAACTAGTTCCTGGGAATAAAGTAACACCATTGGGAATAATTTTTACCATATAAATCAATCATAAACATATCACAATAATCATATGACATATCATAACCAAAATTTAGAAACCAAGAGATGAAAAGATAACACTACAACAAGAGTTAATCATTTAACATTTACAACTAAAACTAAAATACCAAAAAGGGAAGGGGAACCAACTAGAACTACCAAACTCCATGAAACATGTGGGTAAACACCCTCCTACCACCTCCACCACCACCTACCCAAATAGGATCCATTATCACATAGATCCACCATCACGACCATTAAAGGAATTGATTTTACCTAGGTCAAAATTAACAAGGTCTACATACACCCGTGGCTGTATGTGGGGTGTGAGCCAACTTTCCTAGTAGAATAACACCAAAATAGATTACATAAAATGAAATTATAATACAAATTAGCATTATAGTTTTTAAGAAAAAGTAATATTCCATTTTAAAAAAATATCTTTGAAATAAACGAGGAAATAAAGGCATAACAACTAGGATAATAATCATAGAATGAGTACCATGGGAAATACCAAAGGTTTTAGGGTTAATGGGGTCCTAGGATCTTTATACTATTGGTGATAATATATCCTTAACATGAAGGTCCTACTTGGGCCTCCAGTCCCCATCACATAAATTTTTTGTTAGTGTAGTCATGTAAATCCTTGTTAGAGAGATTAGGCATCGACCATACCAAATCGCCTAATGTAGTATACCAAGTATTCCCACATAGATACCTAGGATTCACTTGTGGTAAATTTAATTCCTAATACAACATGATATCCATTTTACATAATCACACTTCTAACAATAGAAATACACAAGACAACCGACAATTTAAATCAGTAAAATCACTATCAAACCCTTACGCACACTAAAACCCTTGGAAAACATGTTCTACACCAATCAAAAAAATTTTAGAACCATTTGAAAACCAAATCAATCATACTAAACTCATCAAAAAATGTAAAATCATGGAACCACCTACCTTTTTTCTTGAAGATTTCATAAAACAATATGGAAATCACCAACTACACCAATAAGAGACTGTGTAAAATGAAAAAAGCATTCCATAAATATCAATATTTAACCCAAAAGATAAATATAAAACAAAATTTAGGTAAAAAACCTTACTGGAGAAAGAAAACCCAAGAGATAAATAATAGGAGACCAATAAATGAGAAGAAAAGAGAAGAGAATCTTACTTGAAATGTTTCTTGAAGATTCCAAGCCAAATCACCCATAAAAATGAAGCCTAAAGGAAAATAAGAAGGGTGGGACGTGTGACTAGTATTGGAGGGTTGAAAGGGGAAAAAATGGGTGATTTTGGTTTAAAATATCATAGGGGTAGTTTGAGAATTCCAAACTTTTTAATATTCTGGCAGGCCACACGGTCTTCCAGACTCTGTGGCTCCTTTATCTAAGAACAAAACAAATCGCATAGTTTTCTGGGGGAGGGTGCACGCCAGTGCGCCTATGAATGAACATTAGATAGTTCCAATTTTAAAGGTGAATTTTTAGCTTGGAAGGGACCCATGCCTTTGTGCTAGGTCATGTGGCCTAGAAAGAACCACTCTCTAGGTTGTATGTCTTCCACTGGGTTGGCGCATGGTTCCCCCTAACCGTGTGCCAATTTTTCACATCATATTTTTCCTACAAAAAATATCCATTTTTTCTTAAAATTCCTCAGAAATACAAGGGATAAGATAAGAACAAAAATAAAAGAGATAATAACTTATATTAAAACCATGGATGTGACAATTCTACTTACCGTGAAAACTTTCCACCCTAAAAAAACTCAAACCAAAGTCTGGTCAAAGGATAAATGAAGATACTACTCATCTACCTAAGCCTTCCACTCCCATGTCTCATGTTCATAATTCTCATGCTACTAAAGGACCTAAACCAATGATTTGTATTTTTTACAAACCACTTTCTCTTGAAAATGCACAATCTACACATGCTACTAAAACACAGATAAATCATATTTTAGCTCCAAATCTTCCCAATATAGCATGTGAGATGGGTTTGGGTTATACTTCTTCAATTATAAGACATGGAAAATCTCATTAATAGATTTAAAATTGGAAATTAAATCCAAATAGTATACCACCATATTGAATCTTTTAGTAATCCTAAAAGGTATGACATACCTCGACGTCGGCTTTCCCTTCTTACCAAGAAAATGATGACCCATGTGAGGGGCCACCTTTAAAAACACCTGGTCACCCACTAATAATTCAAAGGATCATCACTTCTAATCGGCATAATACTTATGGTGACTCTGCACCATCAAAAACCATTATTTTATCAAATAAACTTTATCATATTCCTTATATACTAGGTCGAGTCCTAGAAAAGAAGTATCACCTTCTTTTGTCCATCATAAAATAAATTGACATGGAAAACCATAAAGTGCCTCAAAGGGGTCCATTTTAATCAAGGATTTGTAAGTATTATTATAGGATAATTCCAAAAAACCCAAATGGATATCCTAAGATCCTCTAAAATCCAACATGTGTTTATAGATCATGTCTTGCAAAACTTGTTTCACCCGCTCCATATGACAATCCATTTGAAAATGGTATATTATGAGAAGTTTGACCTATGAACCCATTTCCTTATAAAGTACTTACCAAAAATGATAGGTGAAGCAGATTCCCTGACTGAAATGATATCTGATGACACACCATGAATCCCCGGTATCTTATGATGATACATCTGACCTAGCTCATCCACATTGGTTGAGCCCTTGATCAGAATTAAATGGGTTGATTTGTTTAGATTGAAAATCCCTACCCAAATAGTGTTACTTACCTCTATTTTTTGAGGTTACATAATGATAAAATCCATGGGGACATTCTCCCACTTTCATATAGTAATGGGGAGTGGATGAAGAAAGCCCGAGGGCCTCTATTACTCAACTTTTACCTATTTAAAAGTATATCACTTGGATGCGAATTAATATAAATCTAATTTCATGATTGTCCATTAGAAATATAATCACATGTCATATAACATCTTGGTGGTAATAGGATGAATGAACCACTAAGACTAGTGACTATCCTACATCACCCCACTTTACAGTGACAATGGTCCCACGAAGCATCCCTTGAAACAAAGAATTCCGTTGGGAGACAACGACCACCCCCTAGGATCCTCCTCACCATTTAAAAGATACCTAGAGCACTATCACAACACATCATTAGGATTATCCTCCTAAATCAACTCTAGAATTCAGGGAAATAGCTGAACACTCTCCAAGAACATACCTCCACTATACTCATCACTAGACTCTTTCAAGGTGCATCTGGAAAAAAGCCGCATCAAAGTCCACTCATCACTAGAATCTTTCAAATATTACACAATAACTTTCCTACTCAAATAATCTACTACACAATACCATATCATAGGGTGTATACAATGTCAAAGTAGAATCCTTCAATATACACAACTCACTTGTTCTACCTCAAATTCTATTACTCTTGGGATAAAATGTAGGACAAACTCTTATGATTTGAGTAAACTAAAAATATATTCTAAAAAGGTAATGATGCCACATATTTATATCATGCATCATTACTATAAATTATAAGTTGTGAGTTTGATAATTCCTCTCATGTGGTCAGATTTGGTGAGATCCATATGCTACCACAAGCTCATCCTCCATCAACACGCACCCAAGACCAGTACTTAAAGTTTTATAATAGACCAAATGTCTCTTCTAGGATTTTGGTAGGATCAGGATAGGGGTAGTGGTCAACCATTTCTTTATCTCCTAAAAATATTATTGACACTTTGAGATCCATTCAAAGATTATCCCTTTTCTGTTAATCGAGGTCATGGGTGAAGTGAGACAAGATAAATCCCAAAAAACAACTTGTATTATCCTACCATCCCCAAAAAGATCTTGATCTTGAAGATGTTCCTTAGATAATCCCATGAAATAACTACTTTGATCTTCTTGGGGTCCACCAAAACTCCATGATCCAAGATCACATGTCCTAGAAAATTTACTTCCCAAACCCAAAAGATATGCTTAGAGATCTTAGCATAGAGGCAGTGATCTCAAAGAGTACCTAGAACAATACTCAGGTGATTCCCATGATCTTACTCGGTCTTAGAGTAGATAATATTATTATCCACAAACATGATAAAAATGGAGTTGAGGCACTAGTGGAACACCTAGTTCATAATATACACAAAAACCACTCGAGAATCTATCAATCCAAATGGAAAAACTAAATACTCAAACTGGCCATACCTACTTTGTAAGGTTATCTTATGAACATCTACATATCTAACCCTAAACCAATGGTAACCGAAGTGAAAGTCAATATTGGAAAACCACCTTTCATCCTTGATCTGATCAAATAGTTCATCAATGTGTTGCAAGGGGTATTTACTCTTGATTGTTACCTTATTTAACTTCTAGCAATTATTGCACAATCAGAGAGATCCATCAGACTTTTTAGAAAACAACATATTGGAGACCTAAGGTGATATACTCAAGAAAATAAATCCTTTGGATTCCAAATTGATCAGTTATATATTTAATTTTATTAATTTGGTGGGGACCATATGATACAAGGGAAGAGATATTAGTTGTTTCTATGATGCCAAATCAATGGTGAATTTGACATCTCATTCCAAAGGAAAACCTAAGAAATCATTTAGAAAAACCTCTGGAAACTCATCCACCACAAGAGGTAGCCCATACTTAGAACCTATATCATCATACTCTAATATTAATGATGATATCTAGAAAAAAATATTTCCCGTCTCCATAAGTGGAGGTCCAGCTCACCCAGCTCGAGGGTCCCATTCACCTTGAAAGACCTGGGAAATCCCATCAGGCGCCACAAAGGTTACCCACTGATGATAATAGTCAATGTGATTATTAAAACCTACCATCCAATCTATTCCTAGAATCAAATAAAAGTGTTCTATTTCTAGAACCAAAAATATCTATTCCAAATCGACCCCTAACAGACTGAACATGAAGGATAAACATCTAAACCCCTTCTCCATATTCTTTCCAAGTGGCATAACCATATCCATCACATATGGAATAAAATTGGTTGTAAATTTCAAAATCTAAACCAAATGGGAAGAAATAAAAGATTTATAATCACCCATGTAAGAAAATAGTTATGGATGATGTAATAAAAATAGTACCTTGAACTTTTGTAGGTCCTGATCTGATTCCACTGGTGCCTGATCCATAACATGCAGGTGATTCATCTTTTCTGATGCCTACAATCAGTTACTAAATAGAGGATTAACCTTGATATGACTCTAACCCCAGAAGGATCCAAACTTTCCACTGTTCCCAACAGACTGAGATCCCATATCCCTAGATGCTCTAAAATGAGCTAACAATTCCTTATGCACTGAGGAACCTACACCACTTTGAGTCAGCATGACACTTTTATAGAACCTCTACAAGTGACCCAAATGTCCATACTGGTGGTAGGGTTTAGGAGGAACTAGATATTCTAACTATATGTTCCCCAGCCTTCCATATGAGTAACACACTACTGACCCACCACCAGTTTTTGCAAATAAGGGTGATCAGGAAGGGTTTTCTAAACTACCACCTCCCCTCTTATCTTTCTCATCACACTTACTTTTCTTTTATGATGAACCACCACATTGTCCCCCTAATAATACTTCCCCAGAGAAATCTGACTTGCCTGCATGATCAATATGTCCCATCAAAGCCCAGTTAACTACCTCATCATATGTTTTCAATTTAAATAAGAAAACCTAGGACCAAATATCTAACCACAACCCCATTTCAAAGTGATGGGCCATTAACTAATCATTAGAAACCACCTTGGGTGTGAAACGTACCAACTCGGTGAAGAGGTTGGCATATTCCAATATGGTTATATCACCCTTATAGAGATCAAAAAACTAAGACTTGTCAAGGACCAAATTCTCAGGGAAATACTTATCATTAAAGACAACTTTAAAGTCTTTCCAACCCATCTTCTCATGCTTTCTAGCTTAGACCACTAATTCCCACCATATGTGGCTAGGTCCTTCTAACAAGAATAAAGCTCAATTCACTTTGACCACTTCAGGAGTATCAAGAAACCTGAAAATACTCTGGATCTTTTCAATCCAATTCTCAACTTTCTAGGGATCTGAGCTACCCCGAAAAGGAGGCTTGTTCTTCAGAAAATTCTGAGACTTGCGTTTTTTTGGACCAGATTGGATTCCTTAGCATGAGTGGGATTAGATATTTTTCCCTGATCCAATGCTCAGATATCCCAAACCACCACTTCCACTAATCTCTGATCAAATGGTGAGGTTAAACTATCTCTGGCCTCTTCCCATGATTGTACATGATGTCTTTGGGGATGCATAATGCTACATCATGAAACAAAACCAAAGTAACCATCAATAAATCACCCCAAAAAATTTCATAAGTAATGAATTCCAAACACTTTCATAAATAAATATGAAACTTCAAATAACATAATCACAGAACAAAACACTCCACCCCTTCTTAGTTTCCATGAATAGTCTATATCCTTTAAATCACACCTCGATGATAAGTCAAAGAAAATTCAAAAAATCATGTGGTGACCTAAGGCCTATCGCAAGGTGTGTTGGCTAAATAACCCACTCGCACCAGATACTCAAGTCCCAATATTCCTAGATCTGATCTATCCATATGCTCCCAAATAAGATGACCCCAAAGAAAGACAAAAAATTGTCTATAATGCCATTTTTTTCAAGAATAGGGCCAAGCTTCCATCCAATATGACACCCGACCTGACACGTAGCAAGCCCGAAGGGTGTTACCGATCCCTACAGGCTTGAAAATAGTGTTTGGGAATTTATTAACACCTTTGGGAATGATTTTTACCATATAAATAAACTATAAAAAACTCACAAGAATCATACATCATATCATAACCAACATTCATAAACCAAGATACCAAGAGATAACTCTACAACAGGAGTTAAGCATTTAACATTTAGAACCAAAACCAATATACCAAAAGAGGAGGGTGACCAAATAGAATAACAAGAATCCATGAAATATATGGGTCAAAACCCTCATTCCACCTCCACCTAAACCTTACCAAAGAGGACCACTAACACATAGATCCACCATCACCACTATATAAGGAATTTCTTTTATTTTGGTCAAACATAATAAGGTCTACATACACCTGAGGGTGTGTGTAGGGTGTGATCCAACTTTACCAGTGGGATACCACCAAAATAGATTCCATGAAATGAAATTATAATAAAAATTAACGTGCTAGTTTTTAAGGATAAGTAAGATACAACTTTAATAAAAACATGATTTGAAATAAACAAAAAAATAAATGCACAATAATTAAGATGATAAACATGTAATGTGAACCATGGGAAATCCCTAGGGTAATAGGGTTAGTGGGGTCCTAGGATAGTCATACACTCTGTTATCACATCTTCCATACACGAATTTCCTACACAACCCTCCAATCCCCATCACATAGATTTTTAGTTAGTGTTGTCACGTAAATCCTTGTTAGGGAGACTAGGCCTCGGGCATTCCTACTCGCCTAACATAATTGACCTAGTATTCACACCTAGATACCTAGGATTACCTTATGATAAATTTTATTCCCTATACAAAATTAGATCCCTCTTACACAATCACACTTCTAATAATAGAAACAGACATTACAACTAACCATGTATATTAGTTAGATCATTATCAAACCCTTATGCACACTAAATCCCATGGAATTTTTTTTTCACCACTCAAAAAATTTATAAAATCAATTGAAAATTAAATAAATCATACTAAACTTATCAAACAATGTAAAATCATTGAAACACCTACCTTTTTCTTGAATATTTCACAAAACTAGGTGGAAACCACAAATAACACTAAGAAGATACCCTAAAAAGGAAAAAGCACACCAAAACCATCAATATTTAACCCAAAAGATCAATATTGAATCCAAATTAGGTTAAAACCCTTGATGGAAAAAGAAAACCCAAGAGATAAAGAATAAGATACTAAGAAATGGGAAGAAAAGAGAAGTGGATAAGTTTACTTAAAATTTCCTTGAAGATTCCAAGCCAAATCACCCACAAAAATTGTCACATCCCAACCTTTAAAATTATTTTATTTTTTTCTGATTTGGTTAATCTCATCAAGGCTTGGGTGGAGTGTTCGTTTAAATTTTTTAAAAATTGTTCATTTTGGTGGGATTCGGTCTGGTGCATGGACACCGCTCGGTTAGTGGGAACCGTGCGATCGACCCATATGACCATGTAGTTTCCCAATATTTAAAATAAATAGAATTTTATGAAAATAAAATAAATTAAATGATTAAAATATAATAATAATATTATTATTGTGGTAGATATTACTATTATTATTATTAAAAGTGTTATAAATATTTTTATTATTAAATTATTGTGAATAATATTATTATTTAAAAATGAAATGAATATTATTAATATTAATATTAATATTATTTATTTATTTTAACTATAATATTCATTATACCTAACCCATCCTACATGACCCCCCTCTCCCTCTCAAAGCGCAACCACCACCCCCACCCCCATCCCCCTCCATCATCAGCGCCCTCTCCTCTAGATAATTCCCCTCACCTACACCACTCTCTTTCGACCAGACCTCCTTCTCGACAGCACACCCCTCCGATGGCACCCCTCCTCCTGGAGCGGCCTCCTTCTCTCATGCAGCTACCCCGACTGATCACTCTTCCAATGTGCCACCCTCCTTTGATGGTGCTTCCCTCTAGTGGCCATCCCTCCTCACAATGCGACTGGACTCCTGTCTTTCTGGTTTGATGAGCATCCCCTCTCTATTTCTTGGATTTCTTTGTGGGTCCCTTATTTGGTCGAACCCTAATTGTCATGGTTTATTTTTGGTTCAATTTTTCTCATTGTTTAGGGTGTGAGAAGGGTTCATGAGGCACAGTTCTCCCTTCCACTAAAGCGTCGTTGAATTGTCATTCCATTGAGGTAGGCAATTCAATGTTATTATTATTTCTGAAGAAAATTAGTAATAATTTAATTATTTACTGGATTTTTAAATATGATGTGTAGATTCACGTTACACTTAATTAGTCTGTTATAGTGTTTTTCAATTTTTAGAACTTGTTAAAAATACATTTTGAGGAAATTATTGTTTTATGCCTAGTTGTGTCTTTACTAAATGTGTTTGATGAAGCATTAAAAATTACTTTGATAATTCTTAAATTATGATTTTCAATTTGATAAAGGAAATGCAGAAATTATGGTGGTGTTTTTCTTAATATCTTAATTTACTAAAAATAGACTTTACAATGGATTTTTATTATTTCTATTTATTTATGAACCCTTTGTATTTGATAAAATATTTTGTGTTCTTTAAACGTGAAATCAGTCCTTGTTACAGTATTTGGCCTTGATATGTTTTGTGTTTTTAGGAGGATACTCTTTTTTTTAAAAGGGATTGTTTGTTTTTTGAATAAAATAGAGTTGTTAAGTTTGTTGATTGTAAATTTTGTTTTTGAGAAAATAATTTTTTTGAGTGATTTTATGGATATTATAATGTGTCGTTGGATGTTGTCATATCCATGGGTGCACTAGGTGCACACATTGATGTGCATTAAAATGAACAAGGTGCTTTTAAAATAGTTTTTTCCTTTAACATTGTTTTTTTAATGTTTTTTAGGTTTTTGAGTCTTATCTTGATTAATTTTTTTAGATTAATTTTATTCTAGGTATTTATGGTGTTTTTGAGTCTCAGGGATTTATCATAGGGAGTTTTGGTTAGTTTTGAAGGCGTGCACACATATTCCCACATATGGATAAGTATAAATATATATATCTTCTGTGTGCATGTTTCCTCATGGTGTGGGGAACACATGCATCAGTTTAAGGATATATATATATATATATATATATATATATATATATATGGAAGTGCATGCAAGCGAGCGGGCTACTGGTTGAGTTAGAAAGATTTGGGTTGGACATACTTTGAGGTAGGATCTCTATGTACCAAAATTTAAATTTAAGAATAATTTATTTCATGCATTTTTACCTAGTTTTTATATTAATTATTGGTATATAATTGTTAGTAAAATTTTTTGTCTGGAATTGGATTGGTTTCTTTCTAATAATGTATTGAAATGAACAGTTTTATGACATTTTTTGCATCAAGTGCTTGATGAAATTCCCTGTTGGCCTTTATAAATATGTTTGGATTTAAAATGATGGTTTGGATTTCTTAAATGGGTTTAAAACTGTGTTTCTAGTTTTCAATGTGGTATTCATGTGGTTCTTTAAGAAATGGTTTAGTATGTGATTATTGTGTGAGGCTTAGTTGGAACTTTAAATAAAAAAGGTTTAATGAAAAAATCCTCCTTAGAATGGATCCTCACCTTGTTGGTCGACAAAATATGGGAGCTTACTTGGTTTGGGGATTCACGTGTGTTATGGTAGTTTAAAGGTGAGTGACTTGTTCCTTGGGGTGGCTCAGGGGTGACCTTGGGGTGTGTCATGACTATGTGTGATGAATGTACATGCTTCTAGATACTTATTTGACATGGTTGGCTCAACCCATTTTTAGTCTAAACATGGGAACCTAGCATAGCGAGCGAATTTTTGTTGAATGATTACTACATTATTTTAGAGTATGCACTAGATAGTGGACCATATCATGGGGTAATTTTTTTATCATTGTTATGGGATTGGGCCCCTCAGTCAGGCCAGGTTGGAAGATGATTGGGAGTTT
The DNA here is from genome assembly GCA_963277665.1 of Viscum album. Lineage (NCBI taxonomy): Eukaryota > Viridiplantae > Streptophyta > Magnoliopsida > Santalales > Viscaceae > Viscum > Viscum album. Next base: position 123,687,443 of record OY728160.1, on the reverse strand, counting down.
GGGCGTTATGACATCATCAGGTAAGGCATGCCTTTGGGATGAGTCACAAGTATATTATGTTCAAGATTATTCATGAGATTCTAGGTTTTATCATGTATTTTGGAGCTTATTTATCTGTGGCTAATGATTGAGGGGAATTATTTGGTTGGTATCTCTTGTGTGTTATTTACCATTTCCCTTATGTGATCATTGATTTTGCCTTCACGTATGGTGCATCTATTTGCTAAAGGGGATAAAATAATTTTCAAAAGTTTATAGAAAAAGTTTTTTAAAATGTTTTACACTTCTCTATATTTCTTTAATTAAAAATATTAATGCTTAATTATTGTAAATAAATTAGTTTAAAATAAGAAGGGAAATGAACTTTGATTTGATTTAAAGGGAAAATGTGTGAAAAAACTTATTTCATGTATTGTAGTTTAAACCTAAAATTAATGTTTCTTTATTTAAAGGAAGTGCACTGGGAATATTTTATCGGGCTAGACTACTGAGTTTTAATACTCACACATGTAGTTTATATTTTTTTACCTTTGGGTGATGCTTATTGCTCGGTCCCAGTCACCAGAGTGCGACATTGGTTCGTGGTTTCTGGTGACCCGTAGCATCACGTGAAGGTATGTACACTTTTATTTTCTCACTAATTATAGTTTTCATTTCAATTTTTCAATTTTTATTTATTTAAATCTCTTTTTTGGTGGGATTAAATTGTTTCCACTTGTATGTTTTGATGCCTAGCACTAGTTTCCAGCCCATGGGGGTCGGGAACGCCCTTTGGGTCATGCCACAGACCGACTCGGGTGACTGGTTTAGGGTCGACCCAGGTTAGTTCAGGATAAAATGGTATCATAGGAGGCCCTTTGTTATTTTTGGTTCCTAGTAGTTGGAGACTAGGGTTGTTGGGGCACAAAAGGTAGGTTATGGGTCGGTGCCTGATCACCACGCCCATGACGAAACCTGAGTTACCAGGGGTAGTTTCAGAATTTATTCCTTCTCTTGTATTGGTTTTTTTTGGATTGGGGGAAGACAACAGAGACAATACAATGTAACTTGGTGATTTCAAATGGAGTAGTGATCCATGTGGAGTCTGAGTACACGATTTAAGCTCCTCATAGTTATCGATTTTTACTTGGGGCATGGCTCACTACCATGTCGCTGGGTTTAGCATGAATAGTCATTCCCCATTCTAATAGTTTGGTGAAAGTTGTGGTTCGCTTTGGTTTTGGTTGGTGTGAGTGTGTTTTTGAAAATGAAAATGGTTTTTAGAAATGAAAATACATTCTTTTAAATGGTTTTAAATTAGTGATATTGGATTTAAAGTTTAAATTGTTTTAGTTTAAGAATTTACTAAATGTTTGGAATTGATAATAAAAATAGATGTGACCCTTGGTACTCTCTATGGAAGGTCAAATGTGTATAGGGTATGTATAGAAAGTTCATGGGGGGGGGACTTTTTATTGGATGATTTGATTGGAATGGATAGACACACATTTGACAGTACAAAGGATTCCATGGGTGAGGTTTCAGAATCTGAAGGTTTTTGAAATTGGTTTTTGTTTTACAAGGTGGATTTTGACTTGTGAAAAGTGGAAATTATATTTGAAAAATGTCCTTTGGATATGGAGGTTTTGAAATTTAAGTTAAAAATGGTGATTTTGGAAAAGAGGATTTTGGTTGTGCTAGTATTTTTTTGGCTTCTGAACCGGTTGTCTTGGCTCAGGGTGTTATTTTTTATTATTTTTTGGCTTGATGATGGTTTTGGTTTTGTGTTCCATGTGTTTTTTAGAGTATGCTGCCCAAAAAGGTTTATAATGTTTCCAATGAGTCATGCGTAGTTTCCAGTTCTTTTTAGGTGTCGCCTATTCTTCGAAGTGATATAAGATCCTTAGAGGCAGTGAAGTGGTTTGAAGGAAGCAGAACGTGTCTTTGGGTTTTTGGGAACTCCTAATGTTGTTAAAGTTCGTACCATCTTGGATTTGTTTGAGGGTCCTGTTTTGGACCAGTGGAGGTTAGATGTCTCATCATCATTAGAATTTTTGGTAACAAGGGAAATGATCAAGGCCACCTTCCTATATGGGTTATACCTGAGGAGGTTAAGCTAAGAAAGGTGGCGGAGTTGTGGGATGTTCGATAGGCCTAGTGGTTAGTAAAAGTCTATACTGACCACTTGGAAGAGTTGGTTACTCTTTTTGTTTGGAGTTCTCACCCATAAGTTATGGGAAAGGTTTACCCATCTAGTGAAACCTATTTCGAGAGGTTGGTGGATGGGGAATTTTTAGAAGAGTCAGTTCTTTGGGTGTAGTTAATGGTGGTAGGATTTTGTGAGGATTCCCCATCTAGAGAGGAGTGCATGCCAGAGGAACCTTACTATAAGAAGATATTCTTGTTGTTTCTAGCATCTAGTTTGTCAAACCTCTTTCTAGTGTGCCATCTATATGGCTGGTTCAGACATTCCAAGTATCTTTCCACATCCCTCTGAAGTCTTGCCATCATTGTGGCTATTCGGGTCATTGAGGGAAGTTCTGTAGGAAGCATCATTTGAGGAAGCAGTTTTGATAAGGGGATTCTAGTGCCTAATTGTGAGGTAAGAGATGATTCATCTATCAGATCCCCAACCACAGGTCTCAGGGTGAAGCTCATGCACAATCATGAGTTGCTGAGGATGTGTGAAACCTTGGATCAAGTAATATTTCCATATTTGTGGTGGAAATATCTAAAATTTCCTTGTTTTAGTATTTTTAACCTTATAAGTTCATCCATTATTGTAGAGTTGTGATAAAATTTCTTTATCGCAATCTAAGTAGTTTCATCTCTTCTAAGTGTGAAGTCTCTAAATCATTCATTTTCCTTGAGGGGTTTTTGGCCCATTGGTGAATGGGTTCGTTTTGGTTTTGGTTTAAACTATACTCATTTATATATGTTTTTATGTTGTGAGATGAGTGGACAATGTTTATGTTCTACTATCTAGTTCGAGTTTATTTTCATGGATTCGTTGGTGTTGTTTCTCACCCTTGTGGAGAGGAATTTAGGTTAGTGTAAGAGATCTCCCTTATTTCGGTGTTATGGTATGTCTAGTTGCCTTCCTCTTGTTTGAATCATAATGGTGGAGTTATTTTATTAGAATTATGGAAGTTGGTTGAGTTCTGGTTAAGAGTTCCTTAATTTTCGGTTGCGGTAAGATTGTTGTTTGGGTAGGTTCGGGTTGGGAGTTCCAACATTGGCCCCTCCCAAGGGTGGTGTGTTTGGATTTTAAAGTTTATGTGTTATTGGAATTCTTATGTTGGGAAGAACCCTCTTGTGTTATCCCCTTGTTTTGGATTGTGGTTTCATCTAGATCAATCGAGTGTGAAGTGGGAAATAAATAGTTACCTCAGAATTCCATGTTTCTTCTGGTTTTGTTCAGGCAGGGACTTGATTTTTGATTAACTTTCAGCTTGGTGACTTTCTGGGGGTAGAAAGTTCTTATGGTGAGGAGAATTATCACACCCTAATCTTTAAAATTATTTTATTTTATTATTTATTGGATTTGGTTACTCTCATCGAGGCTCGGGTTGAGTGTTGGTTTAAATTTTTTGAAATTTTTTAATTTTGGTGGGTTTTAGGCTGGAGCATGGGCACCGCATGGTTAGCGGTAACCGTGCGGTCAACCCACATGATTGTGCGGTTTCCCAATATTTTAAATAAATAGAATTTTATGAAAATAAATTAAATTAAATGTTTAAACTATAATAATAATATTATTAATATTATGGTGGTAGATAATAATAATAATAATATTATTAAAAGTGTTATTAATATTTTTACTACTAAATTGTTATTAGTATTATTAAAATTTAAAAATGATATGAATATTATGAATATTTTTATTATTATTATTATTCATATTATTATTATTATATTTTTATTATTAATAATAATATTATTATTGTTTTGATTATTATTTATTTTTTAAAACTCTAATCTCCCATCTCACTAACCCATCATGCGTGACCCCCTTTCCCCCTGCTCTCTCCCTCGTAAAGAAAATCCACGCCCCCATTGTCAGAACCCTCTCCTCCAGTCGCTTACCCTCACCAGCACCACTATCATCTAGCCAGACCTCCTCATCGATGGTGCACCCCTCCGATGACGCCCCTCCATTTAGTGTGGCCTTCTACTCGCATGCAACCACCCTAGACAAGCCCTCTTCTAGCATGCCACCCTCCTCTAACGGTGCTTCCCTCTGGCAGCCATCCCTCCTTGTAGTGAAACCGGCCTCCCCTGCTTCCCCTCCAATGATAATCCCCTCAATTTTTCTTGGATTTTTTTGGGGGGTCCCTTGTTTGGATGAACCCTAATTGTTAGGGTTTATGTTTGGTTCAATTTTTCTCATTGTTTATGGAGTGAGAATGGTTTGATAGGCTTGATTCTCCCTTCCACTGAAGTGTTGTAACATTATCACACCATTGAAATAGGAGATTCCATGTTGTTATCATTTTTGAACCAAATTAGTAATTTTTTAATGCTTTACTTGATTTTTAAATATGATGTGCGGCTTCATGTTACACTTAATTAGTTTTTTATAGTGTTTTAAAAATTTTAGAACTTGTTAAAAATATGTTTTGAGGCAATTCTTGGTTTATTCCTTGTTGTGTCTTTTCTAAATATGTTTGATCAAGCATAAAATATTACTTTGATAATTCTTAAAATATGATTTGCACCTTGATAATTGTTTTGCTGAAATTCTGGTGGTGTTTTTCTTGATAGCTTAATTTTCTAAAAATAGCCTTTACAACGGATTTTTTTATGTATATTTTTTTATGTTTCCTTTATATTTGATAAAATATTTTCTGTTCTTTAAACATGAAATAAATCCTTTTTATAGTATTTGGCCTTGACATGTTTTGCGTTTTTGAAAGGATACTCTTTATTTTAAAAGGGATTGTTTGTTTTTGGATTTAAATGGAGTTGTTAGGATGGTAGATTGTAAATAGTGTTTTTTGAAAAGGACTATTTTGAGTGTTTTCATGGATATTAGAATGTGTCATTGTATGTTGGCACATCCATGGGTGCACTAGGTGCACACTTGGATGTGTATTCAAATTAATAGGGTACTTTAAAAATAGTGTTTTCCTTTAACAATGTTTTTCTTAAATGTTTAATTGGTTTTTGAATTGTATCTTGATAGATTTGTTTGGATTAATTTTATTTTAGGTATTTGTGGTGTTTTTGAGTCATGGGGATTTATCTTAGGTGGTTTCAGTCAGTCTGGAAGGCAATCACGCATATTCCTAGGTATGGATATGTATATATATATATATATCTTCTTTGTGTGTGTTCCCTCATGGTGTGGGGAACATGTGCATCAGTTTAAGTGTGTGTGCGTGTGTATATACATATATATGGAAGTGTGTGCATGCGAGTGGAATGCTACTTGAGTTAGAAATCTTTGGCGTGACCATGCTTTGAGGTAGAATCTCTATGCACCAGCTTTTAAATTTAAGAACCAATCATTTCTTACATTTCACCTAGTTTTTATATTAATTATTGATATATAATTATTAGTGAAATTATCTATCTTGAATTGGAGTGGTTTATTTATTGTAATGTATTGAAATTAATTGTTTGATTTCATTTTTCACATATAGTGCTTGATGAAATGCCCTGTTGGCCTTTATAAATGTGTTTGGAATTAAAATGATGGTTTTGGTTTCTTAAATGGGTTTTGAAGTGTTTTTCTGGTTTTCAAAGTGGTGTGCGTGTGGTTCTTTAAGAAATGGTTTATCATGTGATGGTTGTGCAAGTTTCAGTTGGAACTTTAAATAAAAATGGTTTAATCAGAAAACCCTCCTTGGAATGGGTCCTCACCTTGTTGGTTGATGAAATATGGGATATTCCTTGGTTTAGGGATTCCCTTGTGTTATGATGGTTTAAAGGCGAGATACTTATTCCTTGGGGTGACTCGGGGGTGACCTTGTGGTGTGTGTTGACTGTGTGTGATGAATATACTTGTGTCTGGATACTTTTTTGACATGGTTGGATCACCCCCTTTTTAGTCTGAACATGGGAACCTTGAATAGAGAGTGAATTTTTGGTGAAAAATTATTTCACAAGTTTAGATTACACTCTGGCTAGTGGCCCATAGCAGGGGGTTATTTTGTTATCATTGTTATGGGATCGAGCCCCTTAGTCAGGCCAGGTAGGTCGATGATTAGGTGTTTGGGTGTTATGACGTCATCGAGTAGGGCATGCCTTCAGTATGATTCACATATATAGTATGTTATAGATTATTCATGAGCTCCTAGGTTTTACCATGTGTTTTGAGACTTAGTTATCTATGATAGATGATTGAGGTACATTGTTTGGTTGTCTCTCTTGTCTGTTATTTTCTATTTTCCTTGTGTGATCATTGCTTTTTCCTTTGCGTATGGTGAATATATTTTATAAAGGGGATAAAATGGTTTTCAAAAGTTTTTGGAAAAAGGTTTTTAAAATGTTTTACACTTCTCTATCCCTATTTCTTCAAAAAGGTTAAATCTTCATTCTTGGAAAGAAATTAGTTTAAAATTAGAAGGGAAATGGACCGTAATTTGCTTTAAAGGGAAAATGTGTGAAAAACTTATTTCATATATTTTATTTCAAACCCAAAATTAATGTTTATTTATTTAAAGTAAGTGAATTGGTAATAGTTTATCAGGATAACCTACTGAGTTTTAATACTCATGCCTATAGTTTATCGATCATTTTTTAGCTTTGGGTGATCCTTCTTTCTCGGTTACGATCTCCAGAGTGCAATGTTGGTCTGAGGTCAGTGGTGACCCATAGAGTCACATGAAGGTATTTAGAATTTTATTTTCTTGCCACTACTAGTTATCGTTTCCCCGATTCAGTTTTTATTTATTTATTATTCTTTTTCTTTTGGGATTTTGTTTTTCCCACTTGTATGTTTGGATGCTTGACACTAGTTGTCAGCCCATGGGGTTCAGGAATACCCTTTGGGCCATGCCTCAGACCGACTCGGGTGACTGATTCTGGGTTGACTCGAGTTGGTTCATGACAAAAAATGAAGCCCAAGGGAAAATATGAAGGGAGGGAGGTGCACCTAGGGATAGAGGGTCTAATGGAGAATGACATGTGTTATTTAGGGTTAAAATTTGGGGGGTAGTATAGTAATTTCAAACTTTTAAAAGTTATGGCAGGTCGCATGGTTTGCTAGGTCATGTGCCAACCATTTGGATCCTCTCTCCAATAGGAAAACCGATCACATGGTTTCTTGGGGAAGGGAAAATTCTTGTGTGCCTAGTGGTACACCTCACACAGTTCCACTTTCCTAGATTCATGGTTAGCCTTGAAGGGTAGCACACCCAAGCACTAAGTTGTGTGTCTTGGTCAGTGCCATTGTCCAAGGCACACAACTTCCACTGGATTGGTGCACAGTTATAGTTTCACCTAACTGTGCACCAATTATGTACCTCCTGCTATCTAACCTGAAAACTGCCATTTTTCTCAAAAAATTCTAGAAAATACAAGGGATAAGATAAGACCAAAAATAAAAGATAAAATACCTCATAATAAAACCAAGGATGTGAAAATTGTTATTTTCTTGACATGTGCAACACCTATAGATAAATAAATATCATTTTTTAAATAAATAAATTAATATTTATTTAAATGTTATTTAATATATCATTTTCAGTTAAACCATCAAACTCGGTCTGCAACCCTCCTCAATATTTATCAAGACTTAAATAACGACTATTTATTTAATAAATAAATATCACTACATTATTTGATGATAAATATAATAAATAAATTACCTATTAAATCTTGTGAATAAATATTTATTATTATTATTTATTTAATGTATTTATTCTTTTAAAGAACTTGTGATTAAATCTTAGCGATCAAAAAATCCTAATTAATTTTTGAACCATAAATATAGAATAATATTTATTATAACTAATAAAATTAAAATAAGATTTAACTAAGATTTAATATATAATTAGTGTGCGAACCTCTATGCCCCTTTCTCTATGGAATTAATAAAAAATCCCTAAATTATAATCTTAGAATTTAATAATATGCTAAGGTACCCATTGAGAAATAAAACAATATCACAATGACACAAAACCCCATACAAACACTCACTGTGTAATATAATCCATTTATTATGATATCTCTAATAAAGAATGTTTCATGTTGGCGCCATCAACTTATGTGATCAATGTATCTTTATTTAACCTTCCAGAATTAAACCTTCCTATACAAAATCATGGAACTAGATTTATTTAGGTTTTTCCATTTCCATCAAGGGTCTTGAGATATCAACTTCCATTAAATAACAGAAATAAAACATCCTTTATCACAATATTCATTAATGTAGTATCACTTGTGACACTCCCAATATATCTTACCTCACTATGGACATATTTCATCACATCTTTTTTCAATACATAAAAGAACATGAATAATGATATCCATTAACAATAATCTTAAAGTCTAAGGATCCTTTCACATTTCTGCATATAGGAACATCCAATGACACATATAAATATTGATTTCATACTAGAGAGTTGTGTTCTCATAATCCTTTAGATTGGAAATTATTAATGGAGTATACCATGAGAAATTATCTCAAATTACTATGAGTCTCCACCCCTAATATCCTATTTTATTTTCATCCCATAAAATAATATCATCAAGATATAAAACATATATTTAAGAATATTGTCATGGAATTTCTAGGTTATCGTTGTAGCTGGGAACTGTTATGTCCTTTTAGTATTATAGTTACTTTTAGGACATTAACACATAACATCCCACGTAGGAGAACAATCATGATGTGATAAAATGTACATTGATATACAAAACAATGAATACATATAATCATAAAGTATATGGAAGTTAGTTCTAGAGAAAAAACTCCAACATAATATCACTTCTACTAGGTCCAACTACTAACAACCTTAAGTCTATTATCTCTCACATGATATTCATGATTATTCTAAGACAAGTCCTTAGATAAGGATTCTATCATGTTCTATTCTATAGAAAATATTTGCACCAAAACTTCCACCCTTTGAGAAAATTCCTCCAGAGTTGATACTAATAGAGTTTGTTCTTTGTCTATTGGTGTGACCTTGGATCCTTTGTAAGAAAAACTAATGTTTTATTATAACAATATAATTTGATAGGGTCTTTATTTATAGGAACAACATTAAGATTTTAGAAAAGGATTCATATCAAAACAACTTCTTTGGTTTTATCAGAAGCTTCTATATACTTTAAATTAATTATAGAATCAGTGACAACTAGCTTCTTTGAAATATTCTAGCTCACAAATCCTTGATTGAGACTGAAGTCATGTCATGATTATAATTTCATTTCATTATAAACTATTTTAAATCTATAATATGTATAACCCTTGATGAATATCTCATGTTATCCATTATACACCAATAAAATATCCTTTTCTCTCCTCATAAATGTAAGGATAACCTTAACAGCAAACCAATGTTGTTCACCTGGATTAACTTGATATCTACCTACCAAGATCAATGAATATAAAACATCAATACTAGTAAATAACATGGAATACATTATTTATCCTATTACAGGAGTTTATGGGATCTTACTCATTATCCCTCTTTCCTATTCTGTTTGAGGACACATTTTCTAGGAAAGTTATATACTATGTGACACTAGAACCAATCCCCTCTTATATTTTACCATACTAAATCTCTTTATTATCTATTAAATGTGTATACTTTGACTTAGTAAAAGAAGCCTCTTGGATATATCATGAAAGAACTTGATCCCTAGAATATATCATGATTCACCCAAGTCCTTCATGGAGATGCACTTTTTCAACCAGTCCTTAGCTAATTGTAAGACGAGTATGTCATTTCTAATAAGTAATATGTCATTGATATATACTAATAGGATAACAAAAATAGTCCCATTAATCTACTTATAAACACATGGATCTCATTATTTTTTAATGAAATCAAATTCTTTTATAGCTTTATTGAATTGAATGTTCTGTGACCTGTATACTTTCTTCAATCCATAAACGGATCTTCAAAACTTGCATAAATTGTTTGTATTATATGGAGTCAGAAACCCTAATTGTTGTGTCATATAGACATCTTATTGAAGGTTTCCATTAAGGAATCCTGTTTTTATATCTGTATATCAATTCTCATAGTCATAGAAATATTTTATAACAAGTATAATTATTATAGATTTGAACATCGAAACCAAAAAAAAGTTTCATCATAGTTTATTCCTGCTATTTAAACACTTTATCCACTATAAATTCTTTATAGGTATTCACTTTACCTTCAATGTCCAATTTTCTCTTGAATACCCATTTTATCCTAATGTGTTTTACATCAATCGGTGGATTTATTAGAACCCAAACATGGTTTTGATAAATGGAATCCATATCATAATTGAGATCTTCTTTCCATGTTGCATTTTATGAGATCTCTACTGCCTCCTTGTATGAAAAAGGGTCATTATTTTCTACTAATAATGATTCATCATCCCTAGTGACTAGAACATCATATCTTTATAGATCTTTAACTTCTTCATCACTCCTATACATTACTTGTGTTTCATGAAAAAAAATCTTCCATGGGGACCTGTGGAATCTATTCCTGTACCAATTATTGTGTATATTGAGCATCAGTTTCATCAAAGTCAATCTCTCCCCCTATCCTTATTGAGGATGTACTCACTCTCAAGAAAAATGGATTGTCTTTCGATGGTGACCTTCTTGTTTGAGGGATTGTATAGATAGTATCCCCTTGTTTCTTTTCAATATCATATAAATATACACTTTATATCCCGAGGTACTAGTTTTTTGCTTGAGTGAGCCTTAACAAATACTTTGCATCCCCATGCACAAGTATGTGACCACATAAATTCATTTACATAAATTCGTTCATATGGTATTCCTACTAATAGAATACTAGACTACACCAATGGACCTATACCAATGATTTTTTAAAACCATTGGTATAGTGTTAGCCTATAGAAACGGTTTTAAAAAACCATTTACAAAGGGTTCCCCCCAATACTGGCAGAGTGATCCCCCCTCCCCGTCCTTCTCATTGTGCATTTGATTCCACTTTGAAAGTTCCCTATTTGATTCTATTATTTATTCATCTAATCCTACTCATTTTTCAATGATTTTTGAGTAGAATCATCAAGGTATGTTATTTACTTCACCCTTTTGTCTTATTCCATTCTCTTATTTTGAAATTATGATTGTCTAGATTGAAGTGGTGCCTAGGGTTTTATATTGTGTGAATTTTATTAGGGTTTTTTATATTTAGGTACCATAAATATCAAACAAAGGAATAATCATTGTTTAACTTAGTAGAATAACAATATGCATAATTTTATACCATTTTTCAGTAATGATAAATAATTGAATTAATTTAACTATGTTTTAATTATATATTTAATATCCAAGTGCATTTTGTTATTATTTATGAATTATATTTTGTATTTAACTATGTTAGTATTATATATTTAATTCTCATGTGCATTTTTTATTATTTATTAATTATAATTTTATATTAGTGTTTTGGGAAATATGATGTGAATTTAGGTTAAATCATCAAGGTATTTTTATTTTGTTCTCATTGTCACTTATTTTATCCCCATGTTCTGCATTTTCATGCCCTAGATTGTGAATGTCCTAAAATAAAATGTAATTACCATGTGTTTGGTTATAAATCTACATAAATATTTGAAATTGTATTTTCTATAAGGGAATTTTATGAAATTGGTGTGCTTAAATTGATATTTTAATTTTGATTTATTTATTTTAAATATAATTTTAATTTCTTTACTTACTATATGATATTTAAAGGTAAATTTAGAAAATACTCAATTGTTTACATTACATGACATGATTTACATGATATTTGTAAAATGATTTTATAGTTTACATGTAAAATATAAAATCATTTTACATGTAAGCTGGTTTTAGTTAAAAAAGGATTGGTTTAAAAATTATCTTTACACTTACCAATTTATTAAAAATAAATATAATCATAACTTTAAAAAAAGTTTGAAATAGAAAAGTAAGATTTAGAAATTATATTTCGACAAAAAAATGTTAATAAATAGTGAATTACCAAAGAAAGTGTTTTAAAAATAAATAATTCCAAATTGAATATCTTATGAAAAACCCGATTAATATTATTGTTCTATGAAAATACTAACTAAACACACAACGAAGTCAAAAAATAACCCTAAACATTGTGATTTTTATAGCATCCTCATCTACTAAAACGAGTCTTCAAAAGCTGAAATTTAGTATTTAAATTAAAAATATGGACTAAAAAATATCTAATGTTATCAATATTTAGGAACAAATATAAAAAAATAAACTTGAATAAATTGATGGTGTTACATAATGAACTTAAATTATGATATAATGTGATATTTTAAAAAAATAGTTTACATGTAAACTAGATTCTTATCTACACTGAAATTCTTGAAAGCTTTTTGGTTTACCCCAGTTTTTATTTTCATTTATAGTAGTTTTATTTCAAGAAGAGATGCATATTTTAATGTGGAAGGCATAGATCTAGAACTCCATTCAGCAAACTATCCATTAGATTCCACCTATTACTCCCTACAGTTGTTGCATCTTTCACCAATCTAGTATTAATGAAGAACAATCTTCCTATGGTTGCTTGGAATTATGTAGAGTATAATTATGAATGGATTTATTTTACATGGTTTATAGAACCTCCAAACATAGGTGATGGATGAGTACAATTAAGCATATCCACACTTTTGGGAAAAACTACTATGCTTGAGCATGGAAAAACACAGGTATTTTTCATATATAACTGAATTTAATCTAAAAGTATGTATTGTTTGTTTCTTATTCTTTGTATTATAATTTTTCTATTCCACTACTAGTATGAACCGATTATAAAATATTCCATATCTTGTGTTATGTTTGGATGGATATTAGTATTCTTTGAATACATTCATATTAAAATTGGTATTTGTATTATATTATTGGGTATGTTTTGTACACATGTGATGTTAAATTATTTCATACTGGTGTTATGAATGTTTTCATTGATAAAAACATATATATAAAAGATAGAATCATCCATGTTTTTTAAAATGATTTTTTTTATTTTAAAAGGATTTATTGGTGAACTATGTTTATTTGAATTTGAAGTGTATACCCATGAAACACCCATGCATGTGTTGAAATTTCCTAGTGTTTTCCCATTTTTCATAATTTTGACCATGAACTTTACAACGTCTTTTAAGGAACTAAAATACATCTATTAGATACATTTTAACCTTTAAAAACAAATTTCAGTGAATATTATTCATTTCATCACTCATTCCAATAAAAAACATTATAATTTAATCTCATTTCAATTGTTGAACATGTCATTTTTGTAAATCATGAATTAAATCAATTAAATAGAAACCCAATATGCCTATTTAGGAATATTACACATGGTTCAAACTTCAATGATACATTTTGAATATGTGTGAGACAAAAACTAGTACATATAATCTAAGCATTATAAAATTTACTAGAAATAAGCAGTTTCAAAATATATACACACTAATAAAACATTACCTTGACCTAAAATTTCAGCATCTACAAATTAAATTCCACCTAAATGTGCATTAAATTTTAAAAGTTTAAAAAATATTGAACCTTAACACATTTAAGTCATAAAAACCCATTTTCAACATTAGAATCAACTCTAAACTATTTATAAAAATTAAAATCAAAATAATTTTAACAAACTAATAGAAGTTAAAAACTATAAATTACTTTAAAAAATATTTTTGGAAAATACATCACACACAAACAAGACCTTATGTCTTGACACTGATTCCCCTTTAGAAAATTTCACACATAAACTTAAACACAACCTCCACAGTAAAAAATAATCCCAGTGAAACCATAAATTTCAATTTTACAAAACCCTTTTAAACATTTTCTCCCAAATATAACCACCCAATAAAAATAAAAAATGTATTTTAACTATAGGTCTCCAAATTAAAAACTAAACAATTTTTTTCAAGAAAACTCAAAAAATAGTACTATAAATATGTTTGTACGTGTGTGTGTGTGGTTGTGTGTGTGTGTTTGTGTGAATTTAATTTAATTTATTATGTCCAAAAAAGATCTTAATTTATAAAAACTGCAACTTTTTCCTTGAATGTCATTTTGATAAATAAACAAAAATGACCCAAAACATAAATCACTATATAAAAACATTACTTTAAATGTTATAGACCATTAAATTAATTAATTTAAATTTATTCTTAATTTAAGTTAGATTTTTTTAAGTACCTAAACCCACAAATTCATAGGATTAAACATGCAAGTTTAATCTAGAATTCAACAGTCATTAATCTAAATCCAAGAATTTAAAAATGGAACTAATTAATAATTAATATTTCAAGAGAACCATTCATTATTGTATTTTTTGAAGTACATAAATGAAAAAATAATATTTTATAATAAAACTAATTTAAAAATAAAAACCAATCATGACATTAAAATGACCTTAAAATATTCAAAATGAGTAGAATTTTATATCTCTCCATCAAAGAATATTCCCTTAAATCACCTTAAATCATTCAAAAAACTTTTGGTTTCAATTCATATACTCATGATGATTTATTATCAAATAAATAATTCTTTCAAAGTAAATTTTTTACATTCATTTAATGATAAAATTTCAATAAATTAATTAAAAGTATATTCCAAGGAAAGTTTCTTTTAATAGAACTAGTGTAAACATATAAACATACCTACCTTTATTTATATCAAATAAATTTAACAAAATATAAAATTACCAAAAAATATATTAATTATAAATTAAATCAGAGAACATTCTACTAAAAAACATTTAGAACATTATTTATTAAACTTATAACATTCAATATTAATATAAATAATATACATTATCCCTTAAAATTAAATATTAACATATAAACAATTGGGTATACAAAGAAATAAGCATTTAATAAAGGTTGTGTGTCTATACCCATGAATTTTAAATTGATACAAGCTCTATTCTATTCATACCATCCATGGGTAAACATAAAAAATTAAACAAAATTTAAAAATAATAAAAGACAAATCAGAATACACAAAATGAAATACCTGTAAAATAATAAAACCATTACGTGAAAACCATTCGATAAGATCAAAACACATAGTTGATTTCAAAGAAATATTACTGAAATATAAATAAAATACTTTACATTAATTAAATAAAAACCTAATGATTTCAAATAAATTTTATTAATACTCACTCAAACCATTTAAATTTATTATATTTGAAAGTATAATGTCATACACATTTCCATTTCCAAACTAATATTCAAACCATTATAACCACAGTACACAGAAAACATTCTTTGAAAACCTCATTCCCTTTTTATTCCATGAAATTCATTTTCCTATTAAAACATTATAGAAATAAAAAAGAAATATATTTTTAACTCCATGTGACACCCAAATACTTTTAAGTTATACAACCACCATTTATCACCAATTATCTAATATTCTAATCATTATAAAAAAGAGAACTCATTGGGAATCTATTGAGTTATTTTTATAAAAACATTATGGGAAAACTTTGTTAAAGAAATTTTAAATGTTTATTTATTAACCAATTATATAGAAAAATTGAAAACCGATAAAATATGAATAAATAAAATATAAATTGATCATGATTAATAATAATAACTTTTAAATTATTGTATTATATTATGTCACCACATATCCATTTTTTGTCCGATAATTGGTATTCATTAATTATTTTATTCCAAATATTGTGTATTAATTTACTTATATATTATTAATTAATTTATAATTAAATGTTTATTTATATTTCAATTTAATAAATGAAAAACATTGAAGATAAATAGAAGAAAAAAATATTTGAAAATGATCAACACATGTGATGATGTTGAAGATAATGATTCTTGTGAGGATATTCATAATTAGGGTAGTGATAGTGATTAATATGATGCACCAAGCGATGATGGTCCAATTAGTGGTTGGAGATATGACTTTCCAAGAGGTGTTGGTGATTAAGATTTTGAGGTAAATTATGATTTTTAGTAATTATAAAGCTAACTTAAATTATTCTAGTTAGAATGTTTATGATGATGGTGGTGATAATGGTGACAATGATAAAAGAGGTGGTCAGGAGGGAGATATTAATACCCTTAATTTCCAATTTAATATTTATAAAATAAGTATATAGATGGTGTTTAAAAATTAAAACATAATATATATGTGTTCTGACTTAATTTTTAATTATCAACTGATTAAATATGAATTATATAATATATTTGTTTAATTTAATGTGTATTGAAATTAGTTGAATATAGAAATATATTTGTAGTATGTAATATGTTTTTTGAATGGTATTTTTGGTTATGGTGAATTATGGTTATTAGTTTGGTGCAGTGGGAGCCTATACTAATATATTTCTAACCATTGGTACAGCAAATTATACCAATTGTTTACTAAACCATTAATATAAGTAAATTTTAAACAACCTATACCAGTGGTTTCTAGAAAACTCTTAGTATGAGGGTTTCCTAGTGGACCACATACCAATGGTTCCCAAGGTTATAAAAATAGTTTAAAATAGTTGATATAAATTTATTTTCAAGTAGTGTCTACTTGTTTCCTTATTTGTCACTCGGTTTGGAATGTGTCATGCAATGTGTAATGAATATTCCCAAAGGGATAATGGAAAGTATAGATGAATCATCCTTGACCATACCATTCCAATAAAGGTATGGTTTCTACTTTCACTAAAATCATTCCAGTATAGTGTATAAGGTGGATTGAGTTGAGATAGAATTTGAAAATCCTGTATAAAGTTGATAAAATTTTGATTAATATATTTATCTCCTTGGTTAGACTGAAGATTATTTATAATATTTCCATGCTGATTCTCTAATTCATTCTTTAATTCTTTGAATTTTTCGAAGGACCTGAACTTATACCTCATTATAAATATATAACCATATCTACTGAAGTTATCAGTTAAAGTTATGAACTAAGAATGGCGACCTCTAGCTTCTACTATAAATGGTCCACACACATCAGTGTGTAAAAATTATTTAATTTATGTGGCCCGTTCACCTTGTCCTCCAAAATTTAGTTTAGTATTATTTCCTTGTAAACAAGAATGACATATTTTAAGTAGTTTTTAGCTAAAATGAGTTTAAATAGCCATCTTTCTAGAGCTTTGTGTTACATGACCAATATGGTGTCATCACTACCGGTTGTTAAATGAGTCATGTGAACTTTAATAATTATAAATTTCGAAAACATGGTTCTCATAATTTAATACATAAATACCATTATTTAAATCTCCATACCATTACATATGTTGAATTTTTAAAACTAACAACTCTTATTTTTGAACTTGAAAATAAAACCATCTGTATCTAAATAAAATACATTAATTATGTTCTTAGTAATATCTTTCATATAATAAAAATATTTTAAAATCAATAGCATCCTTATTGTAAATATAATGTGTCAATATTTGATAGCCATAGAAGAAATTCATGCTTTATTAGCTTCTTAAAAACACACCTCTCTTCTAGAAAATTTTCAAAATCTACTTAGTTATTTTATTTAAATAAATATGTGTGCACCAAAAGTTATATCAAATAACTAAATTATAGATATGTAAATATTTCACTCAATAATGAATTTACCTATATATTCTATGTGCTTCTTCTAGGTATATCTCTTCTTCCATTTCTCTAGCTTACCACAAGAAAAACATGTCATGTTTTGTCCCTTTTCTTGTCATTGGATCTTATTATTCTTAGAAGGATGTTTCTCATGAGCCTTATACTTGGAGGGAGTATTGGGAACTTTTTCCTTGTTTTTACTTTTCTTTTTTCCTTATAAGGACCATAGGTTCTTCATACCTGATGTCCTTATCAATTTGGAAAATTAAAGTAAGGATTTTTGAAAGAGTTCAATCTCTATTTCTTATATTAAAATTCACAATAAAACTAGAGAGTCCCTTGGGTAGTGAGGATAGAAAGAGATAAAGGCACAAATAATCAAGTATATCAAATCTCAATATTTATAATTACTTTATGTAATCATTAATTTTGACTACATGAGGTCTATTTGGCTCTGAATCTCTAAGATTTCATGTGAATAGTGCATTAGAAATCTCAAGTCTCTCTTATCTTACCTTTTCTTAATAAATATTATGAATGAGAGAAATGATTATATACATATCCATATCCTCATATTGATTTAAAAACTCATTATAAATGGAGTATTTCTTGGAATATTGGAGATACCTAACATCATTTACGTGTTTTAGGTAGAGAGATAATTCCTAATCAATATCCCCTTTTGCAAGCGACTGAGGAAGTGGGGATTCCAACGCATATAATTTTTGTTCATGTCAAAGTATTGCATACATGATCCTATACCACTCCTAGAAATTCAATTCAATGATAAGTATATCCTTATCTAGTATAGATCACAGTGATATAGTTGAAGTTATGTGACTTTCCATTTCTATAATAATTAAGAGCATAATAATAGTGCATTATCTTCCCCTATGGGAAAATAAAATCTAATTTATTAGTTTATTAATATCCCACTATTGATTCGAATCCTAATAGTTATCCCCATTGGTTTAATAATATTTTGTTGCATGAATATTCTAGTGTCAAGGATCTATAACTCACAACACCTTGATATGCTGATTGGACTCCCCAATCCTGAAATCCTAGATAAGGATTTCATTAAGGTTTGCCTACAAGTTACATTAGGTCTTGTAGAGGTGATGAACCCTTAATGTGAAATTGGTTAAATTGAAACAAAAATCTAGTTAGAAATTCCATAATAATTGTAAGTCCCTAAATAGAGGTAGGTCAATCTCTTTGAACTAAGGTTCGATTTCAACCCAAGTAGTGGAAGGTTATATAGACTTAACATTTAATTTGATGGATTTTATCTATATGTGTAAATATACCATTTTATATTTATTACATGCTTATTGATATTAATTCTATTTACTTAAATGATTAATTGTGTATTGATAAAATTATACATTATCTAATTATTTAATTTTTTCTTGAATGATTTGTTAATTCATTTATTTAATGTGAATAAAATTTATTCAAATAAATAACTCACCATGAAACTTGTAGAAATAAATAAATAAAGTGGTATGATCATGAGATTTATCTAATAGTTGGTTTATCTAGTGGATGATAAAAATATCTAACCCTAGGAGAATAATTCCTTGAACCTGCACTAGTTCGAGCTGCAGTATTCCACCTCTGATCTTGTGAACCTTTTAGATTGGTTTTTCCTCAAATTCAAACTTTAATAATCTCCTCTTTATTGGGAGCTTCATCCATTACATAATATTTACTAAAATATAGGTGGGAGTACCCAAAGGATTTATTTAGGGGTTTTACATAAAATAAACTATATGAATGCATGAATTACATAACAAGAAGATGGGATGACTCGTAGGCATTTAATTAATTTAATAATAATATATTAAACGAAACCAATCACATATATAGGTCTGGTCTAATCACATGATCATCCAAACATAATTAATGAATATACATATATAATCTATCAATAAATTACTTTAATTCATTCTTTATTTAAGATAAATTCCCCAAATTAAACCAATTAATGATATAATTAATTAATTAATTCAATTTATATTAATTCCATCCAAATAATCTTTAAAATTTCCACCATGTATTATTATAAATAAATTAAAAAAAATATTTTATTTAAAATTAACAAAGTACATGAGTGTAATTGGAGGCAACGACATATACCCATCCAAAATACATAGCATGGTCCATGTACTATGTATTCAAATGGAATCTGGTATACATTATGAGGTTCATAATTAAAAGTTTTGAATTTGTCCATAAATGATGCAAAATCATATGTCAAATATGCACCATGTGATGCTATGAATGCACATGAAGTACACTACATGTAAAGACTATACTTAGCTTGTAGATCATAAATTAACGTAGAAATTAATTTAATATAATTAATAATCCTATCTCATGGTGTGTTCTGTCAATTAAATGACCCAAAAACACATTTGAATAGGATTGATTATATCATTATTTTTTATCTACAAATTAAATTATTCACATGAGGTACAATATATTACACAGTGTGTACTTGGGATACACAATGTGTAATCTTTTCTACCCACGTCCACAATACACACCTAAGGACTGGGAACATTTGTTGATAATAGACACGTACAAGGTACACAACATGTATGATAACTACATGTCATGTGTTGTCGAAACTATATGGTTTTCCAATCCCTATGTCATGTAGAAAATATATGACACATCTTGCACCTGTTGTGTTTTCTATCAGGAAAGCAAGTGGACTACACAACGTGCAAGCTAGTTATAAGGAATGTAGTCATTAAAACCACATTCCAACCTATCCATGTCCACACTCATTTTTTATTAAATGAATTATGTGTATTGGTAATATATGATGACCTACTTTTAACATGATCCATCCTGATTCACTAAACATGAGAACACATCTTGTACCTTCAAGCTACACTCTATGTACTCCTGTGCTATCTATAAAAAATCCTTGGTATCTCTTAATGAATTATTCATATGTTCTTTATTTTAATTTAACCTTTTATGGGTTATATAATATAGAATGAATAAAGGAAGATAAGATTTCAACATTCAAATTTAAAGAATGAATAATCAAGAAATAAAACCAAAAAAAATCCATATTATGAATCGATGATTAATAAATGATTAAAAATTAATCTTATGATCCCTTTAATTAAACTTGAATGTTCCTGGTGTAGCGGAAGTGTATATTAGGCATAGACAACTTTTATTTTTCATAATATATAAATAGTACAATATGTACATGATGAAGAATGTCATGAAAAACTAAATTAAATTGACTTTAGGAATGATAGAACTATGAAGGTAGGATAATCACATATAATTTATAATTAATTTATCGATAGTTTGAGAAATACCTCATCTTATAATTATTTCTTTGTTGATGAATTTGTAGACCAGTCTTGATATACCATTATCATGTCTTAGGATCTAAGTGTAGATCTCATCTAGTGATGGTCCACAGATGTTCTAAAATCTTATAAGATTATCATAAAATCTCTGGGTGCTATCATAGTCAATTCTGATCACTTTCATTGTTCATTATTGATCACTATAAAAATCTCTTCATGAATGAAAGATTATTTATGTTCTCTCAAAGGATTTAGATAAAGGAGAAAGATGAGTTCTCAAGTTTTTGATCATTTTTTATAGGATTATCTCTATGGATTAAGAGAATTATCTCTAGGTTTTTTGTGCACAACAAGTAGCTAACTCTGGAATGTGATATAACTAAGTATTGATAAAGTTATTCTAGGTTTGGTAATTTCACATATGACCTTATCCAATACCTTATTCCTTAGTGAACCACGTGTATAATAATAAGATAAATATTATTATGATTTGTGTAGTTACTAGATCAGTGTAAGATCAATAAGAGGGGAAGGGGGTGAATCAATGTTCACATTCTTTTATAAATTATTTTCAAATATCAACCTATGAAACTTATTATAGTTCTCAATCCACTCAAATATATCTCTTTACCTCAGCTCATAAGTAGTAAATATAAATAGTGAGTTCATCATGTGATATTTATAAGGTTAAGTCAATGTGACCTACTTAATTTCATGTTAGTTAGACAACCTGACATGTATTCACCACTAAACACTTATTGAGGATTAAAAATTCATAGGCCACAACTGGTTATACACTCCAATAATCATTCATCAATTTGACCCTATTTCTTCCCCCAGTGACTAACTCATCTACCATAGTTGGTTATACCCCCCCATTATCCTTCTTTTATCCTCTTCCATCTCAACTGGTTATACCCTCCATCCATGAGCCTCTTCAACAACCAGTTATAACCTATAACTATAATATCATCCATATTATTTTTTGATCATATAGTATAAATTACTCATTATTCATATGGTATTCCTCTATAAGAAATTTGGATCACTTTAACTTGTGTACAAATTCTCCAAGATCTTCAAAAGATCTTTGAAAAGTTTTCTCGTATTGAAACTTCCTACTGATCTAGAAAGACCTTGATATACTCAAACCTCACAAATAAATGTCTTCATCGTAATAATCCATCTAGTATGTTGTGTATGTTACTCCTCATTCTGGTGTTCCTTTTTCAGTTTCACCTCTGTCTGGTATGCATTCAAGAAGAAATATCCATTTATCCTTAGTCCGATACGTTTTTTCCGGTATACCTATACCTGATGTGCCTCTATCATTTGCACATCCATTTTATATTCATTTAGGAAGTTGTTTCTAGTTCTCCTATGTATGATACATTGTTTTTGGTTCACCTATTCCTACTTTTCATCTCTCATAAACTTTTCTATCTAGAAAAACTCTATCTAGAACTCTGTTATCTAATTTTAATCTTATTTGACCAAGTAGATTCTTGTTCAGAAACTCACACTGAACTTATAATAATTTCTCTCAAGATAAATCAACAACCACCTTGATCTAAATGATCTCTACTAATTTTATAATAATACCTCCTATGAAAATCAAGGAATTAGCATGGATTTAAATTTTAAATTTCCCATTTAACTCAAATTTAATTTGACCGCCTTCAATGCTACTAAAAATTCATAGTGAATAATCTTCATAAGAACTTACTCAAATATCTTCATCAACAATCTCATCAAACATTCCTCCGATTTTATCTATATTTATGATCATTTAAATTACATATCAACATCATTATAATGTTTAAATTTATAATGTTTTTTTAAATATCCTCAAACCATCATCTGATGTCCAAACTTCTTTGTCTAGACCCATCTATCTGATGAACCCACATTTTTTCATATAGTACATATATTCCTTATTCATCCTATGGAATTTACATTTATCCATATAGTGATCTTAATATATTAGTCCATCTAGTGTGCTACTTCTAATTGATTCATGAAATTTCTTCTGAAAAAATCAACTTTCCCCATTTTGAACTTTGTACCAATAATTTACATCAAGTACTCCAAGTTTTCACTATCCAAAACATCCTTATAATTTTATTTATATGATAATTTTCATCTGATCATATCAGTCCATTAATCTCTGTACATTAACCTCAGAAATTTCCTCATCTGGTGACTTCAAAGATTAAACTTTAGAGATCAAAATTTGTATAGCCACAACTCCATGACTTCATAACTAAAATTTTGTACTACTTAACTTTATAACATAAACATTGTACAACTAAACATTATAAATTAAACTTTATAAAACATTAACTTTTTTTGGTAATGTCAATAAAATATCATTCCAATAAACTCAATCCAAAGAACTGCATTCAGTAGACTCATTTTGTTAACCTCAACCTGGTAGAACTTAATTTTTCTCAATATTATTTCTTTGAAAAATATTATCTTGAATCCTGAATACATTGATTAATAATGATGTAAGAAACTTTGAGGATCAGTAAAGCATCATCTAAATTATAAATGTTTTTCTAAACTAACCAATAACTCTTCTCTCAAACTTATCCAATAACTTTTTATACAAACATGTATTGACATATTGATAACAAATGAAACCAAAATAACCCGGGAATAATAATCTCCCACTTTGTGTTTTTTTTCCAATATCCCTACACATCTTTGAAGTCAATATGTGTGCTTAAATATTTATCCCCCTTATGTGTGTGAATTTTATTTCTCCACCTTAAAGATAATCAAATGAAAATGGAAACAAAGGGTTCATCTCAACTCTTCTTGTTTCATCTCATAATCCTGAGAACTTTCTTCTAGAGAAGAATAGTACCACATGATTCTCTAATAAAATATCCTTTAATTAGATAACTCTAAGACTTTGTGAGCGAATCATATGTATAAAATAAGAGTGTATAATCAAGGTAATCAATGTTTTCCATAAAGAGTCTTTTATGTTAATCTTTATTCATTATTATTCCCTTATATTTATTATAAGGGTTATCTAAGTAAGATTTTTAATATAAAACCTTCACACATATTAACAAAAACATCAAAATAATTTAATTGTATAAATATAACTCCCCATGCATATCATATTTCTCAACAATCATCACTCCTATTTGAATATCATTTTTATACAACCAAGGAAAGTGTGATAGTCATACCTAAGCTTTAGCTTTCCTCCCCCTGAAGGGTTTCACTAAATCCATAATCATGGTGATCATAATGTCTCATGATGGATATATATCCTGATTATGTAGATAATAAAACACTTATCAAGCCCCTATACTTCTTCTCCTTCAATTCCCTACTGGCAAGTTAAAATAAACAATAACAATGGGAATAAGACAGAACCTCAATGTTCCTTATAAGTAACATTCATATTGAGAGTCATCACTTAGACTATAAATCTTCTTATTCTTCTTAAACTTAGCATGGGATATGTTTTCTTACTTGTGATCATCCTTCTTAGATTTTGTAACAATTTTCTTCTCACCTATTGAGACTTAAAATGAAGTTTTTAGCTTCTTTTCAGGATTCAAAATATCTTCATTCACTTGAGTTTGTAATATCATTTTCATGATTTCCTATTGAACTAGTATGATAGTCATATATTATTTAGCACCATTCCCATTTTTCTCACACCTATCACATTTCTTCTGAATCTTTAATCCACCATCTGTAGATATTATCATCAACTTCATTGTCATATTCTAAATCTCATCTCTTCCCTTTTTATTCACCAAGATTTTGTGATTCATCCATCTTTTCTGGCTTAGCTATTTAATATATACAAATAACTAAATACTCTTTCTTTCCTTTCTTAACATTATTAAGTTCCTCATGTGCCTCACTTAAAGGTTTAGTATTCTTCACCATATTCAATTTGTTTTCTTCCTGGTCTTTCTTTTTTGAAAATATTGTTCTTATATGCTTATCGTAACTCCCCCTAGATTCATACCTATTTCCAAGTAGAGACATATTGTAACAACATGAGAAGGATTTGTGCCCTAATACTCTAAAACATCAGTAGTGAGATCGAAACCTTGATATTTTTTATAGATATTATTTATTCTCTAAACCTTGTTGTTTTTTCTCCTTACAAATCATAGGCATATTTTTTAGTGGGAAATCTTCGTGATGTTATCCAATCTTTATTCATAGAAGTTAATTTATCATTAATATTCTTGATCCTAGATTATTCAATCTTATATTTTGAACCCACATTATTAGTAAACATGTATGTATATTGAGAATATTTAGGGATAGAGTCAATTTTTCTTTGTGAACACTTATTTTCACCATCTTGAGAATATTAACCTTTAACCTCAATTTCTTTAGTGAATTATTATCTAATATTTTTAACTCTATTTTTATATAAAGACACATTGATTATGTCTTAAAAAACTCTTCCTCTTTATTAGCCAATATTTCCTTAAGATATTTACCATCTTCTCAAATTAAGTCAACTTCAATATGTTTTTATTATTTTCCTCAACAATTATCGGTTATTTCTTCTTGATATTCTCCTATCTAGATGTTTTTTATTCATTATATTTTAGTGTATTTTCAATATTATACACTTTCAATTTATATTTTCTAATCTTGTTAAGTTTTTTCATCACCATTTTGATATTTTCATAATTCTCATAAGTTATCTCCATAGTTTATTTCTTGAACATTTTTTTTCCTTCTTAGGTTGTGGAATTTTATTAAGAAATACTTATAATATTTCTTTTAGAGTCTATTCTAGTTTTTTATCTTTTCTTATTTTTTTTAAATTCTTGATAAAGAAATTAAATTTTAAACATGATCAATGAAGTTGACTTCACCATCATATTCATTACTGGATGATGAATTATTCTTCTCTTTTTTGCTCAAAAAATATTATTCTTATTATAAAACCTTTTTATTATGTATCTTAAAATTATTTTTTTGGGGATTCTTATCTTATTTATCGAACTAAAAATCAAAAATATTATTCTTTGGATAGTTATCTATAAAATAACCACCATTATTACAATTCTATCGCTTAAGATATTGTTTAACTTTCTAATTTCCTTTTTGTATCTCTAAGAAAGAAGAGAAATAATTTTATTTAAATCCTATTTAGTATCTAAAACACATGATTCTTATCATATATATTAATCTCTAAACTTCCCTTTTAACATAGATTTAAAATATTTTTCTTCCTTAGCCTTCTTCTTAAAGATTGTTTCTTTTCTCATTTCATATTATATGATAATATTATGAAGTTCATCCAATTATATAACCTCTTAATATTATAGTGATTAATCCTTAGGATTAAACCTATATTGAATGTTTCTAATTGGTTTCTTAAAAATAGTAGAATCTTTCTAATTCTCACCAAAACCTATGATATTGCTGAAAATTTCACTAACTCTTATAAATTACTCATTAATATTTTCATCATTAGCCATCTTGATATCTTCAAACCTTCTCTTGAGAATTTTTAACTTATCCTCATTGACTTTAACATTTACTTAATAATTAATTCTCAAATTATCTCATATCACTTTATTAGTTGGAATCCCCATTTATTTTTTTATAAACCTTCTCATTGAGAGATATCAAAATGGGATTTTGATATTTTCCATTTCTCTTATCAGAAACTAAAATAACAACGTCATTAAAGGGAGTAAATCCCAATGTAACAACATATCTAACTTCTATTACAAGTTATATAAGGTAGGGTAACATCCTATTCCTATAAGTGTGATAGTTATTGACATTGAATATTATAACACCACTATTTTAATAGAATTTATATTCTCTATCCTCAACTGATAGTTGGATCTTTTAAATGCAGCCTTTTCTCTGATACCAATTGTAGTTATTAGATCTATAAAATTCCACTAATATGAGGAGGGGTTAATCATTTATTACTTTATTTTATGAATTATTCTCAAAATTAGACCTCTAAAACTTGTTATAGTTCTCAATCTACTCAAATATATCTATCAAACTCACCTTGTATGTAGTGAATATAAATATAGATATTAGCCCATGATATTCACAAGGTTTATTCAATTTGACCTATGTTGGAATTGGTTCCCTATAACCAACTTATTTAGTACTTGATTATATGTATTTATTGTTAATGAAGATTCTTATCACATCATGATTATTACTCTATGTGAAATTTTTATGTGTTAATGTCCTAAGAATATATGTATCACTAAAAGGACACGGTAGTTCACTATTATAATGAGAACCTTGAGGTGTCATAGAATAATTCTTGAATATTGTTCTATGTTCAGATGATATTGTCTTATAGGACACAAATGACATATACTATCAATGTTAGGACACTCAAAATATATTGATACACGTTCTCGTGGTGCTTTCCCTTAGTAATCTCTTCAATAGGAGGTTATTCGAATAGAACCGATAATAGGAAATACTCATTTCCAAGTATCATTGGATGTTCCAATCTATGAAGGTGTGTATTGAACCTTATAATTTAATTTTATCATTAATAGATATCATGAATCATGTAATTTGATATTTTTATGAAAACCATGATGATATATGCTCACGGTGAGGTAGGAGATATTGGGTATGTCATGAGTGATATTGAATTAATGGATAATGTGATAAATGGATTACCCATTCTATCCCTTTATGGGTGTTGATATCTTAGACCTTTTTATGGAAATATAACTCCCTGAAAAAATCATTGGACATTGTGTTTGGTGGGCGAGTTCATTTCTTGAAATTCAAAGAAAGAGACATTGATAATATAAATATATGGCACCAGTATGCAACCTTTTTGATTTAAGATATCATGATAAAGGGATTATATTACATAGTAAATATTCATAGGAGGTTAGATGTTATTACGACATTAACTTCTTACTCTATGGGAGCCATGGTATGTTGTTGGATGCTAACCTTGGGATTTAGGTGGTTATGCCCAATACCACTAAGAAAGGGTCCTAGAGGGTCACACACCAAGTGTATCCAAAATCTTAGTTAAATTCAAATATTTAATTCAAAAAGTTGTAATAAATAATAATCATTCAGGTTTGGTTGATCACCATGATCCAATCACAAGTTATTCAAAATAATATGTGATTTAAATAATAATAAATATTTGTTCGCATGGTTTGGTGAATGTAGTTTTTATTATATTTATCAATGAAAAATTAAATGGAATTTATATATTAAATATTCATTATTCAAAGATTGGTAAATGTCGACAAGTGAAAGCAGACCGAGCCTAATGGTCCAATTGGAAATGGTATAAATGATATTTATTTATATTATTAAAGTGTTGTGCATGTCAAGAAATTAATAATATTATTATTATTTTTATTTTTGTTGTTTTTTTGTTGTAAATGGGTTCAACTAAGAATTATAAAGTTGTAAAGGGGCTTGGGTATGATTTTATAACCCTAAAACTTCCATTATAAATATCTAATTATATCACTTTCCATAATCACTCTAGTTGTGAAAAATGGATAGAGAGAGACTCTATAAATCCCTAGAGAGAGATATAGTAATCTAGAATGAACTATCTTCCTCATATCTCAATACATCGAGAGAAAATAAAGAGTTTTTCTTCCTTAAATAAGAATTTTGTTGTAATTGATCTTGAATAATGCAAGTGATCGGGGTCAGTTGTGATAGCACCCAGTGATTCTTTAACGATGTTCAAAGATTGTGGTGCGTGTGTGGATAACCTATAGAGGAATTTTACACTTAGATACTATATCACAATGATGATATGACAATATCTAGTCAACTTAATCATAAATTAATAGATAATTACAAGTTGTGGTAATTATATATTTGTTCATAAATTAATTATAAATTACATGTGAATATCATCCTCTTCTAGTTCCAGTGTTTTTCTCTAGTCAAGTAATCCATAGTTTTTCATTGTACCTGATATATTTTTATGTGTAGGAATGATTTTTCATAAATTAAGTCTAAGAATCCAAGTTGGTCATTCTAAAAAGGTTATTCTATTTTGCCCAGAACCTACAAGTGGTATCATAGTGGCCACAAGTTTAATTTATAATTATTTATTATTCATTGATTTTTTTCATGTGATTTAGATTTATTTTACTTCAAACCGATTCATGTTAATATCTAAACATAATCATCTCTTTCCCGGTTCATTATCATTGACATAAAAAGTAAATAGGCTAAGATTAAAAATTAAAAAACATATAAAAAACACTATATGTAGGTTCCAAAGGTTCTTCCCTAACAAAAATAGAGTACATGGAATGTATTACCTAAATATACACCATGTGTTAGTGTTTCTCATAGGTATCTCACTATATCGGGTCATATCCAATAAAATCATATCATCTTGTAGATCAAGATAGACTGGCACATGGTTTGGAAAATTACATGCCATGTGACCATTATACATGATAAGTAGCCCTTGTTTTCTAATGGCTGAGAACATGGGGTGTCCCAGTGTTCCATGTATCGAATACATGACATGAGAGATGAAATTTAATGAAACTATGAGGCCACATGTAATGTAATATAGTCAACACATTATGTCCCTTGAACTCATTCACAATTGGAAATATGCTCAATACCTAGGCATATGTTGCAGATAGGGGTAGAAGATAGTACATGTCATGTAACAAAGTACATGCTGTGTAGTTTGCTACAGATAATGTACTTAATTTAACCTGGAGATAAAAATTAAATATATGATTAAACCTATTTACATGTGTTTCAGGTGTCATTTATTTGATAAAACAAGCCATGTCAAAATATTGATAATTATGTATTGAATTAATTTTTGTGTTAAATTTTAAATCTATATGTTGTTCATGGTATTTGCTTGATCATTCCAGGTAATTTGGATGGGTACATATTGTTACCTCCAAGGAAACTTATGTACTTTTTTAATTTTAAATGAATTTTTTTAAATTATAGATCATGGTGAGTTAAGGATTCTTGGATGGAATTAAGATAAATTAGATAAATTGGATTAATTTGTGTTACATTAACTTAATTAATAAATTAATCCAAGTAATTAATAACCAGATTGAAAATGTATGCCTGTTTCTTATTGTTTGTCTAGTTATGATATTAGTCCATCCATGTGTATGTGATTGGTTTCTTTTAATTTATTATGATTAAATTAAATTTTATGGTATGCATTTCATCTACTATTTCTCATTGTGTAAGTGTCTATGTGCTCATGGTTTATTTTATATAAACCCCTTTATATAATCCATTGGATCCCCTCACCTATGATTGAGTAAAAGGTAATGTAAGGATGGAGATCCTAGGTGAGAGGATGTGGTCCAAGTCCAAGAGCCAAGGCAAAACCAATCAAAGAAATATATAAGAGCCAAGGTAGAATGTTGCAACACGAACCAAGATATGTTTCAAGGTGTTTTCCCCTAGGATAGAGGGTTATTTTATCATCTACTAGATAAAATAACCATTAGATAATCTCATGATGATGCCACTTACATTTTGTTTCTATTAGTTGAATGTAAAATTATTTATGTTTTTGGATGCTATGCAATCACCTGATAAATAAATTAACAAGCATGTAATATAGAATAAAATATAACTAGATTATGAATAAATTTTATCAGACCTGGTTAATCAATTATGTAAAATCTAGTTAATATTATCAAGTCATGTGATAAGATAAAATGGTATTTTTCACATAAGAATAAAAATCCATCAACCAAAATATTAAGTTAGTATATCCTTCTACTAATTAAGTTATAATTGATATCATAGTTCAAAATTCTTGACTGAACCAAGTTTGGGTGATTTCAATTATCGTGGAACTTTTAGCTTGATTTTTTGGGTTGAATTAACTTGATTCACATTAAGGTTTGACTGACCAAGCAGGGATTGGTGTAACTTAGAGGAAATGGTTGAGGAAATTTTTAACTAAAATTTCAGGATTAGGGAGTCCATTCAATGGATTAAAGAACTACGAGTTAATGAAATTGTAAATTTACACATACCCAAACCCTTCAAATAACTTTCCAAACCCAAGTCTAATTTATGAGAAGGGGAATATGGATCCTAGACACTAGAATATCTAAGAGACCAGGTATTTTGAAACTAATGGTGAGGGAAATTAAGTTTTGAAAAAATAGTGGGAGATTAATAGAATTTAATTAAATTTAAATTTAATAATCTATTTTTGTAATCAAATAAGTACTAACCATATGCTCTTAATTTTTAGAAATAGAAAATCGAACAACTTCAAAAATGTCCCTTTGATCCATACTAGAGAAGGATAACCTTCTCACCAGTATGAATTTTTAGGAATGGCATAGGCGCTTACACATTATACTACACTATTGATAGAAATTGTTTATACTAGAAACCCCACTTCTTGAGTCAATTTTCAAAGAGGCCAGTGAGGAAGAAGTATCCCTATAAATAAAACATGTGGATAAAGTAATGGTTGTCTAATGTTTCATGATATCCTATATATCCAATGAGCTTCTAAAGTGATATGAGGATATGGATTCTCAAAGCATAATTTCTTACCTTCAGGATCTCTATCAAGAGAAGGAGAGATCAGAGAGATATTAGATCTACAATGTACTATTCACATAAAAATTTGGAGAGACCATCTGTTCCATATGTATTCAAGATGATTAGATAAATTTAGCACCTATATATCTTGGGGTTTAAGATCCCTGTTGATATGCACACAGATCTCATTCTATCCGCACTACTTAAAAACTTCTATAGTTTTATTGTGAATTATAATATGAGAAATAGTAAGAATACACTTTTAGAATTCTTACTCTTATTCACCAAGTTGATAAAGACATGGTGCATGAAAAACACACGGGACTTATGGTGAATAAGAAGTGGTATAAAAAGTAAAATTTGTTGAAGACTCATTCAATGTATAAGGCTCCAGAGCATCATCCTTCCAAGAAGAAGTATATCCAGAGGTAAGGAAAGGAACATGATGTAGTATGTTTTTCATGTGGAAAGCAGGGCCACTTGAAGATGAATTTCACCCATCCAAAAAATAAAGTGAAATAACTATGTGTGTTAATTATCATATGTAATATTTCCATATCTACAAGTTCTATGTTAGATACTGCTTATGGTGCTCAAATTTATATCCAAATATAAGAACCAGATAGATTTTAGAAGGATTACAGAGGTGAGGTGGATCTATGGGATTCTAATGGAGTGAGTTTGGATCTTCTAACCATTTTAGACTGACATATCACATTGAAAACAAGATTTTTTTTAGTTTTAAATAATTTTTATTATATGACTAGTTTTACCAAGAACGTCATCTTCATTTCCTATTTAGATATGGATGGATTTATTTTCATTTTTGGAAATAAGAGCTCTTATTTTTATAAAGATAGAATATGTTATGGTATGGAATAGTTTTATAACAGTGTTTATATATTAAATTAAAAAAACTAAATATTGGAAATTGATAAAAAAAAATACGTTCAATTATTTTAACACCTAATTGTGGTATTATCATTTCGGTCACGTAAACAATAAGTGTTTGAAAAAGCTCTATTAAGATGGTTACTTAGACTATTTTGAGATTAAACCACTTGAAAGATATCATGCTTGTTGAAAAGGAAATATGACCAAAACACCATTTAGTGGTCATGGTGAAAGGGCCACAAAGCTTCTAGAATTGGTAAACAATTATATGTGTGGACCTTTTCAAGTATAATGTTGAGGTGGTAATAGAACTTTATTAATTTTACCAATGAATTGAGTAGGTATTATTATATATACTTGATGAGGTATAAGTATGAATCCTTTGTGAAGTTAAAAGAATTCAAGAATGAAGTTGAGAGTCAACTTGGTAAGAATATTAAGAAACTTTGATCAGATTGAGGTGGTGAATATCTTCACCAATACTTTATCAACTTTATATAGGGGTATTACAATTTTTCTCAACTCACTCCACATTATACACCATAGTGAAATTTTGTTAGTGAAAGGAGGAATTTTACACTATTGTACATGGTAAGGTTGATGATGAGCCACACAATCCATCTATTATCCTTTTGGGTATATTCATTACAGATGACATCATACTTACTAAACTGAGTACCAACTAAAGTGGAAAATGGTATTAATTTCGAGTTATGGAGTAGAAATAAGCTTGTTTTTCATATGTTCATTCATGTGGGTGAAAGGTGATTGTTAAGGATATATCAAGCAAAAAACTAGCACCCCAAGTCATGAAGTGTATCTTTTTAGGATATATGAAGGAAACAAGGAGATAATATCTATACAAACCTTTTGAAAAGGAAGTAACCATCACAAGACATGTCATTTTTTATCAAGAGGTAGCACATACTCAAGTAGAATAATAGGTTTAATATTGAAGTTTATAAAGTTTATTTTCAAGATACACAAGATTTGGTACATGAAAAGATTATATAGGTCTCCATGGAAGATGTTTTTTCTAAAACACAAGTACTATGTAGGAGCGCTAGAGGGGTAAGAGAGTTATAGAGATATGGTTTTCTAGTCACTAATTATTGCAACTCATCAGTTGAAAATAATGATCCTTTCTCATATAATGAGACATTATAGAGCTCCGAAGTTATAAAATGGAAATAATACATGAATTCTAAGATGTATTATACGTATCAAAACCAAGTTTGGGTTCTGATCAATCCCTCAGTTGATGTAAATAATGTTGAGTGTAAATGGGTATTTAAGAGAAAAATGGACATGGAAGGTATAATGAATACCTATAAAGTATGGATAGCAGATAAAGAGTTTATGAAACATCAAGGCGTTAACTATAATGAAACCTTTTATCTATTTCCCATGTTTAAATATATTATAATTTTTCTTTCCATATAATTTTTCTTTGACTATGATATTTGGAATATGGATATCAAAACTACTTACCTTAATGAGAACCCTTAAGAGGGTGTGTATATAATACAACCAAAAGGTTTTGTAACTCCCAGAAATTCCAAACACATATGCAAGTTGTACAAATAAATTTATGGATTAAATAAATTATCCAAGTCATGAAATATTCAATTAGATGAACCCATAAAATAATTTGGTTTCATTAAGAATGATTGTGAGCCTTATTTTATAAGTGTGTTAGTGGGAGTATAATTTTTTCATATTAGTATATTTTGATCACATATTACTAATTGGAAATGAGATGCCATCCTTAAAATTGGTTAAGTTATGGTTGAGAAAATGGTTCTCCTTAAATGACTTAGGTGAAGCATCCTACATTCTAGGGATCAATATCATGAATGATATATTTAATAGGATACTTGGACTGATTCAAAGTACATACATTGACTAGATACTAAAGAGGTTCAATATAGAATAATCTAACAATATATTGGTTCTAGTGTCACATGGTATACATATTTTCAAGAAAATGAATCCTTAGACACAAGAGGAAGATGAACAATTAGTAAGTTCTCATATGCTTCTATGATAGGATCTATCATATTTGTCATGTCATGTATGAGTCTTGATATTGTATGTTCTTTGATCATGGTAGGTGGATATCAATAATATCCAAGTGAAAAATATTGGATTTCTATTAAAGTTATTCTTAAGTATTTGAGGAAAACTAAGGATATGTTCTTGGTGTATGGAGGAGATGAAGAGCCAGTAATCAAGGGTTATATAGATTATAGCTTTTATATAGATCAGAATGATTTGAATTCATAGTCTATATATTTCTTTTATCTCAATTGAGGATTTATGAGATGGAAGAGTTCTAAGTATCCATTTTTGATGGATTATATAGCATATTCTGAGTATATTATGGATTCCAATGCATCCAAGGAATTAGTTTGGATTCAAAAATTTGTCCAAGAGATTGATGTGGTACCTATCATACAATACCTATCATAGTTTACTATGATAAAACTGCAGTGGTTTCTCTCTTCATAGAAACTAGGTTGCACCAAAGGAAAAATCACGTACTTTGTAAGTTTCATCTCTTGAGATATTTTTCTCAATGAGGTGAATTTGCAGTCAGTAGAGAATCCACAAAGAAAAATATGGTGGACCACTTTACTAATGATTTATATTAGTAGATCCATGAGTATCATCTTAGAGCCAGTATACTAAAATTTAATGTTCGTTAACTCTAGGGCAAGTGGAAGTGTATTAAAGATAGTACCCTAAAACCAAATTACTTAGTACTTGATTATATGTTTTCATTATTAATGAAGTTTCTTATCAAATAATTATTATTCCTCTACATGATATTTTCATGTGGTAATGTTCAAATAATTTATATCATATTGAACGGTCATGGCAGTTCCCTGCTATGATGAGAACCTAGAGGTGACACACCATCATTATTGAATATTTTTCTATGGAAAGAAGATATTGTCTTAAAGGACATACATGATATAGGCTATTAGGGGTAAGAGTCTCGTAAGACATAAAGACACCTTCTCATATTGTTCACCCTTGGTAATCTCAAGGATAGGAGGTTATGAGAGTAAAATCATTAATAAAAAATCCACATTTCCATGTGTCATTGGATGTTCCTATCTATGGACTTGTGTATTGATCCTTAGAATTTAATATTATTATTAATGGATATCTTGAATCATGTAATTTTATGTATTGATGAAAACCATGGTGACATGTTCTCATAGTGAGGTAGGATGTGTTGGGTACGTCACTAGTGATATTACATTAATAGATAATATGAGAAATGATTTATCCCTTCTATCCCTTGACATAAGTTGATATTTCATGCCCTTAGATGAGAATGGAACTACCTAGATAAATCCATGGACATGGTGTTTAGTGGGAAAGTTCATTTCTGAAGAGTGAAATAAAGTAACATTGAGCATATAGGTTGATGGAACTAGCATTCAACCTACTTAATTTGAGATATCATGATAAATGGATTATATTACATGGTAAACATTCATAAGAGGTTGGATGTCATTATTACATTAACTTCTTTCTCTATGGGTTACTTGGTGTATTCCAAGATGTTAACCTTGTAATTTAGCAATTTATTCCCAATTCCACTGAAAAAGAGGCATAGAGGGTCACAAACCAAGTGTATCAAAAATATTAGTTAAACTAAGTATTGAATTTAACAAGTTGGAATAAATAATTTTTATTTGGGTTTGGTTGATCACCATGATTTAATCACAAGTTTCTTAAAAGAATATGTGATTTAAATAATAATAAATATTTATTTTCAATGTTTAGATAATAAAATATTTATTATATTTGTTGAGAAATAATGTAATGAAATTTATTTATTAAATAGTCATTATTCAAGGATTGGTAAATATCGACGAGGTGAAGTTAACCGAGCTTAATAGTCCGATTGGAAATGGTATAAATGATATTTATTTATATTCTTAAATTTTTATGCATGTCAAGAGATTAATAATAATAATAATATTATTATTGGATATGGGGTAAACTAAAAATTATAAAGTTGAAAAGGGGTTTGTGTGTGATTTGTCGACCCTAAACCTGCCATAGTAAATATTTAATTATATCACTTTCCATAATCACTAATATTGTTCAAAACTGATAGATAGAGACTCTCTCAAGACCTAGAGAGAGATAGAGAGATATATAACACACTCTATTCCTTCTCTCTAAATTCATCAAGAGAACATCAAGAGTTCTTCTTCCTTCAAGAAGAATTATACTACAATTAACCATGAAAAATGAAACCAATCAGGATAGGTCATGCTAGAACCCAATGATTATATGGTGACATTCAGAGATTGTGGTGCATGTGTGGATCACCACTAGATGGATTATATACTTGGATCATGTAGCCCAATGGTAGTACAATGAGATCTAGTCAACTGAATCATCGAAGAATAGGGAATTACAAGTTAATGTAATTATATATCTTCTCATAAATTAATTATAAATTTCATATGAAGATCCAACTATTTTGGTTCCATTGTTTTTCTGTAGTTGGGTAATCTATGATTTTTCATTAGAAATGACATTTTTTCTTCTGTAGTAATGATTATTTGTAAATTATGACTAAAAATTTGAGTTGACCATGACATAAAGGTGATTTTGCTACACCTAAAACCATAAATCCACTCCTTAATATGTTTGGTTAGACCCACAAACATAGATTCTCCAATAAACACTTCTATATTATAAAGGAACATGGAATAACTTGTTATGCACCTTAGTAATCATTCCTATAGTTGACCTTGGTTCTACCCCCATGTGACCAAATCTTCTACCATGGTTGGTTATTCCAACCTACTTTCCTTATTTTCTCATATTCCTTCTCAATTGGTTATACCTCTCAACCAAAAGCCTCTTCAACAACTGATTATACCCCTAGCTACAAGATTTTCCTTCTTCTTTGTTGATCCTATTGTATAAATTCCTCTTTCTTCTGATGGTCTTCCCCCATATGAAAGTTGGATTATCTTTGCATGTGTATAACTTCATCAAGATCTTCAACATCTATGTAAAAGGTTGGTTTGTCTTGAAACTTCCTTATAAACTAGAAAGTACTAGATATAATCAAACCTCTCTAGTAATTGTCTATCCAATAATAATTTATCTAGTATGTTGTGTTTGATACCCCTCAGTATGATGTGTCTCTATCCATTGCACCACTATTTGGTACACCTTCATAAAGTTATGTCTGGTTTACTTTGTCTGATACACTATGACTAGGACACCTCTATTCGGCATGCCTCTGTCTATTTAACCTCTATCTAATATGCCTTCTGGAATATGTGTCTAGTTCTCCTTTTTCTGATACATTTTTTCTCATACACCTCTATCCAGTATGCCTCTATTTGATATGAATTTGTCTAAAACTTCTCTGTATGGAACAACTCTATCTGGAACTCTTCCATATGATTCTCCTCTTCTTTAACCAAGTGGATTCTTGGTCATAAAATCACATTTAACTTATAAAACTTTCAATCAATATCAATGAATAACCATCTTTCTATGAATGTGGACTCATTTTTTATAGGAATATTTCCTCCATAAATCAAGGAAGAAGCACGGGCTCTAATTTTTAATTTCCTACTTAACTAAAATTTCATTTGACCGCCTTCAAATCCTCTGAAAATTCAAAATAAAAAATCTTCATAATAACTTCCTAAAATCTATTTTTCAATGATCTCTTCAAATATTCCTCAAATCATGGCTAGATTTATGATTATTGAAATTAAAACTTAGTAGTATCACAATTTCCTACTTTATAATGTTTTTGTAAAGATCCACAAACCTCTTTCTCATGTACAAACTTCTTTGTATGATCTCATTTTTCTAATGAAACCACATTTATCCATCTTGTACATATATAATTTCTTTTTCTGATGGACTTCACATTTCTCCATCAAGTGATCTTTATGGGTTACTCTTCCTGGTGTGCTTTTTTTGATGGATTCATGAAAGTTTGTCCAGTAAAATCAACTTTCTCCACCTAGAACTTTGTACAAAAAATATCTATATCATACAACAAGTTTTCTATATCTGGAAAATACTCATAATTTAATTAATCTGATCATATCCATTTGATTATATCGGTCCATTAATCTGGGTCTGGTAACCTCATAAAAATCTCCATCTTATGACTTCAGTGATCAAACTTCAGTGATCAAACTCATTATAGCCGCAACTTCATGACTTCATAACTCAAACATTGTACTACTAAAATTTATAAATAAAACCTTATATAACTCAACTTTATAACTCAAACATTATATAGTTTTAACTTTACACAGTGATGTCTATAAATTCTCCTTCTGGTAAACTCAATCAAGAGAACTATGTTTGGTAGACTCATTCCATTAACCTCAGTCCAATACAACTTCATTTTTCTCAATATTATTCCTTTAAAGAAACAAAAATTGAACCATGAAGACATTAAGTAATCATGATGTAAGAAAATTTTAGGATTAGTAATGCATCATATGACTTACAAATGTTGCTTTAAACTATGATATAACTCTTGTCTCAAACTTCTCCATGTAACTTATTCTATAAATGTGTATTGACAAATTGACAATAAATGCAACCAAATAACTTGGTCACAATAATTTTATTTACATGCGTAGCACCTGTAAATAATTAAATATCATTTGTTAAATTAATTAATTAATATTTATTTAAATGATATTTAATATATAATTTCCATTTAAGCCATTAATCTTGGTCTGCAACCCACTTAAATATTTATCATGACTTAAATAATGACTATTTATTTAATAAATAAATATCACTACATTATTTTCTGATAAATATTTTATAAATTTAGTATTGTGAGTAAAAATTTATCATTATTTAATTTACATATTTATTTTTTCAAATAAATAATGTTTAAATCTAGGAAATCAAACAATCTTGAATAATTATCAAACCAAAAAGAAAAAAATATTTTTCTAACTTGTTACATTCAAATATAATTTTAAAAATATTCAAAATATGCTTAGTGTGTGACCATATAGGCTCCTTTCTTAGTGGCATTAGGTGGAACCACATAAAGTATAAGGTAAGAATATTGTAACATGCTATGGAACCCATAGACAAATACATTAAGGTTGAAATGACATAGAACCTCATATGAATGCTCAGTGTGTAATATAATCCATTTATCACGAAATCTATAATCAAGTATGTCATGAACCGTAAGGAAAGGTTCTGGGACTGAAATCCGTAGTCGTAGGAACACACCTCGGCTTGTCTGATCTCACTGAGCACCATCCGGTCCTGGTCCACCTAGAATCCTGTCAAAGGCTCGCTCATCTGCACAAGACAAGACAAGTGCGGGCAAATCCCGTCCAAGGGTGAGTATAAAAATACCCAATAGGACACCCCAAAACCACAAAGGAAATACAACAAGGGAATACCACAAAGGAAATATACAGTCATCTCCACACAAAATATGTCTACAGAACATATAACAAGAATATCCATATATACTCATACAGATTGACCATCACGAAACCACCACTAAGATCTAGCTCAAAGATTCCAATATGCACATAACAATGAGAACACACTCCTAGGTATGAGGAGGGATATACGAAGTACTCGTTCTAGGAGAAAACACTCTACAAGTACTTGAGAATATGATGCTCAAATGAGGATCACAACCAATAGCCATGGGGTGATTCCAAAAACTCAGTCTGAGCTAACCCGTTAAGAAGAGGATCGGTGCCCGGGTAAAGTAGGTCACATCGATACCAAGAACTCTACTTAGGGTTCTAGGAATGAATAGAGGATCAAAATCTAAGTCTCACAGAGGGGATTCCAACAAATCTATTCAGGAAGTCCTGTTGAAGGGATCATAC
Organism: Viscum album; assembly: GCA_963277665.1. Classification (NCBI taxonomy): domain Eukaryota; kingdom Viridiplantae; phylum Streptophyta; class Magnoliopsida; order Santalales; family Viscaceae; genus Viscum; species Viscum album. Next base: position 123,647,035 of record OY728160.1, on the reverse strand, counting down.
TCTTGTACATAGGAAATGATACCAGAAACCTTCATGAGAAAGGCCAAGGGGAAAAACCCTAAGAAAACTAGTCCAAGTTACAGAAGACCAATGGATCAAGCCATGTAAAACAGGTTACACGACATGTAGTATGGTTACCCGTTGTGTTCCTTGACTTCAGGTACTTCCCGTGTAAACGGACCGTGTCACCTGTCCAAGCTGTGTAAAACTCAACTACACGATGTGTAGAAGGATCACACGCCATGTTCCCTGAATCTGGGTACTGACCGTGTAAACGGCCCATGTCTGGAGTCGAAGTCATGTAGGAAAGCATATACAAGGCGTGTAAGTCAAAGCACACACTGTGTTATGTTAACTGGGAAACACCCATGTACCCTGGCCATATGCCCGTACACAGTGTCTTTCCGTGTTTCCTGCCCGTGTACCAGTACAAGGGGTATCCCGTGTAGCTGACCGTGTCTAGTTGGGGAAGGGTATACACGTTGTTTCCTTGGATGTGTACCCAACCCGTGTCCGTGTACTCCCGAAGTACACGCTGGGTGGCCCTCCGACGAACACACGCCGTGTAGCCCATACTACATGCCATGTAGTTGGGAAATTTCTAGAATCGCTGTCTTCCCTCTTGCACCTCGGTCAGATCTTCGGATCTCGATTTTATCGTCCGTTTTCTGAAAAACTCAAGGTTCTGTTTCATTTTATCATCCTAACACTGAATCTGGGTGTTTTGGACCTTAAATCGGCTCGACGAACAACATATGATCTTTCGACAAAAAATGACCAAAAATTCATATCTCTCGATCTGCTCTGAATCGTCTGCCGAAATCATCGTTTCAACTCCAGACCATCCTCCCAAGGTTGGATCTACAATCTCAGATCATTACACCAACAAATGAATGCGCAACGATTGATTTCCTCCAAGAATGCACACAAAGAATGTGTAGAAACTGAGGAAGAAAAGCACAACAATCGAGAGGGAAGAACCTCAATCGATGTTCGTGTCGATCTAGGTTTGTCACTGTTAAAAGGTTGAACGAAACCAAATTTACTCCAAGAATCAAATCCCAAAATCCCCACAAAATCCCATCCTGCAAATATGATCGATCCACGGGATAATCTGTTCATGGATTAGTTCAGATTTGTTTTAGGAATCAAGAACGGGGAAGGAAACCAAAACCAAACATCCAACCTGGATCTGCGGCGTTCGTTGGTGAAGATCCGGTCTCCGCATCGTCGTTGTCAGCGAAATTCATCAAGAATGTCATCACCATGTTGGGGGTTTCCTCCAGAGCCTCCAAGGGTTTCAGGGTTATGAGGTCTATAACCCTGGACCCCTGCGCAAATCTCTATTTAAAAATATAAGAGATAATTTCCGCAACAAGATTTAATAAAATATTTTAATAAAATATTTTATTACGGTTACGTCCAAAAACCAGATTTCACCACCGGTCTGCGCCTGCTGATGTTAGGTCTCTTCTAGGGTAAACCCGCTACTCTGGACGCAATGGTGTCCTCATATTTCTGATCGGAGAACCCGTTAAGGAGTTATTCCTATTTTTCAAGAAAACCCCATGTGCGTGAAAATTAAATTATTTAATTTAATTCAAACATTTGTTCCGGGCTCACCGGGCCTTGGAACTGAACTCCGTCTTGAATCTTGGTCTCAAAATAATTCCCAAATAATATTAAAAAAAACATGGTAAACTTCGAGACATTAAATTACACCCACCTTAGGGATTTTACATCCCCGAAAAGAAAAAACAAAGGCTACTCAAAAATATGTGGGTACTGCACACGAATCTGATCCTCCCGCTCCCACGTGCTCTCCTGGAGATTCCCGTGCTGCCATCGAACATGCACCAAGGGAATATCTCACCCATAAAGGATCTTCTCCCATCGATACTTGATCTACACTTGGTACTCCGCAAAGGTTGCTCCATCATCAATGTCCAGCTCTCTCGAGTCAATAACGTGTGATAGATCATGCACGTACCTCCGTAGATGCGACACATGGAAGACGTTGTGTACCCGGTGCATCTGAGGAGGTAGAGCCAAGCAGTACACCACCTCGAAAACTCTACTCAGAATCTGAAAAGGTCCGCTGAACCTCAGAGATATCTTGCCACCTCATCCAAATCTTGGTAATCTCCGTCGAGGTGAGACTCGAAGGAACACATGGTCTCCCACTTTGAACTCCAAGGGCCTCCATCTCCTGTCGGTATAAGACTTCTGCTAACTCTGTGCAGTCTTCATCCGCTCCTAGATGACCTTCACCTTCTCTGTAGTAGCTCGCACCATCTCTAGGTCCATGAGTGCTGACTCTCCTAGGTCAGTCCAGAAAAGTGGGGACCTAAAAGGTCGCCCGTACAAAGATTTGAATGGTGCCATACCAATAGTGGAATAATAACTATTGTTATAAGAAAATCCCACCAGTGGTAGGTAATCATCCTAGCTATGACCGAAGTTAAGTATGAAAGCTAGTAGCATATCCTTTAGAACTTGGATGGTCTGCTCTGTCTGACCATCAGTCTGATGATGAAACACTGTGCTCAAGCGTAACTGAGTCCCAAAAGCTTCCTGCAATCCCTTCCACAACCGGGATGTGAAATGAGAATCATGATCTAAGATGATCGTGGATGGAACTCCATGAAGTCAAACTATCTCCTGCACGTAGAGGCGTCCCAATCACTTTACCAAACTCTGCTCCCGTATGGATAGGAAGTGGGCCGACGTGGTGAGTCGATCAACGATCACCCAGATGGCATCATGTCCCCTGGACGTATATGGTAAACCCATCATGAAGTCCATGTATATCCCATCCCACTTCCACTCTGGCACCTCAAGGGGATGAGTCAATCCTGCTGGCACCTGGTGCTCAGCCTTTACTTGCTGACAAGTAAGGCACCGAGAAACAAACTCTGCCACAATATTCTTCATTCCTGGCCACCAGAACTGACATCAGAGGTCCTGGAACATCTTTGCCATGCCTGTATGCACTGCCAACAGAGATGTATGGAACTCCCTCAGAACCTCCCCCCGCAACACCACTGGTACTACTGTGTGACCTCAAAAAAGAACAACGTGCTCCTCACCTTTTGAATATCCATTATCAGCATCACCTGCGGATATCTGAGAATGTAGAGTATCACAGCTAGCATCCTCGAGCTGTGCTTCCCTGACTCTCTGTAAGAGGGGAGGGGTAACAACCATCGAATAAAGGTAAGCTACCTCATCTCTATCCATGAAGGATAACTGTAAATAGGCTGGTTTTACCCAAATCTACCCTATAGGTATGCAGTCGTTGTAGTACAGGTAGGGGTTGAATCCACAGGGACTGAAGAAGGAACCTAAAGACACTCTGATTTTGGAAGGATTTGGCTATGAAGTAGACAACTATTCAGATTGAATTGATTTGAATAAATAGTGATTTAATTTAAAGAACAAAATAAAAAAACATACAATTACTTAGTTTAAAACAAGTAATGCAGATGAGTTGATCCTAAGTTGTTACTAGGGTTAGATTGATTTATTTATTTTCTTATAACGTTTCAGTTCACTAATTCAAGATCTATCCACAAAATGATAAAATTCCTAAACATCATTCACCAATTTAATCTTTAAAAAATTCCAAGGCTTATCAACAATTCACTTAAAGGATAAATTTAATGATCACTCCAAGGAATGGGATCGTACTAGCACTCAAAATGTGTCATTGTTAAAGTTGGTGAAGATGAAGAAGAAAATAATAATCAAACAGAAATCTTAAATTAATGAAATGATTACAGAATTTTAGATCATAAAATAAAATCCAATCTGCCCCATGAAACTCCCTAGGACCAACCCATTAGGGTTTATCCCTCCATTTATGCTATTTAATAAATGGAAGCGGGAAGTCGACTTAAGGAAGTGGGATTGAAGAAGAAAAATAAAACAATAAAACGATCAATCCAGCATTGTGTGAATAAATTCACAAATGCTGGTGTGAATAAGATCACACCTTGGGGAAACAGTATCAATGTGAAAAGGAGAAGAACAAAAAAAGAGAATAAGAATAGCTTTTATTGAAAACTAAGGTGATTCAAACAACTTTATGCGAAAGAAGATCGTTACAAAGGTAATTTGGCATAACAACATTACAATGAAATTAAAACTCCAAGATCCCTAAATACTCCACCAAAACTGCCTTAAATTGTCATTTTGGAAGTCTTTGGCCGATCCCCCATAATCCCACTTGCCTTTAATTAATTGTGTTGGGGAAAGGTTGGTGGACATTTAATGCATAAGAGACTTTTCAACTCTTGCCTCGAAGTGGGAGCCAGTATGCATCCACCGAACAGAGGCGCTGAAATCACCTTCTAGAAGACCGAATTGGAATGGGAAATAGAAGAATTAAATGAATCCATGGATGTCCCCAAAATTATTGTAAAATTTTAGCCCAAAACACGTTGTGGTTCGGGAGATATGAATTAAATGGTGGGCTGTTTTTCTGGGCCGTAGAATCTGGCCCAGATTTGAATCTTCAAATTGGGTCACCAAAATAACCACCATGTAAAATGAATTAGCACTGGCTCTAGAATAATAATTTGTTCCTCTATATATATTCTATACTCCCAATAAATTTGGGTTTCATTGGTTTTGTATTGTGGGCCCCATATTCTCATCAGTGGGATGATATCCAATCTGCCTTCCCGAGAATTGTTTCCTTTCATCGCCAAATATCCCCATCATCCTTTATGAATAATCCATTGATCCATAAATGAAACATGTTTATAATTATGTTTATATCTATTTCCCAAAATATCAAATTAAAATATAGATTATTAAATTCTTTTAAATAAGATGAAACATTGGGCCTAAATTGGTGCACATTAGGCATGAAGTGCACAAATGATGAGAATGGATGTTCAAAATTAAAATCCACTAACTCAGGCCCATAATATAAAAAATGAACATTTAATACCATTAAAATTTAATCAAGATATGTGTTTTTATTTGTTAATCACACCCCAAACTTGAGTTTTTCTAGTCCCAAGAAAAATAAATCTCAAAAATATGAAATTCAAATTCCCTTTTGCAAAAAACATTTTAATGCACATTGCTCCCACAAGGACCTCATACCAAAAAAATTATGAAGACCATAATAATTTAAAACAAGCTAAGTCCAGAGGCATAACCCAAGCCTAATCCCACTCCTTTTTTCAAATTCTCCGTCGTATTTCATCCAATTTCAATTAAGCATGATGAAGTGTTGTGCATCACAATCGACATGGGGGTTCATTTTCATTCAAAGGGAGAAAATATGGAAGCTCTAGGAGGAATGATATTTTAATATTAAGACGAGTATTCAAAATATTTTGTTTTTTTTTGAAATTTTTCCATGGTAATTGAAATTGAACTCAATAGAGTCAACACGTGTAGCAAGACTTTGCCGATGACTCCCAAGCTCAAAGTCCTTAGGGCACCAAGTGAAGATCACATACTTGGGAATCGTCTCAAGTTTAATCAATCAAAAACAAATTCAAATTACCATAAATAAAGATAAAATGCCCAACTCCGGGCCAGAAAACTATGGAGTCACGATCCCCAAGTGCCAAAAGCCACGCATTAGGTCATTTCATTACTCTACACGCAAATTGATTTTTATCTTGATTTTTTTGAATACTCATATTAAAACTAAAATATCACCAAACCTATGCTATTTATTATGGGTCCCCAAGAACTCAAACTAATACTCCACAATCTTGAGGACGTTCATTGTGTTTTTTTATTAAATGGATGAAAATATAATGGTGAAAAATAACATCAGACAACCGCACTTTCCAAAATCTATGAACATGAACCTAAACTTGCATTAAAATCAGAATCAAGGCATGAAAAATTATTTGATATCCACTTTCAGAGATTGCAATGTGTGTTATCATGTTTAAGGATAATGAAATTTTTACTTCCACACATTTTTTTGCACACAAGATCAACATGTTTATTTTATCTCCCCCCAACATAAAATAAAACTGTCCCCATTGTTTAAAGAAAAGAAAAGTTAGAAGGGGGTAGGAGAGGAGTTCAAAGAGGAAATTGAAAATGATAAACATGGAACAAATTTACCTGATTTTTGAAGTTGAAGTTCATGATGCTTCAGATTACTCCTTTGATCTCTTGGGGGATGTAGGCACCTCCTTGATTGAATATGTATCACCCAAAATAGTCCCTGAACTATACAAAGAATAACAAAGTAGAAAAAACAAACAACACAACGATTTATTTAATTCCAAGTATCATCATTTTTATGGTTTTCCCTGTTTTTTTTTTGTTTTTTTAAATCAAACTAATGATACATTATCTTCTTTTAAATTTCTGGGTAAGGTATTACTTAGGGATCACACCACATGACATGGATGAATACAGTTCTACACTTTCATACCCATCCATACTCATAAAATAAGAACATGTCAATAGTCTAATTTTTTTAACCTACAAAAACATAAATAAAATAAAATAAACTGATGATACATTGTCTTCTTTTAAATTTTTTGGAAAGGTATTACTCAGGGATCACACCACATGAAATAGATGAATACGGTGCTCCCCCTTCATACCCATCCATACTCATAAAATAAGATCAGTTCAATAGTCTAATTTTTTTTAAACACACAAACACATAGACATGAAACAAACTGATGATACATTGTCTTATCTTAAATTTTTGGGTATGGTATTACTTTGGAATCACACCACATGACACAGGTGAATATGATGCTCCCCTTTCATACCCATCCTTACTTATTAAAGAAGAACATGTCAACAGTCTGAATTTCTAATTAAATAAAATAAAACATGAAAACCACAGGTTGCCTCATGTGCATCACTTTTGTTTAAAGTATTTAGCTTGACTTAAACCCCCTACTTATCCAATTCTAACTTTCAAAATTTTAATTAAATCATCTTTATACACTTCAACTTGATTGAGAATGAGTCTCCCTTGTGGTTGGTAAGAAGGTTTTGAATTTGATTCATGAACAATCCTATTTTCTAAAATGAATTGGAAAATGCAAGGAGTATCAGAAATGGTTGATCTTTTTTCTTCTATAGTCTTTCCTAATAAATCAAAGATCAACCCCACTTTTTAGGTTTCGTGAGATGAATGAATGAAAACCCCAAGATTTTGTTTAACACAAATTATGGGATACTCGAGTGGGGAAGAAAGGACAATGATTTTGAGTTCAGGTTGATTGAAATTTCCTAAAGAAGATTGGAAATTTGAATGAAAATAAGTTTCTTCTCCAAAAACATTAGAATGAATTGGTTCCTTATAAAAATATGATTCATCCCAAAAAGTGTCTATTTGAAATCTAGGAGTAGGTATGGGTTCAATGTTTGGGATTTCTCCCAAATGTTCAGTGATCGGTGGTCCTAAAAATTCACTAATGGAGCCATGTTCAGGAAACTCAATCCAAGATGTCAAGTTATTATCTTTTGAATTCAAAAAATCAATTTCCTCCTGATTTAAAAACTCTTCATCTTGAATTTCAACATTACTTGAACAATTCAGTTCATTATCTAACTTTCATTTCCCAGACTCTAAAGTGGGTTCTTCACATGTTTTAATGTTTTGTAGTTCTAACCTTAAAGATGAAACCTCAGAATTCATTATCTCCATTTGATTACACAATTTTTCAAGAAATGATTGAGAAACATATAAAGTGAGGGTTTGAACATTATGGACTTCACTAATATTGGACTCTTCAATCAACCTTGAGAGGGCAGGAAATTGATCATTTAAACATTCATTATCCCATTTATTTTACGTCTCATTGGGTGTGGGGTAATCATTCAAGGGCTGATCAAAGTAATTACCTAAGTTTTTTTATTCCCAAAATTGATTTTCAATTTGATTTCAGCTTGTTTATATGTTCGGGTATTTCTAAAAATAATCCATTGGATTAGAGAGAGATTTGGATTTCATATTTTTAGGACCTAGAAAAACCGACAGGGGAAGAGAGAAGAGAAATGGAGGTGAAAAAAGAGAATTTGGGGAGAGAAAAGAAAGTGAAAATCTAAGGTGACTTACTTGGGTCCCCGGCAATGGCACCAAAATTTGGTTTCTCCAAAATTTACCCTAAAGGTATGCGGTTTTTGTTGTACATGTAGGGGTCAAATCCACAGGGACCGAAGAAGGAACCTAAAGACACTCTGATTTTGGAAGGATTTGGCTATAAAGTGGCCAACTATTCTGATTGAATTGATTTGAATAAATAGTGATTTAATTTAAAGAACAAAATAAAAAAATGTACAATTACTTAGTTTAAAATAATTAATACATATGAGTTGATCCTAAGTTGTTACTAGGGTTATATTAGATATATTTATTTTATTATAACGTTTTAGTTCACCAATTGAAGACGTATCCAAAAAATGATAAAATTACTCAACATCATTCACCAATTTAATCCTTACATAATTACAAGTCTAATCACTAATGCGCTTAAATGATCAATTTAATGATCACTCCAAGGAATGGGATCGTACTGGCACTCGAAATGTGTCATTGTTAAAGTTGGCAAAGATAAAGAAGAAAAGAATCATCAAATGGAAATATTAAATTAATGAAATTATTACAAAATTTTAGATCATAAAATAACATCCAACATGCCCCATGAAACTAACTAGGACCAATCCATATAGGTTTATCCCTCCATTTATGCTATTCAATAAATGGAAGCGGGAAGTCGACTTAAAGAAGCAAGATTGAAGAAGAAAAATAAAATAATGAAATGATCACTCTAGCGTTGTGTGAATAAATTCACAAGTGATGGTGTGAATAAGATCACACCTTGGGGAAACAGTATCAATTTGAAAATAAGAAGAATAGAAAAATAGAAGAAGAAGAACTTTTATTGAAAACTAAGGTGATTCAGACAACTTAATCATGTTTATATCCATTTCCCAGAATATCAAATTAAAATATGGATTATTAAATTCTTTAAAATTATATGAAACATTGTGCCTAAATTGGTGCACATTAGTCATGAAGTGCAGAAATGATGAGAATGGATGTTCAAAATTAAAATCCACTAACTCAGGCCCATGAGATAAAAAATGAACATTTAATACCATTAAAATGTAATCAAGATATGTGTTTTTATTAGATAATCAGAGGCCAACTATCTCGTCGCCTCATCCAGCAACTGCGAATTGGATTTCTTGCTGAGAGCATCTGCCACAACGTTCCCCTTCCCAGGAGTATAAATGATCTCAAAGTAGTAATCCTGGAGGAAATCAAGCCACCGTCTCTATCTCAAATTTTTATCCTTCTACAAAAAGATATATATAGACTCTTGTGATCATAGTATACGATAAACTGCTCGCCCATCAGGTAGTGCCGCCACATCTTGAACGCTAAGACTAATGCTGCCAAATAAAGATAATGGGTCGCATAGTTCTGCTCATGTGACCTCAACTGAGGTGAGCCATAGGAAATCACCACTTGATTTTGTATCAGGACAAAAGAAATCCCGATTCCTGAAGCATCGCAGAACACTACGTACTCGACACCCTCCTCCGATAATCTCAAGATCGGGGCACTCGTCAGACTCTGTCTCAACTGCTGAAAAGCCTGCTGGCATCTCTCGGTCCACACGAAAGGCTTCCCCTTTTAGGTCAAAGTTGTCATGGGTGCTGAAATCCTGGAGAAATCATGAATGAATCTCCGATAGTATCCTTCCAACCCAAGGAAACTCCGCACCTCCATTACGCTCTGGGGTGGCTCCCATGCTAACACTGCCTCTACCTTGGATGGGTCCACTACTACACCATCTGCTGAGATAATGTGTCCCAAAAAGTGGACCTCTTGTATCCAGAATTAACACTTCGAGAGTTTCTCGTACAACTGGTGCTCTTGTAGTGTATCAAGAACCATCCTTAGGTGCCTCACGTGCTCCTCCTCAAATGCAGAGTACACAAGGATATCATCGATGAAGACCACCATGAACCGATCTAGAGAGGGTTGAAAGATCCTGTTCATGAGTCCCATAAACACTTCAGGGGCGTTTGTTATGCCAAAGGGCATCACAAAGTACTCATAGTGACCGTAGTGACATCTGAAAGTCGTCTTCAGTATATCCTCATCCCGTACTTGCAACTGGTGATAGCCTGATCGTAGATCAACCTTCAAGAACCATCGTGTCCCTCTTAATTGGTCGAAGAGGTCATCGATTCTTGGTAGTGGATACTGGTTCCTCACGATCACCTAATTCAAGCACCGGAAATCCACACACAGCCACAAGATCTCGTCTGAATTTTTGGAAAACAACACTGGGGCCGCCCTGGGTGAAATACTGGGTCTCATGAATACCTTCTTCTACAAGTCTTCCAACTGCACCCTCAGCTCACGAAGCTCTGTAGGAGCCATCTGATATGCTGATGTTGATATTGGTGTTGTCTCGGGTTGCAACTCAATACATAAATCTATCTCCTGACAGGGAGGTATCCTGGGGACATCCTTTAGAAATATGTCCTCGTACTCAGCCACTACTACTGGAAACTGGAAACTCATAATATCTGTTGCACCAAGGTCTAGGGTAGCTAGCTGATATGAAATCGACTGTACCTTCCTATGAATGAGTCCATCATATGCTGCCTGAGTCTCCTTTTCACCGACGAAGGAGAACCTCGTTCCATCACTGCTGACACACCGCACCCTTTGCCTAAAATAGTTAATCTGGGTATGAACTGTGGATAGCCAATCCATACTAAGAATGACATCGTAAGGCCTCGACGCTACCACCAAGAGGTTCCAACCGAAACTCTCACCTCCAAGGGTCAGGTCACACTGTCTGCAAAGGTGTGTGATCTCTAAATCTTCTCTAGTAGGTGTTTCTAAGTGTAAGGGTCGAGTCAATGGCTCAACTAGAATCTCAAGGTCTCGAACAAGATAAGTAGCCAGAAAAGAATGAATAGCACCTATGTCTATCAGTACGACAACCAAAGTAGAAAAGACACAGATTGTACCTCTAATCATTTCTGGAGTACCTGAGTCATAAGCCTCTGTTGCCTGTAGCTGTCCCGACCTCTGTCCACCAGCTCCCTAAGCCTGGGGTGGACCTCCTGGTGGTGGTGGTGGAAAAAGTTCAAAATTCCGACCACCTACAACTGCTCTCCTAGATCCTCTACCATGTCTGCCGCACCATGGATCTGTCTGCTCCACACGTTACCTCTGCCTCGGTGGTCCATCCACTGCTCCCGTGTTAGTAGTACGGCAGGTCGGACAATCTCAGGCGAGATGTCCCCTACCATCGCATGAGTAACATCGCATCTCTCAAGGCTGGCTGGATGCACCCTGCGAACCCTGTATAGAAGATCCCCTATCCTAGGATCTTCACTAAAAACTTCTCCCATGCCTAGGTCCCTAACATCGGCTCCCTACTGTAGAGGTCTCTACTCCAACTCGCTAACCACTAACAACTTTCGACTGTCTCTGCTCTGCCAAAAATCTCTCAACCACTAAATCCTACTCGATCACCCCAACATAAATAGGAATGATCATAGGGATGATTCTAGCTTGGATATCTCTACGCAAGACCTGCTCAAAAGTCCAAGCTCTAAAGTACTAATCCCTAAACATATCCATCGAGTACCGAGAGAGGTCGGTAAACCTCGATGAATAGTCATCCACCATCATGGTTCCCTATTGAAGCTGAAGAAGCTCCTGTATACGTACTGCTCTTAGGGTAACCGGTGAAAACTTCTCTCTGAAGATATTGCTCAAACTTTGACCACACAGGATTCGACTCGTCGTGATTCTGGATAACCAAACTCCACCATCACCCTTCCGAGCCCTGCAGAAGGCTCGCCGCTAGGATCTCCATCTAGTCTGCTGGTGTCCTGACTAAATAAAAGACTCTGGTCACTGCCTCAAGCCAGTCCTCTACTGCCTGAGGGTCAGGCTCCCCTTGAAACCTGAGGGGTAACTGTCTCTAAAAATCATTGAGTGCGCTCAGCCTGCACTCCTCCTCTACTGCTACAGCAGGAACTAAACACTGCTCCACAGGTGGTGGAATAACTAGCACACCACCCGAAGGTAAAACTGGGGGATCTTGTCCCTATATGAAAGCTTCATCACTGAGGGGGTCATCCTCGTGATCGAGTTTCTGGATCCTATTGGGTATGCATCGTGGAGGCATCCTGTAAAGAAACAAGATGTATCTCAGTCAGTGAGTATATCTGGAGAGCTGACTCAAGAAGGACATGGAAACCACAACCCATTCCTATATGATGCATGCACCGTTATTTTACCCTGCAGCTAGTGTTCTCATGTTCCAAGTCGAAAATCAAGTTATCAGAGTCCTGCTGTATGGATACGTCGGTCGCCCGCACCAACATTGGCGTCCATGTCCTGAAAGCCAAACTCAAAACACTTAACACTATTGCCCCAATCCAACTCACAAACTCTCAGTCCTAATGTAGAAACAACCACCTCTGATACCACTTTGTCACGATCCGTCCTGGTGGGGCCCGAGCCGCAGCTCCCCAAGACCGCCTCTAATAGGTCAGGGGCTGGTGACTAGCACCAAGTAGGCATATCCCTAACATGAGAGGAATTGCCTATAAACCTAAACACACACACACACACACACACACACATCTCCAAGTCCACAAAGCTGAAAAAGTAAAAACTACTAAAAATGGAAATGCATGAATACACTAAAAATCCCAACCAACTGAGTATGACAGGAAAGTAAAGTACAGTAAGTGTAAAACCATGGGCTAAAAGTATAATCCCACCAAAAGAAAGTTTGTAACAAAGTCCAACCTATAAGGAAAGGTACTTGGACTACAATCCATAGCTGTAGGAACACACCGTGGCCTGTCTGATCTCACTGAGCACCGTCCGATCCTGGTCTACCTAGAATCCTGTCAAAGGCTCGCTCTTCTGCACAAGACACAACACATGTGGGAAAAGACCGTGCATGGGTGATTATAACAATACCCAGTAGGACACCCCGAAACCAAAAAGGAAATACAACAAGGGAAATACCACAAAGGAAAGATATAGTCAGATCCACACAGTATATGTATACAAAACATATAATAAGAATATCAAGATATACTCATACACGATCGACCATCGCGAAACCACCACTAGGATCCAGCTCAAAGATTCCACTAAGCATGTAACAAGGAGAACACATTCCTAGGTCTGAGGAGAGAGATACGAAGTACTCATTCCAGGAGAACGCACTCCACAAGTACTTGAGAATATGATGCTTAGGTGAGGATCATAACTAATATCCATGGGGTGATTCCAACAACTCAGTCTAAGATAACTTACTAAGCAGAGGATCGAAACCTGGGTAAAGTAGGTCACATCGATACCAATAACTCTACTTAGGGTTCCAGGAATGAATAGAGGATCAGACATTAAGTCTCATAGAGGGGATTCAAACAACTCTATTCAGGAATTCCTTCTGAAGGGATTATACTCCTGTATATAGAAAATGATACGGGAAACCTTCAAGAGAAAGTCCAAGGGGACGAACCCTAAGGAAACTAGTCCAACTCACAAAAGGCCACTGGCTCAAGCCATGTAAAATAGGTTACATGAAATGTAGTATGGTTACACACCGTGTTCCTTGACTCCAGGTACTGCTCGTGTAAATGGCCCATGTCACCTGTCCAAGCTGTGTAAAACTCAACTACATGGCATGTAGAAGGATCACACGCTGTGTTCCCTGACTCTGGGTACTGCTCGTGTAAACGGCCCATGTCTGGAATCGAAGTTGTACAGGAAAGAATATACACAACATGTAAGTCTAAGCACACACTATGTTATGTCAACTGGGAAACACCCGTGTACCCTGGCCGTATGCCCGTACACAGTGTCTGTCCGTGTCGCCTGCCCATGTACCAGTACATGGGGTATCCCGTGTAGCTGGCTGGGTCTAGCCAGGGAAGGGTATACACGCTGTTTCGTTGGCCGTGTACCCAACCCGTGTCCGTGTATTCCTGGAGTACATTTTGGGTGGCCTGCCCACAAACACACGCCATGTAGCCCATACTACATGTCGTGTAGTTAGGAAATTTCCAAAATCGCTGTCTTCCTCATCGCGCCTTGGCTGGATCTCCGGATCTCGATTCTGTAGTCTGTTTGCTGCGAAACTCAAGGTGTTGGTTCGTTTCATCATCCTAACACCGAATCCGAGTGTTTCAGACCTTCAATTGGCTCGACGAACAATATATGATCTTCCGATGAAAAATGACCAAAAAGTCATATCTCTCGATCCACTTCGAATAGTCCGTCGAAATCGTCGTCACAGCTCCGGACCATCCTCCCGAGATTGGATCTACAATCTCGGATCATTGCGCCAAAAAATGAATGTGAAAAGATCAATTTCCTCCAAGAATGCGTAGAATTCAAATAAAGAATGCGTAGAAACTAGGGAAGAAAAGCACAGCAATCGAGAGGGACGAACCTCGATCGATGTTCATGTCGATCTGGGTTCTTCACCATTAGAAGGTTGAACGAGACCAAATTTACTCCAAGAATCAAATACCAAAATCCTCGTAAAATCCCATCTCACAAATACAATCGATCTGTAGGCTAATATGTTTGTGGATTAGTCCGCGTTCATCGTAGGAATCAAGAACGGGGAAGGAAACCAAAACTTAACATCCTACCAGGATCTGTGACGTTCGTTGGCAAAGATCCGGTCGCCGCGTCATCGTCGCCATTGAAATTCGTCAAGAACATCATCACCACATTGGGGGTTTCCTACAAAGCCTCCAAGGGTTTCAGGATTATGAGGTGTGTAACCCTGGAACACTGCACAAATATCTATTTAAAAAGATAAGAGATAATTTCTGCAACAAGATTTAATAAAATATTTTAATAAAATATTTTATTATAGTTACGTCCAAATACCAGATTTCACCACCGGTCTGTGCCTGCTGATGTTAGGTCTTTTTTAGGGTAAAATCGCTGCTCTGGATGCAACGGTGCCCTCAGATTTCCGATCCGAGCACCCATTCAAGAGTTTTTCCACTTTTTTAGGATAACCCCACATGTGTGTAAATTAAATTATTTAATTTAATTAAAACATTTGTTCTGGGCTCACTGGGCCTCAGAACTACACGCCGTCTTGAAGCCTAGTCTTGAAATAATTCCCACATAATATTAAAATAAAACATGGTAAAATCTGAGACATTACAAAGTAATTTGCATGCGGTGTCATCAATATATATTATTAATGTCTCTTTCTTTGACTTTTAAAAATTTAACATGCACATAGAACATTATGGAGACAGTTTTATTTAGTAAGTTTCATTCACATAAAGGGACCTTATATTTCAAATTCTATTAAATAACATAAAGTAAAAAACATTCCTCACTTTAATCATTAATGCAATATCACTTGTGATGCACTCAACGTATCATGCCTCATCGTAAACATATTTCATCATGGTTTTCATCAATAAATAAAATCATGTGAATAATGATATCCATAAATAATAATCCTAAAATTTAAGTATCAATAAACACATTAATATATAGGAATATCCAATGGCATATATAAATGTGAATTTCCTACTGGAGGTTTGTGTTCTCATAATCTACTGTACTGGAAATTACTAAGGAAATACTCCATGATAAAGTGCCTCAAATTCTTATGAGCCTACACCCCTAATAGTCATTATCATTTTAATATCATAAAATAATATAATTTGGATATAGAACATATATTTAATAATATTTTCATTGAACTTTTAAGTTATCATTATGTGAAAGAACTACTATGACCTTTCTGTGTGATTGTTTCTCTTAGAAAATTATCACATATTATGTCACATGAAATTTTTTTTGATGTGATAAAAAGTTTATTAATATTAAAATCAGTGAATACATAGAATCATAAAGTACAAATAAGTTAGTTCTAAGGTACAAACTCCAATAGTTTCCATTGATTTTTTTGATCATCGGATCCCCCTTCCATGGTGTCTTTATCAATGTTGTAAGTCTCAACCATCATATTAGAAGACACATCATTCCTCAACTCTAGAGGTTAATCCACCATTTTATTCTCATATTCCTTTATAGGATCCTCTTTCTCAAGAGGCACACCATGTAGTTCAAGCATAGAAAAAGGATTAAATGAAAACACCTAAATCTTCACCACACTACTTGTTGGTGCACTCTCATTAGAAGAAACATTCATAGAAGAATCTCACCCATTCATCACATTTTTCATATCACCAAGTTATCCGAAATAATTTGTAGCATCAAGTTGATTCACTGTGGTGTGTTTTTTTAGAGAAGACCATTTGAAATTGTCATCCAAGGAAGCATGACTAGAGAATATAGCCTTTGAATATTCATTCTACTTCTCCCCCTGTAAGAGGACTCCTTAGTAGATGAATCCATTTAAATAAAAGTAGTAAGAATATCCTGACCATTGGATTGTTCTTGTATAATAAGAACCTACCCAACATGAGTGATCTCTTCCTTTATTATCTTTTACCTAGTAGTGGAAAGAACTTCTAAAGGACTTCCTTCCTAGATAAAGGTTCTATAAAGAGCCTAGTCTGAACCAACTACATGAGTTCCCTTCATGGATTTGGATTTTTTTAAAATAAGTAGATGTCGCTATCATCTTTCCTTTATGACCCTTTGAAGTAAAAATATTATGATTTTTTTGATGTTTTTGGTTGACCAATGCATGTGCTTTAATCTAACAATCAGTTTAATCATCCTTATAGTAAACCACTTCATCCTCCTCTAAAAAATGAGATAGAACATCCCTAAAAGAAAGATAATTTTTATCCTCATCTATTTAATCATCCCAAGAACCCTCAATGAGGGCCTTCCATTTTCTACCTTGGTTCTTAGAGGGCTAATCGATAAGAAGGTTCTATGTATAGGGAGGGTAAACACCTTCTATTGACTTGATTGTAGCAATAAGAGTCTGTTTCCCCCTTTGTATCATCTAAATCCAAACCTTGTCTTCAAACACTAGAAAAGAAGTCTGGATCCCAGTGTGTACTAAATTTTCCTTACTATAAAGGGTTTGACCATTTCCTACAACCTCTTTTACTCTTTGGAAATGGTGCAAATCATGGATGACAATTTGAGCAGAATATATCAACCCAACACTCAGATGTTAAATGTATAATAATTATATATATAGAGTAGAGGGGGAACCTTGTCATACTAAATTCTAGGGTTCACCTCATCCTGGGATGTATAGAGAACAATTGTATCATCTAAAGTAGATCTATGGTCCACTTCAACTAATGCCATCACAAATTGACCAAAACTAGCTAATTAAGTGGAACTTTCTATTTTAAATAGAATTTAGATTGGAAATGAAATATCAAACAAGATTATTGGATGACATAAAACCCAATTAAACCCGTTAATCTTAACCCATACCTACACATAGGTTTACTTATACTCATTCAGGTGAAATTTAATATTCCATTCATAAATCCTTAACACACCCAATTTCAAATTAACTAAACCAAATCCCTAAACGATTTCTTTCAACTCAGTATAAGGAAAATTAATATGGTAAGATACATGACCAAGAGAGAGGCACTTCTAGTTTGAAAATCCCCAAATTGAAGATAAACGGTTGACCAACTCGAATCAATTCCACAACTTCATACCTTTTTCCAAATAAATACGTATAATAATAGAAAAATTACATAGATTGAGTCTTTATATAATGGATTCATC
This sequence comes from Viscum album, assembly GCA_963277665.1. Lineage (NCBI taxonomy): Eukaryota > Viridiplantae > Streptophyta > Magnoliopsida > Santalales > Viscaceae > Viscum > Viscum album. The sequence continues at coordinate 123,629,310 of OY728160.1, read as the reverse complement.
ATTTTTAAGACATGAATTATACTTCCCTTCTTAATGATCTGTTGTGAAGCCCTAATTTTGTAAGATGTAAATGAACCCCCTGGGGATTCTGATGCCTTCCTCTACTCCATAATCATTTTCTTTTCTACAGCATCTGAATCCAAATTCTCAAGACCATAATCTCTGAGCCTCTTTAAAGGTCCAAAAAATACATCCAAAGGATCAAAGTAACATTCATGATCAAAAACCATAACTGGAAATCCCTAATCGTTATATGTTCCTTAAGAGAGAAGCCCCCAAGAAAACCCCATTTCCTATGGTGTGTGTATTTTTTTGTAATTGTACCCAGAAATACTAATATAAATTAGATCATAAATTACATTATTATTTATTATTAATTACACTACTAATTACATTATTCTTATTAATTACATTATTAAATACACTTCTTTTAACTATATTATAAATTATATTATTAATTTAATTACTAATTATTTCAATTATAATATTTAATACATTACGAATTAAAATAGTATTATTAATTATTATTATTAATTAATAAATATCATTAATTAGATTAATAATACCAATTCAATTATTAATTGAATAATATTAATAATTAATAATTAAATAATCTATTTAATAATAAATACTCTATTTTTAATAATATTATTAATAATTAATTATTAATTGAAAAAACTAATAATTAATATTAATAATATTGCTAATTATTAATAATTAATATTAATACTTAATCACATTACTATTAATAATAATTAACAATAATCAATAACTAATTAACTTATTAGTAATAATAAGTAATTAAATAATATTAATTACATTAATATTAATATTTAATAATACAGTTAATAATTAAATTAATAATATCAATTAATTAATTTATAATATTTATTATAGGTATATGGGATTACAAACAACCACACAACACACACACACCTAGGAACCCAAGTGGTTCAAGCCTCATGTCTCCCCATAATGATTGGAAAGCACCCACTAGACCTTGTTTTATTTCAATACGTGGCCTAAAGGCCCAGTCAACTTGAAAAGCCCATACAAAGCCCTCAATCCTTATGTTTCGTTAGAGTGGAACTGGGTATTCACCCCATGTCTACATTAGTCTACCTGCGTCATCATGTCTGTGTTACTACCTATGTCACTGCCTACGTCACCGCCCAAAAATCACCCAATGGGTAGTAAGGAATTGAACCTTGGTATCTTAGATGTGGAGTCTAGTGGTAGGTATCACTCAACCGCGGCTTAGGCCACACATTATTTATGATATTTAATACATTATTATTATTATTAAATAAATTATTAATTATAATATTAATTACATTAATAATTATTTGTTATAATTAATATATTATTAACTATAATTAATTAATTACTAAATATAGTGAATTAAAATTAATTATATTATTAATTAATATTAATTACATTGTTAAGAATATATTATTATTTTAATGTGTTGGAAAAGGTGAGTCCGAATATCGCATTGAATGTCTGTAAAATATGACAATGAGAACTCCCATATAAAATGGGGGCTGATCAAGGTGTTATTCCGTGGGACGCTCTATCATCTCAACTGGCAACAGCTCCTTCCCGGCTGAGGCATTATGACCTCTTCGTGGAGAGTGGGGTTCCTTGGAGTGGAGGGTTTGAAAAGTACACTTTTGGGGATTCCCTTTCTAAAGAAAAGATCAAATTTTTATTTATTTTCTTGGGTGATTCTAAACATTTATAAGAACACCATATTTATATAGGGATAAAAACACACAAAAACTAAATAAAAATAATGAAGATAGAAATAATAGTCCTCAGATTTGTTTCAGTAGGTGTCGTCCAAGCCTCCATCACAAACATATTAAATTTTCAATTTTGAAGTATTCTATCCTCATTTGAAATAGTAAATATTGTTGTCATCTATAATAAAAATAAAGTTTAGTTTTTATACATCCCCCCTTAAAATTGTTTTCCTTATATCTTAATCATTTGATTCATCTTGTAAAATACATCATGCTTCAATGTTTTTGTGAAGATATCTGCAACTTACCCATTTGATATGTAGGTGAAAAGTTCTACTTCTTTATTCTTCACATGCTCACTATTTAAATGATACCTCATATCAATATGTTTTCTTATTTCATGAAAAACTATATTTTTTACTAATGAAATAATTTAATGATTATCAATGAATATCTCAATAGATTCTTCTTATGTACAACCCAAATACCGTAGCACATTTTTAAGCCATATACTCTCACACATAGCTGATTTGGTAGAAACATACTCAGATTCACATGATTATAATGTCACAATGGCTTGTTTCTTGGGACCATGTAAACATCGTGTCACCCAAAAAGAATTTGAATCTAGTTTCAATCTTCATTTCATCAAGGTCTCTTCTCCATACACTATCTAAATATCAAGCAAGCATGAAATATTTACTAGGTGTATAAAATATATCTTCATTGATAGTACCATTAATGTACCTTAGAATTATTTTTGCTGCATTCAGATGTGTCTAACAAGGAGTCTCTATATATTCGATAATGAGACCTACCTCATAGAAAATATTAGGTTTGGTAAATGTTAGGTATCTCAAGATTCCAATCAGAATTTTGAAATTGGTTGGATCAACATCTCCACTATCATTTCTTCATAATTTCAATCCCACTTTAAATATAGTTAGAACTAGATTGCAATTTTCCATTTTGAACATATTTAAAATCCATGTGGCATAATTTACTTGGGAAATAAATATTACAGTATCACTTTGAACAAATTCTATGTCAAGGAATTCATCCATATCTCTGATATCATTCATTTCATACACTTTTACCATTCTACACTTACAAGATAATAAGATACTTAGATTATTTTCAATGAAAATATGATCATAAACATATAAGCAATCTGATAATATGCTCCCATCATCCCCCTTCTTACAATGAGTGTTCATATGTACACTTCTAAAATCCACTATATATAAAGTAATCATAAATCCTAGTGTTTCTTACAAATGGTGTTTTCTTATGTCTATAGAGTGCCTTCTTCAACTTATACACTTTTCATTAACTACCTTTCTCTATGTATCTAGGTGGTTGATCAATATAGATATCCTCTTCCAAAAATCCATTTAGAAATGTTGGCTTCACATATATTTGATGGATCTTCTATTTATGTTGAGAATATATAAAGATCAATAATTTTATTTTCTCTATCCTTACAATGGGTAAAAAAACTTCACCATAGTCAATGCCCTTTGGCAACGAGCCTTACATTATATCTTTAGACTTATCCTTGAGTGTTCTTCATGGTTTTAAATTCCCACTTCACTCTAATTGTTTTGTGTCTTTCTAGAAGGTGTTTTAAGTTCCATATTTTTTTCTTCTCAACAGAATGGAGTTCTTTATCCATTTTTCCCTCCATCTTTCATTAGATTTATCTTACTCGAAGCTAACAAGATCAATAGATTCCAAGAGGCAATAGAAGTTTACATAATCCTTTATTGGTTTCATTATTTCATATATCTATGAATGTATTCAAACATTTTGGGTTCGTATATTATAAAGTTAATCTTCAATGTCCTATGATGTATAAGTGTGTGGTGATGGTGTCATTGGTACTTCAATTCCTCATTCCCCAACTAATAATTATTCAACGTTTTCTTCTTCTTTTAAAATGAGTTGTATCTCTATTGAATATTTATCTGGATTTCATTTACAAGTCACATTTTCTTTGAAAATAAAATATATGTTGAATATAATCTTCTTTGTGATGGAATTATACAAGAGATATCCCATTGCTCGGTCTATGTATCCCATGAGGACACACTCCATTCCCTTTACAATGATTTTTTTCATTTTCCCTATAGGATCCTGACATGGGAAATAAAACCAAAAACAATAAGATGAATTACATTGGGCTTGTGAGTACTCCATGCTTCATACGGTTTCTTTGATTCAATATTTTTTATTAGGAATCTTTTGAGTAGATACACCATGCACAATGTTGCTTTAGCCTAGAAAGACTTAGGCACTCCTTTGTCTTTCAATGTGATTGTTACTATATTGAGAATGATTTGATTATTTCTTTTGGTCACTCCATTTAGTTGATATTTGTGATATGCTTTTAAATAGTGTTGAATTCCATGTTTATGGAGTTGGTCCTATAAAACCTCGGAGGTTTAGTCCCCACCTCGATCAAATCACGATGTTTTTATGCAATAGTTACATTGATTTTCCACCAGTACATTGAATTTTTTAAAGACAACAAATACTTATGAATTCATCTTGAGAAATTATATCCATGTTTTACTACTATAATCACCAATAAATTCTATAAAGTACCTTCTTTTTTCATTCTATTTTGGATTGAATAGACCACAAAAATTGGTGTGGACTAACTCAAGTGGCACAACATGTTGGTTGGAGTAAGATGGAAATAGTGGGGTGAATTTCATTTTAAAAATTATAACTAAATAAAGTGATATAATTATGAAATTAAGTGATAAATAGAAATTAAACAAGTAAGAAATATATATATATATATATAAATATAAAGAGTAAGTGCATTATGAATTAAAAGAGTAAGCACAACCGAAATTAAAAATTAAAGGAAACATGATTTGATAAAGGAGATTGTAAATAACTCAAGATGAGTCCTTATGTCTCCTCGCCTCAATATCTTGAGAGGTTTTAGATTAATCCCTTGACTTTAATGGTAGTCAATAAACTTGAGAAGAAATTCCCTTGGATTTAGTGGTAGCTAAGACATATGTGTAATGTCCCAGTTTTGGGTGCCACCCAAAGGTGACCAGTTCCTGGTTGGTCATATGGCCTCAAAAGTAAATAGTCCTACAGTTTCCATTTACATTCATTAACATATAATGTTCATCATTTAATCAAGTAAGTATCACAAACAGGTATCTCAGAAGACTTCCTAACAGGAATGAATCCAAGATTGTGCTTTGTCTTGGTAGATGTGTCACAAATATTCAATATTAATGTTAACCCTCTGGGTAGCTCACACAGTCTAACCCCTCTAGCTAAGTAATGTAATAAAATGAAAAGATGCTGTAAGGAGTCACTCACCATAAATTCCCCCTATAGTATTTCTAGAATAACTATAGATTCTCTGAGAAATCACTCAATGTCAATTTTCCCTGTGGTCTCCAAATAGAAATTATTGACATTCTGAGGGAGCACTCACCATCAATACCCACTTTGGTCTCGTTGCATGAAATATAACAAAAACTCTTAGGGAGCACTTTACGTCAATTCCCCCCTGTGGTATAACTACACTAGGTTCTCATAGCTCTGTGCAATTTAATCATGCATATATGATATCAAGCCACCCAAATTAATCTCAACTACTACATGGATAAAAAAATCCAATGCATATTACAAGCATTTAACAAGCAGTAAAAGTCAAACAGTTCCATCCTATTAAGAAAGGAAAGGAAAAAAGGTTTGCCTCATAGGCAACCTCAACCAAATGGCCTTAAACAGTTAAACAAGAAACGCACCCATGGGCATTCCTTAAACATGAAACTTCACATAACACTACAATAACAACCCTTATTCAAACAATCAATCTAAGGTAGATAAAAAAATACGATTGAAATTCCTTAACCTGAAATACCCGAAACATGGGTAATTGGAACTTTGGAATATAAAACTCAAATAAAAAAACGAGAGGCAACAAACCACCTACCTTGACATTGTATTATGAACAATCTCAAACATCGGCCCTTTAATCAGCCTAGAATGACGTTGATTTACAAAAATGTCAAAAACATTTAATCTTAAATAACTCGAGAGAGAGAGAGATGAAATCAAGAGGAGAGGCTATAGAATAAGGAAGTACTCACCGGTGGGATTCAAACTCACCTACTTGAGATCAAATTGAACCTCAGATGTAGAAATGGTGGCTCAGAGAAGATTTTTTGCTCTCAGTCACTCCTCGATGAACCAAGGCCAGAAGAAGATGAATTTGGCGATTAGACGTGACCTCGGTCTGTTTAATCAAATAAAAGAAAAATGAAATGGTGTGTTCATTTAATATACATTCCATGTACATGTCTCAATCATCCCCTACTTTAGGTGGTCTCTAAGTAACCTCACACGTTTATGTATCGGCCGTTACACAACCAACACACTGCTACCCACGACAACCCGGTACATGGAGTGTACTCCAAATTACATGACGTGTACTTTTAAAATTTCCAAAAACTCCCATTTTTCTTAAAAATACCTGAAAACCAGATCCGTGCCTGAAATGAAGGTCTAGGTTTTTACAAACATCCCCCCTTAAAGAAATTTGTCCCCAAATTTTCCCTTACAAGGCGGTGAAGAAGAATCCTTGAATAGCTCTGGCCACTACAATCACACATCGATCTCCCTCTACCAAGTCTCATCCTACACTCAGTTGTGCTACCAAAACACCTATATCAGAGGAACAAACTAGTCATGGAGAACCTTCATGATGCGATCAATAATTCAGATAGGATTCTCCTCGAATGATGCGTCCACCTCCAAATATACCTCATCAGGTTGAAATACACAAGACAGGTCTGAGAAGTAACATCATAGATAAGAAATGTGGAATACGTCGTGCATAGCCCAGTACCTCTAAGGTAACTGTAACTGATTGGAAACCGACTATACTCTCTCCAAAACATCAAAATTCCCAATGTATCTCAGTGAATGTTTTTCTCTATCTCTTAATCCTCTTATGTCCCAAACTCTGTGTGACACATAGGAGAACCTGATATCTAACCTTGAACTCAATAGGTCATCTATTTCGATCAATATAAGACTTTTCTATGACCGTGTAGTAGCCATCCACTTCCGAATCAACTCCACCTACTTTGTGGTCTCCTGGACAACACGAGTTCCTAACATAGCTACCTCTCCAGACTCCATCCAACATAGGGGTGATCGGAATATCCTACCATACAAAGCCTCATGAGGTGCTATCTGGATCATTTCCTGAAAAATATTATTGTTAGAAAACTCCACCAGAGGTATGTGCTTCTCCCAAGAACCTCCAAAATCTAGGATGCATGCTCGAAGCATATCCTCTAACACTTGGATCATGCGCTCTGACTAGCCATCTATCTGGGGATGGTAAGTTGTACTTAAAATTACTTGTGTACCCAAATACTTTTGTATCCCTTTCCAAAAATTTAAAGTAAAGTAGACATCCCTATCTAAAACAATAGAGCACAGAACCCCATGCAACCGTACAATCTCTCAGATGTACAACCTTTTCAGATCATCAACACTGAAGGTCTCCTTGATCGGTAAAAAGTGTTTAACCTTTGTGAGACTATAGAAAAAAACCGCATCATTCCCATGAGGCGATCTCGGTAACCCTATCACAAAATTCATCACGACATCATTCCACTTCCACTCGGGAATGAGAAATAGATGTAAAAGTTCAGTTGGTCACTGATGCTCCGACTTCACCTATAAACAGGTGGAACATCTCATAACAAAACCAGAAACCTTCCTCTTCATACCTGGTGACCAATACTGACGGTGTAGATCTCGATATATCTTGGTGACACTAGGATGAACTGCCCAAACCGAGAAATAAAAATCCTGCATCATCTCTTTTCGTATATCTTCTAACACCCATATGTGTCCATGAAAACGTAAGATCTCATCTTCACCTATGGTCCATCCAGGAGTAGGCTCCTCTCCTGACACACTCTCCCACAGGACTAGGCCTTTGGAGTCCGATAGCTTCCTCATTCTCACTTGATCTAGTAGAGTAGAGGTAACTACTACAAAAGAATGAAAATTCTACCCATGTCTATCATGCACCTCCAAATGAATCTTAGAGAACATATCTATAAGTTTCCACTCACTGCTGGCCTCCTAAACTGCATGTATATGAGTCCTCCTAGTCACGCATCAGCCACTGTGTTGCCTTTCCCAAGAGTATAGGCAAGCTCAAAGTCAACGTACTGAAGGAACTCAACCCACCTTCGCTATTGCAAATTCAGGTCACACAAGGTAAAGATATACTTGAGAATTTTGGGGTCAGTGAACACCGAAAAATTCTCTCCCAAAAGATAATGTCTCAAATAGTGTAAATCAGGCACTATTGGCATGGTCAGGTCTAATGTGAGAGTACACAAAATATCATCCACAAAGAATACCACAAAAGAATCCAAATATGGATGGAATACTTGGTTCATTAGTTCCATAAAAATTGTAGGTGAGTTCATGAGACCGAACAACATAACCACATAATCTTAGAGACCATACCTTCTCTGAAATTCTATAAGAGGTATATCTGATGGTCTAATGTGCAACTGATGATAACCGAATCTCAATTAAATCTTCGAGAACACCCGGTCTCCTCGAAGCTGATCAAAGAGATCATCAATCCTCAACAAAGTATATCAGTTTTTGACCGTCAACTGGTTCAGCTTCCAATAATCCATGCAAAGTCTGAGGGTATCGTCCACCATTTTTGTAATAAGGAGAGGTGAACCCCAAGGAGAAGTACTGGGTCAGATGAAACCCTTTGCCTCCAACACCTCTAACTACTTCTTGATATCCTTCAAATTTGGTGTAGCCATCCTATAAGGAGGAATGGACACCAGTGATTCCCTTGGAATAAGATCAATAGAAAATTCTACCTCTCACTCTAGAGGCAAACCTGAAAAGTTATCTGGAAAAACATTTGGAAAATGATCGACCACTGGAAGAAAATCCTTATGGGAATTCCCCTGGTCATCAAGATACAGACTAGAAATCTAGGTTGTAACACCTCTTAACCCATGATTCTCAGGTCTAGCTCTACTCACCTAAACATCCCATTCACCATTATGTAGAAACAATCTACCCTCTGGTGATGTGAAACTCACCGTACGATGATAGAAATCAACAAATGACTAGAAGGGAGCAAATAATTCCATTCTAAGAATGAAATCACATTCCTTAATCTCTAAGACAATTGGTAAAATAAGTAGTGACACCCACCAACCTCAAGAGGGAACTCCTTGTACTGATGTATACTAGTCATTCTAGTCCCCAAATGAGTGTCCAACATCCTGATATCAGCAAAAGTAAAGATACAGAGCCCAAGTCTCACCACAACAGGAATAGATATAAATCTATGGGAAGCCCCTACATTAAAAATAGTAGAATCTAAAACTGAGGCAACCAAAATCATACCTCTAACTGTAGAGGGTTCTGGATCCTACTCCTACTGGATCTTCTGTAGTGAAAAATCCTGACATGCTTCGCATCCCTATGAAGTTATCTGAGATCCCTGAGTTGATCCAACTTATGGTTGTCAGAAACCCTATGTATAACCACTATGGCCACGAACACCACCTTGGCCTAAATGGCCTGAAAAACTCCAGCCCCTAGTTTAATGTGGAATTGGTGGTCCTGCTCTGGTATGAGGAGTCGAAACAGATCCTCCCTCACTAGCTATTGGAAGGAGGTCATTGCAGAAATGCTGAAGATGTCCCATCTTGCCACAATATTGACACTCAACTAGGTCTCTTGGGCACTGAGGTTTCTTATGTTTTTCCTTCCCGCACTAGTAGCACACCACCTAGCTACTTGAAGGAAAATCCATCCTACTCAGATCTCCATGCGTAGACTCCCTACAACGCTTCCTGCTATCATTTGGAAGAGTAATAACTCTGGATGCTGAACCGACTTGGCCCACAACCTCATAATATCTCAGGTTACGCTCGGTGATCAGAACCTGGTTGACTATAGAAGATATGGAAGTCAACCTGAAGATGTTCACCTGGGATCAAATATCATGTCTGAGGCCATACTCAAACTTCCTTACAATAAATAACTCATAAACCCTAATAATGGGTGTGATGTGTTGTAGATCTATGAAGCAAGAAGAATACTCCATGACTGAGAGGTTACCCTGCTCCAAACTCATGAACTCTCAGGCTCGGTAGGCCCTCAAAGTATCTGGGTAGAAGTAGTCATAGAAGGTCTGCTAGAACTCATCCCAAGCCATAACCCACTGGCATACCGCTTGTGATATCACATCCCACCATATCCTGGAAGAATCCCAAAGAATGTACATAGCGAGATTCTCCCTCCTCTCTAGAGGCATCTCGAGATGCTCGAAGATAAACAGAATGGATTCTAACCATGACTCTATAGCCTGAGGTCCTCCATTCCCTGAGAAAGTGGGAGGATGTTTTTGCTATAAAACTGGCATCAATTCTACCAAGACAGGGTAGGATGCAGTGCTCCCTAGAATGTGTCCATTATCCTCATAAAGCCTTCTCAGAACTGTGCATCGGCACCTATATCTAGAATGATGGATGGTGCCATCAAGGGCATGACAGGAGGATCTACTAGTAGTCTTTGGTCTATCATTTCTGTTGTCTGATCATTGCCCTGAACTTGGCGTAAAACCATAGGACATATCGGTGGCATGACTCTGCAAGGTCAACCACACACCTCAGTACAAGATTAAAGAAACAACAACTTAGAAGTGAAAAATGGAATAGAGAAGGAAAATCATTCAAGTTTGTCAAAACAGGGTTACAAGACATGTATGTACTCTATAAAGCGTGTTCCCTTAATCATTTACATGGGCATGCACTTATTCCAACCATGTTCATGCAACACCCTAAACACATGGCATGTTCTCCTTGAGAAACAAAGTTTACTTGAATGTTCCCTCCTGCCCAAGGACTTCTACATAGCTAGAAATACACCATTATCTTAGGATAAAACTACATGGTGGGTATATTCCAGACATGACATGTGTATGCCAGATACAACATGTACTAAAAGGATTTTACTGACCCGTGTCCTTCGTCAGACGGTCGGAGACACAATCGACTTTACACGACATGTTCAAGCTGTACATGACGTGTACTGCTTGCAATTCATCCACCTGTGTCGTTAGTCACACGGCCGGATACATGGCCTCATTGGAATGACATGTACTCCAAATACATGGCGTGTTCTACCCCAAGTTACCCAACCCTGTGTCTCTGCTCACACAGTCAATCACACGGTTAGAGACTACACGATGTGTACATACAATACACATCATGTACTTAATAAAAACATTTTCTTCCTGGAGAGAAGGATACATGGTGTGTATTTATCATCACACACTGTGTATTCTGGGGTTTTCCAGATAGTAAGCCTTAGAAACTACTCCAAAATCACATAAAAACACTAAAACAAGCATTAAAGTTCCCAATTCTGATCCTTGGGGTCCCATACTCCCCGTGAATCCATGATTGGAATCATATTCATGTATATCACAAGGTATAACAGTGCAATAAATCACATGATCCACCAAATTCGAATCCATGAGTGCCCACAACACCTCAAGGACCAAAGTTGGCACCCATTAAAATGAAACTTCAAATTTTTCTAATACCCTATCAAAATTGCAGGTATTCTATCACATCATATATCACAACAACATGTATATCTAGCACAACATCTATCACAATAACAACAAATAAGTAATACATCCTAAATGTCATGAAAAAATGCATGACATGTGAACTGTAGAAAGTGCCTATATGAGGCATGAGATGACATACCCTCATCTCATCAGGTTGAAACAAAAATAGAACCTTAATAATAACAATTATAACAGCACAATACAAGTGATTCACCCAATGGTGAAGTCAAATCAAATGCAATAATTTCAAAACAAAAAAATTGCAATATTCGAGGTACATTGGCTTTTCCCTGTACACAAGTTATCTAATCCCAGGCACAACTTATTACCAACTACCTATTCCTTCATATCCTTATCTATAGGCTCCAAATAGTAAGACAAAGCAGAAAAGAACCCCCTCTGATACCACTTTGTAACGTCCCGGTTCTAGGTGCCACCCAAATGTGCCCCATACCTCGTTGGTTAAAGCTCCTCAAGTGCATTTCCACGAACTTCAGAGGTTTATGACTAGTAGTGAGGGATTTGGGTGTGGTAGTGGGGAAACTATGCCCTCATTGGAAGAGTTTTCACAGTGAAATAACAAATAATAAACAGTAGCAGCAGCAATAATACCATACAACAAGTAGACAGTGGAAGACTGAGAATAATTAAACTGGAGAACATATATAAATGATGCATGTCACATATGTCTAGGAAAATATCCAAACAAGTCAAAATTCTATAAATACAGTACTAAAACCAAGTGAAAAATAAAACAAATAAACTCCAACAACATCGCAAGCCTCAGCTTGGTCCCATGCTCTCTAGGTCCACAGTAATCAAGTACCTGATGACGAAGGGAGATTTACCTTATCTATACCAACAACCATATAATCTGTTTGGGTCCAAAAGCATGACCCAAATAGGGTGTGAGACGAATCCCAGTAGGCAACCACCATAAGATCTGTTCCGAACTGTCAGTGAGTATATATAGTAGGTAATAATGGAAATGAAACAAAGAACTAAGATTACCCAAAATTAAACAGTCTTAACGTTTCCATTTGCATTCATTAGAATATAATGTTCAACATTCAATCAAGTAAGTATTTCAAATAGGTATATCAAAAGACTACCTAATAGGACTTAATCCAAGCTTGTGCTTTGGCTTGGAAGATGCATCACAAACATTAAATATTTATGTTAACCCTCTTGCTAGCTCACACAATCTAACCCCTCTGGCTAAGTAATGAAATAAAAGGAAAATACACTCTAAGGAATCACTCATTGTTAATTCCCTCAATGGTCCTTCTAGAACAACTACAGACTCTCTGGGGAAGCACTCAATGTCAATTTACCCTATGGTCTCGTAATGTAAACTATAGACACTCTAAGGGAGAACTCACGATCAATATCCCCTATGGTCTCATCGCGTGAAATATAACTGACACTTTGAGGAAGCACTCAACATCAATTCCCCCAATGGTCTAACTACACCTGGTTCTCATAGCCCTGTGCAATTCAATCGTGCATATATGATTTCAAGCAGCCCAAAGTAATCTCAACTACTACATGGATAAACAAATCCAATGCATATCACAAGCATTTAACAAGCAGAAAATGTCAAATAGTTCTATCCTATCAAGGAAGGAAAAGAAACAAGGTTTTCCTCATAGGAAACCTAAACTAAATGACCATAAATAGTCAAACAAGGAAGCACGCCCATGGGTGTTGCTTAAAAATGAAATTTAACATAACAATACAACAACAACCCCTATTCCAATAATCAATTGAAGGTAGAAAAAATAGGGTTCAAATTCCTTAACCTGGAATACCAGAAACATGGGTATTCGACACTTTGGTATATAAAACTCAAAGACAAACAATGAAAGGAAACAAACCACCTACCTTGACTTTGTACTTTGAACACTCTCAAACATCGGCCCTCGAATCAGCCTAGAACAAAGTAGATCTACAAAAACATCAAAAAATCTCAAACTTGAATAACTCAAGAGAGAGAGAAGAAATCATGAGGAGAGGCTCTAGAAGAAGGAAGGACTCACCAGTGGGATTCCAATGCACCTGTTGGAGATTGAATCGAACCTCGGATGGAGAAATGGTGGCTTAGAGAAGATTTGTCTCTCTCAGTCACTACTAGATGAACTGAGGCTAGAAAAAGATGAACCTGGCGATTAGACGTGACCCCGTTCCATTTAATAAAATAAAAGAAAAATTACATGGCATGTTCATTTAATGTAACATGCCTCAACTGGCTCCCACTTTAGGCATTCTCTAGGTCACCTCACATGGAAATGTATCATCCATTACACGACCAGTACATAGCTACCCACATCAACTTGGTACATGGTGTGTACTCCCAAGTATACAGCATGTACTTCTAAAATTTTAAAAAACTATCATTTTTCTCAAAAACACCAAAAACATGATCCATTCCTGAAATGAAGATCCAGGTTCTTACAAAATTCCCCCATTAAAGAAATTCATCCCCGAATTTCCCTAAAAAGGTGGCGAAGAAGAATCCTCAAACAACTCTAGCCACTACGATCACACATCGGTCTCCCTCTCCCAAGTCTCATCCTGCACTTGGTCGTGTTGCCACAACACCCGTACAAGAGGAATAGACTGGCCATATTGAAACTTCGTGTTTTGATCAACAATCTAGATATGATTCTCCTCAAACGATGTGTACACCTCGAACTCAACCTCCTCGGGTTGAAAAACATTAGAAATGTCTGAGAAGTAACATCGTAGCTAAGAAATGTAGAAGACGTCGTGCATAGCCCGATACCTCTGACGTAACTGAAACCAATATGCAACCGACCCAACTCTCTCCAAAACGTCAAATGGCCCAAATATATCTCAGAGAAAGTTTTTACTTGTCTCTTAATCCTCCAGTTTCCCAATGTCAGTGTGACACATAGGAAAACTTGATCTCTGAACTCGAACTTCTTAGGTCATCTTTGTCGATCACTATAAGACTTCTATCATGACTTTGCAATAAGAATCCTCTTCCAAATCAACTCCTCCTTCTCTGTGGTCTCCTGGAGAAGACAAAGTCCCAGTATAGTTACCTCTCCTGTCTCTAGACAACATATGGGTGATCGGCAAGGCCTACCATACAAATCCTTATAAGGTGCCATCTGAATCGTCACATGAAAACTATTATTTTAGAAAAAATCCACCAGAGTTATGTGCTTATCCCAATAACCTCCAAAATCTAGGACGCATGCTCGAAGCATATCCTCTAGCGCCTAGATCACGTGCTCTAATTTTCCATCTTTCTGGGGATGGTAAGGTGTACTCATAAGTACTTGTGTACCCAATGAATTTTATAGCCCTTTCCATAAATGTGAAGTAAAGAGGGCATCCCTATCTGAAAGGATAGAGCAAAAAACCCTATGAAACTGCACAATCTCTCAGATGTACAACCTTCCCAGCTCATCAACACTTAATGTATCCTTGATCGGTAAAAAGTGTTCAACCTTCATGAGCCTATCAATAATGACCCAAACTTCATTATTCCATCGAGGCAATCTCGGTAAACCCTTCATGAAATCCATCGCGACATCATTCCACTTCCACTCGGGAATGGGTAATTATTGTAAAAGACCTACCTGTTGTTGATTCTCCGCCTTCACCTGCTGATAGGTGGAACATCTCATAACAAAAAGAGCAACATACCTCTTCAAACCTGGTCACCAATACTGATAGTGTAGATCTCGATACATCTTGGTGACACCATAATGAACTGACCAAATTGAGGAATGAAAATCCTGAATCATCTCCTCACGTATGTCTACTAACACCCATACACATCCATGAAAATGTAAGATCTCTTCCTCACCTATGGTCCATTCGAGAGTAGGGTCCTCTCCTGAAACACACTCCCACAGGACTAGGCCTTCAGAGTTTGATAGCTTCCTCGTTTGCACCTGATCCCGAAGAGTAGATGTAACTACTATAGAAGAAAGAAAAGTCTTCCCCTATCTATCGAAAACCTTTAGATGCATTCCAGAGAATAGATTCATAAGTTATCACTCTCTGTTGGACACATAGACTGCTTGTATCTGAGTCCTCCTGCTCAATGCATCAGCCATTGTGTTGCCTTTCCTAGGTGTATAGGAAATATCAAATTTAAAATATTGAAGGTACTCAACCCACCTTCGCTATCTCAAATTTAGGTCATGCTAGGTAAAGATATACTTGAAACTTTTTTTGTTAGTGAACACCACAAAATGATCTCCCAAAAGATAATGTCTCTAATAGCGTAAATCATGCACAACTACAACTAACTTGAGATTGTCCATCAGTTAATTCCTATTGTGTGTCCTCAACTATCGAGACTCATACACAACAACTCCTTCCCCCTAGATAAGCACCACACCCAGATTGATACCCAATGCATCACATTAAATGGTGTAGCTCTTTACCGACTCTAGAAAAATTAGTATCGGTTCTAAATTCAACCTCCCTTTCAGCTCTTAAAAGGCTGAATCATAGGAATCGGTCCACAAGTACTTTGCATCCTTCTTAGTCAGGCCCATTAGTGGTGCTAATAATCATGAAAAGTTATATATAAAATTCTTGTAGTAACCTGCTAGACCTAGAATACTCTGTACCCCAAAGACGTTCTTCGGCTGCTCCCAAGAAACTACTGCTCTCACTTTCTATGAGTCTACTGATACTTCTATCTCTGAGATAACATGACCCAAGTAGTGAATCTAGTCCATCCAAAAGTGGCATTTTGGGAGCTTAGAATAAAACTGATGCTCCCTTAATGTACTCAAAAGTATCTCAAGATGGTTGGAATGGTCATGTTGAGTGTGAGAGTACACCAAGATATCATCCATGAAGACTACCATAAAAGAATCCAAATATGGATGGAACACTCAGTTCATCAGTGCCATAAGAACTGCAGGTGCATTCCTGAGACCGAACGACATAACCACATACTCATATAGACCATAACTGCTCCAAAAGGATATAAGAGGTATATATAACGGTCTAACATGCAAATGATGATAACCGGATCTCAAGTCAATCTTTGAGAACACTCAGACTCCTCAAGCTAATCAAAGAGATCATCAATCCTCATCAAAGGATATCAGTTCTTGACCGTAAAATGGTTCAGCTTCCGATAATCCATACAAAGTCTAAGGGTACCATATGAATTCTTCTAAAAAAGGATAGGCAAACCCCAAAGAGAAGTATTGGGTCAGATGAAACCCTTTTCCTGCAACTCCGGTGTAGCCATCCAATAAGGAGAAATGGACACCAGTGTTTCCCCTTGCACAAGCTCAATAGAAAAGCCTTCCTCTCAATCTAGAGGAAAACCTGAAAAGTATTCTAGAAAAACATCTAGAAAATGATTGACCACCAGAGGAAAATCCTTTTGGGAATTACCCTAGTCATCAAGATACAGAATAGAAATCTGGGTTGTAACACCTCTCAACCCATGATGCTCGGGTCTATTTTTGTTCACCCGGACATCCCATTCGCCGTTATGTAGAAACAATCTGCCCCCTGGTGATGTGAAACTCACCCTACAGTGATAGCAATTGATAACTAACTGTAAGGGAGATAACCAGTTTTTCTCGCCCAAATTTACCCAAGTTTTTAGGGTTAAGCAATGAAATGTAGAGTAACTTGGAATTTTGATTCCTCAGAGACCTAAGAAGAAACCTACAAACACGCACATTCTATGGACTGATTTTGGATATTAATTAGAAATCTTTGGGTTGATTTTAGATAGGTTTAAACGAGCAATATCTGACTTAATTGAAATAAAATTATGATAAGGGTTGATCATAGGTTATTACAAGGGGTGGATTGGATGAAATTATTTTTCAACGATTTCAATTTCTTATATTTGAGATGGGTTTATTAAATAATATCAAAAAACTTCATCACTTACTAGTTTAATACCAACACAACATAATACTAATCACCTATACACTTGGAGGATCAAATTTATGAGCACACCAAGGTAAAGGTTCGTATTAGCACTTGAAGTTTGTGGCCTCAAAATTCAACAAGGAAGAAGAAACTTTAAAATCATAAAATAAAAATCTCAATTAAAAGAAGTGATTAGACATTAATAGGATAATGAATAAAATCCAATACAGACCCTTGATACTCCCTTGGATCAACCCATAAGTGGGTTATCCCTCCATTGATGCTATGGTTTCAATGGAAGTGGGAAGTAGACTCATGATGGAGGAATTGAAGAAGTAAAGAAAACAATAAAAAGAAAATGACCACTCCACTGTTATGTGAATAATTTTACAAGGTTTGGTGTAAATAAATATACAACTCGAGGCAATGTTATCAAAGTGAGATAGATAATAACAGAATAATAGGAGAATAATAACTTTTATTAAGAAACTAAGATGAATTAAAACAACTTACAATTGAGGAAGAACATTACAAAGGAAAAGTGGCAGCATAACATTACCATGAAAGAAAGCATCCAAGATGGATAAATCCTCCAACACCACTACCTTAAATAGGAATTTTGGGAGCCTTGGGTTGATCCACCATTTGTAAAAGTCTCCTAAATTAATGGTGGTAGGCCATGGTGGGGGGAAAGTTGTGGGAGACTGTACTTTTCCACCCTTGGTAAAAAATCCAAGCTAACTTGCATTCCTTTGAAAGGTGTGTCCAAAAGAGAATCAAAATTACCTAATTATGGTGGTATCTAGAATACAAATATGAATATATGGATATCCCCTATATTTCTATATAATTTCATCCAAAATTAATATTTTTTTTGCGAAATATGATTAAACTTGTGGGCTATTCTTCGAGTCTGTTGAATCTAGCCCAATATTGTATCTTCAATTTAGGCCACTTGGAACTCCAGTCAAACATCAGAATTATCTTTGGAAACTATTTAATAAAATGTTCCCATTGATCTACTCTATCTGAATTTCAATTTTCATACTTATTTGGCTTGGATCGTGGCCGCTAAAGTCTCTTTATTGGGCTGTTGTCCAGTTTACTTTTCCTAGAATGTTGTTGGTTCAAAGCCAACTTTGGTATTCTTCCATGTGTATCTTCAAGTGCTCCAAAAACATGAGTTATTCCTTATATAATGGGAGACCTTAAAATAAAATATGAAAATAAAATCAAGATCATTGGGTATTTTATATGGTGTTAAAAAACATACCATGTAATAGTGCATTTTAAGAAGGAATTACAATTATAATATGAAATGATGTTCAAAGTGTAAAATGCACTAAAAATGGTGTTTTAGATTAATAAAGCGCATGAATATTGTAATATTAACAATGAATATTTGCCTCTTTCATTGTATAATCACCCCAAAACTTGTGTTTTTCTAGTCTCGAGCAAAATATATCTCAAAAAATGTGAAATTTGAATTCCCTTCTCCAAAATTTTTTTAATAAACAATGATCACCAAAACCCTTATATCAAACAACTATGAAACCCATAAAAATATTTTAATTCAATATAGTTTCATAAGAAGATCTCAATCCCAATCCCATTCCTTTGTTCAAATTCATCATCATATTTCATCTAATATCAATAAAGTATGAGGATGTGTTGTGTATCACAATAGACATGGGGGTTCATCTTTATTCAAGGGGGAAATGATGGAAGTTCTAGGTGGAATCACATTCAATATTAAGATGATTATTCAATTTTTTCTTCAATATTTTCATGGTAATTGAAATTGCACTCAAAAGAGTCAACTCATGTTGCAAGACTTCACCGATGACTCCCAGGCTCAAAGACCTTAGGGAACCAAGTGAAGCCCACATACTCAGGCATCATATCAAGTTAAATCAGTGAAAAAAAGTCAAATTACCAGAAATAGAGATAAAATTACTAACTCTAGGCCATAAAACTATGGAGTCACGATCCCCAAGTTCCGAAATTCATGCATTAGGTCATTTCATTGCTCTGTGCGCAAATTATTGTTTTTTTTTATTTTTTATTGAATACTAATATTAAAAATACAAAGATCACCAAACCTATGATATTTATTTGGAGGACCCCATGGACTCAAAATAATACCCCACTATCCAAAGGATGTGCATTGTGATCTCTTTTTTTTATTTGGATGAAAATATAAATGATGAAATTTCACATTAGACAGCCACACTTTCCAAACTCTTTGATCATGAAATTATACATGGATTAAAATTAGAATTAGGTCATAAAAATTACTTGATATTCAGTTTCGAAGTGTGAAATTTGTATTATCATGTTCAAGGTTAAATAAATTTTTCCTTCCACACATTTTTTTGTTATGCACACAAAATTAATTAATTTCTTTTTCATTCTTTTCACCCCCCAACATAGAATAACACTGTCCCCAGTGTTTAAAGAAAATAAAATTGAGAAGGGTGTAGAGGTAGATGAGAGGAGTTCTAAAAGGAATTTGAAATATGAGGGTCATGGAATGAATTATCCTAGTGGTTGAAGTTGAAGTTCTTGCTGCTCTAATTTATTCCTTTGATATCCATGTCACTTGCAGAGTTCCCTAGTGGAAAAAGGGAAAAAACAAAAAAAAAATATATAGATGTATATATATATATATATTTATTTATATAATAAAAAAAGTAAAATATAATTATATATACAAAAATTTTAGAATAAGGAAGCACTATAAGTTATAGGTCAGTGGTAAGCGAGTGACCCTGTCTCCATTCGATCCGAGTTCGAGTCCCTGTGGCTTTGCTGGTTGTTACAAGGTTTTTCCCACGACCTACGACGTGTTCTTTTAATTTATTATTATTATTATTATTATTATTATTTTGTATTTTTATTTTAACCTACAAAAAAATAAAAATAAAATTAACTGATGATACAATGTCTTATTTTTAAATTTCTGGGTAAGATATTACTCAAGGATCACACCATGTGACACAGATGAATATGGTGCTCCCCTTTCATTCCCATCCATACTCATAATAGAACAACATGTCAATAGTCTATTTTTTTTATTTTTTTTAAATATAAAAATGATTCATTAATCATATTTGAAAAATAAACATGATTCAAAAAGATTGTAAACATGATAACCACAGGTTTCCTCCCATGTAGTGATTTTTTTTAACGTCGTTATCCTGACATGGATCCTAAATCTATCAATTTTTTCCTGGTTCATAGTTTGGATCAGTTAACTCAACTTATGTTTCCTGTTTATTGAATGAATTAATGAATGGTTTTAACCTATGACCATTTACCTTGAAAATGTGACCACTTGTGGGATCTTGAATCTCTACTGCCCCATGGGAGTACACATTTTGCACTATGAATGGACCTGACCATCTAAACCTTAACTTTCCCAAGTGTAAATGAAGTTTTTAACTATACAAGAGCATGGATTTTCCTAGTTCAAAATGTTTGAATTTGACATTCCTAGATTTATAGGCTTGAAATTGAGCTTTATTTATCCTTTAATTTTCATAAGCCTCTATCCTAAGTTCCTCAAATTCATTAAGATCTAATTTACTCTTTTCTTTAGACAAGAAATGTCGAAATTCATTTTTTTAATTGCCCAAAATTCCTTATGCTCAATTTCAACAGGTAAATGGAATGATTTTCCATAAACCAAACTATATGGTTACATTCCTATGATGGTTTTGAATATTGTATGATATGCCCAAAGAGAATCCAAGAGTTTCTTAGACCAATCTTTCCTAGAGGGGTTCACAATTTTTTAAAGAATTTTCTTAATCTCTCTATTCACTAACTCATCTTGACCATTGGTTTTGAGGATGGTACGAAGTGGAAACTTTATAATAAATCCCATATTTAAACATGAGTGAAGAGAATGGGTGGTTGTAGAAATGGGTTCCTCGATCACTGATTATAGCCATAGGAATTTTAAATGGAGAAAATATGTGCTCTTTCAGAAATCAGATAACAACCTGATGGTCATTGGACTTGGTGGGAATGGATTCAACCCATTTTGAGACATAATCAATAGCTAAGAGGATGTAGAGGTATCCCCTATAGTTTGAGAATAGTCCCGTGAAATCAATTCCCCAATAATCAAATATTTCAATGACCAGAATGGGAGTGAGGGGCATTTGATTCCTTTTGGTAGTGGATCCTAATTGTTGACACTGAGGGAAAATTTTGTAGAATTGGAAGAAATCCTTAGTGAGGTTAGGCCAGTAAAAACTACTTTGGAGGACCTTTTAGTGGTTTTATTTTAATAAAAGTATCCTCTACATGTCTCTCAATGACAAAATTTTAGAATAGACTCTTGCTCGAACTTAGGAACTCATCTCCTAATGATTTAATCAGGACAAAACATGAAGAGGTAAGGATCATCAAACACATAGTGTTTAACATCAGAAAGGAATTTCTTATTAGCTTGGGTCCCTAGTAATTTTGGAATATCACCCATCAACAAATGGTTTTCTATGTCAGCATACCATGGGAAATCACTCACTGAATAGAGGTGCTCATCGGGAAATGAATCAAACACAGAAATGGGATGTGAGTTATCTTTGAATTCCATCCTAGAGAGGTGATCAACTATAACATTTTCAACACCCTTTTTTATCCTTAATGATTAAATTGAACTCTTGAAGAATAAGGACCCTCATAATCAATCTAGACTTGGAATCTTGTTTTTGGAAAAGGTATTTTAGTGTTCAATGATTGGTGGAGATAATGATGGGTGATCCTAAGAGATAAGATCTGAATTTCTCTAAGGAAAAGACAATATCAGGAAAATATTTCTCAGGTGTGGTGTAGTTTATTTTTTCATCATTTAAATATTTTCTTGCATAAAAAATGACATGTGGAGTTTTCTCACACTGTTTTCCTAAGACTGCTCCTACAGCGAAGTCACTCGCATCACACATGATCTCAAAAGGAAGTTTCTAATTTGGAGATTTCATGATAGGTTGAGAGATAAGTGCTGACTTGAGTGTAGAGAATGATTCCTCACAGATTTATGTCTATAAAAATGGAGCATCTTTCACCAATATAGAACAAGGTGGTTGATAAATAGAGATGAAATTTCTAATGAACCTTCTATAGAAACTATCATGTCCTATGAAAGAACTCACTTCCTTGACAATTTTGGGTGATGGAAGGTTTAGAATGATGTCAACCTTGGATTTATCAACTTCAATTCCCCTACTTGAGACTAGATGGCCAAGGACTAGTCCATATTTAATCATGAAATGACATTATTTCAGTTTAGGACCATATTATTTTCTTCACATATTGACAATACTCTCCAAATTCCTTAGGCATCCCTCAAATATATCCCCAAACATAGAGAAGTCGTCCATTAAGACCTCTATAAAATCCCCTACCATGTCTGAGAAGATTCCCATCATGCACTGTTGGAAGGTTCCAGGGGCATTGCATAACCCAAAGGGCATGTGTTTGAAAGCAAAGGTGCTTAATGGACAGGTGAATGTAGTCTTACCTTGATCCTCTAGGGAGAACTCAATTTGATTGCACCCCAAGTACCCATCTAAGAAACAATAGAAGGTATAACCTACGACTCTCCCACAGACTTGTTTAATAAATGGTAATGGGAAATGGTCCTTATTAGTAAATGATTTTAGCTTCCTATAGTTTATGTATAATCTCCATCCACTACTCACCCTAGTTGAACGAATCTCTCCATCCTTATTGGTTATCACTATGATTCTGGCCTTCTCTAGGATAACATGAATTGGTATTACCCAGTCACTCTTAGCAATGGGATAAATGATACCATCTTTTATCAATTTCAAAAGTTCTTTGATCACTAATTCCATGAGATTAGGATTTATTCGCCACTAAGGTTGACGACATGGCTTTGAATCAGATTTGAGAACAATCCTATGAGTCCTGATAAGTGGGATAATACTAGGAATATCAGAAAGGTTCCATCCAATTTCTTTCTTATGCTTTCTTAGGACATCCAGAATCATCATCTCTTGATTGGATTCAAGAGAGAAAGAAATGACAAAAGGAAATGATCAGTTTTCCCCTAAGAACGCATACTTGAGTGATGAAGGTATGATCTTAAATTCAAGATCAGATTGGTTATCACTTAACAAGAAAGTATGAAACTTTGTATTGAAATCAATTTATTTTTCCAGATTTATTAAGATAATTGGTTCCTTGTGAATATAATTTTCATCCACTAAATTATCCAGATTAGTGTCTTGAATGGGTATGGACTTAATGTTATTGATTTCACCCATGGTATCATTGATTGGTTATTCTACAAAATCATCAATAGAGCTATCTAAAAGAGATTCAATCCAAGGAGATAAATTTACCTCATGTGAACAAAGAGAATCAATAACTTCTCGACTTAAGCATCCTTCAGTAATCCCTTTATGTTCCTCGAGTTCACTACCAACACTACCAATCCAATTAATCTCATGTATCTCTTCATCATCCCCAATGTGAGAGTTTTCATTGTATATGTTCAGGTCTAGACTCATGTTTCCAAAGTTGATGGTCATGTTTTCATTTAAGACTCGGATAACAGAGTTGATTGTTGCAAGGAAGGGATGGCCAAGGATGATTGGGGTTTTTACCCTAGGACCTAAGCTTGGTTGATTGTCAAGTATAATGAAGTCAGCTGGGTAAATGAAATTTTCAACTTTCACTAAGACATACTTTAAGATTCCCTTTGGAACTTGAACACTACGATCAGCAAGTTGAAGAGCGATAGATGTGGTTTGGAGTTCTTTGAGCCCTAATTGACAATAAATGACATAAGGAATGAGGTTCACACTTGCTCCCAGATCACAAAGGGCTTTGAAAACTTTGTTCTCTCCTATCTCAACATTGTTGTATGGACATCCTGGATCTTTCAACTTTGGATGAATGGTCCCCTGAATGGTGTTACTCACATTAGTAGCCAAAAAGACTTGGTTTTTATGTGAAAATTTCCTTTTAAAAGTACACAAGTCCATAAGGTACTTTGATTAGGCAGGAATAGTTTGGATTGCATCGAGAAGTGGAATGTTCAACTTAACCTGAGAGAATCTTTCCCTCAAAGTTTCATTCATCCCTGGTTTAGTTTTTCCTCTCAGGCGGTGAGGGAAGGGAGAAGGTTGTTTGATTGTTTGTTGTGGTTGTAGTTTTTTCACATTCTCATTGGGGTTTTCAGAATATGTGGGCGGTTCTTCATCATTTTCATTCATTGTTGAAGCTTTTAGTGGTTCTAGAATGGTTTGTTCAGGTTTCTCATTGGATTTCACACTTCTTAAAACAATCACTACTTTGAGTTGTTCATAAGAGGTTTTTGTGTAACTGAATTATCCCCTTAAATTTGAGGATGGTACCGTCTGAGTAGGCATGGGTGCCTTCTTGGTTTTAGTGGTTTTTAGTTCATGTTTAAGGTATGAGACTTTTGAGTTCATTTTATCCATTTTTTACACAATTGCTCAAGGATTGGAAGAGGGACAGATTGAGTAGGGGATTATGATGGTTGGTTTATCCCAGGAGGATACTTTGGATGTTGGATTGGTTGTTTCATGGGTTTCTAGATGGGTTGTTGGTATTGTATAGGAGGGTATTGGTATTGTGATGGTGGTGTTTGGAACTAGTTATGGTTTTGAAAATTTTGTGGAGGGTAGGGGTTTGTTCCTTGTGGCAGGATAGGTTGTTGGTTGGGTTGTTGGTTATATTTCTTACAGAATCTTGGA
The DNA here is from genome assembly GCA_963277665.1 of Viscum album. Lineage (NCBI taxonomy): Eukaryota > Viridiplantae > Streptophyta > Magnoliopsida > Santalales > Viscaceae > Viscum > Viscum album. The sequence goes on along the minus strand of OY728160.1, from coordinate 123,604,225 downwards.
TGGTCATTGTTCCTTGGATTGAAAGCGTTTTGGTACTGTGGATTCTGAAATTTCAGAGAATTGACCTCCACTGGTGGTCCTCCTAGAAGAACATCTTTAATGGAAGGGATAGTTGGGTAGTTTTCAGTCTTGTGGTCATGTTTGTCACAAATTGTGCAAATAGGGTCAACAGTTTGAATTTCATGGACCTCTCTAAGATCGATCTCCTCGACCTTCCTAGTGAGTGTATCAAGTTTTTCCCTAAGGATTTCCTCCTCCCTAAGTGTGTTAATTCCACCATATTTGTGTGGCTTCTCATAGTAATGTGATGTTCCCCATGTTTGGTTTTATTTGTCCAGTCCTTTTAGATACTCGTAATCATCATTTGAGGATTTGTTTTTGAAGGTCCCATTACACATCATGTTGATAAATTGTCTTTTTCCTAGACCCAACCCTTCATAAAAAATTATAACTTGTTTTGGGATTGAAAATCCATAGTGATATACCTTTTTGAGTGTGTCTTTGAACCTTTCCCATGTTTCATAAAATGACTCCCCTTCTTTTTCAAAAAAATTTTGGATTCTCTTTTTTATGTGCAATTGTTTTGTGATGGGGGAAGTATTTTTTTTGTAAAATTATATTTTAAATTGGTTCTAGGAGTTTATTGAAGCATGTATCAGATTGTTTAACCAATTATTTTCTCAATACTTTAGTGAGAAAAAAAAGAGCCTCATCTTTGTTGACTCATGTTTATGTGTTGGGAACATGGTTTCAACAATGTGGTTAAACTCTTTGACATGAAGGTATGGAATTTATGACTCCATCCCATGGAAGGTTGGAAGGTGGTTTAAGACTTGAGGTTTGAAAAGATAGTGGGATTATCCTAGAGCAACATACCTAATGCAAGATTGTGCATTGGTCCAAGCATGTGTGAGGTAGTCGTTCATGGTTTGATTGACTACATTCCCCAAGTTTGGGGCTGCCTCATTTGGATTTCCATTTTGGTTCCCACCCGGGTTTATGAGTTGGTTTCTTTGAATAACTTCCATTGAAATGGGCTCAATTATTGGGTCTGGAGTGTTAGGAAGGTTAGAATCTAAGGTAAAGAGTTCATTTGGTTTACTTGACTCCCCAACCCTAGGACTATCCACCCTAACTAGAGGGTTTGATTTGTCACAGGTGTAGGCGGACATGCGCCAAAAAAATGAGAAAGGGAAAAGATAAGATAATTTGGATGAGAATAGAATAAATGGGGGAGAATAGAATTGGAGTTGAGATGACTTACTTGGGTCCCCAGAAACAGTTCCAAAATTTGGCCTCGCCTAGATTTACCCAAGTTTTTAGGGTTAGGCAGTCAAATGTAGAGTATCTTGGGTTGTCGATTCCTCAGAGACCTAAGAAGAAACCTATAGACACACACATTCTATGGACTGATTTTGGATATTAAGTTGAAAATTTTGGTTTGATTTTATATAGGTTTAAGTGAACACTACGTGACTTAAGTGAAATCCAATTATGAGAAGTATTGATCCTAGGTTATTACAAGGGGTGGATTGGATGAAATTATTTTTTAACGATTTCAATTTCTTATATTTGAGATGTGTTTATTCAAGAAAATCAAACAAATTCATCACTTATTAGATTAATACCAACACACCATAATACTAATCACCTATACACTTCGAGGATCAAATTTTTGAGCACTCCAAGGTAAAGGTTTGTATTATCACTTGAAGTATGTGGCTTTAAAATTCAACAAGGACAAAGAAGCTTTAAAATCATCAAATAAAAATCTCAATTAAAATAAGTGATTAGACATTAATGGGATGATAAATAACATCCAATACAAACCCTTTATACTCCCTTAGATCAAACCATAGGTGGGTTATTCCTCCATTGATGCTATGGTTTCAATGGAATCGATAAGTAGTCTCATGAGGGAGGAATTGAAGAAGTAATGAAAACAATAAAAAGAAAATGATCACTCCACCATTGTGTGAATAATTTCACAAGGTTTCATGTGAATATATTCACACCTTGAGGCAACGGTATCAAAGTAATATGGAGAATAAAATAATAATAGGATAATAAGAACTTTTATTAAGAAACTAGGATGAATTAAAACAACTTACAATTGAGGAAGAACATTACAAAGAAAAAGTGGCATCATAACATTACAATGAAAGAAAGCATCAAATATGGATAAATCCTCTAACACCACTGCCTTAAATAGGTATTTTGGGAGATTTGGGTTAAGCCCTCATCTTTACAAGTCTCCTAAATTAATTGTGGTTTTCCAAGGTGGGTGGAAAGTTGAGGGAGAGTGGACTTTTCCACCCTTGACAAAAAATCCAAGCCAAATTGCCTTCCTTTGACAGGTGTGTCCAAAAGAGCATCAAAATGACCGAATTCTGGTGGGACATAGAAGAAAAATATGAAGATATAGATGTCCCCTGACTTTCTATAAAATTTTATCCAAAATTAATATTTGGTTTTCTAGATATGATTAAACTTGTGGGATGTTTTTCTGGACAGCTTAATCTGGCCCAATATTGTATCTTTAACTTGGGCCGCTTGGAAATCCAGTAAAAAATCAGAATTAGATTTTTCCACTGTTGAATGAAATGTTCCCCTTGATTTCCCATATCTTCAGTTCAATTTTTCAGAATTATCGAGCTTGTATCATGGATTCTACAGTCTCTTTATTGGGATGTTGTTCAGTTTACTTTTCCTAGAATGTTGTTGGTTCAAGGCCAACTTTGGTGGTCTTCAATGTGAATATTCAAGTTATCAAAAAACATGAGTTATTCCTTATAGAATGTGAGACATGAAAATAAAATATTAAAATAAAACCAAGATCATTGGGTATTTTATATGGTGTTAAAAAATATACCATGTAATAGTGAATTTTAAGAAGGAATTACAATTATAATATGAAATAATATTCAAAGTATATAATTCACTAAAAATGGTGTTTTTGATTAATAAATCATATGAATATTATAATATAAACAATGATTATTATCCTATTTTAGTGGCTAATCACCAGTACATTCTGAGAATGACATCATAGCCCATCATTTCTTAGACAAAAAGGTCCCATAATAAGTGACACACACCAAACTCAAGAAAGCACTCCTTGCACTGACGTACACTAGCGGTTCTAGTCCTCAATGGAGTTTCCAATTTCATGATATCAGTAGATGTAAAGATACAAAGACCAAGGCTCTTCACAACGACCTCAAATATAAATCAATGTAAAGCCCCTGTATCAAAAATAGAAGAAGCTAAAAATGAGGCAACCAAAATTGTACCTCTAACCGTAGAGGGTTTGAGATCCTGCTTCTGGTGGATCTATTTTAACACAAAACCTTGACCTGCTGTATAACCTTGTGAAGCTGTCTAAGATCCCTGAGCTAATCCACCATGTGGCTATCAAAAACACTATGTCTAACCACTACGACCATGACCATCAACTCGGTCTAAGTGGCTTTAAGAACTCCAACCCCCAATTTGATGTGGAACTGGTGGTCCTGCTCCAATACAAGGAGTTGAAATAGATCCTCCCTCACTAGTTGCTGGAAGGAGGGAATTGCAGAAACGTTAAATATGTCCCATCTTTCCCCAATATTGGAACCCAAATGGGTCTCTCGGGCACTGAGGTTTCTTATTTCTGACCTTCCCACACTGGTAGCACACCACCTGGCTACCTAAAGGAAAATCCCACCTACTCAGATCTCTTTGCATAGACTCCCTGCAACACTTCATGCAATCAGTCGGAAGAGTACTAACTCTGGATACTGAACCACCCTGTCCCATAGCTCCAGAATCCCTCAGGTTACGCTTGGTGATCAGTTCCTGGTTGACTATAGAAGATATGGAAGTTAACCTGAAGATGTTCACTGGGGATCAGATATCTTGTCTGAGACCATCCTCAAATATCCTTTCCAGAAATAAATCATCACCCCCAGAATGGGTGTGAAGAGAGAAGAATACTCCATGACTGAGAGGGTACTCTGCTCTAAAATCATGAACTCTCAGGCTTGGTCGGCCCTCAAGGTCTCTGGGTAGAAGTAGTCATAGAATGTCCATTGGAACTCATCCCAAGCCATAGCCCACTAGTATCCCACCTGTGATATCACATCCCACCAACTATAAGTGGAATCCAAAATAATGACTGTAGCGAGATTCACCCTCCTCTTTGGAGGCGTCTCGAGATGCTCGGCAATAGACAACATGGATTCTAACCATGACTCTGTAGCCTGAGTTCCTCTATCCTCTAAGAAAGTGGGAGGATGCTACTACGGAAAAACCCACGTCAATTCTTCCATAGATGAGATAGGATGTGGTGCTCCCTGGAATGTCTACATCATCCTCATGAATCCTTCTCGGAACTGTGCATCATCACCTATATCTAGAATGATGTTTGGTGATATGAATGGAATGACAGGAGGATATTTTATTAGTCCTTGGTCTACCATTTCTTCCATTTGATCATCACCTAGAACTTGGCATACAACCGGAGGACGTCTCGGTGGCATGACTCTGTAAGGTCAAGAATACACCTCAGAACAAGATTAAAGAAACGACAACTTAGAAGTAAAAAATAGAACAAAGAAGGAAAATCATTCATGTTTTTCAAAACAGGGTTACACGGCATGTATGTACTCTATACAGCGTGTTCCCTTAAGCCTTTACATGGGTGTTTACTTCTACTAACCATGGTCATGCAACACCCCATACACATGATGTGTTATACTTGAGACACAGTGTGTACTTGAATGTTCCCTCCTGCCTAAGTACTTATACATGGTTCTCTTAGGACAAAACTACACGGTGTGTATATGCCAGACATAGTGTGTACTAAAAGGATTTTACCAACTTATGTCGTTCATCACACGGTCGGAGACAAGGTCGACTATATGCGGCATGTTCAAACAAGACATGACATGTACTGCTCACAATTCATCCCCCTGTGTTGTTAGTCACACGACCAGATACATGGCCTTATTGGCATGGCGTGTACTCTAATTACATGGTGTGTTATACCCAAGTTCCCCAACCTCGTGTTTCTAATCACACAGTCAGTCACAAGGTTAGAGACTACATGACATGTACATATAGTATATGGAATGTACTTAAGAAAACCATTTTATTCCCAAACATAAGGATACATGGAGTGTATTCATCATCAAACACTGTGTATTCTAGGTTTTTATGGATAGTAAGCCTCAAAATCTACTCCAGAATCCCATAAAAACACTGAAACAAGAATTAAAGTGCCAAATTCTGATCTATGGGGGGCCATACTCCCCACGAATCCAATCTTGGCATCATATTCATGTATATCACAAAGTATAACAGTGCAATCAATCACCTGATCCACCAAATTCCAATCCACAAGGGGCCATAACACCTATAGGACCAAAGTTTGGCACCCATTCAAAAGAAACTTTAAATTTTTACAATACCCTATCAAAATAGTTGGTATTCTATCATGACATCTATCACAACAACATGCATATCTAGCACAACATCTATCACAATAGCATGCAATCAGTAATGCATCATAAATGGCAATACAAAATGCATGACATGTGATCTCTAGAAAGTGCCTATATGATGTATGAGATGGAATATCCTCATCTCATTAGATTTTAATAGAAATAAAACCTCAATAATATCAATAATAACAACACAATGAAGGTGAGTCACCCAATGGTGAAATCAAATCAACTGTAATAACTATAAAACCATAAAATTGCAATATTTGAGGTATATTGGCTTTTCCCTGTACACGAGTTAGGTACTCTTAGGCACAACTTATTAACAACTACCTATTCCTTCTTATACCTATCTATAGCCTCCAAATAATAAGACAAAGCAAAAAAGAACCCCCTCTGATACCACTTTGTAACGTCCCAGTTCTGGGTGCCACCCAAAGGTGCCCCATACCCGGTTGGTGACACGGTCTCGAGCACATTTTACCGAATGCCAGAGGATACCGACTAGTAGCAAGAGCCTTGTGTGTGATAGTGGGGAAACTATGCCCTCATTAGTAGAATATTCATAGAGGAATAACATATAATAAATAATAGAAAAAACAATAATATCATATAATCAGTAAATAGTGGAATACTGAGAATAAATAAACATTTGGAGCCCATATATAAATGATTCATGTCACATATGTCTAGGAAAATATCCAAAAATTCACAATTCTATAAATACAGTACTAAACCCAATTAAAAAAGAAAACAAATAAACTTTGGCAGCATGATAAGACTCAACTTATTCCCATGCACTCCAGCTCCACAGCAATCAAGTACCTGATGACAAAGGGTGCTTGCCCTTATCTATACCTGCAACCATATAATCTTCTTGGGTACAAAAGCATTACCCAAATAGGATGTGAGATGAATCCCTATAGGCAACCACCAAAATATTTGTGTCTAATTGACAGTGAGTATATATAGCAGTTAATAATGGAAATACATAAAAGAACTAAGTATACAAAAAATTAAATAGTACTACAGTTTCCATTTACATTTATTAGCATATAATGTTCATCATTTAATCAAGTATCATAAACAGGTATCTCAGAAGACTACCTAACAGGACCAAATCCATGCTTGTGTTTTGGCTTGGCAGACACGTCAGAAACCTTCAATATGTATGTTAACCCTCTCGGTAGATCACACAGTCTAACCCCTCTGGATAAGTAATGAAATAAAAGGAAAAGACAGTTTGAGGAATCACTCACCATCAATTCCCCCAATGGCCTTTCTAGAATAACTAAAGACTCTCTGGGGAAGCACTCAACGTCAATTCCCCTTGTGGTCTCGTAACATAAAATATAGACACTCTGAGGGAGACTGTCAATCCCCCATGTGGCCTCGTAGTGTAAAATATAACAAACACTCTGAGGTAGCACTCAATATCAATTCCCCTTATGGTCTAACTACACCAGGTTTTCACAGCTCTGTGCAATGCAATCATGCATATATGATATCAAGCATCCCAAAGTAATCTCAATTAATACCTGGCTAAACAAATCAAATGCATATTACAAGCATTTAACAAGAAGCAAAAGTCAAACAGTTCCATCCTATCAAGCAAGGCAAGGAAACAAGGTTTGCCTCATAAGACACCTAGACCAAACAACCCTAAATAGTCAAATAAGGAAACACACCCATGGGAGTTCCTTAAACATTAAATTTAACATAACACTACAACAACAACCCTTATTCTAATAATTAATCTAAGGTGGATAAAAAAATAGGGTTTAAATTTCTTAACCTGAAATACCTGAAACATGGGTAATCTGCACTTTGGAATATAAAACTCAAATACAAACAAAAAAAGGCAACAAACCACCTACCTCAATATTTTACGATGAACACTCTCGAACTTCGGCCCTTGAGTTGGCCTGGAATAACATTGATCTACAAAAATTTCAAAAACATTCAACCTTGAATAACTCGAGAGAGAGAAGAAATCAGTAGGAGAGGATATAGAAGAAGGAAGGACTCACCGGTGGGATTACAACACACCCACCAAAGATCAAATCAGACCTCAGATAGAGAAATAGTGGCTCAGAGAAGATTCATTGCTCTCAAATGCTTCGGGATGAACCAAGGCTAGAAGAAGATGAATGTGGCGATTAGACGTGACCCTTGTCCATTTAATCAAATAAAAGAAAAAGTACATGGTGTGTTCATTTAATGTACACTCCGTGTACATGCCTCAACCGGCCCCCGCTTTAGGCGGTCTCCAGGTTTCCTCACACAGCCATGTCTCGGTCGTTACACAGCCAGTACACGGCTACCCGAGGCAACTTGGTATATGACATGTACTTCTGAAATTTCCAAAAACTCCCATTTTTCTAATAAACACCTGAAAACAAGATCCATACCTAAAATTAAGATTTGGGTTCTTACAATCTGATAAGGAATACACTTACTTTTAAATTTTTTGTAGAAGGAAAGACAATATAATGAATAGACACTTTTTATGTGGTTTTAGAAAGAAACCCAAATCCATCACTTTAATGGTATTGAGCACCCAAGAGAAGAAGAAGATGAAGAAAAAGAAGAAGTATGGTTTGTTGGGCACAAACCCTTTGAAGCACACTCTCAATTATCAATAAGAAATAATAAAAGTGATGAGATAAATTGAGAGGAATGGATGAGAGAGAGATGGTGTACAAAAATAAAACATAAATAAAGTCTCTCGAGAAGGTTTGATGTTGGAATATTTGAATCTGGTAGTTGATCATAGTTGGTTGTACGTTTTTAAGCCTCTTAGGGGTATATTTATAGGCTATGGATATCCCTTGGTGGTCTTTGGGGTGTTAATGAATCAATAGAGTTCTTGGAAGCTGAGTTAAGGTGTTGGGGTTCACTTTTAATGGTTGAAATTGACTTGCTTGATTGGATCTTCTAGATAGTCGGACAATCCCACCAACTAGCCATTGTGACCACTGGTTGGTCAGTGGGTGGCCACCAGCTACCCAGTAGGCCTGCCAGTGTTGTATCACTTCTGTTGTAGCCACCAGTTGTTTGGTGCTCCTCTATAAGGTAACCGATTATCCTAGTAGTGGCCTAGTGCAACCGGTCATGCCATCAACTGGCTGGTGTCTCTACTTTATCTATCCACTAATGTTGGCCAATGTTGATCTTCAAGGCATTCCTCCAAACATTGTTTGGTGTATTTGTTTGATCTATTGACAACCTATCTTCTTGCCCAAACATAAATACTAAAAAGCACTCAAATGAAATTATTTGATCAATAGTTGGTGCATGTGATCATAAAAAACAAAGTGAGTTAGAACACAATGACTTTCTAATTTTCCTTCTCTGCAAAGTTGGGTCTATGTTGATTTCTTAGAACACAACTTTCATATATTTGATTTAGATGTTTAATGTTATAAAGCTCATAGTTTCTTGGATCTTCATAATCTTAAACTATCAAAGTTTAAATGTCTAAACTTGAGATTCCATAGCCAACCTTTATCATCAAGTATTGTAGTCAAAAATCATGGTACACTGAGTTGGATCATAAGGGGAGACATGTGGTTCTTCATCATGAGCACTTTTCTGACCGACCTTCCTTTTCTATAAACAATCATCATTTGTCTATTTTATTGGCTTATGTGAAAGCCTTTCTCAACCAATTTTGTTGAGATTTTAGATATCGGTCTTCAAGTTGGATACATAGTAGACATTAGAGATGAATGCATGATTTATATCTCTTTTCTTGATCAGAATATCTCCTCATCCTTGGACATATATTATTGAGAGATCAAAAATTGAAATCTCCCATTGAATCATATCATCTAGGTTCATAAACAAGAGATTGTGGCTTTCAATGTGGTTGCTAGCTCCATAGTCAAGATACCACATACCTTGATTTTGTGTTGATGTTTGTTTCATCAACATAAGGTACTCTCTAGTAAGAACCCTTGTTCGATTGATATTTTCCACAGAAATTGATTTTAACAGTACTAGAAAAGGTCACCAATAGTGATAAAAAAGTTTTGTTGATCTAACCATTGTTAAAAGGGGGTCCCTTTTATCACCAATAACAAAAGCGCTAGTAAAAGTGAAAAAAATAATTTTTTTAAAGAAAAATTGCAATTTTTTTAAAAAAATCGGTGGATACCACCCCTTTTATCAGCACTCGAAGTCCCCTTTAACAGTGCTACGTGTCATCCACATGGCTTTAAAAATGCAAGTAGGCCCCCTACACCCACTCATGCACCTCTGCGTCCCCTTGTATTGGAACGTGAGACCTCTCTCTTGCGTGCCTAGACTCTTACCACTCCTTCATGTTACTTTGTTCCTCCATTTTATGATATATATATATATATATATATCTAGTTATATTTTTTATCCATAGATTTATTTGTATATTAATATATATTTATATGATTATTTTTAAATACATTTATAAAACATTTTTTTTGTTTATAGATAAAAAAATCATACATACATATATATTATATATATATATATATGCATTTATAAATATAATTATACATATTTTTTTATTTACATATATTATATATTATTATTTATATATATACATTAGAATATATAGATAATATATTAGTTTGTTAATATAGACACGCACAAATATACACGCACACACACCCATTATATAGGTATATAAATATTAATATATTTTTATTTTAAATAAAATGAATATCATTTTTTTATTCATATATGGTTTATATATTTATAAACATAATTTGTACATAAATATGTTTAAATATTTATTTATAAAATTACATTTTTATGTGTAAATATATTAAAATATATATGTGTATATACTTAATTATAAATAATATTACATTATGATAAATGATAAAATTTGGACGTCATAATATCCTTAATTATAAATAACAATACATTATGAAAAAATGATAAAATTTGAACGTCATAATATCTTTATGAGTGAAAACCTTAAAAATAAATTGCGTCACTATCAGAAAAAGATAAGAATACCCACTTAAATGATAATGAAATTCCATCTGGTGTTAAAAAATTGTTATACCCCGACTGAAAACTTAGTTTTGGAAACCTGAAACTTTTTTTACCTCAAAAAATATAACCGGGGTTCCTCCCATCACTAGGGCGTAGATCTTTTAGAGAGTTTCGATTTGATATGTGGTATAGCTGACACTATGATTAAAATTATATCTACATGCATTTGATAGCTAACAGGTGTGCGAAAATTAGGGCATTAGGTACTTTATAATTGATACTCTGAACCCCATCCAATTAATAACCGGATAGGCCATTAGATTATTCCACCACCACCCTAATTCATGAACTGTGTACGTCACACCCTTCAAAAATATCCAAAATATTATCTAAAAAATTATATTAAAATTTAACGGGTTTGGGTTTTTGGATATCCTATCAACCCAAACCCTGGGTGGGGGATGTGAAACCTGGGTATAATAGGGCCAGATACTCATTAAACGGGTATCTATTGCCCCTAATTAGTTTTTCATTGGGTTAAAAAAAGTGTGAAAATTTGAGATGAAAATGAAATGGATTTATAGGGAAAATAGGCCAAAAATGGTGGGAAATAAGTTTTTTTGATAGTCCAAATGGCTCAAAGGTGGGGGTTTTTTTAATTGAAGACACATACATAGAGATATGGGCACCAACAAAAAAACAAAACCACTCTCCCAAATTTCAATATTACTTTACCTTTTTTTATAATTTGGAAAAAGAAAATCAAGGTAGAAAGAAATGGATCCCATAAAAAATAACATAAAAAACTGAGTTTATTTTTTCAAAAAGAAAATTCTTGATAAAAAAATAAATACTATTTAAAGTTTTGTTATATATATAAATATATATATAACAAAATAAAATATATTTTTAAAAATATATAGAATAAAAAGTTGCAGGAAGAAGATTTGTTCGAAGATTTTGAATAGGCTCTTTTGTGGATGATGCGAAATAAAATATTTTGAAAAGCATACTAAATGTGAAATTGTCTTATTTTCAAAACATTTGAAGGTCATTCCTAATAAAGAAACTTATTCGTGATTTTTTAAGGAATACACTTCCCAATTAGGCGAGTTCTCTTCTACAGGATGTCCACCCCATATTGGGAAATATTTTCCCTCTTTCAATATACATATTTAGTTTTGGGTTTATGTGGTTTTTGTTATTTTCTGGCAGTTTTTAGTTTTCCCTGGTAGGATGAGTTCCTATCCCTTCCCCTCTACACATTTCTCTTTTCATTTTTTTTACTTTTATTTTTTTTAAAAACAATAATACCATGCATAAATAATAATATAATAATAATAAATTAAACTAAATATATAATCATTTTTAATAATAAAGATCTTTATAAACTTAAATTAATATTATTATCTTCATATTAATGTTATTTTATATTTGGGGAGATATGTGTGCTGTGAGAGGTGAGGCAGAATTTTTGTTGGAATGCATAGATTCACAACAATTTCAGGCCTTGTTATCATAACTGAACTAATCAAAGAACCAATGAACAGGATGGTTGACAGGTTCATAGTGGATCGGTTCTACATATGAATCAGGTTTTCAATTACATACCCATGATTAAATACATATATTAACACTATTGTTTTTTGTTAAACGACAACTTATTTGTGATTGTTTTTTAAAAAATTGTAATATATATATATATATATATATATTATGTGTTTTGGGGTAGAATTATATTAAAAAACACACACCACACACATAGGTCAGAAATTCAGGTCATAGCTCACCCAATTGATAGCTCACCCATCAAACTTTATTTATTCAGTACAAGACCCAAAGGCCCAGTGGGCATGAAGCCCATTATGTGGCCCGAAATTCCAGTGCATGTCATGCCTGCATCACCATGTCTGCGTCATGCTCACGTCATTGTCTGTGTCACCGCCTACGTCATCGCCTGCATAGTACTGAATATTCCCAACATGATGTGATCCAAGACCTCCTGAATTCCAAACATGATCCTTTACCATTTGGGTACAGGTTTGTTGGAAATTTGAAAAACCACAATATTTTACCACAATAAAATCTTAATCATTTTAAATATATGAAGATTATATATAATATGTCTATATGTGAGAGGTAAGGGTGCACTTACCAAAAGTCGGAACACACAAACCCTAAGGACCCAATTTGGACTCACTATCACAGATCGCGAATTGTCCAGCACCGCCTTTTATTAGTTCTAAACATAAAGCGCTGATAAAAGAGTAACCTTTATCAGCGCTAGCTAAAAATGGTGATAAATTTGTAGCCTTCATCATCACTTTTTTCAACACTATAAAGATGGATTTTTATAAGCGTTATTCTTAGCACTGATAATTTCTTTTAATAAAAATATTATTAATATATATAAAATTGTCATATTTATATTAAAAAAATAATGTTTATTTACAAAAATTAATTAAAAATGCATATATATAATTAATATAAATATGATATATTAATATATATTTTTTTAAAATTCAAATATATATATATATGTGTGTGTGTGTGTGTGTGTGTGTGTGTGTGTGTGTGTGTGTATGTTTAGTGTTTTAAAAAAATCATTTATAAAATTATAAATAACAAAATATATTTAAATAATAAATATATTTATCATATTTATAATTATACATATATATATATAATTATATAAATAGACATAAATATATAAATATAGATAATTAGATAAATATATTTATAAATATATACAAATATTTATAGATATAATTATAAATAAATATATAAATATATAAATATATTTAAATAATTATAAAATTATAATAAACATATTTAAATAATAAATATATTTCTTATATTTATAATTATATATACTTATATAATAATATAATAATATATATAATTATATACAAATATTTATAAATATATTTCTTTATAATTATATTTATAAATAAATAAATAAATATATATATATAATTATATAATTATAAAATTATAATAAATATTTTTACTATATTTAAAATTATATATAAATAATTTCTATATATATTTATTTATAATTATAACTATAAATAAAGGTAGTGTGATTTCTAAGGAATTGAGGATGTAGAAGATCTTGAATGATCTACCTTATTGTGGGCATTTCATGTCTTGTTGACTTGATTCCCCCCTGCCTTGTATGTTTTTATCTTCTTAGAAAATTTTGGAGTCATGAATTTCGTCATTCCAAATCCATGCTTTCGTTGTTTGAGTATAAATAAATAAATACAAATTTAAATAATTATAAAACTATAATCAATATATTTCAATAATAAATATAATTATTATATTTATACTTTTATATATTTATATATTGATATAAATATATACAATTATATGAATATATTTATAATTATATAGAAATATTTTTAAATATATTTATATGGAATTGAAATTATAAATCAACAAATATATACTTAAATAATTATAAAATTATAATAAAAATATTTAAATAATAAAAATATTTAATTATATATATATATATTAATAAATAAATATATATATATATATATATAATTATATAATTATGTATAATTATGTATAATTATATATATATATATTCATAATTATATACAAATATTTATAAATATATTTATTTATAATTATAATTATAAAAAATAAATAAATAAATATATTTAAATAATTATAAAGTTATAAGAAATATATTTAAATAATGAATATATTTATTATATTAATAATTATATATATATAATAATATAAATATATAAAATTATATAGATATATTTATAAATATATACAAATATTTATAAATATATAGAAATATTTTTAAATATATATATTTGTAATTATAAATATAAATAAATACATATTTTATTAAAATTAGATCTTTATCAATGCTAAAAAATGACGATAAAAATCATCTTTAGAGTCGTTTTATCAGTGTTTTTTTAGCACTGATTAAACTACTCTTTATTAGTTCTTTTCTGAAGGCGTTGATAAAAGGCTCACCCGATCTTATAAAAAAAATTCTAACAAAGTCTCATCTCTCACGCCTTCAAGCTCTCATGGAACCCGATTGTCATCGCTGCTCTCGCTGAACCCTGCTGTTATGGCCGATCTCAGTCTTCCTCGAATTTCTTGACAAATCAATCATATCCAAATATAAGGTACGTGCCAATTTATTTTGTTAGCGGCTTCAACCACACTCAGTTCTTTAGTTGTTGCATCTCGTCTTGACCTCTTCTTCAAGCTCAGAGTTTTGATTTGGTCCTCCTTGTTTTTTGTTTTGGGTAAGAGACTTCACGATTCTCCTTGGTCTCGGTTGATCCTCTTATTGTTTGACCCAACCATCCTTATGCGGCGAAACAGAATTCTTTTGGGTGTTTCATCCCCAACACAACATCCACCCCATCTAGCATGGAATTTCACCCTCATCAAAAAGTCCACGTCGACCATGATATATATCCTCGACTTTTAGTTTTTTCAAACGTTGTGAATCAAAAATGGTTTTTTCCTTCTGTTATATTTGAACAAAAATGTTGCATTGTTGATTATTCCATATTGTTTTGATACTCAACATATTTTAAATTGAGTTCTAGTATTGAATAACCTATATCCAAATTTATTTTGAATGATTCTATTAAATTAAAAAAGGAAATTGATTAGATTTTATTTTATAATCCCTTTTTAGAAGAATCATTTTAATTAGTATGTTTTCTAGTTTTTAATAGTTCATAATAATTTTTATTGGTGACATTACCACTTCTTTTTGTGATTCATTCATGGTGATCAGTTTATTATTCATATTTATTGGAACCATTAATCAAATTTTATTCATTATATGTGTTTTCAATGTTAAAATATTTTAAAAAATATAACAATTTTTTTATTTCTAAAACCATAATTATATTCAATAGCCGTATTTTCTATAATGAGAATGGTTTTCAAATAATATAGTTTTTATTTTTTTATATTTCCATGTAAATATATATATGTAAATTGTTATACATATTACACTGCATAATAGGTTAGCTAAGATTTTCAAAGGGGGTTGGCTGCTATTAAAAGTTAGAAAGATTGGTTCAAAATGGAAAGAGATTGGTTTTGAAAATAGTGAGTGATCTTTCTAAGGTATTTTGAAAATGAATTTGGTGTTTTATTTTCCAACAAATGTTTTATTTAATGGGTAAAAAATTTGTTAAAATTTGATTTTAAATAAAGAGTAACGTATTTTTTAGTGCTGAAAATAATTTTTAAAAAATAATAAAAAGTGTGTCAAGGATTTATTAGAACAAGTTTCATCATTTTTTTACAATATACACGATATTTTAAGTGTAAATGTTTGGTTTTAAAGTTAATAAACTAGATGTCTATGATTTTTCTGAATGAGGATGATATTTTGTATTTCAATGATGATTTCAATAAAGGATCTTTTAAATTTCACATTAACTTTAAAATTGAGTTTTGTTATTTTAAATTAGTGTGAATAGATTCATCAATTTTGTTAATAATGTAGTGTGCTATATCAATAATGTTTGAGCCATCTCAACTAAAATTTTATTCTTCTGTTGAAAAACAACATTTTATTATGTCGTATGTGGTACACTAAGTTCATGGTGAATAATATGCTTTTCAAAATAATCATCAGTTATTCTCCTTATAAATTCCATACCATAATCTCTCTAGATCATCTATAAAAATAAATTACAATCTTTCTCTACTTTTATTCTAAAACATTTAAACATATTTAGATACTACGATTTTTGTCACACAAAGAAAATATATTTAATTTAGGTAAATTTATCAATAATGGAAATAATATACTTCTCTCCATTTTTTAATACTTCCTCATAGTCCCACAATTATATAAATAAATTATCTTATATTATTGGGTAGATTGCATCTCAAAATTATTCTATGAAGAGTTAACAATTCTTCCTTTTAGGCATATTGAGAACATCATATTCCTTTCTCTTTTAGTATTGGTTGGTCACAAACATTTTCTACTTAAGTGATCCTACTCATGTTTTTTGGGTAAGATAATCAATATTTCTATTCCATAACTGTCTTCATATGTTTACACATAAGTTAAATGAATTTCCTACATCACCCACTTGAATTAGATTCTCACTTTGGTCACTGAACACTTTTCAAAACACATCCCTAAAACTAGGGATTGGTTTGTTTTTTATATGATGTATGAAACTAGAAAAGGGAAACAATGTATTACTTTCTATCATCTAAGAAAACCATCCAATCCAATCAAACCTAAGGAACATTGAAGGATTGAAAAAGATTCAATATCCTAATGCCAAATTAGAATGCGTAGAGATACTATAAAAAAGAAAAAGTTGAAGAAGAATATTATAGGAGAGTATATAAGCTTACATTTATGAGGAATAAACCTTATTGAAGATTCTAGGGTAGTGATAATTTATCACTGAGAAGGGGAGATAAATAAGTAATATACTTTTTCATTTACAATTATTCTTTAGAAACTAACCTATGTCATTGATTAAAGTCTTGATCCACTCACTTACTATTTACTTTTTCTTTTCAAACACTCCTTAAAATATGTGTCAAAAAATTGAGTGGTATCTATATTTGTAAATGCTACAGGATGAGTGGTGTCAATATGTATAAATGAATATATGTGTAAGAACAAAAGGTTGTATCTATATTTATATGATCATATTAAATTTCAGATACTTCCTAGATACAACAAATCTCACTTCCTACATAATATAGATTGATAACAACACAATGAAAAGGGAATGTCACTAACTCCATCCAACCCACAATATATCCATCATAACCCCACTCCCGAAACCTTATCCTCACAAGAAGCTAAGAACTACTAAAATTCCATCCTTAAACCAAAATCATTATACTTTTCATGGAATAATTGAAGGCTTGCATTGAATGTTGAAACTGCAACAGCTGTCTCAGCATGAGTGCATGTAAGACCATCCAATCGAGCCTTCTCACAGTCACACCAATCAAGGATCCCATTGTATGGATTAGACTATAGATAATCCTTTTTAAAACATTATATAGAAAACTAAGAAATGTTGTCCAGTGCTTGTCTAACTCCCCATCCACAGAACATTTTAATTTTAGGAGAAAATAGTCATCCTCATCAGATTCATCTACTAAACAGTTATTATTTCCTTTTTTTGTCTGAGAATCATCCCCTATCTCTTATAGACATGAACCTATGTTACTTGAAATACCCTAAGTATTAGTCATCCCATACTAGGCATCGATTATCATTGTGGATGAATTCAAAGGATAACACCTACCACAAGTAGAGTAATTCGTTTCTTAAATTCAATTACTCATTTCCTGTAAAGCATGCTGAAATTATTTGAAACATTAAAATATTCGGTTCCCTTATTTGAAATGACCTTTTTTGTGTATTTTTTTAAATATTAATATTACCAAATAAAATAGGATGTATATGAATTGAAAATGTACGGATTCCAATCATATAACAAAAGAGTATGAGGATGGGGTGAAAGATTTCATCAAGTTTGCAAAAGATCATGCATACGACCCTTATTAGATCCTTTTTCCATGTTTATGCTATTGTTATTCAAGATTAATTAGTCCATTGGAGTTATAAGAACACTTGACCTCTCACAAAATAGATCGAAGTTATTAATTTTGTAATAAACATGGAGAAAAAGTGAATGTAGATCGTGACTGGGATAAAACTGCATTTTATGAGTCATCTAATATGATTACATATGTGGATAATGAAGAAGACTGTATATACCGCTTCAGTGGTGGCATAGTGGTTTTAGATAGTGGTACAAAAATTCTATTCTTTGGGAGGTGTAGGGTTTGATTCTTGGGTGACCGATCTTAGGAAAGTTTCTCCATCCCCTGGATCCACTCATCTTTTTGGGTGACCTGGTCCCTTAATTGGTATGAAAAATGAGGTGAGACCTATAAATTCTAACAAATTGCTATGTCAAACTATTTTCAACTGGGTTATCACCCTTCAGGATGATCTACCATCTCAGATGGTAACATATCCTTCCTGGATGGGGCACACTCCAGAATGATACTTTCACGAGGAGGGGGTTCCTTTGTGTGGTAGGTTTTAAAAGGACACACTTGGGGATTCCCATTTAGGAAAGAGAATGAATAAGACCACATTGAGGATGTGATTACATGAGTGAATGATGATGAAGATCGTATTGAGGAAATGATAGTGACAGTTAAAGATGAACTTTATGATTATCAAAAATTGTTTGAGAAGTTAAAGAGTTTTGCAAAGACACCTTTGTATGTTGGTTGTACTACATATATCACATTTTTAGCCATACTAAAGCTATATAATTTAAAAACTGGAAATGGAAGGAGTGATACTAGTTTTACCGAACTACTTACTCTCTTGAATGATATTATTTTAGAAGATAATGAGCTTCCTAGCTGAACATATGATGCTAAATGGATGCTAATTTCAATGGGTATGATCTCTGAAAGAATATATGACTATCCAAATGACTATATATTATTTCACAAAGACCACAAATTAGTTAAATAATTCCCAAAGTGCGGTGATTATTGATATAAGAGATATAAACTAGGTTGTATGAAAGTTGTATAGTACCTTCCAATCATTACAAGGTTTAAGAACCTATATGGAAGTAAGGAGACTGCAAGTCAATTAAAGTTGCACACAGATACAAGAAATAAATATGATAAACTTCATCACTTGGTAGACTCTCCTCAGTGAAAGATAATTGATCACGAGTATCCTGAATTTGGAAACAAGATGAGAAACCTTCATCTTGCGCTATCTATAGATGGAGAGAATCCTTTTGGTTTTCAAAGAAGCACTCACAATAAATTGATGTTTATATTGGTAAATTATAACTTTCCACTGTGGTTATTCATGAAATGAAAATACATCATGTTATATAGCTTATATCAGGATCAAAACAACCAAGTAATGATATTGATGTTTATTTGGATCAATTGATCAAAGATTTGAAATTATTGTGGTATTTAGTTGCTACGTTGTTTGATGCTTATAGAAATGAAAATTTCACATTTAGATCGATATTGTATGAGATGACAAATGAATTTTGTGATTATGGAAATTTTTCATGATATAGCATTAAAGGAACTCAAGGGTGTCCCATTTGTGAACAAGGTACACAATCTATTAGGTTGAAAAAATCATTGAAGACTGTGTTTATAGGACATCATAGATTTCTAACCCAATGACATAAGTACCAATATTTGAATAAATCATTCAATAAGAGTTCAGAAGATCGTACATCAACATATCCATTTATAGGTGATCAACTTTTTTAGAAAGTAAAATATTTAGACACTACTTTTGGTAAACCTTTTTTGAAAAACCTTATAAAAATCAATTGGAAAAGGAGATCATCTTCTCTTGAATTACCATACTAGATTTGTTTTTACGTAAAGTATTTTCTTGATTTTATGCATGGTGAAACAATTTACAGGATAGTGTAATTGGCATGTTATTAAATGAACCCAGTAAAATAAAGGATGCAATTAAGGATAGGTTGGACATGATATACAAGGGAATACATGAGGAGTTGGTACTGGAGAAGGGTGAAAAACAAAATTTTCTGTCTCCAACTGATTACACTCTTTATAGTCATGAGAGATATTGGTTTTGAAACTTCTTTAATGATATAAAGGTTTTAGATGGGTTTTCATCGAATATCCTGAATATCGTGTCAATGACTGATTTAAGGTTAAATGGTCTGAAATCACATGATTGTAATGTTTTGATGTAATATCTAATACATATAGCTTTACATTGTATTTTTTCAAATAATTTTCATCATACATTAACCAAAATATATTTCTTTTCAAAGATATATGGAACAAAGTTATAGATCCGACTAATTTTTCAACTATAGAAAATGATATTGATATCATATTATGTGAATTGGAAATGTAATTCCCACCAGTATTCTTTGATATGATGGTTCACTTGATGGTTCACTTGATGAGAGATATTCAACTATGTAGTTCTGTACATTATAGATGGACGTACCCCATTGTACGATATATGATGATTTTGAAAGGTTATGTTAAAAATTGAAGTTGATCAAAAGGTTTTATTGAGGAGAGATAGATTGTGGAGGAGGCCATTGAATTCTATACTAACTACCTATCTGGTGTGGAAAGCATTCTTTTATTGAAATCTCATCACACTGAGTGGCTTATGGGTAAAGGAATTTCTGGAATAGGTGTTGTCACAGTCACTATTACATATCGAGAGTAGGTCCATCTTTACATTTTCATTAAAGTTAAAGGTTCCCTCAAATTTTTAAAACCCCAAAAATAAATTCTTAGGTATTTGAATCCATCAAGGGATAAAATATTAATATAAAATACACATAATAAACTATTTATTGGATGGTTTCCAGAATATTTTTAAGGAGTAAGATGAAAATCCAGATTTAATTTTAGAATGAATTTGATGTCTAACCAGAGGACCAAGTGTGATTGTATTATCTTATAATGGTTATTTAATTAAGGGTTATACGTTCAATAAAAATAAAAATGATGAATATAGTACTATGAAAAATAGTGGAGTTACAATTGTAGCTGAAGCGATGCACATATCTAATAAAAATGACAAAAATTAAATTTATGTGAAAATGTCATACTTTGGCATCATCAAATAAATAAGGTAGTTGGATTATACAACATTAAAAGTTACAACTTTTCAATACAAGTGGGTTATTTTTTTTTGTTAAAATAGATAAATTTGGATTTGTGAAAGTGGATTTTGGTAAGGGAGGGTACAAAGATGAACTATTTATAAAGGCATCACATGCAGTGAAAGTATTTTGTCTTCCAGATCCCGTAAACTGAAAGTGTTCAATTTTTCTGTTATTGACCAAAACAACTGAAGGGTCGGATGAAAATTAAACTAAGGATAACACTTTTATTGTGACATCGTAATAATTTTAAAAAAGTCCCAATGTAGATAGGGTCTTTTACGTTATAGGATACCATAATTAATGTATTTGGATACTCGATAGATGGGTTAAATTCCTTCAACATTTTAAAAAATATATTTTAATAATCAAGTTATATATTTTTGTAATATACACCATATTAACTCATATTATTACCTATTCACTGCCGTATTTACACAATCTATATTAAATGTTCAACCACTTCTATAGATAATGACTTTTTTACTTGAAGATGCTCCAAATCCTAAGGAAAAATAGGTTTCTCAACTTGTGGGTGCTCCCAATACAGAGGAACAACAACCTTCTACACATATTGATGCTATCAATCTAGAAGAAAAACATATTGATGATATTGAACACGAGTAAATGGTAGATGGAGAACAACTCATGTCTAGAAAAATAGAAGTTCCATAGTGTGATGGTGTAAGAAAAAAATTATTGAGGTGATAAACAAACGCATAAAATTTGAGATTGGATGGAATACACATGACCATTATATTAACCCCAACAATACCATGTTCAGTAGTTTCATTGGGCTCACCACTTGGAAATACATTCCTATTGATATAGATTCTTGAAAAAAATGTTTTTTCCATGTTTAAGAAACTAATTTGGGAAGAGATTAGGTTGACATTATGATAAAATTTATTTATTTTACTCAAAAAATTAATAATTAAACCTTGGCTTACTCTTAATTATCCCTTTAAAAGTGTATTTATAGTAGATGACTCCCGATGGAAATTTGTATTAATGATTACTGGAAAGGTTCATTGAGACTTTTCCCAATTCTAACAAAGTTTCATCTCAAGGATGATGAATAGAAAATAAACCAACACCCACTGAAGATGTATGAACACCTGATAAGGCAAGAAGCATGGGATGTGTTTAATGGAAATCATTATCAGACATCATTTAAAATACATTATGCCTAGTAATACATTGTTTGAAAATACATGTATTAATAAATTTTATTAAGAATTGTAATTTATGAAACAAAAACTAAGTGCTGAAAATAAGCATGGGAAATAAAACCAATGCACCTCTGCCATAAAGTCAGGATGGGGTACACTTCACTTGAAAAAAATTAGTACAAATTTTAAACCTACCGTAAAAATTTCATGTGACATGAAACCAAAACATAATTATATTACTCTATTTATATGAATATTGATGAATCCAAATCCAAATTAACTTCCATCCCATGTCATGATCTATGGAAGGAAGCACATGTAAATAAATATGGGATTATAATAGATGAAAACACACAAAAAGTGTGGGAATCATGTGAGGACATTTCATAATAATTTTTTTTATTTAAATTGATATTACATAATAATGATTACTTATTTCACTATATTTTTTATCCAAATTAGACACAAGGAATTATTATCAGATGTACCAGATAAACAACTACTATCTGTGGCCTTGAAGCGGCCATAATAGAATGGTAATGTTAGAGGTGTGGGATTGGGGGTGAACCCCAGACATATTTTGAGAAAATAAATGAATACAGGGATAAAGATAAAAAATGGAAGAGATGAATGAATGATTATCTACTCTTGAAGAAAAATTTAATTGGTTGTTTGAGTTTCTAGAAAACATTATGGGAAAGAATCAAAGAGAATAAAAAACTCAAGAACAATCATTGCGTGATGATCCCCCACCCCCACTAGCTTTGAGGTGATCCATTCCTCTTAAAGAGCTATCTTAGATACAATTATCAATATTCTCATAATTTTTCCTATGAAATTTGAATCATACATACCCGGATACCTTTCCTATACTAATATTATACATGGTGAAATTGATTGTGATTTATATCTATCAACACCCACTCTTCAACTTGTTGTCGGGGCTATCGTGTTCAATATCCAAGAAGATATTATTCTCAACAAAAAACATACAATATGTCACATGAGTGTGGGGATTAGCGTAGCTAATGAAATAAGTGTTGATCTACCTATTCCACTTGATGACATAGATATTAATACGGCCAAGAAATCTATTGTAACATTTGTATAATTTCTATGAGATCTTGTTAAAAACATTTCGATAAGGAGGTATTCATTTCCAATTTATTTTTCATGAAAAAAATTTAACAATTAATGAAAAAAGGCATGAAATGAGGTATGTTATTACAAAAAGAAAAAGGGAAGGGGTGAAATGAAAGGTCAAATAAAAATGATCTAAAGGATTAACTAACCAATCAAAAAGATATTCACAAAGCACCTTTCCCCCACTCGTTCAATATCCATATTTTCTAACACTAAAGGTTATTGTAGATACAAGGTTATAAATTGGCTGTAATGTCATAGTTGATTTTTAAGAACAAATATATGAAGAGGCCATTATAGACTACGGTGGTCTTGAGTATATAAATGAAATCCTCAAGTATGATCGGCTAGGAGTCTCAGTTTTAAATGTATACATGAGGCATGATTGCATGATCTATTTTTACAATAGCAGATTTACTATATTAATTATGAATAAATGCAATTCATATTTTTTATAGGAGTATATATCAATACTATTTGAAGTGAAAACCCTATGAATATAAATATGTACTCATTATTCCACACATCACTTCTAAAAAACTAACCTCATTATATTTAGATCAAATTGATGTAATAGTTGAAAAACTAGACATAATGTTTGATATAAAACTTATAGATGAAAAACTCTTCATATTACTAATGATGTAAGGATAAAACTCTAAAATTTAATCATGTCAAATATATTTTCATTCCTTCGACTAGTTATTACCTTTTGATTTTTAGGAAACATTGGTTACTCATTACAATTAATTTGGATACTCTAAAGATTTATTTTATGAACTCGCTGCATGGATACCCAACAAATTGACCACACGTGATGAAAATTATAAATTTGTAATACACTACATCCAATATTTTAGAACTATAATTCAAATTATATATATTTTATTATGTTTTAATGAGAATTTTGTTATGTTATGGTGATGTTTAAATATTATCAAAATAATGGCATAAGGATAGTCTATGTGTACAAGGAGCCTATCGACTTCTATAAGTGGATGTGTATTAGGGAATATATAATAATATTTCACAATCAAAACAAATTATTTATTTTTTCAATGATTCTACAGCGTCTGAAACACACCAATGGAAAATATTTTGGTTATTATGTTTGAAATTTTTTGAGATATATCATATACCATCAACAAATTATTATTCTTGAATAGGTATTTTTGAAGATAATTACTATTTAATTTAAAATATTTATTATTCCTTTGGGTTATTATATTTTCCCAATGATATGATGACTATTGAAAGTTATCGTATTCACAAGATGAAATAGATTTTTTTATGAAAGAATGGGAAGCATACTTAGTGTTATAATATACACATATATCTTGAATATGTGACTTACTAATACTTATTTAGTTGATGTTATCATCATTTTATCTATTTTTTTAGTTAATTTCCTTATAATTTTTATTTGATACTTATTTTGTTAATTTTTATAGAGATCGTGAAGAAATGAATTAATAAAAAATGATGATTCACTCATGTATTATGATCATGTTCTCAACAAGGATGATGCACTCATGATGATGTGATTTTTTTATTCTCCAATGCATTCAGAATTCTGAGTTATCAAACAACAATATTATTAGATAACCCAAAATGTTGAATGAACTGTAGAATAAAAAAGCATCGTGGAATCAACCACACCTAAATCCAATACGTGATGTACCTAATATGATTTAAATTGTGTGTTTTTTGTTTAAAATTAAAATTTTATTAATTTATCATTTAATATTTTTGTTTAATTTACCTATTTATGTTATTACTAACATAATAATTTTTTTCTTATATAGGTGAATTGTTTTGCTTGAGTTGGGGTGGTTTTTTCAAAGCTTCCCATGCTCGTGAGAGGTTGGACTTGAAACTAAGATAATGGAAATAAGGAAATGGTTCAATAATATTCACCTCAATCTGATATACTATTTTCTCAATATGACTCAAACTATATGTTTTTAGTTTATAATATACATTTTAGTTCAAAAAACACATCACACACTCAAAACTGAGAAAGAAAAATTAAATTGTTTTGATACATTAAGACAACGATCTGTAAGTTATTTTTGGCATGTAAGAATCTACCAGACCTCAATATGACACACAATGTGACGAAGTATGACTCCAAGTGTGTCTTTTAATTTAAAATTGACATTTTAGTAAAAGAGAGAAGTGAAAAAATCAAAATAGAGAAACACATATGGATTTTTTTTGATACTTTAAGAAAACTATAAATAATTCATTTTTGATGTGTTGGAATCATACTCACCTCAATCCGATACATGGTGTTCTCAGTATGACTCAAATTGTATGCTATCAGTTTAAAATTGACATTTTAGTTCAAAACGTGTTTCACTCACTAAAAACCAAGAACACACACTCATATTGTCTTGATAATTTATAAAAACTATTCATAAGTCATTTATGATGGATAGGAACCAGTCTCATGTAAAACTGATACACGATGTGACCGATATGACTCAAAGTGCCTGTTTCTAGTTTAAAATGGAATTTTAGTAAAAATAAACGGTGATATACTCAAAACCAATGAAACATATTTGGATTTTTTTTGATAATTTAGGAAAATGATTTATAAATCATTTTTGATTTATAGGAATTATACGCACCTCAATTCGATGCACAATATGACCGGTATGACTCTAATTATGTCTTTTAATTTAAAATTGTCATTTTAGTAAAGAAGACAAGTGACATAATAAAAACCAATAAAATAGATTCATATTATTTTTATATTTTAGTAAAAATATCCATATGTCATTTTTGATGTGTGGGAATCATCCACACATCAATCTGATACATGGTGTGCCTGGTATGACTCAAATCGTCCTTTATTTGTTTAAAATTGATATTTTAGTTCAAAAAATGTGTCACTCACTAAAAACCAAGTAAAAACACTCATATTTACTTGATAATTTAGTAAAAATATTCATAATTCATTTTTTAATTGTGGGAATCAGTCTCATATCAAACTGACACATGATGCGACCAGTATGACTCAAAGTGCATGTTTCTAGTTTAAAATTAATTTTTTGTAAAAAAGGATAAGTTACACAGTCAAAATCAAGGAGACAAATTTAAATTTATTTGATAATTTAGGAAAATGATCCATAAATAATTTTTTATGTGAAGGAATTAGCCTCACCTCAATCCAATGCATAGTGTGACCTTTATTAGTCCAAGCCTATATTTTTATTTAAAATTGACATTTTAGAAAAAAAGAAAAGTGACATAATAAAAAATAATAAAATTCATTCATATTTTTTTGATAAATTAGGAAAAAAACCCATAATTAATTTTTGAAAAGTACGAATCAACCTCTCCTCAATACGATACATGGTTTTCCCAATAAGGCTCAAAGTGTCTGTTATCAGTTTAAAATTGACATTTTAGCTCAAAATGTGTGTCACTCACTAAAAACTGAGAAAAAACACACATATTGTATTGATAATTTAGGAAAACTATTCATAAGTCATTTGTGAAATATAGGAATTGGTCTCACATTAAACTGACACATTATGTGACTAGTATGACTCAAAGTGCATTTTTCCAATTTAAAATGGCATTTTATTCATAAAGACAGTTAACATACTCAAAACTGAGAAAAAACATTCATATTATTTTTATAATTTAGGAAAATTATCCATAAATAATTATATATATATAGGAATCATCCTCACCTTAATCTAAAACCCGGTGTGACTGGTATGACTCCAAGTGTGTCTTTTTATTTAAAATTAACCTCTTAGTAAAAAATAAAAGTGAAATACTCAAAACTGAGAAAACTAATTCATATTTTTTTGATACTTTATAAAAATGACTGATAAATCATTTTTTATATTTATGTTTTAGTCACACCGCAATCTGAAGCATGGTGTGCTGATAACTCAAAGTGTCCATTATTAGTTTAAAATTGACATTTTAGTTCAAAACACATGTCACTAATTAAAAACCAAGAAAACATGCTAAAATTGTCATGATAATATAGAAAAATAATTAATAATTCATTTTTTATGTATAGGAATCAATATCATGTTAAAACAACACATGATGTGATCATTATGACTCAAAGTTCATGTTTCCAGTTTAAAATGACATTTTAGTAAAAAACACAAGTGACATACTCAAAATTGAGAAAAAAAATCACACTATTTTGGTATTTTTTTTAAATTATCGATAAGTTATTTCTAATGTGTAGGAATCAATATCACCTAAATCTGATGCATGGTGTGACTAGTATGAATCATAGTGTGAATTTTTATTTAAAATTGACATTAATTTTAGTAAAAAGGAAATGTGTCATACTGAAAATCGAGAAAACACATTTTGATTGTTTTTAAACTATAATAAAATGATCTATAAGTCATTTTTGTTGTATAGGAATCATCCTCACCTCAATATGATACACGGTGTTCCCAGTACGACTAAATGTATATATTATCGGTTTAAAATTGGCATTTTGGTTCAAAACATGTATCACTCACTGAAAACTAAGAAAAAACACTTCTATTATCTTGATAATTTTAGAAAATGATTCAAAATTCATTTGTGACATGTAAGAATTAGTATCACATCAAACAAATACATGATGCGAGTGCTATGACTCAAAAGGAAAGTTTTTAGTTTAAAATGAAATTTATGTAAAAAACACAAGTGAAATACTCAAAATTGATATAACTCATTCATATTTTTTTATACTTAAAAATTATACATAATTATTTTTTGATTAATAGTAATCAGAATCATATTAATCTAATGCATGGTGTGATCGGTGTGACTCCAAGTGTGAATTTTTATTTAAATTTTCTTATTTTAGTAAAAAAGAAAACCGAAATACTCAAAACCAAGAAAACGCATTCAAATTACTTTAATACTTTAGGAAAACATTTCATAAGTCATTTTTAATGTGTAGGGAGCAGCTACACCTCAATATGATACACGGTGTGCCCGGTATGACTCAAAGCGTTTATTATGATTCTAAAATTGACATTTTGATTCAAAATGTGTGTCATTTAGTGAAAAGTGAGAAAATGTGCTTTGACTATATGATAATTTATTAAAATGAACAATAAGTCATTTGTGACATGTATGAATTAGTCTCACATAACACAGACATATGATGTGACCAGTATGACTCAAAGTGAGTGTTTTTAGTTTAAAATGAAATTTTAATAAAAAAGACAAGTGAAATACTCAAAATTGAGGAAACACAATCAAATTGTTTCGATACTTTAGGAAAAAAAATCCACAAGTCATTTTTGACATATAGGAATCAACCATACCTCAATCTGATACACAGTGTACCTGATATGACTCAAATTGTGTGGATTTAGTTTAAAATTGACATTTTATTAATGTTTTGTTTCATATTTGTGTTTAATTAATTTTTTATAGTATTACTAACATAAGAATTATATTTTTATGTAGGTGGATTCTTTTTTTCAAGTTGGGGTGGTTTTTTTAGAAACTTATACCATGATCGTTCTTTTTTCATTGGGGGTCGGGTGCCAAAGACAATGAAACATTTATGCTTTTTAATTTTTTTGATATTACTTGCTAATGTAATTTTACAATTTTTTTTTAAAATGTCTGTAATATAATGTTTTTTTTATAAATTTGTGATGTAATTTTAATTTCAATTAAATTATGAATTTTCCATATACAGGTTTCTACTATATATAGGTTACTGCTGCAGTGTGTTGTAATTCAGACAACACATTTCAGCTGTAGGGACTTTATCAATGGTATTTCTAGTTTAATATTGATCATATTAAAATAAATGTAACTAATTTTTCATGCATGAAGTAAACATGAAATAAATGGTAGAAATTACCATGAAATATTTCCATATAAAAATAAATTGAATATCCATAATTCACAAATTTGTTGAATCGTAAGAGTATACGATGAATACAAGATAGGGGTGAATTGCAATTTAAAAAATTAAAATAACATCAAAAACCAAAACCACTTATGTTAAAAGGATCAGACTCAGTAGTTATACGATGATCAGAGTATATGTATCAGGCTCAGTTTTCATTTGATAAATTAAAGGGCTTACAGATAGTCTGATAAAACTAATATTTGAAATATTTATCAAAAAAGAACATTCTAATATAAATTGTACAAATGAATATAAAACTTGGTAAAACAATTAATATGAAATCTTATAATAAAGTAATAATTACTTATAAGCTTTATAAAAGATATTCTACTTTTTAACCTTAAGAGTTAATAAAGTCAGAAATCATGACTTAAGATATCCCAAATTTTCAACCTAACTGTAAAGTTCTATCTTTCCACACTAAGAAATCACTCAATACGATGACTAGTATCAACTCTGTATTTATTAAATAATAAATCCCTTGATACTATGATCCATGTCAACTCTGTCTTCCAATCATAAGGAAGACCTTGATCATACTGATCGGTATCACAAGTCTTCCTATCCCTATAAAACATTGATCTAAACCTCGATCAAAATAAGATAATACAAAATAAAAATTATTCTAAGGATTTTAAAATTCCCCACTCAAAATCCTTAGAACACAACTCTCTAAGATATTATGAATCTTAAAAATCAGATATTCAAGTAGAGTGATCTTCAGACGTATAGAGTTCCAAATGAATCATCTGCCAAATCCTCAAATTCAATCCTATTTATAGGAACCCTTCAAATGGTCATATTTCTATGAATCTTGGATTTTCTTGCAATGAAATCATATGTTCTTCACTTTAAATCTCAGCAAAAAGTCTCAATCCGATGTCATTTTGATAACACCATTACAATGTTGTAATAAATTATTCCTGATAGAAATAATTCCAAAAATATAATTATAAACTTTTGATAGTCTAATGTATTATACTATTTTCTAGTCCAATGGATCTGAACAATGGTCATTCTGATGGATATGACTCTGGTCAGTCTGATGGATAGAACATTAGTCAATCCGATGGATAACACACTAATCAGTCTGATGAACCACACTCTTTGTTAGTATAATGGATCAGACTTAAATAATATATAAAGTTTATATTTGTTTATATAAGAACTATTTATATGTTCAGTAGAAAGTTATTTCTTCTAAAAAACATTCTAAACTGCTTGGGATAAACAAAGTTAGTAAAATATGGTTTTAAGAAATTGTTCATGAATTTGAAAACTAAGGAAAGGAAATACAGAAAGTAAAAACTTTTAAACCAATAATATCCTCATTTTTGGAAAGGAAAAAACACAACACTTCTAATAAAAAACTATTAAATTTGAAATTTTTTAACCCTTTGTACATTTAGAAACTCCAAAGAAATTCTTCATAAGAAATATCTCCCCTTTTCTTATCTTAACTCCCCTATCTTGATAAATTCTTTTAGTTCAACATTCTTCATATGATAGGAAATATAATTAATTTGGATTCTCCCCATGAATAAATTGTTCCCCTTAGATAGTTTTTACTCCTTATATAGTTTCTCTCCCTTTGATAATTTCTCCCCATTTGTGATTTGAAAAAAGGAATAGGGAAAGTAACATATTATCATAAAATATTAGAAAGCCTAATATGAAACAGTTGTGTTTGAATAAATATTCATCCAAAATAATAAGAAAGAATATTAATCAAAGTAAAATTATAAAAATTTCAAGAAAAAATATATTTAGAGAATAATTCATTCAAATGAGAATTAATTCAATAATTTTTATTTATAAATACATCAAGAGTTCATAAAAAAATATTCATTCTAAAGAACCATTATGAGGTTTTGTTTTAACAATTTTTTTTATTTTTTGACAACTAATATTTTCTAAAAGAATATTTTTGAAAAATAGGTGAAAATTGTTTAATTTTAGAACCCAAACATAAAGGGGGAGAAATATTTTGTTTTTAAAGTTGTTTTCAAGAAACATAGGATCAGATTGAGAAGAACCTAATGCAAAGTATTGGACTGGGAGACACTGGTCGTAGAAGTATTCAGAAAGTTAAAGTTGTTTATTAAACACATTATGAGTATTAGATCCATAATCATTAAGTTTTAGATCTAATAGAAACAATGTTGTTTAGAAATAAGTTGATGAGTTAGAAAGTCATAATGTTTTTGAAGAGGTTAAATGAATACAATGATGTCAGAAGTTAAAATTTATTAAAATTTCTAATCTTAAGTCAGATAATGATTTTCCAATGTTGAAGTTCTCATAAATCATGAAAACTATCATGATAAAATATTTTGAAGAAATAGAGGAATCATAAATATTGTATCATTCCTAGGAATCAAGAAAAATTTTACATTGGATTCAAAATTACTGAACACATAATTTTTCAGAAATCTGTCTGAGTAAAGCTGATAATGTTTGAAGAGTATTTGAGTGAATTCACCATCAGATACAGAACATCAGAGTAACTAGAGTTGTTTACACTGATCTATCAGACATAGATTATTTATGAAGGTATGAAGATTATAAAGGAGTTATGCTTACTTTAGAAAAGGAAAAAGAGTAAGTTCAATTTTGATACTGATCCACCATACCAAGAACAAACACCAATCCATCAGATGAACCTTTCACACCAATATATCTTTTTATGTAGTGGTTCAAGAAATATGATCTATCTATGCAATTTTATGAGGGATACTATCATAATGAGCAGAGGAAGTTTTTTTTTATAATGAGATGAGGAAGTTCCATCATACTGAGCTGAGGAAGTTTCATCGTAATGATCTGAGGAGGTTCCATCAAACTGAAGAAAGGTTAGGAAGTATGAGAAGCCTAATTATAGAGAATACTCCAGGATATTATATAATATTTTAAAGATTTGAAGTGGTCAAACTTGAAA
Organism: Viscum album; assembly: GCA_963277665.1. Taxonomy (NCBI): domain Eukaryota; kingdom Viridiplantae; phylum Streptophyta; class Magnoliopsida; order Santalales; family Viscaceae; genus Viscum; species Viscum album. Next base: position 123,571,874 of record OY728160.1, on the reverse strand, counting down.
TTCAAATATTTATAGATCTATAAGTTTTTGAATTTTAGATAATGGGGAAATTTTTCTAGTTTCATACCACTACCATTCTATGATTCCTATAAATAGAAGAAAAATATATTCATACTTTGTAACTTTTCATATGAGAAGAAAAGGTATAGAACTGTAGAATTCATGTCAAATTTATATTTTTTGGCTGAGACCTCATTATAAAGCCGGACATATGAATTTTTTATTGTACTAAGGAATATTAGACTGCTCATTTAAGCTAAGTTTGATTAATACATATTGAGAATGAGTTAATAATACTGAGTCAATCAAACTGAATTCATCGGACTGAGTCCATCGGACCCAGCCTCATCAGACTGAGAGAATCATACCCTACCAATTGGAACGAGGATCCAAAAATACAATTTGTGTATCATTTTGAAAAAAGTATTTATTATTTTGTTTTGGATCAATTATTTTTAAGAAAACTTTATAAAATGACTGAAGTTAGTATAATCATTCCTATTAGGAGATAGAAGGTGTATAATAGGAGTTTACACAAGTTGTATCCACTTATTCATAATAGTGAATTTCCATAGACCCATGGAAGTGGATATGGAAGGATTTAGGTTCTCACACTGAGGGTGAACCTTACCAATCTCATGTGCTTTACTTGTTTTCATACTTTTTCATGGATAATTATTTAGTAAAATATGATAAGGTAGTAAAATTTAATAGGTTGAAGGGGTTATGTTTCTAAAAGTGTTGAAACTTATAAAAAGTATACAACTGATTCAACCCCTTCTCAATTGTTATTTGATTCTATGGAACTTCAATTCATATCAGAGTGACAGTTCCCTTGTTGAATCCTTATCATAGATAATATCAATTTTTTCAATAGTAGAGGAGTTCCTACATTTTATGGAAAAATTATTATGGATGGAAAAATAGGATGAATCCTTATCTCCTATCTCTTGGAATAGAAGTTTTTGATGTTGCTACAACTGGGTTTCCACCTATTGAGAAGGATTCCCTGATGAATTTTGCTGATAAGAGATATATTGAAGTTGATAGAAAAGCTAGGAATGTTATTCTTATGTCTCTATCATAAAATGTTTTTATGAATGTAATGGGTCTCAAAAATTAAAATTTTATGTGGGATAAAATACAAAGTTTGTTTGAAGGTAATACTAAGTTAAGGATGAAAATCTATAAATCTGGCAGAGTAAGTTTGAAGATATAAGAATGAGAGATGAATAAAATATTTATGAATACTTCACTAGGGTAAATGAAATTGTTTGTAACATAAAAATATTTAGAGTAGTTATTGAAGATTCTACAATAATTAAGAAATTTATAAAAACTTTACAAACATGTTTGATTATAAAATTTATTATTTAGAAGATAAGGATGATTTATATCTTGATGATTTTCATAACTTTCTTATTGCTTATGAAATGAGGAAAGATCAAATGTTCAAAAAGAAGACAAAAAATGAAATGGATTTTGAATCCATGAGACAACTGAAAATACAGGATGTCGAAGATGTTGTTCTTTGCGACTTCGAAGATAAGAGGATTATGATTTGAATGAAAACAATCATATCTCTTAAATCCAAGAACTATCAAAGTGGAAGAGGAATGTATGGAGGTAAAATTACTCTCAAATATTTTGAGTGCGGTGTAATTGGACACTTTGATATGAATTTCACAAGAATAATGTTGAAGAATATCAAGATGATTATAATGAAAAACCTTGATGGAAGAAGTGGAATAAAGGTTCTAAATAACAAAAGTCTGCCAAAAATTTTAAGAAGACGTTTACTTGGAACAAGGGAAGTATGTTGAGTAGAAAGTTGAATCAAACTCAACTAAAAAAAATATTTAGAAGATGAATGTTTAGAAAATGTTTGAACATTCATTTCAAAATTTGATAAAACTAAAGAATCCTCAAATAGTGAAGAAAAATGAGGTAAAGAATCTTACAGAGAGTATCATCTCAAAAAAAATTGTTGCATGTCTTGAGCAAAACAAATCTCTGAGTAAAATAATAATAATGATAAAGAAATATGGTGAAAAATTTGTTAAATGTTAAAAATATGTTTTCAACAAAGAATAAGAATACATCCTAGAGATATTAAGATACAAACTTATAATTACTGAACAAGGAAAGATGGTTGAATATATTAGTAATAATTTGACAACTATGGAATAAGAAGTTAACAAGTTTTAATAAAAAATTATTTAGTCTAAAAGTACCTTGAGGATGATGAATATAAACTTCAATAAAGCTTAAAAATTAAAATCTATGCCTTCTAAAGTTGTTAAGAAAGTTCAAATCAAGAATCAGGTGAAATCTTTACCCACCAATAATAACATTTCATCTGATTTTTCAAACATTTCAGGTGAGAAGAAAAGTGTTGGGAAAGCATGGGTTGAGAAGCAATGTGAGAAACCTATCATATCTACAAAATTTGAAAACTCCCTCAGTAAGAAATATGGTCCACACCCAGATTATGTTAGTGTATAAATAAGTTATCATATTAAGAAAAGTTTCTACAGAGAAAGATCTTACTTAAAAAAAATCAAGATTTGATGGTTTTTTTAGTGATTTGGAATCTATTTGAATAGAGATTATAATTATTGGAACAAATTATCTCTACTCAGAATAAGGTTTCATAAGAGTGGAAAAAATAGTGGAAGTAGAATGATTAACTTTCCTAACTTACAAAAAATTAGAAAAATGAATTTTCAAGATGTTAGAAACTTTCCAACAAGGAATTAGTTTGATTGTTTGGAAGAAGTTTGTGGAATATGTGATAAAATGAAATCAAGTAAAAAAGACCATGGATACTTAATAGTGGTTGTTATTAACACATGAAAGGTTATTTAAAAAAATTAAAACATGTTTAAAATCATGATGGATGTGCAATTACATTTGTGAATGTGAGTTCTCTAAAAATCAGAGGAATCAGAATAACTGAGATTGAAGTTGAAAAGTTGAAATCTAAGGAAGTCTTGTTTGAAAGATGGAAAATTTATTACAAATGGAGAAAGAACCACTTGGAATCTCTTTTAAATAGGATAATTTAATAACTCTTATTACTTAAGTGATGAATATGAAAATAAGTTGTGGCACTAAATACTTGGCCACCTTGGGTAGAAAAACATGAAAAAACTTTCTAAGGTTGACGCTATTCAAAAATTTATAGAATTTAAAATAAGAGAATAAGATATTTTTTTAGCTTGTTAGAAAGGTAATATGACTAATAAAATCCATAAGATGGTTGAGATTTAGTCCACCAAACCTCTTGAACTTATTCATTCTAATTTATGTTGTTTGATGAGACATTAATAAAAAAATGGATTTTTACTTTATCACTTTTATTGATTATTTCACTCAAAATAAAAATATCATGTTTTTGAACACAAGTCAGAGGCTGTAGAAATGTTTAGAGTCTTCAGAAAAGAAGTTGAGAAAGAATTGGGGTTTATAAAAAGGATTTGAAAACAGATAATGGAATATAGTTTAAAAGTAATACTTTTGAAACTTATCTTATAAATCTTTGTAATAAACATCAGTATAATTTCACTACTTCAGCAGTGGCATGATGGTGAAGGTGATTGGCCTAAATATTTTGTTCTTTTGGAGGTTCAGGGTTTGAATCTTGGGAGTCTGTTTTCACGGTGAGCCTCTCCCCAAGGATCCATCCATCTTTCCCGGTCACCCAGTCCCTGATTGGGTGGATGTGAGGCACGAACCACCTATGCTGATGGATTGTTGTTTGAAACCATCACTTCTCATGCCATAAACCTTGGGGATGCTCTATCATCTCAGATGACATTGACTCTTTCACAAATGGGGCCTCTCCATAGTGATCCCTTCATGGGTCCGGGGTTCTATGGTATGGATGGTTTAAAAAGGCCACACCTAGGGATTCCCTTTTTTTAGAGAACATTAGTATAGTGCCCAATATACCCCATAAAAATGGAGTAGTAAAAAGGAATAGCAGAAGTTTGGTGGAAATGGGAACAAGCATGTTAGTAGAATAAAAAAATTCAATGTTATACTGGAGAGAAGATATTATTACTATTGTTGCTTGTTAAAAAAATATGTTTATTAAGGTAGGAATCCAATATGAATTCTTATGAAATGTGGTATAATGAAAAACCATCATTTAAGTACTTTAAAGTTTTTATAATTCCATGTTTACATAAATTCAATAATCCAGATCTGGGAAAGTTTGATGAGAAAGATGAGGAAAGAACCTTTATGGGTTATTCACCCAGTAGAAGAAGTTAAAAAATTCTGAACAAAAATTTAAAAATGATGGTGGAATTATATGATGTGAAATTTATTGATAATCCAACTTCTTTAATAAAAGTTTATGGGAACTTTGAGGAAGAAAAAAAAGAAAGTTTCCAATGAAGATTAAAATGATCAAAATATTGTGTATAGAGATTCATATGAATCATGTGATGAGGAAAGTGAAGCTAGGATAGGAACTCTAAAATTACCTTCTTTACAAAATCATATTGAGACTAAAAATATTTTTGGAAATGAGAAGGCTGCAGTTCAGTCTAGATGAAAGTTGAGATTAGAAAATTATACTCCTCTTATCTAAAAATTTAAACTAGAATTATTTTCAGAAGATATTCAACACAAAGAATGGGTGGATACTGTAAATGAAGAGATGGATCAGATTAACAAAAATGAAATAGGGGAAAATTTTCAATTTCTATAAAATAAAAATGTTATTGGAACAAAGTGTGTATTGAAAAAAATTAATGAACCTAAATAAGTTTCAAGGAACAAATCAAGACAAGTTTTTAAAGGCTATGCATAGGTGGAAGGTGTGAATTTTGAAGAAAAAATTTCCCCATTTGGAAGATAAAAAACTATTATAATGTTTCTATTAGTGGATTCAAATTGAAATTAAAAAATTTATCAAATGGATGTAAAGGTAGATTTCTTAAATAGATAGATTGAGGAAGAATTTTACGCTGAATGACCTTGTGGTTTTCTACTTAATAATGATGAAAACAATGTTTGTTAATTGAAGAAAGATTTATATGGATTCAAAAAAGACCCACAATCCTGGTATTCAGAATTTGACAATTGTTTTAGAATTTTAAATATTTCGAAAGGAAAAGTTGATAGCAACTTATATGTAAAATATACTGAATCTGGAACTCTAATTATAATTTTTTATGTGGATGATATAATTTTTTCTAGGGATATAGAATATGTTTGTAAAAGATTTTCTAATTAAATGAAAAGAAACTTTGAGATGTCAATGTTAGTATAATTAACATTATTCCTTTGTTTAAAAGTTCAAATAAAAGAAAATTACATTTTCTTAACTCAAGAAAGTATGCTGGGGAATTGGTACAAAATTTTGGTGTGGAAGAATCCAAATAAGTTTCTACTCCTATATTAGTGAGGATGAAGTTAAGTAAAGATGATTCCAAAAAATTTGTGAATCAGAAAGACTTTTAGAATTTTATAGGAAGTCTAATTTACCTCACAACCTCAAGACCTAATACTGTTTATATTATGACTTTGTGTGACAGATATCAGAGTGATATAAAAGAATCATATATGTTGGTAGAAAATAGAATTCAGAGGTATGTTAAAGGAACAACTTCACATTGGATTTTATAAAAAATAATTTTTAATATAAACTTTCATGGTTATACTGATGCTGATTGGGATGGAGATTGTAATGATATAAAATCAACTTCTAGAGGAACATATTTCTTGGGTGAATTTTGTGTGAGTTGGAATAGTAAGAAATAAATTTTGGTAATTTTGATCACAACTTAATCAAAATATATTTCATCTATGTAAGATTATACTCAGATGTTGTTGATGAAAGTTCAATTGATCTTTTTAAAAATCTTGTCCAACATTCAAGAGCAAAACACATTTATATAAATCTTCAATTTATAAAATAGAAAGTTATTATTGGAGATGTTTTACTCCATTATATCTCAACGAAGTATCAAATTGTTGATATCTTCACAAATGAAATTCCAAAATAAAATTTTGTTGAATTGAGGATGAAACTTCATGTTTAGACTCCTCTAATGAATTCAAAATCCATATAAGGACTTAACCCACCATGCTTTGGATTATGTTGAAAAATGGGTAGATAAAGTAACAACTTTTTACTTTTCAAGAAATTTTTTCGTATATTTTTTATGAATCTAAAGTTGTGATTATCATATAATGGGGTAGATTATAATTACAGGTGGGGGAGAAAAAGAAAGGTGATAAAACTTAAAAGTGAGGGGGGCTTTTCTTTACATCGTCGATTTTTTTGTCATCAGGTGATGGAATTGGTTCAAAAACATCACTTTATCCAGTAGTGTGGTGTCATAAAACTCTATTTTTAGAAAGGATATGTTTTGATAAAAGTTGAAAACAGTGATTTCTTTCAAAAAAAAATTGTGAAAAAGTCTGATTTTTTGAAAAATGGTGAGTTGAAGAAGTTGTTAATGAAAGATGTAAAACAAATACAAATGGGGATATTGAAGATCCTTTGTGATGTTTTGTTTTAATAAAGTTTTTGTATTTTTTGAATACTAATATTCTTTAAAAGAATGTTTTTGAAAAATAGGTGAAAGTTTTTGAATGTTAAAACCCAAACATAAAGGAAAATATTTTTTTAAAGTTGTTTTTTGGTCATAGAGGATCAAAATAAGAGGCACCAGACATAGAGTTTCAGAATAAGTAGCACCGATCTCAAAAGTGGTGATAAAGTTAAAGTTGTTGATCAGACACATTATTGGTCTCTAATCCATTGGTCTCATATCCATCGGTATGAAGTTCTAGAACTATCAGACATGATATTTGTTATAAATAAGTTTCTAAGTTAGAAAGTTAGAATTTTGTTGAAGAGGTTGAATGAAGATAGTGATTTCAGGAGTTATAAATTTCTTAAACTTTGTAAACTTAAGTCATACGATGGTTTTCCAATCATGAAGTTATCATAAATCATGAAAAATCTGATGATAAAAGCCTTTTAAGAAATAGAGGAATCATAATAATTATATCAATTCCAAGAATCAAGATAAGGTTTTCATCGAATCAAGAAGTATCAGACACATAATTTTTTAGAAGTTTGTTTGAGTAAAAATGAAAATGATTAAAGTGTATCTGAGTAAAGTAACAATTTGATGAAAAATATCTTAGTAACCAAAGTTTTTGACAATAATCCATTATAAATATATGAGTTATGAATGTATGAAGATTATAAAGGATTTATGATTACTTGAGAAAAGAAAAAATAGTGATTTCAATTTTGATACTGATACAATGGACCAAGAATATTCACCAATCCCTCAGATGAATGTTTTACACTGATAAATATTTTGATGTTGTGATTCAACAAATCTAATCAATTTATGCAATTATAAGAAGTATGCCATCGTAATGAGCTGAGGAAGTTACTTCGTAATGAGAGGAGGGAGTTCCATCATACTAAGTTGTGTAAGTTTCATCGTTATGTGCTGGAGAGGTTCCATAGGACTGAAGAAAGGTTAGGAATTCCGAGAAGGATGATTATGGAGAAGAATCAAGAAGATTCTATAATATTTTTGATGTGTTCAGACATGAAATTAAAATAGGCATAGATCTCATAGTTTTTTAATTTGAAATAGCAGATAAATATTTCTAGTTTCCCTCCACTTCCATTCTAAGATGTATATAAATAGAATCATAGTACATTTATACTTTGAAACTTTTCATGTGATTGAAAAAGGCATATCGCTATAAAATTCATTTCAAAGTTATCTTTCTATATTGATACCACATTAAAAGGTCATACATTTGAAATTTTTGTTTACTAGACTAGGGAAGATCAAATTGAGAATTTGAGTAGAGGTTGAGTAATATAGATTAAGAATGGTTTCATCTCACCAGGTCGATTGGAATGAATTCATCAAACTATGTCCATTAGACTGTGCCCCATTAGACTGAGAGAATCATATCCATCTAATTGGACTGAGGATCCTGATAGATAATTTGTTGAGAAATTTGGATAAAGTATTTATTATTTTATTTTGACTCAATTGTTTCTATGAAAACTTTGTAAACTGATGGGAGTTGGTATAATCATTCCTATCAGGATATAGATGATTTATAATAAGAGTTCACGCAAGTTTTATTCTCTTCTTAAGAATAGTGAATTTCTATATACCCACAAGAGTGGTTATGAAAATGATGTAGGTTCTCAAATTGAGGCTGAACCTTTTAAATCTCATGTGATTTACTTGATTTCATACTTTTTCATGCATTATTATTTACAAAATTATGACAAGGTAATAAACCTTAATAGTTTGTAGGTGTTAAGTTACTAAAATTGTTAAATCTTACAAAAATTATACAACTGATTCAACCCCCACATAGTTTTTATTCAATCCTTTGGAACTTTACATTCCTTATTATACAGCTTCTTGACTATTGTTTTTATCTTTCTGAAATACTCTTGATTATTCTTGGATTCTGCTACTTTAGACTCGAGCTTAGCTATATTTTCTTCTAATACTCTGGACTTCCGATTCCCTTATTTCAAAATGACAACTTCCTCTTCAAGAAATATGATCTTTTTGTTTTCTTCCTTTAGTCTCTAAAAATATTCTTCAAAAGATATAATTCTCATATTTTATTCTTTCTAATTCTAAATCTCTTCTTTAAGTTCATATATTTCTTAATATTGAGAGCCTGACATGTCTTTGAACTCTTCTATGAATTTAAAATTATTAGAGACATCTAATTAATTATTTTTAAAGGAATCATATATACCAAAAGATACTTTCTTGACTTCCAAAAACTATTCATCACATTCTTTCAAATCTCCAGTTACTTGTATCAACTACTTTACCATTTCATTTAACCTTATTTTTTTCCTTTGATTTATCTTTGAAACACTTTATACAAGCCCCATTATGAACAAATAATGTAGTCAACAATTTTAAAGATTTTAATTTTTCATTTAAAATGTTCTGGGTCTTCTTGCATCGAGATTCAATGTTTAGAAGATATGAAATTGAAACTATAATTTTTTTCAAGGTTTGAAAGATATAATATATTCTCTTATTATATTCATTGATTGAAGTATATGATGAATCTAATAAAGCTTCAAAAATATGTTGGAAAGAAAGTCTGAAATATGTATTTTCTTAAATTTTATAATTTTCACCATCCAAAACCTTAACCAAATCAACTTCTATACCGGTCTTAGTTTTTGTATAGGACTATTGTGATTCCACTAACTCATGAGATGATGATTCTTCATTCACTGAAACTTATAACACTAGATTTTTATCAAACTGAGTCGATAAGGAAGTAGAGGATGATGAAGACCCCAATGAAATTTCTTCATCTTTTCCTTCTTCCTATTATTTTCTTCTTCTTCTTCTTCTTCTTCTTCTTCTTCTTATTCTTATATATCTTTCTTTAAATACCTCATAGTTATTATAAAACCCTTTAAAAACTTCTAAATATATTTTTGAACTCTCTTCTTATCTAACTTATTAAATGATTTCTCAAATGGGCTTTCTATTTGAGTTTCAAATACAACTTCTTTACCCTTATCTTTGAAAGAAATAACTGGAACAAAATATGTTTAAACAAACTCTAAATTAGTAGAAAAATGTGTTACAAATCCTAGAACAAGTTTAACTATAGATAATGTTGGTTGATTCTCTTAAAACCCCCTTAATCAAAATTTCCATCATCATAGATTCAGTAAATCTTTTATTTTACATTTTCTTTTTCTCTACCTATTTCATTGAATATTTTTTTATCTTTAAATCTAAAACCTCATATTTATAAAGATCTAAAGAGGAATCCCATGAATTTTTTTGAGCCTTATGATCCATGAACTTCTTAAAGTCCTCATAAAACATAACTTTCTATTTCTTTTGAAACATTGGATGAGAGGATTATTCTTTCCTTTTTTCTTGAACTGATTCTTTACCTTTAACAACTTCTATATTAGATGTATCTTTTTTCTATTTTTTCACAAACTTTTTCAACTTTGGATTGAAAAATAGTTTCATTATTTCCCTGGTTTCTTCTCCAATTAATAAATCATTTTCTCAAACTACATAAGATCGATTATTAATTTGAAACACTTCGATACAGGTAACCAACATTTTATCTATAGAACATAGGAACATAAGTATTCTTGACTTCAAGTAAGTTTTCTTAATTACATAAATTGATATAAATATAAACTTAACCATATTTATCTTCCTTAAATTGATAAGGAAATCTAATATGACTATGTCAAGCACTTTCGATGTAACCCTGACTCCTTTTCTAATAATGCTGGTGAGAGATGAAATAATTTTCTAATATTATCATAAGAAGTTAACAAAGATGATTAAAATTTTTATTTTTCAAAAATTACAGGCTTATCCAAAATCTTATGTGATTAAAGGTACACATCTCCTTCTAATGATACTTTAACCAAATAATCCACTTGATGAATCATTGATTTAAAAATTTCACCAAAAAGGTTGAAAACAATCACATCTAAATCAACTTGACCACTAAATTTCATTTTTGAATATAATTCTCTAACTATTTATAGATAATTTAAATCAAATTCATCCTTTTCAATGAATATATTTTCCCAACTTTTGGATTGTATAACTCTTTTCAAAATATAATCATATTTATCAGACCATACCATCTTGATCAATATTTCCTTAAAATATTCTCTTGATTACGAAAATAATTAAAATATTTCTATAGAATATTATAATTACTAGTTAACGTCACAAAGTTGTGTACCCTAATATTAATAAAAAACGTTTTCATCCAATATCTCCAATATTCATAATCAGCACCATAAAAAATTGGAGATCTACTAGGATTAAAATTATTAAGAGTACCAACATTTAATCCTACCATCTTATAGAAACAAACTCTTTCTATAATACACATTAGTGTTATAACTATTTATAAATAAATTGTTTATAAGAAACTAATAACTTTTAGTATATAACAAAAGTAAAAAAAATTCAATAATTAAATCAATGAAACCTCCTCTGATACCAATTGTTAGATCGTAAGAGCATACGATGGCTAGGGGGTGTAATTCTAGTTTAAAAATTAAACTAAAATAAAATCCCAAAACATCTTAAGTTAAAAGGTTTGGAATTAGATGATCAGAGTATATGTATCGAACTAGGAATTTTTTCGATAAATTAGAGTTTATTAATTTGGCTTACAAATAGTCATATAAAACAGATATTAGAAAGATTTAGTAAAACAAAATTTCTAATATAAATTGCATTGTGGAATATATAAATTATTAAAACAAGTAATATAAAAAATTATAATAAAGTAATAATGAATTACAAGCTTTATAAAAGATATTATACTCTTTAACCTTAAGAGTTAAAGAAGTCAGTAATTATGAGTTAGGGTATATTCAATTTTCAACCTAACTATAAAGGTATGTCTTTCCACACTAGAAAGACCTCGATATGATGATCGATATCAGCTCTATATTTCTTAAACAAGAAATACCTCAATATGATGATTGATGTCATCTCTAACTTCCAATCCCATGGAAGTCATCGATCGGCCTGATCGGTATCACCTCTCATCCTATCCCTGAAATCCCTTGATCTAAACCTTGATTAGAAAATTAAAATACAAAAGAAAAACTATTCTAAGGTTTTTACAATTACACACTCAGAATCCTTAGACACATCTCTCTAAAGTATTACAAAGTGTAATAAATAAATGTTCAAGAAGATTGATCTTCAAATGTTTTGAGTTTAAAATGCATCATATCCTAGCTCCTTGAATTTACACCTATTTATAGTAATAATTACAATGGTCATATTTTTATGAATCTTAGTGTTGGTTGAAATGAACTTAGATGAAATTCAATTAACATCTCAGCAAAACATATCCATCAGATTTTGTTTTAATTTTACCATTACAATGCTGTAATAAATTATGTTTAATAGAAATAATTCTAACAATCTGATTATAAAATTTTGATAGTTTTATGGAATATGAAATTTTTTAGTTGAATGAATAAAAATGTGGTTAGTCTGATGGATATGAACTATGGCCAGTCTGATGGATGTGAATTGAGTTAGTTCGATGGAAATAATATTAATCAATTTGATGGACAAGACACTAGTCAGTTTGATAGACTAGACTCTTAGTCAGTCTGATGGACTAGAATTAAAGAATATATAATGTTTATATTCATTTATATAAGAAATATTTCTACATTTGGTATAAAAATAATATTTTCTACAAAAAAATTCTCAAACACTTGGGATATAAAAATTAAAAAAAATAAGGTTTTAAGAAAGTGTTTGTGATTTTCAAAACTAAGGAAAGGAAAAGTAGAAAGTATAAACTTTATACTCAACAAAATATTCACCATTTTTATTTTAAATATGAGATGTTCTTGCACCTATAGTTATATAATTAGAACGAAATTAATCTTAACAAAACAATAATTGAATTTTTATAATACCAGAGCTTTAGTTAAACTATCAGTGTGTATCTTGTTGACACACATGGTTACTGATTCTATAACATTTCCAATAAAATTTAGTCTAATATATTTGTGTTAGTACTTACCATGAAATACTAATTTTTTTGATAAATGAAGATCATATTGACTATCAAAATAAACATTAACAACAAAATCATAATCATTATGTTTTGAAGACAATACTTTAATCCATAATGCCTCTTTGATAGCCTTGGTCAAAGATATATATTCTGATTCCATGGTTGAAAGGGAAACCATGGACTCTATGTTAAACTTTTAGGAAATGGGTCCACCACGAGCAATAAAAACATAACCAATTAAAGAGTTTTAGTTATCAATATTCCCAGTATATCTAACATCTACATATCTAAATATAATTTCAAAAATATTGTCACGACCCGTTATCGGGGCCCGTGCCGTGACTACCTCATGCCCGCCTTCCATAGGCCAGAGGCTGGCGACTAGCACCAAGGCATAAATCCTGGTAAAAAGGGAAGACATTGCCTTTGTAAAGTAAAAAAACACCACAGAGTAAGCAACAGAAGAAGTAAAAACTAACTAAAAACTGAGTACAACAGTAAGTGTGGAAAAGTAAGTGGGCCAGTATACAAACCCAAACGAAAAGTAAAGTACAACTCGAAAGGGAAAACAACAACTGAAAAGTAAAGCCGCTACACTGAGCTGTCCACTGGAAATACCACCTGAAGGGTGGGTACAGATAGCTCCACTACTCCTTGGGTCCCATTGTCCGCTCCGACTACGTCCCACCCAGTGGTCCACCTCCAAGTATCATCCTGCTCTGCAAGCCTCAACCACGGTCAACGCTGTCCGTTGTCTGCAACCAACACAATGTAGTGCGGGCATAGCCCGTGCAGGGGTGAGTATAAGCTACTCAGTAGGGACCCCGAGACCCCCGAAGGTCTCCCAGAATCCACAAAGGATAACCCACAAAGGAAAGATACAATCACGAAGTAACATCCGACACGACTTAGGTATATGCCCATACATATACCTAAGTCATCAATACCAACACGCTCCAACCTCTGAGCCCAAGTACAACCCAGTCCACACAGGAAAGAAAACGTAATCCACATAGGAAAGCAAACATAATCCACACAGGATAGCACAACACAATCCACATAGGAAAGAAAAACATGATTCAGGTCACATAGGTATACTTCTTTGAAAGACGATAGAGATGATCATTGATCCATCTAAGTCATCGTACCCATAAAGGATCGATAGGTACTAACCCCCGCAATGACCCACACAAGATCGGTAGGAAACTAACCCCCGCAAAGACCCACACAGGATCGGACCCACACAGGATCTGTAGGCGCTGGCTCACACAGAACTACTGAGCACTGTCCCACATAGGATCGGACCCACACAGGATCGGTAGCACTGATCCACATAGGATCGTAGAGTGATGTAGTTGTCACCGTCGAATCCACTGAGGATCTCTGTACAGTTGTTGTCGCAGTCACAGTAGCAGTCGCAGCCAGCTCTAGGGTTCCCGCACACAGTAAGCTCGTTCGAGAGGGTCCGCTCCACGAGCCGAGAGGCTGATACATCAACTAACACATATTACAGAGTTGATGTATCCAAAAGTTTCGTATCGTCAACAGGAACTCAACGTCGCAGATGGTGCGTCAATCGGACGCCCGGTCTGAGAGTTATTGGCTTTTTCGTCCCAGGGGCCCGGTTGGTTTTTAAGGCAAAACCAACCCGACCGTACTCCACCTGCGTCCAAACCTCGAGTGGAGTAAGACAAAAGATCCGTCTCAATTTGAGGAAACCAACAAAGTCGACGACACGTCATTCGGACTTCCGGAGCTCAAGATATGAGCGTTTCCGCTCCGAGGGCCCGATTGGTTTTGTGTACAAACCAACTCGGCTATACCCAAATAATTTAGAAACCTTGAGTGCGATATACCGAAATGACTGTCTCGTTCAAAGGATCGTGTCTCCCCTGACGACGCGTCGATCAGAGGTCCGTAGCCCGAGTTATGGGCAACTGAACCCATACGGTCCGAAATGGGGGTTTCGGGCCCGGACCGACCCGGTCCGAGACCCCCTGGGTCGGCCCGAACTGGGTAGACCCGGCCCAGATGGGCGCGGCCCAGCCCGGCGACCCGCGCATTGGGCGCGCTGGTCGGGTGCTCGGCCAAACGGCCGAGCCGTTTTTGGCTCGCGCGGGGGGGGGGGGGGGGGATGCCCCCCCCGGTTTCTTGTAATTGCAGCCCCTTAATTGGGGGCCGCATTTATGGCCAGCCGGGGGAATTAATTCCCCCGGATCCTCCCTGTCCGGCCGGCCCGCCCTGGCTGTCCGGCACGCCCTGACCGGCCGGTTCCTGTTCCACGGGACCGACGACGGCCGGTCCCCTTCCAGCTCCGACGCCGGCGGCCCGATACTGGCCGCCGGTCACCCTGATCCGCCGCGGCCTGGAACCGGCCACGACGCTTGTCCTCCAGCACGACGCGACGACGCCGTGCCCCTCCATCGCAACCCCACTCCAGCCGCGGTATTTTTGGGTGTCTCCGATGCGGCGCGATGGCATCACGTCCTTGTATTAATTGGCGGTGCGGCGCTACGGCGCCACATATTTCTTGCCGCATAATCCCACGCGGTGCGACGACACCGCGCCACTTCCAATTCAATACAAAAGAAAAATAAGAAGGTGGGTCGTCCGAGTTTGTGTTGTCCAGCCCCCCCCCCCCCCCCCTCACGTTAGTCGATAGAAGTTGGTTAAATTTCACAAAGAAATTCAGGGATGTAATCACGAAATTATTAATTAAATACAAACCCCTACCTTGGTTTCAAGAACGGTGCAGGTCAACGAGCCGCAGAAGACGAGCATCATGGAGGTCAGGTGTCGCGGAAAATGAACGTCGATTCCATTGTCGTCGAGGTGTGTCTGAAGAGGAAACGTCGTTGGAGAAGTTCTCCACATTCTTCGATGGAGATGTTCTTCGTTGAAGAACGGTGTTCTACGTCGGAGTCCGAGGTGTTCTTCACGTTCTTCGTTGGAGATGAAGAAGATCTTCACGCTTTCCAAAACCTCTCAACGTGGCATAAATTCTAACAATAATAAATAAGCCCAAGTCTTAATTTATTAACACAACTTAACCTTTTGAATTTCAAGAGTTTGAAATTAAGTAACTCACCTTATTAAATATCACAAGTTGTCAAAAATTAATGAAAGTGAGTTAATGGGGAGTTAGGAAAGTGAGGGGTTGGGCTCGTGTGGGTCCCACCCCACCTTATTCTATCAAGGTTGGTTAACACTTGTGTGTCCCACCCCCAACTCCCTTACTTAGGATAAACTACCAAGTGGAAAATAAAAATTGTTAAATTTTTATTTTCAACTTCCACAAAATTTATTAACTCCCCTCGTGTAAACGCAACTCCGGATTAAGCGTTCCTAATAAATTATCGGTGCTACGGTTCCATCGGTGCCCTCATAATTCGATTCCGAGCACCGGTTCAAAAGTTAGAAATTCCCGCTTGTTCGTTCACTGAACGTACCCAAGCTAAACTTCAGATAGAAATTCTGGGCACACCGGGCCTCATAATCAAGTGCCATCAGAAATTGCGTTCTTGTAAAATCCCAAAGAAAATTAAGATAAAATTTTCCTTGAATTTTATGGGTCTTTACAAATTTCCACATTTTTACAGTAATACAATGAAATATTATAACTAAAATACTAATATCAAAGAATCTATTTCAGGGCATGCCATTTTGGTTTCCCAGGAAGGGTACAGATTGAAAATGTTATGTCAGTCCTAGTGCATATCATGTTATACATGATACTTCTAACTGTATTATCATAATATATTTTAGACATAAACTGAATATCATGACCAACAGTGGGTGCATGTGTCAAATACAATTTAAAGTGTTGTACAAGTTGTAAATTAAAAGGTTTGAGAGATTCAATCAACTATCTCTTAATCATATTTATAATATAATAATTTTGTGATAAATAAAGTATTTTATTAGGTCTATCCCTTATTATTTCAAACATAAAATTTTATTAGCTAAACCTAAGTATTTTATTTTAAGCAAACCTTTTAATTGATATTTTATAGCAATAATGAGACTCATGTTTTTGAAAATAACAAGCATATCCTCAACATACAAAAACAAATAAATCATGTAATTTATAGTTTATTTGAAATACACACAAGTATCATATTGCCTCCCAATAAATTGGGTATCAAGAATAAAAGAGTTAAATTTTTATACCATATCCTTGCAGCTTGTTTTAAACCATATAAGGATTTATTTAAAAAAAACTTGATTTAATTTGAATTATTTAGAGTAACCATCATGAGGTATCATGTAAATATTATCATTCAAATCACTATAAAGAAAACCATTTTTAACATCAGGTTTTTTAATGTTCACATCTATATAGGAAAAAAAAGCAAGTAATAACCAAATTGAAGAATTCTTAACAACTGGGCAAGTAATTTTAGAGTAGTCTATTCCTTCACTTTGAAGGAATCCCTTAGAAATTAGTCTATCTTTGAATTTGATTTTATTTCTTATTGTGTTATCTTCCTTCCTTTTATAAATCCACTTACAACCAATTATTTTAGAATTGGGTGGTTTATTTATAATAGACCAAGTGTGATATTTTTCTTAAGGAATGCATTTCTTCATCCATGGAAAGGAACCACTGTTTAGATTCTTTGTCATTTTGGGATCAACTATAGGTTTGAGGATCTTCATCATATGGATCATGGGAAACATGAAAGGCATATAAAGACATATCATATTGGTTGAACCAAGATGGATCCCTAAGAAATATTCTTACTCCATCTTAGGTAAATTGATGGTCCTTATTATTGGCAGGAGGTTTAGTCTTAGAATCTGAACCATAAATAGAGGTTAAATAATCCTGTGTAATAGGTTGTGTATCAAGTAGAGTGGTCTGGAGGGTAACCTCAAAATGGAATATAGTGTGGAGACCCTGTTTTTGACTTATAATACTTTAAAATATATCAAATAATATTTTTGGATCCAGGCGCTGAGACAACACAAGATTCCGAGACCTAGTGTGCCCAGAATTAATTTTATAAAAATATTAAATATATTTTATATCATATGAAAATGGTTTTTTCATAAATAATGGATTATCTATAAGACAAATTCTTGAATTTAAAATTTTATACACTGTTTGAATATGGAGCATGGGCTTTACCCTAGGCGCAACCTAAAGTTGGTTGGCACAGGGCATTCAAATAAAATAGTCATTGGAAGGTGTGTTAAGTGGATTAATTATTTAAGTCATTAAATGACCTAAAACAAATTAATTATATAAATAAATTGTTATATATAATCAATAGGGTTATCTGCATAACCCTATGACCTTTGAGAGGAGTAATCCACCATTCTTCATTAGTGGATCAGACAATGATGAGCTTCTTGATCCAGGAGAATCAAGGCAAAAAAAACGTAATGAATCTTTACCTTCATTGAAAACATCATTATTAATCAATGAATGATCCAATATCAAGGTAGTACTCTTAATTTTTGATTTCTTCTTTATGATAAAATTATTAATCATGGTCATGTTGTTATTATTTTATCTATATTCAAATTCATCCTTTTCATGAGCCCTCACATCGGCTTAATTTTTTTTTTCAATTTTTTACTCTTTTTGTGCCATATTTATCACCTCAACTTTCTCCAATATAATTTGTTGGCCTATAATGATTGGAAAATGATTGTTTCACATTTTTTATTGTGCTTTTCTCCCAATCGTTCTTCAAGTTCTTCACCATTGGCCTACAAGGCCATAGTTCGACATTGTCAAGAGGGTTTGTGTAACAACCCGAGATTTATAAGATAAATTCTTTTTAATTTCATTCATATCTTTTATTTTACGACACACCAAGATTATCTTGCGCTATACACAACACTATATTATCTTGCAGTATACACAACACTTTTCTTGGCTCTTGTTACACACAATTTCAAGTTCGTTTGATAGAAGTTAATCTATGCAACATTGAGTATATATATATATATATATATATATTCAATTTATAAATAAAATATGGTTGGATTCTGTTATACGCAACAACAAAGGAGTTGTGCACTACATGCAACCCTGACTTGGCTTGCATTACACACAATCACGACCTTCCTCGATAACGTGTCTTGTACGTAATACCGGGTTTTACTAAATAACGATATATAATTATAATATTATGAACTAGCCATTATGAATAGTGTTAACTAAATTTTGAATTTTATAACATTATTACTCATCTTACACATTTCTATAACATGGTATAATAACAAAATAAATTTTTCGGGTAATATAAGTATTTTTCAAAAAATGCAGTTTTTCCACCTTTTGATGGCACACCCACTTTAAATCTAGTTTTTGACATGTTTATAAGTTCAATTTGACAAAATAAAATTCTTCTTTTGAATCAGGATATAAAAATTTACATTAGATAAAGTTTTGATATTTTTCCGATAACTTTCATATTTTAATGAATAGTAAAAACACGCTATATTTTAATTAAAAACAACTTTTTTCATCGTAATATATTATGTGGTTAAATTATAATATTGAATGGTTTTAAAGTATAAATAGAATATATTTTTACCATTTAATATAATGTATGTCATTAGCATTGATTTTACCTTGAATTCGTAGGTTAAATCAATTCAATCTTTTGCAATGTTTTAAAGAAAAACCCATTTTCTTTCGACAACGGGAATAATTTTAATTTAATTTCTGCAGATTTTTTGTATTGAATTAGGAAAAATGGATTCCATATTTGGAATAAGTGGGTCCAAATTATGTTAATAAGCTACTTTTTATTTTTGGGCATTGTGAATAGTAACTACGGTAAATTTTATTTACTATAGTTAAAGGTAAATCGGGTAATTAAGGGTAAATATAAGATTATAAAATTACCCTAACACTTAGAAAAAACCCTATTGGATGGATAAAAGTATACCCATATAACCTAAGGGTCGGATTAGATTCATTTTATGGACTTTTGTCCATGAAAATAATTTAATTATTATTAAAACCAAAGAATATGACAACATGTCACTTTCTTAAATCTTATAAGTATAATAATTTTAATTTAGTGATAAACTTCATGAAACTTCGAACATGAATAGTCTCTAGAAATATAATACAATTATCTACATCATATAAATTTATTTAGAATTTTTAGGGATTAAATAAGTATCATTTATTATGACACAAAGATGATGCAGTAATTGTCTTATTAATGAAATATTGACATAATTGATGTTATAAATGCACAAATAAATGTAATTTTAGACTTTTTATGACTTACATTAATTTTATAGGTTAATATGACATTTTATTGTTGATATAAGTAACTTGGTTCGAACTTATCATTCTGTTATGAATTTCATAAAAATCATATACCAAATAGTGTCAAAATTGACATAAATTAGTTTTTAAAACAAATATAATATTATTAATTGTTATTTAATTCTTAAAAATATAAGGTTCGTCCAAATGACTTAAATAAGGATATATATATTAATAATAAACAACTTGGGGTTCTTTTGGCTTGTTATGGTAAGTTTATTAACCATATAGTGTAAGAAAAAAAAAGACACGGTAAAAGTTAAATTATTTAACTTAGAGTTAAATCTAATTGATAAGGTTAAAATAATAACCTAAACTTGTCTAAATCATATTGGATGAGAGTATTTATACCCATACCCACTTTATCTTCGAAATAAGACCCTTTGGAACCATTATAAACTGAATTTGACCTAAATATAAAATAATATTTTGAGATTTTCCTAAGGTGCCCCTCTCCGCCCTTATAAAAGGGCACCTCCTCCCTCTCCTCCTCACACCAATTTGAGCATTCAAGCTTGGCCAACCCCTGAAAAAATATCTTCTCCACTTCCCTAGTATCATCCTAGAGTTCCTGGTCTTCTTCAAAGACCATCCTTAGTTCTTTAAGTGGAGGTTAAGTGAAGGCGCGTCAAAAAGAGGTAATATCCATTACCGATCTTTTTCAATTTCTTTCTTATTCAACTTCTTCTTATTTAGTTGTTTCATGATAAAGTAATAACATCAATATTTATTATCTAATGATATGTTATTATAAATATGAAACAACTCTAATTAACCTTCTATCCATCCTATGGAAAAAGGAAATCACCGCGCGTGCGTACATACGGAATACTGTCTCCATGCCGTGGTGTAATCTATTTTCCGCCACCACCTTAATTGGATGGGTATAATGGTGTAATGAGTAACTATATATGATTATTATAAATTTACATTGATACTAAAATAGTATACCTACACATCAACACAATTCCACTACCATGGGAACGATATCATCGCTCGTGCGTACGTACGGACTACCGTCTCCACAACGCGATGAGATTCATTATCCATGTTAACCATTCCAAAATGATTATAAAGTATATATAATGAATAATAATAAAATATATGACATGGTAAATATAATAGATTTCTGTATATATATATGTCATCTACTTACTTCCATTCAAGACAATAAGGAAAGGAAAACAACGTTCATGCGTACGTACGGACTACCGTCTCCATGAACGGTGTGTTTCATTTCATTTATCTATCTATTATATATATATATATACTGAATATATATGATATATAAATCATATTTTATATTCTTGAAGTAAGTAAATCATGATATAAGTAATAATAATGTCAAGAACAACAAGTCCAAACACCTACGATAAATGAAACGATTTTACCCAAAACGCTTCTTTAACATGGAATTTACAAAAAAAATAGGTAATATAAAGTTATAAGTGAAGCATATATGATATCATAACAATGAATATGATTATGTAATGAGTTAATGACATTATTTAAATCATTATACAGGAGGTTCAGATACGTAAAAAGCATATCAGACATAAGGTAAGGGAAATATCACAATCTCATTTTTATCCGAGATTGTTTATACTTTGGTATTTACTGGGGTGTATTTTATCATACACATCCATGTTTCTTCAATATGTAATATTTTTTCCCTCCAACTACAATTGTTTAAATCCAATTTTACCCTTCGGTGAGTTTTTAATAAAGGATATGAAAGGAATATTTTGTCATTTTTCGTACGATGTACTTTTTGACTTTTCCGACAAAAGTACGAAGAATGTTTTTTTACTTACACGAAATGAATGGATTTTTAAAACATTATTTCCAAGAATCTTCCTTTAAAAGTTTTCAAGTTTATTTTTAATCAACTTCTTTTAGTTTCGAATTGTACGACATGTTAAGAAAGGAAAAGTGTTTTTGAAGCAGAAAGGATATTCTCCTCAAGAATGGAGTTCAAGTGTTTTATCAAAATTATTTTTCCATCTAAGATAATAAAGGGTTCTGTTTATATCCCTATTATTACATTGATTTTATTATTTTGTGATGGAATTATATTTTTATGAATTCATTTATCTTATATGAATTGTTTTATGATGTCACGATGTTTAAGATTCCCATTTTTATTACATGGGTTATGCAATGATGTATGATTTATGATTTTGTGGCACACATAAGAATGGTATCATTATGAGATGGGTGGGACCTATATCTCCCTCCAATGCATTAGGTAAAGATTTTATATCTCATGAGATAAATATGGCTGGAATGGTAGGTTATTCCGGTTCATCGAAACAGGGCTGAAACGAGGGTGACTCGGTTCAGAAATGGACTTTGTCCACTAAGATAGTCTTGGAAATGAGTCTTGACTAATAAGATATGATTCTCTATGATTATGTGTGTATTCCACAAAGTTTCATGTTTTATGTTATGATTATTGGGATTTTATTTCACTACTATGATTTATCCCATGTTATGAAATTATGCTCTCTTTTGCAGGTTAAGATTTCCAAAAATGTTATGTTCTTATGAAAATGATGTGATTGATATTTCTTTTGTTTACCCTTACTGAGAATTTGAGCTCACCCTTTTATGTTTTCTTTTCACCAGGATATAAATAAAGGTTTTAGGTAGAAAAAAAGGAATATATTTATGGGAGATGTTGAAGATCTTTCACCACGATTAGAAGATTATACTCCGAGTTTCCAAAGACACTAAACTATTACGATCCTTATGTGTGTGTTTTTGTTATGTACTAAGTATTCTGCAAAAGTAATGTAATGTCCATGTACGTCAAGCTTCGGGTCTCTACAATTGGTATTAAAGGAAAGTTTTAGTCAACCTTTGGAAACTAGGATGCGAGAACGTTAGTGAGATCTCAAGAGATATTTCTAAGGTATGTCTAGGGATGTCCCTAAGGATAAGTATATGTATAAGATATAGTCATAGAACTATGGTAACGATATTAGATTAAACCAAAGATGTTATATATTGAAGTTACTTCCCCTTTATTATGATTTTTTCCTCTCACACTATTCTTTTTGGGTTTTAGAAAATGGCTGGAAACAAGATGATTCATGATAATGGAGGATATAATGGACAATGGAATGATATTATTCATGAGCAACCAAATGAAATGGGATTTTGAAGTCCAAACATCATTATTATGCTAAATCAGCAATCTCATAATATGATCAATATAGTAAAATTTGTTAAGTTTCCTAACTCGACTAATAAGAGAAAGATGGAGTTTCATGATGATCATAGAGGACAGAAAGTTAAATTTCCCCTATGTAAATCATGTGGGAAGAGGCATCAAGGAAAATGTTTCAAAGGAACTAGAAGATGCTTTGGGTGTGGAAAATAAGGACACAAAGCCAGTAAGTGCAAAGGAAAAGGTTCAGTTAACACCAGGGATGAGGATAATGGTATTGCTACGACATCAATAATGGTTAAATGTTTTAAATGTGGAATGTACGGGCATTATGCAAACCAATTCTCTAAGGGAAAGTCTCATGAAGAGAATCAGTATGGTCGTATGGGTAGTATTTATGTTGATGATGATGAAGAGACTACAAATGATATGTGAGATGAAATAATTGTTGAAGCTCGGTCAATGGTTTAAGAATGTAGTGGAATGATTACATGTTTATCATGTGTAATGTTGTATAAGTAATCTCATGGAACTATGGAATAAAGAGACATCTAAGGATTGTTACACTGTTGTCTTTCCTTAAGTTTTGAAAGTGTATGATGAATGGTACCAGTAACCATGAAAGGTTATTCAGATACTTTTGGAAAGTAGATGATATGCGCATAATGAAAGGATAAGAAGATAATGAGATGTTTGATTGTATTCATGAGATCATTACTGATATAATGACCAAGTGATATAGTGGTTTGAGTATAAAGAATTTTTGGAATTTTGGTATGTGGAAAAGAGTTAAATTTTGACAGCATTCATGTTTTCACTAAGGTTAAATGGGTATTCATTCTTCAAGAGAATACATGAATAAGGTATTCACATGTTTGTAATTTGATCAACAAGATATATATTATGATATATGGGGGATAAATGATGGCATTCACATGATTGTTCTGTGACATTTCAAGTAATCATTTTC
This sequence comes from Viscum album, assembly GCA_963277665.1. Taxonomy (NCBI): domain Eukaryota; kingdom Viridiplantae; phylum Streptophyta; class Magnoliopsida; order Santalales; family Viscaceae; genus Viscum; species Viscum album. Next base: position 123,547,835 of record OY728160.1, on the reverse strand, counting down.
TTTATACTATGATCTTGGACCGACGTATTTTAGATATTCATAAAGATTGGAATGGATTATATTGGACATAAGTTAGTATTGTTTAAGGATAAAACTTTTTGATATTGTTGATGGGATGTTATAGTAATATAGCTTTAGAAAAAGGACAACCTGCAGGATGGGCGACATCCCATCGCGTCGGACAAGGCTGTGGGAATCGAACCCACAACCGAAGTGCGACTGGCCTTTATCACCTACCACTGGCCTAAAGGAAGTCCCTGTTTAGTAGAAACTAGTTTTATTATATTATGCAGTATGATATATGAAGTATAAGTCCATATTAGGAACCATATATGATTAATCTCACTATAGATGGACTTATGTATTTTTTGATAACTTTTCTAACCTTTTGTTTGAGACAGATGGAATGACCCATCATTCTATCACATGATTAGCTAACACATCATGAATGACAAATTCAACCCCATTTCTTTAAGAGATGAAGTGGAAATTGTCCAAAGAACGACAAACGATGAGACTATACCAAAATCACAAAAGTATTTCTTCTAAATCCAATTTCATAAACTTTAGGGAAATGATCTTGAAAAACCAAAAAATGTTGTCCTACTGCCCTTATATCCAATGAATCAGATGGTACCTTAGATCACCACAAATCAATAGCTTTATGATTGTTGGCTTTTTCATAGCCATGTTCTCTACCACTCTCCATCAGAACATGATGGTTATATTTCTCTTCCACGTCCATATTTTCTCCTATATGGAAACCCAGTGATGAGTTTATTTGGGTAACCGTTATATTTCGTACTTTAGTTTTTAAAGTTCAGTTTTGGTATTTCTTTTTACGATGTGGGTTTTTATGAATAGTAAACGATTTATAATCCCGACGAATTTCGAGGGACAAATTCATTTTAAGGGGGGTAGAATGTAATAACCTGAGATTTTATAAGATACATTATTTTTAATTTCATTCATTTTTTCTATTGTACAACACACCAAGATTATCTTGCACTATACGCAACACTGTATTAGCTTGCAGTATACGCAACACTTTTCTTGGCGCGTGTTACACACAATTTCAAGTTCGTTTGATACAAGTTATTATACGCAACATTGAGTGTGTATATATATATATATATTCAATGTATAAATAAAATATGGTTGGATTCTGTTATACACAACAACAAAGGAGTTGTGCACTACACACAACCCTGACTTGGCTTGCATTACACGCAATCACGACCTTCCTCGATAGCGTGTCTTGTACGCAATACCGGGTTCTACTAAACAATGATATATTATTATAATATTATGAACTAGCCTTTATGAATAGTGTTAACTAAATTTTGAATTTTATAACATTATTATTCATCTTACACATTTCTAGAACATGGTATAAGAACAAAATAATTTTTTCGGGTAAAATAAGTATTTTTCAAAAAATGCAGTTTTGCCGCCTTTTGATGGCACACCCACTTTCAATCTAGCTTTTGATATGTTTATAAGTTCAATTTTACAAAATAAAATTCTTCTTTTTAATCAGGATATAAAAATTTACATTAGATAAAGTTTTGATATTTTTTCGATAACTTTCATATTTTAATGAATAGTAAAAACACGCTATATTTTAATTAAAAACAACTTTTTTCATCGTAATATCTTATGTGGTTAAATTATAATATTGAATGGTTTTAAATTATAAATAGAATATATTTTTACAATTTAATAAAATTTATGTCATTAGCATTGATTTTACCTTGAATTCGTAGGTTAAATCAATTCAATCTTTTGCAATGTTTTAAAGGAAAACCCGTTCTCTTTCGACAACGGGATTAATTTTAATTTAATTTATGCATCTTTTGTGTATTGAATTTGGAAAAATGTATTCCATATTTGGAATCATTGGGTCCAAATTATGTTAATAAGCTACTTTTTATTTTTGGGCATTGTGAATAGTAATTATGGTAAATTTTATTTACTATAGTTAAAGGTAAATCGGGTAATTAAGGGTAAATATAAGATTATAAAATTACCCTAACACTTGGAAAAAACCATATTGGATGGATAAAAGTATACCCATATAACCTAAGGGTCGGACTAGATTCATTTTATGGACTTTTGTCCATTAAAATAATTTAATTATTATTAAAACCAAAGAATGTGACAACATGTCACTTTCTTAAATATTATAAGTATAATAATTTTAATTTAGTGATAAACGTCATGGAACTTCGAAAATAAATAGTCTCCAGAAAGATAATACAATTATCTACATCATAGGAATTTATTTTGTATTTTTAGGGATTAAATAAGTATCATTTATTATGACACAAAGATGATGCAGTAATTGTCTTATTAATGAAATATTGACATAATTGATGTTATAAATGACCAAATAAATGTAAGTTGAGACTTTTTATGACTTACATTAATTTTATAGGTTAATATGACATGTTAGTGTTTATATAAGTAACTTGGTTCGAACTTATCATTCTGTTATGAATTTCATAAAAATCATGTACCAAATAGTGTCAAAATTGACATAAATTAGTTTTTAAAACAAATATTATATTATTAATTGTTATTTAATTCTTAAAAATCTAAGGTTCGGCCAAATGACTTACATAATGATAGATATATTAATAATAAACAACTTGTGGTTCGTTTGGCTTGTTATGGTAAGTTTATTAACCATATAGTGTAAGAAAACAAAAAGACACGGTAAACGTTAAATTATTTAACTTAGAGTTAAATCTAATTGATAAGGTTAAAATAATAACCTAAACTTGTCTAAATCCTATTGGATGAGATTATTTCGACCCATATTTACATTATCTTTTAAATAAGACCCTTTGGAACTATTATAAACCGAATTTGACCTAAATATAAAATAATATTTTGAGATTTTCCTAAGGTGCCCCTCTCCTCCCTTATAAAAGGGCACCTCCTCCCTCTCCTCCTGACACCAATTTGAGCATTAAAGCTCGGCCAACCCCGGAAAAAATATCTTCTCCACTTCCCTAGTATCAGCCTAGAGTTCCTGGTCTTCTTAAAAGACCATCCTTAGTTCTTTAAGTGGAGGTTAAGTGAAGGCGCGTTAAAAAGAGGTAATATCCATTACCGATCTTTTTCAATTTCTTTCTTCTTCAACTTCTTCTTATTTAGTTGTTTCATGATAAAGTAATAACATCAGTATTTATTATATACTGATATGTTATTATAAATATGAAACAACTCTAATTAACCTTCTATCCATCCTACGGAAAAAGGAAATCACCGCGCGTGCGTACGTACAGAATACCGTCTCCACGACGTGGTGTAATCTATTTTCCGCCACCACCTTAATTGGATGGGTATAATGGTGTAATGAGTAAATATATATGATTATTATAAATTTATATTGATACTGAAATAGTATACCTACACTTCAACACAATTCCACGACCATGGGAACGATATTATCGCTCGTGCGTACGTACGGACTACCGTCTCCACGACGCGATGAGATTCATTATCCAGGTTAACCATTCCAGAATGATTATAAAGTATATATAATGAATAATAATGAAATATATGACATGGTAAATATACTGGATTTCTGTATATATATATGTCATCTACTTACTTCCATTCAAGACAATAAGGAAAGGAAAACAGCGTTCATGCGTACGTACGGACTACCGTCTCCATGAACGGTGTGTTTCATTTCATTTGTCTATCTATTATATATATATATATATATAATGCATATATATGATATATAAATAATATTTTATATTATGGAAGTAAGTAAATCATGATATAAGTAATAATAATTTCGAGAACAACAAGTCCAAACACCTACGATAAATGAAACGATTTTACCCAAAACGCTTCTTTAACATTGAATTTACAAAAAAACGTGTAATATAAAGTTATAAGTGAACCATATATGATATAATAACAGTGAATATGATTCTTTAATAAGTTAATGACATTATTTAAATCATTATACATGAGTTTCAGATACGTACAAAGCATATCAGACATAAGGTAAGGGAAATATCACAATCTCATTTTTATCCGAGATTGTTTATACTTTGGTATTTACTGGGGTGTATTTTATCATCCACATCCATGTTTCCTCAATATGTAATATTATTTCCATCCACCTACAATTTTTTAAATCCAATTTTACCCTTCGGTGAGTTTTTAGTAAAGGATATGAAAGGAATATTTTGTCGTTTTTCGTACGAGGTACTTTTTGACTTTTACGACAAAAGTTCAAAGAATGTTTTTTTACTTATACGACATGAATGGATTTTTAAAACATTATTTCCAAGAAGATTACTTTACAAGTTTTCAAGTTTATTTTTAATCAACTTCTTTTAGTTTCGAATTGTACGACATGTTAGGAAAGGAAAAGTGTTTTTAAAGCGAAAAGGATATTCTCCTCAAGAATGGAGTTCAAGTGTTTTATCAAAATTATTTTTCCATCTAAGATAATAAAGGGTTATGTTTCTATCCTTATTATTACATTGATTTTATTATGTTGTGATGGAATTATATTTTTATTAATTTCTTTATCTTATATGAATTGTTTTATGATGTCATGATGTTTAAGATTCCCATTTTTATTACATGGGTTATGCAATGATGTATGATTTATGGTTTTGTGGAACACATAAGAATGGTATCATTATGAGATGGGTGGGACCTATATCTCCCTCCAATGCATTGGGTAAAGATTTTATATCTCATGATATAGACATGTCTGGAATGGTAAGTTATACCGGTTCAGTGAAACAAGACTGAAACGAGGGTGACTCGGTTCAAAAATGGACTTTTTCCACTAAGATTGTCTTGGCAATGAGTCTTGACTAATAAGATATGATTCTCTATGATTATGTGTGTATGCCACAAAGTTTCTTGTTTTAAGTTATGATTATTTGGATTTCATTTCACTACTATGATTTATCCCATGTTATGAAATTATGCACTCTTTTGCAGGTTAAGATTTCCAAAAATGTTATGTTCTTATGAAAATGATGTGATTGATATTTCTTTTGTTTACCCTTACTGGGAATTTGAGCTCACCATTTTATGTTTTATTTTCCCCAGGATATAAAGAAAGGTTTTAGGTAGAAAAAAAGGAAGATATTTATGGGAGATGTTGAAGATATTTCACCACGATTAGAAGATTATACTCTGAGTTTCCAAAGACACTAAACTATTACGATCAATGTGTGTGTGTTTTTATTATGTAATAAGTATTCCGCAAAAGTAATGTAATGTCCATGTACGTCAAGCTTCGGGTCTCTACAGTTTGAGTGTGATCGAGTACCCAAATTCATGGTGGATTAATGTGTGATGAATGGATTGAAAAATCTGGGATGGATTTAGATAGATTGCGAGATTCAGGTGACTCCACCATGGATCAAAAATTCGGTGAGGCAACATGATATGACCAGAGACGTGATGACGTGTGTGGGTATCAAACGAAGAATCAGAACTCTTATTTCCTACCACTGAAAGGAAAAAAATTATGGATGAAGATTATTAACATAGATTATGGGTGTCCAAATGGTGGTATTTATGGTGGAGAAGCTGAATCTGGAATGTGCAGAGTAGATCTAACTTTCTGTGAAAATCTAGACTACATGACATATAATGGGATGAACACCCACCATGTGGTAGGCTAGCTGCATTGGCTAGAATTTTTCAGTGAGTTAAATATAAAACAACATGTGGGACCCCCACATGTTATGTGGCTCGATGTAGGCGACCTGACTTGTACTTTGGGAGTACATGGACACAAGCATGACCAGTGTACAAGGACACGATCCGAAGGACACTGGAATGGCCAGAAGAACATGGCTTGGCCCTAGGTGGTGGAGATACACCATGTAATCCCATTATACATCGTGTAAATATAAATGGACATGTACTGGTAAAGGAAACAACTTGGAAACATAGTGGGAACACAAGTCGTGTGGGTCCCTTACACCTCGTGTACCTTCTTTTTGAGAAAAAAATCCGCCGCTTGTATCTCCTTCATTTGGAATCAGATTTTGGACTGAAAGTAGTCTATCCTGTGTGATTTTCATTATAGAACACGATGGTGAAATTTTAATGGATTTTTAGTTACAATATGTGATGTTATGGATGTGAAGCTTCTTTTGGTGACTCTCGATGATGATAATGATCGAATAGGATTTTCAGAGAGATTAGAGTGTCACCCTCTTGTTGGGATAGGGAATGGGGCCTCTATTGACCATTAGAGTGGAACCCTCCTACTAGGATAGGTCATGGGTCCTTTATCGACGGTCATAGTGGCACCCTCCTGTTGGGACAAGGAATAGGTCCTTTATCAACCATCATAGTGGCACCCTTTCGTGGAGTCGAGGTATGGGTCTTCTACCATTAGAGTGGAAACATAATTCTATGATAGGGCATGTTCCCCCTATAGAACATTAGAGTGGAACCCTCCTATGGAGTTAGTGCATGGGTCTTCTTCCATCAGAGTGGCTCCCTCCAGTTTGTTTTGCACTTGAGCCCTCTATATATTGAGTGGCACTGTCCTCTTGGTTTAGGGAATGGTTCCTCTATATATTTAGTGTCACCCTTCTATTTTACTAGGGAATCGGTCTTCTACTTATATATTATTTACACCTGACTATGCTGCCCAATAGCGTGGTGTGGCTCGACCTGGATGCTTCTTCAGATAGACACGCAAGATGTTGGGAATCAGTGATGGAACTTTTGGAATAGATGGAATAATATTTTCTTGGGATGGGATGTGATATGGATATCCCCTTTCTTGTTTGGTTTTATGACATGAGCATATGTATATCTATGTTGTCAGTTTTTATTTATCTCTTGTTATGGGTTGAGTTGTCTAATATTTTTTTCATGTCTCCTATTTCTTCCCCTTCAGCTTTCGGGGAGTCCTATTGGGTATGTATATACTCACCTCTACATGGGATTTTCCCACATGGGTCATGTCTTATTTAGATGATGTATAGGTCAGTGGAAATCACAAAGGGGCATAGGGATAACTTGGTTCATTTGACCACATACGGTGGTCAGGGTTTGAAGATCTCAATACAGAATATCTTAGTATTTAATTTCCTAGTTTTTTTAGGTTGTAACATATTTCTAGTTGGGCATATATTTTTCTCCTTTTACTTTTCATATTACACTGTCGTATTCTTGTATACCCTAGAAGTTTTTGTATGCATGATTGTTACTCTATATGTTACTATGTTTTCTTTTATTCCTATTCATTTTAGCATAGATATGGTTTCATATGTACATATAAGTAATTAAGAAAAGACCTCTCATATTATTTTTGTCTTTTAGCGCTTGTCACTAGACCTTGGCCTATGAAGGTGGGCTTGGGGTAGTTTCAGATCAAGCCTCGTTGCTTCGGTTCATGATAGATAGGTATGATAGGTGGTTATTTCCTTGGGAAAGTGTTTAGAGTTGTCCCCTTCAGATTTGGTTGGGACTTAGGGAAACAATATCAAAGTGTCTCTAGTTTGGATTTCGGTCTAGGGAACAAAATTTTAGTGAAACAACTGATGTATCCATATATCAGGACCCTGACCGCCTTCTTGTCAACTAGGCATACTAAGACATTGATTTCAGGGATCATTGGTACATGTATCATATAGGATTGAGTCTTTGACTATCCTTCTTGAGTTATCTCCCCATATATATATGTTCATCTAACCATGGTATGTCTTGATTAAATTTTCTAGATGCCTCAGTGAATACAACCAACCAAGTTACCCATTCAGGATCATGAAAATGATTTTATAAGTGATTAGGTCTAAGTTTGGTGGTCATATCATGATATCCTTCTTCCTGATGGATAGGTATCATAACACCACCCATCAAGCAGTAAATTATATGAGAATAGTAGGTTGAGTATGTACATAGGTTTAAAGAACTCCATGAGTTCAAGTTATAGGGGCCGCTGAGGTTCCACGATGAGCCAAATCCCAAGGGAGTGAAGGACAAGCTAGAGTCAGTGATATGAGTTTGAAGGATTATCTTGACACCGGCTGATGAGGTGGTTTTATTAGAATCTAGTATTTTCCATAGAGCAGTTGGGTGATGGTGTATCCTAGTTATACAGATGCATGAAGAGTCCGCACTCTCATGGTATGACTTCCATAATCTATTTCATAAGGATTACTACCCCTAATGATTGTGATTAGTTCATACTTAAGATATTCTGAAGCTAAATTAGGGAGGTATGATAGTTTTCGAGTATTTTACGAGGTTCACTAACCTCACACTGTACTCCCTTCACATGATCTGGTATGGCTATTTCTAGGTGTAAAATTTTTAGTTTACAGAGACATATATGCTAGTTTGGTACCCTAGTGCATTCCCACTTATGTCAGAGTGTTGGATCAGGCCCTAGTAATAGAGATCTTCCAATCATATGGATTCCATGTATCTGAAGCTAGTAGTGGGCATTATAGGGATGAGTCATTTACATTTTCTAGGATTCACTAGTCAATAGGATCTCAGTGTAAGTGATATTCCCAAGGCCAGACTCAAGAACATGGTTATAAAACAAATATAACACATAAGGGATCAGGGAATCTCAAATAGGGATGGTACTATGCATGTGATGGGTGAGGTCACATGGAATGTTATTTCTTGACCTGATGTGATAATGATGGAAGATATATTGTGGATGGATCGACATGGTAAAGGAAGCATCGTGATCATGGATCTCCCAAGAGAGGGCAGGGTGGCCCCAAGGGAGGTGGAGATGGCATAGGAGAAGGTGGGTATTAAGGAGGAGGAGTTGTGGGTGGTGTAATATATTATGATCTCCCTCCACCACCAATACCACTAGGTGGACCACATCAGGCTCAGTGGGATGGTGGATAGGGCTTTGGGGAGATGCAACCTATTGAGTCATATGACTCAGTAGTTCACGAGATAATTATAGGTAGGATCTATGTTTTATTCTAATCTCTATTTATTACTTGTATATATAATGTGCGAGTCATTTCTTTATATCTTTACTCCAAGTAGGAGAGATGGAGATCCCAGTTGAGGATTTATCCTAGTATCTTTACCTTGAGGTTCTTAGGGGGAATACTTCTTTGATCTATTTTATATTTCAGTAGTGTGGGCTATCGCTTGGTGGAGAGATTTTCTCATGGGAATTTTTTTTCTTCATTATAAGACCTTATGAATTTATCTTGGGTATGGACTAGTTGACCACAGTTTGAGCCTAGATTGAATGTCATCGTAAATGATTCAGATTCCTTTGCACATATGGTATAAGATTATCCTTTGTGGGTGACAGAGATCTCATGCCACGATGGATTGGTTTTGCAAGGAGGAGGCTACATCCCAACACCCATTAGTTGGTGAGTGTATCCATTAGTGCAACGAGATCTTCAGGCATTTTGATTCTTTTAGTCATGGATGATTTTATGGATATCTTTCCTAGGAATGTTATGGGACTTACTATGAGGTGAGAGATGTATTTTATCATCAAATTAGACCTCGAGACCACTCTAATATATTCTACGGAATATTGGATGGTCCCTATAGATCTCTAGGAGTTATGGTAGCAGTTGGAGGACCTTTGAGGGAAGGGTTTTATCAATACTAGTGTTTCCCTCTAGGTAGCTCCAACGTTGTTTATGAACAAGGTGGATATGATTTTGAAACTTTGTGTAAATCATCATCGCCTAAACTAGTCCACGATAAAGAAAAAGTACCCATTAATAAGGATTAATGACCTCTTTGATCAGTTGTGTCACATAAGATGGTTCTCAAAGATTGATCTCATGTCCGGATACTACCAGTTGAGAGTTCAAAATGCTACTGTCCTGAAGCTAGCATTCCAATGTTACTATGGACACTATGATTTCTTAGTGATTCCCTTTGGCATGACGAATGATACTTTTGTGTTATATATTTTATGAACCATATATTCCATCCATACTTGGTACAATTTGTTATTTTCTTTATTGAATACATAATCATATACTATACATCATTGGAGGAGCATACATAGCACTTGAGAATGATTTGAGATTTGCTTCAAGGTCACTAGATTTATAGTAAGATTTTGAAGTTCCAATTTTTAGATCCACAAGGTTAACTTTATGGGGAATGTCATTTATAAGCATGGATTAGCTTCAGACCTGGAAAAGATCAATGTTATACTTTTGTGGGACCCATTGAATATAGTTTTAGGGGTGCAATGTTTCCTTACCTTAGCAGGGTACTAGAGAGAGTTTGTTGAATAATTCTCTAGGATTGAAGTGACTTTGACTACCCTGACATGTAAAGGGAATTTGTTTAACTAGAATGAGTTGTACTAGAGGGGCTTCAAGGAGTTAAGGATAAGGCTGATGAGTGCTCCTATTTTGAGACTAACAGAGGAGGTCATGAAGTATATAGTATATTGAGATGCCTCAAGAGATGAGCTCAGATGCATGTTGATGTAGAGGTAGGTAGTGATCACATATGGCTCAAGTCATTTGAGACCCCTGGAGTAGAAATATTCAACTCATGACTAAGAGTTGGCAGTGGTAGTCTTCACTCTAAGGATGTGGAGGAACTATCTACTAATAGATAGCCATATTATTTACTTGGACCATCAGAGTCTCAGGTTTTATTCATGTAGAGAGATATGAACCTATGATATATGCACTAGTTGGAGTTCCTAGAAGACTATGAATTTGATATAGTATATACTACAGGGAAGGAAAATGCAGTGGTAGATTCCCTTAGTATGAAATCCCTTGCTCGTTTGGTGTAGGAGTCATTAGAGAAGTTGAATTCCTTGCAGTTGAATATAGTTTAGGAGTAGGGTGAAAATTTTCTTCAGTCAATGATGTTGACTCCTCCAATGTGTGAGAGATTCCCAGATGAAATACATTGACTGTGAGGTATTATGTGATCATATATCCTCAGGATATTCACCATATGGGTTTTCTAAAGGAGGTAATCACGTAATACTTTTCCAAGGACGGACAATGGTCCTAGTCACGATGTAGTAGGAGGTGATGAGCGAGTTTCAAATGTTTCCGTTGACATTATATGATAATGTGAGGAATATGTTCAGTTTAATGGTAGTTTTGGTGGACTAGAATGAGGTGGATCATAGTCGAGTTCATCTCTTGGTGTCTCACATGTTAGTAGGTAAAAGTTGAGCATTAGGTTTTGACAGTTTTGTTACAACCACTTGAGATCTTGGAGTGGAAATGAGATGACATATTTATGGACTCTATGATAAGGATTTTACAGAAATTAAGTGTCCATGATTCTATTAGGGTGATAGTTTACTAACTTACAAAGTTAGTGAACTTCCTTTCTATTAAGGAGCAGAGTTCGGTGGAGAGTTTGAGGCAGTCGTACATGTGGGATATCATCCGCTTTCATGGGGTTCCCTCAATTATTGTCATTGATTGTGGTAACTGGTTCACATAAAAGTTGTAAAGAGGCCTGTATAAGGCATTCATGACCCATATGAGGATGAGTACATCCTTTCCATATTTCCAATCCATATTTTTTATTTTCTAATGACACTTTTCAGGGTAAGTGTGAACCAAATACACATCCAACTAGTTACAAATCCAACCAAGTAAACCTCAAAATCCACCCACTATGAGAGTCTTGTCCACTATAAATCCAAATTTCAAATGACCTCTGATGGTCACACATTTCCAAAATTCAAAATTCAAACTTCATTATTTCATTTTGGTCCACGTGCCACCCAATGTCGCATGATCTTTGATTTGAGCACCTTTTCACCTCACACCCCCATTGTTGGTTCATACTAAATCACTGGTGAGCCCTTACACCGAAGTCTGTCATCATCATTGTAACATCTTCTTCATCTTCACCGTTGTCCAAGTCCTGATACTAGTCATCAAAACAGCCAAAGAATCATATACTAACAAAAACCAACCCTCATCCAAATGGATCGCAAAAAACCATCATACCAGAAACCATCATCGTTACAAAAATAACACACAACACCATCACCTGCCACCATTAAATATTAACACCATCGTAGAACAAAAAAATTAGAAGACACCACCTAGACCAAACATCTTTGACACTGAAACAGGCCGTCATCACCGTCCTCACATAATCACAAGCATCACTATTTTGGAGTCAACATCATCAGCTTCTACACCATTGAACACTACCTGTGTCAAAAGAATCAGATAATCCTATCCACCATCACCACTAGAATCACCAGAAAAAGAGACCACATAAGAAAATAAACTTCCAATGAGAAAGAAGACCAAAAATTTAAACATGAAATTGAGGAAAAACCCTGAAGAAGATAGGGAATGAGACCCTGAATAAGGCTGGGGATGAAACCCTAAAAGAAAACTCAAAGACCTCATATCATATAGACCAAAAACTTGTATACCCATAGCTACAACTCTGTCCTGAAGAGTAGTAGTGGAACCCTATGTCCGAGCAGTTTTGGGAAGCCAAGAATGAGAGGCCAACTCCGGTAGTGGCTAGAAACCCAACATCCACTGAACCATGATCCCAAAGTCTCTAGGTTAACCCTATACCATCCCCAACTTAGAGAGGCATGAATAAACCTAAGACCAGAGCAGATTAAGAAAATGGATGGCATTCAAAAAAAAATACCTTCACTGGATGAACCAGAACCATGATACAGACAGCAGAAAGTTGGGGAGAGGAAAAATCAATAACGCAGAGGAGAAGTCAAGAGAAGAGGTGTAGAGATGGGAGATAAGGGGAGATACAGCAGATAGAATCTGAAACCCTAGATGAACAGATAATATGAGAATAGAGAGGGCTCTCTGAAAAGTGTGCTCTCCACATAAACTACATGAGTACATCCTTTCAACCCAAACATATGGCCAGAATGAGCTTACTATCTAGGTGATTGAGGATATAATAATGGTTTTCATGTTAGACTTTGATCGAAGCTGGGAGAATCACTTTACCTTGGTTAATTTTTCTTATAATAATAAATATCACTCTACTATCAACATGGCACCTTTAGAGGCCCTGTACGAGAGACTCTTCTACCACCCTTATGCTAGAATAAGATCAGGGAGTCATATCTTGTTGGGACAAATATGGTTAAGTTAATGATAGATAAGGTCCAGGTGATCTTCTAGCAGATGAGATCAACTCATATAATCTATATATCTTATGTATATCGATGTCGTAGGCCCCTTAATATCGATCATGGAGTACATGATTTTCTGAGTGTCTCCCCATGATGATGATTGTAGAGATTTGGTTGGGGAGGAAAGATATCCCTAATGTTCATTAGGAAGTTCAATATCTTATAGAGGGTTGTAGAGGTTTAATACAACGTTTCCTTACCCCCACAATTAGAGTGGGTGCACTACGTCTTCCATGTGTTTCATTTAAGGAGATACATGAATGATACCATGCACGTTATTGACTCAGGAGAGCTAGACATCAATGACGTGGCTACTTTAATAGAGCACTCAGTGTCAATTTAGGATTGATAGGAGTTGATCATGTATAGAAGAAGCAATACCTTGGTTTTCGTGCGATGACAACATGAGAGTGGGAGAGCCATATGCGAGCTCAGTATCCATAGCTTCTTGTTTAATTTTACTTTTTGAGGAAGAAAATCCTAAATGAGGGAACAATATAGAGACCTTATTTTTAATTTGTAATACTTTGAAATATATCAAAATATGATTTACACTTTGGGATCTATTCAAAACTTACTGCTTTATAGGTAATTGAGGTCATGGATGAAGTGAGATGATATAAATCCCTAACAAACGAACTCTAGTATCCTCCTAGGACCAAATTATTATGATCTTGAAGACCTTCCTCAGCTACTACCATAACATCACTACTTTGATCTTCTTGGGTTCCACCAAAACTCCATACTCTGAGATCACATAGCCTAGAAACTTGACTTCCTTGATCCAAAAGGTATACTTAGAGAGCTTATCATAAATGTGGTGAGCTTAGAGAGTGCCTAGCATGATTCTCAAGTGATTCCCATGCTCTTACTCATTCCTTTAGTAGACCCTATATCATCTAGAAAACTTGATGAAAAAGGATTTGAGGCACTGGTGAAACACCCAATTCATAAGAGCCATGAAAATCACTAGAGCATGTATCAATCCAAATGGAATGAACAAATTCTCAAAGTGGTCATACCTATTCTGGAAGGCTGTATTTGGAACATATGATTCTCAAACCTAAACCTAATTATACCCAGAGTGCAAGTAAATATTGAAAAACCACCATGACTCCTTGATTTGATCAATGAGTTCATTATTATAGAGAAAGGGGTATTTATTCTTGATTATTACCTTATTCTACTTCTAGTAACCAATGCACAACTAGATAGATCCATTATACTTTTTAGAAAACAACATAGTGGTGACCTAAGGTGAGACTCTTAAGAAAATGAATCCTTTAGATTCCAAATCAATCAGTTATATCTGTAATTCCATAAATTTGGTGGGGACCATATGATAAAGGGAAGAGATATTGATTATTTCTCACATTCCAAACTGATGTTGAATTCTACATCTCATTCCTGAGAAAAATCCAAGAAATAATCTAGAAAAAATTCTGGAAACTCATCCATCATAAGAGATATCACATCCTCAAAACCTCTATCATCATCCTCCAACATGAATGATGCGATCTAGAAAAAAAGATTTCCCATATTTAGAAGTGGAGGTCTATCTCACCCGACCTTAGGGTCCCATTCACCTTGAAAGACCTGAGTACTCCCATTAAGGGCCACAAAGGTTACCCAACAATGATAAAATCCTATGTGATCCTTGAAACGCACCATCCAATCTATGCCCAAAATCACACTAAAGTGTTCCATTTCTAGAACCAAAAATTCCCATTCCAAATTGACCCCTGACAGATTGAGCATGGTGGATGGACATCTAAAACCCTACTACCTCTTCTTTCTAATTTTTATAACCAGATACATTGTATATGACATAAAAATTTTCAGAAATTTCAGAAATTACACCAAATAGAAAGAAATAAAAAATTTAGAAGTACCCATGTTAAATAAAACAACGATTATGGATGATGTAATAAAAATAGTACCTTGAACTATTGGAGGTCATGAATCTAATTCCACATGCTCCTGATCTATAGCATGTAAGTGCTTCATATTTGCTGATTCCAACATTCAATTACTAACTGGAGGCTTATCCTTGAGCTAACTCTAACCATAGAAGGATCCATATTTACCTCTGTTCCCAACAAAACTGGGATCCCGTAGCCCTATATTCCCCAGACTGATCTAGAAATTCCCTATATACTGAGGAACATGAACCACTTTGAGTCAGAATACCTATTTTACATAACCTATAAAGGTGACCCAAATGCCCACACAAATGGCAGGGTCTAGGCAGAACTATACATGCTAACCATAATCGCCCTAACCTTCCACATTGGTTGAACACAAATGACCAACCACCAGTGGTTGAAAATGAGGGAGGTCAAGAATGGTGTCCTGAACTACCACCTCCCCTATTCTCTTTCTCACCACACTTGCTTTTATTTTCAAATGAACTACCACCCTCACCCACTACTAATACCTCCCTAGAGAACCCCGATTTTCCGACATGATCAATCTCCACCATCAAGGCTCGGTTTACTACCTCAACATATGTCTTCAATTTGAATAAGAAGACCTAGGAAAAAATATATGACCACAACCCCATTTCAAAGTGATGGGACCTTAAATTCACATTAGAAACCACCTAGGGTGTGAAACAGACCAACTCTTTGAAGCGGTTGGAATATTCCAATATTACCAGATCTCCCTGATGAAGATAAAAAACTCCTAGGTCTTGGAAAGGACCAAAGTTTCAGGGTAATATTGATTATTAAAGAAAACATTGAATTCTTTCCAACTCATATGCTAATGCTTTCCAGCTTGGACCACAAATTCCTACCATATGCAGCAAGGTCCTTCCAACAAAAATAAAGAAAAATTCACTTTGACCGCTTCAAGAGTATTAAGAAACCTGAAAATCCTCTAGATATTTTCAATTCAATCCTCAGTTTCTTAGGGATCCAAGATACCCTGAAAATAAGGAGGATTTTTCTTGATAAATCATTAAGCCTTATCCTTTTTTGGACCAAGTTCTACTTCCCTAGCATAAGAAGGAAAAGATCATGCTCTCTGATCGAATTCTTGGAAAGCCTGAACCATCGCTCCCACTAATCTATGATCAACTAGTGAGGTAAAAATCTCCCCGACCTCTTACCAAGGTTTTACAACCATCAATACATAACCCTAAGAAAATTTAGTAACAATAAATTCCAAATACTTCCATAAATAAATATGAAACTTCAACTAACACAATTAGAGACCAAACCACTCTACCCCTTATTGGTATCCATGCATAATAAATAGCCTTTAAATCACACCTAGAGGATAAGTAAAAGAAAATCCAAAACATCCCATAGTGACCTATGTCTTTTCATGAGGTGTGATGGCTAGACACCCCACTTGTGACCAAATCCTCAAGCCCTAATAATATTAGATCTGATCTATCTAGACATTCCCGAGTAACATGACCACAAATAAAGGGAAAAACTTGGCTCTGATGTCATTTTTTCACAAACCAGGCTGAGCTTCTATCCAATATAACACCCAAATTTACCTAGGGAATGGCCCCAAGGGAGTTCCCAATCCCCATGGGCTGTAAAAAAGTGTATGGGAATTGAGTAACACCTTTGGGAATTATTTTTCCTATATAAATCAACTATAAACACCTCACAAGAATCATACATCATATCATAACCAACATTCATAAACCAAACCAAGAGATTACACTACAAAAATAATTAATCATTTAACATTTACAACCAAAACCCAAATACTAAAAAGGGTAGGGTAACCAAATAGAACAAAAAGACTCCATGCAGCATGTGGGTAAACACCCTTATTCTACCTCCACCAACATTTACCCAAAGAGTAGCCACTATAACATATATCCACAATCACCAAAATAGAAGGACTTGCTTTTACTTGGGTAAAATACAATAAGGTCTACATACACCCAAGGGTGTATGTAGGGTGTGAGATAACTTTACCAGTATGATACCACCATAATATATTCCATGAAATGAAATTATAATTCAAATTAACATGCTAATTTTTAAGGAAAAGTAAGATACAATTTTAAACGAAACATGCTTTCAAATAAACAAGGAAAAAAATGAAAAATATTTGAGATGATAAACATCACATGAGAACCATGTAAAATCCCAAAGTTACTAGATTAAGTGGGGTCCTAGGATCCTCATCAACTTGGTGATCACATCTCCCATACACAAAGGTCCCACTCGACCATCCAATCCCCCTCACATAAATGTTTAGTTAGTGTTGTCACATAAATCCTTGTTGGGGAGACTGGGCATCATCCCTACCTACTAGCCTAACATAATAGAGCTAGTCTTCCCACCTAGATACCTAGTATTCCCTTATTACCAATTTCATTAACTATACTTAATGATACCCCTCTTACATAATCACCCTTCTAACAATGGAAACACACATGAAAAAACACCATTTACATTAGTCAAATCATTATCAAACCCTTACACACACAAAACCCCTTGGAAAACAACTTTTTTACCACAAAAAAATGTTATAAAACCATTTGAGAACCAAATAAAGTGTACTAAACTCATAAAAATGTCAGATCATAGAACCACCTACCTTTTACATGAATATTTCACAAAACTGGGTAGAAACGACCAATAACACCAAGAAGAGACCCTAAAAAGCAAAATGCACACCATAACCATCAATATTTAACCAAAAAGATAAATATGGAACCCAACTTAGGTAAAAACCATTTATGGATAAAGAAAACCCAAGCAAGAAAGAATAAGAGACCATGAAAGGAGAAGAAAATGGAGGAGGATAATCTTACTTGAAAATTCTATAAATATTTTAAGCCAAATCACCCACAAAAATGAAGCCCAAGGGTAAAGAGGGAAAGAGTGAGGTGAGCCTACGGATGGAGTGTCAAATGGGAAAGTAAATGGGTTACTTGGGGTTAAAATTGGGTTTATTAGTATAGGAATTTTGATCTTTTTAAAGTTATGGCATGCCTCATAGTTTGGCCGCACGGTCTGCCAGGTTGTGTGCCAATAGTGTAGCTCCTCTATATAAGAGGAAAACTAGCCAAATAGTTTCCTAGGGAAGGGAAAATGCCTGTGCACATATTGGTCCACCTTAGACAATTCCACTTTCCTAGATGCATGGTTAGACTTGAAAGGCTGCACACCCATGCACTAGGTCATGCGGCCTGGACCGTTCCATTGTCCAGGGAAAATGACTTCCATTGGGCTGTCATACAATTTCCTCTAACTATGCACCAACCATGTGCCTCCTACAATCCATCCTGAAAACTGTCATTTTTCTCAAAAACTCCTCTGAAATCCAAGGGATATGATAAGACCAAAAATAAAATAGAAAATACCTAAGAATAAAACCAAAGACGTGAAAATTATTTTTTTCTTGATATGTGTAACACATGGAGATAAATAAATACCATTTATTAAATAAATAAATTAATAATTACTTAAATGATATTTAATATATCATTTTAAGTTGATCTATTAATTTTTGTCTACGACACTCCTCAATATTTATCAGGCCTTAAATAATGTCTATTTATTTAATAAATAAATATCATTTCATCATTTGATGATAAATATAATAAATAATTTATCCATTAAATATTATAAATAAATATTTATTATTATTATTTAATTTATTTATTTATTCTTCTGGATAACTTGTGATTAAATCTTAGCAATCAACCAATTTTAATAAATTTTTGATATATAAATAGGGAATAATATTTATTATAACTAGTAAAATTAAAATAATATTTAACAAAGAATTCAGATATACTTAGTGTGTGACCCTTTAGGCCCCTTTCTTAGTGACATTAAGAAAAACTTCCAAAATTCTAAGTTTATCATTTAGAAATATGCTAAGGCACTTATAGAGAAATAAGTTAATTTCACAATGACACACAACTCCATATGAACACTCACTATGTAATATAATCCCTTTATTATGATATCTCTAATCAAGCAGGTTTCATGCTGGTGTCATCAACCTATGTGCTCAATGCCTCATTATTTAACTTTCCAAAATTGAACCTTACCATAGAACACCATGGACCTAGATTTATTTGGGTTATTCCATTTCCATTAAGGATCTTGAGATATCAACTTACATTAAATAACAAAAAGTAAAAATACTTTCTTGAACTATTCATTAATACAATATCAATCATGAAACTCCCAAAGTATCTCACCTCAATATGGACATATGTCATCTAATTTTTTTCAATAAATAAAAGAACATGAATGATGATATCCATTGAATCTAATCTTAACGTTTAAGGATCCTTGAACATGTTGCAGATAGGAACATCCAATGACACATATAAATATAGATTTCGTATTAGTAGGTTTTGTTCTCCTAACCTCTTAGAAAGGAAATTATTAATGGCGTAAACCATGGGAAATATCAAAAATTCACATGATTCTCCACCCCTTATATCCTGTATTATTTTCATCCCATAAAATAAAATTATCTAGATATAAAACATATATTTAAGAATATTGTCATGGAATTTCTAGGTTATTATCATAGCGGGGAACTGTAATGTCCTTTCAGTGTTATAGTTACTTTTAAGAAATTAAAACATAATATACCACATAAAAGAGAAATCATGATGTGATAAAAAGTACATTGATATTAAAAATAATGAATACATGTAATCATAAAGTATATAAAAGTTGGTTTTAGATCAAAAAATCCAATATACTATCACTTCCATTAGAGACAACTGCTAACAACCTTAAGTTTTTTAGCTCTCATATGATATTCATACTTATTTTGAGACTATTCCATAGTTAAGGGGTCTAAAATTTTATCTTCTATGGAAACTATTCTCACTAAAACTTCAAACCTCTGAGAAATATTTATCAAGAGGTGATACTAATATAGTATGTTCTTTATCTGTTGGTGTGAATTTGGATCCTTTGTAAGAGATACTGATGCCGTATTATCATAATATAAAGTGATAGATTATTTATTTCTAGGAACAACATTAATATTTTAAAAAACTTTTTATATCCAAACAATTTCTTAGGTTGTATAATAAGCCTATATATACTCTAAATTCACTATAGAATCACTGAAAACAATATTGATTGAACTCTTCTATCTAAAAACTCCTCGATTGAGACTGAAGACATATCATGATTATAATTTCATTTCATTATAAACTATTTTAAAACTATAATATTTATAACCCTTGATGAATTTATCATCATCTGTATTACACACCAATAAAATATCCATATTTCTCCTCATATATGTTAGGACAACCTTAATAGAAAACCAATGTTGTTCACCTAGATTAGCTTGATATCTACCTACGATGTTCAATGATTACACAACATCAATCCTAGTACATAACATGGAATACATAATTGGTCTTATTATAGGAGTTTATGGGATATTAATCATTATCTCTCTTTCTTATTCTATCAAAGGACACATTTTCTTTGAAAGATATATACTACATGACACTAGAACTAATCCCATATTATATTTTACCATATTAAATCACTTTAGTATCTGGTTAATGTGTATACTTTTACTTAGTCCAAAAATCACCTTTGATCTATCATGAATGATCTTGATCCCTAAAATATAGCTTGATTCACCTTTGTACTTCATGGAGAAGCACTTATTCAACCAGTCCTTAGCTGATTGTAAGATTAGTATGCCATTTACAATAAGTAATATGTCATTAATATATAATAATAGGATAACAACTACACTTCCATCAATTTACTTGTAAACATATGGCTTGAATTCATTATTAATGAAACCAAATTCTTTTATAGATTCATTTAATTGAATGTTCCACGACCTATATAATTTCTTCAATACATAAATGGATCTTTGCAACTTGAATACACTTTTTTTTCATTACAAGGATTCAAAAACCCTTATGGTTGTGTCATATATACATATTCTTAAAGGTTCCCATTAATAAATTCTTTTTTTATATCCATCTATCAAGTCTCATAGTCATAGAAATATTTTATAACAAGTATAATTATGATGGATTTGAACATAGAAACTGTAAAAAAGGTTTCATCATAGTTGATTACTACTATTTGAACCCTTTAGCTACTGTAAATTATTTATAGGTATTCACTTTACCTTATATGTCCAACTATCTATTGAATACCTATTTTAACCTAATGGGTTTTACATCAATTAATGAATTGATAAGAAACCAAACTTTGTTATGATACATGGAATTAATCTTAGAATTTATAGATTCTTTCCATGTTCATTCTTTTGAGCTCTCTACTACCTCCTCATATTATAGAGGGTCATTAGTTTCACTAATAATTATTCATCATCCTCAACTACTATAAAATCATATCTTTCTGGATCTCTAACTTCTTCAGCACTCCTATATAGTACTTTTGCATCATGAACAACATATTCTATGGGGACCAATGGAATCTTTTACTGTACCAACTCTTGTGTATCTTGAGTATCAGCTTTATCAAAGTCAATCTCTCTCCCACTATACTTCTTTAGAATGTACTCCCTCTTAATAAAAATGGATTGTCTTTCAATGAATTCATTTTTGTTGGATGGGTTTTATAGATGGTATCCCATTGTTTATTTGTGATACCCTATTTATATTCAATTTATACCTGGAGACACAAATTTGTTGCCTATGTGAGCCTTAAAAAATTCTTCACATCCCCATGAACAAGTATGTGACAACACAAATTTCTTTCCATACAATAATTCATATGGTATTCCTACTACTAGAATACTAGAATACACCAATAGATCTATACTAATAGTTTTTTTAGAACTGTTGGTATAGTGTTAGCCTATACAAATAGTTTAAAAAACCATTAGTATATTGTTCCCCCAAACACTAGAGGGGTTATCCCCCATCCCCCTCCTTCCCATTATTTATTATATTCCCCTACGGAAGTTCCATCTTTGATTCTATTAGTTATTCATCTAATCCTTATAATTTTGCATTGATTTTTAGTGGAATCATCAAGGTATGTTGTTTAATTCCCCTTTTTGTCTTATTCCATTCAATTATTTTGGTATTGTGATTCCATAGATTATAGTGGTTCCTAGGTTTTTTTGTGTGAAATTTATTAGGGTTTTTGAGGGTTTCAGGAGCAGTGGAAGAGTGAGAGTTATAATGTCGAACTTTATTTTTTCCATAATAAATGATTAATCTGAGATCTATATGATGATGAATGCTGTGATCCATATAATTGAGTCAGATAAATAGAAAAAAATATAATTGAACTGGAACTGAGAGAGAGTGATCAACATATATATTTTATAATTAATTCATATACATAAAGAATTACCTATAAGGGATTATTTCTTTATTGATGTGTCCATAGAGGGATCAGCAGTGCACCTTCATTTTGTTTTAGAAACCAAGTATATATTTCCCCTAGAGGTGATCCACATGTGTTTTAAGAATCTCCAGACATCACTGAAAGAGTCTCTAGGTGCTAGCATGGAAGATCTATGCACTTGCGTCATCTACCTTGATAGCCTAGAGAATCGCTTTCAAAGCGTTCTCCTTGATCCGGTGGAGGAGGATTGATTGTTGTTCTTAGAAACATTCTTGGATAAGGGGTCTCTCTAAGAATGATAGGATTATTCTTGAATCTTTGTGCAAAACTAAATAGGCTTATGAGAAAATAATATAATTGGGTATTTATATATCAAGGGTTAAAATAAAATAATTGCATAACTTCCTTTATTATTATTTAATCTTAGCAAAACCCCAGGTTAAATAATAATAGTAATATTATTATTGATTAACATGTGATTATCTTGTGAATTATAATTAAATATTATTTAATTAAATAATATTCAATATAATCATTTCTCATCGTACCATTAAACCCAGTCTTCCATTCCTCTACAATATTTATCGGGCCAATAATAATGTGTATTTATTTATTAAATAAATATCATTTTATTATTAGACAATAAATAAATACATATTATATTTACTAAATAACATATAAATATTTATATGCGATCCAGAATACATGAATAATTATTAAACCACATACAATAATAATATTTATTCAACCTCTTAAATAATAAATAATAATATATTATTTAACTAGGATTCTGGATACTCTTAGTGTGTGACCCTCTAGGCCTCTTTCTTAGTGGCATTAGGAAAAGAAGCCTAAAGTCAAAGGTTAATATCTAGAAACATTCCAAGGAACCCATAGAGAAATATATTATTACTACATTGAAATTTTACCTCATATGAACACTTACCATGTAATATAATATCTTTATCACAATATCTCAAATCGAGCAGGTTGCATGTTAGTGCCATCAACTTATGTGCTTGATTATCTCATTCTTTGAATTTTTGAAAATAGAACTTGCCAATTGATCACCATGTCCATGGATTTATTTAGGATATATAATTTCCATCAAATTATCTGAAATATTAACTTTCATTAAATAGTATAAGGGATAAATTCTTTCTCTCATTATTCATTAATGCAATATTACTCACGACACACCCAACATATCCTACCTCACTATACACATATGGTGTCATTGTTTTCATCAATAAATCTAAGTGTGTGACTCATAATAATCATTAATAATAATCTTAAATTCTAAGGACCAATATACACGTCCGTAGATGGGAACATCCAATGACACATATGAAAGTGTATTTCCTACTGGCGGGTTTCGTTCTCATAATATTCTATTAGATATTACCAAGGGATTACACCATGAGAAGGTATTTCAAATCCCTATGAGTATCCTCCCCTGATATCCTCTATCATTTTTCCCTCAACTGATATCATCTGGATATATAATATAAATTGAAGAATAGTTTTGTAGCACTTCTGGGTTCTCATCATAGCGGGGAACTGCTATGAAATTTTAGTACGACAGCTTCTCTTAGGACATTATCACATACGTTTTCATATAGAAGAACAACAATAATGTGATAATTAGTTTATAAATATTAAAAAAAATGAATACATGTTTATTATAAACTACAAATAAGGTGGTTTTATGGCACCAAATCCAAAAAATTCCCAGTTTTACTAGAGGAAACTTCTAACAACCTTCAGTTTTCTAGCTCTCACATGATGTTCATGCTTCTGCGGAGATAGGACTTTAGTAAAGGGTACAACACGTTCTCTTAAATGGGTGATATGATCACTAAAACTTCACTCCTATGGTATAAATCATTAAAGGTGTGATAATTTCATAGTATATTATTTGTCTTTTGGTGTGACCTTGGATATTTTACAAGATCCACCACTGTAGTATTATCACAGTACAATGTGATAGGGTCTTTATTACTAGGTACCACATCAAGCTCCTGGATAAATTTATGGATCAAAATTGATTACTTGGTTGCATTATAATCCACAAAGTACTCAAAATCCACTATAGAATCAGAGACAACTAGATATTTTGAACTCTTCTAGATCATATCTCCTCTATTAAGATTGAAAACATTTATTGATTGCAACTTCAGATAATTATGATCTATTTAAACACCAGCATCAATATACTCTCTGATGACAAGCTCCTCATCTCCTCCACACACCAAGAACATATCCTCTATTATTTTCATATACTTAAGGATAGTCTTAACAGTAGTCCAATGTTGTTCTCTTGGATTTCCTTGATATATTCCTACCATGCTCAATGCATTGGCAATATCAAGTCTAGTACATAACATGACATACATGATTGATCATATCATTGAAGCATAAGAGATCTTACTCATTCTATATTTCTCCCATTGCATCTCGGGACACATTTTATTATAAATATGTAAACCATGTGACACTTGAACTAATCCTCTATGGGGTTGTTCCATAAAAAATATCTTTAGTTTGTAGTTAATATATATACTTCGGCTTAGTCCAAGAAGCCTTTTGTATATATCACGAATTATCTTGATCCCTTGAATGTAGGCTGCTTCGTCTAATTATTTCATGGATAAACACTTGTTTAACCAGTCCTTAATATATTGTAAGAATGGTATGTCATTTCCAAAAAGTAATATGTCATCAACATACACTACTAATATAATGACCGCATTCCCATTAAAACTTTTGAAAACACACGGGTCACATTCATTCTTAATGAAACTATCTTCTTTTATGGATTCATTGAATTGAATATTCCTTATCCTATATGTTTTATTGAATCCATAAATGGATCTCTTTAACTTGAGAATATTTTTGGTATCACCTAGAGTCACAAAACCTTCTGGTTGTGTTAGATAGACATCTTTCTGAAGGTTCCCATTAAGAAATTCAGTTTTGACATCCATATACCAAATATCATAGTTATGGTAATCCTCTTCTGCAAGTATGATCTTAGTGGATTTAAACATGGAAACTGGTGAAAAGGTTCTATCACAGTCAATTACTTGATGCTATTTAAAACTTTTAGCAACTATACTTACTTTATAGGTACTTATTTTACCTTCCATGTCCAATTTCATCTTGAATAGACATTTTCATCCCACAAGTTTTCATCAACTGGTGCATCGACTAGAACCCAACTTGATTCTGATACATGGAATCCATTTTAGAATTCATAGCTTCTATCCATCTTGAAGCTTCTGAGCTCTCTACTTCCTCCTTATAGGAGAGAGGTTCATCATTGTCCAAAAATAATGATTCACCATCCTCAGTGACTAGAAAACCACATATCTATGGTTCTCTTACCTATCTTAAACTCCTACACAATACTTGTGTTTTAGGAACCACTTCTTCCGTGGGGACCTGTGGAACTCCTTCCTTTACCAACTCCTATGTATCTTGAGCATCAACTTCATGTAATTCAATCTTAGTTTCAATATCCGTTTTGAGGATGTGCTCCCTCCCACAAAATATGGATTTTCTAGCGATGATAACTTTCTTGTCTGAGGGGTTGCACATGTAGTTTCACTTTATATTCTTGGGATATCCTATATAAACACACCTCATACCCCATGGTTCTATTTTTTCCCTGATAAGGCCTTAATAAATTCCACACAACCCCATACATGTGTATATGATAAAATGGGTTTCTTTCCACTCCATAGCTCAAAGTGAATTTCATTTTCCAATT
Source organism: Viscum album (assembly GCA_963277665.1). Classification (NCBI taxonomy): domain Eukaryota; kingdom Viridiplantae; phylum Streptophyta; class Magnoliopsida; order Santalales; family Viscaceae; genus Viscum; species Viscum album. The sequence goes on along the minus strand of OY728160.1, from coordinate 123,521,602 downwards.
TAGTTGGTACTCAGTTTAATGTGTAATCCATAGTTTATAATGTATATACCCAAAAGTATAATGTAAGATCTTTATGACTCATCATAGACCTTACCATGTATGATAAGGTATGGTTCCTTCTTTCAATAACACCATTCCACTATGGTGTATAAGGTGGAGTGAGTTAAGATAAAATCCCAAACTATTGTAGAAATTCAATGAACTCTTGCTTAATATATTCACCACATCATTCAAATCAATGATTATTTATCTTCTTAAAAAGATGATTCTCTACTTCATTCTTTAATTCCTTAAATTTCTCAAAGGACTCTGACTTATACCTCATCAAGTAGGTATAGCCATATCTACTCAAGTCATTAGAAAATTTATAAAGTAAGAATATCCACCTCTTACTTCTACTAGAAATGGTCAACACACTGATGTGCGTACCAATCCTAGAATATCTCTGTACCTTTCAACCTATCCACCAAATGGAGCTTTGTTCATTTTTCCTTGTAAACAATCATTACATATATTAAGTGGTTTTAGCTTAGAAGAGTCTAAATAACCATCTGAACACATCTTTGTCAAAGGCTGCTCATTTACATGACCAAGATGGTGATGCCAAAGCTGGGTGTTCTATGAGTCATTTGAACTTGATTCTTTATCAATTTCCAATCATTGTTTTTCAAAATTTAATACATATAGACCATTATTTAAATTGTCCATACAATAAAATGTGTTATCCTTATAAAATAGACAACTTTTATTTACGAACTTGAAGATAAACCCATTTGTATCTAAAATTGATATATAAATCATGTTGTTGGTAACATTAGGTTTATAATAACAATAATGTGAAAGAAAAATCATTCCTATTTGTAATGAAAGGTGGTAGTCACCAATGGAAAGATCATCCAGCCTCACACCTTTGGCAGCTTGCAGATCCACCTCTCCTATGGAAATTTTCTAAAATATACTTGGTTCCTACATTTTGATATAGATGTGAGTACCAAAAGATGTATCTAACACCCAATGTGTATAAATGGAAATATTTCCCTCAACAATGAACACACATTAAGATTCCTTATGCTTTTGGGTGTAGTTCCTCTTCCAGTGGCCTGGCTTGCCACATGCAAAACACATTACCTCCTTTTCCTTGCCCTGCCTTTGGATATTCTTCTACTTGATAGGATGATGCTTTGGAGATTTAGACTATTTATAAGTCTTGGTCCCCTTTTCACCTTCCTTACTTTTCTTATTCATCATAAGGACTATAAGTTTTTCACACCCCATGTCCTTATCCACTTGTACAATCAAGTTTAGAAGTTCTGATAGGCTCTCCTCATTATTGGTCATATTATAATTGAAAATAAAACTATATAAGGCTTTAGGCAATGATGAAAGTATGAGATCTATACATAACTCATTTGGGAATTTAATCCCTAAGATTTACAAGTGTTCAATATAGAAAATAATTTTGACCACATGAGGCCAAGCTGGCACAAAATCTCCAAGCTTAGTGGTAAGCAAAGAATTGGAGATCTTGTACCACTCCTATCTTTCCTTCTCTTGATATAAATCCCTAAGGTGAGACATGATGTTATTAGAATCCATATCCTTATATTTCTTCAAGATATCATTGGACATTGATGATAGAACATGAGGCACTAAAAATCTGAAGCATCATTCAGTTGTTTCTCATAGAGAGATAGTTCTTCATCACTTGCCTTGTTTCCAGGCACAACTGGTAACGGTTCTTCTAGCACATATAATTTTATTTCTGGGAGAAGGATGAAGTGTAAACACCTATGCCAGTCCTAGAAATTCATATCGGTGAGAAGGTCTTCCTTCTCGAGTATGGATCACAATGATAAGTTTGATGCCATGTTTAATGATGTTTCTATAAATAAGATAAGCATAGATTTAGTAATTTATCTAATAAATTTTGACAAATAAATAAATTTAATATTTATTAGTCTCCCACTATTTTATCGAAACCCAATAGCCCTCACCATTAGATTTAGAATATCCTATTGTTTTGACATTCAAGTGTAAATGATCCACATTCCCCTTCTTATTACCCCAACTTTGGTCAGTAAAGAAACTTGAATAGTTTTAGGTAGGCATTCCAAATTGAAAATGAATTAACTCATAGTTCCCTGATCTGCTAAGTGGACACCCCAATCCTGAATCATTAATTTTCGATTTTCTCAACCTTTGCCTCTCAGTTACACCAAGTCCTACTTTGGTAGTCATCCCTTGATGTGAACCAAGTCAATTCAACCCAAAACCTCATGTTAGAATTCCCTGATAATTGAAAGCACTCCAACTTTGGCTAGTTAAGAACTTTTAACTATGGTTCAATTCTAACCAAAGTAATGAAAGGATATACCGACTTAATATTTTATTGAGATATTTTATCCTTTATGCACAAATTTCCAATTGTTATCTTTTTGACATGCTTGTTAATATTAAGTGGTATTAATTAAGTGATTAACCTTATCTTAGATAATATCTACGTATAAGACAATATATTTTAGTTCCATGTTGCATGCTTATTAATTCAATAATTATGTGATCAGGAAAAAACATCCATAATGAATAACCATGAAACTGACATAAATAAAATAAAGGGTATGATCATGACCTTGTTCTAATGGTTAGTTTATCTAGAACTTGATAAACTAAGCACTCTCCTAGGGGAGAAACACATTGAAACAATCTGAAGTTCATATTTAAAACTTTCCACCTATTCACCTTTGTGTCTTGCTTGGATTGGTTTCTCATTGGCTCTTAAATTGAAACACCTCCACTAGCTTTGGAGCTCTATCCATTATAAATTCTTTTACTTATACATAGGTGAGGGGTAAAAGGAGGATTACATAAAAGAAACCATGGGAACACATGGCCTATATTTTAATAAAGAGATAAGGCACACTGTCCAACAATTTAATATAATAATAAATTAAAATGAAACCAATCATATACAATGGTCTGGTCTATCTCATGATCATCCACTAGTATGCAATGAATTACGCATTTAATAAAAATATAATCCGATTCTTAATCAATCTTATTTAAGATAAATCATACTCAAATCAATTAATTATTATCTTTAATTAATCAATCCTTTTATCTTAATCCTCATCTGAATTTCGTTGAGATTCTCATCCATTATAATTTTAAACAAATTAAACAAATTCATTTAAAATTAACTGTGTACATAACTTCCACCTTGGTGGTAACATGGTGAGTACCCGTACAAATCTAACTAGCATATATTTTACTCGAATATTGTTTCAATCTTGTGACATATGGAATACATGACTTATCACATACTTTAATGATGTGTAATTCTCAGTTGATTACAATAATTACATGTTTTTTTGTTCATGTGTTATTATTTAATGAACATAGAGTAACAACCTATAATATGACTCATACATGACATGCAGATCTAAACATTACACATATATTAATTAAAAATTTAAATATTTATGTATATTAAAACCTATCACATGGCCTGTCCCATATTTACAACCAAACACAAGTACATGTTTCAAGATTTTCATAGTAAAATAAATAAATTCTAAATTTGTGTAGCTTGGTATAAGTAAATGGTATGTAGAGCTGATCTATAAAGCATGTACAACTCTCACCGTCTATCCGAGACACACTCCTAGGGGCTTGGTGTGCAGTCCGTGCCTTAGAAAATTTAGAGTACACAGAATGTCCAATGGGACACACACTATGTTGAATCCATGTTACACGGTTATCACTTGGGTTGGCCATGTATGAAATACACGACCCAACCTTGACCCAAAGGGATTACACATCATGTCCAATGGGCTACATGGTGTGTAGTCTGACTAAAAGTGCACCCATCTAATTTGGTCAACATGTGGTATAAGAATTAACTACACCACACATCATTAATGCACACGGGTTGTGTAATTTTCGAATTAACTCTGAGTGCATCAAACACAACTACACAGTGTGTAACTTTGGTTACACAAAATGTAATGCTATGTTATCCTATCAGAAACCTTGGCTCCACTAGATGAGTTCTTATATTTTATTTTAATTAAAAATATTAAACGTTATGATTAGATAAATGAGAAACAAATGAGGAAGAAATAGATATGGAAATTCAGATTAAAATAATGACAATAGTTTAATTGAAAAACTAAATTAAAATGATTAAATCACCAGCAATATTAAATAGTTATAATGAAATTTGTGCCCAATCTGATACCACTTGTAGGTTCTAACATAGCAGAAGTGTGGGAGGTATGGTTCCCAACTATAATTTTTTCCATAATCAATGATCAATTTGGGATCTATACGATGATGAATTATCTGATACATGGAATTGAGTCAAAGAAATAGATTGAGAATAATTGGGATGGAACCAAAAGAGAGGGATCAACACATATTGTTTATAATTAATTTAATTAGATAAAGAATTATCTTTAAGGAATTCTTTCTTTGTTGATGTGTTCAAAAACATGTTTTCAGTGCATTTTCGTTGAATTATAGAAACCAAGTGTAGATTTCATCTAGAGGTGACCCCCAAGTGTTTTAGGAATCTCTAAATGTCACTAAAGGAGTCTCTGGGTGCTAGCACGGAAGATCCTTGTGCTTGAGTCATCCCCTTGATTACCTCAAGAATCGCTTCCAAATCATTATCCTTGATCAGGTGGTGGAGGATTTCTTATCTTTCTTGGGAACATTCTTGGAGAAGGGATCTCTCTAGGGTTGAGTGGATTCTCTTTGAATTGTTTTGCACAAATGATTAGGCTTATGAGAAAGTAACATAATTGGGTATTTATATTTATAGGGTTGTAATAAAATAATTACACAAGTGCCTTTATTATTATTTAATTCTAGAAAAACCCCATTTTAAATAATAATTGTAATATTATTATTTCTTGACACATGATTATATTACGAATTATAATTAAATATTATTAAATTAAATAGTATTCAATATTATTATTTCTCACCGGACCATTAAACTCAGTTGTCCATTCCACCACAATATTTATCGGGCCTTAAATAATTTCTAGTTATTTATTAAAAAAATATCACTGCATTATTCGCCAATAAATAAATAAATATTATATTTACTAAAAAGTAAATAAATATTTATATTCGATCATGCATACATGAATAATTATTAAACCATGTATGGGAATTATATTTATTTAGCCTGTTAAATAATAAATTATAATATATTATTTAAATAAGATTCTGGATACACTTAATGTGTGACCCTCTAGGCCTATTTCTTAATGGCATTAGTTGAATCGGCCTAAAGTTCAAGGTTAGAATCTAGAAAAATGACAAGGCACCCATAGAGAAATAAGTTAATGCTATAATGAAATTTCACCTCACACAAACACTTACTGTATAATATAATCCTTTTATCACAATATCTCAAATCGACCAGGTTGCATTCTAGTTCCATCAACCTATGTGATTGATTATCTCTTTCTTTGACTTTCTAGAAATAGAACTTGCCTATTGATCACCATGGCCATGGATTTATTTAGTATATATCATTTCCATAAAAGGGCCTAGGATATTAACTTCTATTAAATAATAAAATGGATAAATCCTTTCTCACATTATTCATTAATGCAATATTACTCTCGAAACAACTAACATATCCTACCTTGCCACAAACATATATCATCACCATTTTCATTAACACATCTAAGTGCAGACACATAATACTCATTAATAATAATCTTAAAGTCTAAGGATATATACACACGTCCATAGATATGAACATCCAATGACACGTATGAATGTGGATTTCCTATGGGAAAGTCTCATTCTCATAATATTCTATTGAATATTACAAAGGGTATACACCATAAGAAGATGTCTCAAAGTCCTATGAGTCTCCACCCATGATATATAGTATCATTTGTGTTCCTCAAATGATATCATATGCCTATAGAATAGATATTTAAGAATAACATCATAGCAGTTCTAGGTTATCATCATAGTAGGGAACTGTTACAACCTTTTAGTGAGACAACTACTCTTAAGACATTATCACATACTATTTCATATATAAGAACAATAATTATGTGGTAAGTAGTTTATCAATATTCAAACAATGAATACATATTTATCATAAAGTATAAAGAAGTTGGTTCCAAAGCACTAAATCCAATAGACTCTCACTTGCACTAGAGCCAACTGGTAATAACCTTTAGTCCGCTACCTCTCACATGATATTCATACTTTTACTGATATAAGATTTTTGTCATGGATTATCCACATTCTCTTCCATGGGTACTCTACTCCCTGAAACTTAAACTCTATGATAGAAATCCCTCAAGAGGTGATACTTTCAGAATATATTCTTTGTCTGTTGGTGTGACCTTGACTCTTTTATAAGAGTCGCAACTATATTATTGTCACAATATAATGTGATAGGTTCTTTACTACTAGGTACCATATCAAGATACTAGACAAAGTTCTGAATCAAAATGGGTTCCTTGGATGCATCACAAGCCACTATATAATTGGAATCCAATATAGAATCAGTAAAAACTAGCTTTTTTTAACTCTTATAGCTAAAAACTCCTCTATTGATACAGAAAACATATCCTTATTATGACTTCAGATCATTCTAATTTGTCTAAAAACTAGCATCATTATACCCTCTAATGACAAGCTCCTCGTATCCTCCATACACCAGGAACATATCCTATGTTATTCTCATATACTTAAGGATATTATTAACAATGATACAATTTTTTTTCTCCAAGATTTTCTTTATATCTTCATACTATGATCAATAAATAGGTAACATCAAGTTTTGTACACAACATGTAATACATGATTGATCTTATCACTAAATCTTGTGAGATATTACTCATTCTATATTTCTCCTATTGTGTCTGGGGAAATATTTTATATGAAATATGTAAACCATGTGACACTAGAACTAATACCCTCTTGGATTGTTCCACATTAAATATATTTAGTATTTGGTCAATATATGTACTTTGTCTTAGTCCAAACAACCTCTTGGATCTATCACAAATGATCTTGATCCCTAGTATATAGGCTACTTTTCCTAATATTTTCTTGTAGAAACACTTATTTAACCAATCCTTAATAGATTGTAAGACTGGTATGTGATTTATAATATGTAATATGTCATAAACATACATTTCTAGGATAAGGACCACATTCCCATTAAATCTTTTGTAAACACATGGTTCAAATTTGTTCTTAATGAAACTGAATTCTTTTATGGCCTCATAAAATAAAATATTCAATGACCAAGATGATTGCTTCAATCTATAAATAGATCTCTACAACTTACAATTATTTTTGGTATCACCTGGAGTCACAAACCATTTTGGTTGTGCCATATAGATATCTTCCTTATGGTTCCCATTAAGGAATTCAGTTTTGACATCTATCTTCAAAATCTCATAGTTATGGTATGTTTCTATAGTAAGTATGATCCTAATGGATTTAAACATGGAAACTAGAGAAAAGGATTCATCTTAGTAAATTCCTTGACACTTTCTAAAACCTCTAGCCACTAGCCTTTATTTATAGGTACTTACTTTACCTTCCATGACCAGTTTCCTTTTGAATAATCATTTTCATCCAACAAGCTTTACATCAACTGGAACATCGACCAGAATACAAACTTGGTTCCGATACATGTAATTAATTCTAGAATTCATAGATTCTAGCCATCTTGTAGCTTCTTATCTCTTTATTTCCACCCTGTAGGAGAGGGTGTCTTCATTGTCCAATAATAATTAATCACCATCCCAAGTGACTAGAAAACCATATCTTTATAGTTCTCTTACCTCTCTTACACTCCTATGAAGTACTTATGTTTCAGAAACCAATTCTTCCATGAGGACCTGTAGAAATCATTTCTATATAAAATCCTCTGTATCTTGAGGATAAAATTCATTGAATTCAATCTTTCTCCCACTATCCTTTTTGAGGATGTGCTCCCTCTTAGGAAAGACAACTTGTGTGGGGATATTCACTTTCTTGTTTTAGGGGTTGCATAGGTAGTGTACCTTTTTTTTCTTGGGATAACCTATAAAAATAATCCTTTTCCCCATAGTGATAGTTTATTTCATGAGAAGTACTTAACAAATGTCACATAACCCCACACACATGTATGTGATAAAATGGGTTTTTTTTCACTATATAGATTGAAGGTAATTCCATTTTACACTTTAGTTGGTACTTGATTTAATGTGTATGCTGTAGTTTTTAATTCATATCCCCAAAAGGATAATGAAAGATTTACACGACTCATCATTGACCTTACCATGTCCAACAAATTAAGGTTTCTTATTTTATTAACACCATTCGACTATGGTGTATAAGGCAGAGTGAATTGAGATAGAATCCCAAACTACTATAGAAATTCGATGAACCCTTGGTTGATATATTCACCACCTCAATCCAATCGAAGCTTCTTTATCTTCTTAAAAAGTTGATTCTCTACTTCATTCTTAAATTCCTTGAATTTCTCAAAGGACTATGAATTATACATCATCAATTATATATAGTCATATCTACTCAAGTCATCAGTAAAAGTTATAAAGTAGGAATATCCACCTCTAGATTCTATTGGAAATGGTCCACACACATTAGTGTATACCAATCCTAGAATCTCTTTTTCCCTTTCACCCTATCCACCAAATGGTGGTTTGGTTATTTTTCTTTATAAACAAGCATGACATCTATCAAGTGCTTCTAGCTTGGAAGAGTCTACATAACCATCTTGAAAGATATTGGTCAAAAGATTATCATTTAAATGACTAAGATGGTTATGCGGAAGTTGGTTTTTATTTGAGTCATGTGAACTTGATTCATTTTCAATTTATTACAATTATTTTTCATAATTTAATATATACAAACCATTATTTAAATGTTCCATTTTATAAAATATGTTGTTCTTATAAAATAAATTTTTTTTTCCAAAATTGAAAATAAACCCATCTGTATCTAAACTTTATACTTAAATTATGTTTTTGGTAACAATAGTTACATAATGATAATCACATAAAACCAAAACCATTCATGTTGGTAATGAAAGGTGGTAGTCACCAAAGGAAAGAGAATCCAACCTCACACCATTTGTAGCTCACAGATCCACCTATCCTATGGTAATTTTCTAAAATCTACTTGGTTCCTGCATTTAGATATATATTTGAGCACCACAAGATTTATATAATACCCAATGTGTAGAAATGGAAATATTTAACTAGATAATAAATTCACATTTAGATTCCCCATGTTTTTGGGTGCATTTACTCTTCCAATTGGATGTATTTCCACATGAAAAACACACTACCTCATTTTACTTTCCCTTCGTATGGATCTTCTTATTCTTGGTAGGATGGTTCTCATGAGCTTTAGACTATTTATAATTCTTGGGCCCCTTTCCATTATCCTTCCTTTTATTATTCACCATAAGGACTGTGAGTTTGTCATGCCCCATATCATAATCCACTCAGTGAATCAAGGTCATAAGTTCCGATAGAATATTTTCATTATTTCTCATATTATAATTCAAAATAAAAATGAGGAAATTTTTGGGTAGTGATGAAATTATGAGATCTGTACATAACTCATCTGAGAATTTAATCCCCAAGATGTATACACATTTAATGTAGAAAATAATATTGACTATACGAAGCTGAGCTGACACAAATTCTCCAAAATTAGTGGTAAACAAAGCATTGGAGATCTCATACCACTCTTGTATCACCTTCTATTGATAGAGATCCTAAAGGTGATACATCATGCTATAGGCATCTGTATCCTCATGTTTCTTCAAGATATCATTATACATGGATTATAGAATGAAACACTAAACTTTTGTAGCATCAGTTAAATGTTTCTCTTACAGAGATATCTCTTAATCACTTGCCTCATTTCCAAGTTCAATTGGAAAATGTTATTCTAGCACATATAATTTTCTTTCATGTTGAAGGATGACGTGTAAATGTCTGTGCCATTCCTGTAAATTTATACTGGTGAGAAGGTTTTCCTTCATGATTATGGATCACAGGGATATGTTTTATGTCATTTTTAATGTTTCTTCTAAAAATAAGTTAATAATATATTTAGTACATTATCTCATAAATTTAGACAGATAAATAAATATTATATTTATTATTCTCCCACTATTTTATCAAAACCCAATATCCCTCACCAGTAGCTTCAGAATATCCTGTTTCTTGGACATTGAAGTGGAAATGATCCATGTTCCCCTTTTCATTACCCAAACTTTGGTTGGTCAAGAAACTTGAATGGTATTAGGTAGGCATTCCAAGCAGAAACTCCATTAACTCATAGTTCCTTGATCTGTTGAGTGGACCCCACAATCCTAAAATCATTAATTTTAGATTTCCTCAAACTTTGCCCTCAAGTTACACTAAGTCATGCTTTGTAAATCAACCCTTTATGTGAACCAAGTAAATTCAACCCAAAACCTCATGTTATAATTTCCCGATAATTGAAAGAACCCTAACTTTGGCTGGTCAAGAACTTTGAACTATAGTTTGATTCTAACTGAAGTAATGGAAGGATATACTGACTAAATATTTTATCGATGGATTTTATCCTCTATGAGTAAATGCCAATTATTATCTTTAATACATTCCTATTAAGATTAATTGGGATTACTTAAGTTATTATCCATGTCTTAGATAACATTTATTCATAATCCATTTTATTTTAGTTCCATATTGCATGATTTTCAATTCATTAATTATGTGATAGAGATAAAACATCTATAATGAATAACCATGAAACTAAAAAAATAAAACAAAGGGTATGATCATGAGCTTGTTATAATGGTTAGTTTATCAAGTGGTTGATAAATTAACCACTAGCCTAGGGGAGAAACACCTTGAACCAATCCAAGATTTGTGTTTAGAGCTTTCCACCTATCCAACTTTGTATATTTATTGGATTTATTTCCGACTTAGCTCTTAACTTGAACCACCTCTACTATCTTGGGAGCTCCATCCATTACATATGATTTTACTTACATGCAGGTGAGGGGTAAAAGGGGGTTTACATAAAAGAAACCATGGGCACACATAACCTACATATTAATGAGGAGATAAGGCATGTAGGCCAAAAATTTAATTTAATAATAAATTAAAATGAAACCAATCACATAGAAAGGTCTAGTCTAGCTCATGATCATCCAAAATCATGAGAAAATTATGAATTTAATAAAACTAGAATTTGATTTTTAATCATTATTATTTAAGATAAATTTTGCTCGAATCGATTAATTATTATCTTTAATTAATCAATCCTTTTATCTTACTCTTTATCTTAATTTCATTGATATTATCATCCATTATAATTTTAAAATAACTAAATAAATTCATTTAAAATTAATTATGTACATAACCTGTACCTTGGAGGTAACATAGTGAATACCCATCCAAATCTAACCAACATGTATTATAATCATATACTATTTTACTCTTGTGACATATGTAATACACACCTTATCACAAACTTTAATGAAGTGTACTTCATGGATGATTACACGAATTACATGATTTTTTGGTGATGTGTTATGCTTCAATGAGCATATGAAAACAACCTATAATATGACTCATACATGATATGCAGATTTGAACATTACATATATATTAATTAAATAATTAAATATTTATTTACATTAAAACCCATCACACGGTGTGTCCCATATTTATGACGAGACACATGTACATGTATTAAGGTTTGTATAGTAAAATAAATAAATTTTAAATCTTCCTAACTTAGTATATGTGCACGACATATAGATTTGATTCACACGGTGTGTACACCTCTCACTGTCTATCTGAGACATGTGCCTAGGGACCCAGTGTGTAGTCTGTGCCGTAGAAAATTTGGATTATATGGTGTGTCCAATGGGACACACACTATGTGGACTCTCTCTTACATGGTCACTAGTCGGGTAGGTCTTGTATAGAATACACAACCCAACCCTGACCTGTAGGGACTACACGTCGTGTCCAATGGTCCACACAGTGTGTAGTCATGCTGACTGTGTATCGGTCTATCCCAATTAATATGCAGTTTAAGAATTAACTACACTGCGTTTCATCAAGGCACATGGGTTGAGTAATTACCGAATTAACTCCTAGTGCATTGAACACAACTACAAGGCATGTACTTCTTTGCTATCAGAGTAAAATCATTGGCTCCTCTGGATGAGTTCCTCAATTTTATTTTAATCAAAAAAATTAAACATCTCGATTAGATCTATGAGAAATGATGGAGTCAGAAGTAGATTTCACAATTCATATAAATGCAATTCATATAAAAATAATGACTAAAATTTAATTGAAAAACTAAATTCAAATGTGTAAATTACCAATGATCTTAAATAATTATAAATAATTATGTTCCCGCTTTGATACCACTTGTAGGTTCCGGTAACAGTAGAAGCACATAAGGGACATTGCCTAACTTTAATTTTTTCTATAATCAATGATCAATCTAGGATCTATACGACGATGAATGTCAGGATACACAGGATTGAGTCAAAGAAATAGAAAAAGAAGAATGTCGTTGGAACTAAGAGAGAGGCATCAACACATATTATTTATAATTAAATTAATTAGATAAATAATTACCTCTAAGGAATTATTTCTTTGTTGATCTTTCCAACAACAGATCTGTGGTGCACCATCACTGTGTTGTAGAAAACAAATGTAGATTTCCTCTAACGGTTATCCATATGTGTTCCTAGTATTTCCAGAAGTCACCGAAGGAATCTTTAGGTGCTAGCATAGAAAACCCTTATTCTTGTTTCGTCCACCTTGATCACCTCAAGAATCACTTCCAAAACATTCTCCTTGATCTAGTGGAAGAGGTTTTCCCACCTTTATTGGGAGCATTATTAGAGAAGGGAGCTCTCTAGGATTGATAGGATTATTTTTAAATCTATGTGCACAAATGAACAGGGTTATGAGAAAATAATATAATTGGGTATCTATATTTCTGGGGTTCAAATAAAATAATTGTACAAGTGAATTTATTATTATTTAATCCTAGAAAAACCCCATGTAAAATAATAATAGTTATATTATAATTTCTTGATATGCACTTATCTTGTGAATTATAGTTAAATATTGTTTAATAAAATAATATTTAATATTATCATTTATCATCGGACCATTAAACTCGGTCTGTCATTCCTCCATAATATTTATCAGGACTTGAATAATGTCTATTTATTTTTTAAATAAATATCACTTCATTATTCAACAATAGATAAATAAATTTTATATTTACTAAACATAAAATAAATATTTATATGTGATCAAGCATGCATGAATAATTATTAAACCACGTATGGGAATAATATTTATCCAACCTATTAAATAATAAATAATAATATATTATTTAACTGAGATTCTCGATACACTTAGTATGTGACCCTCTAGGCCTCTTTCTCAGTGGCATTAGGTGAAGCAGCCTAAAGTCCAAGGTTAGTGTCTAGCAACACGCCAAGGCACCCATAGAGAAAGTAGTTAATGTCATAATGAAATGTCACCACATATGAATTCTTACCATGTAATATAATTCCTTTGTCACAATATCTCAAATTGAGTAGGTTTCATGCCAGTTTCATCAACCTATGTGCTCGATTATCTGTTTCTTTGAATTTCCAGAAATAATATTTTCCTATTAATCACTATGGACATGGATTTATTTATGATATATAATTTCCATAAAAAGACCTTAGATATTAACTTCTATTAAATAACAGAAGGGATATATCATTTCTCACATTATTCATTAATTCAATATTACTCATGATGCACCCAACGTATCCTACCTCACTGCGAACATCTACTATCATAGTTTTCATCAATACATATAAGTGTGTGACATATAATACTCATTAATAGTAATATTAAAGTATAAGGGCCAATACCCACATCCATAGATAGGAAAATCCAATGACACGTATGAATGTGGATTCTCTATTGTTGGGTCTCGTTCTCATAATATCCTACTGAATATTACCATGGGCGTACACTATGAGGAGGTGTCTTAAATTACTATGAGTTTCCAACCCTGATATCCTGTATCATTTGTGTCCCACAAATGATATCAATTAGATATATTATATATATTCAAAAATAGTGTTGTATGACTTTCGGGTTCTCATCATAACAGAGAACAACTATGACCTTTTTATGCGACAACTATTCTTAGGACATTATCAGATACTATTTAATGCATAAGAACGATCATGATGTGATAATTTATTTATAAATATTCAAACAATGAATGCCTTTTTATCACAAAGTAAAAAGAAGTTGGTTCTAGGGAACCAACTCCAACATTTTTTTTATATTTAGGGTTTATAAATATAAAATAAAGGAATATTCATTGTTTCTCTTAGTGGAATAATAGTAGTAATCATTTTATACCCTTTTGTTTCAGTAATGATGTATAGTTGAATTAATTTAACTATTTTTTCTTACAGATTAAATGCCCATGTATATTTTGTTATTATTTATGAATTATAATTTTGTATTTAACTATGTTAATCATGGAGATTAAATTCTAAAGTGAATTTTTTTTATTATTTATTAATTGTAGTTTTATATTAGTGTTTTGGGAAATATGATGTGAATTTAGGTTAAATCAACAAGGTATTTTTCTCCTATTCTCCTTTTATCTTCTTTTATCCCCATATGCTACGTTCTAATGCCCTAGATTTTTAATGGCCTAAAATAGAATGTAATTACCATGTGTTTGGTTATAAATCCACATAAATATTTGAAATCGTATTTTGTATAAGGGAGTTTTATGAAAGTCGTGTGCTTCAATTTATATTTTAGTTTCGATATATTTCCATTAAATATAATTTTTACTTCTTTAATATCTATATGGTATTTAATGGTCAATTTAGAAAATAATTAATTGTTTTCATTACATGATATAATTTACATGTTATTTGTAAAATGATTTTATATTTTACATATAAACTGTAGAATCATTTCACATGTAGGCTGGTTTTAGTTTATAAAAAGTGATTTAAAACTTTTTTTCACACTTATCAATTTATTAAAAACATATATAATCATAATGTAAAAAAATTGGAATAGAAAAGTGAGATTTAGAAACCATATTTCAAAAATATGAATAATGAATTACCTAATAAAGTGTTTTAGAAATAAATAATTCCAAATATTATATATTATGAAAAATGAAATTAATATTCATGTTCTATGAAAACAATTACTAAACACACAATGAAGTCAAAAAATAACCCCAAACATCGGGATGTCTATAGAGTCCTCAAACACTAAAAACTGTCTTAAAAATCTAAAATTTCATATTTAAATTAAAAATATGGACTAAAAAATATATAATGTTATAAATATTTATGGAAAAATAAAAAATATATATACTTGAACCAATCTGTGGTGTTACACAATGGATGTTAATTATGATATAATGTGATATTTTAAAAAATAGTTTAGATATAAACCAGATTATTATCAACACTGACATTCTTGAAATATTTCTGGTTTACCTGAAATCTCATTTTCATTTATAATAGTTTTATTTAATGAAAATATGCATATTTTAATGTGCGGGGTGTAGATCTATAACTCATCTCAGTAGACTGCTCTATTGGATTCCACCTATTACTCCCTCTAGTTGTTGCATCTTTCATCCAATCAAGTATTAATGAATAACAGTCTTCCTCTGGTTTCTTGGAATTATGAAGAGTATAATTATGAATGGATTTATTTTAAAAAATGTATAGAACCTAAAAAAATAGGTTATGGAAGAGTACAATGAATCATATCCACACTTTCGGGTGAACTTCAATGCTTGAACATAGAAAAACATATGTATTCTTCATGTATAACTAAGTTTAATCTAAAATTATATTTTATTTGTTTTTTATTCTTTGTGTTATACTTATTTTTGGATATGACTAGTATGAATCAATTATAAAATATTCCATCTCTTGGGTTATGTTTTTACATCGATTAGTATTCTTTGAATACATTCATATTAAAATTGGTATTTGAATTATATTATTGGGTATTATTTTAAAGACATGTGATGTTAAATTATGTCATACTAGTGTTAAGATTTTTCCCTAATAAAAACATATATAACAATTATTGGATCCTCCATATTATTAAAAATATATTTTTTATTTTAAAATAATTTTATGGTGAACTATTTTTTTTTTAAATTTGAAGTGTATACCCATGAAACACCCAT
Organism: Viscum album; assembly: GCA_963277665.1. Classification (NCBI taxonomy): domain Eukaryota; kingdom Viridiplantae; phylum Streptophyta; class Magnoliopsida; order Santalales; family Viscaceae; genus Viscum; species Viscum album. The sequence goes on along the minus strand of OY728160.1, from coordinate 123,505,312 downwards.
GCTTGTGTTCGAATTTTCTAATGTTTTCCTATTTTTCAAAAATTTTGACCATGAACTTTCCCAAGAATTTTAAGGAAATAAAATATATCTATTAGATACATTTTGACATTTAGAAAAAAAATTAAATACTTATTACTCATTTCACTACTCATTCCATTAAGAAACGTTATAAGTTTCATGACATTTCATTTGTTGAACATGACATTTTTGTAAATCATGGCTAAAATAAATTAAATACAAATCAAGTATTCCTATTTAGGAATATGACACATGGTTCAAACCTAAATGATAAATTTTGAATCCACATGAGACAGAAACTTGTCTATACCATCTAACCATCATATAATTTACTAGAAATAAGAAATTTCAAAATATATACACACTAAAAAAACATTCTCTTAACCTAAAATTTCAGAATTCACAAATTACACTCCACAAAAATGTGTATTAAAAATAAAATTTTTAAAAATTGTTGAAATTTAACAAATTTTAATAATTAAAACCCCTTTTAACACTAAACTCAACTCTAAACTATTTATAAAATTTAAAATCATAATAATTTTAAGAAACTAATAGAAGTTAAAAACTAAAAATTACTTTTGAAAATATTTTTAGAAAATACATCACACACAAATAAGACCTTATATCTTGAGATTGTTTCCCCTTCAAACACTTTCTACACATATGATTAAACATAACCTCCATTTTTAAAAATCCTCCCAATGAAACCATAAATTTCAATTTAACAAAACCCTTTTAAACCTTTTTACCAAATATAACCAACCAATAATAATCAAAAATTTAATTTAACTATAAGTTTCTATATTCAAAATTAAATTATTATTTTTTCTTGAAAAATCAGAAAATAGTATAATAAATATGTTTGTGTGTGTGTCTACATGTGTTTGTGTGTGTGTGTATTTAATGCAATTTATGATGTACAAAAAAGATATTAATTTATAAAAACTATAACTTTTCCCTTGAACATCATTTTGGTAAACAACCATAAATGACTAAAAACTTAAATCACTATATTAAAATGTTACTTTAAATGTTAAATCCCATTTAATTAATATATTTAAATTTCTACTTTATTTCAAGTTAGTAGTTATTAAGAACCTAAACCCACAAATAAAAAGGATTATACATGCACATTCAATCTAGAATTCAAAATTCATTAATCTAAATCTAAGAATTTAAAAATAGAACTAATTAATAATTATGATTTCAAGAAAACCATTCAGTATTGTATTTTTTGAATTAAAGAAATAAAAAAATATATTTTATCATAAAACTAATTAAAAAGTAAAATCCAATCATTAAATTAAAATGTCCTTAAAACATTAAAAATGATAATAATTTCATTTCTCTCAATCATAGAATCTTCCCTTAAATCATTCTAAAAAGTTTTGGTTTTGAAGTCCCCTTTCATATACTCATGATGATTTAGTATCAAATCAATAATTCATTCAAAATAAAGTTTTAAATCATTTAATGATACCATTTAAATAAAGTAATTAAAATTATATTCCAAGTAAAGTGCCTTTTAATAAATCTAGTTTAAACATATAAACATACCTACCTTTATTTATATCAAATAAATTTAAACAAAATAGAAAATTACCCTGAAATGTATTAATAAGAAATGAAATTAGATAATATTCTACTAAAAAACATTTAGAACATGATTTCTTAAACTTATAACAATCAATATTAATATCAATAATATACATTATCCTATAAAATTAAGTATTAACCTATCAAAAATTAGGTATCGAAATAAATAAGTATTTAATAAAGGTTGTGTGACTATAATCATGAATTTTAAAGTGATACAATCTCTATTTTATTCATACCTTCCATAGATAAACATAAAAAATAGACATAATTTAAAAATAATAAAAGGAAAATAAAAATTCACAAAATGAAATAACTCTAAAACAATAAAAAATAAAGTTAAAACCATTCAATAAGATCCAAACACATAGTTTATTTCAAAAAATTATTAATGAAATACAAATAAAATAAAATACATTAATTAAATAAAAACCTGATAATTTCAAATAAATTTTATTAATACCCACTCAATACATTTAAATTTATTATATTTTAAAGTATAATGTCATACATATTTCCATTTCAAACTAATTTTCAAACCATTATAACCATAATACATTGAAAATTTTATTTGAAAACTTCATTCCCTTTTTATTCCATGAAATAAATTTTCCTATTAAAATATTATAAAAATAAAAAATATATATTGTTAACTCCATGTAACACCCTAACACCTTTATTTTCCACAACCACCCTTTATCCACAATGATCTAATATTCTGATCATTATCAAAAAGATAACTCACTGGGAATTCATTGAGTTATTTCCATAAAAACCTTATGGGAAAACATTTTTAAAGAAATTTTAAATATTTATTTATTAACCCATTAACTATAAAAAATGAAAACCAATAAAAATATAAATAAATCAAACATAAATTGATCATGATTAATAATAATTACTTCTCAATTATTTGATTATGTTATGTCACCACATATCCATTTTTTTCTTGATAATTGGAGTTCATTAATTATTTCATGCCACCTATTATGTATTTTTTACTTACACATTAGTTATGAATTTACAATTAAATGTATATTTATTTTTCAATGTAATAAATGAAAAATATTGGGGAGATAAAGAAGAAAAAAATGTCTGAAAATGATCAACACATGTGATGATGTTGAAGATGATGATTCTTGTGAGGATGTTAATGATAAGGGTAGTGATAATGATGACTATGATGCACCATGTGATGATAGTTCTATTAGTGGTGGGAGATAAAACTTTACTAGAGGTGTTGGTGATGAACATGTTGAAGAAAATTATGCTTTCTAGTGATGAAGAAGCTAAAGGAAATTATGATAGTCAGAATTTTTATGATGATGGTGGTTATAGTGGTGACAATGATGAAATAGGTGGTCATTATGGAGATATTGATCCCATTTATTTCTAATTTAATATTTATGAAAGAGCTATATTGATGGTGTTTGAAAATTAAAATAGAATATATATGTGTTCCAACTTGATTCTAAATTATCAATTGATTAAATGTAAAATATATTATATATTTGTTTTATTTAATGTGTATTGAAATTAGTTGAATAAGGAATTATGTTTGTAGTATGTAATATTTTTTTTTGGTATTTTAGGATATGGGGAAATGGTTATTTGGTTGGTGTCGTGGGATCATATACTGATAGGTTTGCAACTATTATTACAACACCCTATACTAATGGTTTACTAAACCATCAGTACAAGTAAATTTCAAACCACCTATAGAAGTGGTTTCTATAAAACTGTTAGTATGGGTGTTTCCTAGTGGACTACATAACTATGGTTCCTAGGGATATAAAAATAGTTTAAAACTATTGGTATAATTTTATTTTCTAGAATTGTCTACTTTCTTCCTTAGTTGACACTCAGTTTGGAATTTGTCATATAGTTTGTAATGCATATTACAAAAGGGATAATAGAATATATACATGAATAATCATCATCCATACCATTCCATGAAAGGTATTGTTCCTCTCACTAAAATCATTTAACTATACTGTATAATGTGGATTGATTTGAGATATAATTTAAAACTCCCCTAGAAATTTGATTAAATCTTGGTTAATATATTCACCCCTTACTAGACCGAAGATTCTTCATCATATTTACATGTTGATTATCTAATTAATTATTGAATTATTTAAGTTTCTAAAAATAATTAAACTTAAAAATCATCATAAAAATATATCCATAACTACTCAAGTCATTAATAAAAGTTGTGAACTAAGAATTCCAGCCTCTAGATTCTACTAGAAAAGGTCCAAACACATATGTGTGTACCAATTCTAGAATTTTTGTGTCCCTTCGACACTTTATACCAAATGTTTTTTTAATATTATTTACTTGTAAATAAGTATGATATTTTCAAGTGGTTTTTAGATCAAAAGATTCTGAATAACCATCTTGATAGAGCTTAATATGACACTTCTTATTTACATGACTAATATGGTGTTGCCACTACTGGTTGTAAAATGTGTCATGTGAACTTGATTCATTATTAATTTCAAAAACATGGTTCTTATAATTTAATACATAAATACCATTATTTAATTATCCATACCATAATATATATTTAATTTATAAAAGAAACAACCCTTATTTATGAACATGAAAATAAAACCACCTCTATCTAAATAGGATACATAAATTATGTTCTTGGTAACAGTTTGCATATAATAACAATATTTTAAAATCAATAACATATATATTAGAAATAGAAGGTGTCAATATTCTATATCCAAAGAAGAAATTCATGTTTCATTGGATTCTTAAAAATCCAACCCTCTAGAAATGTTTTAAAATCTACTTGGTTTTTGTATTTAAATACAGATGTGAGAACCACAAGTTATATCAAATACCCAAATTGTAGATATGGAAATATTGCACTAAATAAATAATGTACCTGTATATTCTATGTGTTTATTATAGGTAAAATTCTTCTTCCCTTAATCTATATTACCACAAGAGAAGTATGCCATGTTTTTTCCTTTTCTTTTCATTGGATATTATTCTTCTTAGAAGGATGTTGTTCAGGAGACTTAGAATTATAGTGAGTCTTGGATACTTTTTACTTATTTTAACTTTTCTTTTTCATTATAATGGCCATAGGTTTTCTATTCCCCATATCCTTATCAACTTGGAAAATTAAATTAAGAAGTTTTGAAAGAGTTTCATCTGTATTTCTTATGTTATAATTCACAATAAAACTAGAGAACCCTTTGGGTAGTGAGGATGTAATGAGATATATGCGTAGATCATCAAGGATATAAAAGACCAAAATGTCTAAGTACATTATCTAACCAATCATTTTGACTACAAGAGGCCTGGATATCTTTGAATCTCCAAGATTTCATGTGAATAGTGAATTAGAGATCTCATGTATCTCTTATCTTTCCTTATCTTAATAAAGTTAATGAATGTGAGAACTAATTTTATACATATCCATAACCTCATATTTATTTAAAAAATAATTATACATAGAGGATTTCCTAGAATATATGAGATCCATAAAATCATCTGCATGTTTCAGATAGAGAGATACTTCTTACTAACTGTCCTCTTTTGTAAGCGACTTAGGAAGTGGGGTTTACAATGCATATTTTTTTCATTGCATAGTATTGCGTGAAAGAGCCTATACCATTACTATAAATCCAAGTTAGTGGGGGACATTATCCTTATCTAGTATGGATCATAGTGATATAGTTTAAGTTATGTGACTTTCTATTTCTATAATAATTAAAAAAACATCATATTAGGGCATTATCTTCCCCTAGGGGAAAATAAAATCTAATTTATTAGTTTATTCGTATCCCAATATTTTTTTAAAACCTAATATCCCTCATTGTTGGTTTTAGAAGATATTATTTCATGAATATTATAATGGAAAGGATTCATAACTTGCATCTCCTTGATATGTTGAGTGGACTCTCCAATCCTAAAATCCTGGATAAGGATTTCATTAATTTTTTCTTACAAGTTTCACTAATTATTGGAGAGGTGATCAACCAATAATGTGAACTTGGTTAAATCGACCCAAAACTCAAGTTATAAATTACCTAATAATTGGAATTTACCTAATATAGGTAGTTCAATCACTTTGAACTATGGTTCATTTTCAGCCCAAGTGGTGGAATGTTATACCGACAAAATATTTAATTTTATGGGTTTTATCTTTATGTGTAAATAAACCATTTTTTCTTTATTACATGATTATTAATATTACTTGGATTTAATTAAATGATTAACTATGTATTTATAAAATTATACAAAATCAAATTATTTGATTTTTTCTTGCATGATTTGTTAATTCATTTATTTAATGTGAATACAATTTATTTAAATAAATAACTTATCACGAAACAATAATAAATAAATACATAAAGTGGTATGATCATGAGATTTATCTAATAATTGATTCATCTACTATATAATAAACAAACTATGATCCTAGGGGAATAATTTTCTAAACCTCCACTTGTTCGAGCTACACTATTCCACCTCTTTTCTTATGAACCTTTTAGATTTGTCTTTCCTCAACTTAAAACTTGAACAGAAACATATTTCCTAGTAGCTTCATCCATCACATAATATTTACTCACATATAGGTTAGGGGAACCAAAGATTTTTTTTGGGGGTTTTACATAAAATACACCGTAGGCATTCATGGGATTACACAATGAGAGGAGGGGATGACTCATAGGCATTTATTTAATATAATACTAATAAATTAAAAGAAAACAATCACATACACAGGCATAGTATAAGAATATGATCATCCACGCACAAGTAATGAATATACATATATAATATATCAAGAAATTACTTCAATTCATTCTTTATTTAAGATAAAATCATCAAATCAAACCAATTAATGATCTAATTAATTGATTGATTAAATTTATCTTAATTCCATCCAAACTAACTTTGAAATTTCTACCATCCATTATTATAAACAAATTAAAAAATATATTTTATTTAAAATTAACAAAGTACACCAGTGTACTTGGAGTCAACAATATATACCCATCTAAACTACTCAGCATGGTCCTTCTAATATGTATTCACATGGAATCAAGTATATGTTATGAGGATCATAATTAAAAGTTATGAATTTTTCCATAAATGATGAAAAATAATATGTAAATTATGCACATTGTGATGCTATTAATGCACACTAAGTACACTACAAGTAAAGAATATACCCAGCTTGTAGTTTATAAATTAATATGGAAATTAATTTAATATATAATTAATAATTCTATCTCATGGTGTTTCCTTTCAATTAAATGAACCATAGAACACATTTTAATAGGTTTAATTATATCATTAATTTTTCTCAACACATTAAGTTATTCAGATGAGGTATAAAAAATTACATAGTGTGTACTTGGGATACACAACATGTAATCTCTTCATCCCATGTCTGCAATACACACCTAAGTATTGGTCACATTTTTTATCATAGAAAATTACAAGGTGTAAAAAATGTACGCTAACTACATGCAATGTTTCCTCAATGTTGTGCGGTTTTTCAGTCCCCGTGTCATGTAGTAAATATATGACACATCTTGGACTCATTGTGTTTTCCATCAAGAAAGCATGTAAACTACATAGTGTGTAATCTAGTTATAAGGCATTTAGTTAGTAAAACTACATGCCAACCTAGCCCGATACACACACATTGTATATTTAATGCATTTTTTGTATTAGTAATACACGACGACCTACTTTTAACATGAGCCATTTTGGTTCACTAAACATAAATACAAATCATGTACCTTTACGCTACACTCAGTGTACTCTTGTGTTATCCATAAAGAATCCTTGGTATATCTTGATGAAGTATTGAGATGTTCTTCATGTTAGTTTAAGATTTTCTTGGTTATATAAGATATAATGAAGAAATGAAGTGAGGATTTCAACATTCAAATTTAAAAAATGAATAATCCAGAAATAAAAATAGTAAAAATTCATATTATGAATCAATTATTAACAAATAATTATAAAATAATCTTATGATCCCTTTCATACAACTTAAAGGTTCTAAGAGTAGTGGGCATGCCTATCAGAAATAACCAACTTGACTTTTTTTTCATAATGGATGAATAATATGAGATGTATATAATGAAGAATGTCATGAACAATGAAATTAAATTGACTTTAGTAATTCTATAACTATTAAGGTAGGATAATCACATATAATCTATAATTAATTTATTGATAGATTGATAATTACCTCGTCTTGTAATTATTTCTTTTTTGATGAACTGGTAGACCAATATCGCTATACCATTGTTGTGTCTTAGTATCCAAGTGTAGAGTCCCTCTAGAAATGATCCATATTTGATCCAAAATCTTAGAATGTTATTATAAAATGTTAAGGTGTTATCGTAGTCAATTCCGATCACTTGCATTGTTCATCATTGATTGTTGTACGAATATATTCATGAATGAAAGATTAATTATGTTCTAATAATGTATTGAGATAAAGTAGGATGATGAGTGCTCTAGTTATTGATCATTTTTTGAAAGGTTTATCTCTAGGTAATGAGATAATTATCTCTATATTTGTTGTATACAACAAGTTGCTAACTCTAAAATGTGATATAACTGACTATTAATAAAGTTATTCTTAGGTTGGTAATTTCACATAGGCCCTTGTACAATACCTTATTCCTTATTTAACCCCATGTATAATAATAATATAAATGTTATTATTATTTTTTATAGTTCCCATATCAGTGTAAGATCACTGATAGGGGAAGGGGATAAATCAGTGATCACTTTATTTTATGAATTGTTCTCAAAGCTCAACCCATGACACTTGTTATAGTTCTCAATCCACTCAAAGATATCTCTCAGCATCACCTCATAAGTAGTAAATATTAATAGTTAGATAAAAATGTGATATTTATAAGGTTCAGTCAATGTCACCCACTTCGTTTCATGTTAGTTAGGATACCAGACATGGATTCACCACTAAACACTTCTTCAGCATTACAAATCCATAGGACACAATAGGTTATACATCCCCAATAATAATTCACCCATTTTCCCCTTTATACCCCTAGGGAATAACTCTTCGATCATAGTTGGTTATACCCCCAAAATATCCTTCTTTTACCCTCTTCCTTCTCAACTGGTTATACCCCCCATCCTTAAACCTCTTTAACAATTAGTTATACCCTCTAGATCTAAGATCATCCTTCTTATTTATTGATCATGTAGTATAAATTCCTCCTTATTTAGATGGTATTACTCCATAATAATGTTGGATCACCTTATCCTGTGTACAATTTCTCTAATACCTTCAAAATATCTTTAAAAAAATTTCCCAGCTTGAAACTTCCCTAAGATCTATAAATACCTAGATATACTCAAACCTCACAAACAACAGTTTGTCTGGTAAAAATCCATCTATTATTTTGTGTATGGTACTCCTCATTCTAGTGCGCATTTTTTCATTTCACCACTTTCTAGTATGCATTCAAGTAGCAACATCCATTTATCCTCTATCTAATACATTTTTTCTAGTATATCTCTACCTAACATGACTCTATCTTTTACACATCCATTTGATATTCCTTTTGGAAGTTATTTCTAGTTCTCCTCAATACGATACATTTTTTTGGTACACCTCTTCCTAGTATTCCTCTATCATAAACTTCTCTATCTAGAAAATATCTATCTATAACTCTTCTGCCTGATTTTACTCTTGTCCAACCAAGTATATTCATGTTTAGAAACTCACTCTTAACTTATAATACTTACTCTCAAGATAAATCAAAAACCACCTTGATCTAAATGATATATCTTTATTTTATAAAAAAACTTCTTATGAAAATCAAGAACGAAACATGGATTACAATTTTGAATTTCCCATTTAACTTAAATTTCATTTGACCTCCTTCAAAACTGCAAAAAATTCAGAGTCAATAATATTCATAAGATCTACATTAATATATGCATCAAATATCTCTACAAATATTCCTGAAATATTATCAATATTTAAAATATTTTAAATTATTGCTCAAAATCTTTATAATTTCTAAATTTATAATGTCTTATTAAGCTCCTCAAACCTTCATCTGATATCCAAAATTCTCTATCTGGTCTCATCTATTAGAGGAACCCACATTTCTAAATCCAGTACATACATTATTTCTTCATAAAATAGACTTCACATTTCTCCATATGGTGATCTTCATACATTACTCTATCTAGTGTTCTACTTATGATGGATTCATGAAAGTTCTTTTGACAAAATCAACTTTCCCCATTTGTAACTTTGTATAAATAATCTACATATGGTACTCTAAGTTTTCTCTATCCAAAAAATCCATTAACTTTTATTTATATGATCATTTTTATATGATCAGATTAGTCCATTAAGATCAGTATAACAACCTTATAAACTTCTTCATCTACTGACTTTAAAGATCAAACTTTAGAGGTCAAACTTCATACAATTGCAACTCCATGACTTCATAACTAAATATTTGTTGTATTGCACTCTATAACTTAAACATTGAACTACCCAACAATATAAATTGAAATTTATAAAACTATAACTTTGTCTGGTAATGTTTATAAATTCCCATTCCTATAAACTCAATCCATAGAACTATATTTAGTATACTCATTTTGTTTACCTTAGTCTAGTAGAACTTAATTTTAATCAACATTATTCCTTTGAAAAATCATAACTTGAACCCTAAATAAATCGAGTAATCATGATTTAAGAAACGTTTAGGATCTTTAAATCATCATATAAATTATTAATGTTTCTATAAACTAACCAAAATCTCTTCTCTCAAACTTCTCCAAAAAACTTTATACAAACATGTATTGACATATTAACAACAAATGCAACCAAAATGACTTGGGCACAACAATCTCCTACTTTGTGTTTGTTTTCAATATCCGAACACATATTCAAAGTCAATATGTGTTATTAATTATTTATCCCCCATATGTTTTTGAATTTTATTTCTTCCCCTTAATTGTAATCAAATGAAAATGGAAACAAAGGGGTCATCCAAACTCTTCTTCTTTCATCTCAAAATCCTGAGAAAATTATTCTAGTCAAGAGTAGTATCACATGATTCTATAAAAAAGCCTTTAATTAATAAACTCTAAGTCTATATCAATGAATGAAATGTATAAAAGGAGAGTGTATAATCAAGGTGATCAATCTTTTCCATAAAAAATCTTTTATTTTATTATTTCCCCAATTTTATTCCATTATATTTATATTAAGGGTTATCTGAGTAATTTTGTTAAGATAAACCCTCCACATATCTTAACATAATCATAAAAAAAATTCCAGTTTATAAATATAACTCCCCATACATATCATCTTTCTCAACAATCATCACTTCTCTTTGAAGATCAGTTTGATAAAACTAAGGAAAGTGTGATAGTCATACCTAAGCTTCAACTTTCCTCCCCCTAAAGGGTTGCACTACATATTTTATCTTAGTGATCATAATGTTTCATGATGGGGATATCTTCTCATTGTATATCTACTAAAATACTTATTGATCCCCTATACTTATTATCCTTCAATTCCCTATAGGAAAGTTAAAATAAACAATAATAATTGTAATAAGCTGGAACCTCAATGTTCCATAGGAGTAAAATTTAGATTGAGATCCATCTCTTAGACTAGACATATTCTAATTCTTCTTAAAATTAGAATGGGATATGTTTTATTCCTTGTGATAAGCCTTCATATATTTTGTAATAATTTCTTTCTCATCTATTGAGTCTTAAAATGAGGTTTTAATCTTATTTTTTAGGTTTCAAAATATATTCATTCCCTTGAGTTTGTAATATCATTTTCATGTTTTCTTATTGGACTAGTATGATAGTCATACAGTCTTTAGTACCATTCCAATTTTTCTCACACATCTCACATTTCTTTTGAATCTTTAACTAACCATTTGTAGATAACTTTTCATAAACTTCATTCTCATATTCTAAATCCTATAACTTCCCTTTTTCTTAACCAGGATTTTGTGCTTCAGATATCTCTCTTGGGATTAGCTATTTGATATGGAAAAATAATTAAACATTTTTTCTTCACTTTCTTAACTTTAACGAGTTCCTCATATTAATTTCTAAAATCTTTAGTATTCTTCACCCTATGAACTTCGTTTTCTTCCTAGTCTTTCTTTATTAAAAATTTTGTTCTTATATATATATCATAACACCCCCAGATTCATACCTATTTCTAAGTAGAGACATATTGTACCAACATGAGTAGTATTTGTGCATGAATACTCTAAAACACCAATTGTGCACTCTAGACCATGATCTTTTGGATTGATGTTATTTATTCTCTAAACATTGTTGTTTTTGTCTCCTTAATATTTATAGGCATATTTTTTAGTGGGAAATATTCATGATGTGCTCCACTCTTTATTCATATAAGATGTTTTCTCATTAATATTATTGGTCCTAGATTTTTCAGTATTATCTTTTGAACCCTCATTGTTAGTAAAGGTGTATTTACATTGAGAATGTTTAGGGATAGAGTCAATTTTCATATGTTAACAGTTATTTTTACCACCTTGAGAAGATTCACCTTTAACCTCAATTTATTTAGTGAATTATTTTATAATATTTTTAACATGATTTTTACTAGAAGATACATTGATTATGTCTCAGAAAACTCTTCACTTTTCTCAGCCAATCTCTCCTTAAGATATTTATTATCTTCTCAAATTATTCTAACTTTAAAATGTTTTTATACTTTCCTTAATAGTTTTTGGTTCCTCCTCACTGAGATTCTCTTATCTTGATGGTTTTTATTCATGATATTTTAGTTTATTTTCAAGATCATCCACTTTTAATTGATATTTTCTAATATCATTTTGGTTTTTCATCTCTATTTTTATATTCTCATCATTCTCATAAGTTATCTCTTTAGTTTCATTCCTGAACTTTTTTATTTTCCTTATTTGGTTGTAAAATTTTATCAAGAACTACTTATAAGTTTTCTTTTAGTATACAATGTAGTTATTTTATATTTTTTTATACTTAATCACTACTTGATGAAGCAATTTCATTTTTAACATGATCTATGAAGTTGAATTCACCATCAGATTCATTATTGGATGATGAAATTTTTTTCTATTTTGTGCTTGAAAAATTATTCTTCTTACTAGAAAACCTTTTATTGTGTATATTTAAAATATTTTTTATGGGATTCTTATCTTATTAATATAACTCAAAATCAATAATATTATTCTTTTTATAGTTACCTATAAAATGGCCACCATTATTATAATTACGTCACTTAAGATATTGTTTACCTTTTCTTTTCTAATTATTTTTTATATATATCTAAGAAAGAAGAGAAATAATTTTATTAAAATCCTCTTCATCTTCTTCAGCATCTAAATAACATGATTCTTATCCTATATATTCATCTCTGAACATCATTTTTAAAATAGATATAAAAGAAATTTATTCCTTATCCTTCTTCTTAAATACTATTCCTTTTATAATTTCATATTCTATGAGAATATTATGAATTTCATCCAATGATAGATCCTCTTGATATTTTAGCAATGAAACCTTTGGATAAGAACTATCTTGAAAGTTTCTCTTTAGTTTCTTAACAACAGTAGAATCTTTCATATTCTCACCAAAACCTTTGATATTTATGATAATTTCACTAACCCTTATAAAGTACTTATAAATATTTTCATCATTATCCATATTGATATCATCAAAACTTCTCATATAGATTTGTAACTTACCCTCCTTGACTTTAACATTTATTTAATAACTAATTTTAAACTTATCCCACATCACTTTAGTAGTTGTAATCCCCCTGAAGTTTTATAAACCTTCTTAGAGAGAGATATCAAAATGGGATTTTAATATTTTCCAATTCTCTTATCAAGAACTAACATAAAAAAATCATTAAAGGGAGGACATCACAATGTAGAAGTATCTCTAACTTCTAGTCCAAGAGATAAAAGGTAGGGTAACATCCTATTCCTATAAATTTTATAGTTCTTGATATCGAATACAGGAACACCTCTATTGTTAATGGAAGTTATATTCTCTATCCTCAACTGATAGTTGGATCTTTCAAATGAAGCATTTTTTCGATACCAATTATAGTTCATAAATCAATTCAAGACCACCAATAGGGGGAGGGGTGAATCATTGATTAATTTATTTTAATAATTCTTCTCAAAACTGGACCACAAAAACTTATTACAATTCTCAATCTGCTCAAATATATCTCTCAAACTCACCTTGTATGTAGTAAATATAAATAGAGATATGAGCTTGTAATATTTTCAAGGTTCATTCAATGTGACATATGTTGTAATTGGTTCCCTAGAAATGACTTAATTAATACTTGGTTATATGTTTTTTTATTAATTAAGATTCTTATCACATCATGATTGTTACTCTGCATGAAATTTTCATGTGTTAATGTGATAAGAATATATGTCATGCATAAAGGAAATGGTAGTTCCCCACTATAATGAGAACCTAGAGGTGTCACAACATCATTCTTGAATATTGTTCTATGTCTAGATGATATTGTATAATAGGACACAAATAATATATAATATCAAAGTTAGTAGGCTTAAAAGATATTAAGACATGTTATCATGGTGTTTTTCCTTAGTAATCCTCTTTATGGGAGGTTATGAGCATAGAACCATCAATAATAAATCCACATTTCCATGTTTCATTGGAAGATCTAATCTGCAAACATTTTTATTGAACCGTAGACTTTAATTTTATTATTAATGGATATCATGACTTGTATAATTTTATGTTTAGATGAAAACCATAATGATATATTCTCACGGGTAGCTAGGATACATTGGGAACATCACGAGTGATATTGCATTGATGGATAATATGAGAAAGGGTTTATCACTTCTCCCCCTTTATGAAAGTTGATATCTCAAATCTTTTGATGGGAATGAAACTCCCTAGAAAAATCATTGGCCATAGTGTTTAATGGGTGAGTTCATTTCCATAAATTCAAAGAAAGATACATTGAGAATATAGATTGATGGCACCAGTATGAAACCTTCTTGATTTAAGATATCTATATAAAGGGATTATATTACATAGTAAAAATTTGTAAGATTTTATATGATGTTACAACATTAAATTCTTTTTCTATGGGTGCCTCAGTATTTTGTTGGATGCTAACCTTGGTATTTAAGTGGTTATGCCTAATGACACTAAGAAATAGGCCTAGAGGGCCGCACAACAAGTGTATTTACAGTCTATGTTAAATTCAACTATTTAATTCAACAAGTTAGAATAAATAATATATATTTGGGTTTCTTTAATCACTATGATCTAATCACAAGTTATTCAGAAGAATATTTGATTTAAATAATAATAAATATTTGTTTTAATGGTTTGGTGAATATAGTATTTATTGTATTTATTAATGAATAATGAAATGAAATTTATTTACTAAATAGTAATTATTCACGGATCGGTAAATGAAGAAAAGAAAAAACATACTGAGATTAATGGTCCCATCGTAAATTCTATAAATGATATTTATTTATATTTTTAAAGTGTTTTGCATGTTAGGTGATTATTTATATTATTATTATTATTATTATTATTATTATTGAAAATGGAGTCAACTAAGAATAATAAAGTTTTAAAGGGGCTTGTTTACAATTTTTCAACCCTAAACTAACCATAATAAATATCTAATTATATCAATTTACATAATCTCTATTATTGTGAAAAATGGATATAACCCTAGAGAAAGATATAGAAATATAGAATGCACTCTCTTCCTCCTCTCTCAATCCATCAATATAACATCAATATTTTTTCTTCCTTCAAGAAGAATTCTGTTGTGATTAACAATGAACAATGAAAGTGATCGAGATCAGTTGTGCTAGCACCTGGTGATTCTATAGTGATTCTCAAAAAATGTGGTGCATGTGTGGATCACCGCTAGAGGAATTGTGCACTGAGATCCTATATCATAATGATAGTATGACACCATCTATTCAATCAGATCATAAATGACTAGATAATTACAAGTTGTGGTAATTCTATATATGCACATATATTAATTATAAATTACATGAAAACATAATCCTCATCTATTTATAGTGTCTGTATCTTATAAATTAATATATAGGTTTTCATTAGACATGATGTCTTTCATGTATAGAAATTATTATTTGTAAATTAAGTCTAAGAACCTGAGTTGGCTATTCCAAAAAGGTGCTTCTGTTGTGTCCAGGACCTACAAGTGGTATCAGAGTGGTCACATGATTATTTATAATTATTTATTATTCTTTGATTGTTTTCATGCGATTTTAATTTATTTTACTTCAGATCCATTAATTTTAATATCTGAACATCATCATATATTTATTTATTCATTCTCACTAACATAAAAAATAAATAGGATAATATTAAAAATGAACGAACAACTCAAAAAGACCATATGTAAGATCCAAAGGTTCTGACATGATAAAACTAGAGTACATAGAATGTACTAACTAAATATACATCATGTATTAGTTTTCTCACATTTATATTTCTATATTAGGTTAGATATGATAAAATCATATGAGTGTGTAGATCTAGATAGACAAACACATGGTTTGGAAACCTACATGCTAGGTGACCACCGTACACGATGTGTAGTCCTTTTATTCTCATAGCCGAGAACATGAGGAGTCCCAGGGTTCTATATATCGAATACATGATTTGATGAATGATATATAATGAAAATATGAGGCCACACACCATGTAATATTTACGACACATTTTTTCCCTTGAACTCATTTGTGGCAGAAAACATGCCCAATACCTAGGAATATGTTGCAGATAGGGGTAGAAGATAGTATATGACATGTAACAAAGTACATGTCATGTATTCTAATATTGACAATGTACTTAATTTAACATGGATAGAAAAAATAAATATATGATTAAACCTATTTACATGTGTTTCGTGTGTCATTTATTTTACAGTACATTCCATGTCATAGGATCAATAATTGTATATTGAATTAATTCTATTTGTTAAATTCCAAATCTAAATGTTGTGAATGGACTTTGGTTGATAACTCTAGGTAATTTGGATGAGTACACTTTGTTTCCTCTAGGGAAACTTTTGTACCTTATTAATTTTAAATTAAATTAATTTTTTTAAAATTATAGACCATTGTGAGTTAAGGATTATTGGATGGAATTAAGATTAATTAGATTAATTGGATTAATTTATGTTACATTATCTCAATTAATAAACAAATAGAACTAATTAATAAATATATTGAAAATGTATTCTTGTTGGTTATTTTATGGATGATCATGATATTAGACCAACCATGTGTATGCAATTGGTTTCTTTTAATTTATTAGGATTAAATTAAATTTTATGGTCTGCATTTCATCCACTCCTCCTCATTGTGTAAGGGTTTGTGTGCTCACGATTTATTTTATATAAACATGTTGATATAATCCATTGGATCCCCTCACCTATGAGTAAGTAAAATCTAATGTAATGATGAAGATCCTAGGAAAGAGGATGTGGTCAAAGTTCAAGAGCCAAGGCAAAACTAATCAAAGAAATACATAGGATCCAAGGTGGAATGGTGCAACCTGAACCAAGATATGGTTCAAGGTGTTTTCACCTAGGATCTAGGGTTATCTTATCATATACTAGATAAACTAACCATTAGATAATATCATGATTATGCCACTAATATTTTATTTCTATAAGTTGAATGGAAAATTATTTATGTCTGTGGATGCTATGAAATAACCTAATAAATAATTTGACAAGCATGTAAAATGGAATAAAATATGATAAGATTATTTATAAAGTTTATCAGACATGGTTAATCACTTATGTAAAATCCAATTAATATTAACAAGGCATGTTATAATATAAAATGTTATTTTTCACATAAAAATTAAAATCATTCAACCAAAATATTAATTCGATATAGGCTTCAACTACTTATATTATAATTGATATCATAGCTCAAAGTTCTTGACCAACCCAAGTTGGGGTGCTTTCAATTATCGTGGAACTTTTCACTTGAATTTTTGGGTTTAATTAAATTGGTTCACATCAAGGGTTGATGGACCAAGAAGGACTTAGTGTAATTGAGAGGAAAGTGTTGAAGTAATTTTTAACTAAGATTTTAGGATTTGGGAGTCCACTCGATGAATTAAGGAACTATGAGTTTATTTAGTTGGTGATTTATGCATACCTAAACCCTCAAATAACTTATCAAACCCAAGTATAAGTTATGAGAAAGGGAATATGGATCCTTTACACTATAATATCTAATATACAAGATATTCTGAAACTAATGGTGAGGGATATTAGGATTTGAAAAAATAGCGGGAGATTAATAGAATTTAATTAAATTTAAGTTTATTAATCTATTTTTTATAATAAATGAAATACTAATAATCTACTCTTAAATTGTAGAAATGGAAAATAAAACAACTTAAAAAATGTATCTATGATCCATAATAGAGGATAACATTATCACTGGTGTAAATTTCTAAGAATTTAAAAGGCAATTATGCATTAAACTATGCTATGAATAGAAATTATATGTTTTAGAAACTCCACTTCGTAAGTTACTTACTAAAGAGGCCAGTAAGGAAGAAGTATCCCTATAAATAAAACATGTGGATGACATAATGGATATCCAATGTTTCATGATATTTTCCATGTCTAATGAGATTCTAAAGTGATATGAGGTTATGGATTCTCAAAGAATAATTTCTCACCATCAGGATCTCTATCAAGAGAAGGAGATATAGGAGAGATATTAGATATTCAATGAACTATTCTTTTTCATGTTTGGAGAGTTTTCACTGGATGGTCCACCTGTATTCAAAATGATTGGATACATTTAACACCTAGATATCTTGGGGTTTAAAATCCCTGATGAGATTCACATAGATATCATTGTATCCCCACTACCTAAAAACTTCTCTAGTTTTACTGTGAATTATAATATGATAAATAGTGAGACAACACTTTTGGAACATCTTAATCTTATTCACTAAGTTGATAAAGACATGGGGAATAAAATATATATGGGTATTATGGTGAATAAGAAGAGGTAGAACAAAGAAAATTGGTTGAAGACTCATTTCATATCAAAGGATCCAGAGCATCATCCTTCCAAGAATAATTATATCCAGAGGTAAGGAAAGTAACATGATGTAGTATGTTTTTCATGTGGCAATCAGGGACACTAGAATACGAATTTCTCCCATCCAAAAGAGAAATAATAATCTTCAGGTGAATTCATTACCAAGTGTAATATTTCCATATCTATAAGTTGTGTATTAGATACTGCATGTGGTTATCACATTTATTTCCAAATACATGAACCAAGTATATTTAAGAAGTATTACAGAGGTGAGGTGGATCTACGGGATTCCAATGGAGTGAGGTTGTCTTCTCTAGCCATTGGATACTGCCATCTCACATTGACAATAAGATTATTTTTGGTTCTAAAGAATTTTTATTATATTCCTAATATTACCAAGAACATTGTATTTGTTTATTATTTATACATGGATGGATTTATTTTCAGTTTTGGAAATAAGAGATATTATTTTTATAAAGGTAGAATATGTTATGGTATGGATTAGTTGAATAACATTATTTATGTATTCAATTTTAAAAACCAAATATTGTAAATTGAGAACAAAATAAATACATTCAATTAATTTAACACCCAATTGTGGTATCAATGATTTGGTCATGTAAACAATAAGTGTTTGAAAAATACCTATTAATATTGGTACTTATACTCTTTTGAGATTAAACCACTTGAAAGACATCATTCTTGTTTACAAGGAAAAATGATAAAACCACCATTTGGTGGTCAAGGTGAAAGGACCAAAATAGCTTCTATAATTGGTACACAATGATGTGTGTGGACCTTTTAAAGTATAATATTGAGTTAATCTAATAACTTTATTAATTTTACCAATAACTTGAGTAGGTATGGTTATATCTACTTGATGAGTTATAAGTATGAATCCTTTATGAAGTTCAAAGAGATTAAGAATGAAGTTGTGAGTCAACTTGTTAATAAGATTACAAAACTTTGATTAGATCAAGATGGTGAATATATTTACCAATACTCAATCAAATTTACGTGGGATTATTAGATTTTATCTCAACTCAATCCACATTATACACCTTAGTGAAATGGTGTTAATGAAAGGAGTAACTTTACACTATTGGACATGGTGAGGTTGATGATGAGTCACAAAATCTTTATATTATTCTTTTAGGGATATTCATTATATATGACACCATACTTACTAAACCTAGTATCAAATAAAGTGGAAAACCATATTACCTTTGGGTTGTGGAGTATAAATAAATATGTTTTGTCATATTTTCATTCATGGGGGTTTAGAGGTGTTTGTTAATGCTATATCAATCAACAAACTAGCACCCCAACTCATGAATTGTATATTTTTAGGATATCCAAAGGAAAAAAGGTGATACTATCTATACAAACTTTTTGAAAAGGAAGTAACCATAACAAGACAAGTCATTTTTCTTGAGAGGGATCACATCCTCGATAAGGATAGTAGGATCAAGAGTGAATTCGATGAAGTTGATCCTCAAAATACACAATATTTGGTACATGAACAGATTCCATAGGTCCCCATGGAAGAAGTTGTTCCTAAAACACAAGTACTATGTGGGAGCATTAGAGAGGTAAGAGAGCCATATGGATATTGTTTTCTATTCACTGATGATTGTTAATCATTATTTCTTGACAATAATGATCCTATCTTCTATAAGAAGACATTAGAGAGCTCAAAACTTATAAAATTGAAAGAATACATGAATTATAAGATGTATTTCATGTATCAAATCTAAGTTTGGTTTCTGAACAATCCCTCAATTGATGTAAATCTCATTGGGTGTAAATGGGTATTCAAGTAAAAACTAGACATGGAAGGTATAACAAGTACCTATAAAGTATGTATTGTGGATAAAGGGTTTAGAAAACATCAAGGCATTGAATATAATGAAACCTTTTTTCCATTTTCCTTATTTAAATATATTATAATTTTTCTTTCCATGGAATCTTTCCATGACTATGATATTTGGAATATTGATGTTAAAACTACTTTCCTTAATGGTAAACTTTAAGAGGATGTGTATATGACACAACCAAAAGGGTTTGTGACTCGAGGAAATTCCAAAAAAAAAAAGTTAGAGAGATAAATTTAGGGATTAAATAAAGTATCCAAGTCATGAAATATTCAGTTTGATGAAGCCATAAAATAATTTGGTTTCATTAAGAATGACTGTGAGCCTTCTGTTTATAAGTGGTTTAGTGGGAGTTTAGTTTTTTCATAGTAGTATATATTGATGACATATTAATAATTGTAAATGAGATAATATCCTCACAAGAGGTTAAGTGTCACGACCTCCTCCCTACAATGTGTACCCCTCCTGGGCCGGAAATGCGAGAAGGAAGATAATGACCCCCGAGCCCCGCCTCCAGTAGGCCCCGGGTTGGCGACTAGCACCGAGGGTATAGTAAACACACAAATGGGAGGTATTACCCTCTAAGAGAACATATGTAGAAGAGAGAGATAAGATAGACACCAATCAACTCCAACTCAAAACTGAAATATAAAAGAAACCCAAGTACATATATGAAACGTCATGAAAAAGTACTACAAATGAAAGGGAAAACTAAAAGTACCCAAAAGAAAGTAAAACGACAGTGACCACAAGCCCGAATAGCTCCTCCTCCAACCACAAGCTAGTAGTATCCAATTTGATCTCCAACCTACTCCAAGTGACCTGAAAAATAGTTTATATATACATAGGGTGAGTATAATAGTATACTCAGTAGGATCCTCCCCAAGCCTCTCATGAAAAAGTAAAGAAAGTATGCTAAAGCTCAGTGAACAACAAGTGAAACTAACTCGTCACCTAAACAGGTATACTAAGTTCCCAACCTCACCATGGATACTCTCACCAAGTAACACATACAAGAATATAACATATAGTAAAGAATATCAAGGGTGCCCCACTACTACTTCCCCATAGGTTTTCCGCTTTTCCCCAATGACATACATCCTGTGCATCTCTCTCCAAAGGCTTCCCTACAGACACCTGGGTTAAGCTCCACAATCTACACCTTGTGCACCACAAAGGCTTGCCCGCAGACACTTGGGTGAAGCACCACACCATCCTCACAACCAAAAGTAACCAGGTATGTTCTGGGATCCACCACAGCCCACATAATATGTATCATACATTAGGTATTATACCTCAAGCCATTATAGCCCATACACTGAGTAGGGATCCTCAAGCCATCACAGCATATACACGTTAGACCTATAGTAGTCCATAGGATACTATATCCAGAATATATGTGTGTGAAATAACCACAAGACATTACAGCCCTTTACACACATATATGGGGAAACTAACTGTTGTGCCTGTTGGAACATGTATCCACCAAGAGAAGAGAGAGGGGCCAAAGGGGGAAGTCAGCCATTCGACCTCCCATCAGAATGTTGGGGAAAACACCCCCCCAGGGCGCAAAATCCCCGGGGTGTCAGTTTCCCTTACCGACTGGGTGTAGTAGTGTATAGAAACACAAAAAGTATAGAATATATGTATAACTCACATCCACACTATGGGCATTACATAGTCTTAGATACAACTACAACTAACGTCTCTCAGACTCCAAGCTGCTACTTCTAAGACTAGGTATCCTATAAGCACACAAAAAATTGGAGAGATTTATTAGATTAATCCATTCTCATTTTATCAGTTCCACTTTATGTTAATTAATTCTTTAAACATTAATTAACCATGAATAATTCCACATTAAACTGAAATGGAATCACATTCAAAATCAACTGCTCCCTTTAAGATTAACATCACCTTTAAATTCCAGCATCTCCATCCCTGTGGATTATCACCATTTAATCAAACATTCATTATATAATTACTTTCCTATATTCCCAGGAATTCTAGAAAGGAATCATATGCTACTAAACACAAAGGGGGCTCAACATGGTGGGTAGATATACTACCCATCGAATATTTTCCACCTACAGCAAGAGCATAGACCCATTCTCCCTCAAGAGGATAAACACGAAAAGCACGTGGCATACCCCACACGTCTTCACCTCCTTCAGAAGAATGGTAAGCAAGACCAGTTGCCTTGAGTAGTGGGTAAAAGAAAAGTAGATAAACATTCAATGAATCCACAAGCATCCAACAACCACATCCATCCCATTCCATCACCCTCAGTGTCCTCCTCGACACCCACATGCATAAACTAATACATCTCACCACTCTAGGCATCATCCGCTGCCACAACCAAAAGGCCTCCATGCCTCCACATATCACAACACCCCTCCAGGGTCACATCACAACACAAGCAATAGGAAAACAAAAATAACAACCATGAGATCTTTGCCCTTTAACAAAAAAGAGGGTAACTCCGAACCCTTTTAGAAATTCTCACACAAGCGATTCTTTAATCCATATTGAATTAGCAGATTTGTTATTCATAGGTTCCAATTACGGGAGACCTAATCATTAAGCTATCACAATTAAACAACCATGCGTACTTCCCTAACTTGATTAACATCAAATTATAACAACTATGACATCAACCAGAATCATTTATATTCCTCTTTATCTTTATCCAATTAATTAACAATTAATTCCGGTTTTACGTTCATTATCAATTTTCATCAAGAACGAACAAAAAATACAAGAAATCATAGATATCTCTCTATATAGAAAAACATGAGGAAAACTGTTATCACAGTATAAAGCAACAACATGCGATCAACTAATTCTTTTAATCCGGTTCAAGTATTTGATTAGGTCAGTTTCACTGTGATCCAAAGGGCTAAATCATGCTAATTCTACGATTGCACATATACAATTAGAGAAGCCATGAATCCCCTAACTCAAAGAGATCATGACGTCCTTTATCCACACAATGGGTCACAATCCTCCTCTCACGACAACTACATCCACCAGAGGATGCCACGGTACGACAGTACCAACCAACCCCAAGAAAAAAACATTAGAATCTTGGAAATTACATGGTATAATATGGAAGGGAGAGACAATAGAAGATGATCCCCAAAGGGACGACGATAAAACATACCTTATTGGGAAGATTGACCGACACAGCTCGGTTGTATCCAAAATAGAGCGGAACCAATCGGAGGATTAGGGTTTTATTGTGAAACTCCTACGGGAATGATTGAAAGGATCTAGTGTCTCTTAGTCAAGAACAAAGGGGAAGAACAAGGGAGAATGATATCTAGTTCCTTTTAAAAGATTTAATGAGGTGATGGTTTAAGATACAGTTAATTATCCATTAAAAACGGATCACATTAACCCACACAGTTTGACCAAGTAAATACATCCCGGCCTTAGGAATAATTAATATAGGATTTATGGAATTTGAATTAGCCTTAAGAGCCCTTAAAATAAGGCTTTAAATGTATTTTATGTCAAAGGAAACGTCAAATGGGGAAAAACTGTAGGAACCTGGAAACATTCTTCACATAATCAAAATTTGGAAAAGGAAAGAAAAGGTCACCATTAGACCTCACTGTTATGGAAAAACTATTCAAGTCCACCATTAGAAGGTCACCATTAGAAGGTTACCGTTCTGGAAACACTGTTCAAGTCTACCGTTAGAAGGTCACAGTTAGAAGCTCACCATTATGGAAACACTGTTCAAGTCTACCGTTAGAAGGTCACAGTTAGAAGCTCACCATTCTGGAAAAACTGTTCAAGTCTACCGTTAGAAGGTCACCATTAGAAGGTTACCGTTCTGGAAACACTGTTCAAGTCCACCGTTAGAAGGTCACCGTTAGAAGCTCACCGTTCTGGAAACACTATTCAAGTCTACCGTTAGAAGGTCACCGTTAGAAGCTCACCGTTCTGGAAACACTGTTCAAGTCTACCGTTAGAAGGTTACCGTTAGAAGCTCACCATTCTAGAAACACTGTTCAAGTCTACCATTAGAAGGTCACTGATAGAAACACTGTTCACTAAACCTGACCGATAAAAACACTATTCACCTACCGATACTGTTCATAAAACTGGAAACACTGTTCGCAGAACTAGAAATTTGGCAAAGTGTTAGGGATAAGTCACCTTGACCTCCTAGAAGACCTCCAACACCACATTTTCACAAAGTAATGGACCAGAGAGGTCTGGGCCATTACATTAGATACCTCTCAAAACATTCTCATCCTCAAGAATTAAAAACAAACCCAAAAGAAAAGAGGGGTCCGAACAACCACCCCATAAGATACCTCTCAGGGGAAAACCACCATGAGTTTTTCGAAAGTTGGAACAAAAATATGACATCCGAGAGTATGGGAACAAACGATCCATATCCAAACAATTGAATCATAAAATCACATCAAAGGTACATAAATACAACATGAAAGGTCTAACCACAAAGGAAACATCATTACATGAAATGAGTTAAACATTAAATAACTCTGGGTACTAAGCACGTATCTGTGACTCACACTCCCAGGTACTCTCTTCCATGCCACCGTGGTGCCACAATACACGAACTAAGGGGATAGAATGCCCACGCAACACCTTCTCCTTGTGGTCTTGGATCTCCATAGGTCGATCCTTGAAGGTTGCATCATCATCAATATCGATCTCTCCCTAATCGATAACATGAGATTCATCATGAAGATAACGACAGAGCTGTGATACATGGAAAACATCATGTATTCGACTCATCTGAGGGGGAAGTGTTACTCGATACACCATAACTCCAACATGAGCTAACACCTTGAAAGGCCCATCAAACCGGGGATAAATCTTACTTCCACGACCAAACCTTCGCTGCCCATGATGGGGAGTCACCTTCAGAAACACATGATCCCAAACATTAAACTCTAAGGGTCTCCTTCTTTGATGAGCATATGATTTATGATGATCTTTCACTGTCTCCATCCTCTCATGAATCACCTAAACCATCTCTATTGTATTCTGCACTAGTTCTGGTCTGAGAATTGGTGACTCTCCAACCCCAATCCAGCACAACAGAGAATAGCATGGCCGGCCATACAAGGCTTCAAATGGTGCCATACCGATGGTAGAGTGAAAACTATTATTGTAAGCGAATTCTACCAAGGGTAAGTGCTTCATCCATGAACCTCCAAAATCAAGAACAAAAGAGCGCCACATGTCTTCAAGAGTCTGGATGGTTCGCTCTGTCTAACCATCCGTTTGAGGATGAAAAGTAGTGCTAAGGCACAGTGGAGAGGCAAAATCATGTTGGAGACCTCTCCACACCCTGGAGGTAAAATGAGGATATCGATTAGAAATAATCGTCCTAGGTACTCCATGAAGTCTCACCACCTCCTCTAGATATTGCCTTGACAAAACTTCCACTGAGCTCGACTCCTTGATCACTATGAAGTGGGGCAATTTTGTTAAACAATCCACTACCACCCATATAGCATCATGTCCTCCCGAAGCTCGAGGTAAACCTGTAACAAAGTCCATTGAGATTTCCTCCCACTTCCACTGTGGAATCTCTAATTTATGGAGAAGACCACCAGGAACACGGTGTTCGACCTTCACCTTCTGGAAGACTAAACATCGAGACACACACTCTGAAACCGCACGCTTCAGCCCAGGCCACCAAAAATGACTCCTCAAGGATCGGTGCATCTTTGTCACACCAGGATGTACTGCCAAGGTTGAACTATGGAACTCTCAGAGAACCGTCTCACGCATCACCAAGGGAACAAAAAGCCTGCCATGATACAACACTCGGTGTTGTTCATCCTCTGACCAACCATCAGGTGCCTCACCACAAACAACTTTGTCTCTCCAAACTTCAACATTTGGATCACCCAACTAGGACTCTTCCACCTTCTGCATCAGGGATGACTGCACCGTCATCTAGAAAAGAAAACCTCTACCCCCAACTTCTCCCATATCAAGATACAAATATGACAGTTCCTCAATTACTCTCCAGGAATAACCAAATTCACGCAAAACATCATTATGTGACTTTCAGATCAGTGCATCAGCTACAACATTCCCTTTTCCAGGAGTATAAGATATTTCAAATTTGTATTCCTGCAAGAACTCCATCCACTGACGCTACCTCAAGTTCAAGTCACGTTGGGAGAAAACATACCTCAAACTCTTATGATCTGTGAAAACCAAAAAGTGCTCACCAATGAGGTAATGTCTCCACAACTTTAGAGAAAACACGACGAATTCCAACTCAAGATCATAGGTGGCATAGTTTCATTCATGGGGACGCAACTGTCGATACCCATAAAAAAAAATGACCTCTACTGCATGAGAACACAAACTATCCCCAGATGTGAAGCATCACAGAAAACATCAAACTGGACTCCCTCCGCTGGAAGACAAAGGACTGGAGCACTAAACCAACTTCTCCTTTAGATACTCAAAATCTGATTGACACTGTTCAGTCCATATGAACGCTTGATCCTTCCTAGTCAAAGCTGTTAGAGGAGTCTTAACTCGGGAGAAATTGGATACAAACCTCCTATAATAGCATGCGAGACCTAGGAAACTTCGCACCTCTGACACGGTCTTGGGTGCTACCCAAGACACCACTACTTCTATCTTCGACGGATCCACAGCTACTCCCTGTTGGGACACAACATGCCCCAAGAAACAAACTTCTTGAGCCCAAAACTCACAATTCAAAAACTTCTCAAACAACTGAGGTTGGCGAAGTACTCCCAAAACAGCTTGTAGATGCTCTGCATGCTCCTCTTCAGATGTGGAGTATACAAGGATGTCGTCGATGAAAACCACAAAAAACTTGTCCAAGAATTCATAGAACACGACATTCCTCAACCCCATGAAAATAGCTGGAGAATTCTTCACGCCGAATGGCATTACAAAAAACTCATAATGCCCATGACGACAACAAAAAGCAGTCTTCAGGATATCCTCATCCTTTACACGCATCTGATGATATCCTGACCGCAAGTCGATCATTGAGAACCAACTTGCACCCTTCTGTTGATCGAATAAGTCATCAATCCACGGGAGAGGATAGCGGTTCTTTATTTTCACTTTGTTTAATCGACGATAATCGACGCACAACCACAAACTGCTATCAGCCTTTTTCACAAACAAAACTGGCGCACCCCACGGTGACACACTTGGACGAACAAAACCACACTGCAACAGACCATCAAGCTGTATACGCAGCTCTCGTAACTCATAAGGGGCCATCCTATACGGATACATAGAGATAGAAAACTCTCCTGGTTGTAGCTCGATCCCAAACTCGATCTCTCATCGAGGGGGTAATGCTACAACCTCTTCTTGAAAGACATCAGGGTACTCCTCTACGACCCTAGGAAATGCCAACTGCTGAACCTCTGAAGAACTCAGCATCATCTCAGCCATCATGGATGATAAGGATGGAACACGTCTATGACCCATCCGAGGATCTTGCTCACCAACAAACACCACTTCCTCTCCATCTGCATCAAACAAAACAACCTTCTTCTAGTAGAATTCCACAATAACCTGCACTGAATACAACCAATCCATGTTGAGTATGACATTATATGGTTTTATTCATTAACATAGAAAATCTCCCCAAGAGCAGTGTTTCCCCAACACTAGCTCACCGTCTCTACATACTTCAAACAAGTCGGCTCGATCTTCAACTGGCGTAGTCAACGCCAAGGGCACTGGAAGCCTCTCTACCTCAAGTCCAAAAGCATGGAAAATGGTAGGTGATATGAAGGAGTGTGTTTCTCCTGAATCAAACAAGGCATACACCAAGGTATAAAACAAGAAAAGGGTACCTCGAACGATATCTGGATCACCTGGGGATGGCAACGCTAGAGCATGAAGCTGACCACGACCTCCTCCACAGCCTCTCTGAACCTGATGACGACCACCACCATGGCCACGATCTGCTATCTAAGGATGGGGAGTGTCATGGGGATGTCCTCTACCTGCTCCATCTACCCTCTAGTGATCTAAAGATGGTGCAACCTACTACTGTTGCCTCGTCTGTAACTGCCTCAATGGAGGAACCTGGAGTGGAGGGCTCAGTGCACGATGACTACTCTGAAAAGTCGGGCACTCCCACTACTGATGACCATAACAACCACAAGAAAAAAAGCACCTGATCCCTTGGCATAGGCCTGAGAGTTTCTACCTCCATAGAAACGAGATGGGAAGGGCTGGACCCTACCCCCAGGTGAACGGAAACTCTTCTACCCTGAAAACCGGGAACCCCAGACCACAACTATGCTTCGTGAGGAATCATGAAGATTCCCCTCTCGTGACGATCCGGTCCTGGCCAAAGTCCTCTCAACAACCTCTGCCCTCTTCAGTACCTCAAGATATGTCTTCAGCATAAATGGGGTGACCTGGAACTAGATCTCTGGATGCAAAGCCTCCTCAAAATGCCTCGCCCTGGCCTCCACATCTAGTAACAGGTTTGAAGCATATCATAGAAGGTTCCTGAAAAGGATTCCAAAATCTCGAACATTGGAGCTCCCCTATCGAAGGGTAAGAAGCTCCTGGTGACTGAACGCCTTCGCAGTCGAAGAAAGAAACTCGACTCTAAACCTGTCTCGAAACTCCTCCCATGAGATCGTTGACTCCTCACTATCCCTAAGGAATAAGAACCACCACTACCTGGTTTCTCCACGCAGCATCATCACAACCAAGGACACCCAGTGTTCCTTTTGAGCACGAATTGAACTAAATCCTATCTCGACCTCCTCCAACCAATCTTATGTGACTGCATTTGAAACGGAGCCCTCGTACTTCTGTAGACTCTGACGCTGATACTCTCATAGTGTCTTCCTCCAAGTGTCATCGTCATCAACCTCTACCCGGTGACGATCTGCTGGAACATCCTGCTGGACATCTTCTGCACAAACCTGACGAGGACGTCGACCTAGAGCCATACCTATAAAATAACAACTGTTAGAGATCCAAATCCTGGAATATGGAATACTCAACATTAATAAATTAATTGTTTTCTTTTATTACTTTTAGATTAACTTATCCCAAGGTATACTCATTAAAACATAGGTTCAAGGAAGAATGATGCACGATCCTTTCCTAGGTCTTTACCCTGGAACTAGTATCACTTTGTTTAGTAGCCATCATAAACTTAAAGGTCCGTGAAATAGATCATAGGGGGCCCTAAACGCCCATGTCTCTGCCGGTCTCCAGTGTTTACCCCACTTGCTAAACATGGATGACACTGTTTCCCTACCATCCCATTAAACCTCACCTATGCCTAACTCCAAACTATATCCTATCCCTCAACCAGACCTCTGATACCACTCTGTCATAACCCCCTCCCCACAAAGTGTACCCCTCTTGGGCCGGCAATGTGAGAAGGAAGATAATGACCCCCAAGTCCCACCTCCAGTAGGCTTCGGGTTGGCGACGAGCACCGAGGGTATAGTAAACACACAAATGAGAGGCATTACCCTCTAAGAGAACATATGCAGAAGAGAGAGATAAGATAGAAACAAATCAACTCCAACTCAGAACAGAAATATAAAATAAACCCAAGTACATATATGAAATGTCATGCAAAAGTACTAAAAATGAAAGGGAAAACTAAAAGTACCCAAAAGAAAGTAAAACAGCAGCGACCACAAGCCCGAACTGCTCCTCCTCCAACCACAAGCTAGTAGTATCCAGCTTGATCTTCAACCTGCTCCAAGTGACCTCAAAAACAGTTTATATATACATAGGGTGAGTATAACAGTATACTCAGTAGGATCCTCCGCAAGCCTCTCATTCAAAAGTAAAGAAAGCATGCTAAAGCCTAGTGAACAACAAGTGAAACTAACTGGTCACCTAAACAGGTATACTAAGTTCCCAACCTCACCATCGCTACTCTTACCAGGTAACACATACAAGAATATAGAATATAGTAAAGAATATCAGGGGTACCCCACTACTAATTCCCCACTGGTTTGCTGCTTTTCCCCAACGACATACGTCATGTGCATCTCTCTCCAAAGGCTTCCCGCAGACACATGGGCTAAGCTCCACAATCTGCACCTCGTGCACCAAAAAGGCTTGCCCGTAGACACCTGGGCGAACCACAACACCATCCTCACAACCAAAAGTAACCAGGTATGTTCAGGGAGCCACCACAGCCCGAATAATGTGTATCATACATCAGGTATTATACCTTAAGCCATTATAGCCCATACACTGAGTAGGGATCCTCAAGCCATCATAACCTATACACGTTACACCTATAGTAGTCCATAAGATAATATATCCAGAATATATGAGTGTGAAATAACCACAATACATTACAACCCTCTACACACATATATGGGGAAACTAACTTTTGTGCCTGTTAGCACATGTATCTACCAAGAGAAGAGAGTGGGGCCAAAGGGGGTAGTCAGCCATTCGGCCTCCCATCAGAATGTTGGGGAAAACACCCCCCAGGGCTCAGAATCCCCGGGGTGTCAGTTTCCCTTACCGACAGGGTGGATTAGGGTATAGAAACATAAAAAGTACAGAATATATGTATAACTCACATCCACAATATGGGAATTACCAAGTATTAGATACAACTATAGCTAATGTCTCTCAGACTCCAGGCTGCTACTTCTAAGACTAGGTATCCTATAATCACACAAACATTTGGAGAGCTTTATTAGATTACTCCATTCTCATTTTATCAGTTACACTGTATGTTAATTAATTATTTAAACAATAATTAACCATGAACAATTCCACAGTAAACTGAAATGGAATCACATTCAAAATCAACTGCTCCCTTTAAGATTCACAACTCTTTTAAATTCCAGCATCTCAATCCCCATGGATTATCAAAATTTAATCAAACATTCATTATAGAATTAATTTCCCATATTCCCAGGCATTCTAGAAAGGCATCCTATGCTACTAAACACAAAGGGGGCTCAACACGGTGGGTAGATATACTACCCGTCGAGTCTTTACCGCCTATAGCAAGAGCATAGACCCATTCTCCCTCGAGAGGCTAAACACAAAAAGCACGTGGCATACCCCGCGTGTCTTCACCTCCTTCGGAAGAAGGGTAAGCAAGACAAGCAGCCTTGAGTAGTGGGGAAAATCAAAGTAGATAAACATTCAAAGAATCCACAAGCATCCAGCAACCACATCCATCCCATTCCATCACCCCCGGTGTCCTCCCCGACACCCACATGTTTAAACTAATGCATCTCACCACTCTAGGCATCATCCGTTGCCATAACCACAAGGCCTCCATTCCTCCACATATCACAACACCCCTCCATGGTCACATCACATCAGAATTAGTAGGAAAACAACATTCACAACCATGGGATCTTGGCCCTTTAACAAACAAGAGGGTAACTCAGAACCCTTTTAGAAATTCTCACACAAGCGATTCTTTAATCCATATTGAATTAGCAGATTTGTTATTCATAGTTTCCAATTATGGGAGACCTAATAAGTAAGATATCACAATTAAACAAACATGCTTACTTCCCTAACTTGATTAACATCTAATTAGAACAACTACGACATCAACCAGAATTATTTACATGCCTCTTTATATTTAGCTAGTTAATTAACAATTAATTCGAGCTTTATGTTCATTATCAATTTCCATAAATAACGAACAAAAAATCAAAGAAATCATAGATTTCACTCTATCTGGCAAAAAATGAGGCAAACCATTATCATAGTATAAAGCAACCACATGCGATCAACCAATTATTTTAATCTGGTTCAAGTATTTAATTAGGTCAATTTTATTGTGATCCAAAGGGCTAAATCATGCTAATTCTACAATTACACATATACAATTAGAGAATCCATGAATCCCCTACCTCAAAGAGTTCTTGACGTCCTTTATCCACACAACAGGTCACAATCCTCCTCTCACGACAACTGTATCCACTAGAGGAAGCCACAGTACGACAGTACCAACCAACCCCAAGAAAAACCCATTAGAATATTGGAAATTACATGGTATAATATGGAATGGAGAAACAAGAGAATATGTACCCCAAAGTAACGACGATAAAACATACCTTATTGGGAAGATTGACAGACACAGCTCGGTTTCATCCAAAATAGAGCGGAACTAATCAGAGGATTAGGGTTTTATTGTGAAACTCCTATGGGAATGATTGAATGTTTCTAGTGTCTCTTAGTCGAGAACAAAGGGGAAAAACAAGGGAGAATGATATCTGGTTCCTTTTTGAATATTTTACGAGATGACGGTTTAAGATCTGGTTAATTCTCCATTAAAAAAAATCACATTAACCCATGCAATTTGACTAAGTAAATACATCCCGGCCTTAGGAATAATTAATATAGGATTTAGGGCATTTGAATTGGCCCTAAGAGTCTTTAAAACAAGTATTTAAATGTATTTTATGTCAAAGGAAACGTCAAATGGGGAAAAACTGTAGGAAGTTGGAAACACTGTTCACATACTCAAAATTTGGCAAAGGAAAGAAAAGGTCACTGTTAGACCTCACCATTCTGGAAACACTGTTCAATTCCACCATTATAAGGTCACCGTTAGAAGGTTACTGTTCTAGAAACACTGTTCAAGTCCACCGTTAGAAGGTCACCGTTAGAAGCTCACTGTTCTGGAAACACTGTTCAAGTCTACCGTTAGAAGGTCACCGTTAGAAGCTCACCGTTATGGAAACACTGTTCAAGTCTACCGTTAAAAAGTCACCGTTAGAAGGTTACCATTTCGGAAACACTATTCAACTCCACCGGTAGAAGGTCACCGTTAGAAGCTCACTATTCTGGAAACACTGTTCAAGTCTACCATTAAAAGGTCACCATTCTGGAAACGCTATTCAAGTCTACCGTTAGAAGGTTACCGTTAGAAGCTCACCATTCTGGAAACACTATTCAAGTCTACTGTTAGAAGGTCACTATTAGAAGCTCACCGATATAAACATTGTTCACTAAACCTCATCGATAGAAACACTGTTCACCTACCGAAACTTTTCATAAAACTGGAAACACTGTTCACAGAATTGGAAATTTGGAAAAGTGTTGGGGATAAGTCACCTTGACCTCCCGGAACACCTCTAACAGCACATTTTTACAAAGTAATGGACTGGAGAGGTCCAGTCCATTACATTAAGGAATGGTTGAGAAAATGTTTCTTCATAAAGGTCTCCGGTGAAGCATCCTACATTCTAGGGATCAAGATCATGTGTGATAGATCTGATAGGATACTTGGACTAATTCAATGTACATACATTGACTAGATAATAAAGAGGTTTAGTATGGAACAATCCAATAGGGGATTGGTTCTAGTTTCACATGGAATACATATTTTCAAGAAACTGTATCCTTATACACAAGAGGAAATAAATAAAATGAGTAAGATCTCATAAACTTATACGATAGGATCTATCATGTTTTTATTGTTTTGTGTGAGGTTAGATATTGTATGTGCATTGACCATTGTAGTTAGATATCAAGAATACCCAGTTAAAAAACATTGTATTTATATTAAGGCTATCCTTACGTGTTTGAGGAAAACTAAGGATATGTTCTTGGTGTTTGGAGGAGATAATTTTCTAGTCATGAACGTTTATACATATAATATCTTTCAGATAGATCATAATGATTTGAAGTCATAGTCTAGATATTTATTTCATCTCAATAGAGGATCTATGAGATGAAATAGTTCTAAGCCTCCAGTTGTTAGGGATTCTGTAGAATATTCTGAGTATATTATGGATTCTAATGCATCTAAGGAAGTATTTTGGATTCAAAACTTTTTCAAAGAGCTTGATGTGCTACATATCATTCAATACCTATCACACTTTACTATGATAAAATTGTAGTGGTGGATCTATCTAAATAGACTAGGTCACACCAAAGGAAAAAATCTTTTACTTTGTAAGTTTCATATCTTGAGATATTTTTCTCAATGAGGTGCATTTGCATTCAACATATCTTCTACAAAGAAAAATGTGGAGGACCCCTTGAAAAAGGATTTATCTTAGAAGTGGCATGAGTATCATGTGAGAGTTAGTGGGTTGAAAGTTGATGTTTGTTAGCTATAGTGCATGTGGTAGTCTATTTGAGATGGTACCCTAGAACCAAATTACTTAGTACTTGATTAAATTTTTTCATTATTAAGGATGTTTCTTAACAAATCATGATTATTCCTCTATATGTTATTTTTATGTGATAATGTCCTAATAATTTATATCATGTTCAAAGTTA
Source organism: Viscum album (assembly GCA_963277665.1). Taxonomy (NCBI): domain Eukaryota; kingdom Viridiplantae; phylum Streptophyta; class Magnoliopsida; order Santalales; family Viscaceae; genus Viscum; species Viscum album. The sequence continues at coordinate 123,470,400 of OY728160.1, read as the reverse complement.
ATGATAGTTCCATACTATGATGATAACCAAAAGGTGACACGCCGTCATTATTGAATATTATTCTATGGATAGAAGATATTTTCTGGAGGTACATAGATGATATAGGATATTAGGGGTAAGAGGATCATAAGATATTAAGAATACTTCTCATGGTGTTCACCCATGGTAATCTCCAGTATTAGAGGATATGAGAGTAAACCCATACACATTTACATGTGTTATTGGATGTTTCTATCTGTGGACATGTGTATTGATCCTTAGACTTTAAGATTATTATTAATGAATATCTGACAAATGTACTTTAATGTATTTATGAAAAACAATATGAAACGTGGTCATAGTGAGGTAGGTTAAATTGGGTATGTCACAAGTGATATTTCATTAATGTATAATATGAGAAAGGATTTATCCCTTTTGTACCTTGACAGAAGTTGATATCTCAGGCGCTCTGATGGGAGTGGAACTACCTAGATAAATCCATGGACATGGTGTTTAGTGGGGGAGTTCATTTTTTAAGAGTCAAATAAAGTAACATAGAGCATATAGGTTGATGTCACAAGTATTCAACCAGCTTAATTTGAGATATCATGATAAAGGTATTATATTATATGGTGAACATTCATAGGATGTTGGATGCCATTATGACATTAACTTCTTTCTTTATGGGTGCCTTTGCATATTTCTAGATTCTAACCTTGTAATTTAGGCAGTTATGCCTAATTCCACTAAAAAATATGCATATAGGGACACACACCAATTGTATCCATAATATTAGTTAAATTTAAGTAGTGAATTTAACAAGTTTGAATAAATAATATTTATTCAGGTTTGTTTGATCATCATTATTTAATCAAAATTTATTTGAAAGAATATGTTATTTAAATAATAATAAATATTTATTTTCAAGGTTTGGATAATATAATATTTATTATATTTATTGAAAAATAATTTAATAACATTTATCTATTAAATAATCATTATTCAAGGATTGGTAAATATCAATGAGGGAAAGTGGACCGAGCTTAATGGTCTGGTCGGAAATGGTATAAATGATATTTATTTATATTTTTAAATTGTTATGCATGTCAAGAAATTAATAATAAAATTATTATTATTATTATTATTATTGGATATGGGGTAAACTATAAATTATAAAGTTGAAAAGGGGCTTGTGTGATATTTTTCAACCCTAAACCTTCCATAGTAAATATCTAATTATATCACTTTCCATAATCACTCTTGTTGTGCTCAAGGGATATAGAGAGACTCTCTCAAGACCTATAAAGAGATATAGAGATATAGAACACACTCTCTTACTTCTCTATCAATTGATCAAGAGAACATCAAGAGTTATTCTTCAGTTAGGAAAAATTATGCTACAATTAACCATGAAAAATGAAAGCGATCAGAATAGATCTTTCTAGAACATGATGATTCTATGTAGATGTTCAGAGATTATGGTTCATGTGTGGATCATTACTAGATGGATTTTATAATTATATCCGGTAGCATAACGATAGTACAATGAGATTTAGTTAACCAGATCATCAATGAAGAGTGAATTACAAGTTGATGTAATTCTATATCTGGTCATAAATTAATTATAAATTTCATATGAATATCCTCCTCTTTTGGTTCATGTGTTCTTCTATATTACAGTAATATATCATTTTTCAATGTATATTACATTATTTTATGTGCAACAATTATTAATTTTAAGTTATGACTAAAAATCTGAGCTGGCCATACCATAAAGGTGCTTCTGCTACACCTGAAACCTATAACCCACTCTTTGACATGTTTGGTTAGACCCCCCAACATGGATTCTCCACTAAACACTTCCTAAAGATTATAAATTAATTAGAAATAGCTAGTTATAATCTCCAGAAATCATTCCTATATTTGACCTTGTTCTACCCCCATACGATCAACTCTTCTTCCATAGTTGGTTATTCTAACAAACTTTCCTTCTTTTCTCATATTACTTCTCAATTAGTTATACCCCTCAACCATAAGACTCTTCAGAAATTTATTATACCCCAATTTACAAGCTATTCCTTCTTCTTTATTGATCCTATAGTAAAAAAGTTCTTTTTCCTATGATGGTCTTCCCCTATAAGAAAGTTGGATCATTTTTTCATGTGTATAACTCCATCAAGATCTTAAAAATCTATCCAAAAATTATGTTGGTCCTGAAACTTACTCCTAATCTAGAAAGATCTAGATATACTAAAACCTCACCAGTAATTGTCCATCTAGTAATACATTATCTGGTATGTTGTGTTTGGTACCTCTCAGTATAATGTGTCTCTGTCCATTGCACCTATCTTTGGTACAGCTTCTGGAAGTTATGCCTGGTTTACATTTGTCTGATACACTATAACCAGGGAACCTCTATGCAATGTGCCTATATCTATTTCACCTCTACCTAGTATGCCTTCAGGAATATGTGTCCTATTCTCCTTTGTCTGATACATTTTTTCTTATACACCTCTATCTAGTATGCCTCTTTTTGATGTGAATTTATCTAAAAAGTCTCTATATTGAACAACTCTATATGGAACTCTTTCATAGATTATCCTATTTTTTAACCAAGTAGATTCTTGGTCAGAAACTCCCGTTGAACATATAATACTTTCACTCAAGATCAATCAATAACCATCTTGTCTTGAATGAGAAATCCGTTTTTATAAGACTATTTCAACTCCAAATCAAGGAAGAAGTAGGGGAAAAAAATTTTATTTTCCCACTTAACTCAAATTTCATTTTACCTCCTTCAAATCCTCTAAAAATTCGAAGTAAAAAATCTTCATAATAACTTCCTAAAATCTATTTTTCAATGATATATTCAAATTTTCCTCAAATATTGGATAGATTTATGATCATTGAAACTAAAACTCTTCTTCATCACAATGTGTGACTTTATAAAGTTTTTTTTAAAGATCTACAAGCCTCTTTCTATTGTAAAAAATTCTTTATGTGATCAAACTTCTCTAATAAAAACACATTTATCCATCATGTACATATATACATTCTTTTTTCTAATGGACTTCACATTTCCCCATCAAGTTATATTTATGGGTAACTCTTCCTAGTGTTATTTATTTGAGGTATTCATGAAATTTTATCTGGTAAAATCTACTTTCCACATCTAGAACTTTTTATAAAAAAACTCTATCTCGTACACCATGTTTTCTCTTTCTAAAACTTCCTCAGAATTTAATTCATCTGATCATCTCCATTCTATTAGCTTGGTCCATTAAATTTGGTCTATTAATCTCATAACATCTCCATATTGTTACTTTAGATACCAAACTTCGGTCATCCAACTTATTATAGACACAACTTCATGACTTCATAACTAAAACATTGTACTACTTCACTTTATAACTCAAACCTTATATAACTCAACTTTATAACTCAAATATTATATTGTTTCATCTTCATCCAATGATGTCTATAAATTCTTTTTCTGGAAAACTTAGTCAAGAGAACTATTTTTTGTAGACTCGTTCCATCAACCTTATTCCATTACAACTTCATTTTTCTCAACATTATTCATTTGAAAAAAACATAAATTGAACCGCAAATACATTGAGTAATCATGATGTAAGAAACTTTTAGTATTAGTAAAGCATCATCTGACTTACAAATGTTTCTCTAAAATAATACATAACTCTTCTCCCAAAATTATCCATATAACTTATTCTATTAATATGTATTGACATATTGATATCAAATACAACCAAATAACTTTGGTACTATAATTTTCTCTACATGCGCAAAAACCTACAAATAAATAAATATCATTTTACTAATTAATTAATTAATATTTATTTAAATTATATTTAATATATAATTTCCATGAGGACCATTAAACTCAGTCTGTAACCCTCTTAAATATTTATCAGACCTTAAATAATGACTATTTATTTAATAAATAAATATCACTACATGATTTTCTGATAAATATAATAACAATTTTATTTATTAAATCTTATGGGTAAAATTTTATTATTATTTAACTCACATATTTATTATTTAGAATAACTTATTTTTAAATCTTGTAAATCAAACAATCCTGAATAATTATCAAACCACAAATCAGGAATAATATTTTTCTAACTTGTTACATTCAAATATAATTTAAAAAATATTCAGGATACGATTAGTGTGTGACCTTATAGGCTCCTTTCTCAATAGTATTAGGTGGAACCACAAAAAAGTATAAGGTAAGAATATAGTAACACACCATGGAAACTATATATAAATAAGTTAATGTTGCAAAGATATAAAATCTCATACAAATGATCAGTTTTTGAAATAATCTCTTTATTATGAAATCTCTAGTCAAGTACATTTCATGCGGTGACATCAATGTATATGCTTGAAGTATCTTTATTTGATTTTTAGAAATTGAACTTGCACATAAAAGATCATAGAAATGGTTTTATTTAGAAAGTTTAATTCTCATTAAGGGCCCTGATATATGAACTTCTACGAAATAACATAAAGGAAAAAATTATTTCTAACCTTATTCATTATTGATATATCACTTGTGATGCACTCAGCGTATCTTACCTCATCGTGAAAATATTTCATCATGGTTTTCATCAATAAATCAAAACTAATGATATCAATTAATAATAATCTTAAAATATAAGTATCAATAAACATGTTCATATATAGGAATATCTAATGGCACATATAAATGTGAATTTCCTACAGGCGGGTTGTTTTCTCATAATCTCATGTACTAGAAATCACGAAGGACATACTCCATGATAAAGTGCCTCAAATTCCTATGAGATCCCACCCCTAAGAGTCAGTATCATTTTCATCTAAAAAAATGACATCATTTGGATATATAACATATAATTAATATTATTTTCATGGAACTTATAAATTATCATCATAGTAGGGAACAACTTGACCATTCAGTGCGACGATTTCTCATAGGACATTATCACATATTATGTCACATGAAAAAACAATTTTGATGTGATAATAAGTTTATTAATATTCAAATCAACGAATACATATAACAACCATGCTCTTTATTTCATATTTAAACATGATTTATTATATAAACATTCACTTAAAAAACTAAAAGGATCGATATGATTAGTGTATTTGGGGATTAGTAACATTACAATAATACTTAATACATGAAATACACATATTTATTGAAAAATTCTTTTACATGACCACAACATTCCTTCGTACTTAGCATTTCATGGGATAACCTAAGGATATTCATAAGAAAAGCGTGAGATATAAAGCTCAGTAAAGGAATAAAAATGGTATAACATGAGGAAAACAATATATGTTAGTTAATGGACATATCAATAGAGAATAAAAGAAACATCAACATAAAGTCATGATATAACATGATATTCATAACATGGAAATGTGGCAACAAGATACAACATGATATTAGCATGATGAAAGGCTCATTACACATGGATTAGCATGATTAAACCATCATTTCACATGAATTAGCATGAGTAAACCCTCATTGCACATATATTATCATGATAAAAAACATTAATTAATGAATTGAAGTGTTTTCAGGGTTCTCCCTTCATAATCATTTCATTTTCATGTATAAGTGTGCCACATGTATCATAAAACATGGATTTATTAAATATGATAATTTATTCCATAGACAAGGAATGTGGGATACATACTTGTAAGTCCCCAATCAGTAAGTACATGGGAATAAATGTGAATACCCTTGATAGATAAACATGTGTTGTATTTACTACATAATGATTTTGGCATGAAAAAATCATGGTACAATTTCGGCAGCATCACCACATCAAATAGAAATTCCTAAAAAAGGTTTATGAGAGTGAAAGGGGAATATCATCATTTATACAAGAAATTGATATTAATAGAATTATGGAACATAATATCCAAACATATGAAATGGAATTAGGATTTATAATATAAATTAAGTTCTTGAATGGAAATGAGAAGAGAGAAATCTCTTACGAAATTTAGGCATGGTAACAGGTGTACACAGGAGGAATTAATGAGAGATAAAGGGGTATATAATCATTAAAAAATAATAAGAGTAGTAAGGGTGAGGGGAAAACATACCAAATTTTTTTAATCTAAAATAAAAGTATGTAACAATATAAGGAACTTGGAAAAAATTGTGAAAGGAAGGAACCCTTACGGAATTTCGGCATTGTAACGGGTGTACTTAAAGGATCATGGGGGATTAATGAGAGTGAAAGTAAGATATAATCATTTATATATAAAATATATATAAATATTATCATGTAATCATCATAACAAAACATATAGAAATTAAATTTAAGAATCATAATATAAAATAAGTTCTTGAATGGAAATGAGAAGAGAAAAATCCCTTACAGAATTTCATCATAGTAACAGCTTAGGTAAGATTCCAAATGGGGAGACTAAATAATACCACATTTAAATAACATCAAACGTAATGTAATTAAATTATTATAAAAGAATTAAAATATAACCAATTTAAATTAAAAATACTAATTTCAAAAAAAATTCTTGAATTGAAAGAAGGAGATGAAGGTGATAATCCCTTACTTGGATGTGTGATCCCAATGGCTTGGGATAGGTTTATTGGGTAATTGGGGCACCTTTGGAAGAATATATAGAGTATATATCAGATATTGGATGGTCCTAAAGGAGTTTTGGGGAATATTAATGGGTGATTGGGTGGGCTTATATGGGAAAGGTGGGGAAATTCATTATTATTTTGGTTTTGGACACCACACACTAAACTATTCAAAACCACAAACCATAACATGTATTTTTTCCATGGTTTCTATACAAGGGAAGTGTAATAAATTATATTATAAGGATAAGGTATAGATATATTAAAACATTTCCATTTCTTATGTGGAGGTGAGTCACACTTTCAAGGAAATGAATTTAAAATCTTATAATCTTTTATATGTCTTGGAGGATTCACTAAGGCTTTATAAAATAAATAAAATAAAACTAAAATTACATCATTTTAAAGGGAAAACATATATTTTTCTGACGATAAATTTTATAGTATTTATTATGTCACGACCTGTCCTTGGGGCCCGTGCCGTGACTACCCCAAGCCCGCCTTCCATAGGCCAGAGGCTGGCGACTAGCACCAAGGCGTAATTCCCAGTAAAAAGGGAAGGCATTGCCTTTGTAAAGTAAAAAAACACCATAGAGAAAGCAAGCAGAAGTAAACACTAAGTAAAAATTGGGTGCAATATTAAGTGTGGACAAATTTTAAAAAGGCTTCCGAAAAATTTTAAAAAGGCTTCCGACGAATTTTAAACATAAGCCGAGGGTATAAATCACAAATATTTAATTAATTCAAAACCCCTACCTTGTCGAATTCGATGAGCAAGGATTCATCACAGAAAAGTACGTCGTGGAAGAAGCATCATGGAAGAAGCATCGTTGATTTCTAAGGATCCGGTGTTCTTCGCGTTCTTCGCGTTCTTCGTGAGGAAGAGATGATATTCAAGAGCCTGAGTGAATTCTCCCTAGCCTCTCAACACCACCAACCTAATAAAAATAAGATTTGTCTTATTTTTATTTCACAAGTCTTGCATTTTAAAAATTCAAAAACGAAGAAATAATTAAGTGAATTAATTGCAACGCTTAAACCGCCACATTAATGAGGCGTTTCTTGACCAGAATAAATGCAAGAGTTGACTTCATTAAACAGGGGGTGCGAGTGCATTAATTAAGAAGAAAATAAAGGGTGGTGCTCGTGTGAGCCCCACCTCACCAATATAATACCTAGTGGTGTAGGATATTGTGGGTCCCACTTTAACCCCCTTAACTTAGGTTAAACAACTGAAAAAATAAATGGTGCGACCAATTTACTTTATTCATTTACTTAACCTGAAAATGTAAAAACCATACTCGAGAAAACGCAACTCTGGAAAGGGTGTTTCTAAGCAATTACTAGCGTTGCGATTCCATCGGTGGACTCTGAATTCAATTTCGAGCACCAGTTCAAAAGTTAGAAAAACCTACTCGTTTGTTCACTAAACGTACCTGAGCTAAAATTTGGAAAAAGATTCCGGGCTCACCGGGCCTCAGAATTAGGTTTCGTCAGAAACTGCATTCTTGTAAAATCCCAAAGAAAATTAAGAAAAAAATTTCCCTTCAATTTTATGGGTCTTTACATTACTCCCACCTCAGGGATTTACATCTGCATAAAGATATATAAAAAACTAGGGAAACAAATGTGGGCACTGAGCACGCATCTGAGCCTCCCGCTCACAAGTGCTCTCCTGGAGGTTCCCGTGTTGCCATCTGATGCGCACTAGAGGAATCAACCGTCCACTTAGGACCCACTCTTGTCGATCCTAGATCTCCACTGGGACCTCCATAAAAGTCACCCCATCATCAATGTACATCTCCCCATGGTCAATGATATGTGTCGGGTCATGCATGTATCTCCTCAGCTGGGATATGTGGAAGACATCGTGCACCCGGTGCAACCGAGGTGGTAGAGCCAGGCGATAAGCCAGCTTGCCAATCCTACCGAGGACCTGGAATGGTCCGATGAAGTGTGGAGACAACTTTCCGCCTCAGCCAAATCTCCGTAATCCATGTCAAGGTGAGACCCGCAAGAAGACGTGGTTGCCATCCTCGAACTCCAGTGGCCTCCGCCTCCTGTCAGCATAAGACTTCTGCCAGCTCTGAGCTATCCTCATCCACTCCTGGAAGACCTGGACCTTCTCCATCGTGGCCTGGACCATCTTCGGTCCCACAAGTACTGACTCCCCAGGGTCTGTCCAGCACAGAGGAGATCTGTAAGGTCGGCCGTACAACGCCTCGTATGGTGCCATCCCGATGGTGGAGTGGTATCTGTTGTTGTACGCGAACTCCAACAAAGGTAGGTGGTCCTTCCAGGTACGACTGAAGTCGATGACACATGCACAGAGCATGTCCTCGAGAGTCTGAATGGTCCTCTTTGTATGACCATCTGTCTGAGGGTGAAAGGCGGTGCTCAGACGTAGCTGCATCCCAAATGCCTCCTGCAACCCCTTCCAAAGCCGGGAAGTAAAGAGAGCATCTCGATCGAAGACGATAGATGATGGAACACCGTGAAGCCGTACAATCTCCTGAACGTAGATACATCCCAAGCTCTCTACTGAGACCTGCTCCTGATGGGTAAGAAGTGTGACGACTTGGTGAGTCAGTCGACAATCACCCAAATGGAGTCGTGACCTCTGGAAGTGCGTGGAATTCTAGTCACGAAGTCCATAGATATCCCATCCCACTTCCACTCTGGGACCTCCAAGGGCTGTACCAAGCCTGCTGGTACCTGGTGCTCTGTATTAACCTGCTGGCAGGTGAGGCATCAAGAAACGAACTCAGCCAAAACCTTCTTCTTGCCCGGCCACTAGTGTTTTCTTCTGAGATCCAGGCACATCTTCGCCACTCCAGGACGTACCGCCAATGGGGAAGTGTGAAAATCTCTCAGCATCTCCCCCTGTAAATCAACTGGTACAGAGGTATGTCCTCTAAAAAGGAAATCGTGCTCTCCCCCTAAAGAGAAACTATCAGGTGCCTGTCCTGAGGATATCTGTGTAGAGACCCGAATCTTAACGTACATAGATATTACATTACTTTTGCGGAATACTTAGTACATAACAAAACACACACACAAGGATCGTAATAGTTTAGTGTCTTTGGAAACTCGGAATATAATATTCTAATCCTGGTGAAAGATCTTCAAAATCTCCCATAAAGATATTCTTTTTTTTATACCTAAAACATTTCTTTATATCCTGGGGAAAAGAAAACATAAAAGGGTGAGCTCAAATGCTCAGTAAGGGTAAACAAAATAAAAATCAATCACATCATATTCATAAGGACATAACTTTTGGAAATCTTAACCTGCAAAAGAGAGAATAATTTCATAACATGGGATTACACATGGCAGTGAAATGTAATCACAATAATAATAATATATAGTTACTCCTTACACCATTATACTCATACAATTAAGGTGGTGGCGGAAAATAGATTACACCAGGGCGTGGAGACGGTATTCCGTACGTACGCACGCGCGGTGATTTCCTTTTTCCGTAGGATGGATAGAAGGTTAATTAGAGTTGTTTCATATTTATAATAATATATCAGTATATAAGAAATACTTTTGTCATTACTTTATCATGAAACAACTAAAGAAGAAGAAGTTGAAGAAGAAAGAAATTGAAAAAGATCGGTAATGGATATTACCTCTTTTTGACTCGCCTTTTCTTAACCTCCACTTAAAGAACTAAGTATGGTCTTTGAAGAAGACCAGGACCTCTAGGATGATACTAGGGAAGTGGAGAAGAGATTTTGGCAGGGTTTGGCCGAGCTTGAATGCTCAAATTGGTGTGAGGAGTAAAGGGAGGATGTGCCCTTTTATAAGGGAGGAGAGGGGCATCTTAGGAAAATCTCAAAATATTATTTTATATTAAGGTCAAATTCGGTTTATAATGGTTCCAAATGGTCTTATTTCGAAGATAAAGTGGGGATGGGTCGAAAGCCTCTCATCCAATAGGATTTAGACAAGTTTAGATTATTATTTTAACCTTATCAATTAGATTTAACTCTAAGTTAAATAATTTAACTTTTACCGTGTCTTTTTGTTTTCTTACACTATATGGTTAATAAACTTACTATATGAAGCCAAACGAACCCCAAGTTGTTTATTATTAATATATATATCTTTATCTAAGTCATTTGGTCAAACCTTAGATTTTTAGTAATTAAATAACAATTAATAATATAATATTTGTTTTAAAAACTAATTTATGTCAATTTTGACACTATTTGGTACATGATTTTTATGAAATTTCTAACAGAATGATAAGTTCTAACCAAGTTACTTAAATCAAAAATAACATGTCATATTAACCTATAAAATTAGTGTAAGTTATAAAAAGTCTCAATTTACATTTATTTGGGCATTTATAACATCAATTGTGTTAATATTTTCTTAAAAAAGTAATTACTGCATCATCGTTGTGTCATAAATAAATTAAATTATTTAAAGTATATAAATTACAAATAAAATACCATTATGTAGGAAATATTTTTATATTTCTAATGAATATTTATAGTCGAAATTATGTTATTTATAACCCTATATTAAAAATGTTTTAGTAAATAAACTTTGATTTTAACTCTTTTAACTATTCTTTGAATTAAATAATAATAAATGTCCTAATCTAATCCAATTGGGCCTAAATGATAATATTTTACACTTAAGGTTGTTTTTGGTCGAGATACACTTGTCCAATAGGATTAGGACATGTGTTAGGGTAATAATAATATCATTTTTACCCTTAATTACCCTATTTATTTTTAACCGTGGTAAATAAAAGTAAAAAGTTATTATTCACCAAAAATTATTTTCATCTCATTGAACCACATTTTACATATTGACATCAACCGTGTCTCTCAGATTTTTGAAATTCCATTCACAGAAGCGGTAAAATTAAGATTTATGAAAAAATTAATTTTTTTAACTACCACTTAGTAGTTTCACTATTCATCAAAAATTGAAGTTTTTCAGAAAAATGCCAAAATTTCACCCTAAGATATAATTGATATTACAATTTCAAAAATTATTTCTATTTTACAAAATTCCCAAAATATAAGTTTCATTAAATAATTTTATAATTAATTTCCGCTGTCACAACAAATAACGTGTTTTTAAGAGATAATAACTATCAAAAGATTAACATTTGTTTATGTCTGGTGTAAATGTGAAATTACATCCAATGACCAACATTGTATTGAATTGTAAAAATATATTCTAGATATAATTTAAAACCACTCAATTTAATAATTTATCACTATTAATTATTTCGATTAAAAAAGTTGTTTTTAATTAAAATTTAGTAATTTTCACTATTCATCAAAATATGAAAGTTATCCGAAAAGTACCAAAATTTCACCTTAGGCTAAATTCGATACTCTGAATCCAAAAATTAATTCCATTTTGAAAAATATAAAATTTACAAAATTTCAAAAAGTGGTTATTACTATTCATAACGGCTAGTTTTAATAAGATTTTAATAGCATATTGCTGTTTAGTGAAACTCGTTATTGCGTACTACACACGCTATCGAGGAAGGTCGCGATTGCGTGTAATGCAAGGCAAGTCAAGGACGCTTGTTGTGCAAGCTTCTTTTGGTGTAGCATACAACACAAGACATTAGTGAAATTAAAAAGAATATTTTTCATAAAATCTTGGGCTTTTACATTCTACACCCCTTAAAATGAATTTCTCCCTCGAAATTCATCGGGGTTATAAATTGTTTCATATTCGAAAGTTTCTTTAATAGAAAACCACATCGTAAAAAGGAATACCAAAACCAATCTTTAAAAACGAAAGTATGAAACGTAACGGTTACCCAAATAAACTAATCACTAGGTTTCCACATAGGTGAAAATATGGATATGGAAGAAAAATCTAACCATCATGTTCTGATGGAGAGTGGTAGAGAACATGGCTATGGAAAAGGCAACAATCACAAATCCATAAATTTGTGACAATCTAAGGTACCATCTGATTAATCAGATATAAGAGCACTAGGACAACATTTTTGGTTTTCAAGATCATTTCCCTAAAGTTGAAAATTTGAATTATAATAAATACTTACTTTATTTTGGTACAATATCACTGTTGTTCGTGCCTTGAACAATTTCCACTTCATCTCTTAAATAAATGAAGTTGAATTTGTTATTCGTGAAGTGTTATCAGATCATGTGATAGAATGACAGGTCATTCCATCTGTCTCAAACAAAAGGTTAGCAAAAATTATATACATAAGTCGATCTATAGTGAGATTAATAATATATGGTTCCTAAAATGGACTTATACTTCATATATCATACTGCTTAATATTAATATAATAAAACTAGTTTCTACTAAACAGGGACTTCCTGTAGGCCAGTGGTAGGCGATAAAGGCCAGTCGCACTTCGGTTGTGGGTTCGATTCCCACAGCCTTGTCCGACGCGATGGGTTTTCGCCCATCCTGCAGGTTTTCCTTTTTCTAAAACTATATTACTATAACATCCCATCAATAATATCGAAAAAAATTCTATCCTTAAACAATACTAACTTATGTCCAACATAATCCATTCCAATCTTTAGGCTTATCCATAATACTGCAGTCCACTCTCATAACATAGTCAAAACGGTTACCAGAGATTTAATACCATCGTTGATCCCCATATATCATAAGATATATCTTGTTGGTCACATTCCAAACATTCAAAGTCCTTAATCATGTACTCTCTTGAATACCCATTGAACCTTAGTGAAAACATGAATGCAGTTAAAAGTTAACACCTTCCACATACCAAAATCCTCAAAATTCTATATACTCAAACCATGATATCACTTAGTCTTTATATCAATCATGAGCTCATGAATACTGTCAAACATTTCATTTTCTCCTTCTCCCTTCATTATGGGCATATTATCTACTTTCCAAAATATTTGAATCACTTTTCATGGTTACCGGTACCTTAAAATTATTGAAAACCACAATAGACCAATACATAAATATTTCAATACACCATAAAAGTACCTCAACAACATTATTCCTGAATACCAATACATAGACACTTCAGTCCATCCACTTCAATGATTGTCCGGGAAGAAGTCCTTCCTTGATTTAGAAGTAACTTTTTAGGTCAGGGCATTGAGTTGGGTAATGCCCATGTTCTCCACAAATAAGACATTGAACTCCATAACAGTCTATCACTCTATGACCCTTTTCTACACACAGATAACATCGGTCCCTCCATTTGAGGTATTCCTCAAGGTTCTTCTTGCCTTCTTTAGAAATCTCAATATTCCTTTCTTTATGCTCCTCAACATGCGAACATGAATAATAGTTTATCTTCCTCTTCTTTGATGAATTAGGCATACCACAAAATTTCACCTTGTTAATCATATATTGTGATGACTGATTTGGCATAATCACAATATCTTTCTCTCTAGGAATTACACAATTTTTTTGCTCATAGTCACCAATTTTTCCATTGGATTCAATGTTAACCGAATTCCTTCTGGTTCCCTCCATTAACTAAAACACAAAAAGAATCTTGTAAGAGGCAAAAATCATGCTAGGGAAAACAACATAATAAAGGGGGATTACCTTCAATATCTAGCATCTTAGGTTTAATTCTATGATTGTTAGCGTAGTTCTAGTACTATAACCTATACGTATACTTATCCTTAGAGACATCCCTAGACATACCTTAGAAATATCTCTAGGGATCTCACTAACGTTCTCACATCCTAGTTTCCAAAGGTTGACTAAACCTTTCCTCTGATACAAACTGTAGAGACCCGAAGCTTAACGTACATAGATATTACATTACTTTTGCGGAATACTTAGTACATAACAAAACACACACACAAGGATCGTAATAGTTTAGTGTCTTTGGAAACTCGGAATATAATCTTCTAATCCTGGTGAAAGATCTTCAACATCTCCCATAAAGATATTCTTTTTTTTATACCTAAAACATTTCTTTATATCCTGGGAAAAAAAACATAAAAGGGTGAGCTCAAATGCTCAGTAAGGGTAAACAAAAGAAAAATCAATCACATCATATTCAAAAGGACATAAATTTTGGAAATCTTAACCTGCAAAAGAGAGCATAATTTCATAACATGGGATTACTCATGGCAGTGAAATGTAATCACAATAATCATAACTTAAAACAATAAACTTTGTGGCATACACACATAATCATAGAGAATCATTTCTTGTTAGTCAAGACTCATTTCCAAGACTATCTTAGTGGACAAAGTCCCTTTCTGAACCGAGTCACCCTCATTTCAGTCCTGTTTCATTGAACCGGTATAACCTACCATTCCAGCCATGTCTATCTCATGAGATATAAAATCTTTACCCAATGCATTGGAGGGAGATATAGGTCCCACCCATCTCATAATGATACCATTCTTATGTGTGCCACAAAATCATAAATCATACATCATTGCATAACCCATGTAATACAAATTGGAATCTCAAACATCATGTCCTCATAAATCAATTCATATAAGATAAAGGAATTCATAAAAATAATTCCATCACAACATGATCAAATAAATTCAATAATAGGGATAAAAACAGAACCCTTTATTATCTTAGATGGAAAATAATTTTGATAAAATACTTGAACTCCATTCTTGAGAAAAATATCCTTTTTTCTTCAAAAACATTTTTCCTTTCTTAAAATGTCATACAACTTTAAACTAAAAGAAGTTGATTAAAAATATACATGAAAACTTGTAAAGGAAACTTCTTGGAAATAATGTTTTAAAAATCCATTCATGCCGTATAAGTTAAAAAAAACATTCTTCGTACTTTTGTCGGAAAAGTCAAAAAGTACCTCGTACGAAAAACGACAAAAGAATCCTTTCATATTCTTTACTCAAAACTCACCGAAGGGTAAAATTGGATTTAAAATATTTTAAGTGGATGGAAAAAATATTACATATTGAGGTAACATGGACGTGGATGATAAAATACACCCCAGTAAATACCAAAGTATAAACAATCTCGGATAAAAATGAAAATGTGATATTTCCCTTACCTTAGGTCCGACTTGCTTTGTACGTGTCCGAACCTCCTGTATAATGATTTAAATCATGTTATTGACTTATTACAGAATCATATTCATTGTTATTATATCATATATGGTTCACTTATGACTTTATATTACCCGTTCTTTTGTAAATTCATGTTAAAGTAGCGTTTTGGGTAAAGTCGTCTAATTTATCGTAGGTGTTTGGATTAGTTGTTCTTGACATTACTATTACTGATATCATGATTTAATTCCAGAATATATAGTATGATTTATATATCATATATATTCAGTATATATATATATATATAATAGATAGATAAATGAAAGGAAACACACCGTTCATGGAGACGGTAGTCCGTACGTACGCATGAACGCTGCTTTCCTTTCCTTATTGTCTTGAATGGAAGTAAGTAGATGACATATATATATATACACACATAAATCCAGTAGATTTACCATGTAATATATTCCATTATTATTCATTATATATACTTTATAATCATTCTGGAATGGGTAACATTGATAATGAATCTCATCGCGTCGTGGAGACGGTAGTCCGTACGTACGCACGAGCGATGATATCATTCTCATGGTCGTGGAATTGTGTTAAAGTGTATGTATACTATTTCAGTATCAATATCACTCTATAATAATCATATATAGTTACTCCTTACACCATTATACCCATCCAATTAAGGTGGTGGCGGAAAATAGATTACACCACGGCGTGGAGACGGTATTCCGTACGTACGCACGCACGGTGATTTCCTTTTTCCGTAGGATGGATAGAAGGTTAATTAGAGTTCTTTCATATTTATAATAACATATCAGTATATAATAAATACTGATGTTATTACTTTATCATGAAACAACTAAAGAAGAAGAAGTTGAAGAAGAAAGAAATTGAAAAAGATCGGTAATCGATATTACCTCTTTTTGAAGCACCTTTTCTTAACCTCCACTTACGGAACTAAGGATGGTCTTTGAAGAAGACCAGGACCTCTAGGATGATACTAGGGAAGTGGAGAAGAGATTTTGTCAGGGTTTGGCCGAGCTTGAATGCTCAAATTGGTGTGAGGAGGAAAGGGAGGAGAGGGGCATCTTAGGAAAATCTCAAAATATTATTTTATATTAAGGTCAAATCGGTTTATAATGGTTCCAAATGGTCTTATTTCGAAGATAAAGTGGGGATGGGTCGAAATCCTCTCATACAATAGGATTTAGACAAGTTTAGGTTATTATTTTAAACTTATCAATTAGATTTAACTCTAAGTTAAATAATTTAACTTTTACCGTGTCTTTTTGTTTTCTTACACTATATGGTTAATAAACTTATTATATGAAGCCAAACGAACCCCAAGATGTTTATTATTAGTATATATATCTTTATCTAAGTCATTTTTCAGAACCTTAGATTTTTAGGAATTAAATAACAATTAATAATATAATATTTGTTTTAAAAACTAATTTATGTCAATTTTGACACTATTTGGTACATGATTTTTATGAAATTTCTAAAAGAATGATAAGTTCTAACCAAGTTACTTAAATCAACAATAACATATCATATTAACCTATAAAATTAGTGTAAGTTATAAAAAGTCTCAAATTACATTTATTTGGGCATTTATAACATCAATTCTGTTAATATTTTCTTAAAAAGGTAATTACTGCATCATCGTTGTGTCATAAATAAATTAAATTATTTAAAGTATAAAAATTATAAATAAAATACAATTATGTAGGAAATATTTTTAGATTTCTAATGACTATTTATAGTCAAAATTATATTATGTATAACCCTATATTAAAAATGTTTTAGTAAATAAACTTTGATTTTAACTCTTTTAACTCTTCTTTGAATTAAATAATAATAAATGTCCTAGTCTAATCCAAGTGGGCCTAAATGATAATATTTTAAACTTAAGGTTGTTTTTGGTCGAGATACACTTGTCCAATAGGATTAGGACTTGTGTTAGGGTAATAATAATATCATTTTTACCCTTAATTACCCTATTTACTTTTAACCGTGGTAAATAAAAGTAAAAAGTTACTATTCACCAAAAATTATTTTCACCTCATTGAACCACATTTTACTTACTGACATCAACTGTGTCTCTCAGATTTTTGAAATTCCATTCACAGAAGCGGTAAAATTAAGATTTATGAAAAAATTAATTTTTTTAACTACCACTTAGTAGTTTCACTATTCATAAAAAATTGAAGTTTTTCAGAAAAATGCCAAAATTTAACCCTAAGCTATAATTGATATTCCAAGTTCAAAAATGATTTCTATTTTACAAAATTCCCAACATATAAATTGCATTAATTAATTTTATAATTAATTTCCGCTGTCACAACAAATAGCGTGTTTTTAAGAGATAATAACTATCAAAAGATTAACATTTGTTTATGTCTGGTGTAAATGTGAAATTACATCCAATGACCAACATTGTATTGAATTGTAAAAATATATTCTAGATATACTTTAAAACCACTCAAATTAATAATTTATCACTATTAATTATTTCGATTAAAAACGTTGTTTTTAATTAAAATTTAGTAATTTTCACTATTCATCAAAATATGAAAGTTATCCGAAAAGTACCAAAATTTCACCTTTGGATAAATTCGATACTCCAAATCCAAAAATGAATTCCATTTTGAAAAATATAAAATTTACAAAATTTCAAAAAGTGGTTATTACTATTCATAACGTCTAGTTTTAATAAGATTTTAATAGCATATTGCTGTTTAGTGAAACTCGTTATTGCGTACTACACACGCTATCGAGGAAGGTCGCGATTGCGTGTAATGCAAGGCAAGTCAAGGATGCGTGTTGTGAAAGCTTCTTTTGGTGTAGCATGCAACACAAGACATTAGTGAAATTAAAAAGAATATTTTTCATAAAATCTTGGGCTGTTACATTCTACCCCCCTTAAAATGAATTTCACCCTCGAAATTCATTGGGGTTATAAATGGTTTACTATTCGAAAGTTTCTTTAATAGAAACCCACATAGTAAAAAGAAATACCAAAACCAATCTTTAAAAATGAAAGTATGAAACGTAACGGTTACCCAAATAAACTAATCACTCGGTTTCCACATAGGTGAAAATATGGATATGGAAGAAAAATCTAACCATCATGTTCTGATGGAGAGTGGTAGAGAACATGGAAATGGAAAAGCCAACAATCATAAATCCATAAATTTGTGACGATCTAAGGTACCATCTAATTAATCAGATATAAGAGAACTAGGACAACATTTTTGGTTTTCAAGATCATTTCCCTAAAGTCGAAAATTTGAATTAGAATAAATACTTACTTTATTTTGGTACAATATCACTGTTGTTCGTGCCTTGAACAATTTCCACTTCATCTCATAAATAAATGAAGTTGAATTTGTTATTCGTGAAGTGTTAGCAGATCATGTGATAGAATGACGGGTCATTCCATCTGTCTCAAACAAAAGGTTAGCAAAAATTATATACATAAGTCGATCTATAGTGAGATTAATAATATATGGTTCCTAAAATGGACTTATACTTCATATATAATACTACTTAATATTAATATAATAAAACTAGTTTCTACTAAACAGGGACTTCCTGTAGGCCAGTGGTAGGCGATAAAGGCCAGTCGCACTTCGGTTGTGGGTTCGATTCCCACAGCCTTGTCCGACGCGATGGGCTGTCGCCCGTCCTACAGGTTGTCCTTTTTCTAAAACTATATTACTATAACATCCCATCAATAATATCGAAAAAATGTCTATCCTTAAACAATACTAACTTATGTCCAACATAATCCATTACAATCTTTAGGCTTATCCATAATACTGCAGTCTACTCTCATAACATAGTGAAAACGATTACCAGAGATTTAATACCATCGTTGATCCCCATATATCATAAGATATATCTTGTTGGTCACATTCCAAACATTCAAATGCCTTAATCATGTACTCTCTTGAATACCCATTGAACCTTAGTGAAAACATGAATGCAGTTAAAAGTTAACACCTTCCATATACCAAAATCCTCAAAATTCTATATACTCAAACCATGATATCACTTAGTCATTATATAAATCATGAGCTCATGAATACTGTCAAACATTTCATTTTCTCCTTATCCCTTCATTATGGGCATATTATCTACTTTCCAAAATATTTGAATCACTTTTCATGGTTACCGGTACCTTAAAATTATTGAAAACCACAATAGACCAATACATAAATATTTCAATACACCATAAAAGTACCTCAACAACATTATTCCTGAATACCAATACATAAACACTTCAGTCCATCCACTTCAATGATTGTCCTGGAAGAAGTCCTTCCTTGATTTAGAAGTAACTTTTTAGGTCAGGGCATTGAGTTGGGTAATGCCCATGTTCTCCACAAATAAGACATTGAACTCCATAACAGTCTGTCACTCTATGACCCTTTTCTCCACATAGATAACATCGGTCCCTCCATTTGAGGTATTCCTCAAGGTTCTTCTTCCCTTCTTTAGAAATCTCAATCTTCCTTTATTTATGCTCCTCAACATGCGAACATGCATAATAGTTTATCTTCCTCTTCTTTGATGAATTAGGCATACCACAAAATTTCACCTTGTTAATCATATATCGCAATGACTGATTTCGCATAATCACAAGATCTTTCTCTCTAGGAATTACACAATTTTTTTGCTCATAGTCACCAATTTGTCCATTGGATTCAATGTTAACCGAATTCCTTCTGGTTCCCTCCATTAACTAAAACACAAAAAGAATCTTGTGAGAGGAAAAAATCATGCTAGGGAAAACAACATAATAAAGGGGGAGTACCTTCAATATCTAACATCTTAGGTTTAATTCTATGATCGTTAGTGTAGTTCTAGTACTATAACCTATACATATACTTATCCTTAGAGACATCCCTAGACATACCTTAGAAATATCTCTAGGGATCTCACTAACGTTCTCACATCCTAGTTTCCAAAGGTTGACTAAACCTTTCTTCTGATACCAACTGTAGAGACCCGAAGCTTAACATACATAGATATTACATTACTTTTTCGGAATACTTAGTACATAACAAAACACACACACAAGGATCGTAATAGTTTAGTGTCTTTGGAAACTTGGAATATAATCTTCTAATCCTGGTGAAAGATCTTCAACATCTCCCATAAAGATCTTTTTTTTATACCTAAAACCTTTTTTTATATCCTGGGGAAAAGAAAACATAAAATGGGGAGCTCAAATGCTCAGTAAGGGTAAACAAAAGAAAAATCAATCACATCATATTCATAAGGACATAAATTTTGGAAATCTTAACCTGCAAAAGAGAGAATAATTTCATAACATGGGATAACTCATGGAAGTGAAATGTAATCACAATAATCATAACATAAAACATTCAACTTTGTGGCATAAACACATAATCATAGAGAATCATTTCTTGTTAGTCAAGACTCATTTCCAAGACTATCTTAGTGGACAAAGTCCCTTTCTGAACCGAGTCACCCTCGTTTCAGTCCTGTTTCACTGAACTGGTATAACCTACCATTACAGCCATGTCTATCTCATGAGATATAAAATCTTTACCCAATGCATTGGAGGGAGGTATAGGTCCCACCCATCTCATAATGATACCATTCTTATGTGTGCCACAAAATCATAAATCATACATCATTGCATAACCCATGTAATACAAATTGGAATCTCAAAAATCATGACATCATAAATCAATTCATATAAGATAAAGAAATTCATAAAAATAATTCCATCACAACATGATCAAATCAATGAAATAATAGGGATAAAAACAGAACCCTTTATTATCTTAGATGGAAAATAATTTTGATAAAACACTTGACCTCCATTCTTGAGGAAAATATCCTTTATTCTTCAAAAACATTTTTCCTTTCTTAACTTGTCATACGACTTTAAACTAAAAGAAGTTGATTAAAAATAAACACGAAAACTTGTAAAGGAAACTTCTTGTAAATAATGTTTTAAAAATCCATTCATGCCGTATAAGTTAAAAAAAAAATTCTTCGTACTTTTGTCGGAAAAGTCAAAAAGTACCTCTTACGAAAAACGACAAAAGATTCCTTTCATATTCTTTACTGAAAACTCACCGAAGGGTAAAATTGGATTTAAACTATTTTAAGTGGATGGAAACAATATTACATATTGAGGGAACATGGATGTGGATGATAAAATACACCCCAGTAAATACCAAAGTATAAACAATCTCGGATAAAAATGAGACTGTGATATTTCCCTTACCTTAGGTCCGACTTGCTTTGTACGTGTCTGAACCTCCTGTATAATGATTTAAATCATGTTATTGACTTATTCCAGAATCATATTAATTTTTATTATATCATATATGGTTCACTTATGACTTTATATTACCCGTTATTTTGTAAATTCATGTTAAAGTAGCGTTTTGGGTAAAATCGTCTCATTTATCGTAGGTGTTTGGACTTGTTGTTCTTGACATTACTATTACTTATATCATGATTTACTTACTTCCAGAATTTATAGTATGATTTATATATCATATATATTCAGTATATATATATATATATAATAGATAGATAAATGAAAGGAAACACACCGTTCATGGAGACGGTAGTCCGTACATACGCATGAACGCTGCTTTCTTTTCCTTATTGTCTTGAATGGAAGTAAGTAGATGACATATATATATATATATATATATACAAACATAAATACAGTAGATTTACCATGTCATATATTCCATTATTATTCATTATATATACTTTATAATCATTCTGGAATGGTTAACATTGATAATGAATCTCATCGCGTCGTGGAGACGGTAGTCCGTACGTACGCACGAGCGATGATATTGTTCCCATGGTCATGGAATTGTGTTAAAGTGTATGTATACTATTTCAGTATCAATATCACTATATAATAATCATATATAGTCACTCCTTACACCATTATACCCATCCAATTAAGGTGGTGGTGGAAAATAGATTACACCACGGCGTGGAGACGGTATTCCGTACGTACGCACGCGTGGTGATTTTCTTTTTCTGTAGGACGGATAGATGGTTAATTAGAGTTGTTTCATATTTATAATAACATATCAGTATATAATAAATACTTATGTTATTAATTTATCATGAAACAACTAAAGAAGAAGAAGTTGAAGAAGAAAGAAATTGAAAAAGATCGGTAATGGATATTACCTCTTTTTGACGCGCCTTTTCTTAACCTCCACTTAAAGAACTAAGGATGGTCTTTGAAGAAGACCAGGACCTCTTGGATGATACTAGGGAAGTGGAGAAGAGATTTTGGTAGTGTTTTTTCGAGCTTGAATGCTCAAATTGGTGTGAGGAGGAAAGGAAGGAGGTGCCCTTTTATAAGGGAGGAGAGGGGCATCTTAGGAAAATCTCAAAATATTATTTTATATTAAGGTCAAATTCGGTTTATAATGGTTCCAAATGGTCTTATTTCTAAGATAATGTCGGGATGGGTCGAAATCCTCTCATCCAATAGGATTTAGACAAGTTTAGGTTATTATTGTAACCTTATCAATTAGATTTAACTCTAAGTTAAATAATTTAACTTTAACCGTGTCTTTTTGTTTTCTTACACTATATGGTTAATAAACTTACTATATGAAGCCAAACGAACCCAAAGATGTTTATTATTAATATATATATCTTTATCTAAGTCATTTGGCCGAACCTTAGATTTTTATGAATTAAACAACAATTAATAATATAATATTTGTTTTAAAAACTAATTTATGTCAATTTTGACACTATTTGGTACATGATTTTTATGAAATTTCTAACAGAATGATAAGTTCGAAACAAGTTACTTAAATCAACAATAACATGTCGTATTAACCTATAAAATTAGTGTAAGTCATAAAAAGTCTCAAATTACATTTATTTGGGCATTTATAACATCAATTCTGTTAATATTTTCTTAAAAAGGTAATTACTGCATCATCGTTGTGTCATAAATAAATTAAATTATTTAAAGTATAAAAATTACAAATAAAATACCATTATGTAAGAAATATTTTTAGATTTCTAATGAATATTTATAGTCGAAATTTTATTATGTATTACCCTATATTAAAAATGTTTTAGTAAATAAACTTTGATTGTAACTCTTTTAACTCTTCTTTGAATTAAATAATAATAAATGTCCTAATCTAATCCAAGTGGGCCTAAATGATAATATTTTACACTTAAGGTTGTTTTTGGTCGAGATACAATTGTCCAATAGGATTAGGACATGTGTTAGGGTAATAATAATATCATTTTTACCCTTAATTACCCTATTTACTTTTAACCGTGGTAAATAAAAGTAAAAAGTTACTATTCACCAAAAATTATTTTCATCTCATTGAACCAAATTTTACTTACTGACATCAACCGTGTCTCTCGGATTTTTTAAATTCCATTCACAGAAGCGGTAAAATTAAGATTTATGAAAAAATTAATTTTTTTAACTACCACTTAGTAGTTTCACTATTCATCAAAAATTGAAGTTTTTCAGAAAAATGCCAAAATTTCACCCTAAGCTATAATTGATATTCCAAGTTCAAAAATGATTTCTATTTTTCAAAATTCCCAACATATAGGTTTCATTAATTAATTTTATAATTAATTTTCGTTGTCACAACAAATAACGTGTTTTTAAGAGATAATAACTATCAAAAGATTAACATTTGTTTATGTCTGGTGTAAATGTGAAATTACATCCAATGACCAACATTGTATTGAATTGTAAAAATATATTCTAGATATAATTTAAAACCACTCAAATTAATAATTTATCACTATTAATTATTTCGATTAAAAAAGTTGTTTTTAATTAAAATTTAGTAATTTTCACTATTCATCATAATATGAAAGTTATCCGAAAAGTACCAAAATTTCACCTTAGCCTAAATTCGATACACCGAATCCAAAAATGAATTCCATTTTGAAAAATATAAAATTTACAAAATTTCAAAAAGTTATTACTATTCATAACGACTAGTTTTAATAAGATTTTAATAGCATATTGCTGTTTAGTGAAACTCGTTATTGCGTACTACACACGCTATCGAGGAAGGTCGCGATTGTGTGTAATGCAAGGCAAGTCAAGGATGCGTGTTGTGCAAGCTTCTTTTGGTGTAGCGTACAACACAAGACATTAGTGAAATTAAAAGGAATATTTTTCATAAAATCTTGGGCTGTTACAATCTGCGCATGTCCCATCTCACAGTTGGCATCCCCACACTGTGCCTCTCTGACCCACTGTAGTAGTGGAAGAGTGACTGTGAGTGACTAAAGAAAGGCTGATCTGTATCTATCCACAAAGGATATCTACAAAGCGGCTAGCTTCTCTGTTGCCTCCCCAAGTAGCTGAATGCCTTTCCTCCTGCTGAGATCATCAACTACTATGTTACCCTTTCCATGAGTATAGACTATTTCAAAGTCATAGTCCTGGAGGAACTCAAGCCATATCCACTATCTCAGGTTCAATTCCTTTTGCGAGAAGATTTACCTGAGACTCTGATGGTCAGAATAGACTGTAAAGTGCTCGCCCATCAGATAGTGTCACCACATCTTCATAGCGAAGACCACTGCTGCTAACTCCAGGTCATGGGTAGCATAGTTCTTCTCATGATGCCTCAAATGACGTGATCCATAAACAATCATGGACCGCTCCTGCATCAGGACACATCCGAGTCCGGTCCCAGATGCATCGCAGTAAACTATGTACCCAACTCCCTCCTCCGGTATCCTCAAGATAGGCGTGCTGGTCAATATCTGTCTCAGCTCCTGGAAGCTCTGTTGACATCTGTCTGACCACAAAAAGGGTTTCCCCTTCTTCATCAAAGCTGATAGTGGTGCTGCAACTCTGGAGAAGTCTGGCACAAATCTCCGGTAGTAGCCTGCTAGACCCAAGAAACTTCGCACCTCCATCACGCTCCTGGGTGGCTCCCAAGCTAGCACTACCTCGATCTTCGCAGGATCCACCGCAACTCCTGCCTTAGAGATGATGTGCCCCAAGAAGTGGACCTCACATAACCAGAACTGACACTTCGAGAGCTTTCCATAAAGCTCGTGCTCTCGGATTGTGTCTAGTACAACCCGTAAGTGGTAGGCATGCTCCTCCTTAGTGGTCGAGTATATCAAAATGTCGTCGATGAAGACTACAACAAATCTATCAAGGTATGGATGAAAGATCATTTTCATGAGTCCCATGAACACTGCTGGAGCATTGGTTATGCCGAATGGCATAACTAGGGACTCATATTGGCCATACCGACATCTGAAGGCTGTCTTCTGCACGTCCTCATCCCGAACTCTGAGCTGATGATAGCCTGACCTGAGGTCTATCTTTGGGAACCAATGTGCTCCCTTGAGCTGATCGAAGAGGTCGTCAATCCTCGGTAGTGGATACTTGTTCCCCACTGTCACCTGGTTTAGGAGATGATAGTCGACACAAAGTCACAAGCTCCCGTCTGCCTTCTTGGCAAACAATATCGGGGAAGCCCAGGGTGAAACACTGGGTCAGATGAATCCCTTTCCCTGCAAGTCCTCCAACTGTATCCGTAGCTCTCGAAGCTCAGTGGGGGCCATCCGATATGCTGGGGTGGATATCGGGGTTGTCCTGGGGTACAGATCAATATATAATTCTACCCCTCTGCGAGGAGGTAGTCCTAGAACGTCGTTGGGAAAAACGTCCGCATACTGATCCACCACTGCAGGAAAAACAGGACTCCGCACGTCAACTGCTCCTAGGATGAGGCTAGCCAACTAATGAGTGATGGGATGTCCTCTCCTCTACGTGAGTCCATCATGTGCTATGAAGGCTCCCTTATCGTCGGTGAAGGTGAATCTGCTCCCGTCGGTGCGTACACATTGCACCTTGCGCCTAATACAGTCAATCTGAGCATGGACTGTAGATAATCAATCCATGCCCAAGATGACGTCTTAAGGCCTCGACGCCACTACAAGAAGATCCCAGCCGAAGCTCTCGCCTCCTAGAGTAAGCTCACACTGCCGGCACCAGTGCATAATCATCGAGTCTGCTCCCATAGGAGTCTCTAGCCATAAGGGTCGAGCCAATGACTCTGTCGGAATCTCCGAGCTCCGAACAAGGGCAGCGGCTATGAAAGAATGACTCGCTCCTGTGTCTATAAGAACTGCAGCAAGGGTAGAATAGACAAAGATAGTACCTAGAATCATCTCTGGCACGCAGTGGTCATAGGCCTC
Source organism: Viscum album (assembly GCA_963277665.1). Lineage (NCBI taxonomy): Eukaryota > Viridiplantae > Streptophyta > Magnoliopsida > Santalales > Viscaceae > Viscum > Viscum album. The sequence goes on along the minus strand of OY728160.1, from coordinate 123,443,520 downwards.
CGCTGCCTGGAGCTATGCATGTCTCTGCCCGCCAGCTCCATGTGGTCGGGGTGGACCTCCTGGTGGTGGTGGTGGTAGAGCCTCAAAGCGTCGCCCGCCACCTGCTGCTCGGACAGCTCCTCCACCTCGTCCGCCTGCTCCCTACGGACCGCCATGGTCGACCCTCTGCCTCTTCCTGGGTGGCCCCTCAATCTTCTGCTGCTCCTCGGCATGGCGGGTCGGGCAGTCACGAGCCATGTGGCCTTGCCCGCCGCATGCGTAGCACTGTCTGCCTCTCGAAAGACTGGCTCCGTGTTGTGTGCCCCGCACTGCTGAGCTAGTGTCCTGAGGTCATCTTCCTGAGGGTCTGGTCCGCCTAGACATATGAGTCATCCGTCGACTGCCTGCTGCAGAAGAATCTACTACGTACCGCCCTGTGGTAGGTCTCGCAGCTGATGCAGGCTCAGTAAAGAAGCTCTCGATCAGTAGGGCTCGCTCCAGTACTCCTGCCTGTGTCGGAATGCTGAGGGAGATCAGCGATGCCCTGATCTCATGCCTCAATCCTTGATCAAAGGTCCAGGCCCGGAAGAATGGGTCCTGTACCATGTCTGTCGAATATCACGAGAGATCGGTAAATCTCGTCGAGTACTGGGCGACCGTCAAGCTGCTCTGCCGCAGCTGTAGAAGCTCCTGGATGCACACCGCACGGAGGGTGGCTGGGACGAACTATGAGAAAAATAGGCTCTCAAAGTCCATCTAGAGGAGAGGTTCCTCATCGTGCATTTGGAGCATCAAGCTCCACCATATTCCTACTGTCGCGTGCAAGAGGCTCGCTGCGAGGATCACCATGAGGTCTGTTGGTGTCCTCACTAACCTGAAAACCCATACAACTGCCTCCAGCCAATCCTCGGCTGCCTGAGGGTTTGTATCCCCGCAGAACCTGGGTGGTTGCTGGTGCTGAAACTCGTGCAGTGCACTAAGGCGACGTGCATCGTCAGTGGCTGGGGCTGGTAGCATCGGTGGATCGGCGGGTAGAGGTACCGCCGGTGCCTCTGCTGTCAAAGGGCCCTGTACCGAGGCCTCGTTACTCGGTGAGCTGTCGTCACACATAAATCTCGGAACCCTAGATGGATGTCGTCGTGGGGCCATCCTGAAAAGAAACAGGTGCGCCACGGTCAAACAGTTTACCTGGTGAGCTGACATAAAGTAATCACAAAGAAAACTTGAAACACACATGCAATCAATGTTTTCGTGCATTAAGTCGGAAATCAGAAGTCAGGGTCCTGCTGTATGGATACGTTGGCTGCTGCACCAACACTGGTCTCCCTAGACTGATAAACACACTCAATACTCTTAACACTATTTCTTCTCATAGAAAAAGATCAGAGTCCTGAGTTCTGCGGTAGAACCGAACTTCTCTGATACCAATTTGTCACGACCCGTCCTCGGGGCCCATGTCATGACTACCCCAAGCCCGCATTCCATAGACTAGGGGCTGGAGACTAGCACCAAGGCATAATTCTCGGTAAAAAGGGAAGTTATTGCCTTTGTAAAGTAAACAAACACCACAGAGCAAAAAAGCAGAAGTAAACACTAAGTAAAAATTGGGTGCAATAGTAAGTGCGGAAAATTAAGTGGGCCATAAGACAAACCCAAAATGAAAGTAAAGTACAACTAGACAGGGAAAAAAACAACTAAAAGTAAAGCCGCAATGTCGCGCCGTCCACTGGAATCCCCACCTGAAGGGTGGGTACAGATAGCCTCCACAGCTCCTTGGGTCCAGCCGTCCGCTCCGAGTACGTCCCGTCCAGTGGTCCACCTCCAGGAACCGTCATGCTCCGCAAGCCCCAACCACGATCAGTGTTGTCCGTTGTCTGCAACCAATACAACGTAGTGCGGGCATAGCCCATGCAGGGGTGAGTATAAGCTACTCAGTAGGGACCCCGAGACCCCCGAAGGTCTCCTAGAATCCACAAAGGATAAATATAATCACGAAGTAACATCTGACACTGCTTAGGTATATGCCCACACATATACCTAAGTCATCAATTATCATTCGGATCCAAAATCCGAGCCCATGTTCGATTATGTCCACACAGGATAGCACAACTCAATCCATATAGGAAAGAAAAACAAGATTTCAGCTCACACAGGTATACTTCTTTGTATAATGATAGAGATGATCAGATGTAGCCACTGATTCATCTAAGCCATCAGACCCACAAAGGATCGATAAGTACTAACCCCCGCAATGACCCACAAAGGATCTGACCCACACAGGATCGATAGGTAACTAACCCACACAATGACCCACAAAGGATCAATAGGTAACTAACCCCCGTAATGACCCACACAGGATCGAACCCACAAAGGATCTGTAGGCGCTGGCCCACACAGGACCGCTGAACGCTGACCCACATAAGATCTAACCCACACAGGATCACTAGCACTGATCCACGTAGGATCGCTGAGTGTTGTAGTCGTCGCCGTCGAATCCACGGAGTATTTCTGCACAGTCATCATCGTCGTCGCAGTCGCAGCCAGCTTTTGGGTTCTCACACACAGCAAGCTCGTTCGGGAGGGTCCGCTCCATGAGCCGAGGGGCTAATACATCAACTGACACATATTCTGGAGTTGATGTATCCAAAAGTTCCATATTGTCAACAGGAACTCAATGTCATAGATGACGCGTTAATCGGACGCCTAATCTGAGAGTTATTGGCTTTTTCGTCCCAGGGGTCCTGTTGGTTTTTAAGTCAAAACCATCCTAACCATACTCCAACTGCATCCAAACCTTGATAAGAGTAAGAAAAAAGATTTGTCTCACTAAGAGGAATCCAACAAAGTCAACGGAACGTCAATCGGACATCTGGAGGTCAAGATATAAGCGTTTCCACTCCGAGGGCCTGGTTGGTTTCATGTACGAACCAACCCGGCCAAACACAAAGTTCTCATAAACCTTGAGTGTAATATATTAAAACGACCGTCTCGATCCAAGGATCTCTACGCAACTGACGGTGTGTCGATCGGAGGTTCGTAGCCCATGTTATGGGCAAAAGACCGAAAGAGGTCCGAAAGTGGGGGTTTCGGGCCCGGACCGACCCGACCCGAGACCCCCTGGCTCAGCCCGAACCGGGTCGACCCGAACGGGGTCCGGGTCCGGCCCACTTGGGAGCGGCCCGGCCCGGCCTGGGCGCAGCCCGGCCCGGCCTGGGTACGACCCGACCTGGCGGTCTGGTCGGGCGGCTCAGCCGTTTTGACCGAGCGGTGCGGGGTGGCACGCTGGCCCCCACCAGCAGGTAACCGCAGCCCCATGGGGGGCGACATCCCACCTCCCTCGGTCCCACGTGGTTGCGGGACCAGCGGCCTGCCTCCACGGTTTCAGCCGCAACGGCCCTTTTCGGCAGCGCACCGGGCGCCGCCGCCTCCTGGCGGACTGCCGGTGCTGTCGAGGCGCGCCGGTGGAATGCTCCGTGGACCACCAGATGAGCTGCGATGGTCGGATTTGCCTGTTGACTTCACTAACGGCCCTCCCGTGACCCGTTCTTCACTGCGAGGACCTCACAATGCCCGTGCGGCCTGCTTCATCATCTCCCTCCAATCCGCACACCAAGAACGAAGAGACGGTGTGTTCGGAGTTGTTCGTTGGTCCGCACCCACCACTTAAGCGGTTTAAAAAGGCTTCCGACAAATTTTAAACATAAGCAGAGGGTATAAATTACAAAGATTTAATTAAATCAAAACCCCTACCTCATAGAATTCGATGAGCGAGGATTCATCGCGGAAAAGTACATCGCGGAAGAAGTGTCGCGGAAGAAGCATCGCGGAAGAAGCATCATTGATTTCCGAGGATCTGGCATTCTTCACGTTCTTCACGTTCTTCGCGTTCTTCGCGAGGAAGAGAAGATCTTCAAGAGCCTTAGTGAAATCTCCCTAGCCTCTCAACACCACCAGCCTAATAAAAATAAGAGTTGTCTTATTTTTATTTCACAAGTCTTGCATTTTAAAAATTCAAAAATGAAGAAACAATTAAGTGAATTAATATCAATGCTTAAATCGCCACATTAATAAGGCATTTTTTAACTAGAATAAACGCAAGAGTTGACTTCATTAAAAAGGGGGGTACAGGTGCGCTACTTAAGAAGAAAAGAAACAGTGAGGCTCGTGTGGGCCCCACCTCACAAATATCCTACCTATTGGTGTAGGATATTGTGGGTCCCACTTTAACCCCCTTAACATAGGTTAAACAACTTAAAAAAATAGTGCGACCAATTTACTTTATTCATTTACTTAACCTGAAAATTTAAAAACCATACCCGAGAAAACGCAACTCCAAAAAGGGTGTTTCTAAGCAATTACCGGCGCTGCGATTCCATCGGTGCCCTCGGAATTCGATTCTGAGCACTGGTTCAAAAGTTAGAAAAACCTACTCGTTCATTCACTGAACGTACCCGAGCTAAACTTCGGAAAAAGATTCCGGGCACACCGGGCCTCGGAATTAGGTGCCATCAGAAACTGCATTCTTGTAAAATCCCAAAGAAAATTAAGCAAAAAATTTCCTTTGAATTTTATGGGTATTTACATATTAAATCATTATTGGGTCATTATGATGTCAGAAATGACACAGTATATTTATATGGCATTTAATTTTTATCCAAAAATTTGACTATCTCAGAAAATTATGAAAAATTAACCATTGGATAATTTCAACATCCTGGTTCCAGAAATACTATTAATTTTATCTAAATAATTTTCTAAATAAGTGAATTTTTACTTTTAAAATTGAAACCAATATTTGTTGAAAATTGACAGGTTTTGACAAAAACTGTTTTCAAACCTGAATGAAAATTACATTTGACTTCATAAAATATATATGATCATTTATATTTAATAAAATTAATTTAATAATAATATTTTATTAGAATATTATTTATTTCAAAAATCCATTAATTCATGAAAATAGATTTCTTAATTGAATTTGAATATTGACCAAAAATATTATTTGTGCTTTAAAAATAATTAACAAGGTAAAAATAATAGAATGAAAGTATATTCATTATTATATAAAAAAATAATGTACATGATCATAATGATAGGGTCTTGTTACATATTGTAATGCCCTAACCCCAGTTACCCAGAGTCAGTGCATTATTACATAACATTGACATGATCACAAAAGATCAAGTCTCGAATGACCGATTAGTTTAGAAGCCTTGGAAACACTAGATATATTTAATAAATGTTACATTACATCATAAAGTGAAAAACTACAATAACATGGTCTCCATATTCCACACTCATATCCCCTTCAGACTATCCCTGTAGGCCAGTCATAAAATATTTCTTCACATCCTGAGAAAAATAAAACATAAAAAGGGGTGAGCTCATATGCTCAGTAAGAATAACAATATAGCGAAAAATTTCATAAATAAACATAAACATTTAAGGCAATGTAAAACTAAAACAAAAGCCTTTTAAACATGAACATCAGCATAATATGGAAAAAATAAAATGAAATAATGTCATTTACTTATTCACATGAATATTCTACTAGTCGAATAATCAGATGAAATATCAATAACCACTTTCATAATGATGGAATGCATATTGCCAGACTATCATAACAACATAGTCAATGCCTTGTGCCAAGACTAAAAATAAGATTTTGTCAAGGCCTTGTGTCAAGACACTAGTTTGTATCATGAGATCTACCGATGCCTCAAGGAGGTATAGAAGGCTCCACCCATCACTTATTAAGTCCAATTCATTCCTCATATTAACAGGTTTAAAAATATCATAAACCATAACATAATCGTATCACATAAAACATGCATAAAGGAAACATAAAATTTACACATTTCAATCACAAGATATCAATACAACACATTGATATAATAAAAACATTTTCAAAACCATTTTCAATACCAAAATAAAAGAAAATTAAAACTTGGTATATATTTTTCATTTAAAAAAATTTATGGCTTCTAGAGGAAGCCGAAACTCAAATAATGGTCACGACAGTGGAGAAGTCATGGTCGCCGCATACGTAAGACAAAACATTCCTTTTGTTATTTAGTAAAAATGCTTCATATAAAAATATTCCTTTTGAATTAAAGTAAAAGTAAAAGGGGTTTATACATCGTATAAAACAATGTTGTGTATAAAACAAAATACGACTCAATGAAAGGAGATTGAGACGAAGTCCCTTACCTCGTGTCCGACTTGACTCGATCATTCTTTAACATCCTGAATAATAAACTAGAGTTAATTTCTACTTGCTTAAGAACATTTTTCAAGTTCATTATTCCTTTTATATCACTTATTACCATGTTATGAACATTATGTAATTATTTAAGTTTATAACGGTCGTTTTGTCGATCTTTGGTACTTGAGTCAAAAATAAACTTCTTATAATTACAAGTTGTTCATGTAGTAAAATATCCATTTTATCCAAAATTATATTCCTGATGTAGATATCATATATATCATTCATATCCATTATATACATTCATTTATAATATTACATAGCATTTAGAGGTAATAAATGAAATGCACTGTTCATGGAGACGGTAAGCCGTACGTACGCACAAAAGCTACTTTCATCTCTATTTTTTAATTAATGGAATTAAATCATAATTATATAAAGGTATATTATAATTACAGTATAATATCATATATAATATCATTTACTCCATCCTTTATACATCCCACATATGGCATTAACAATTCAAATCACTTTGAGGGAGCGGTATTCCGCACTTCCTAAAATGAAATTATCGTGTTTACCCATAATGGAAATCATAAAGGTATGCCATAAATGAAAAATACAGAAGCATAAGGAAAACATAAAAATAATATATATCATATATAAATATAGTGACATCTTAATGGCCACTATTAGAGGTTTTAAAAGAATATTGAACAATCATCGTTTCATGAGGCAGTAATTCGCCACTCACAGAAACAGTATGTTCTTTAACCATTAGATGAAGGTGTGTGTAAGTTTAAATAAAATAATTCTCATAAAAACATACTATTATATTTTAATATACTGGTGTTGTTACAAAATAAAAGAATAAAAAGAGTTTAAGGGGTTGGAGAAGCAAAATAAATCAAAAGAACATAAGAGAAGACATTACCTTAAAATCGGGTAACTCTTTTTGATTTGAGCCAAAGGATTCCTTGGGAAGACTTCTGACCAAATTGAGGCTTCTAGGAGTAATAGAGGGAAGTTTATATAGTATTTGGGGAGAGTTTTTATGAGAAAAATGGCTTTGAAGTTGTGAATAAGGTGGTAGAGGTGAGGGCCTTTTATAAGAGGAGAGGAGGGGCACTCTTGGAAAGTCAAGAAATGTTACTTTATTATGAAATGATTTTCAGATTTTAAAGGTCCCACAATGTTATATTTCGAGGATAAGGTGATAAGGGTTTAAAATATACCCATCTAATAGGTTTTAGACATGTGTAAGTCTTATATTTTACCTTATATTTTCATTTTATTTAAATTGTTCATTAATTAGGTAATCACTACATCATCATGGTGTCATAAATAAATTTATTTAGTTAATTCCTAAAAATTTTAAAAAATTACCATGATGTAGGAAATATTTTTAAGTTTCAAATGGATATTTATAGTCAAATATTTAACTTATATAGCCCCATGTAATAATTTTTTTAGTAAAATAGCACATGTTTGTGACAATTTTATTTTTACTTTAAATAAAGTCATTAATGTCATTTTCTTACCCAAGTGGCACCATGGGGTCCCCAAGTTGACCCATGGATTTTCATGGTCGGACATGACTCATCCAATAAAGTTAGGACAAGTGTAAAGGTAATTTCATATTATTATAACATTATATTTACCTTAATTTACCCTTATTACCTTTAATCACGATTAATAAAACTTAAAAGTTACTATTCACCAAAAATTTATTTTCATCTCATTGAACATAATTTTACTTACTAATGACAACCATTTATGTTGGATTTCTGAAATTCAATTCCCAGAAGTGGTAAAGTTTCACTTAAACGAAAAATTAGTTTTTTAATTACCACTTAGTTGTTTCACTATTCATCGAAAATTGAAGTTTCTCAGAACAATACCAAAAATTCACCCTAAGCTATAATTGATATTAGGAATTCAAAAATGATGTCCATTTTACAAAAATCCAAACATATAAGTTTCATTAATTAATTTTATAATTAATTTCCATTGTCAAAACAAATAGTGTGTTTTTAAGAAACAATATCAATCAAAAGATTGACAATTGTTTATGTCCAATTTCAAAGTGAAATTAATTCTAGTGACCACCATTGGATAAAATGGTAAAATTATATTATAATTATACATTAAAACCACTCAATAGTATAATTTATCACTATAAATTATTTTTATTAAAAATGTTGTTTTTAAGTATTTTTCACTATTCATTGAAAATTGGAAGTTCTCGAAAAAATACCTAAAATTCAACATAGGCTAATTTAGATATTCCAAATCTGAAAATGAAGTCCATTCTGAAATATAAAATGTATATAATTTCAAAAGGTGGGTATTACTATTCATAATGGCTACTTTGATTGGTCGCGGTGTGTTAGAACTTGAGGTTGCGTACAACACACGCTGCTCTATTATTCAAAGAGAAGCGTACCATGGAAGATTGGGGTGTTACATTCTCCCATCCTTCAAAAAATTACGCCCTCACAATTTGAAATTGTTCTTAGAAAATAAAGGGTTTAAAATAGAAAATACCTTTGTGGAAACCTATATCGGGAATAGGGTTAATAAAAATATAACTTTAAAAGAAAGAAAGAGAAGTATAAAGGTCACCCGAGATAGCCCATACTAGGATTCTATGAAAAAATGGATATGGAGGAGAAAAAAACCATCAAGATCTGATGGAGAGTTGTAGAAAATAGGATTAGGATAAAGTTAACTACAAGAAAATCACAAACTTGTGATTGGTTAAACGGTCATTGATTCCCCAGTTGGAAAATTTAACCAACGACATTTTTGTTTTAAGTTACCTTTCATAAAGTTGAGGAAATTATTTAGGAGATTTAATATGAACGTAAGGAAATATACTTACTTGTCATGTTGACTTTCATTCTTTAATAATTTTTTACCACAAACCCATCATTCACTCCAAAAGGTAATAGAACTCAAAAATATTATATTTATCCTAATCGTAGAAGGTTACAAATATTAACACATACCATTTAGATTAGGAAAACTATTTTGTAATAACCAGAGACTTCTTTTAGGCTAGTGGTAGGTAATAAAGTCATGTCGCACTATTGTTGGGGGTTCGATTCCTGCATCTTTTTTCGACGCGATGGGTTATCACCCAACCTGCAGGTTGTCCTTTTCCTAAAACTATAGTATTATAATATTCCAAAAAATAATTTTCAGAAATGTTTTAACCTTAAAAAATACTATCTAAAGTTAAAATTAATACATTCTAACGTTTATAGTTATCCAAAATACCTCTGTCTAGACTTTATCTAAAAGGTCTCTAAATTCCAAAATTAATTGTAACATAAGATTCCCCAAACAATGTAAACTCTCTCTAATTGTCACATACTAAAAATATGATTACCTTCATCATATTAAAATATTAATAAAAACAACAAGTACTGTAGTACAATCCCCATATATATCACATTATTCTTATAACCCGAATATAATCCTTGAGTCCAGAAGCACCAATACATTAATTATTCCACTTCAACTATAGTAACAACATAAGATTGGCCTTGATCCCTTGGCCTTTTATGAGTTAAGTTTCCCTGATGATTAGGAAATTCATTTGTGTAATTCCCCATTTCCATACAATTGTATCATTCAACATTGATACCCTCTTTATTTCCCTTGCAATCACGAGCCTGGTGACCTTTTTCTCCATATTTATAACAAACTCCCATTCCTTTTATCCAAGTACTAAGGTGATTCTTCCCATAATTATCGCATAATGGAAAATCCTTCTTTCCCTTTTTCCCTTTATCTGTCTCTTGTTCCACCGTTCTCTTCTTATCTTGCTTTACTTTATTGTCATAAGATTTAGAGAATTCATTTTCTGTCTTGATATCACACGAGACTATATCTTCATACGTTGAGAAAGATTGTGAGACTAAGGCTCAACGAAGAAACGATTTTAACCCATTAAAGAAACGATCAATCTTACTTCTTAGGTTACGTATATAATCTACAGCATACCTTGCTAACCTTGTAAAGTTAGCCTCATACTTTGCAACATTGTCATCCTCCTTTTGTTTCAGACTCAGAAATTTCCTTTACATATTTTCTTGATGGTCATGAGGAAATTATTTTTCTAAGAAAATCTCTTTGAACTCTCTCCATTCCATACATGATACTTCTTCATCTTCTTTTGTATTTTGAATCAATGACCACCATTGATCAGCATCTCCAGTGAGGCGGTAAACTACCATGATAACCTTTTCCCTTTCACTACTCCCCAAGGCATGGAATATTTTCTCTAAGGAATTTATCCATTGCTCAGATACTAAGGGATTTGTAGTCCCATTTAATGTTGGTGGTTTTTGCCTCATGAAGCGGTCTAACATTGATCCTCCACGTTTCGGATCAGGGTGCTCCATACGAGTAAGGTTATTATTTATAACCTGAGTGAGTTGTCCTAGTATGGTGATAAGTTGATCAGCACCAGTTGTATCACCAGCTCTACTATAATTATCCTGATAAGGATGGAAATCCCAACATAGAGAGGGTTCATTGATATGATTTCCATTCCTTCCACTAGGTGTCATTTCTAAACAATGGCATAAACTAGATCAGTTTATGAATCAAAATACATAATTCTATACTTGTAAAAAACTTAACATAAATTGAACAGTTTATGGATATAATCCATAATCATAAAAATGTCTTCTTTGAGGAAGTATATACTCATAAACCCTTCATAATGGTTTGTGAAGAAAATGGGAATTATCATAAGCGTATCCCCCAGGAGTGTCGTAACCAAGAGTGCAGCAATGCCCGTTGTCGTGCTCCAGTTCCTGTTCGAGTCTAGCTCAAAGTGGTTTTTTTGGGTTTTACCCCTAGGTAAATCTATGCCAGAGCCTCCTCTACCTGATCGTATCCAAAAAGGGATGTATTGGTCGGAAAACTCACAAAATCTCTATAATACCAAAATTCTAAGAAGTTCTTCTATACTAATCCTCAAAGTCTATCTTAGAGAAATGCGATCTAATCATAGTTTTTCTAAATCTAGCTTCTAAGGTTACTACTAAACTGCCTCTGATACCAACTATAATGCCTCGATCCTAGTTACCTACAGTCAGTGCATTATTATGTAACATTGTCATGATAAAAAAAGATCAAGTGTCGAAAGACTGATTAGTTTAGTAGCCTTGGAAACACTAGATATATTCATAAATGTTACATTACATCATAAAGTGAAAAACTAAAATAACATGGTCTCCATATTCCACACTCATATCCCCTTCAGACTATCCCTGTAGGTTAGTCATAAAATATTTCTTCACATCCTGGGAAAAATAAAACATAGAAAGGGGTAAGCTCAAATGTTCAGTAAGGATAACAATATAGCAGAAACTTTTATAAATAAACATAAACATTTAAGGAAATTTAAAACCAAAACAAAATCCTTTTAAACATGAACATCAGCATAATATGGAAAAAATAAAATGAAATAATTATATTTAATTATTCACATGGATATTCTACTAGTCGAATAATCACATGAAATATCAATAACCACTTTCATAATGATGGAATGCATAATGCCAGACTATCATAACCACATAGTCAAGGCCTTGTGCCAAGACTACAAATAAGATTTTGTCAAGGCCTTGTTCCAAGACACTAGTTTCTCTCATGAGACCTATCAATTCCTCAAGGAGCTATAGTGGGCTCCACCCGTCACTTATTAAGTCCAATGCATTCCTCATATGAATAGGTTTAAACATATCATAAACCAAAACACAATCGTATCACATAAAACATGCATAAAGGAAACAAAAAATTTCCACATTTCAATCACATGATATCAATACAACACATTGATATAATAAAAACATTATCAAAACCATTTTCAATACCAAAATAAAAGAAAATTAAAACTTGGTATATATTTTTCATTTAAAAAAAGTTATGGCTTGTAGAGGAAGACGGAACTCAAATAATGGTCACGGCGACGGAGAAGTCGTTGCACCACATACGTAAGACAAAACATTCCTTTTGTCATTTAGTAAAAACGCTTCATATAAAAATATTCCTTTTGAATAAAAGTAAAAGTCAAAGGGCTTTATACACTGTATAAAAGAAAGTTGTGTATAAAACAAAATATGCCTCAATGAAAGGAGATTGAGACGAAGTCCCTTACCTCGTGTCCGATTTGACTCGATCATTCTTTAAATTCCAAAATAATAAACTAGAGTTAATTTCTACTTTCTTAAGAACCTTTTTCAAGTTCATTGTTCCTTTTATATCACTTATTACCATGTTATGAACATTATGTAATTATTTAAGTTAATAATGGTAGTTTTGTCGATCTTTGGTACTTGAGTCAAAAATAAAATTCTTATAATTACAAGTTGTTCATGTGGTAAAATATCCATTATATCCAAAATTATATTCATGATTGAGATATCATATATATCATACATATCTAGTATATACATTCATTTATTATATTACATAACATTTAGAGGTAAGAAATGAAATGCACCGTTCATGGAGACGGTAAGCCGTACGTACGAATGCTAATTTCATTTCTATTTTGTATTTAATGGAATTAAATCATAATGATATAAAGGTATATTATAATTCCAGTATAAAATCATATATAATATCATTTACTCATTCCTTTATACATCCCACATATGGAATTAACGATTCAAATCACTTTGAGAGGGCGGTAGTCCGCACTTCCTAAAATGAAATTATCGCGTTTACCCATAATGGAAATCATAAAGGTATTCCATAAATGAAAAATACAGAAGCATAAAAAAACATTAAAAATATATATATCATATATAAATATAGTGACATCTTAATGGCCACCATGAGAGGTGTTAAAACAAGATTGAACAATCATCATTTCGTGAGGCAGTAATTCACCACCCACAGAAACAGTATGTTCTTTAATCATTAGACGAAGGTGTGTGTAAGTGTAAATCAAATAATTCTCATAAAAAAAATACTATTATATTTAAGATACTGGTTTTGTTACAAAATAAAGGAATAAAAAGAGTTTAAGAGGTTGGAGAAGAAAAATAAATCAAAAGAACATAAGAGAAGACAATACCTTAAAACCAGGTAACTCTTTTTGATTTGATCTAAATGCTTCCTTGGGAAGACTTTTTCCAAAAGTGAGTCTTCTAGGAGTAAGATAGAGAAGTTTATAGAGTATTTGGGTAGAGTTTGGCCGAGCTAAATGGCTTTGATGGTGTGAATAAGGTGGTAGAGGCGGGGGCCTTTTATAAGAGGAGAGGAGGGGCACTCTTGGAAAGTCATGAAATGTTACTTTATTATGAAAAGATTTTAGGATTTTAAAGGTCCCACAATGATATATTTAGAGGATAAGGTATTAATGGTTCTAACTATACCCATGAAATAGGTTTTAGATAACTTTAAGGCTTATATTTTACTTTACATTTTCATTTTATTTAAATTGTTCATTAATGAGGTAATCGCTGCATCATCATGGTGTCATAAATAAATTTATTTATATAATGCCTAAAAATAATATAAAAATTACCATGATGTAGGAAATTTTTTTATATTTCCAATGAATATTTATAGTCGAAAAGTTAACTTATATAACCCCATGTAATAATTGTTTTAGTAAAACAACACATGTTTGTGACAATTTTATTTTTACTTTAAATAAAAAGTTATTAATGTCATTTTCTTATCCAAGTGGCACCATGGGGTACCCAAGTTAACCATGGATTGTCTTTGTCGGACATGAATCATCCAATAAGGGTAGGACAAGTGTATAGGTAATTTCATATTATTGTAACATTATATTTACCTTAAATTACATTAATTACCTTTAATCGTGATTAATAAAACTTAAAAGTTAATATTCACCAAAAATTATTTTCATCTCATTGAAAAACATTTTACTTACTAATGAAAACCATGTATGTCAGATTTTTGGAATTGAATTCACAGAAGTGGTAAAGATTCATTTAAACGAAAAATTAGTTTTTTATTTACAACTTAGTGGTTTCTCTATTCATCAAAAATTGAAGTTTCTCAAAACAATACCAAAAATTCACCCTAAGCTATAATTGATATTCTGAATTACAAAATGATGTCTATTTTACAAAATTCCAAACATTTAAGTTTGATTAATTTATTTAATAATTAATTCCCGTTGTCAAAACAAATAGTGTTTTTAAGAAACAATATCAATCAAAAGATTAACAATTGTTTATGTCCAATTTCAAAGTGAAATTAATTCTAATGACCACCATTGGATAAAATGGTAAAATTATATTCTAATTATACTTTAAAACCACTCAATATTATAATTTATCACTATAAATTATTTTGATTAAAAATTTTGTTTTTAAGTATTTTTCACTATTCATCGAAAATTGGAAGTTCTCAGAAAAATACCAAAAATTCAACATAGGCTAATTTCAATATTCCGAATCCAAAAATGAATTCCATTCTGAAATATAAAATTTATATAATTTCAAAAAAGTGGGTATTACTATTCATAACGACTACTTTGATTGGTCGCGGTGTGTTAGAACTCGAGGTTGCGTACAACACACGCTGCTCTATTATTCAAAGAGAAGCATACCATTGAAGCTTGGGGTGTTATACATATCCATTTATTACACTAGTATATTCCCAAAGAGTAATGTTTGTGATGGTGGGGCTTTTGTGGGGTTATTCAGTGAACGTGGTTTGGGTTGTGATCTCAACTGATCTTGACCTTCTTCCGTAAACAGTTTCACTCATTCTTAAGTTATTGGATCTCATCTTGGGATTGGTATAGGGTGAATATAGAAAAATGATCTCTTCCTTGTAAGCTCAAATAAATGGGATTTATATGGTACGATCCTACTGGTTGAGGTCATAAATTCCTTTTTCTGTGTCAAAAAGGATTTGTTAAAACAGTATATTTTTACTGGTCATGTGATCACTGTTCAAAGGATATATTATTAATGGCAATGATACTTAATGGTCATTTAGATCCAATTGGATATAATAAAATAAGTTCATGTGACCATAATACATTTAATTTAAAGAAATGAAATTTTATTCACAAATGTTTGGGTCATTAGAACCTTCCCCATTAAGAAATTTCTCCCTTGAATTTTTCTTTTCACACATTAAAAAGGATGAGGTTAACTCTACTTCATTACTTCCTCCATGTTCCCACATTTCTTCTTCGAACTTTTTATTTTTCCATAACACCTTGACAAGGGGAATCATCTTATTTCGTAGAACTTTTTCTCTATG
Organism: Viscum album; assembly: GCA_963277665.1. Lineage (NCBI taxonomy): Eukaryota > Viridiplantae > Streptophyta > Magnoliopsida > Santalales > Viscaceae > Viscum > Viscum album. The sequence continues at coordinate 123,428,057 of OY728160.1, read as the reverse complement.
ATATAAGATCTTCATTGGATTATCTTAATAGGAAAGGTCATTCTCCAATGGTACCACCTCTGGATTGAGTACATGTGATGGGTCAGGTATGTACTTCCTCAAGAGTGATACATGGAATACATAATGTACTTGAGAAAAGTTAGGTGGGAGTTCTAGTCGATAGGCCACTGCTCTAATGTGATCAAAGATCTCAAAAGGGATGATATACCTTGGACTAAGCTTTAAATTCTTCCCAAATCTCATAACTCTCTTCCATAGAGATATGCAGAGGAATACCATGTCTCCAACATCAAACTATAGGTCTCGTTAATGACTGTCAGCATAGCTCTTTTGTCAACTCTGGGCAGCTTTGATGTGTTGCTGGATGGTCTTAACCTTCTATACCATTTCATTGACCATTTCTTGACCTAGAAGTTTTTATTCACCAACTTCACCCCAACATGTTGGTGTTCTACACCTCTTCCCATAAAAGGCTTCATAAGGATCCATTTGGATGCTTGAGTGGAAACTATTATTATAAGAGAACTCCACCAAATTAATGTGTTGGTCTCATCCTCCTTTGATGTCCATTGATAAAGATCTCAACATGTACTCATGTGTTTGGATATTCCACTTAGATTAGTCATCAGTTTGGGGGTGATAAGTTGTACTGATGTTCATCTCTATGTTTAGAGCATGGTGGAAACTTTTCCAAAAAATAGAGGTGAATCTTGGATCTTGATCGGACATAATCGATAGTGGTACTCCATGTATCTTTACTAATTATCTAATTTATATCGTTTCCAATTGATCCAGTGAGAAATCCTCTCGAAATGCAATAAAGTGTGCAGTATTTGTAAGAATATCCACAACAACCCAAATAACATTGTTTCCTTTGGATATATTTGGAAGTCTGGTGACAAAGTCTATGATGATGTTTTCCCATTTCCATGTTGGTATGGGTAATGGATGCCTCATCCCATTATACTTATTCCTCTTAGTATTCACTTGCTGACATACTAGGCATTTTGATGTATATTTACCAATCTCCATCTTCATGTTATCCCACCACTAGTGCTCCCAGAGATCTCGATACATCTTCATGTTTCCTATGTGAATGAAAAAATTTGAACTATGTGAATCATTCAAAAGTTCTTTCTTTAACTAAGAATTTGATTGAACACATAGTCTTGAACAAAATTTTATAATTAATTATTCATTAACATTTAACTCCAAGGATTTCCCTTTTTTGATAGTTTCCACTTTCTCCTGAATTCCCACATTATCTTTTTTAGCATCCTTTAACCTTTCCAAAAGAGACGTTGAGAAATAATTTGTGAAAAGATTGATGATGATCCTTTCTTTATGATTCAAATTTATATACTTTTCAAATCTAATAAGATTTTATCCTTTTCAATTCTCATCAATGATATAATTTCTAGGTCCTTTCTACTTAGAACATATGCCACCTTGTTTGCTTTCCTGGGGTGGTAGTGGATTGATTGGTCGTAATCCTTGATGAGCTCTAACCATATTATTTGGTTCATATTAATCTCTTTATGTGTGAATATATATTTGAAACTTTTGTAATATGTATATATTTCACACTTAACCACAAATAGATAATTCTTCCAGATTTTCAACACAAAGATCATAGATGCTAACTCCAGATCGTGCGTGGGATAGTTTTGCTCATGAATTTTCAACTGCCTTGAGGTATAGGCAATGACTTTGTCATTTTGCCTCAAATTCCACCAAAATGAGGCTTATAATATTTTCAAGAATAATATTCCCATCAACTTAAATATGTGATAGAATATTCATATAATTTTATCCTAATGATTTAATATCATTCTAGGTGGGGACTCAATATTCATATAAAACAAAAAAGATATACTGATAAGACACTAATTAAAATACATTACTCCATACACTACTTTGAAGTAGTTGTTATGTGTAGTTCATTAATAATTATTCATCTTAGCATAGGAATTTCCATGATCCCTTGATCATGGATATTGTTGATTGTCATTATGCTTCTTTTCCCTTACAATAGAGAGCATTGTCTTAGATAATTCCCGACTCCTCCACATTTATGATATATAACTATGTATGATGCATTAGATGGAACTTTGTTTCCATACATCACATTATCCATTTTTCCATGGAAATTGGATACTTTTTTCCCTATATTTTCACACTTAAAACATATCACAATCCCTTTGTGGCATTTCCCCTGGTTCATCTTTCCACACTTGTTGCACGAAGGAAATTGTAACTTCGTTACCTTATCAAGTTTATCATATGTACTTTCATGATATGTCATCTTCCTCTCACTTGATTTTATTAATAATTAAACAATGTTCCAAATTTCAATCATGATTTTTGATAGTTTTTTTGGAAAAATCATGAGATGTCCTGCTTGAACTCCCATCTAATTGGGAATCTCATTGAGGCATTCATCACATTTCCCTTCGCATCGATTTTTAACAAGATTCATCCTATTACTGGCTATTTCAAGAACAAAAGGAAAATCAGGGATGAGTATATTAAATAGTTAAACACATAAAGGGAATCCAATGAAATTAATGGGGAAACTTATAAATTACATTTATCTCATTAACTTATAAATTTCTACGCATAGATCTATGTTATCCATGATCTACTTCCTAACATACATTCTTATGGTATTTTTTTGTTCCCTTAATAATGGTTTATACTAAGATTATGAATTTACCAATGCATATCCCCTAGGATTTTTGAACCAAGAGTGAAGCAAGGCACGTTTTCTTGCACCAGTTTCTGTTCTAGTCTAGCTCAAAGTGGTGTTTTCAGATTTTATCCTTAGATACATCTGTGCCAAAGCCACCTGTACTCATTTGTATCCAGATAGGGATTTATTTTCTTAATAAACCACTTAATCTATACTAAACCAATTTTAGGGATTATTTTCTTATAATTAATCTTATCCCCAAGCCTTTCACTAGAGTTTTCTAATCCTAATCCCAAAAATAAATAAACCTATCCTCTAATACCAATTATAACAACCTTTCTGTTTATTTCATATTTAAAAATGATTTATTAAGTAAATTTTTACTTAATACAACTCAGATGATCGAGAGTTATAGTGTATTTGGGGCTTAGTTACATTATATTACAACTTAAAACATGAAATACCCATCTTTATTAAAAATATATTTTACATGACCACAACATTCCTTTTTTACTTAGAATTGCATGGGATAACCTAAGGACATATATAAGAAAAGGGTGAAAGCCTAGAAAGGGAATAAACATGGAATAACATGAGTAAGACAATACATGTAAGTCAATAGTAATATCAATAGAGCACAAAAGAAACATGAACATAAAGGCATGATGTAGCATGATATTCAAAACATGGAAATGTGGCAACAATATAAAACATGATATTAGCATGAACCAAGACTCATTGCACATGGATTAGCATGAGTAAACCCTCATTGCACATGAATTAGAATGATTAAACCCTAATTTCACATGAATTATCATGAGTAAACAATCATTTCACATGGAGTATCAAGATACTAAACATTACCCAATGCATTGGAGCGCTATCAGGGCACACCCTTCATAATCATTTCATTTTCATGTATAAGTGTATTGTATAGATCATACAACATAGATTAATTAAACATAATAATTTATTCCAAAAAATGTAATGTCGAATAAATATATTTAAGTCTCCAATAAATAAGTACGTAAGAATAAATTTCAATACCCTTGATATAGAAATGGGTGTGGTATTCATTATTTGATGATTTTGGTATGGAAAAATTGTGGTGCAATTTCGGTAGAAAAATGATGTCAAATAGAAATTCATAAAATGGGTTGATGAGAGACAAAGGGGTATATCATAATTTATACATGAAATGGACAATAATGGGATCATGAAACATAATATCCCAACATATGAAATGGAATTTAGATGCATAATATAAAATAATTTTTTAAATGGAAATGAGAAGAGAGAAATCCCTTACAGAATTTCGGCATGGTAGCAGGTGTACACGGGGGAGATTAATGAGAGACAAAGGGGTATATCATCATTAAAAAATAATAAGGGAAAAATGGGGGAGGTGAGAAAACATACCCCATCATTTTTAATTTAAAATAAAAGGATATAACAATATAAAGACACTTGGACAAAATTGAGAAATGAAGGAACCCTTACAGAATTTCGACATAGTAAGAGGTGTACATATAAAATCATGGGTGATTAATGAGAGTGACGGGAGTATATCATAATTTATATATAAAATTGAAAGAACTTGGATAATTTAATCATCCTAAACAATAAAAATGTAATTTAAGAATCATAATATAAAAGAAGTTCTCGAATAGAAATGAGAAGAGAGAAATCCTTTACGGAATTTCGGCGTTGTAATGGCTTAGGTAAGGGTCCAAATGGGGGAGTCTAAATGATAAATAATTGAAATAAAATGAAATTTAAAGTATTTAAATGATTATAAAATAATTAAAATATAACCAAATGAAATTAAGAAGAATAATTTCAAATACGTTTCTTGAATTTAAAGGAGAGGAATGTGAGAATCCTTTACTTGGATGTGTGATCACAAAGGATTGGTAGAGACTTACTCAAATATTTAGGCACCTTTTCAGGACTATAGGGAGTATAGAGAATAGTGTGGAGGATCTTAAAGGATTTTGAGTTAATAGTAATGGGTGATTGGATGGGTTTATATAGGAAAGGTGGAGGAATTCTTTATTATTTTGGTTTTGGGAACTACACACTAAAATATTCAAAACCACAAACCATCTTATGATTTTTGCCCACAGTTTCTAGACAAGGGGAGTGGTATACATTATCTTATAAGGATAAGGGCCTAATATATTAAAATATTTCTCTTTATTATGTGAAGGTGAGTCACACTTTCAAAGAAATGATTTTAAAATCTTAAAATATTTTTAATGTCTTGGAGGATTCACTAAGGATTTATAAAATAAATCAAATAATAATAAAATTATATTAATTTAAATTAAAAACTTTTATTTTTTCGAATATAAATTTTATATTTTTTATTACATCATTATTGGGCCATTATGATGTCATAAAACACACCATATATTTATATGGTATTTAATTTTTACCCAAAAATTCGACTATCTCGGAAAATTATGAAAAGTTCACCATTGGATAATTTCAACATCCTGATACCAAAAATAATATTCATTTTATATAAATAATTATATAAATATTTTAATTTCTACTTTTAAAACAAAAATCTACATTTATTGAAAATTGGCGGGTTTTGAAACCTTAATAAAAATTACATTTTACTTCAAAAAAATTATATAATAAATTATATTTAATAAAAGTAATTTAATAATAATATTTTATTATAATATTAATAATTTCAAAAATACATTAATTTATAAATACATATTTCTTAATTTATTTTGAATATTAACAAAAAATACTATTTGTGCTTTAAAAATCATTTACAAGGTGACAATAATAGAATGCATTTATATTTATTATTAAATACAAAAATAATGTACATAATCATAATGATAGGGTCTTGTTAAATATATCTTTTTTACACCAATATACTCCCTAAGAGTAAGGTGTGCGATGTTGGGGCTTTCATGGGGTTGTTCGGTGAACATGGTTTGGGTCCTGATCTCGATGAGATTGAACTTCTCCCATAAATGGTTTCACTCTTGATTAAGTTATTGGATCTAGGATGAGGATTGGTATAGGTTGAATCCCAGAAATGATCTATCCCTTGTAATATCTGATAAATGAGATTTATAGGGTATGATCCTACTGGGTTAGGTCATCACTTCCTTTGTCTGCATCAAAAGGATTTGTTAAATCCCTATATTTATACTAGTCATGTGATCTGTGTTCAATGGCTATATTATCGACGGTAATGATACTTAATAGTAATTTAAATCCAATTGGATATAATAAAATAAGTGAACTTGTCTTCAATAACCATAATACATTTAATTAAAATAAAGGTAATTTTAGTCATGAATGTTTGGGTCGTTACAATACATATAATCATAAAGTACAAAGAACATAGTTCTAAGGCACAAACTCCAATAGTTGCCATCAATTTTTCTAATAATCAGATCCCACTTCCATGGTGTCTTTATCAATGTTTTAAGTCTCAAACATCATATTATAAGACACATCATGCCCCAAATCTAGAGGTTACTCCACCATTTTATTTCCATATTCATTTAAAGGATCCCTTTACTCAAGAGGTGCGTCGATAGGTTCAAGCATGAAAAATGGATTTTATACAAGCACCTGATTCTTCACCACACCACTCACTAGTTCAATATGATTAGAAAATACATTCATATAGGTGTCTCACTCATTCATCCCATTTTTCAGATCCATAAGTTCTCCAAAATCATTTGTAGCATAAAGTTGATTCACTGTGGGATGTGTTTTTAGAGAATACCATTTTCAACTATCATCCTAGTAAGCCTGACTAGAGAAGCCAGACTTTGAAGATTCATTATGATTCTCCCCCTATAATATGAATCCTTACTTGATTAACACCTTTAACGAAAATGAGTAAGAATATTCTGAACATTGGACTGTTATTATATAATAAGAACCTTCCCAACATGATATATTTCTCCCTTTCCTATCTCCTACCTACTAGTCAAAAGCAATTTTGAAGGACTTCCTTCCTAGATGAAGATTCTAGAAAGAGCATAGTCTGAACCAAGTATAGGAGATCTATTAATGGAATTGGATTTCTTAAAATAAGTAGATACCACTATCATCTTTACTTTATAACCCTTTGAAGTAACCAGTTTATAATTTTTTGAAAGTTGTTGGTCGACTAATGTCTGTGCTTCAAGCTCAAAATCGGTTTGATCATCCTCATAGTAAACCACTTCATCCTCCTCCAAACCATGAGATATAAAATACCTAAAAGAAATATAATTATTATCCTCATATATTTAATCATCCCAAGAACCCTTAATGGGGGACTTCACTTTTCCACCTTAGTTCTTAGAGGGCTGCTCTACAAGAAGGTTCTATGTATGGGGAGGGGAGACCCCTTTCATTGACTTGAGAGTATCAATATGAGTCTCATTATCCCTTTGTATCATCTAAATCCTAGCCTTTTCTTCAACTACTGGAAAATAATTCCGGATCCTAGTGTGTCCTAAATTTTCCTTACCATCAAGTTTCTGAGCATTTCCTGCAACCTCTTTTCTTCTTCGGTAATGGTGCAAATCATGGATGACAATTTGAGAATACTATATCAACCCTACAGTCATATGTAAAATGTCTAATAATTTTATAGATATATTATAGGGGGACTTGTCATACTAAATTCTAGGGTTCACCTCATCCCGGGAAGTATAGAGAATAATTGTATCAGCTAAAGTGGATCTAAGGTCCACTTAAACTCATACCCTTACAAAATGACCAAAACTAGCTAATTCAGTGGCACTATCAATTTTTATTAGAGTGACAATTGAATATGAAATATAAAACAAGATTATTGTATGACATAACACTCAATTAAACCCATGAATCTCAACCCATACCTACACATATGTTTCCTTATACTCATTCAATTTGAAGTTAAGATTCCATTCATAAATCCTTAACACACCCGATTTTAAATTAACTGAACAAAATAAAAAAACTCTTCCTTTCAACTTAGTATAAAGAAAAATAATATAGTCAAATACATGACCAAGAGATGTGAACTTCTAATTTGAAAATCACCAAATTGAAGATAAATGGTTGACCAACTCTAATTGATTTCATAGCTTCATACCTTTCCCCAAAGAAATACACATAATAATATAAAACATACATAGATCATGTCTTTCTGTAATGACTTCATCATTTTTCAAGCCATGAATTATGCTTACCTTCTCAATGATCCACTGTGAAGCCCTAATTTTATAAGATGAAAATGAACCACCTGAGGATTTTGGTGCCTTCATATACTCCATAATAATTTTCTTTTTTGCAAAACATCTGAATCTAAATTCACAAGACCATAATCTCTAAGCCTATTTGAAGGTACAAAAAATACATCATGAGGATCAAAGTAACATTTAGGATCAGAAACCATAACTGGAAATCCCTAGTCACCATATATTCCTTTAGAGAAAATCCCCTGATCAAACCCCATCTCCTGTGGTGTGTGTTCATTTTGTTGTAATTGCACCCTCAAATATGAATATAAATTAGATCAAAAAATACATTATCAATTAGTATTAATTACACTATTAATTACATTATTCTTATTAATTACATTATTAACTACACATTTTTAATTATATTGTAAATTATATTATTAATTTAATTACTAATTATTTAAATTATAATATTTACTACATTACTAACTAAAATAGTATTATTAATTATTATTAATAGTTAATAACTATAATTAATTACATTAATAATACTAATTAAATTATTAATTGAATAATATTAATAACTAATAATTAAATAATATATTTAATAATAAATAAATTCTTTTTAATAATTAATTATTAATAGGAAAAATAATAATTAATAATAATGAATAATTATTAATAATTAATATTAATATTTAAATAAATTACAATTAATAATAAATAATTATATTATTAATAAAATTAGTAATTAAATAATATTAATTACATTAATATTGATAATATTACTATTTAATAATATAATTAATAATTAAATTATTTATATCAATTAATTAATTTATAATATTTACTATAGGTAGGTGGGATTAAAAACAACCACACAACACACACACCCAGGATCCCAAGTCGGTCAAGCCTGATGTCCCCACCATAATGATTGACGAGCACCAACTAAACTATGTTTTGTTAAAATACATGTCCTGAAGGCTTAGTTAGCTTAAAAAGCCCATATATAACCCTCAATCCCTATGCTGCATCAGTGTGGAACTGGGTCTCCACCCCATGCCTACATTAGTCTACCTTCATCATCGTGCCTACATCACTATCTGCGTCACTGACTGCATCACCAACCAAAAATCACCTAATGGGTTGCGAGGAACTGAACCTTGTTTTCTTCGATGTGGAGGCCAGTGGTGGGTACCACTCAACCGCGCATCAGTCCACAAATTATTTATAATTGTTAATACATTATTATTATTATTAATTACATTATTAATTATAATATTAATTACATTATTAATTCTTTATTATAAATAATATATTATTAATTATAATTAACTAATTACTAAATATAATGAATTATAATGAATTATATTATTAATTAATATTTATTACATTATTGATAATATTTTATTATTTTAATGTGTTGGAAAAGGTGTGCCTGAATCTGACATTGAATGTCTGTAAAATATGACAATGATAATTCCCATGTAAAATGGGGGGCTTGAGTGGGGTTTTAAATGGTATAATATTATTAGAATACTTTAATGAATGTAATGTCAGGTATAAAGGTGGATTTTTTAGAAAATGAAGATGAAAATCACCAGAGCTAATTGATTAAAAAAATTGCAGGACTGAAGAAAAGATCAAATTTCTATTTCTTTTCTTGGGTGATTTTAAACATATATAATAACACCATATTTATAGGGTTAAAAACACAGATAAACCAAATAAAAAATATTCAAATAGAAATAATGGTCCTCATATTTTTTACAGTAGGTTTCTCCCAAACCTCCATCACCAAACATATTAAATTACCAATTTTAAAGTATTCTAGCCTCTATCACAATAGTAAATATCATTGTCATCCTTGATAAAAAACAAGTTTATTTTTTCTATGTCCCCCTTAAAATTGGTTTCCTTAAATCCCAATAATTTTCTTCATCTTGTACAATACATCATGCTTCAACAGTTTTGTGAAGATATCTGAACTTTCCCACTTGATTTTAGGTGAAAAGTTCTACTTATTTATTCTTCACATTCTCTCTTATGAATTGATACCTCATATCAATTTGTTTTATTCTTTCATGAAATTTTTTTTTTCAACAAATAAAATGTTAATTTATTATCAATGAAGATCTCAATATATTATTCTTCTATATATACCTAATACTGTAGCACATTTCTGAGCCATATACTCTGACATACAACTAAGTTGACAACATCATACTTAGATTCACATGATGATAATGTCATAATGGATTTTTTCTTGGATGACCATGTGAACATCATGTCACCCAAAAATAATGTAAATCTATTTTCAATCTTCATTTCATAACGTTATCTTCCCCATCAACTATCTGAACATCAAATAAGCCTGAAATATTTACTAGGTGAACAAAATATATCTTAATTGATAGTACCATTAATGTACCTTAGAATTATTTTTGGTGCATTTATATGTGTCTAACATGGAGTTTCTATATATTTTCTAATGAGACCTACCCCATAGATAATATTAGGCATGGTGCATTTCATGTATCTCAAGCTTCAAATTAGAATTTTGAAATAGTTAGGATCAATATATCTTCTATCATTTCTTCATAATTGAAAACCCACTTTAACTATAGTTGTAACTGGATTGAAAATTTTCCATTTTCAACATATTTAAAATCCACGTGGCATAATTTAATTGGGAAATAAATATTCCACCATCACTTTGAACAACTTCAATATCAAGGAAGTTATCCATCTCTTTGATATCATTCATTTCATACACTTTGAAAATTCTACACTTAAAGGATAATAACATACTTGGATTGTTTTCAATGAAAAATATGATCATAAATGTATAAGAAAAATGATAATATGATTCCATAATCCCCCTTCTTACAATGAGTGCTCATATGTACACTTCTAAAATCCACAATATAGTATATAATCATCAATACTAGTGTTCCTTAAATATGGTGTTTGCTTATGTCCATAGAGTTCTATCTTCAACTTTTACAATTTTCATTATCTGCCTTTCTCCATATATCTAGGTGGTTGATCAATATAGATCTCCTCTTCCAAAAATCCATTTAGAAATTTTGGTTTCACATCTAGTTGATGGATCTTCTTTTTATGTTAGGCATCTATAGAGATAAATAATATGATTGTCTCTGTCCTTACAATGGGTAAAAAATCTTTACCATAGTCAATGCCTTCCTTTTGTTAGTAACCATTGGCGATGAGCCTTTCTTTATAACTTTAGACTTATCCTTGAGTATTCTTCTATGGTTTTAAACACTCACTTCACTATAATTGTTTTGTGACATTATAAGAAGTGTGTTATGTTCCATGTTTTTTTTCTTCTCAACAAAATGAATATCTTCATCCATTGTTTCCCTCCATATTTCATTGGATTTATCTGACTTGAAGCTAACACGATCAGTAGCTTCTAAGAGGAAATACAAGTTTACATACTTCTCTATTGGTTTCATTATTTAATATATTTATTAAAGTCTTGAAAAAAAATTATTCGTATATCATAAATTTCTTGTTCAATGTCATTTGATATCTAAGTGTTTGGTTATGGCATCATTGGAACTTTCACTCCTCATTCCCTCATTAATAATTATTGAACATTTTCTTCTTCTTTTAAAGTGAGTTGTGCCTCTATTGAATCCTTATCTTAATTCTATTTCCAAGGAACCTTTTCTTTGAAGATAAAATATATTTTGAATATAACTTTCTTAGTGATGGTATTATATAAGAGATATCGCATTGTTCTATCTATGTATCCCATAAAGACACACTTCATTCCCGTTACATCAATTTTTTTCATTTTTCCTCTCGGATCCTGACATGGGAAACAAAACCAAAAACACTGAGTTGAATTACACTAGTATTGTCGGTACTCCATGCTTAATATGATTTCTTTGATTCAGGATATTTTGTTGGGCATCTATTGAGTAGATACACTACACACAAAGCTATTTTAGCCTAGAAAGACATAGGCACTCCTTTATAAATATATATTTACTATTTTTATATATTTATAATTATAAATAAATAAATAATATTTGTTTAAAAAGTACTTATATAATTATAAATAAATAATTATAAATTTATAATAAATTTATTTAAATAATGAATATATTTACTATATTTATAAATAATTAATTATATAAATACATATAATTATATAAATATATATAATTATATAAATTTATATAATGATATAAATATTATTATTTAAAAATTATATATATAATTATAAATAAATAATTATATATTCAATGAATTATAAAAATATTTTTCTTATACAAAGTTTTATTATAATTATAATAATTATATATTATAATTATTATAATTATATATTATAATTATACTTTTTTTAAATATTATTATTTTCTATGTATTATAAGTATTAATTAGTGTTTTTTAACATAAATAAAAATATAGATTTATCAACGCTTGTTAACATAGCACTGATAAAAGGTATCTTTATCAGTGCTTTTTTGAAAGCGAAGATAAAAGTGTCACAATATATTTTTGAGAACCCTAAATACTGTGAACCAATTAATGATATTTGAATCTCTATATGGAAGAGACCTGCTATCGTCACTCCTCTTTGTCAAATACAAGCTTGAATCTAAGCTAGAATCAGGGTTCCAACTATTCCAAGGCTCGAATCCATGGATCGAGCGATTCAAGGGTTGAACGAAACCAAGGCTTGAACATAATCCAGGTTTTTGGATATCTCTAATTTATCTCGATTATCCACCGAACATTCTCATCCAACATTTGTGTATCCTAACAAGTCCAGTTTCACTATCCTATAATAAAACAACGCAAAAAACATTGTTTTTTTCTTTTTAATAAGGTATGAGAGTCTTAAAAAAGCCTTTGTTGGTTAGATTAAAACAAAGTAGAAAATATTTATACTTGTATACGATATCTATGTCCAGTTTGATCTCTATGTAATTTTATTCTTTGTTTCTATTATGCAAATATCAATGAAAAATAAAAATGTATATAATTGTACCCAATAACATCTTTCTCGACAAGTTGCACATTGAATGGATAAATAAAATATACTCTATTTTTTATTAGCGGGCTATAAATTGGAGTCTATCTCAATGTTTTGGATTGGACTTACTCATTCTTTTAAGTGTTACATGTCCTAATTTAATCTTACTGGTATGCTTCACAAAAATATCAATGAGAGTGATTGAGTTTTTCTAGTGAGTTTTTCTACCTAGAAGAAGAAGAATAAATAATTTGCAATCAAGGGAGATAATCCATTTTATTTTTATGTTCAGATTTTAATAGTGAGGAAATCTATTTTTATTCTAAGGATTTATTTTTAAGATGATATTTTTTTAGAATTATAATATTTGAAAGAAATTTATTGTTTATTTATTTTAACATGACTTATTTTTTGTAAGGGAATTTATTTTCATATGTCAAAATTTTATTCTAATAATTTTTCTTATAAAATTAATATTTCATTCGAATTATAATAATTATATTTAATTAGTTGTTTATTCATATTACATTATTTCAAGTGATTATTTTTTCATTATGTAAATACTTATATTTTTCAACAACAATTACAATATCTTGTATATATATCTATATTAATTAGATATATGTATATGAAATTATTTTCAAGTTATTCAAATTTTTAAATCATGTTTTATATTCATTGAAGTATTTATATTTTTAAGATATAATATAAAACAATAACAAAGTCTTTCTTATTATTGTTAAGTAGAATTTATTTTATCAAAATATATGTTTATATTTCAAACAAGAAAAATTATTATTTTATGCCTCTATAATAAATAAAAGTTATTTTCATTTGATGTTTATTATTGATAGTAAGTTTTAAATAATTAAAAATATAATGTCATGTATGAAAACTATATATAAAATCACAAATTTCATTTGTAATATAAGATATATAAATCATCTTAACTCATGAAATAACATGCATGCACTGGTTTTATTATTCTTATAAATGTATGTGTTTTGAATAAATCATCCATTTATTCCATCATCTTATTATTCATGCTCTAGTTTTATAATTCATGTTGTTGTGAAGTATAATAGGCTCCCAATACCTATTTTTCATGACATCTACCTCTTTACAATCATCAAATTTTGAAAAATTAGTCCATATTGTGGTTAGTGTTGTCATTGGTTTGGAATATTCCATTGAAAATCACTTATAAACCAATTTTTCATATTTTTATTTATAAATTAATGTGTTGTGATTTCCTTGATTCATCTATAAACCAAGTAAAATTTTTCACCAATCTTAGACATCTTGATATCATACCTCATATGATCCAAAAAAAATCATCGTGCTTTGTCCAATCCTAAAATATTATGTATTTAACATATATGATTACCAACATCCTTTTATCATTATAATTCTTGATGTAGAGGGTGTGATCAAATCTACCTCACAAAAAACCAAACTTTCTTAGGTATAGATCCAACCTTAAATACTAGGTCCTTAGGGATTTCTTTATCTTATACAAAAAAATTCTTTAACTAGAAAACCTTTATATCATTTTCATCTATAATAAACCCATCAGGTTTCTCAATGTATACTCCCACTTAAGAACTATATTTAGAAACATATATTTGACATCCATTTGGTATAATTTTAACTACATTTGCACTAAAATTGCTAAAAAATCAAATAGTTTCCAACTAGGCTATGGGAGAGTAAATTTATCATAAATAAAAAAATCTTTTAATCTAAGATTTACCCTTACAACCTATCCATTATTTATTTTGATCCAATTTTCCATATATAATAATTTATTACTAAACGCCCACTTGGCTCTGATGATATTTATTTCCTCTAGCCTTGGAACAATTTCCCATGTCACATTGTACTTATTCAGATCAAGCTCCTCATGCATAGATTTTATCCAATTATCATCGTTGTTATGCCTCTATAAATTATTTAGGCTCTACTTGGGAGAGAATGATTTTTTTGTAGAGTCATACTCCTTTTATTTTTCACTAAAACAATCCGATCACTAATGAAATTTCATTCATTACTTTCATCCTTGCTTTTATTTCTTATAGTTAATAATCCCTCTACATTTTAATGACCATAAATGTCTTATTTTTTATTCCACCTTTTCCCTGTGTTCTCCCTCATATGCTAATCAATTCAACATTAATTTCCTTTGATTTTTTATCATTATTTTAATTATTAAAAGTCTCCCCATTATAATTAGTAATAAATACCTATCAATTTGATCTTGTCATCATAAAAAAATCTCAAACCACCCTTTTTAAGTCAGTATTTAATTGCCTCATTTTCTAATATGATCAATTTTTCACTACCAAAAATAAATTTCCTCTTTCAATAGTTTTTTCACAATAAAATCATTATCCATAGAATGAATGTATTATTTCATATTTATTTTTAATTTATTTATTTTTAGTATTAATCCTAATAATTATTTTCTTATACAAGTGTATTATTTTGTTTGAGTTGGGTTGGTATGTTCAAATCTACTCATGCTCGTGAGAGATTGGACTTCAATCCTACAACTAAGATAATGAAAATAAAAAAATGTTTCAATAATGCATACAACCATCAGAAAATGGTGAATTCCTACTACTTAATTAAGTAAAATTTTCATTATTTTATCTAATATTTGTAAGTTAATTTCCTTATCATTTTAATCTAATATTTATTTAGTCTTTTTACAGATCTTTTTAGAAGTCATATTTTTCTTTCAACTATCTATAACAAGCCACAAAAGAGATAAAATGGTTCTTCCTATCAATGTTACCACATTTTCCATTTTCATTGCATTTATTTGTCAAACTTTCAAAACTACATATTGATTCGATATTGTTAGCCCAAAAAACTTTTTCATTGTTAAAATCTAGGATAGTAAAATAATTTCAAGTTCCCATTGTGGTGAATTCTTGTGATATAATGGGAAAATGATTTTCCTATATTCTTTTGACTTTCAACAATGAGAAATATTTTTCACCTAAGAACATCAAGTCCATATGCAGTATTGGAAGTTCGACATAGACAGACAATGGAAACATAGTCAAATTGGTAGTTAGGTTTTTTTGGGACTTCGGGATGTGTAGGAATCAAAAACACCTCAATTTGACACATGGTGTGACCGGTATGACTCCAAGTGCTTCTTTTTTTTTAAAAAAAAATTGACATTAATTTTAGTAAAAATGACAACTGACATACTCAAAACTGTTTAAAAATATTCTGATTATTTTGATAATTTAGATAAATGATCTGCAAGTCATTTGGTACATGTAGGAATTATCCACATCTCAATTTGACGCATGGTGTGACTATTATGACTCAATGTTTCTGTTATCAATTTAAAATCAATAGTTTAGTTCAAAAAATGTCACTCACTGGAAACAAAGAAAACACACTCTAATTTTCTTGATAATTTTTTACATCGGTTCATAAGTCATTTTTTACGTGTAGGAATTATTATCCCATCAAAATGATACACAATGTGAATGTTATTGGTCAAAATGTGTGTTTCCGATTTAAAATGAAATTTTAGTAAAGAAACACGTGACATACTCAAAACTGAGAAAATTCCATTGGATTATTTTAATAGTTTATAAAAATGATTCATAAGTCATTTGAGACATATAGGAATTAGCCTTTCCTCAATCTGACTCACAGTGTGACCGACATGACTCCAAGTGTGTCTTTATTTAAAAATGACATCAATTTTAGTAAAAAGGACAAATAACCTACTCAAAATTGAGAAAACACATTAATATTTTCTTGATACTCTAAGTAAATGATCCATAAGTTATTTATGATGTATATGAATCAACTTTATCTCAATCTGATACATGATGTGCTCGGTATGAATTAATGTGTCCGTTATTAGTTTAAAATCTACAGTTTATTTCAAAAAAATTCACCCATTTAAAAAAATTAAAATTGATTATATTTTCTTAATAATTATTTAAATTCATTCATAAGTCATTTTTGACATGTAGGAATTGGTCTCACATCAAACTGATGCACGATGTGATTGGTATGAGTCAAAGTGTTTGTTTCCAGTTTAAAATGAAATTTTAGTATAAATGAAAAGAGACATACTCAAAACTAAGTAAACTCATTTATATTGTTTTGATAATTTATTAAAATTATCCGTAAGTCATTTTCAACATGTAAGAACCATCTGCACCTCAATATGATGCACGATGTGACCAATATGACTCCAAGCGTATCTTTTTATTTAAAAATGACATCAATTTTAGTAAAAAGGACAATTGAACTTCCCAATGTTGAGAAAAAACATTAATATTGTTTTTATACTGTATTCAAATAATCTATAAGTCATTTTTTACATGTAGGAATCATCTACACCTCAATATGATACACAATGTGCCTAATATGACTCAGTGTACCTGTTATCAGTTGAAAATCGATAATTTAGTTCAAAAAATTTCACTCACTGAAAACTGAGAAATCACATGAATATTTTATTAATAATTTAGGAAATTGAGTCATAAGCCATTTTTTGATGTGTAAGAATCAGTCTCACATAAAAATGATACATGATGTTATCAAAATGAGTTAAAGTTTGTGCTTCCAGTTTAAAATGACATTTTAGTAAAAAAGAAAAGTGATATAATCAAAACAAATTAAACACATTGAGATTGTTTTTATACTTTAGCAAAATTATCCATAAGTAAATTTTAATGTGTAGGAATAATTCGTACCTCAATCTGATGCATGGTGTGACCAGTATGACTCCAAGTGTGTCCTTTTATTTAAAAATGACATCAATTTTGGTAAAAAGGACAATCGACCTTCTCCAAATTGAAAAAATTCATTAAGATTATTTTTATACTTTATTTAAAAGATCCATAAGTAATTTTTTATGTGTAGGAATCATCCACACCTCAATCTGATATACAATGTTCCTGGTATGACTCAATGTGTTTGTTATTAGTTAAAAATTGACAACTTGGTTCAAAAAATGTCACCCATTAAAAACCAAGAAAACACACTCATATTTTCTTTCTAATTTAGGAAATTAGTTCATAATTCATTTATGATGTGTAGGAATTGGTTTCATGTCAAACCTCTACACGATGTAATCGATATGAGTCAAAGTGTGTGTGTCCATTTTAAAATGAAATTCAAGTAAAAAAGACAAGTGACACTCTCAAAACAAAGTAAACACATTAGAATTGTTTTTATTATTTAGTACAATGATCCATAATTTATTTTTGACATTTATGAATTTTTCTTACCTCAATCCAATTTACGGTGTGACCAGTATGACTCTAAGTGTGTCTTTTTATTTTAAAACGACATCAATTTTAATAAAAGGACAACTAACCTACTCCAAACCAATAAAATGCATTCAGATTATTTTTTTTGATTTATTTAAATGATCGATAAGTCATTTATGAATTAGAGTAAACAACCTCACCTCAATCTGATACATGATATTCCTGGTATGACTCAATGTGTCCATTATGAGTTTAAAATCGACAGTTTAGTTAAAAAAATGTCACTCACTGAAAACTGAGAAAACACACTCATATTTTCTTAATAATTTATCACATTGATTCATAACTAATTTGTGACATGTTATAATTAGTCTCACATCCAACGATACACGATGTGATTCATATGAGTCGAAGTTAATGTTTCTATTTTAAAATGACATTTTAGTAAAAAAGAAAAGTGACGTACTCAAAACTGAGTAAATGCATTATGATTGTTTTGATACTTTAGGTAAATGATCCATAAGTAATTTGAGGCATGTATTAATTAGTCATACCTCAATTCAATGCATGGTGTGATCAGTATGACTTTAAGTGCATCTTTTTATTTAAAAATTACATCAATTATAATAAAAAAGACAACTGAACTTCTCAAAACTGAGAAAACACATTCATATTATTTTAATACTTTAGGGAAGAGATTAATAATTAATTTTTTACATATAGGAATTATCCACACATCAATATGATACACGATGTTCCCAATATGACTCAATGTGTCTGTTATCAGAATAAAATCAAAAGTTTAGTTAAAAAAATATTACTCATTGAAAACCAAGAAAACACACTCAAATTTTCTTGATAATTTATGAAGTTGATTCATAAGTCATTTTTTATGTTTTGGAATCATTCTAATGTCAAACTAATACACAATGTGATCAGTATGACTCAAAGAGTGTGTTTTCAGTTTAAAAACATATTTTACTAAAAAAGACAAGTGATGTACTCAAAACTAAGTAAACACATTAGGATTATTTTTATACTTTATGAAAAAAATCCATAAGACATTTGGGGCATGTAAGAATTATCCACACCTCAATTATATGCATTATGTGACCAATATAACTCCAATTGTGTCATTTTATTTAAAATTGACATCAAATTTAGTAAAAAGAAAAACTCACCTACTCAAAACCAAGAAAACAATTTCATATTGTTTTGATAATTTAAGATAATGATCCATAAGTCATTTTTTACATATAGTAATCAGCCTCACCTCAATCTGATTCATTATGTGTCTGCTTGAGTCAATGTGTGCGTTATCATTTAAAAATCGATATTTTAGTTCAAAAAGTCTCACTCACTGAAAACTGATAAAACACACTTTGATTATCATTATAATTTAAGAAAACGATTCATAAGAAATTTGTGATGTTTAGGAATTGGTATCATGTCAAATTGAAACATGATGTGACTAGTATGTTTCACAGTGCGTTTTTCCAGTTTAAATTTACATTTTTGTAGAAAAGACTAGTGATGTACTCAAAACTGAGAAAACACATTTGGATTGTTTTAATACTTTAGTAAAAAAATACATAAGTCATTTTAGACGTGTAAGAATCATTCTCGACGTAATACGATGCATAGTGTGGATGTTATGACTCCAAGAGCACCATTTCTATATATAAGTAACATTTTAGTTTTAAATGTGCATCACATCACCAAAACATAGAAAATGATACAAGATTGTTTTCCCTTAATTTAAATTATATATTCATACTTAGTTTTTCTGATTTCATTGTATTTTTTTGTGGTTTTCTATTATAATACACCAAAATATGTCCCTTTATCAGTGCCTTTTTAGCACTGATAAAAGACTCAGGCTTTTAATCTCACTCTAGTAGTCAGCACTTCTCTAGCGTTGATGAAGGCCATTTTTAGCTTTATTAAAGGTCTATTTGTAGTATTTTATGAAATTAAGTGATAAATTTAAATTAAACAAGTATATATAAATATTTATGAATATAAATATTAAGTGAATTTTGAATTAAAAGAGTAAGCATAGTATAAATTAAAATTTAAAGGAAATAAAATTTGATAAAAGAGTTTGGAAATAACTAAAGACGAGTCCTTATGTCTCATACCCTCAATATCTTGGGAGGTTTTATATTAGTCCCTTGAAATTAATGTTAGTCAAGAAACTTGAGAAGAAAGTCACCTGGATTTAGCAGTATCTAAGACATCTGAGATGGAATACACTTTCTTTTAAATTGTTTGTAGAAAGAAATACAATATAATGAATAGTCAATTTTTATGTGGTTTTAGAAAGAAACCTAAATCCCAAACTTTGATGGTATTGAGTACCTAAGAGAATAATAAGAATAAGAATAAGAAGTATGGTTTTTTTGGCTCAAAACCTTTGAAGAAAACTCTCAATTCTAAATAGGAAAGAATAAAAGGGATGAGAGGAATTGAGAGGAAAGGATGAGAGAGATATGGTGTAAAAAACTAAAGCACAAAGAAAATCTCTTAGGATGGTGTGATGTTGGAATATTTGAATCCAATAGTTGATCGTATTTGGTTGTATATTGTTAAGCCAATTGGGGGTAAATTTATAGGATCTCAATATCCCTTGGCAGTCTTCAGGGTGCTAATGAATCAATAGAGTTGTTGGAAGTGGATTTGAGGCGGCGAGGTTCAATTTTAAAGGCTGGAATTGAGTTGATCGATCGAATCTTTTGGCTGTTAGAATGATCCCAATGACTAGTTGATGGGACCATTGGTAGTCTGATGGGTGGCCACCAGCTACCTGGTAGTCCTGCCAGTGTTGTAGTGCTTTTTCTATAGCCACCAATTGGTCGATGCTCCTCTACAATGTGACCAGTGATCCTAGTTGTGTCCTAGTGCAACCGATCATGGAACCAGCTAGCCGGTGGCTCTACTCTATCTATCCACCAATGCTAGCCAGTGTGGATCTTTAATTCATTCCTCCAAACTTTGATTGGTGTATTTTTTTGATCTATCGACAACTTATCATAATTCCAAAACATAAATACTAAAAAACTCAAATGAAATTATTTGATCAATAATTAGTGCTTTTGATCTGTTGGGAAAAAATACCTCAAGGTAACATTGATTAATTTTTAGGTTGATTGTGTTTTTGGACAAAGAGGGTTTCTATGGCCATTTTTGTAGTTATAGAGATATTTTTGACAAAATAATATTACAAGGATCCCTGAAAAAGGAATGGATGATCTGGAGGTGGTGCATTAAAATATAGCAAAGGAAAGAAGTGCGCGAAAGATTTGGAATTGGTGTGAAATATGAGTTGGTACAAAAGAAGATTATGTGCCCAATGTAATGTAAAATTTGGTTTTGTGTGCTTGAAGAGGATCTTACGAATCCAAAGGAATCTTGTGTGCAAGTTTGGATATGCCTATAAATAGAGTACAACCCCTCATTTTAGTAACTCAACACTTTGAGAGAATCCGAGCTCTGAAGCACTTAAGAAGTGGAGTTGCATGTAAGAAAGGGAGTTAGACGTAATAAAGGAGTTACATGCAATAAGATAGTTTCATGCAAGAGTTTTTCCATGATAAAATTCAAATGTTGAACCCAAACCATTAAAGTTGTGCACAAGACACCCAATAAGTTGCACGAAAGATTGCAGTTTCCCAGTAATACTGTGGTAAAGGGGTTTTCATCAATTGGATTAAAGTGAAACTTCAACAGAGCATCCATATAAAAATAAGGATGTATTCATTAAAGATAATTAAGGGACCTATAGGTCTATAAACTGTTAGTGGATCCATTCTAAGAGCAGTGATAAAAGGAAGAGGAAGACGTTGATCCTTTCCACCGACAGTGAGATAGAGAAAGAGACATAGTGAGTGACCCTTGAGAATGTAGTAAAAAGGACCTAAACATTGTAAAGGTAGTTATCATGGGCATAGAAGTGATCTAGACCAAACCTTGTAATTGAAAGTGAGATTTAGTGGATTTGTTTCATTGGAACATCATCATTGTATGCTCCTTGGACATCGCCCAGTGAGGGTGAATCAAGTAAAATTATTGTGTCATGTGCATGATTTAATTTATGTTCATAATTTGCTAGGAGAGAAAGTGAGAAGTGTGTTTTGTTTAATAATGAAACTATATCCAAAGAGACATTATTTTTAATACGTCACACCCCAATTCACCCCCCTCTCAGTGTATTTGACCTTGTGGACCTAACATGATCATTAAAAAAAAGTGGGTTACAACATAGTGAATTTCCAATTTTTCTTCTTTTCAATGTTGGGTCTATGTTTCTTGATTAAAACACAAATTTCACATATTTTATTTAGATGTTTGATGTTAGAAATCTCACTCGCCAGTTTCTTGGTTCTTAATAATCTTAATCTATAAAATTTTAAATGTTTTAACTTGAGATGTCATAGCTAGCCCTTATCTTCAAGTGATGTAGTCAAACATCATGGTACACCGGGTTCGATCATAAGGTGTAATGTCCCGACCCAGGTGCCATGAAATGGTGCCCCGAGCTGGTCAGTCACATTCCCTCAAGCATGCCTCCTCGTACACTAGAGGGTCTTGACTAGCAGCGAGGTTCCAGTAAATCAGTTATGGTGAGACTATACCCTCTTTTATCAAAGTAAAACACCAGCAAAAGAAAACAACAATAAACAAGTGTGAAAGTATATAAATTATCATTACAATACCAATGTCACATAATAGTAAAAACATGGAATACATTACTCAACTGAAAGAAAAATCAAGCTATGAAAATAAAAGTTTCAAGTGTCCACAATGTAACTGAAAATAAAGACACAAAAACTCTCAACTGGATCACAAACCACGTCTGATTCCATCACCCATGCTTCATCACTAATCAAAAATATATCCTAGGGCCTTGCCTTTATCCTGTCCTACAACAACAAAGTCTACTCGGGTGCCGATCATGCGGCCTGAATAGGGTGTTAGTACAACTCAGTAGGCCACCACAAATTGTGTCTTAAACAAGTCTAGTCAAAATATAGTGCATTCAATTTTATGAATAAATAACTACAATTTGTAATTAAATAGTTATCACATTGTCACTTATTCTTTAATAATCACATTAGACTCGGTTTTGATTCATGTCTCTAGTTCAACTCACAATTCATCATTATCATTAGTTTGGTGTAGAATGCCATGTCTAACACCAAAAATATCAATTAGTGTAGATCTCCATGTCTCACACCCCACATTCTCAATTGGTGTAGATCACAATGTCTACCACCTCACATCACAAGCTCTTGTATCAACTATTGGGGAGGAAATCCATATCTAATTCCCTAACTTTTCAATTGGTCTAGAATTCCATATCTAACACCCACTTTCTCAATCATTTACATCATTTATTAATTTATAAAAAATTAACCACATCATTCCATTAATAATCCAATGATTAGTTAAATACATCAAAATCTATTAGTTAACCCCAAAAATAACTAGGTACACAAATCATTAATTAATTCATCAATTAATTAATCAAACAACACAAATATAATTCTATAATTAATTCTCTATAATTAATTATCAAAATAAAATCTCAACTTGTCATAATTTAAATCACAATTAATTATCTTAATCAAACATCAAGGAACATAATTAATCCACCATTAATTATCTCAACATAGCCAAATAATTATCACATAGTTAATTCCCTCAATTAATTATCTCAAACACAACCAATTCAATATCTCTAATAGAATATCTCAAACCAAAAACAATTTCCAAAAAACAATTATTTATTTAGTTATCCCCTTAGTCCTGTGATTAAATCATCAATTAATCATCTATATCTCTTAAACATCAACATGTCAATTTCACATTCCTAGTTAACCCAATTTAGGAAAACAATTACTAAGGGATGTAGCAAATCATTAATATCACATATGCCTATCAAATCCATTACTATGGGAGTTTTATTTAGATCACTTATCTCGGTTTGTTGACGGATATTTGGCCAGCTAAAATCCCCAAAATCCGAGCAGCACAACGACGTCGATCAAGATCTGGATCTAAATACCTAAACCCATAATTAAGATAAAGGCATCAAGATCTTGCACATCTAGATCTAGATGCACAATCCTAGATCTAGATCTCAACACATAGGTTTATATCCATTGAAAAAGTGGAGATCATCCATGAAAAGATCAAGGAAAGATAGAGGAAATAATGGGAGAATCATCAGGATGATATCCACTTACCGGAAAGAGAGGGGATCTTTGATTCGGGCTTTTGATCTCAAATAACGATGTTCAGATTGCCTTGAAATCCCTATGGAAAGCTTTGGGATCACCCAGAATTCATCAAGCTCGAGCCTAGGTCGAAATAGATGGGTTTTGGGGGTTCGGGTGGTTTTAAAACTAATTTTTGTAGAAAACTATTATACATGCATGGTTTCATCTAGAATGGGTGTACGGTTAAGGAAACCATGTGAAAACCATGTGGACCTCACTGTCCAAGTTCGCATGGTTCGCACGGTTCACACAGTTACCTAGGTTTGGACACACGGTTTTTCATAGCGTGTGCATGTTGTGCATAGCCCTTTTTCCATAAATTTTTCTTAAAACCTCACCCAAACGCACCTCAAACCATAATTATAAAGAAAAGGTACTGCAAAACAAAAAAAAATTCCTAAAAACGCACTTGAGATGACTCCAGAAAAGGTCGGGATCTTACGATATCCCCACCTTATAACAGCTCATCCCCGATCTACACTTCCGAACTTCACTAATATTCTGAGCCAAAAATATTGGACCATTAAGCCTTAAAATCTTCTTCCTGTGCCAAATTTTTCTCTTGCACATGTCTATGTTACCATAACACACGAACTATCATCAAGTTTTTTCCACACAACACTTTCTCATTATGATCCGATACACATATCAAAAGCTCCTAAAAGGACGTATCTATCTCGAGGTCAACCTCATTAACATCGATCACATGATAAGGATCATGGTGATACTATTGTAGTTGTGACACATGAAAATCATCATGAATAGAACCGTATTTATGTGGAAGATCCAATTGGTATGCCATCGGTTTGATTCTCTCCACTGCCTCAAACGGTCCCACAAACCTGGGCGCTCACTTGCCCTACCTCTATATCCTGTGATAAACCAACCTAGGCGACACCCAAAGGAATACACGATCACCCTATAAAAACTCTAGGGGTCATCTCTGTCTATTAGCATACAACTTCTGCCTACTCTAAGTCGTATTCATACGTTTTCAAATCAACTGCACCTACTCTGATGTCTCCTGTATGAGACTTGGTCCCAATAACTCTTACTCACCCACCTCTATATAGTATAGTGGTGATATACATGGCCTACCATAAAGTTCGTCATATGGTTCCATCTATATAGTTTCTTAATAACTATTTTTATGGGCAAACTCCACTAAATACAAGTGCTTCTCCCAAGAACCACTGAAGTCAAGCGCGCATGCCCGAAGAATATCCTCTAACATTTGTATGGTACACTCTGAATTCCCATATATCTATTGATGGAAAGCCATAATTAACAAAACTTGTGTGCCAAGAACCTTCTCCAAGCCCTCTCAGAAGCATGAATTAACGACCAAATCATGATCTAAAACTATAGTCTATGGCACCCCGTGCAAACAAACTATCTCTCAAACATACATTTCCCCCAACTGTTCAACTGTGAAGGTTTCCCTAATAGTTAAGAAATGTGATACCTTCATCATTCGATTCATAATGACCCAAATATAATCATTCTTCCTAAGAATCTTTAGAATACCTACCAAAAAATCTATAATCATGTCATCCCACTTCCATTCTGAAATAGGAAACGATTGCAATAGACCTTACAGTCATTGATGTTATGCCTTCACCCACGGACATGTGAAACATCTCATCACAAACCCTACTATTTCCTTTTTCATGCTCGACCACCAAAATTGTCATCATAGGTCATGGTACATTTTAGTCACACTTGGATGTACCACCCCCTTCAAGGCATGGAATTCTCAAATGAACTCATCTCACATGCTCATAGGCACAACAACCCAATTTTTTCACATAGATGACCTCATCCTCATCCATCATAAATTATGAAGGTGTCTCCCCACCTTTAAGGATTTCCAATAAGGCTAAACACTCCAGATCCTCATACTGCATGACCCTGATCTATATCAAGAGTGTAAACTCCACTCATAATGAAACCAGAGTCATATACTCTTTACTCTCCTGAACCACCACATGCATTCCAGCCAGCGGAGTCATCATCTTCCACTCTGGAATAGACTCATGTACCAACTGAGTTTGAGTTTTCCTGCTCAAGGAATCAACCACACTTTTCTCCTTTCTGGGTGTATATGCTAGTTCAAAATCAAAGGACTGCATATACTGTACCCATATTTACTACCAAAGATTCAAGTCTCACTATGGAAATATGTACTTCATGCTTTTGTGGTTTGAAAAAACTGTAAACTTTTCACCCAAAAGATAGTGTCACCAATACTTAAGATCATAAACCACTGCTTCCAATTTGAGTTTGTGCATAGGGTAATTCTGTTCATGTATCCTCAACTATCGAGACCCATAAGAAATGACTAGATCCCCGTGCATCAACACAACTCTAAGTATGATCCCAGAATCATCAAAATACATCGTGTACTCCTCACCTGACTCAAGTATGATCAATATTGGTGTCGATGTCAAGAGATTCTTCAACTCCTAGAAAGCATTCTCTCATGATTTTTTCCACTAAAACTTTATCACTTTCTTGTTCAAGACCAAAAGCAACATTTCCAATCAGGAAAAGTCCTCGATGAACCTCCTGTAATATCCATCTAATCACAAAAATCATCAGATATCAAAAACATTCTTGGGATTCTACCAAGAAACCACTGCCTGAACTTTATCTGGGTCCACTGCCATACCTTATTTTTAGATGATGTGCCCCAAAAAGTGTACTTGGTCAATCCAAAATTGACACTTAGATTGGATCATAACTAATTCTCTCTCAGTGTACTCAGGATGATTTCAAGATGTTGGGCATGATCTTCATGAGTCTTAGAGTACACTATGATTTTTTCCACCAAAACCACCAAAAACTGATCCAGGAATGGATGAAAGATCTTTTTCATCAAGGCCATAAACATTGTTGGAGAATTTCTCAACCCAAACAAAATTACGATAAACTCATAAAGGTCATACCTAATCATGAAAGTAGTCCTTGGTATATCATAAGTTTGAACTCTCACTTGATGATACCCTGATCTCAAATCGTTCTTTGAGAACACACAAGCCCCCTTCAGCTGGTCAAACAGGTCATTGATACGAGGAAGCAGATATAGGTTCTTTACGGTCATTTTGTTCATCTTTCAGTAATCAAGACACAAAAATAAACTCCCATCAACCTTATTTTCAAAAAACACACATGATCCCCAAGGTGATTTACTTGTATGGATAAACCCATTATCCTCTAATTCCTATGATTAAGTCTTGAGATCATAAAGCTCAGTTGGTGTCATTTTGTAAGGTGGAATAGATACTGGATTATCCCTCGAAATAAGCTCAATAGTGAACTCTACATCTCTATTTGGTGGAAACCCTGAGAAGTATCTAAGAAAAACATCATGAAATAGTTCTTCTACTGGTGGAATGATGTCTTGCTTACCACTCCCATCATCGAGCAAAAGATTAGCAACTTGGGTTGTGAGCTCTCCTAGTTGCTAATTAATTGGTCCTGCTCGACTCGCCTAGATATCCCACTCTCTATGATGGAAATTCCGGTCACCCTCAGGAGATACAAAGGTTACTCTCTTGTGATAACAATTGATGTGGGATAAGTATGCGACTAACCAGTCCATACCCATAATCAGGTCAAATCCCATCATAACAAGGACATAGAGATCCGAGAGAAAATGATACTCTCAGATCTCTAGTGAATATCTATTTCATAAACAGATATCTGTAGACCGTGTTACTAACGTTGTGTTGATATTCATTACTCTACCTACAGACTCCACCTCCAAGCTCAAAACATTAACAATATTTTCATATATTAAATAGTGAGATGCACCAGTATCAAAAAAGGAACTAGCTAAAGTAGAAGCTACTAGAATAGTACCTCTCACTGTCGATGGCCCAACCTCTCTCTCCACAAGTGTAGGCTGCACTGTATGTAACTACCCTTCCACTCTTTCCTGTGGTGTCATCTAACTCCCCTCAGTAGCACCACTCTGCTGATACAAGCGCTCTTTCCCTAAAGCACCAAGTTCACTACCTCTATCGCCTCTTCCATTATAACTCCAACTACCAGACCTATATGGTGTAGAAGACCCCCTTCCCACACTCTGAATCTGAGAAGTTACTCCCTCAGCACCAGCCTATCGCTGTATCCTGCATAACCTCTATTGGTTCCCCATATTGCTGCAAGATCGACACTCCACAGGTGGTTGAGGGAAATGTTTGCGAGAGTGTACCAACTTAATACACTGGTGGCAAGGCACATGAGTAAGGTTTGGTGTAATTGTTCCTCCTAAATGTCCACCTTGATTTCCACTATCCTAACTGAGGTTCTCATATCGACACTTCTTGCTCTCAGAAGGTGCACTCCCTGCTCATCCAGTGACAACTACCTATCCAATATTGGAAGCCCCATTTAGGTTCCCCTATGAAATGAGAGTCTGATTCGCCACTTCTGAGAACTTATTCAGCCTAAAGATATTCACATGGGACTTAATTTTACACCTAAGTCCTTCTTGAAATTGTTTTGTCGAAGAAGATTCATCTACCACCAATGCTAGATAAAAATGATATAAATCTGTGAAACGTTTAGATGCATAAACTCAAAATCCTTCTCTTGTCTCGGTGTCTCTGGATATAAGTGTTTCAAGAAATTCTCCAGAAATTTGTTCCATAACATATCATCAATCTGTCCAGATCATACCTGAATGTCCCACCAGTGCTTCACTGGTCCCTATAACATATAAGAAACCATCTTGACCCTCCTCTTAGCTAGAGTCTCCAAATGGTCAAGTATCGTCTCAATGGATTCAATCCATAATTTATCCCCCTGAAGACCACCCTCTTCAGTAAAAGTCAGAGTGAATTGTGGTTGAAACTCCCTTCTTAACTCAGAAATGCTTTTCAGAACCCACCTTGGGTTTCACTCCATGAATTGTATGAAATGAGCAAAGTTATCTCAGAACTTCTCCCCTTCCTCCTCATTCAGAACTAACGACACCTCAAGTTCCCTGTCTAGAAGTTCATTCCAAGCCATATCCCTTAGTCTCCCTCTCAACAAGCATTGTGGAGGCATAATCTCTCTTATTCCAAACACACATCTTAGGTCTCAAAACACAACCTTATAACATTTATATAAGAGGAAAAGGAAACACAACAAGTTTCAACATGTACTTTCCCCATTTCTCGCCATGTGGTCAACATTGAGGCACTATAAGTATCCTTAACCATCCTAATCCTAGGTATTGGTTAACAAGGGTAAGCACATTCTCATTAATTAATTCCAATAATTAATTTATTACATCATTTTTAATTAATTAATTCATCAATTAGTTAATCAAACCCATTTTATTATTCAATTTTCTCATTTGACACCCATTTATTCTCATTTTGAATCATTTTACAACATAACACAATTCAGGTTAGGAACCTTTTCATTTCAATCTCACAATAAGGAAAAAAGTTCAAGTTCAACAACTTACCCATAACCCATTTTCCCGTGAGTGCCTAAAATGATGCATTTCACAATAACTCTGAGTGCCTAGAATGATTCATGCAGTCTCAACTCTCATACCTCTTTAGGCCAAGAATCAATAATCAACAATTCTAAAAAACAAATGTCACATCACACCACAAGTGCATCACCCGAGGTTAAATAATATCAAACTGTAACAACAAACAATAATCACAACAATCTTACCCTGAGTACCCAGATTTTCCCTCGTAGATGGGTTTGCAACTCCCATGCACGATATCATTACCAAGCCTCAACTCTTCATAGTCTATTGTCTACCTTTACCAAATCAGTAATACAAAATAAGAAGAAAGAAATAAAACTCCTTTGATTCAACTTTGTAACATCCCGACCCAGGTACCACACAATGGTGAACCAAGCTGGTCGGTCACATGCCCTCAAGCATGCCTCCCCATAAGCGAGAGGGTGTCGACTAGCAGCGTGGGTCCAGTAAATCAGTCATGGGTAGACTATACAATCTTTTACTAGAGTAAAACATCAGTGGAAACAACCAACAATAAACAAGTGTGTAAGAATATAAATAATCATAACAATACCAATGTCACATAATAGTCAAAATAGTAAATACAATACTCAACAGAAAGGGAAAGTATTCTTTGACAATGAAAGTGTCAAGTGTATACAATGCAACTGAAAATAAATACACAAAGACTCCCAAGAGGATCTCGAACCACGTCTGGTTCCCTCACCCATGATCCATCCCTAATCAACAATCTATCCCAAGGCTTTTCCCTTATCCTGTCACACAACAACAAAGTCTACTCGGGTGCCGATCAGGTGGTCCGAATAGGGTGTGAGTACAACTCTGTAGGCCACCATCAATGGTGTCTAAAACAAGTGAAATCAAAAGATAGTGCATGAAATTCTATGACGTAATAAATACAATGTATAATTAAACAGTTATCACATTATCACATACTCTTTAATAATCACATTAGACTCAGGTTTCATTCATGTCTATAGTTTAACTCACAATTCATCATTATCATTAGTTTGGTGTAGAACGCCATATCTAACACTCCAAATCTAAATTGGTGTAGAACTCCATGTCTCAAACCCCACTTTCTCAATCGTTGTAGATCACCATGTCTACCACCTCACATTACAATCACTTGTATCAACCATCAGGGTTGAACGTCTTGTCTATTGCCCTAACTTCTCAATTGGTCTAGAATGCCATGTCTAGCACCCACTTTCCCCAATCGTTTACATCATTTATTAATTTATAAAGAATTAACAACATCATTTCCTTACTAATATAATGATTAGTTAAATACATCAAAATCAATTAGTTAACCCCATAATTAACTACGTACACAAAGCATTAATTAATTCATCAATTAATTAATCAAACAACACAAATCTCATTCCATAATTAATTCTCCATAATTAATTATCCAAATCAAATATCAACTTATCATAATTAATCTCACAATTAATTATCTTAATCAGACATCATGGAAAATAATTAATCCAATATTAATTATCTCAACATAGCCAAAACATTATCTCATAATTAATTCCCCCAATTAATTATCTCAAACACAACCAATTAAATATCTCAAATACAATATCTCAAATCATAAACAATTTCCCAAAATAAATTATCTATTTGGGTAACCCCTTAGTCCCATGATTAAATCATCAATTAATAATTTATATCTCTAAAACATCAACATGTCAATTTCACATTACTAATTAACCCAATTTAGGAAAACAATTACAAAGGGATGCTAGAAAATCATTAATCTCGCATACACATATCAAATCTATGACTATGGGAGATCGATTAAGACCACATACCTTGGATTCTTGACAGATGTTTTCCCATTGGAAATCCCCAAAATTGAAGAGGTGAAACGATGTCAGTTAAGATACATATCTAAACCCCTAAAACCAAAATTGAGATCAAATGCATCAAGATCCTGTAAATCTAGATCTAGATCCATGATCCTAGATCAAGATCTCTACACATAGGTTTATACCCATGGAAACAGTGGAGATCTTCCATGAAAAGATCAATGAAAGAAAGAGTAAAGAATGGGAGAAGCATTAGGATGAAATCCACTTACCAGAAAGAGAGCAGATCTTCAATTTGAGCTTTCGATCTCGAAGAATGGTGTTTCAATCGACATAGAATCCCTCCAGAAAGCTCTGGGATCACCTAGAATTCGTCAAATCTAATCCTAGGTCAAAATAGATGTGTTTTAAGGGTCTGGGTGGTTTCAAAACTAATTTTCATAAAAAAATTGTTCCGCGGACACAGTTTCACCTAGTAGGGGCGCATTGTTAAGGAAACCATGCAAACCTCATTGTCCAGGTTTGCATGATTCACCCGGTTACCTGGGTTTGGATGCCCGGTTTTTAAAACCATTTGAAAACCATGAAAAGTCCTCTATCCATAGATGTTTCCTAAAACCTCTCCCAAAAACACATAAAACCCCAATTCCAAAGAAAATGTACTTCAAGACAACAAAAAGTACTTGAAAAACGTGCCCAAGATGACTCCTGAAAAGGCTAAGATTTTACATAAGGGGAACCATGTGGTTCTTCATCATGATCACTTTTGTGATCATCCTTCCTTTTCTATAAACAGTCATAATTTTTCGATTTCATAGGCTTATGTGAAAGTATTTCTCCACCAATTGCTCGAGACTTAAGATGTCGGTTTTTTGATTTGGTACATAATAGACATTAGAGATGAAATCATGGTTTATATCTATTTTCTAGATCATAATATCTTCTCATCATTTTAAATATATTATTGAGAGATCATCAAATTAAATATCTCCTTGAATCCTATTATCTAGGTTCATAAACAAGTGATTGTCGTTTTTCAGGTGGTTTCCAGTTTCATAATCAAGATACCACATACCCTGATTTTGTGTTGATGTTTATTTCATCAACATAAGAGACTCTAGTAAGACCCCATGTTCTATTGATATTTTTCTCTCTCGGTGGAATTCTCCATGCACTAATACATAAAACGACTTTTAACAGTATTAGAAAAATCCATCAACAACACTAAAAAATGTTTTTGATCTAAATGTAGTTAAAAGGGGGTCTCTTTTATCAGTGCTAACAAAAGCGCTGATAAAAGTAAAAAAAATAATGTTTTTTGAAGAAAATATGTAAAAAATTGTTAAAAAAAAAGAAATCGGAGGTGGTGACCACCCCTTTTATCAGTTCTTTATGCATCATCCACCCCACATTAACTGCGCTAGCATGCCCCCTATACCCACCTATGCACCTCTGCCTCCCATTGGATTCGAATATGAGACCTCTCCCTTATGTGCCTAGACACTTGCCACTCCTTCATGTTCCTCAGTTTCTCCATTTTATGATATATCTATTATTTATACATATATATAGTTATATTTTTTATCCATATATTTATTCATATATTAATATGATTATTTTTAAATACATTTATAAAATATGTTTTTTTGTGTATAGATAAATAAATTCATATATACATATATACAACATACAAACATAAATATATTTTATATATGTGTATCTATAAATATAATTATATATATTTTTATTTATTTACATATATTATATATTAATATTTATATACATACATTATAATATAAAGATAATATATATCAGTTTTTTAATATAGACACGTAGATACAGGCACACACACATTATATAGGTATATAAATATTCACATTTTATTATTTTAAATGAAATGGATATTATTTTTTATTTAGATATGGTTTATATTTTTATAAAGATATTTTGTATATAAATATGTTTACATATTTATTTATAAAATTAATTTTTTATGCGTAAATATATATAAATATGTATATATGTGTATATATTTAATTATAAATAACATTACATTATGAAGAATGATAAAATTTGAACGTCATAATATCTTTATGAGTGTAACAATTAAAGATAAACTAAGTCACTACCAAAAAATAAATTGATGGGTGCCAAGTGCTCCAAAATCTTTGAAATATTATTAAAAAATATACATTTATTAAAATTAAACAAGTTTGGGTTTTTAGGTACTCTATAATTGATACTATGAACCCTATCCAATTAATAATCGGATCATTATCCCACAGCCGGCTGTATTCATAAACCGTATATGACACACCCTTAAAAACTCTCCAAAATAATATTTAAAAAATTATATTAAAATGAAACGAGTTTGGATTTTTGGATATCCTATCTACCCAAACCTTAAGTAGGGGATGTGAAACCAGGATAGGATACTTATTAAACGGGTATCTATTGCCCATACCTAGTTGTCCATTGGGTTAAAAAAGTGTAAAAATTTGATGACGTGAAAAGTGAAATGAATTTTTACTGAAACTAGGCCAAAATGGTGGGAAATGAGTTTTTTATAATGTCAAAATTAATAGAAAAATCTCTAAAAAAAATTGATAAAACTTTTGGCAAGATGGAAACTAACATGGGAAAATAATGGCTCAAACAGGAGGTAAATGCATCGGGTATGGAGAGGTATTAAAGTTCAAAAAATGTAATATGAAAATTTGAAAAAAACAAAACAAAATAACTCTACCAAATTTCAAAATCACTTTACCTTTTTTTGACAATTTGAAAATGGAAAATTAAGGTAGGAAGAAATGGATCCCATAAAAAATAACATAAAAAACTAAGTTTATTTTTTCCAAATGGAAATTCCTGATAAAAAAAATATATACCATTTAATGTTTTGTTATCTATATAAATATATATATAACAAAATAAACTATTCTTTAAAAAATTATATAGAATAAGTCGTTGCGGGAAGAAGATTTGTTCAAAGATTTTGAATAGAGGCACTTTCGTGGATGATGCGAAATAATAATAATACCATGCATAAATCCCTATTTCAATATATATATAATTTTCAGTTTATGTGGTTTTAGTTAATTTCTAGAAGTATCCAGTTTTCCCTAGTAGGATGAGTTCCTATCCCGTCCCCTCAACACATTTTAACCTTGTGTTTTTTTTACTTTTATTATTTTAAAAAATAATAATACCATGCATAAATAATATAATAATAATTATAAATTAAATTAAATATATAATCATTTTTAATAATTAACATCTTTATAAACTTAAATTAATATTATTATTTTCATATTAATGTTATTTTATATTTGGGGAGATATGTGTGTTGTGAGAGGTCAGGAAGAATTTTTGTTGGAATGCATATATTGACAACAATTTCAGGCCTTGTTGTCATAACTGATCTAATCTAAGAATTAATGAAAAGGATGGTCGACCGGTTCGCAGTGGATAGGTTCTACATATGAATCCAGTTTTCAATAACAAGCCCATGTTTAAATACATATATTACTACTATTGGTTTTTTGTTTAACGGTGACTTATTTATGAAGGTTTTTAAAAAAATCGTAATATATATATTAGGTGTGTGGGGGTACAATTACATTAAATACACACACCACACACACAGATTGGAAAGTTGGGTCATAGCCCCCCCAATTGATAACTCACCCATCAATCTTTATTTATTGAGTACAAGGCCAAAAGGCCTAGTGGGCATGAAGCCCATTTTATGGCCTGAATGTTCAGTGTAGCGCCATGCCTATATCATCTTGTCTGTGTCACCATGTCTGCGTTATGATCGCGTCATTGTCTACTTCACCGCCTGCATAGCACTGAGTATTCCCAACATGAGTTGATCGCAAGACCTCATGGATGCCAAACAGGAGATTTTACCAGTTGGTTATAAGCTCTTTGACAATTTAAAAAACTGTAATATATTACCACAATAAAATCTTATCATTTAAAATATATGA
Organism: Viscum album; assembly: GCA_963277665.1. Taxonomy (NCBI): domain Eukaryota; kingdom Viridiplantae; phylum Streptophyta; class Magnoliopsida; order Santalales; family Viscaceae; genus Viscum; species Viscum album. Next base: position 123,392,305 of record OY728160.1, on the reverse strand, counting down.
CGATTATATATAATATATTTACATGTGAGAGGTAAGGGTGCACTTACCGAAAGTCGGAACACACAAACCCTAAGGACTCAATTTGGACTCACTATCACAGATCGCGCATTGTCCATCACCACCTTTTATTAGCACTAAACATAAAACATTGATAAAAGGGTAACATTTATCATTGCTAGTTAAAAACGCCGATAAATGTGCAACATTTATCAGGATTTTTTTCAACACTATATAGATGGATTTTTATAAGTGTTATTCTTAGCATTGATAAATTTTTTTAATTAAAAATATTATCAATATATATAAAATTATCATGTTTATATTCAAAAAATAATATTTATTTACAAAAATTAATTAAAAATGCATATATATAATTAATTTAAATATGATATATTAATATTTATTTTTTAAAAATTTAAATATGTATATATATATATGTATTGTTTTAAAAAAAGAATTTGTAAAATTATAAATCACAAAATATATTTAAATAGTAAATATATTTATTATATTTATAATTATATATATTTATATATTAATAAATATTAATAAATATATATAATTATATAAATATATATAAATATATAACTATAAATAGTTATATAAATATATACAAATATTTATAAATATATATATTTATAATTGTAATTATAAATATATATAAATATATAAATATATATTTAAATAATTATAAAATTATAATAATCATATTTAAAAAATAAATATATTTCTTATATTTATAATTATATATACTTATATATTAATATATATATACATAATTATATACAAATAATTATAAATATATTTATTTATAATCATAATTATAAATATATAAATATATTTATATAATTATAAAATTATAATAAATATATTTAAATAATAAATATATTTACTATATTTAAAATTATATATAAATAATTTTTTTATATATTTGTTTATGATTACAACTATAAATAAAGATAGAGGACGATTTTCGAGGAATTGAGGATTTAGAAGGTCCTGACTTATCTACCATATTATGGGCTTTGTATGTCTTATTGAATTTCTTCCCTCCTCCCTTGCATGTTTTTGTCTTCTTAGTAAATTTTACAGTCATTGATTTGGTCATTCCAAATCCATGGTTGGGTTTTTTGAGTATAAATAAATAAATTCAAATTTTAATAATCATAAAATTATTATAAATATATTTCAATAATAAATATAATTATTATATTTATAATTATATATATTTATATATTGATATAAATATATAAAATTATATAAATATATTTATAATTATATAGAAATATTTTTAAATATATTTATTTGGAATTATAATTAGAAATAAACAAATATATACTTAAATAATTATAAAATTATAATTAATATATTTAAATAATAAATATATTTTGTAATATATATATATTTATATATTAATAAATAAATATATATAATTATATAATTATTTATATATATATATATATTTAAATAATTATAAAATTATAATAAATATATTTAAATAATGAATATATTTATTATATTAATAATTTAATAAATACATATAATAATATAAATATATAAAACTATATAGATATATTTATAAATATATACAAATATTTATAAATATATAGAAATATTTTTAAATATATTTATTTGTAATTATAAATATAAATAAACAAATATATCATTAAAATTTGATCTTTATCATTGCTAAAAATGATGATAAAACAACTCTTTAGAGTCATTTTATCAATGTTTTTTTAGTGTTGATAACGAGTAGTTATAAGCACTTATTAATTTAGCACTGATTAAACTACTCTTTATTAGTGCTTTTACAAAACTGTTGATAAAAGTCTTACCCGGTCTTATAAAATAACCCTAACATAGTCTCATTTCGCACGTCTTCAAGCTCCCATGAAACTTGACATTCTTCGCTGCTCTCTCTGAACCCTATTGTTTTCTCCGCTCTCGGTCTTCATCGACTTTCTTGATGAATCAATCATCTCCAAATCTAAGGTATGTGTCAATTTATTTTGTTAGCACCTTCAACCACACTCAGTTCTTTAGTTTTTTCATCTCATCTTCACCTCTTACCCAAGCTCAGAGTTTCAATTTGGTCCTCGTTTTTTGTTTTGGGTAAGAGACTTCACGATTTGCCTCGGTCTCGATTGATCCTCTTATTGTTTGACCCAACCATCCCTATGCGGCGTAGTAGAATTCCTGTGGGTGTTTCATCCCCACCACAACATCCACCACATCTACTATGGAATTTCACAATCATAAAAAAGTCCCCGTCATCCATGATATATATCCTAGACTTTTAGTTTTTTCAAATATTGTGAATCAAAAATGGTTTTTTTTCTTCTGTTATATTTGAACAAAAATTTTGTATTATTGATTATTCTATACTGTTTTGATACTCGACATATTTTAAACTAAGTTCTATTATTGAATAACCTATATCCAAATTTAGTTTGAATGACTCTATCAAATGAAAAGTACAATTGATTAGATTTTAATTTATAAATCCTTTTTTAGAAGAATCATTTTCATTTGTATGTTTTCTAGTTTTGAATAATTTACAATCATTTTTCTTGGTGACATTAGCACTTCTTTTTTGTGATTCATTCACGGTGATCATTTTATTATTCATGTTTATTAGAAACATTAATCACATTTTATTCATTATATGTGTTTTCAATGTTAAAATATTTTAAAAAATATAATAATTTTTTTTTATTTTTGAAACCATTATTATTTTCAATAACTGTATTTTCTATAATGAGAATGGGTTTCAAATAATATAGCTTTTATTTTTTATATTTCCATGTAAATATATATGTGTAAATTGTTATACATATTATACTATATAACAGGCTATCTAAGCTTTTCAGAGGGGGTTGTATGCTATTAAAAGTTGGAAAGATTGATTCAAAATGGAAAGAGATTGGTTTTAAAAATAGCGAGTGAGTTTTCAAAGGTATTTTGAAAATGAATTCAGTGTTTGATTTTCTAACAAATTTTATATTTAATGGGTAAACAATTTCTTAAAATTTGATTTTAAATAGAGGGTAAAATATTTTTTAGTGGTGAAAATCATTTTTAAAAACTAATAAAAAGTGTCCCAATGATTTATTAGAATAATATTCATTTGTTTTTTAAAATTTACATGTGATTTTAAGGGTAAATGTTTGGTTTTAAAGTTAATAGACTAGATTTATATGATGTTTCAGAATGAGGATGATATTTTTGAATTCAATGATGATTTTAATAAGGTATATTTTAAATTTCACATTAACTTTAAAATGGAGTTTTGTGATTTGAAATTAGTATTAATAGGTTCATCAATTTTTTAAGTAATATAGTATGATATATCAACAATGTTTGAGCCATCTCAACTAAAATTTTATTCTTCTATTCGAAAACAACATTTTATTAAGTCGTATATAGCATACTATGTTCAGGTTGAATAACATGATTTTAAAAATAATCATCAACTGTTCTCCTTATAAATTCTATACCATCATCTATCCAAATCATCTATAAGGATAAATTACAATCTTTCTTTAATTTTCTTCTAAAAAATTTAAACATATTTGGATACTATGATTTTTGTCACATAAATAAAATAGATTTAATTCGGGTAAATTTATCAATAATGGAAATAATATACTTCTCTCTATTTTTTTAATAATTCCTCACAATCCCAAAATTATATAAATAAATGATCTTATATTATTGGTTACATTTTATATCTAAATTATTTTGTGAAGAGTTAACAATTCTTCCCTTTAGGCATGTTTAGCACATCATATTCCTTTCTCTTTTCAGTATTTGTAGGTCACAAACATTTTATCCTTAAGTGATACTACACATGTTTTTTTGGCTAAGATAATCACGCTTTCTATTCTATAATTGGATTCCTATGTTAAGACATAAGTTTACTGAATTTCTCACAACACCCACTTGAATTAGATCTTCACTTTTGGTCACTAACCTCTTATCAAAACACTTCAATAAAATTAGGTATTGGTTTGTTTTTTATATGAAGTATGAAACTAGAAATGGAAAAAAATGTATTAATTGGTATCATCTAAGAAAACCATCCACTCCAACCAAACCTAAATAACATTGAAAGATAAAAAAGATTCAATGGTCTAATACCAAATTGGAATGCATAGAGATACTATAAAAAGAAAATATTGAAGAAGAATATTATAGGAGAGCATATAAGCTTACCTTTCTGAGGAATAACCATTATTTAAGATTCTATGGTAGTGATAATTTATCACTGATAAGGGGTGATAAATAAGTAATACACTTATTATTTTACAATTATTCCATAGAAACTAACATTTGTTATTGATTAAAGTCTTGATCCACTCACTTCTTAATCTCCATTTACTTTTCAAACACTCCTTAAAATATGTGTCAAAAAGTTGAATGGTATCTATATTTATAAATTCTATGAGATGAGTTGTGTCTATATTTATAAATGTAGACATGTGTAAGCACAAAATGTGGTATCTATATTTATATGATCATATTAAATTTCAAAGACCTCCAAGAATCACATAATCTCACTTCCTACATAATATAGATTGATAATAACATAATGGAAAGGGAATTTCACAAACTCCATCCAACCCACAAGATATACATCGGTACCCCACTCCCACAACCTTAGCCTCACGGGAAGCTAAGAACAATTGAAATTCAGTCCTTAGACCAAAATAATTTTCCTTCTCATAGAATAATTGAAGGCTTGCATTGATTGTTGAGACTAAAAAAGTTGTCTCACCATGACTGTGTGTAAGACCATCCGGTCGAGCCTTCTCATAGTCACACTAATCAAGGATCCCATTGTAGGGATCAAACCATAGATGTTCCTTTTTAAAACTTTAGATAGAAAAATAGTAATTTTTTTGGTGCTTTTCCAACTCCCCAGCTCAAGAATATTTTGATTTTAGGAGACAACCATTATCCTCATTAGATTCATCTATCAAACAATTATTATTTCATTTTATTCTCTGAGACTCATCCCCCATCTCTTCTAGACATTCACCTATGTTACTTGAACTACCCTGAGTAGTAGTCATACCATACTAGGTATCGATGATCATTATGGATGAATTCAAAGGATAACACATACCACAAATATAGTAATTCTTTTCTTAAATGCAATTACTCATTTACTTCAAAGCATACTGAAATTATTTAAAACATTCAAATTTTTGGTTCCCCTTATTTGAAATGACCCTTTTTGTGTATTTTTTTAAATATTAATATTACCAAATCAAATAGGATGAATATGAATAAAAAATGGATGGATTCCAATCATATAACAAAAGAGTATGAAGATAGGGTGAAAGAGTTCGTCAAGTTTTCAAAAGATAATTCATATGAACCTTCTCCGATTCTTTGTCCATGTTTAAACTATTATTATTCAAGATTAATTAGTCCATTAAAGTTAGAGGAACACTTGATCTGTCACATAATAGATCAAAGTTATAAATGCTCTAATAAACATGGGAAAAAAGTTAATGTAGCTAGAAACTGGGATAACACTAAATTTTATTGATCATATGATATGATTACATGTGTGGAAAATGAAGAAGACTATATCTGCCACATCAGTAGTTTCATAATAGTTCTCGAGAGTGGTACAACAAATGATGTTCTTTGGGAGGTATAGAGTTCGATTCTTGGGAGATAAATCTTAGGAAAATTTCTCCTTCCCTTGGATCCTCTCATCTTTACAGGTCACCTGGTCCCTCGCTAGGTATGAAAAATGATGTTCAACCTATCTGTGCTAACAAATTGTTGTGTCAAAACATTTCCAATTGGGTTGTCACCTTTCAGGATGCTCTACCATCTCAGCTGGTAACAAATCCTTCCTCGATGGGGCACACTCTAGAGTGATCCTTTCATGGGGAGGGGGTTCCTTTGTGTGGTAGGTTTTGAAAGGCCACACCTGGGGATTCCCTTTTAGGAAAGAGAATGAAGAAGACCATATTGAGGATTAGATTACATGCATAAATTATTATGAAAATCATATCGAGGAAATGAAAATGATAGTTGAAGATGAACTTCGTGATTATCCAAAAAAAATTGAGAAGTTAAAGAGTTATGCAAAGAAACATTTGTATGTTGGTTGTACTAAATATACCAAATTTTCAGCCATACTGAAGATATATAATTTAAAATCTGGAAATGAATGGAGTGATTCTAGTTCTATCGAACTACTTACTATCTTGAATAATATTCTTTTAGAAGATAATTAGATTCCTAGCTTAACATATAACGCTAAATGGATGCTACGTTCAATGTGTATGATCTTTGAAAGAATACATGACTATCAAAAAGACATTATACTTTTCCACAAGGACCAAATATCGCTTAAATAATTCCAAAAGTGTGGTGCTTCTCGATACAAGAGAGATAAATCAGGTCTTGTGAAAGTTTTATAGTACCTTCCAATCATTCGATGGTTTAGGAACCTATATGGAAGTAAGGAGACTGCAAAGAAATTAAATTGGCACACAGATACAAGAAATAAATATAATAAAATTCATCACCTAATAGACTCTCCTAAATGAAAGTGAATTGATCACGAGTATCCTGAATTTGGAAACAAGCTGAGAAACCTTCATCTTGCTCTATCTATAGATGGAGTAAATTCTTTTGGTTTTCAAAGAAGAATTCACAGTACATGGATGGTTATATTGGTAAATTATAACATTACACTATGGTTATGCAATAAATGAAAATACATTATGTTATCTTGATTATATCAGGACAAAAACAGCAAAGTAATGATATTGATGTTTATTTGGCTCCATTGATCAAAGATTTGAAATTATTGTGGTATTTAGTTTTTAAGCTATATGATGCTTAGAGAAATGAAAATTTCATATTGAGATCCATATTTTATGGGATGATAAATTACTTTCAAGCTTATGGAAAACTTTCATGATATAACATTAATGGAACTCAAGGGTGTCCCATTTGTGAACAAGGTAAACAGTCAATTAGGTTGAAACATTCATTAAGGAATGTGTTTCTAGTACATCATAGATTTCTACCCTAATGGAATAAGTACCTATCTTGGAAGACATCATTCAATGGGAGTTCATAAGAACGTACATCAACATCTCCATTGATAAGTGATCAAATTTTTTAGAAAGTAAAAGATATAGATATCACTTTTGGTAAAGCTTTTTTTGAAAAACTTTATGAAAACTAGTTGAAAAAAGAGATCATTTTATTTTGAATTACCATACTATAATTGTTTATATGTAAAGTATTTTATTGATTTTATGAATGGTGAAAAAATTTATATGATAGTGTTATTGGAACATTATTAAATGTACCCAGAAAAATAAAGGATGGAATTAAGGCTAGGATGGACGTGGTTTACATGGGAATACATGAAGAGTTGGAGCCAAAGAAGGGAGAGAAACAAAATTTTCTTTATCCAACTGATTAAACTCTTTAGAAGCATGATAGATATCAGTTTTGAAACTTCTTGAATGATGTAAAGGTTTTAGAGGGGTATTCATGAATATCATGAATATCGTTTTAATGACTAATTTAAGGTTAAAGGCTTTGAAATCACATGACTATAATGTTTTGATGTAATATCCAATGCATATAGCTTTAAATTGTATTTTTTCAAATAATTTTCATCATACATTAACCAAGATCTATTTATTTTCAATGATATATGAAAAAAATTTATAGATCCAACTAATTTTCTAACTATAGAAAATGATATTTCTATCATATTATGTGATTTGAAAATATAATTCCCACTATTATTCTTTCATATGATGGTTAAATTTATGGTTCACTTAGTGAGAGATATTCAACTATGTGGTTCTATACATTATAGATGGATATACCCCATTGAACGATATATGAAGATTTTGAAAGGGTATGTCAAAAATTGAAGTCGACTAGAAGGTTTTATTGAGGAGCGATAGATTGTTCAAGAAGACATTGAATTCTATAATAACTACCTATATAGTGTGGAAAGTATTCTTCTACTGAAATATCATCCCACTGGGTGGCTTTTGGGTGAAGGAATTTTTGGAATAAGTGTTGTAACAATCACTATTACATATAAAGATCAGGTCCATCTTTACATTTTTCATAAAAGTTATAGGGTCCCCAATATGTTGAAACACACAAAGAAATTATTAGGTATTTAAATTCATCTAGGCATAAAATATGAATATCAAATACCCATAATAAACTATTTATAGGATGGTTTCAAGACTATTTTTAAGGAGTCAGAGAAAAATCTAGATTTAATTTCAGAATGACTTTGATGACTAACTAGAGGACCAAGTGTGATTTTATTATCATATAATGATTATTTAATTGAGGGTTATATGTTCTATACAAATAAACATGATTAATGGAGTACTATTAAAAATAGTGAAGTTACACTTGTGGATGAAGTGAGGCACATATCTAGTAAAAAGCACATAAATTAAATTTATGTGAAAATGTCATACTTTGGAATCATTAAAAAAATATGGTTGTTGGATTATAAAATATTCCTTGTGCCAAATTTTCAATGCAAGTGGTTTGATAACAAAATTGTTTTTAAAATAGATAAATTTAGATTTGTGAAAGTGGATTTCGTTAAGGGAGGGTATAAAGTTGAATTGTTTATAATGGCATCACATGCAGTACAAGTATTTTATGTTCTAGATCCTGTAAATTGAAAGTGTTCAATTTTTATTTTATCGAACAAAACCACTGAAGGGTTAGATTAAAATTCAACTAAGGATAACACTTTTATTGGGATGTCGTAATCATTTCAAAATGGTCCCAATGTAGACAGGGTCTTGTATGTTAGAGGAGACCATAATGAAGGTATTTAGAGGGGTTGAATATCTTCAACCTTTTAAAAAATAGATTTCAATAATCAAGTTATTTTTCTTGTAATATACACTGCATTAACTCATATTATTATCTATTCACTACTGTATTTATGAAATCTATATTAAATGTTCAACATCTAAAGTAGATAATGACTTCTGTACTTGACGATGCTCCCAATCCTAAGGAACAATAGGTTTCTCAACTTATTAGAACTCTTAATGTAGAGGAACAACAACCTTCTGTACATGTTGATGCTATCAATCTAGAAGAAAAACATATTGATGATATTGAACTTGAATAAATGGTAGAAGGAGAAAAACTTATGTATAGAAAAAATAGAAGCGCCATAGTATGATGGTGTTAGAAAAAAATTATTGAGGTGAGAAACAAAGACATCAAATTTGAGGTGGATGGAATACACACGGCCAAAATATTAACCCCAACAAGGCCATGTTCAGATGTTTCATTAGGATCACCACTTTGTAATGCATTCCAATTGATATAGATTCTTGGAATAATGTTGGGCCCACATTTAAGACACTAATTTGGGAAGATATTGGGGTAATATTATGATATACTTTATTTATTTTACTAAAAAACAAAGTAATGAAACATTGACCTACTCTTCATTATCCCTTATAGAGTGTATTTATAGTAGTTGACTCTCGATGAAAATTTGTATTAATGCTTATTGGAAGGTATCATAGAGACTTTTTCCCAATTCTAACAAAGTTTCATCTCAGGCACATTATGGCTAGTAATACATTGTTTGACAATATATGTATTAATCGCTTTTATTAAGAATTGCAATTTATGAAACAATAACTGAGTACTGAAAATAATCATGGGCAATAAAACCAACATACCCCTACCATAAAGCAAGGATGGGGCATTGGATCGGGTATTACTAGATATACACAATAGGGGGGGGGTGGATTGTGTCTTTTACAATTTCTTTGTGAGATCATGATCAGTCCTTTTAAATTTATCAGAAATATTAAGCTGTGAAAAATAAATAGAAAAGGACGCATGATGTATAGTGATTCGGGGAACAGAAGACCCTTAGTCCACTCCACCAAAGCTCTACTCCATGAGCTTAGTGATTATCACTATCTGGTCCTCTTATCAACAGAACATTTCACAACTAAGTGTAGGCAGTTGACACCATTACAAGTTTAAGGCAAAACAAAGCCTTTTGGTACATACACAGACCCAAACAGAAAACTTAGTATGAGAATCCAATCATTCAAAGTAAAAGAGTATTTGTTCTTTAAATACTTTCCAATTGTTCTTTAATTGCAACAGTACACAATTGACAGTCGATGGATCATTGTATTCAGAAAGAATAATCTCCAGTTAAAAGTAGATCTGAGTCGATTCAGTTATAGTAGATATTGAAATTAATTCAAAAATTTCAACAATATTAGATCCACAAAAGATATTTGATGTAGAGTTGGTGATTATTCAATATGTTTCTTATTCTTCAGAAAACAAAGCTTTTTTTCTCTTCGTAACAGTAGATTCTTGATTTCTTAATCAGTTGTCTTTGTAAAACTGTAGTAAAAAATTTCTCTTGAGATCGATGATTCACCTCTCTCTATTTTTAATAAAAAAATAATTCAGATAAATATATAATAAATATGAGCATTCTCTCTGTAAATTTAGATCCACAAAATTCGCCTTCTGACTCGCAATATTCAAAAATTTGAATAACAGAGCAGTTATAACATCCCTTAATATTCACCATGAAAATCTCCTATAAAATAGATCCTTTGAATCATTAATAAACGACTTTAAATTTTTCAAAGACATGCTTTATATTTGGGCTTTTAATCTAGCTTGAAATCAGCCTAATAATCAGCTTAAAGACCATTGCTTGATAAAATCATAATTGAAATATTCAACGTCAAATGTAGGGTTGAACTTCATAGCATTCATTCTCTGAACATAAGGTTCACAACATAAGGTTGAAAATGTAAGGTTGATGAACCATACATTTATCTTCAGCTTTCAAAAGTATGGTTGTTCAAAAAAGTAAGGTTGATGAAGCATACTTTTATCTTCAACTTTCAAATGTTCCATACATAAGTAATGATCTTATTCCATACTTTGCTGATTTCCCAAATGTAAGGTTCCTTCCAAATGTAGGGTTCTTCTTCCATACTTTGTAGATAATGTATGTTTGTTTTACCATACTTTTCTAATATCTTGTAAAGTAAACGCCACATTCCATCCTTACGCTATGCTTCTCAACGTAGGGTATGGACATTGTTTCTAAAACACACTCAAATAATTTCTGACCATGTAGAGCATGGACAGTGTTTCCAAAACATGATCAAGTAATTTATGAATACTTTATCAAATATACCACGCGAATTAAATACTTTAATATTTATCCAAAAAAAAATTATAAAGAATATAAATTTCTTGAAATATACTTAAAGAAAAATCATTATAATAACAAATAAGGTTATTTGTGAGCATCAAAATCATCAAAAAGATATGAAGTATTATTCTCAACAATCTCTCCATTATAAAACTATGTATTATTGAAAACAACACTTTCTCAACAATCTCCCCCTTTTTGATGATCACAAAACCCATAAAATAACCAATGAAATTAACATACAAAATTAATTACATATAATTTTATAATTTTGAAAAGATAAAAACAATATTTAATTTTAAAAAAACAAAAAAATATTGTGTTTATAATTTCTCCCCAAAATAACATCTTTTAATTTTTAAATAATTTCTCCCCCTGAGTAAAAGGATTTAAAATCTTAAAATAAAATTTTAATTTTCCCTTTTTATGGAAGAAAATAAAATTAATTTTAATAAACTTAAAATAAAATATTTTGTTTATCTTAATTTCTCACCCTTTTTATGACATAAAAAAGGATGATTGAATAACGAATATAACACATTTTAATGTAGCATTAAACTTAAGTAAATGTTATGATAAACTATTTATCAATATCTGAATCTAGATTACTGGAATTCTAACAAAGATAGGATAGTAAAACAAATTAATAATAGAAACACATGGGATGCAAATATATTTTATTGAAAATATAATTACAAGTATAGTAAAGACAACAATAATAAAGGTTGGGCTAAAAAGGATTTGATAAATAGGTTTTAGCGCCTTTTAATGACATCCTTGATCTCTGACAACTGCAGTGTCAACATTTTCATTAGTCCATCGCCTTACTGGACTATGAGATCTCTTCTTTCCTAAGTCAAATGAATGTATTCAATCTAATTGACTCGGAAAAACTCATGTATCCTATTTTCCTTCTCCATAAAAAGAGTTAACTTATCAGTGAACTGATTCAGCAAAGTTCTAATTCTAGGTTCATTCGATGTCAACTGGTCAAAAACAAACTTTTTATTTTCCAACAACATAGATAAAGGAGCACTGTTGCATTGAAGGTCCTACAATTTGTCATTCATATTGGTCATAACTACTGTAATGGCCTGAAATCTTCTGATCAGATCAAGTGAAGTACCTGATGTATTGGCTTCACTATTTTTGACAGCTGTAAATTGTTGCTCCATGAAAGATTTAAACTATAGTAAATCGGTCTTCATCACCATTTCAGATTTTAGATTTTCAACTTCACCCATCATTTCCTTCTTGAAAATTCCTACTTCTTGCTTAGAAATAGAACTGGATTTTAGGTTCTGAAACATTTGCCTCTCCTTTTCTAATTCACTTCGCAAAGATATATTTTCAGCTTGAACTTTATTAAACTCTATGATCAACTCATCCACAAGATCATTATCTGAATCAGAGTCACCTTGGGCTTGATTCTTAGTATGAGTTTCAACTGGATTTATCAGTTCCATAGGTAGAGATTCATCATCTGACTTCTCTTTAGCATTCCTCTTTACTCGATTTTCTATTGAGTTTTCATCAGAGTCGTGAAGGGACTCATCCACAGAAAAATTATCATTAAGTAATTCAGTATGAATCTCAGAAGTGTTCTCTTCTTTATCCATATGAACTTGTTCTTGCACCTCTTGATCATCTTCTTCATTGATCTCTTCCCAGACAGGTTCCTCCAAAACTCATTCCTCTTGATCAATTTCTTTTTTAAGATCAGTTCCAGGTGGATCATCTACCCCGATTTATGGTTTTTCCTCTACTTCTGCATGAGGCATAATTTCCTGTTCTACTTGAGGAGTCACCTCAATCTGATGAACTATTAGGTTTGAAATTTCTTTTACTGTAGATTATCCAATAAATCTATAGCTCAGAATCAGTTCAGTTTCATTTGCATTTGTTTGAGTAGGCTCCTCTCCAACTTGATCCACTCTATGTCGTTTCCTTTTAAGTCCTTAACTTTCCTAATCTGAAGGTGTATCAACAGTTTCAAATTTAATTCTTCTTGAAACTCCACTTACTCTCGATTTATCTTGTCCTTATTTTGATTTTGCATGTTGTTCTTAAGCACTCTCTTTCTCTTCTTCTGTTCCAATAGGTATGAGATTTCATTCTATTGTGCTCCAAAAGAAACCAATTTTTCTAAGCATTACAGCATTGAAAATGTTTCTATGGTAGAATTTAACATGAGAATCCACTATCCTTATCATATCTTTCTTGAACAAAATCATTGAATTGAATCTTACAAAGGGATATAAGTTTATCTTCCCTTTTGGTTGACAAAAACAACTGAGATATCTCACCATATATCTCAGAAAGTTTAACTTGATATCACTCATGAAGATAAACATGATATACATGTCAGGATATAAAATTTTCTCTATTTCTAACATACAAGGTGCAATCCCTTTTTGCACAAACTTAACCAAAATCTTTTGGTCTGGCTCCAGATCTTTCACTAGCATCTTCCTTACATTTGTTGACCCAAACAAAAAAGGCACAATATCCTCTGAATTATGTACACTATCACCTATATTCTTCAAATCAAAGTGAAATACTCCCTCATGAGGGTTGTTAAGAATTTCGACTATTTCCATAGAGGATATCAAAAAATATTTGTCCTCAATCTTTTCTATCACAGTATCTTCCTCATTTCCCAAGATAAACTGAACAAATTTAAAGAAGTAACAAAGTTTTACCTCATATAGAAACTCCATGTTCTCTCCATTAAATGTTTGTTCTAGGTTCTGAAAAGATATGGCTTACCATTGCACCAGATCTATCTGATATATCCATTCTAAATCGATTTCCTTTCCTTGCATAATCTTTCTTCCTGTTGAGCGCCAATGCTTAGTGGTGCTGGTCTCTGGATCATCAGTCCTCTTGGTCTTTTCTATTTTTTATGTAGATCTCTGAAGATTCGAAAGGTTAGGGTTTTTAAGGTTCAGGTTCATGTAGAGAAGATCAGTAGAGGTTTTTGAGGTTTTAAAGGGTTTAGAGAAAATGAAGGAATTTGGAAGTGGAATAGGTTTCTGACATCCTTGATTCCCATGTCATTACGCACATAGTAATTATTATATTATTTAAAAGTAAAAACTTATTCCAAAAAATTTTAAAGCATAACTAACAAATTTTCTAAATTAAATAAGTAATAAATAAAATAAGAGAAAAAATCCATTAAAAAATAAATAAACCTAGCTCCCACTTAATAAATTCAAACCTTCTAGTGGGAAGTGGTTTAGTAAAAATATCAACTAATTGAACTTTAGTGCTTACAAACTCTAAGAATATATCCTTTTTAAGAACATAATCTCTTAGAAAATGATGTCTGATATCAATATGTTTAGTTCTAAAATTATTAATAGGATTTTTTGAAATATTTAAAGAACTTTTATTATCAAATAAAATAGGTTGGTTATTAAAATTTAGTCCAAAATCCATAAGAGTGTTTTTCATCCACAAAACTTGTGCACAGAAACTTCCTGCATATACATATTCTGCATTGGCTATTGACAGGGTAACTGAGTGTTGTTTCTTACTAGACCATGACACTAAAGATTTTCCTAAAAAGTGACAAGTCCCTAAGTTGATTTTTCTATATAATATACAAATTCCAAAGTCTGCATCTGAATATGAAATTAAATTAAAATCATAAGATTTTGGATAGAGAAGAGATTGAAAAACAGTTCCCTTTAAATATCTAAAAATTCTTTTGATAACACTTAGATGAGATTCTTTAGGATCAGATTTAAATCTAGCACAAAGACATACTGAGTACATTATATCAGGCCTGCATACAGTAAGATATAATAAACTACCAATTATACCTCTATATAAATTATTATCAACTAACTTTCTAGTTTTATCCAGGTTAAGTTTTATATTAGTATACAAAGGAGTTGTACATGTCTTGATATTTTCAAGTCCAAATTTCTTAAGTAAATAAGTACTGTATTTTCTTTGATTCAAAACATTACCAATTTTTTTGATAAATTTGAAGTCCTAAGAAGAAATTTAATTCTCCCATCATTCTCATTTCAAATTCCTTTTGCAATAAATTTGAAAAATCATGACAAAGTTTGGAATTTTTTGATCCAAAAACTACATCATCAATATAAATGTGAACCAATAAAACATTATAATCTATAGTTTTCTTAAAAAGTGTTGGATCTTCCATTACAACAGTAAAATAATTTTTTAATAAAAAAAACTTAATCTTTCATACCAAGTTCAAGGTGCCTTTTAAGGACATAGATAGATTTAGTAAGTTTAAAAATAGAATCTAGTTTTTGTGAATTTTCAAAACTAGGAGGTTACTCAACATTAACTTCCTCCATTAAATAACCATTTAAAAAGGCAGACTTAACATCCATCTAAAATAATTTAAAGTTCATATGAGATATATAGGATAAAAGGATTCTAATGGATTCTAATCTAGAAATAGGTGAAAAGGTCTCATCATAATCTATAACTTCTTCCTGATTATATCCCTTAGCTACTAGTCTTGCTTTATTTCTAGTTATTATTCCTTGAACATATTGTTTATTTCTAAAGACCCATTTGGTTCCAATAACTGGATAGTTTTAAGGTCTTTCAACTAAATTTTAAACTTCATTTATCTTGAACTGGTTTAGTTCTTCTTGCATTGCTATCATCCAAATTTCATCAACTAAGGCATCTTCTAATGTCTTAAGTTTTAATTGGGATAAAAAGGCATAGAATTCAACAATATTTTCTACATTTATTCTAGTTTTTATTCTAGTGTCTAGGTCTTTTATAATAGTTTCTAAAGGTTGATTCTTGAGGGTTCTAGAATTTCTAGGTAGTACACTGTTAGGTTCTTCAATGTCATGTCCTTATGAACTGAACTGAATTTCATTTATATTTTTTTCAAAATCATCTTTCATGTTTTCAGGTCCCATGTTATCATTAGAGTCAGATTCATCAATTTGGTCTTTCCTTTTCTCAAAGGGATCAGATTCATCAAATTTCACATGAACTGATTCTTCAATAATCCTTGACTTTTTATTAAAAACACTATAAGCTTTATAAGTAGCAGAATATCCTAAGAAAATGCCTTCATCAGATTTTGGATCAAACATACCAAGATTTTCCTTGGTGTTTAAGGTGTAAACCTTGCATCAAAAAACTTTAAAGTAACTTACTTTAGGTTTTATTTTTTTTTCAGAGTTCATAGGGTTTGTTTTTAAAAAACAGTCTGATTAAAAATCTATTAATTTTATAACAGGTTGTGCTTATAACTTCTTCCCAGAAATAGGTAATAAGACTATATTCCTTTTGCATAGTTCTAGCCATTTCTTGAATAGTCCTATTTATTCTTTCAACAATTCCATTTGTTGAGGTGTTATTAGTGTAGAGAAGGTGTTTTTAATACCCATATTTGAGTAAAAGGAATTAAATTCTAGATTCTCAAATTCTCCACTATGATCACTTCTTAATGAAATTATTTTAAAACCATTTTCATTTTGAACAGCTTTGAAAAAACTTTCAAATATAGTAAAATTTTCATTTTTATATTTTAAAAAATAATTCCAAGTAAATCTAGAAGAGTCATCAACTAAAACATATACATATAATTTAGCATCCAATCTTGCTACCCTTGAATGTTCAAACAGATCCATATGGATAAGTTCTAGAGGTTTAGATGTAGCAACTTTTTTAACAGATTTAAAGGATGATTTGTACTGCTTGCCAAGTTGACATGCATCATAGAATCTATCACTTTCAAATTTGAGACTAGAAAAACTAGAAACTAGTTGTTTCTTAGACAACTTATTTAAAGTGTATATATTGCAATGTCCATGTCAACTATGTCATATCTAAGATTCATTTATCTTAGCAGTTAAGTAGTTTACTTTTTGTTTATACAGGTAATTTTAATCCAGGGTATAAACATTATCAGTTCTGGGTGCTCTAAATTTAAGTGATTTATCTTTGAAAACAGAACAAAAATTGTTATAAAAATCAACAAGATAACCATCATCATAGATTTGAGAGATACTTATCAGGTTTTGTTTCAATCCTTGAATATAGAGTACTTTATTGATTGAGAGAACTTTTGGATCTCCAACTATTCCGATGCCAATAATCTTGCATTTGGCATTGTCCCCAAAGGTGACTAGACCTCCATCCTTTAGAGTTAGAGTTCTTGAATTTGATGAGTTTCCACTCATATGCCAGGTGCAGCCACTATCCATATACCATATTTTAGTTTGGATTCTGTGACATGCTTCCTACAATGGAATTTAAACAAGGTTTTGTTTTACTACCCATATTCTATTGGGTCCAGTAGTGTTAGCTAGAAAAGACCTAGGAATCCAGACTTGCTTTATTTTTCTATAATCAATAGAATCATATAAACTACTTGCAACAAAGGATTTCTTAATTCCAATTATTTACAGTTGCCTTAAATAATAGTTTTTATATATGCATCTTCTTGATCCATAATAATTACATATTACTTTTCTAGTACTAGGAACAAAGTAATTTTTATATAGTTTCAGTTTTCACCTTTACTGCCTATTCCATATCTTTACTTTTTAGTCACATTATTTCCATGTATTTCATTTAGTGTATTTTATCCTTTTGTAAAAATAAGAGATGCAATTTTATAAGTTTCTACTTCGGTTTGTAGTGTTTTTATTTTAGATTCATGATCTGTATGGTTTGTGTTAATTAAGTTTTATTTTTTCAGTAATTCCTAATGTTTCTTTAGTAGAGTATCTCTCTCTCCTAAAACAACATTATGAATATTTTTATAAAGACTTGTTTTTCTTAAATAAAGATTCATATTTTTCTTCAAGCATATTGCAATAGGCTGCAATTTTTTCAATTGAATAACTTGAATCAGAATTAGAGTCAGAATTAGAGTCAGATGAGTAATAGGATTGTACGTCATCAGTTTCTGCCATAAATCACATATTGGATTTCAAGTTTGATTCCTATTTTTCTAAATCAGACTCTGATGAGCCGCTAGAGTCTTTAGATACACTCCAAGTAACTTTCATTTCCTTCTTCTCTTTTTTCTTATAATAATTTCCCTTATAGGATTTTTTCTTATTGTATTCCTTTAATTATGGATAGTCAGGTCTGATATGACCAAGTTTCTTGTACTCATAACATCTGACTTCCTTCTCATCCTTTTTAAAATACTTTCTAAAACCTTATTTATTTTGATAAAACTTACTAAATTTTTTGGCTATTAGAGCCAGTTCCACATCTGAATTATATGAATCAAAACTTTCTGATTTTACCTTTATTTCCTTTTTCTTTAGCTTTCTGCTTTTTCTTTGAGATGACACCATTAAGGCAGTGTTTTCTCTCTTGATCAGAACCTTATGCTCATTTGCTTCATCCAGCATCTCAGCCTCATATATCATTAGAGTTCCAATTAACTCTCTCATTGTTAAATATTTGACAAGAGATGATTGTCTAATAGCAGTAGAGATTCCATTCCATCTGGGTGGTAGTACTCTTACTACTTTCAGGGCTTGATCAACTTGTTTGACTAGATCTCTCAAGGTAGTGATATTTTTGACAATATCTATCAAACTTTCGTTCATTTGGGTGACACTTTATCCTTCAAACATCCTAAATGTATCAAATTTTAGTTTAGTAGTAGCATGCTTCATCTGTCTGACATTTTCAGTTCATTCATAAGCAACTACAATTGTCTGCAACATTTCATAAGCTTTCAGGCACTGAGATATTCTATTGAATTCATCTGTTCCAAGACCACAGATGATAGAATTCATAGATTTTGAGTTTATGTCGTACTCTGCTTCTGTATTAGCACTCCATGTTTCAGGTTTCTCTGTAATCGCATAGGAAGTTATAATTTTTGTGTAGACTCTGTATCCAAGAATTTTTAAATAAATAACCATTATTGATTTCTAGTATCCATAATTTTCATTATTGAAGTAAGGAGATCGAACCATTGACATACCCTCTCGTGTATCATCCATTATACTGATGTATAATCCAAAAACATTAATCTTGTTATAGCTTTGACAAAAGATCCACATTTGATACCAATTGTTGGATCAGGTTATACTAGATATACACAAGAGGGGGGGGGGTGAATTGTTTCTTTTAAAATTTCTTCGTGAGATCACGATTAATTCTTTTAACTTTATCAGAAAGATTAATCATACAAAAATAAATAAATAAGGATGGACGATGTATAGTGGTTCTGGGAACAGAATACCCCTAGTCCACTCCACCAATGCTCTACTCCACGAGTTTGGTGATTTTCACTATCTGGTCCTCTTATCAATAGACTGTTCCACAACTGAGTGTAGGTAGTTGAAACCTTCACAACTTCAAGGAAAAACAGATACTTATGGTTTATACACAGAACCAAACACAAAACATAGTACTAGAAGTTGATCACTCAAATTAAAAGAGTATTTGTTCTTTAAATACTTTCAAGTTTTTCTTCACAATTGGAATAGTACACAATTGACAGTCGATGGATTCTCATTTTCAAAAAGAGTAATCTTCAGGTAGAAGTAGAACTGAGTTGTTCCAGTTGTAGTAGATCTTGAGATAAATTCAAAAATTTCAAAAATAGTATATCCACAAAATATATTCTATGTAGAGTTGGTGAATCTTCAGTATGTTTCTTATTCTTCAGAAAACATAGATTTTTTCGCTCTTCATAACAGCAGATTCTTGATTTCTTAATCAGTTGTCTCTGTAAAACTGTAGCAAAAAACACTCTTGATATTGATGATTCACCTCTCTATCTTTTTAATATAGAATAATATAGATAAATATATAATAAATATGAGCATTCTCTTTGTAAATTTAGATCCACAAAAGTCGCCTTCTGACTCGCAATATTAAAAAGTTTGAATAACATAGTAATTATAACATCCCTTAATATTCACCATGAAAATATTCTTCTAAATCGATCCTTTGAATCATTAATAAATGGATTTAAATTTTTCAAATACATGCTTTAGATCTGGTATTTGAATTTGTCTTGAAATTAGCCTAATAATCTGCTTAAAGACCATTGCCCGATAAAATCATAATTGAAATCACCGACATCAAACATAGGGTTGAACTTCATAGAATTCATTCTATAAATGTAAGGATCAAAATTTAATGTTGACAATGTAAGGTTGATGAACCATACTTTTATATTCAGCTTTCAAATGTACAGTTTTCACAAAATTAAGGTTAATGAACCATACTTTTATCTTTAACTTTCAAATGTTCCATAAATATGTAATGATCTTCTTCCATACTTTGTTGATTTCCCAAACGTAAGGTTCCTTCTATATGTAGGGTTCTTCTTCCATACTTCACAGATAACATATGGTTTTTTAACCATACTTTTCTGATATCTCACAAAGTAAATGCCACATTCCATCCTTATGCTACGCTTCTCAATCTAGGGTATGAATAGTGTTTCCAGAACACGCTCAAGTAATATCTGAACATGTAGAGCATGAACAATGTTTCTGGAACATGCTAAAGTAATTTCTGAATACTATTTAAAATATACCACATAGATTAAATACTTTAATATTTCTCTAAAAATAAAAATATAATGAATAATAATTTCCTGAAATACACTTAATGAAAAATCATTAGAATAACAAATAAGGGTATTTGTGAGCATCAAAATCATCATAAAGATATAGATTATTGTTGTCAACAATATCTCCCTTATAAAATTATGTATTGTTGACAATAAAACTTGGTCAACATGGGGTACACTTCAATTGAAAAAAAAATTAGTACAAATTATAAATTTACCGTAATAATTTTATATGACATGAAACAACAACAAAATTTTTTCCTCTATTTATACAAAGATTGATGAATCCGAATCCAAATTCACTTCCATCCAATTTCATGAGCTATGTAAGAATGAACATGTAAATAAATATGAGATACTAATAGATGAAAACACACAAAAAGTGTGGGAATCATGTGAGAGCATGTAACAATAATTTTTTTCTTTAAATTGATATTTCATAATAATGATTACTTATTTTAATATATTTTTTTATCCAAATTAGACACAAAGAATAATTATCAATTTTACTAGATGAAAAACTACTATATGTGGCCTTGAAGTAGCCATAACAGTATGGTCGCGTTAGAGGTGTGGGTTTTGGGGTGACACCCCAGACATATTTTGAGAAAATAAATGAATAGGGGGATAAAGATAAAAAATGGAAGAGACTCATGAATGATTATATAATATTGAATAAAAATTTAATTGGATGTATGAGTTGCTAAAAAATATTATGGGAAAGAATCAATGAGAATAAAAAACTCAAGAACATTCATAGCATGATGATCCCACCACCACCACCATCTTTGAGGTGAGCCATTACTCTTAAAGAGCTATCTTAGATGAGGTTATCAATATTCTCATAATTTTGTTTCTATGAAATTTGAATCATATAGACATTGATTCCTTTTCTATACTAATATTATATAGGGTGAAAATTATTGTGATTTATATCTATCAACACCCACCCATCACCTTGTTGTGAGGGAAATCATGTTCAATATCCAAGAAGATATTCTATGCAACAAAAAACGTTGAATATGTCACATGAGAGTAGGGATTAGTGTAGCTCATGAGCCGAGTGCTGATATACCTATTCAAATTAATGGTGTAGATATTAATATGGTCAATAAATATATTGGAACATTCATAGAATGGATGTGAGATCTTGTAAAAACATATTGATAAGGAGGTATTCAGTTCCAATTTATTTTTCATGAAATTTTTTTAACAATTAATCACCGATGAATGTTATTACAAATGGAAAAAGGGAAGGGTTGAAATGAAAGGTCGAATGAAAATGATCTAAAGGATCAGCTAACCAATCTAAAATATATCAACAAAGTACCTTTACCCCACTCATTCAATATCTACATTTATTAACATTAAAGGTTCTTGCAGATACAAGGTTTTAAATTGGTAGTAATGTCGTAGTTGATTTTGATGAAAAAATATACAAATAGGCCATTTTATACTACAATGATCTTAAATATGTAAATGAAATCCTCAAGTATTATTGGATAGGAGTCTTAGTTGTAAATTTATACATGAGGTATGCTTGCATGATTTATTTTTACAATATCTAATCTACTATATTAATTATGAATAAATACAATTCATATTTGTTGCAGGCGTATATATCAATACTATTTGAAGGAAAAACCCTATTAATATAAATATATAATCATTATTCCCCACATAAATTCTACAAAACTATCCTCATTATATTCTGATAAAATTGATTTAATATTGGAAAAACTTGACATAATGTTTGAAAGAAAACTTATAGATGACAAACTCTTATTATTACTAATGATGTAAGGGTAAAACTCTACAATTTAATAATGTAAAACATATTTTCATTCCTTTCATTATTTATTCCTTTTTTTTAAGAAAATTGGTTACTCATTACAATCATTTTGGATGTTCAAAATATTTATTTTCTGAATTCACTGCATGGATACCGAAAAATTAACCACACGTGATGACATTTGTAAATTTGTAATACAATACATCCAATGTTTTAGAACTATAATTCAAATTATATATATTGTATTATGTTTTAATGATAATTATTTTATAGTATGGTGATGTTTAAATATCGTCAAAATCATGGCTTGAGGATAGTCAATGTGTACATGGAGCCTATCGACTTTTATAAGTGGATGTGTATTAGGGAATATATAATAATATTTACCTATCAAAACACATATCAAAATAATTAATTATTTTTTTCAATGATTCTGAAGTGTCTGAAAATTTATGAGATATATCATATACCATCAACAAATTATTATTCTCAAATCGGTATTTTTTAAGATAATTACTTTTTCATTTAAAATATATATTATTCCACTTTGTATTTATGTTTTCCAGAACTATGATGACTATTGAAAATTATCATATTCACAAGATAAAATATATTTGTTTATAATTGAATGGGAAATATACCTGGTGTTAGAATATACATATATATCATAAATATGTAACTTACTACTACTTATTTAGTTGATTTTATAATCATTTTATCTATTTTTTAGTTAATTTCTTTATCATTTTTATTCGATACTTATTTTTTTAATTTTAAAAGAGATCGTGAAGAAATGAATTCATCAAAAAGTATGATTCACTCATGTATTATGATCATGCATTCAAAAAGGATGATGCACTCATGATGATGTAATTTTCATTTTATTCTCCTATGCATTCTGAATTCTGTGTTATCAAAAAAAAAATATTGTTAGATAATCTAGAATATTGAATGCATTGTATGATAAAAATACATGACGAAATCAACCATACCTAAATCCAATAAACAATGTACATGATATGACTCAAATTTTTTGGTTTTTATTTAAAATTAATTTTTTTAATGTATAGTTTCATATTTATGTTTAATTTACTTCTTTATGTATTACTAACATAAGAATTGTTTGCTTATATAGTTGGATTTTTTTTTCTCGAGTTGGGGTGGTTTTTTCAAAGCTTCCCATGCTCATGAGAGGTTAGAATTCAAGGTTGAAGCTAAGATAATGGAAATAAGGAATTGGTTAATTATTCTCACCACAATCCGATAAATTATTTTTTCATTATGACTTGAACTATATATTTTTAGTTTATAATTTACATTTTAGTTCAAAACACACATCACACACTCAATACTAAGAAAAAAAATTAGATTGTTTTGATACTTTAGGACAATGATCCATAAGTTGTTTTTGGAATGTAAGAATCAACCACACCTCAATATGACACATGGTGTGACTAGTATGAATCCAAGTGTGTCTTTTTTTTTAAAATAGATATTTTAGTAAAAAAGAAAAGTGAAAAACTCAAAATAGACAAACACATTTGGATTGTTTTGATAGTTTAATAAAATTATACATAAGTCATTTTTGATGTGTAGGAATAATACTCACCTCAATTTGATACACGGTGTGACTGGTATTACTCAAAGTGTATGTTATCAATTTAAAATTGACATTTTAGTTCAAAAAATGTTTCACTCACTAAAAACCAAGAAAAATCACTCGTATTGTCTTTATAATTTATATAAACTATTAATAAGTCATTTATGGTGCGTAGGAATCAGTATCATGTCAAACCGACACACGATGTGACCAATATGACTCAAAGTGTGTGTTTCCAGTTCAAAATGGAATTTTAGTAAAAAAGACGAGTAACATACTCAAAACCAAGGAAACAAATTTGTATTGTTTTTTATAATTTAGGAAAATGATTTATAAATCTTTTTTGATGTGTAGGAATCAACCGATCCTCAATCCGACGCACAATAAGGCCGATATGACTCTAATTGTGTCTTTTTATTTAAAATTTTCATTTTAGTAAGAAAGACAAGTGACATAATAAAAACCAATAAAACAAATTCATATTGTTTTGATATTTTGGTAAAAAAATCCATATGTCATTTGTGATATTTGGGAATTATGCACACCTCAATCCGATGCACGGTGTGCCTAATATGACTCAAAGTGTCCTTTATTATTTTAAAATTAACACTTTAGTTAAAAAAATGTTTGAATCACTAAAAACCAATAAAAAACACTCATATAGACTTGATAATTTAGGAAAAATATTCATAATTCATTTGTAACTTGTCAGAATCAAACTCACATTAAATTGACACATGATATGACCAGTATGACTCAAAGTGCAAGTTTCTAGTTTAAAATAAAATTTCTATGAAAAAATACAAGTGACATACTCAAAATTGAGAAAACACACTTAGATTTATTTGATAATTTAGTAAAAATATCCATAAATAATTTTTTATGTTAAGGAATTAGTCTCACCTCAATTTGATGCACGGTTTGACCTTTATGACTCCAAGCATGTCTTTTATTTAAAATTGACATTTTAGTAAAAAAGAAAATTGACATAATAAAAACTCAAAAAATAAATTCATATTGTTTTGATAAATTAGGAAAACAATCCATAAGTCATTTTTGATAAGTAGGAATTAGCCTCACCTCAATCTGATACACGATTTTACCGATATGGGTCAAAGTGCTTGTTATCGGTTTAAAATTGACATTTTAGTTCAAAACATGTGTCACTCACTAAAAACTAAGAAAAAACACTCATATTTTCTTGATAATTTAGGAACACTATTCATAAGTCATTTTTGATATTTGGGAATTAGGGTCACATTAAACTGACACTTGGTGTGACTGGTATGACTCAAAGTGCGTGTTTCAATTTAAAATGATATTTTATTAAGAAAGAAAACTAAAATACTCAAAAATAAGAAAAAAATTCATATTATTTTGACACTTTAGGAAAACAGTCCATAAATCATTTTATATATATTGGAATTATCCTCACCTCAATCTAACACATGGTGTGACTTTTTATTTAAAATTGCCGTTTTAGTTAAAAAAAAAGTGACATGCTCAAAACTGAGAAAAATAATTCATATTGTTTTTATAATTTATAAAAATGATCAATAAATCATTTTTTATGTTTAGGACTTAGTTTCTTCTCAATCCGATACATGGTGTCCCGACTATCACTGAAAGTGTCCGTTATAAATTTAAAATTGACATTTTAGTTCAAAATGTGTGTCTCTCACTAGAAACCAAGAAAAAAATGATAAAATTGTCACAATAATTTTGGAAAATAATTAATAATTCATTTTTTATGTGTAGGAATAACTCTCATGTTAAAACAACACATGATGTGATCAGTATGACTAAAAGTTCAGGTTTCCAGTTTAAAATGACATTTTAATAAAAAAACAAAAGTGACATACAAAAAATTGATAAAAAACATTATTATTGTTTTGTAATTATATTAAAATTATTGATAAGTTATTTTTAATGTCAATTAATTAGTCTCGTGTCAATCTGATGCACTGTGTGACAGGTATGACTCCCAATGTGACTTTTTGTTTAAAATCGACATTAATTTTAGTACAAAGAAAAAGTGTCATACTCAAAATTGAGAAACACATTTTGATTATTTTTATACTATATTAAAATGATCCATAAGTCATTTTTGTGGTGTAGGAATCATTGTTACCTCAATATGATACACGGTGTGCCCGATATGACTCAAAGTATATGTTATCAGTTTAAAATTGGCATTTTAGTTCAAAACTTGTATCACCCATTGAAAACATAGAAAAACACTTCAATTATCTTTATAATTTAGGAAAATGATTCATAATTAATTTGTTACATATAGGAATCATTATCACATCAAACCAACACATGATGTGAGTACTATGACTCAAAGTGCATGTTTTCAATTTAAAATGATTTTTTTTGTAAAAAACACAAGTGACATACTCAAAATTGATATAAATTATTCATATTGTTTTATAATTTATTAAAATTATACATAAGTATTTTTGACTTATATTAATTGTCCTCACATCAATCTGATGCATGGTGTGATCAGTATGACTCAAAGTGTGACTTTTTATTTAAAATTTCTCATTTTAGAAGAAAACACAACTAACATACTCAAAACCACCAAAACACTTTCAAATTATTTTGATACTTTACAAAAACATTCCATATGTCATTTTTATTGTGTAAGGAGTATCTAAACCTCAATTTGATATATGGTGTGCCCGGTATGACTCAAAGTGTCTATTATGAGTCTAAAATTGACATTTTGATTCAAAATATGTGTTATTATGTGAAAAGTGAGAAAATGTCCTCTAACTATCTCATAATTTATTAAAATGATCAATAATTCAGTTGTGACATATAGGAATTAGTCTCATATCCCACCGACACATGATGTGACTGGTATGACTCAAAGTGAGTGTTTTTAGTTTAAAATGACATTTTAGTAAAAAAGATAAGTGAAATAATCAAAACCGAACAAATGCATTCAAATTGTTTTGATACTTTAAGAAAAAAAATCCAAAAGTCATTTGTGACATGTTTGAATCAACCATACCTAAATATGATACACAGTGTGCCTGATGTGACTCAAATTGTGTGGTTTCAGTTTAAAATTGACATTTTATCATTGTTTTGTTTCATATTTATGTTTAATTAAATATTTATAGTATTACTAACATAAGAATTGGTTTCTTATACAGGTCAATTATTTTTTTCAAGTTGGGGTGGTTTGTTCAGAAACGTATACCATGATCTTTCTTTTTTTATAGGTGGTCAGGTTAAAAAGATAATGAAACATTGATGTTTTTTAATTTTTGTGATATTACTTGCTAAAGTAATTTTACAAAACATTGTTTTAAATGTCTATAATATAGTGTTTTTTTATAAATTTTTGATGTAATTTTAATTTTAATTAAATTATAAATCTTACATATATAGTTTTCTACTATATACAGGTTTCTGGTGCAGTGTGTTGTAACTCAAACACATTTTAGCAGTCGGGCCTTTATCAAGGCTATTTCTAGTGCTAATAAAGCCCCTATGGACACTTAAGAGAATAATGATTTTTAGTGCTATTAAAGAACATTTTATATGCCGTTAAAGGGAGTATACATGGTAGTGTCTTTGAAAACATAACTCAAAAATAACATAAATTAATCATTCAAGAAGAAAGAATCAAAGAAAAAATGTAGGACATAGGGATTTATGTGCTTCGATCCCTTTGGAACCTATGTGAAGGACATGAAAACCACTCGACTCACATGATTTATTAATACTAAAAATGATAGATTACAATATATATCCAACTCAAAAGAAAAATAGAAATATAAGTTTTACAACCACAAATATAAAGAATACCGGAATGGTAAGAAATACTCACAATGCCAGACACAACAGTCACGCAATCCTAATCTCTTGAAAGTGAAAAAATGAATCTGATGTAGTGCTCAATACTCGTATAGGCACTCATACTCACCTGGACTAAAAAATTAAGGTCCTTCTCAACATATCTTGGCCACAATTTTTCACTAGAAGGACACCATCATTGGCTCCACCACAAATTGTACACCAGCGGGGTATACGGAGGATGGAAGATGCAAGATCTCCTCTTCATGAGGATCAAAAACCCTTGAAAATTAATAAACTAAAACTAG
Source organism: Viscum album (assembly GCA_963277665.1). Taxonomy (NCBI): domain Eukaryota; kingdom Viridiplantae; phylum Streptophyta; class Magnoliopsida; order Santalales; family Viscaceae; genus Viscum; species Viscum album. The sequence continues at coordinate 123,363,958 of OY728160.1, read as the reverse complement.
TTTGAGAGTGTATTCAAGTATTATAGAGAATTAGAAGATCAAAGTAAATCAACGTTCAAATGGATAGGGTGTAGAGGTCATAATTCCCTTGACACCTACTTAGAACCACGAATCTGGAACCGCTATAAAGTTTTGCTAAAACAGAATCACAGTGGTATAATCAAGGTCATTGACAAATAGAAGATAGGGAAAACATAGGTGGAATCAATAATAAAAGGCTAATAATATATCCCATGTAGATCAATGATTCATCATAGTTTTGGGGTAAAAAAACAATATCCCACACAAAGCCAAAGACTAAGATAAAATCTTGGGTATAAAAATAATGCTCCCCATCCAAAAATAAGAATCCTAGTAAGTGGTTTAATATTGAGCATATTAAAAGAAATGTAACTCATTTTTCATTCATGAAGTAAACATGAAATAGATGGTAGAGTGGTGAAGAAACAAGTCACCCAACCAATTGACTCTAAATGGACTAAAATCAGAAAACAAAAGAAGTACAAAGGACTTGCCCTTGATAAACCAGATCCCATGAAGAAGAACACTGAAAAATGGGTGAAAATTTCAAAGAGTTTGAATCTAAATGAGGATGATGTGGGGAAATCTTGGGCAGAATTAGTTGAAGGGGATGATCAAGAAGATGAAGAACATTATTTTGTTGAGGATTTAGAATCTGTTATTATGGAGATCATTAAACAGTCTCAATTTGAGCTAGAACCTGTGTTGAATGAGTCACACATGAAGGCTACTAACTCCTCCAAGTAGTCCCTTGACTCCTAAAACACACCTTCTGACCACAATAAAGAAAAAACCACCATAACTGTTCTCCCTAATAGTGATTTGGGTAAACATTGTGCTGGTATCCCCCTGCACATAGCTAATGGGGGAGGGGGCCTTAGTGACACTACTCTTTCTGAGGTCCATATAACCCATTATTCCTTGAAAGTTAAGGATGACATTACTATAAATGATGTTGTTTTGGAGCTTTAGACCACTGTTATTACCAAAAAAAATATTCTAGCTTCTCCTGAGGTTAAGTGCAGCCCCATTCATTCAATTTCAGGTGCAGGTAGTGACACACATACCACTGATTCTAATGAAGTAACCCACTGCAATTCAAACTCATACATTTCTTTGCCTTGCAAGGACTTTTCTATAGTTCAGATCAAGAGCTCTTTCACTATTTTAAATAACAGACAACTGAATTCTCCCTTAGATGCTATATTGCAGGATTCATTAAATGTTGAGGCTAATGTGGATATTACTAACATTTCTTCTATTTTTACTTGGATTAAGAAGGGAAAGAAGTCCCATACAAGCTTGAAAAATCCCCTAGAATATCTTCTCGGAGGAAGGGTTTAGGGAATAAGAGAAAGGGGTTCCAACCCCAAAAATAGGTTCTAATGAGTATTTTGTTTTGGAATTTTAAGGGAATTGTGAACTCTGACACTTTTATTGTTTTAAAAAGATTTATTAATACTCATCATCCAATTTTTTTTTAATTTCTGAACCTAAGATCTGTTTGGCCAATCGTTTTGTTTATCTTTGACCGTCTAGTTATAACTTCTTATGTGCTTGTAAAAACTACTCTTCCATTGAAACCCTTTGGATCTTTATTCGATCTACTCTTCAGAATGTTAATATTTTCTATGCTTCAGAGCAGGAGTTCACTAGTGATTTTACTATTTACCACTCTCCTGTTTATTGTTATTTTTTCTATGATAAGAATAGATACCAAGATATAAGAAAACTTTGGAATGGCCTTTCATACTTAGGCAATGGTTTTCATAAACCTTGGTTTTTGATTGCTGATTTTAATGTTATCCTTTCCCCAAGTGAGTAAATGGGACCAACAAACTCCACTATATCTTTAAGGGAGTTTAAATCTTCTATTGAGTCTCAAACCCTTTTTGAAATTAACCTTACCAATTCCAAGTATACGTGGTAGAAAAGACACTATAATAGGGTGGTGGCTAGAAAATTGGACATAGCTTTCACAAATGATATAGCTATGGATAAGTAGAACACCATTTCTATCATAAACCTTCATAAACATAATTATAAACACCATCCTATCCTGGTCAATCTCTCTATCAAACACCATAATCCTATTCTTCCCTTCATATTTAACAACTCTAGGTCTTATAACCCTAATTGTGTTAACATTATCAAACATTCTTGGTCTTCCATGCAACATTGCAATGATTATTTTGCGTATACCACTAAATTAAAAAATCTGAAACATACACTTAAAGTTTGTTGTAGTACCAAATATAAACAAATTTATAACAACATTCTTCATTTGGAATAATAACTCACCCAACTTTAAAAGAACACTACTGGAACTAATTTTTTCACTGATCGAGAACATGAAATCAATATTACTATGAGCTTGTTTCCTTACCGGCCTTTAAAGATAACATGAAAAAAAAATTCAAAACCAAATGGCTCATATATGGTGACATAAATAATAAATTCTACAACTCTCTTCAAAGAATCAGAAAATATAATAGTCCTCTTGCATTCCTGAGAGACAGGGAAAACCTATTTGATAATGAGAATAGCATTTCCAATCACGTAGTCTCTTATTTTGAAAATATATTCAATGGACCTGCCACTAACAAGGACCTTCTACCTAACGTCATCCTGGTTGTGGTCAATGATGAGGACAACTCTTTTCTTACTAGAATACCTCTTGATCATGAGATTAGAGACACTGTATTTATTTTAAATCCTCACAGTGCTTCGAGACCTGATGGTTTCAATAATGGATTCTATCAACAATTTTCTGATGTTATTAAAACTAAAGTTTGTAGTCTAGTTAGGAATTTATTTTTTTAATGGTATGATCCATCATGGGTTGAACACATACTTTCCCTCCTTGATCCCCAAAGTGGATAATGCTACAAATATTCACCAATTCAGACCCATTTCTTTAATCAACGCCCTTTATAAAATCATCACCAAAATTCATACCAATATACTTTATTCTATTATCAATAAAATAGTTTCATAGAACCAATTTGGCTTCATTGAAGGTAGATCCATTCAATATTTTATTTTTCTTTCATCTGAATGTACTAACTTATTAAATAGAACTAATAGGGGAGGCAAAATTTTAATTAATATTGATATTCAGAAGGCCTTCGATACCATGGATTGGAGTTTTATTTTCATGGTCCTTTGGAACTTCAGGTTTAACAATTCCATTGTCATTAGAATTAAAACTATTTTCAACTCAGACAGTATATCCATCCTTATTAATGGATTCCCTAAGGGTTATTTTAAATGCACCAAAGGTTTCAGACAAGGTAAACATTTCTCTGTCATTATTTTCGCGATTGTTGAAGATTAATTAAGTAGATTGATCACACTCATTGTCGAGAAAAAGAAGCTTAAGATGATTAAGGATTCTAGGAATTTGAATGTTCCCACACACCTTTTATATGCAGATGATATTATAATTTTTTTACAAGGGGAAATACAAAATATCTAAAATCTAAAATGTGCCCTCTCACACTATGAAGAGATTTCTGGTCAAATAATTAATTGGAAATAATCTTTTAACTTTTTTTGGAAAAGGTTTCTTGTTAATAGAAAATAAAATATTATTAATGATTTAGGTATTAAAGAAGGATCCCCTCCCTTCATCTATCTTTGTGTTTACATTTTCTTGGGAAGACCAAAAATATGTTACTTTTCTAAAACTATTGACCAAATCCTCCACCAACTTTCATCTTGGAAAGGAAAATCCCTCTCTATGGATGGAAGGATTTTTCTTATCAAATCTACAATTGTTTCTAAAATGTTCTACTCTTTGATGATTTATAAATGGAATTCTGGTCTTCTTAAAAGAATTAATGTAGCCATCAAAAACTTTTTTTAGAGTGTAAGAACGCTTGAAATAAAACTGGTGGCTAGGAAACTGGTGACTATTCCATGGTATACTTATTGAAAACCTTTGGAGAAGGGCGGTCTCAGTATAAAAAATCTCAAACTCTTTAGTGATTCCTTACAAGCCAAACTCACTTGGAACCTTTCTCATTAAAAATCTAAATCCATTACTTTCCTTAAAAATATATTTCTTGAGAAACTAAATAAGGTAAATTTGAATTACATGAGCTCTTCCATTTGGACTTCCATGAAGAATTCTTTTTTCCAAAATATTGTCTATCTCTAGATGGATGGTGAGTAGAGACTCTTCCATGAATTTATGGATCAAAAAATGGGATAGTTATCCTCTCATATATATGATTTCCACAAATAAACTTTCAAATCACACTAACTATACTGTCAAGGAGTTTGTTAGCTCTCACATCCTTAATTTTCCCAAAAACATAAATTATGTCATTGACAACTATCCTTTTCCCAGTACTGATGATTTTTTAATTTGGGAACCTTCTCATAATGGAATTCTTGACTCAAAAAACTTTTACAGTCATGGATTTATTAATTCTGAAAATAATTTTAATTGGATCAATTTTTTTGATAAATTATGGTTAAAACCATTAAGATTCTCTCTTATTTGGCATATTTCTCACAAGAGGATTCCCACTAACAATTGTGTTTAGTCTTTTGGGATCCAACTTTTCACTAAATTTCATCTTTGTAACCAACATCACAAATACATTAACCATATTTTTATTTCTTTTGTTGTTGCTGCTACTCTATGAAATTATGTGCTTAATCTTTTTGAGTGTATATGGTTACCTAATGACTCAATCAAATCTTGAATTCAACGTTGTGTGGATCTTGAAGCCTCTCAGAAAATCAAGATCCTTTTCGTAACTGTTGTTGCAGAACTTATTCATGTACTCTGATATGATATAAATTATATTATTCATAACTACTACTCACTTAGTGTACATGAAGGTCGGATGTGGATCCTCATTTCCATTTGGGAAGCTGCTTCAATTCAGAAAGGATTTTGCAACAAAATATTGAATAACTTTGGGATTCAACATTATCTTGGGGATAATGGTATTTATCCTCAATCTAGGTGAATTTTTTAAGTGTTTTGGAAAGCTCTGATCCTAGGCTGGATTAAAGTTGATGTCAACGATGCTTCTAAAGGCAACCTAGGCCCTTTAGGTTGTGGTTCTATTTTTATATATCACTTCAGGTAGATTCTTGGATGTTTCTGTGGCACTTGTGTCATCTCCTTGGATCTAGAGGATGAAATGATGAGTGTGATGTATGTTATCTCCTTCTCCAAGCAACATGGTTGGAACAACATCTGGATTGAAGTTTATTCGACTACCATCATTCAATCTATTTGGAATGGTGTGATTCACCTCATGTGGCCTCTTACAACATGCTGGATGGACTATCTTCATTTACTCATGAAATTAAACTATATTATTATGCATACCTTTCGTGAAGAGAACACAATGACAGATGTTCTTACAAATATTGAAGTCAACCATGTCACCACATGGTTGGATGAACTCCTTATTGATTTAATACCCCTTTATGATATATATTTTAAAATAATCACGTCTTTTAGAATCTTGTAATTCCTTGTTTTAATAATAAATTTTGTGCTTTAGCCTTTGACCAAGCCACCACCTTCTTAAAAAAATGGTAGAAAATTTCCAGAAACATTTCCATATAAAAACAAATTGAATACCGATAATTCACAAATTTGTTTATATCGTAAGAGTATACGATGAATAAAAGAAGGGGTGGGGTGAGATATAGTTTAAAAAATTAAAATAACATAAAAAACCCAAAACCTATTATGTTAAAAAGACCCGACTCAGTAGTTTTATGATGATCATATTATATGTATTAGACTCAGAAGTCATTTGATAAATTAAAGTACTTACAAATATTCTGAGAAAACTAATATTATAAATATTTATCAAAACAATATTTCTAATATAAATTGAAAAAAATAATATATAAAACTTGTTAAAACAAGTAATATGAAATCTTATAATAAAGTAAGAATTACTTATTATATTTATAAAAGATATTCTACTTTTTAGTCTTAAGAGTTAAGGAAATAAAAAATCCTGACTTAAGATATCCAAAATTTTCAACATAACTATAAAGGTATATTTTTCCACACTAGGAAATCCATAGATGCAATGATCGGTATCAACTCTGCATTTATTAAACAAGAAATACCTTGATATTATTATCAGTGTCAATTTTTTCTACCAATCATATAGAAGCCCTCGATCAAAATGATCAGTATCACCCGTCATCCTATAGCTATAAACCCTTGATCTAAACCTCAATCAAAATAAGAGAATAAAAAACAAAAAAAATTCTAAGGATTTTACAATTAACCACTAAAAATTATTAGAACACAACTCTCTAAAAGATTAAAAATCTTAAAAATGGGATATTCAGGTAGAGTGATCTTCAGACATATTTAGTTCCAAATGAATCATCTCCGAACTCCTCGAATTCAATCCAATTTATAGGCACCCTTCAAATGGTCATATTTATAAGAATCTTGGAGTTGGTTGCAATGACCTTGTATGTTCTTCACGTGAATGATCAGCAAAAATTCTCCATCTGATGTAATTTTGATAGCACCATTACAATGTTGTAAAAAATTCTGCCCGATAGAAATAATTCCAACAATGTGGTTATAAAATTTTGATAGTCTGATGTATTATAATATTTGTTAGTCTAATGGATATGAACAATGTTTATTCTAATGGATATGACTTTGGTCAGTCTGATGGACAGAACATTAGTCAATCTGATGGAGAAGACACTAATCTGTTTGATGGACCAACCTCTTAGACAGTTCAATGGATCAGACTTAAAGAATATATAATGTTTATATTCATTTATATAATAACTATTTCTATGTTTAGTAGAAAGGTATGTTTTCTACAAAAACATTCTAAAATTCTTGGGATATACACAGTTAGTAAAATATGGTTTTAAGAAAGTGTTTTTGATTTTCAAAACTAAGGAAAGGAAATAACAAATGTAAAAACTTTTGACTCAACATTCCCCCCCTTTTTTGAAAAGAAAAAAACACAAAACTTAAAACAAAAAACTATTAAATTTGATAAAAATTAACCCTTTATACATTAAGGAACTTCCAAGAAATTATTCATAAGAAATATCCCCCAATTTATTATCTTAAATCCCCCTAGCTTGATGAATTATTTAATTCAACATTCTTCATCTGATACGAAATAGCATTACTTTGGATTCTCCCCCTAAATAAATTGTTCCCCTTAGATAGTTTCTCCTCTTTAGATTGTTTCTCTACTATTGATAATTTCTCCCCCTTTGTGATTTGAAAAAATGAATAGGTAAAGTAATATATTATCCAAAAATATTATAAATCATAATATGAAATAATTGTGTTTGAATAACTATTCATCCAAAATAATAATAAATAATATTCATCCAAGTAAAATAGGATAAAATTAAAGAAAAATACATTTAGAGAATAATTCATTAAAATGAGAATTCATTCAAAAAATTTGATTTATAAATACATCAAGAGTTCAGAAAAAAATATTCATTCTAAAGAACCATTGGGATGTTTTGTTTTAACAAAGATTTTGTATTTTTTGAAAACTAATATTTTTTATAAGATTTTTTTTGAAAAATAGGTGAAAGTTATTGAATGTTCGAACCGAAACATAAAGGTGGAGAAAAGTTTTGTTTTTAAAGTTGTTTTCCAAACACAGAGGATCGAATTGAGCAGCACTTAATGCAGAGTATTGGACTGAGAAACACTGGTTTTAGAAGTCTTCAAAAATTTAAAGTTTTTTATCAGACATATTTTCAGTCCCCGATCCATTATCATGAAGTTCTAGATCTATCCAACACAATGTTTTTTATAAATAAGTTGATGAGTTAGAAAGTTAGAATGTTGCTGAAGAGGTTGAATGAAGACAGTGATGTCAGGAGTAAGAAGTTATTAAACTTTATAACCTTAAGTCAGATGATGCTTTTCCAATCTTGAAGTTCTCATAAATCATGAAAACTATCATGATAAAATCTTTTTAAGATATGGAAGAATCATAAAGATTTTATAAGTTCCTGGAATCAATGAAAAATTTACATTGGATTCAAAATTACTGAGCACAAAAGCTTTTAGAAATCTGTCTGAGTAAAGTTGATAATGTTTGAAGAGTATTTGAGTGAATTCACCATCGAATACAGAACATCGAAGTAAACAGAGTTGTTGACACCGATCCATTAGACATATATGATTTATGAAATTAGAATATTCTAAAGGAGTTATGGTTACTTATGAAAAGGAAAAAGAGGAATTTCAATTTTGATACCGATCTACTATACTAGAAATAAACACCGATCCATCAGATGAATGTTTCACACCAATATATCTTTTTTATGTAGTGGTTCAAGAAATATGATTAGTCTATGAAATTTTATGAAGGACGCTATCATAATGAGATAAATAAGATCTTTTATAATGATCTGAGGAAGTTCCATCATACCAAGTAGAGGAATTTTCATCGTAATGATCTGAGGAGGTTCTATCAGACTGAAGAAAGGTTAGGAGGTATGAGAAGCCTAATTATAGAAAATACTCAAGAATATTCTATAAGATTTGTGAACAGTTAAAGTGGTCAAAATTGAAATTCAAATATACATAGATCTAGGTGTTTTTGAATTTGAGACAGTGGGGAATGTTTTCAATTTTCCTACATCTACCATTTTGAGATTCCTACAAATAGAATCAAAATATATTAATACTTTGAAATTTTTCATATGAGTGGAAAAGGTAGAGCACTGTAGAATTCATGTCAAAGTTATCTTTTCAGAATGAGACCTTATTAGAAGGCTAGACATGTGAATTTTTTTTTATTAGACTAAGGAATATCAGACTGATCATTTGAGCTGAGTTTGAGTAATGAATATTGAGAATGAGTTAATATTATTGAGTCAATGGGACTGAATTCATCGAATTGAGGCCATCGAACCCAACCAATTGTACTGAGGATCTAAAAAGATCATTTGTAGAGAATTTTTAACAATGTATCTATTCTTTTTTTTTGGATCAATTGTTTGTAATAAAACATTATAAAATTACTAAAGGCAGTATAATTATTCCTATTAGGGGATAGAAGGTGTCTAATGGGAGTTGACACAATTTGTATTAACATTTTCATAAAAATGAATTTCCATAGACCCATAGAAGTGTCTATGGGAGGATGCGGGTTCTCACACTGAGGGTGAACCTTTTCAATATCATGTTCTTTAATTTTATACTTTTTAATGCGTGGGTATTTAGTAAAAGATTATATGGTAAAGAAATTTAATAGGTTGAATGGGTTAAGCTTCTAAAAGTGTTGAAACTTATAAAAAGTATACAGCTTATTCAACCCCTTCTCAGTTGTTATTCGATCCTTTGGAACTTCAATTCATATTAGAGCGATATTTACCTTGTTGAATCCTTATCGTGGATAATATCAATTTTGTCAACAGTATAGGAATTCCTACATTTGATGGAAAAAATTATTATGGATGAAAAAATAAAATGACTCCATATCTTATATCTTTTGGAATAGAAGTTTTTTATGTTTCTACAATTGGGTTCCACCTATTGAGAAGTATTCCCAGATTAATTTTTATGATAAGAGAAATAATGAAGTTTATGGAAAAGGTATGAATGTTATTCTTATATCTCTATTAGAATTTTTTTTAAGAATGTAATGAGTCTCAAAACTTAAAAGAGTATATGGGATAAACTGAAAATTATTTTTGAAGGGAATACTAAATTGAAGGATGAAAATCTAAAAAACTAGCATAGTAAGTTTAAAGATATAAGAATATGAGATGAAGAAACTATTGATGAATACTTAACTTGGGTAAATGAAATTGTTTGCAACATTAGAGGATTTAGAGATGTTCTTGAAGATTATACAATATTGAATTAACTTATGAGAAACTTTTTGAACATGATTGATTCTAAAATATCCTATTTAGAAGATAAGAATGATTTATCGCTTGTTGATTTGCATAAATTTCTTATTTCTTATGAAATGAGTAAAGATCTGATGTTAAAAAAGAAGAAGAAAAATGAAATGGATTTTGAATCCATGAGACAAATAAAAATACAAGATGGTGAAGATGTTGATCCTTGGGACTTCAAAGATAAATAGGATAGAGATTTTAATGAAAAAAAATCATATCTCTTAAATCCAAGAACTCTCAAAGAGGAAGAGGAATTTATGAAGGTAAACTTACTCTTTCAGTGTGGTGGAATCAAACACTTTGATATGAATTTCACAAGAATAATGTTGGATAATTTTGAGATGATTCTAATGAAAAAACTATATGGAATAAGTGAAACAAAATTTCTAAAGAAGAAAAGTCAATGAACAAATCTAAGAAGAAGTTTACTCGGATCAAGGGAAGTATGTTGAGTAGAAAGTTGAATCGAACTCAACTGAAAAAAAATTATTCAGAAGATGAAATTTTAGAAAAGGTTATAACATTCATTGAATAATCTGATAAAATTAAAGACTCCTTAAATATTAAAGAAAAAGGAGTTAAAGAATCTTTTAGAAAGTATCAGCTCAGAAAAAAACTTGTTGCATGTCTTCAGAAAAATAAATCTCTCAAGAAAGAAATAAGAATGATAAAGAAATTTGGTGGAATATTTGTTAAATGTGAAAAATATATTGTCAAGAAAGATTAAAAATAAATCCTAGAGATATTAAATTACAAACATAGAATTACTTAATAAGGAAGTATTGTTGAAGATCTCAGTAGGAAGCTGAAAGTTAAGGAACAATAAGTTAACAAGTTTCAATCAAAACATATTGAGTCTAAAAATACTTTTAGGATGATGAATGGAAACCTCAACAAAACTTTAGAAGTAAAATATGAGACTTCTAAAGTTATTGAGAAATTTTAAATCAAGAATCAGGAGAAATCCTTACCCACCAAAAATAATGGTTTATTTTATTTTTCAAACATTTCATGTGAAAAGAAAAGTGTTGGGAAAGAATGGGTTGAGAAGTAATGTGATAAACCTATCATATCTTCAAAATTTTAAAGCTCCATTATTAGGAAATATGGACCACACCTAGATTATGTGAGTTCAGAAATAACTTGTCAACCTAATAAAATTTTCTATAGATATAGATCTTACTTTAATAGAAAATCAAGATTTTATGGTTTTTTTAGTGCTATGGAATCAATGGGCATAGGTATTATAATTATTGGAAAAACATATCTCTACTTAGAAGAAGGTTTGAGAAGAGAGGAAGAAATAGTGAAAGTAGAATGATTAACTTTCCTAAAATACAAAAAATTAGAAAAATGAATTTTCAGGATGTTAGAAACTTTCCAATAAATAATTACTTTGATTTTTTGGAAGATGTTTATGGAATATGTGATCAACTGGTTCATAATGCTGAAGAATTTATGACTACTCTTCCATGAATAGTTTTGTATGCAAGAAAAGAAAACGAAGAAGGAAAGTATAAAGTTGAAGAAAGAGGCTTTATTGTTGAGACTGTATTGAAAGCAAGTAAAAAAAGATGAAACCATGGATACTTGATAGTGGTTTTTATTCACACATGATAGGTGATTTAAAAATATTGAATCATGTTGAAAATCACGATGGAGGTGTTGTTAAATTTGTGAATGAGAGTTCTTTAAAAATTAGAGGAATCAGAACGGTTGAGATTGAAGCTGAAAAGTTGAAATCTAAGGAATTATTATTTGCAAGATGGAAAATTTATTACAAAAGGAGAAAGAACTAGTGGGAATCTATTTTAAATAGAATAATTTAATAACTCATATTTGTTAAGTGATGAATATGAAAATAAGTTATGGAACTGAAGACTTGGTCACCTTGGGTTTAAAAACATGAAAAAACTTTCTAAGGTTAATGCTATTCTAAAATTTATATAATTTTAAATAATAGAATTAGATATTATTATATCTTGTTAAAAAAACTAACATGACTAATAAAAGTAATAATAGAGTTGAGATTTCATCCACCAAACCTATTAAACATATTCATTCTGATTTATGTTGGTTGATCAGACATTAATCATCAAAAAAGGATTTGTAATTTATTACTTCTATTTATTATTTCAATCAAATAAAAAAATCATGTTTTTTAAACAAAAGTCAGAGGCTGTAGAAATGTTCAGAGTATTCATAAAAGAAGTTGAGAAAGAATTGGGGTTTATATAAAGAAGATGATAATAAATAATGGAACATAGTTTACAAGAAATACATTAGAAACATATATTAGAAATCCTAGTATTAAACATTAGTATAATTTCATTACTTTAGCAGTGGCATGGTGGTGAAGGTGAGTGGCCCAAATCAGTCGTTTTTTTGGAGATTCAGGGTTTGAAACTTGGGAGTCCATTTTTGAGGTGAGCCTCTCCCACGAGATCCACCCATCTTGCTGGGTCACCTGGTTTATAACTGATTGGGTGCAAGGTGTGACCCACCTATAAAGACGGATTATTGTTTTGAACCATTTCCAATCAAGACATGAACCTCAGGGATGGTCTCTCATCTCTTCTAATATTGACTCCTTCCTGACTAGGGCCACTCCAGAGTAATCCCTTCATGGGGAGGGGGGTTCTCTGGTGTGGATGGTTCGAAAAGGCCACACCTAGGGATTATATTTTTTAATAACATTAGTATAGTGCTATATATTCCACATAAGAAATGGAGTATTATAAATGAATAGTATAAGTTTGGTGTAAATGGTAAGAGACATGTTAGTAGAATACAAACTTTCAAAGTTCTACTGGAGAGAAGGTGTTATTACTATCGTAGATGTCCAGAAAATATGTTTATTAAGGTTAGAATCCAACATGACTTCTTATGAAATGTGGTATAAAAAACCTTCATTTAAGTAGTTTAATGGTTTTTTAGGTCCATGTTTACAGAAAATCAATAATCTGGATCTAGTAAATGAAAGATTAGGAAGGAACCTTTATGGGTTATTCACCAAGTGGATGAATTTAAAAATTTTGGAACAAAAATTTACAGAAGTTGGAGGACTCATATGAAGTGAAATTTATTGATAATAAAACTTATTTAACAAAATTTTATGGGAATCTTGAGGAAGAAAAAAAATGAAATTTTCCAAACAAAATGAAATTGAGAAAAGTATTGTGCATAGAGATTGAGATGAATCATGTGATGAGGAAAGTGAGGCTTGGAGAAGAACTCTAAATTTTCCTTATTTATAAAAATATGTTGAGACAAAAAATATTCTTGAGAATAATAAGGCTTCAGTTCATACCAGAGGAAATTTGAGATTTGAAAATTATACTCCTACCATCTCAAAATTTGAACTGGAATCAGTTTCAGAAGCTATTCAACAAAAATAATGGGTGGATACTATAAATGAAGAGTTGGTTCAGATTGAAACAACGAAACATGGGAACATGTTCAATTTTCATAAAATAAAAATGTTATTAGAACAAAGTGTGTTTATAGAAAAAAATTAAATGAACATGGAGAAATTTCAAGAAACAAATAAAGACATGTTTGTAAATTCTATGCACAGGTGGAAGGTGTGAATTTTAAAGAAAAATTATCCCCAATTTCAAGATTAAAAACTATTAGAATATGTTTATAAGTGGATTCACATCAAAATTACAAAGTTTATCAAATTTATATAAATGTATCTTTTTAAATAGAGAGATTTAGGAAGAAGTATACATTTAACAACCTTGTGGTTTTCTACTTGATAATGATGAAAATAAGGTTTGTAAATTGAAGAAAGATTTATATGGATTGAAACAATCCCTATATGTATGGAATTTAGAATTTGAAAATTATTTTATAATTTTGAATATTTACAAAGGAAAATTTGATAGCATCTTATATGGGAAAGATGTTGAATATGGAACTCTAATTATAATTATTTATGTGGATGATATAAGTTTTTATAGGGATAGAGAAGATGTTTGTAAAACATTGGCTGAAGAAATGAAAATGAACTTTGATATGTAAATGTTAGGAGAATTAACATTCTTCCTTCGTTTAAAAGTTCATAAAAGAAAGAAAACTACATTTTCCTATCTCAAGAAATATATGCTGGGGAATTGGTACAAAATTTTGGTGTGGAATAATCCAAATAAGATTCTAATACGATCTCATAAAAGATGAAGCTGAGTAAAGATGATTCTAGAAAATGTGTGGATCTGAAATACTTTCAAAATTTGATAGGAAGTCTAATTTACCTTATAGCCTCAATACCAGATATTTTTTATATTGTGGATTTGTGTGCCAGATATTAGAGTGATCTAAAAGAATCATATATGTTGGTAGAAAATATAATTCTAAGGTATGTTAAAGTTACAACTTCACATGGGATTTTATACAAAAGAATTTGTAATATAAAATTTCATGGTTATATTGATGTTGATTGGTCTAGAAATTATAATGATATAAAATCAACTTATGGAGGAACATATTTCTTGGGTGAATTTTGTGTGAGTTGGCATAGTTAGAAAAAAAGTTCATTAATTTTGAGAACAACGAAATCAAAATATATTTCAGCTATGTAAGATTGTACTCAGATGTTTTTGATGGAAGTTCAATTGATCTTTTTAAAAATCTTATCCAATATTCAATATCAAAACATATTAATATAAATTTTATCTTTATAAAAGATTAAATTATTATTGGAGATTTTTTGGTGTAGTATATCTTAACAAAGTATCAAATTACTAGTATCTTCACAAAAGTAATTCCAAAAGAAAGGTTTGTTGAATTGAGGTTGAAACATCATGTTTAGACTCCTCTAATGAATTCATAATCCTTATAAAGACTTACCCCACTCTGTTTTGGATTGTGTTGAAAAATGGGGAGAGAAAGTAACAACTTTTTCCTTTTCAATAAATTATTACTTATATTTTTTATGAATCTAAAGTTGGGGTTATCAGATAATGAGGGAGATAAAAATTGGGGGTTGGGGAGAAAAGGAAAGTTAATAAATGATAAAAGTGAGAGGGAGTTTATCTTTACATGGTCATTTTTTTTGTCATCAGGGGATGGAATTACTTCCAACACATTAATTTATCCAGTATTGTGTTGTTAGGAAATTCTATTTTGAGTAAATCTATGTTTTGATAAAAGTTGAAAGTTCTGAGTTGTTTCAGAAATTTGTTGTGAAAAAGTTTGAGTGTTTGAAAAATGGTTAATTTTATAAGTTGTTAATGAAAGTTTTCAAACAAATCAAAAAGGGGAGATTGAATAACCTTTGTGATGTTTTGTTTTAAAAAAGTTTCTGTATTTTTTGAATACTAATCTTTTGTAAAATAATGTTTTTAAAAAATAGGTGAAAGTTGTTTAATGTTTAAGCCCAAACATAATGGTGAAGAAAAATTTTGTTTTTAAAGTTTTTTTTAGATGCATAGGATCAAGCAATGTAGCACCAGACATAGAGTATCAGACTGAGTAACATTGATCGAAGAAGTAGTCATAAAGTTAATGTTTTTGATCAGACACATCATCAGTCTCATATCCATCGACATGAAGTTCAAGAACTATCAGAAACAATATTTTTTATAAATAAGTCGCTAAGTTAGAAATTAAAATTTTTTCTGAAGTGTTTGAATGAAGATAGTGATTTCAGGAGTTATAAAGCTCTTAAAATTGTAACCTTAAGTCAGACGATGCTTTTCCAAAATAGAAGTTCTAATAAATCATGAAAATTATCATGATACAATGGACCAGGAATATTCACCAATCCATCAGATGAATGTTTTACACCAATAAATCTTTTGATGTCGTGGTTCAACCAATCTGATCAGTCTATGAATTTGTATGAAGTATGTCATCGTAATGAGATGAGGATGTTCCTTCGTAATGAAAGGAGTAATTTCTATCATGCTATGTTGTGTAAGATTCATTGTTATGTGTTGAGGTGGTTCCATCGGACTAAAAAAGGGTTAGGAAGTCCAAGAAGGATGATTACAGAGAATACTCAAGAAAATTCTAGAATATTTTTGAAGTGTTGAAGTGGTAAAAAATGAAATTAAAATATGCATAGATCTCATTGTTTTTTAATTTTATATAACTATAAAAGTTTCCCAGTTTCCCACCTCTTCTATTCTGAGATGTCTATAAATAGAAGCATAGTACATTCATACTTTGAAATGTTTCTTGTGAGTAAAGAAGGAAGAGAACTACAGAACTCATTTCAAAGTTATATTTCCAAATGGAGACCTCATTATAAGGTCATACATGTAAAAAAAATTTATAAGAATGAGGAAGATAAAACTGAGCATTAGAGTTGATTTTGAGTAATACATAGTGAGAATGGGTTCATCGTACCAAGTTTATTAGAATGAATTCATCAGATTGAGTCCATTAGAATAAGCCCCATGAGACTGAGAGAATCATATCTATCTAATTAGACTGAGGATCCTGATAGAGAATTTGTGAAGAAATTTGGATAAGGTATCCATTATTTTTTTGACTCAATTATTTCTAAGAAAAATTTGTAAACTGAAGGGATTTAGTATAATCATTTCTATCAAGATATAGAATATGTCTAATAAGATTTGTCAAAATTGTATTCACTTATTAATTATATTGAATTTTTAATGACCCACAGGTGTGGCTATGGAAATGATGTAGGTTCTCACACATAGGCCAAACCTTGTAAATCTGGTGTTCTTTACTTGCTTTCACACTTTTTCATGCATGATTATTTACTAAAAGATGACAAGGTAATAAATGTTAACAAGTTGTAGGGGTTAAGTTACTAAAAGATTTAAAACTTTCTGGACTATTTCTTTATCTTCCTGAAATCTTATTGATTCTTCTTAGATTCTGCTTCTTTAGACTTGAGCTTAGCTATCTTTTCTTCCAATACTGGGGACTTTTTATTCCTTTATTTCAAACTGATAACCACCTCTTCAAGAAAACCGATCTTTCTATTTTCTTGATTTTGTCCCTAAAAATATTCTTCAAAAGGTATAATTCTCATATTTTCTTCTTTTAGATTATAAATATCTTCTTTAAGTTCATATATTTCCTAATTTTGATATCCTCACATGTCTTTGAACTCTTCCATGAAGTTAAAATTATAAGAGACATCTAATTAATTCTTCTCAAAGGAATCAGATATATCAAAAGATACTTTCTTGACTTCCAAAAAATATTCATCAAGTTCTTTCAAATCTCCAGTTAAATGTATCGACCACTTTATAATTTTACTGAACCTTCTTTTTTGTTCCTTTGATTTATCTTTCAAACACTTTATTCCAACCTCGTTATGAATAAATAATTCAGTCAACAATTTTGAAGATTCCAATTTTTCATTTAAAATGTTCTAGATCTTCTTGCACTGGGATTCAATATTCTAAAGATATAAAATTGAATCTATAATTTTTTTCAATGTTTGAAAGATATAATATATTCTCTTATTTGATTCACTGATTTAAGTATCTGATTAATTTGATAAAGCTTCATAAATATGTTGGTGAGAAAGTCTGAAATATGTATTTTCTTGATTTTAAAATTTTTTATCATTTGAAACCTTAACCACATAAACTATGTACCAGTATTAGTTTTTGTATTAAACTATTTTTCTTCCCGTTCCTCATGAGATGATGATTGTTTATTAACTAAAACATCTAACATTATATTTTTATCAAACAGAATTGATAAGGAAGTAGAGGATGATGAAGATTCCAATGATATTTCTTAATCTTTTCCTTCTTCCTATTCTTTTTATTTTTATTATTCTTATTATTCTTAGTATTATTCTTCTATATATTTCTTTAAATGACTCAAAGTTATTTAAAACCCTTTTTAAACTTATAAATACATTTTTTAACTTTCTTCTTATCAAACTTCTTAACTGATTTCTCAATTGGGTTTTATATTTGAGTTTTAACTACAACTTCTTTACCCTTATCTTTGTGAGAAAGAAATTGAATAACAGATGTTTAAACAAACTCTAAATTAGTAGAAAAATGTGTTATTAATCCTAGAATAGTTTTAACTATAGATAATGGTGAAATTCATAAATATGGGTTGGTCGATTCTCTTATAAATCCCTTAATCAAATTTTCCATCATCATAGCTTTAGTAAATCTTTTCTTCTATTTTTTTATTTTTCTCTACCTATTTCATTGAATATTTTTTTATCTTTTAATGTAAAACCTCAGATTTATCAAGTTTGAAAGAGGGATTCCATGGAATTTTTTGAGCCTTATGATCCATCAACTTCTTAAAGTCCTCATCGGGCATACCTTTGTATTTATTTTGAAACATTGGATGAGAGGATTCTTTTTTCCTTTTTTATTGAATTGATTATTTCCCTTTAACAACCTCTGTATCACATATGTCCTTGTATGATTTTCCACTAACCTTTTCAAATTAGGATTGAAAAATAGTTTCATTTTTTCTATGGGTTCTTCTCCAATTAATGAAACATTTTCTCAAACTGCATAAGACCAAATCTTAATTTGAAACACTTCCATACACTTAACCAACATTTTATCTACAAAACATGGGAAAATAAGTATTATTGACATCATGGAATTTTTCTTAGTTTCATAAATTGATATAAATATAAAATTAACCAGATTTATCTTCCTTAAATTGATAAGAAAATCCAATATCACTATGTTAAGCACTTTCGATGTATCCCTACCCCCTTTTCTCAGAATACTGGTGTGAGATAAAATAATTTTCTAATATTAAAATAAGAGGTGAACAAATATTATTCAACTTTTTATTTTTCAAAACATACAAGCTTCTACGGAATCTTATGTGATGGGTACACATCTCCTTATAATGGGACTTCAACCAAATCATCCACTTGTAGAATCGTTTCTTTACAACTTTCACCAAATAAGTTGAAAACAATCACATATAAATCAGCTTGAACACTAAATTCCATTTTTGAATAGAATTATCTAACTATTTATGGATAATTTAAATCAAATTCATATTTTTGAATGAAAAAATTTCCCCAAATTTGAAATTGTATAACTCTTTTCAAAATAGAATCATATTTATCATACTATACTTTCTTGATCAATATTTCCTTGAAATATTCTCTTGATTAGTAAAAGAAGTAAAATATTGCTCTAAAGTATTATAATTACTATTAAACAACACAAAGTTGTGTACACTAATATTAATAACAAATGTTTTCATCCAATCTCTCCGATATTCATAATCAGCACCATAAAAAATTGGAGATCTACTAGGATAAAAATTCTCAATAGTATAAACATTTAATCATGTCATATTATAGAAAAAAACTCTTTATATAATACTCATTATTGTAACAACTGTTTATAAACAAATATTTTATAATAAACTAATAACTTGTAGTAGATAAGAAAAGTAAAAAAACAATAAGTAAATCAATGGAACCTCCTCTGATACAAATTATTAAATCATAAGATTATAGGATGGATACGGGGGGGGGGGGGGTGAAATTGTAGTTTAAAAGTTAAACTAAAATAAAATCCCAAAACATCTTAATTTAAAAGTTATTTAATTAGATGATTAGAGTATATGTATCAAAATCATAATTTGTTTTATAAATTAGAGTTTATTAATTAAGTTTACAAATAGTCTGATAAAACAAATATGAGAAAGATTTAGTAAAACCAAATTTATAATATAAATTTTATAGTGGAATATATAAATTGTTAAAATAAATATTATTAAAGATTATAATAAAGTAATAATGAATTAAAATATTTATAAAAGATATTATACTCTTTAACCTTAAGGGTTAAGGAATTCAGTAACTCTGAGTTAGGGTATCCAAAATTTTCAACCTAACTATAATGGTATGTCTTTCCAAACCAGGAAAGTCCTTGATATGATGATATGTATCAGCTCTATATTTCTTAGAAAATTAATCCCTTGATATGATGATTCATCTCATCTCTAACTTCCAATCCCATGGAAGTCCTCGATCAGCCTGATCGGTATCACCTATCATCCCATCCCTGAAATCCCTTGATCTAAACCTCGATCAGAAAAATAAAATACAAAAGAAAAACTATTCTAAGGATTTTTCAATTCCTCTCTTAGAATCTTTAGAACATAGATCTTTGAAATATTACAAAGGGTAAAAAATAGATGTTCATGAAGATTTATCTTCAGACATTTTGAGTTGGAAATACATCATATCCTAGCTCCTTGAATTTACAACTATTTATAGTAATCCTTCAAATGTTTATATTTCTATGAATCTAAGAGTTGATTGCAACAAACTCGAATGTTCTTCACTTAAAATCTCAGAAAAACATTTCCATTGTATTTTGTTTTAATAGCACTGTTACAACGTTGTCATAAATTTTATTTTATATAAATAATTCCAACAATCCGATTATAAACATTTGACAGTGCGATGGACAATACTATTTTTTAGGTAAATGAAAAGAACTATGGTTAGTCCTATGGATATAAACTATGGCCAATACGATGATTATAAATTTAGGTAGTATTATAGAAATAACATTAATCAATTTGATGGAAAATACACTATTCATGTAACACCCCAAGCTTCCGTGGTATGCTTCTCTTTGAATAATACAAAAGCTTGTGTTATACGCAATTTCGATTTCAAACACACCACAACCAATCAAACTATCTGATATGAATAGTAATACCCAATTTTAAAATTTTATAATATTTATTTTTCAATATGGACTTCATTTTTGGATTCGTAATATCAAAATTGGCTTAGGGTTAATTTTTGGTACTTTTCTAAAAACTTTCAATTTTTGATGAATAAAAAATTTTAATTGAAAACAAATTTTTTAATCAAAATAATTTATAGTGTTAAATTATACATTTGAATAGTTTTTAAGTATCATTAGATTATATTTTTATCATTTAATATAATTTAGGTCATTGGATGTAATTTCACGTTTAAATTGGACAGAAACGAGTTTCAATCTTTTGATAGTTATTATTTCTTAAAAACACGTTTTTTGTTTTGACAAGGGGAATTATTTTTTAATTAATATCTGCCACTTTTGTTTTTTGAATTTATAAAAATGGATTCCATATTTGGAAATAGGAGGTCCAAATTGTGTAAATAGGTAAGTTTTATTTTTAGACATTATGAATATTTATTTAGTGAATATATTTTTTACCGTGGTTAAAGGGGTAAATCCAGTAAATAAGGGTAATAAAATAATATTATAATAATATTAAATTACCCTAACATGTGTCCTATTTATATTTTTTGATACATTTATGACCATGGCCATACTTGGGTCGATTTTTGGACCTCATGGAGCCACTTTAGAGTGATAATGACAATTTATATTAATTAATTTAAAGTAAAGACAAAAATGACAAAAACATATATTTTTAGTAAAACAATTTTTACAATAGGTTATATAAGTTATATCTTCAACTAAAAATATTCATTAGAAATATAAAATTATTTCCAACATAATGGTATTTTATTTATAATTTTTATAAATTAAATAAATAAATTTATTTATAAGATAATGATGATGTAGTAATTACCATATAAATGAAAGATTAAAACAATTAGTATTATAAATATCCAAATAAATTTAATTTGAGACTTTTTATTAATTTAACTAATTTTATAGCTTAACATGACTTTTTTAGGGTTGATTAAATAATTTTTTTCTAATTAATTACGTTTTTATGATTTTTACAAAAACCAAATACTAAATAGTGTGAAAATTGAAATAATTGAGTTTTTAAAACAAATACCATATTATTAATTGATATAATATTCCTAAAAATATAATTTTTGAAAAAACTATCTATATAGAGTTATAAATATTATTAATGAACCACTTGGGGTTCTTTTTTCATGTTATAGTAATTTTATCAACCATATAATATAAAAATACAAAGAGAAATGATAAATGTCAAACTGTTTAACTGAGAGTTAAATATAAAATATAAGGTTAATATGGTGACCTAAACCTGTCTAAAACATATTGGTTGAGATATTTTTGACCCATTCCCACATTATCCTATAAATAAATCATTTTGGAACCATTAGAAACCAAAAATAATTTTATTATAAAATAATATTTTAATCTTTTCCTAAAGTGACCCTCACATCTCTTATAAAAGGGTACTTCCCCTTATCTTAATTTCACACCTTCAAATCCATTTTAATTAGCCAAAACCTACCCAAATATCCCCAAAACTTTCCTCACATCAACCTAGAGTTCTTACTTTGATCAGAAATCCAACCTAAGGAGCCCTTTAGATCAACTCAGTAGGAAACACCAGAAGAAGAGGTAATAATTTCACCATCCTATTTCAAGGTATTTTCTTCTTACAATTTCTATTTCATTGTTGTTTCCATACCAAAATAATAAATCCAGTACCTCATACATACTATGATGTTATTAAAAATATGGTACAACCATATTCGTAATTCTATCCATCCTATAAATGAAAGTCACCATACATGCATACGTAGGACTTACTGTCTCCACGTTGTGGTGGAGTTTGTTATTCAAACACTTAATTATTTATATAGGTATATTCATGAGTATAACTGATTTAAATAATAAATATAACATGTTAATTTTTCTGTATATGTGATATACCATCTAATTACATATGATTTCACCATCAATATAATGATATTGTCGCTCGTGCGTATGTACGGATTACCATCTCCATGAACGCGATGAGAATCATTCCCCATCATAATCATTCAAGAATAATTTTCATTTTATGATTAAAAATAATTT
The DNA here is from genome assembly GCA_963277665.1 of Viscum album. Classification (NCBI taxonomy): domain Eukaryota; kingdom Viridiplantae; phylum Streptophyta; class Magnoliopsida; order Santalales; family Viscaceae; genus Viscum; species Viscum album. The sequence continues at coordinate 123,341,267 of OY728160.1, read as the reverse complement.
TTAAGAACTTAATATTATTCTGGATATGAATAAAATACATCATATCCATAAAAACCATGGCTTATGTAACCAAGCATATAAAGGAAAATGAATCAATTAACACCCGAAACAATGATACTACTAAAATATTATTAACAAAGAAATATTAGATGATGATATATGATATCATATTTATGTATATAAATCTCATATAATTTTATAACGATGATTTAACTATTATACATGAGGTTAATATATGTTAGACCAAGTAAAATTATAAGGTAATGGTTAATTCTACAATCTCTTCATTATCTGAGGTTGTTTATATGTGAGTATCTACTAGGACCTCTTTATTATCCACATTCATGTTTCATAAAAATATATTTCAAAACATTTTTACTATTTACTATACAATGGGTTAAAGTTATTTATACCCTTATTTGATCATATAAGTTTTGAAAGGAATGTTTCTGTCGTTTTATAAACTAGGTACTTTATTACCTTTTTGACAAAATTAATGTAAGGATGTTTTTCTTAACTTATATGTAGGGTGTGGCTATTTCCCACCGTTATATCACTGTTGAAGCTTCCCATATCATATTATAAGAATATTTTCAAAATAAATGTTTTCTTTTATAATTATGTGACTTTTAAATGATTTCAAAATAGAAAGAGGTTTCTATTTCAATTGGTTTTAATTTCATAAATGTCAATATCCTTTGATGGATTTTAAACTTCTTTGAAGTTGATTTATTGTGATATAAATCTTCCTTATGGTATTTATTTGTTTTGTGATATGTTTGACTGTGGATGTGTTATTTTTACACCATTCATGGTTTATGAATAAAGTATTGAAATTTAGTATGATAGTTTTAATATGGATGTTTATGTTATGTTTAAAACATTTCATATGAGGAATGCATTGGACTTAGTAAGTGACGGGTGGAGCCCACTATAGCTCCTCGATGCATCGATAGGTCTCATGAGAAAAACTAGTGTCTTGGCACAAGGACTTGACAAAATATTATTTTTAGTCCTTGCACAAGGCCTTGACTATGTGGTTATGAAGTCTTGCATTATACATTCCATCATTATGAAAGTGGATATGGATATTGCATGTGATTATTCAACTAGTAGAATATCCATGTGAATAAGTAAATGGAATTATTTGATCGTATCTTTTCCATATTATGCTGAAGTTTAAGTTTAAAAGGCATTTTTTAGTCTTATACACTGCCTTAAATGTTTATACTTATTTATGAAAGTTTCTACTATATTGTTATACTTACTGAGCATCTGAGCTCACCCCTTTCTATGTTTTATTTTTCCCAAGATGTGAAGAATTATTTTATGATTGACCTGTAGGGATAGTCTAAGGATATAAGTGTATTTAAATGGGGCAAAATGTTGTTGATGTGTTTATTACGTGATGTAATGTAAAACTTATGAATGTATCTATTACTTCCAAGGCTACTAAACTGATCGGTCTTTCGGGACATGATTCCTTGTATAATGACAATGTTATGTAATAATGCACCGACTCTGGGTAATTGAGGTTGGGGCGTTACATTTGGTATTAGAGGAAGTTTAGTAAATACCTTGGAAACTAGATTTAGAAAAACTCTGATTAGAGAACACAATCCTAAGACAGACTTTGAGGATTAGTATAGAAGAACATCCTAAAATTTTGGTACTGTAGAGATTTTGTGAATTTTCCAAGTAATACATCCATGTCTGGATAAAAGAAAGTAGAGGTGGCTCGTGTATAGATGTATCTATGAGTAAAACCTAAAAACACTACTTTGAGCTAGACTCGAATGGGAATTGGTGCATGAAAATGGGCATTGCTACACTCTTCATTACGGAACTCCTGGGGGATATTCTTATGATAATTCCTGTTTTCCTTAAAAATAATTATGAAGGGTTTATGAGTATATACTTCCTCAAAGAAAAAATTTTTATGACTAAGGATTATATCCATAAATTTTTCAATTTATGTTAAGTGTTTTATAAGTTTGTAATTATGTAATGTGATTCAAAAACTAATCTACTATATTCCATTGTTTAGAAATGGTTCCTAGTGGAAATAATGGAAATCCTATCAACCCATTTAACCCATGTAGGGATTTCCCTCCTACTCAAGATAATTATAGTGGATATGGTGATGTAACTAGTGATGATCAGCTTATCACCATACTAGGACAACTCACTCAGGTATGAATAATAACCTTAACTTTATGGAGCACCCTAATCCACAACACGGAGGATCAATGTTAGACCGCTTCATAAGGAAAAAACTACCAACATTAAATGGGTGTAAAAATACATTAGTATCTGAGCAATTAATAAGTTTATTAGAGAAAATATTTCATGCTTTGGGGAGTATCGAAAGGGAAAAAAATTTCATGGAAGTTTATCGCCTCACGGGAGATGCAGATCAATGGTGGTCATTAATAAAAAACACAACGGAAGGTAAAGAAGTATCAAACACGGAGTATAGGGAGTTTAAAAATATTTTCTTATAAAAATAATTTCCTCATGACCATCAAGTGGATATGGAAAGGCAATTTATGAGTCTGAGGAAAAAGGAAGATGAGAATGTTGCAAAGTATGAGGCTAACATTACAAGGTTAAAAAGGCATGTAGAAGATTATATACGTAACCCATGGAGTAAGATTGATAGATTCTTTAATGGGTTAAAACCATTTCTCCATCAAGCATTAGACTCACAATCCTTCACATTTTATAAAAATATTGTCTCATGCGCTATCAAGATAGAAAAGGAATTCTCTAAGTCTTACGACTTCAAAGAAAAATAAGAGAAGAAGAAATTTGTTGAACACTCTGGAAATGGAAATAAGGGAAAGAAGGGAAAAGTTGAATATCCATAATATGATAAATGTGGGAAGAAACACCACGATACTTGCCTGAAGGGAATGGGATTCTGTTATAAGTGTGGTGAAAAAGGCCACCAAGAATTGAAGAGAAGATTTCTATCTTGACTCTACCATAAGGGAATGATGAGTTTATTATTTATAGTGATGCTTCAAAGAAAGGACTTGGTTGTGTACTTATGCATAATGATAGAGTTATTTTTTATGCATCATGATAACTAAATATTGGTGAAAAAAACTATCATACTCATGATCTTGAGTTATCATCTATAATATTTTCATTGAAGATACGGAGACACAATCTCTATGGTGAAAAATGTTAGATATATACCGATCGAAAGAGTTTGAAGTATATTTTATCACAAATAGAACTTAATATGAGGAAACGATGATGGTTTTAAATACTCAAGGATTATGATTTCACTATACACTACCACCCGGGGAAGGAAAATAAGGTAGAATATGATTTGAGTAGAAATGATCTTGGATTTTTGAACAAGATGAGAGTTAAAAGGGATCCTATTTTCATGGATCTCATAAATATGGATATGGGAATAACAATGGAAGGTGAAACATCAATAATTTTTCAGATGGTTGCCAAACCATCTTTACTAGAAAGGTTAAAGAGTTCGTAGATAGATGATGAGGAATTTCAAAATAGGATTAAAGCTGTGAATGATGGGAGATTAAGTGACTTTATAATGAAGATGGAATTTTGAAATTTGGGAAGAGACATTTTATTCCTGACATACCTGATCTAAAAAGGTAATTGTTGGATGATGCTCATAACTTCAATTTCTCTATACACCCTGGTATCACATATATATATAAATTTAAAGGAACATTTTTGGTGGGACAACCTGAAGAGAGATATTGCTGATTATGTGTCAAGATGTATAGTTTTTCAATAAGTGAAAGCTAGAAGACAACATCCTAGAGTAGTAATGCAACCTATTCCCATACATGAGTGGAAATGGGATGATATTACGATGGACTTTGTTATAGGGCTACCAAAGAGTCCTAGAAGGAATGATGTAATATGGTTATTGTTGATCGTCTTACCAAATTAGCCTATTTTCTTACTATAAGAGAAGATTTACCACTTGAAAATCTGGAAAGACTATATATTAATGAAGTTATAAGACTTTATGGTGTACCTCTATCGATTGTTTCTGATTGTGATCCCTATTTTACATCAAGATTCTGAAAAAATCTTCAGAAAGCCCTGGATACTGAACTTCATTTGAGCACTGCCTACCACCCTCAAATCAATGTAAAATTAGAACAGACTATTGAAAACTTATAATAAATGTTGAGATCTTTCTCACATGACTTTCTAGGTATGTGGGATCAATACTTACCTTTGGTAGACTTTTTATATAACAATATCATTAATTCAAGTATTTAGATGGAACCATATGAAGCATTATATGGAAAGAGATGTCACACACCAACTTGTTGGGATGATGTTGGTGAAAGAAAACTCATAGGACCATAACTTGTTGGGGAAACAATGGAAAAAGTGAAGATTATCCAAACCCACATCAAAGCCGACCAAAGTTGGAAGAATTTGAAATTTCAAGTAGAATACCATGTTTTCTTGAAGGTGTCTCCTTGGAAGGGTGTTATACGTTTTGGTAAGAAGGGTAAATTAAGTCACAGGTACATCGGTCCTTTTGAAATTCTAGAATGAATTGGAGTTATAGCTTATTGTTTGAAAATGCCTCCAAGTCTCTCCAAAGTTCATGATGTCTTCCATGTATCAATGTTGAGAAAATACATGCCTGACCCAATGCATATACTCACCTATGAAAAAATATAACTGGATCTCGATCTGTCTTATTACGAAGAGCCTATCATAATTCTTGATACCAGAGAACAAGTGTTGAGAAGCTGGACAACTCGTCTGGTGAGAGTTCTATAGAGAAACCATAATATGGAAGAGGAAACGTGGGAACCCGAGGAACTTATGATAAAGAACCACCTAAATCATTTTATGCTGTAATATTCTAGAAATTTCTAGGAAAAAATTATTTTGAGGGTATAATGTAACACCCCAAGCTTCCATGGTACTCTTCTCTTTGAATAATACAAAAGCTTGTGTTGTACGCAACTTCGAGTTCAAACACACCACAACCAATCAAACTAGCTATTATGAATATTAATAACCACTTTTTGAAATTTTATAAATTTTATATTTCAAAATTGACTTCATTTTTGGATTTGGAATATCAAAATTGGCTTATGGTGAATTTTTGGTACTTTTCTGAAAACATTCAATTTTTGATGAATAATAAATTTTAATTAAAAACAAATTTTATAATCAAAATAATTTATAGTGTTAAAGTATAAATTTGAATGGTTTTTAAGTATCATTAGATTATATTTTTTCCATTGAATATAATTTATGTCATTGGATTCAATTTCATGTTTAAATTCGACATAAACAAATATCAATCTTTTGATAGTTATTATTTCCTAAAAACATGTTTTTTGTTTTGACAAGGGGAATTAATTTTAAATTAATATATGAAACATTTGTTTTTTGAATTTAGAAAAATGGATTCCATATTTGGAGTTAGGAGGTCCACATTTTGTAAATAGGTAACTTTTATTTTTAGACATTATGAATATCTACTTCAGTAAATATTTTTTTTACCGTTGTTAGAGGGGTAAATCCAGTAAATAAGGGTAAAAAATAATATTATAATAATATTAAATTACCCTAACATGTGTACTATTTCTATTGGTTGATAAACTTCCGACCATGGGCATCCTTGGGTCGATATGGGGACCCCATGGAGCCACTTGAGAGTGGTAATGTCACTTTATATTAATTAATTTAAAGTATAGGTAAAAATGACAAAAACCTATATCTTTTAATAATTTTTTTACAAGGGGTTATATAAGTTATATCTTCAACTAAAAATATTAATTAAAATATAAACAAATTTCCTACATTATAGTATTTTTTATAATTTTTAGACATTAAATAATTAAATTTATTTATGACACAATGATGATGCAGTAATTACCTTAGAAATGAAATATTAAAATAATTAATTTTATAAATATCCAAATAAATGTAATTTGATGATTTTTATTAATTTAACAAATTTTATAGATTAATATAACATGTTAGGGTTGGTTAAATATTTTTTTCAAAGTAATCATGCTTTTATGATTTTCAAAAAAACCAAATACGAAATAGTGTCAAAATTGACATAATTGAGTTTTTAAAACAAATACTACATTATTAATTGATATAATAGTCCTAAAAATATAAGGTTCATCCAAAGGACATAGATAAGGTTATATATATTAATAATGAACCACTTTGGGTTCTCTTGTCTTGTTATATTAATTGTATCTACTAGATAATATAAAAATACAAAGAGACATGGTAAATGTCAAACTATTTAACTAAGAGTTAAATTTAATAGATAAGGTTAATATGGTGAAATAAACCTATATAAAACCTATTGGTTGTGATATTTTCAACCCATACCCACCTTATCCTCTAAACAAATTATTTTTTAGCCATTAGAAAGTGAAAATGATTTTATTATAAAATAATATTTTAAGCTTTTCCTAAAGTGACTCACACCTCTCTTATAAATGGGTACTTCCCATTATATTAATTTTACACCTCCAAAGACATTTGGATCGGCCAACACCGGACCACATATCCTCTAACATTCCCTCACATAAATCTAGAGTCCTTACTTTGAGCAGAAATCCAACCTAAGGAGCCCTTTTGATCAACTCAAAAGTAAACACCCAAAGAAGAGGTAATAATATCACCACCCTCTTTCAAGTTATTTTCTTCTTCCACTTCCTATTTCTTTGTTATTTCCAAACAAAAATAATAACTCCATTACCTCCTACATACCTTTATGTTATTATAAATTTGGTATAACCATATTTTTTATTCTATCTATCCAATAAATGAAAAAGTCATCATATGTGTGTACGTACGGCTTACCATCTCCACATCGTGGTGTAGTTTTTATTCAAACCCTTAATTATTTGTATGGGAATAATAATGAGTATAAATGATGTAAAAACAAACATAACATGTTAATTATTTTATATATATGATATACCATCCAATTACATATTATTTCACCATCAATATTATGATATTGTTGCTCGTGCGTACGTACTGATTACCGTGTCCACAAACACAATGAGATTCATTCCCCATAATAAAAATTCAAGAATAATTTTAATTTTATGATTAAAAATAATATCTAAGAACTTAATATAATTATTGACATTAATAAAATAAATCCCATCCATAACAAACATGGCTTACATAACCAAGCATATAAAGGAAAACTGGTCAGTTTACACCCAAAACAATGATACAACTAAAATATTATTAACAAATAAATATTAGAGGATCATATATGATATCATATTTATGTATATATTTTTTTTTTTATAATTTAATAACAATGAATTAACTATTATACAAGATATTAATGTACCATTGAACAAGGAAAAGTACAAGGTAAGAGTTAATTCTACAATCTCTTCATTGTCTAAGGTAGTTTATACGTGAGTATATACCGGGACCTCTTTATCATCCACATCCATGTTTCTAAAAAATATATTTCAAAACATTTTTACTATTTACTATACTATGGGTTAAAGTCATTTATACCATTATTTTACCATATATGTTTTGAAAGGAATCTTTCCGTCATTTTCCAAACAAGGTACTTTATGACCTTTTCGACAAATTTAAGGTAAGAATGTTTTTTAACTTATATGGCAGGTGTAGATATTTTCTACTTTTATATTATCATAGAAGCTTCCCATACAATATTATAATAATATTTCAAAATAAATGTTTTCTTCTATAATTATGTGACTTTTAAATAATTTCAAAATAGAAAGAGGTTTTTATTTCAAATAGTTTTAATTTCCTCTATGTCAACATACTTTGATGGATTTTAAACTTTTTTGAAGTTGATTTATTATGATAAATATATTTCATATTGTATTGAAGGTTTTGTGATATGTTTGACTGTGGATGGGTTATTTATACACCATTCATGGTTTATGGATAAAATATTAACATTTCATATGCTAGTTTTAATACGAATGTTTATGTTATGTTTAAGTCTTTTCATATGAGGAATGCATTGGACTTAGTAATTGAAGGCTGGAGCCCGCTATAGCTACTATATGCATCAGTAGGTCTCATGAGACAAAAATAGTGTCTTGGCACAAGGACTTGACAAAATATTATTTGTAGTCTTGGAACCAGGCCTTGACTATGTGGTTATGAAGTCTGGAATTATGAATTCCATCATTTTGAAAGTTGCTATTGATATTGCATGTGATTATTCGACTAGTAGAATATCCATGTGTGTAAGTAAATGTAATTATTTGATTGTATCTTTTTCATATTATGCTGAAGTTTGAGTTTAAAAGGATTTTTTTAGTCTTATACAGTTCCTTAAATGTTTATACTTATTTATGAAAGTTTCTGCTATATTGTTATCCTTATTGAGCATCTGAGCTCACCCCTTTCTATGTTTTATTTTTCCTAGGTTGTGAAGAAGTATTTTATGATTTAACTGTAGGAATAGGCTAAGGATATAAGTGTGTTCGAAGGGGAAAAAATGTTGTTGATGTTTTTATTCCATGATGTAATGTAAAACTTATGAATGTATATAGTACTTCCAAAGCTACTAAACTGATCGGTCTTTCGGGACATGATTCCTTCTATCATGCCAATTTTATGTATTAATGCACCGACTCTGGGTAACTAGGGTTGGGGCATTACAATTCAGTTTGATAGGCCAGACTCTTAATCAGTCTGATGGGTTGGACATAAAGAATATATAAAGTTTATAATTATTTATATAAGAACTTTTTATACATTTGGTAGAAAAAAGAATTTTTTCTACAAAATAATTCTAAAACACTTGGGATATACCAAGTTAGAAAAACAAGGTTTGAAGAAAGGGTTTGTGATTTTCAAAACTAAGGGGAAAGTAGAAAGTATAAAAAATTTTCTCAACAAAATATTCACCATTTTTATTTGAAATTGGAGATTTTATTGTACATATAGTTATATATTTAGAACCAAATTAATCTTATCAAAACAAAAAATTGAATTTATATAATGCCAAGTTATTAGTCAAAATATTAGTTGGGTTATCGTTAATGTGTATCTTGTTGACACACATGGTTCCTGGTTCTATAACATCTCTAATAATGTGTAGTCTAATGTATATGTGTTTTTACTTACTCTGGGATACTAAATTTTTTGATAAACGAAGAGCATATTAACTATCAGAATAAAAATTAACAACAAAATCATAAACATTAATTTTTTAGACAATCCTTAAATCCATAATGCCTATTTGATAGCCTTGTTCAAATCTATATATGCTAATTCCATGGTTGAAAGGGAAACCAAGGACTATACGTTAAAATTCCAGTAAATGGGTCCACCATGAGTGGTAAAAACATACCCAATCAAATAATTTCAATTATCAAAGTTCCCTTAATAGTCAAAATCTACATATCAAAATATAATTTCAAAAGTATCAACATTTTTACCATAATACAATGAAATATTAGAACTAAAAGACAAATATCGAAGAATCCATTTCAGGGCATTCCATTATGGCTTCCCAGGAAGGGTTAAGATTACAAAGGTTATGTCAGGTCTAGTAAATATCATGCTATACATGATGCTTATAACTATTTTAACATAAGATATTTTAGACATAAACTGAATATCATGATCAACAGTGGGTGCATGTTTCAAAGAAAAGTGTTTTACAAGTTGTACATTAGTAGATTTGAGAGAAAAAATCAAATATCTCTTAATTGTCTTTAAAATATTAGCATGTTGTGATGAATAAAGTAGTTTATCATGTCTATCCATTATTATTTCAAAACCTAAAATTTTCTTAGATACACCTAAATATTTTATTTCAAACATAACTTTTAATTGAGATTTTATAGCAATAATGAGACTCATGTTTTTGAAAATAACAAGAATATCATCAACATGAAACAACAAATAAATCATGCAATTTATTGTTGATTTGAAACAAACACATGTATCATATTGCCTCCTTGTAAATTGGTTTTCAAACATAAAAGAATAAAATTTTTATATGATTTCCTTGAAGCTTGTTTGAAACCATGTAAGGATTTTTTTAAAAGTAAAACTTGATTTAAATATAATTATTTAGAGTAATCATCTGGAGGTTTCATGTAAATCTTATCATTCAAATCAGTATGAAGAAAATAATTTTTAACATCATGTTTTTTAATGTGCAGGTAACTATTGGCAGAAAAATAAAGTAATAACATAATTGAAGAATGCTCAACAATTGGGGAAGAAATTTTAGAGTAGTCTATTCCTTCTCTTTGAAGGAATCCTTTAGCAACTAGTCTTTATTTGAATTTGATTTTATTTATTATATTGTTATATTATTTCCATTTATAAATCCACATACAACCAATTATTTTAGCATTGGGTGGTTTATTAATAATAGACCAAGTGTATTTTTTACTTAAGGAATGCATTTATTCATCCATGGAAAGGACCAAATGTTTAGATTCATTGTCATTTGGGTATTGTGTATATGTTTGAGGATCATCATAAACTATATCTTGGGAAACATGAAAGTCATAGTAAGGCATATCATTTTGGCTGAACCAATAAGGAGCCCAAGGGACTCTCCTTTCTCCATCTCAGGTCAATTGATAGTCCCTATTATTGTTAAGGGGTTCAATTTTAGAATCTGAACCATAAATAGATGTTGAATCATCCTGTGTAATAGGATATGTATCTGGTGGAGTGGTCTGGTTAGTAACCTCAAAATGGGATATAGTTTAGAGAACAAATTTTGACTTGAAATACTTTGAAATATATTGATGAATATTTTCAGAGCCAGGACCTGAGACAACACAAAATTCCAAGACTTGGTGTGCCCAAAATTAGTTTTATAAAAATATTAAATATGTCTTATATCATATTCACATGGTTTTTAAGAAATTATGGATTATCTATAAGACAAAGTCTTGAATTGAAAATTTGATACCATGGTTGAATATGGAGCATGGGGTTTACCCTAAGTGCGACCTAAAGTTGGTCGGCATAGGGTGTTCAGATAAAGAAGTCATTAGAAGTTATGTTAAGTGGATTAATTATTTAATTCACAAAATGATCTAAACCAAATTCATTCTATAAATATGTTGTTATAAAGAATTGATAGGGTTATCCGCATAACCCAAGGACCGTTGCGATGAGGAATCCACCATTCTTCATTGCTAGATTGAGATCAGATGATGAAGAGCTTACTATTCTAGGTGAATTGAGGCACAAAAAATGCAATGAATGTTCAAATTCCTTGGAAACATCATTCTTCATCAATTAATGATCCGATCACAAGATAGGAATTTCAAAGACCCAGAATTTCCATGTAATTTTTTTTAAATAAATGGGAATTTTTTGAGTCTGTGAAATTTTACGGTGCATGATTTCGAGGCTCGGAGTGCCCAGAATGAATTTAAAAACTTTTGTTCAGGTACATTTAGTAAACGTGCGAGTGGGTGTTTCTAACTTTTGAACTGGTGCTCGGAATTGAAATCTGAGGCCATCGTTGAACTCACACCACTGATATTCACTTAATAAGATGTTCACCTTGATGACGGTTGGTCAATGGTGAAAGATAAATTTTGGGTTTTTCCTAGAAATAATAAAATAAAATAAACAGACATTTTATTTTATTTTTTTGTAACCACCCTCCATGTGTAAGTTGAGAAGTGGGGACCACCAGACCATAACCTTCCATGAAAGGTTATGGTGGTGGGGGCTACCCGAGGTCTAAACCTATTCAACTCCATCATTAATGTGTAGGAACCTCTTGAGCTTCCTCCACATTAATTGTGGCAACCCTCCTTAAATAATTGTGCCAACCCTTGGTATCCTCCAATTTGAATTTTATGCCAATGAAACCCATTTATTATTTCCAACTAATTAATCCAACTTTGATTGCTAACAAATTAAATAGATAAACATATTTTATTTGGTTGGCTATTCATTTTCTGGAAAACAATTGGCAAATAAGGATTGGGAGAACTTAGGAGAAAGCTCTCCAACTAAGAACGCTCTGCCAACGAAGAACGCCGACCTCTTTTGACCATCATCCTCAGGGCTTCTTCTGATGTAGGACATCCTCATCTATGGCGAATCGATGACCATACTACCTTCCTGCGCCAACATCATCAACTGAATGTGGTAGGGGTTTATTCATAAATTTTTATCACTTTCTATGTACTCCCTTAGCAACTAGTCCTTATTTGAATTTGATTTTATTTATTATAGTGTTATATTCTTTCCTTTTATAAATCCATATACAACCAATTATTTTATCATTGGGTGGTTTATTAATAATAGACCAAGTGTATTATTTTTCTTAAGGAATGCATTTCTTCATCCATGTAAAGGACCCATTATTTATATTCTTTTTCATTTGGGGATTGCCAAAAGGTTTTAGGATCATCATAAACTAGATCTTGGGAAACATGAAAGGAATAGGAAGGTATATCATTTTGGTTGAACTAAGAAAGAGCCCAAGGGACTCTCCTTTATCCATCTCAGGTCAATTGGTAGTCCCTATTATTGTTAGGAGGTTTAGTTTTTGAATTTGAACCATAAATTGAGGTGGAATCAGCCTGTGTAATAGGCTATGTATTTGGTGGAGTGGTCTGGATAGTAACCTCACAATGGGATATAGTTTAGAGAATAAATTTCTGACTTGAAATACTTTGAAATATATTAACGAATATTTTCAGAGCCATGAGCTGAGACAACACAAGATTCCAAGACTTGGTGTGCCCAGAATTAATTTTATAAAAATATTAAATATGTTTTATATCATATTCACATGGTTTTTAATAAATTATGGATTATCTATAAGGCAAAGTCTCAAAATGAAAATTTGATACCATGGTTGAATATGGAGCATGGGTTTTACCCAAAGTGCGACCTATCGTTGGTCGGCACAGGGTGTCTAGATAAAGAAGTCATTGGAAGTTACTTTCAGTGGATTAATTATTTAATTCACAAAATGGCCTAAACCAAATTCATTCTATAAATATGTTTTTATAGAGAATTTATAGGGTTATATGCATAACTCTTGGACCGTTGAGAGAAGGAATCCACCATTATTCATTGCTAGATTGAGATATGATGATGAAGAGCTTACTATTCTAGGTGAATCGAGGCACAACAAATGCAATGAATTTTCAACTTCATTGGAAACATCATTCTTCGTCAATTAATGATCCAATCACAAGGTAGGAATTGTAAAGACTCGGAAATTCCATGTAATTTTTTTAAATAAATGGGAATTTTACGAGTTTGTGAAATTTGACAGTGCATGATTTCGAGGCCTGGAGTGCCTGGAATGAATTTACAAACTTTTTTTCAGGTACATTCAGTAAACCTGCGAGCGAGTTTTTCTAAATTTTGAAATGGTGCTCAGAATTGAAATCAAAGGGCACCGTTAAACTCACACCACTGATATTAACTTAAGAAGACTTTCACCTCGACGATAGTTGGTCGAGGGTGAAAGATAAATTTTGGGTTTTTCGTGGAAATAATAAAATAAAATAAACACACGTTTTATTTTATTTTGTTGTAACCACCCTCCATGTGGAAGTTGAGAAGTGGGGACCACCAAACCTTAACCTCCCATGAGAGGTTATGGTGGTGGGGGCTACCTGAGGTCTAAACCTATTCAACTCCCTCATTAATGTGGAGGAACCTCTTGAGCTACCTCCACATTAATTGTGACAACCCTCCTTTAATAATTGTGCCAACCCTTGGTATTCTCCAATTTGAATTTTATGCCAATGCAACCCATTTATTATTTCCAATTATTTAAGTCAACTTTTATTGCTAACAAATTAAATAGATAAACATATTTTATTTGGTTGGCTATTTATTTTCTTGAAAACTATTGGAAAAGAAGGATTGGGAGAACTTGGGAGAAAGCTCTCCAACGAAGAATGCTCCACCAACGAAGAACGCCGACCTCCTTTGACCATCATCCTCGGGGCTTCTTCCGATGTAGGACATCCTCATATATGGAGAATCGATGACCATATTACCTTCTTGCGCCAACATCATCAACCGAATGTGGTAGGGGTTTATTCCAAAATGTTTATCACTTTCTATTTACTCCCTTAGCAACTAGTCCTTATTTGAATTTTATTTTATTTATTATAGTGTTATATTATTTCCTTTCATAAATCCACATACAAACAATTATTTTATCATTGGGTGGTTTATTAATAATAGACCAAGTGTATTTTTTTTCTTAAGGAATACATTTCCTCATCCATGGAAAGGACCCATTGTTTAGATTCTTTGTCATTTGGGGATTGCCTATAGGTTTGAGGATCATCATAAACTAGATCTTGGGAAACATGAAAGGAATATGAAGGCATATCATTTTGGATGAACCAAGAAGGATCCCAAGGGACTCTCCTTTCTCTATCTCAGGTCAATTGATAGTCCATATTATTGTTAGGAGGTTCAATTTTAGAATCTGAACCATAAATAGAGGTCGAATCTGCCTTTGTAATAGGCTATGTATCTGGTGGAGTGGTCTGGATAGTAAACTCAAAATGGGATATAATTTAGAGAACAAATTTTTAACTTGAAATACTTTGAAATATATTAATGAATATTTTCAGAGCCAGGAGCTGAGACAACACAAGACTCCAAGACTTGGTGTGCCCAGAATTAATTTTATAAAAATATTAAATATGTTTTATATCATATTCACATGGTTTTTTAGAAATTATGGATTATATATAAGACATAGTCATGAATTTAAAATTTGATACCATGGTTGAATATGGAGGATGGGATTTACCCTATGTGCGACCTAAAGTTGGTCGGCATAGGGTGTTCATATAAAGAAGTCATTGGAAGTTACTTTAAGTGGATTAATTATTTAATTCAAAAAATGACCTAAACAAAATTCATACTATAAATATTTTGTTATAGAGAATTGATAGGGTTATCCGCATAACCCTAGGACTGTTGAGAGGAGGAATCCACCATTCTTCATTGCTGGATTGAGATCAGATGATGAAGAGATTACTATTCTAAGTGAATCGAGGCACAACAAACGCAATGAATGTTCAACTTCCTTGGAAACATCATTCTTCATCAATTAATGATCCAATCACAAGGTAGGAATTGTAAAGACCCAGAATTTCCATGTAATTTTTTAAATAAATGGAAATTTTACGAGTCTTTGAAATTTTACGGTGCATGATTTCGAGGCTCGGAGTGTCTGGAATGAATTTACGAACTTTTGTTTAGGTACATTCAGTAAATGTGTGAGCCGATTTTTCTAACTTTTGAAATGGTGCACAAAATTGAAATATGAGGGCACCGTTGAACTCACACCACTGATATTCACTTAAGAAGACTTTCACCTCGACGACAGTTGGTCGTGCGTGAAAGATAAATTTTGGGTTTTTCATGGAAATAATAAAATAAAATAAACACACATTTTATTTTATTTTGTTGTAACCACCCTCCACGTGGAAGTTGAGAAGTGGGGACCACCATACCTTAACCTCCCATGAGAGGTTATGGTGGTGGGGGATACCAGAGTTCTAAACCTATTCAACTCCCTCATTAATGTGGAGGAACCTCTTGAGCTTCCTCCACATTAATTGTGCCAACCCTCCTTAAATAATTGTGCCAACCCTTGGTATCCTACAATTTGAATTTTATGCCAATGCAACCCATTTATTATTGCCAATTAATTAAGCCAACTTTTATTGCTAACAAATTAAATAGGTAAACATATTTTATTTGGTTGGCTATTCATTTGCTGGGAAACTATTGGAAAATAAGGGTTGGGAGAACTTGGGAGAAAGATCTCCAATGAAGAATGCTCCGCCAACGAAGAATGCCGACCTCCTTTGACCTTCTTCCTCGGGGCTTCTTCCGATGTAGTTCATCCTCATATTTGGAGAATCGATTACCATACTACCTTCTTGCACCAATGTCATCAACAGAATGTGGTAGGGGGTTATTCCAAAATGTTTATCACTTTCTATGTACTCCCTTCTTTTCTTTTGTGGGAAGGGAACAAACATTGCGGAAGATTATAGTTTCACGTTCATGATTTGTTCTTATGAACCTTTTGATACCACTCTAAACACGGAGGGTGAGGTCCAAACAAACATGGTACACCCCTCTGTCATTCTTCTTTGGTGTTCTCTTCGAAATGGAAGAAGGCAATGAAGGCAATGATGCCACCACCCATGGCCTCTGCGACCCGCACCACTCTGCGGCGCTTCACCCTCCCGGTCGAACCAGCCACGCACCAGCTGAGCCACCCGCGAATGGACCGAGCCACTGCACCCACCTAGGCCGAACCCTCACACCAAGTTTCCACCATGTCGAACCCCGAGCCATCGTGTCGCCGCTATCCGTCGTGCCGAGCCACCATCCGTCGTGCCGAGCCGTCGTCAGCCATGCCACCGTCATCTACCATGACTACCCGCAGTCAGTCTGCACCCCTCACGGCCAGTCTGTGCCACCCCACGGTTGGTCCAGTAACCCACGGCCTGTCCATGCCCCCTACAGCCATTTCGCTGACCCACGGCTCTTCTGTGCTCACCGCGGCTAGTCCGCACCTCCCCGCGGCTAGTCTGCTGACCCGCAACCGGTCCACACCCCTCGCGGCCGATCTACGCCATCGTAGCCAAGTCCACCACCCTCGCAGTACCCCTCGACCGAGCCTCTACCGTGGAACCATCGCGACCCTCGTAGGTTGGGCCAGACCCAATGGGCCGAGTCGGTCCGACTGGGTCGGACCAGAACCGGGCCCACTACAACCCCTTTTACCTTCTCTTGGCCATAACTTTGGCACCAGACGTCTGTTTGACGAACCATCAGTGGCGCTGGTAATCTTGGAGTGAGATGGTCACTTTGAGTATATTCCACTAAGTTTTTGATTGAGATGGGGAACAGTCAGGTTGGATCGATGACGAATCCAACTGGGCCCCTAAGACTAAAAGGCTAATAACTCACAGACTGAGCATCTGTTTGAAGCACTGTCTATTACGTTGTGACCCCTATGACATGACAGACCTTTGAGATACTTCTTTATGGGACTTTGTGATAGTTGGAGTATCGACCAATATCTTGTGGAGCAGATCCTCCTAGAGACGAGTGAGCATATGTATGAAACCATTCGACTGGATGAGACTTGACGACTGCTGACCATTTCGACTCAGAGTGACTCGACTATCCCAGTGGGGAGTGACTTGATGTCATGGAAGACCCATAGTGGGGAGCACCTTGGTGTCGTGGCAGAACCATAGTGGGGAGCGCCTTGGTGTCACGACAGACCCACAATACTCGAAAAGAGGTATACCTCAGTAGGCTATGAGGGGGAGACCCTCTGTGTGACGCGGTAGACCCATAGTACTCGATAGGAGGAGTACCTCAGCAGTCCAAGGTTAGTGGGAAATGCCTATGTGTGATGTGGCAGGCCTACTATACTCGATAGAGGAGGAGTTCTACAGCAGTTGAGGTGTTCAATGTTGTGACTGGGAATGTTACTTGATATTACCCTAGAATAAATCTTGGTGTGAGATGAGTCAGTACCTTTGTGTTTTTCCCCATGATTGAGATGGATTACTTGATAAATTAGGTATATATATGGTTATATACCTATGTAAGGTTATATGTTGATTTCATACTTTTTGTTTTCTCATTTTTGGATTTTGTGAGACCTAGAGAGTCTCGGGGTCCCTACTGAGTATCGTTATACTCACCCCTGCATGGGTTATTCCCACACTTCATTGTGTTTGGGGTAGACGACAGACAACTCTGTCTGAGGATGAGAGTACCAGGTTGGGATAGTACTCAGAGGTGGACCTTACAACAGGTCGGTACACAGAGGATACGGACATACGATGAGTGCTGAGGAGGTGATCTGTACCTACCCTTCAGGTAGGAACCTCGGAGGATGACCCAATAGCTGACTTTACCTTTCTTCAGTTGTATTGTATCACAGTTGTACTTTTACTTTCCATTTGGGCCTGTATTCTAGCCCCTTTTACTTTCAGTACTCTTTTTCTATACTGTTTTCTTGCGTTCTTATCTTGCTATGTGTTTGGTTGTGTGTGTTTACAGGTTATAAAGGCAATGCCTTCCCAGTTTTAGGGAATACACCTTTTTTGTTAGTCGTTATCCCCTAGCCTATGGAAGGCAGGCTCGGGGTAGTCACGACATAGGCCTCGGGGGACGGTTCGTGACAGGAATATTTATTTTTTGTTTTCACCTTTATGTTAAAAATTATTAATCATGATCATGTTGTTATTCTTTGATCTATATTCAAATTCATCCTTTACATGAGCCCACACATTGACTTAATTTTTTTATCCAATTTTTTTACTCTTGTTGTGCGATATTTATCACCTTGGATATCCCCAATCTAATTCGTTGGGATAGAATGATTGACCAATGATTATTTCATATTTTTTCTTGTGTATTTCCCCCAATCGTTCTTCAAGTTATTCACTATTGGCCTACAAGGCCACAGTTCAACATTGTTGGGCGGGTTCAAGCATGATCCAGCACGCAAATTCATGGTGGATTCATGTGTGATGAATGGATTGAAAAATTAGGGATGGATTTAGATAGATTTTGAGATTTAGGTGATCCACCATGGATCGATAATTTAGCAAGGCAACAAGTTACGGCTAGAGACATGACGACATGTGTGGGTATCTAATAGAAGATTCATAACTCCGATTTTCGACCACCGAAAGGAAAAAATTGATGGATGGAGATTATTAACACTGATTATGGGTGACCAAATGGTGGGATTTGAAATGAGGAATCCTAATTGGAATGTGTGAAGCAGATATAACTTTTTGTGAGAATCCCTACAACACAGCATGTACTGGGATGAACACACACTGTGAAATGGCCTAGCTGCATTGGATAAGGTTTTTTGGTGAGTTAAATATAACACTCCATGAGGTCCCCACACATGTTGTGTGACTCGAGGTCGGTGACCCGACTTGTAATTTGAGATTACATGGACACGGTCATGACCAGTGTATAAGGACACAATATGAAGGACACAAGCATGTCCAGGAGAACATGGCTTAGCCCCAGGTGGTTGATATACACTGTGTGGTCCCATTATATACCATATAAAGCTAAATGGCCATAAATCCATGTACTAGTAAAGGAAACAACCAAGAAATGGAGTGGGACCACCTGCCATGTGGGTCCCTTACACGTTGTGTACTCTATTTTTGAGAAAAAATCTACCTATTGTATCTCCTTAATTTAGACTCGGATTTTGGACTGAAATTAGTATATCCTAGGTGGTTTTCTTTATAGAAAATGATAGTGTAATTTTGATGTATTTTTAGTTACGATATGAGATGTTATGAGTGTGAAGTTTCATTCAACTATGCTCGATGATGAAAGTGATCGAACAGAATCATTAGAGAGACTAGAGTGGCACCCTTCTATTGGAACAGAGAATGAGGCCCCTATCAACCATCTGAGTGGCACCCTCCTATTGGGATAGGGCATGGGTCCTTTTTCAAACATCATAGTGGTACCCTCCTACTAGGACATGGCATGGGTCCTCTATCAACCATCAGAGTGGAACCCTCTTATAGAGTCATGGTATGGGTCCTCTACCATTAGAGTGGAACCCTTCTTATATGATAGTGAATGGCCCCCCTATCGACCATTAGAGTGGAACCCTCCTATGGATTCAGGACATGTGTCCTCTAACATCAGAGTGACACCCACCTATTAGCTCTTAGATTGAGTCCTCTATCTATTGAGTGGCACCCTCCAGTTGGTTTAGGGCATGGTTCCTCTATCTATTAAGTGTAACCGACCTATTTTACTAGGGCATCAGTCCTTTGCCTATAGATTATATCCCCTAGATTATGCGACATAATAGCGAGGTGTGGATTGACCTGAATGCTTCTTTAGATAGAAACAAAAGATATTGGGAATCATTGATGGACCTTTTGGAACTGATAGAATACTCTTTTCTTATGATGGGATGTCATATGGATATCCCCTTTCTCGTTTGGGTTTATGATATGAGAATATGTATATCTATGTTGTCAGTTTTTATTTGTCTCTTATTATGGGATGAGTTGTCTATTTTTTTCATGTCTCATATATCCCCCCATTCAGCTTTCAAGGAGTCCTACTGGGTATGTATATACTCACCTCTATATGGGATTTTCCCACATAGGTCGTGTCTTATGAAAATGACGTGTAGGTCGGTAGAAATCCCAAATTTTCATAGGGATGCCTTGGTGCATTTGACCACACATGGTGGTTAAAGTTTGGAGATTTCAAGATGTAATATATAAACATTTAATTTCATAGTTTTTTTCAAGGTGGAAAATATTAATGGTTTGGTGTTTTTTTCCCTTTTACTTTTCATATTATACTATCATACTCTTGTATACCCTAGAAGTTGTCACATGTATGATTGTTAATCAAGATGTTACTATGTTTTCTTTTATTCCTATGTACTTTAGCTTATAAATGGTTTTGTATGTACTTATAGGTACTTAGGAAAGGGCCTCCCATATTAGTTATAGATTTAGGTGGTTGTCACTAGCCCCTGGCCTATGAAGGTGGGCTTGGGGTAGTTTCATCTTGAGACCTGTTGGTTTGGTTCGTGGTAGATTGGTATCATAGGTGGTTCTTTCCTTGGAATAATGTTTGCATTTGTCCCCTTTGGATTTGTTTCAGACTTAGTGAAACAGTGTCAAAGTGTCTTGAGTGTGGCTTTTGGGCTAAGGAACCCAGTGTTAGTGCAACGATCGATGTATCCATACATCAGGACCCTGACCACCTGCTTGTAGACTAGGTATACTAAGACATTGGTTCGAGGGAACATTAGTACATGAATCATATAGCATTGAGTCTTTGACTATCCTTCTTGAGCTAGCTTGTAACACCCCGACCCTAATTATCCAGAGTTTGTGCATTATTACATAACCGCATAGTCAAGGCCTCGTGCCAAGACTACAAATAAGATTTTGTCAAGGCCTTATGACAAGACACTATTTTGTCTCGTGAGACCTACCGATGCATCGAGAAGCCATAGCGGGCTCCACCCATCACTTACTAAGTCCAATGCATTACTCATATGAAAATTTTGAAACATAACATAGACATTCGCATTAAAACTAGAATATGAAATGTGAATACTTTAACCATAAACCATGAATGGTATAAAAATAACACATCCACAGTCAAACATATCACAAAACCTTCAATACAATATGGAATATTTTATCATAATAAATAAACTTCAAACAAGTGTAAAATCCATCAATGGATGTTGAAATATATGAAATAAAAACTATTTGAGAGAAATATATCTTCATATTTTAAAATATTTTAAAATTACAGTAAATTTAAATGAAAAAATTTATTTTGAATATATTCCAATAAGCATTTAAGGGAAGCTTAGAAGGTGTTATAATGGTGTAAAATAGTCGCACCCTCCATATAAGTTAAAAAAAACATTCTTACCTCAATTTATCAAAAATGTCATAAAGTGCCTTTTTTGGAAAGCAAAAAAAAGATTCCATTCAAAACATTTTATAAAAAGTCAAAAAAGGGTATAAATGAATATAACCCATAATCTAGGAAATAGTAAAAATGTTTTGAAATAAAATTTTAAGAACCATGTAAGTGGATGATAAAGAGGTCCCAATAGATACTCACGTAGAAACAACCTCAGATAATGAAGAGATTGTAGAATTAACCCTTACCTTGTACTTTTCCTTGATCGAGGGAACTTTAACCTCCAGTATAATAATTAAATCTTTGTTATTAAATTATACAAGAACCACATACATAAATATTATTTCATATATGATCTTCTAATATTTCTTTGTTAATAATATTTCAGTAGTATCATCGTTTTGGGTGTTAATTGATTTATTTTACTTTATATTATTAGTTACGTAAGCAATGTTTGGTATGGATAGGATGTATTGTATTCATATAAAGAATTATATTAAGTTATTAAACCATATTTTTAATCATAAAATGAATATTATTCTTGAATGGTTTTGATGGGGAATGAATTTCATCGTGTTCGTGGAGACGGTAATCTGTACGTACGCATGAGGGAAAATATCATTCTATTAATGGTGAAATAATATGTAATTAGATGTTATATCATATATAAAAAATCCTTAAAATATTATATTTATTATTTAAATATATTATAATCATTATTATACCCATCCAATTAACGGAGTGTTAGAGTAACAAACTACACAACGACGTGGAGACGGTAATCCGTACGTACGCATATATGGTGACATGTCATTCATAGGATTGATAGAATAATGAATATGGTTGTAGAATATTTATAATAACATCACAATATATATAAGGTACTTGTTTTATTATTTTGGTATGAAAACAACAAAGAAAGAGGAAGTGGAAGAAGAAAAGAACATTGAAAGAGGTGGTGAAATTATTACCTCTTCTTCGGGTGTTTCCTTTTGAGTGCATAAAAAGGGATCATTAGGTTGGCTTTCTGATCAAAGTAAGGCCTCTAGGTCGAAGTGAGGGTAGTTTGGAGGATATTTGAGCAGGGTTTGTCTAAGACAAATATCATTGGAGGTGTGAAATTAAGAGAAGGGGAAGTACCCTTTTATAAGAGAGGCGAGGGTTACTTTAGGAAAACCTTGAAATATTATTTTATTATACAATCATATTCAGTTTATAATGACCCCAAAATGATTTATTTCAAGGATAAGGTGGGGATGGGTTGAAAATATCTCAAAAAATAGGTTTTATATAGGTTTAAGTCACCATATCAACCTTATCTTTTAGATTTAACTATTAGTTAAATAGTTTAACTTTTAGAATCTATTTTTGTATTATTATAATAAATGGTTAATAAAATTACTATAAAAAGACAAGAGAACCCCAAGTGGTTCATTATTAATACATCAAACCTTATATAAGTCATTTGGACAAAATAAATAGATTTTTAAGATTATTATATCAATTAATAATATATTATTTGTTTTAAAAACTCATTTATGTCAATTTTGACACTATTAGGTATTTTGTTTTTGTAAAAGTCATAACAACTTTATAACTTTGAAAAAATTTATTTAATAAACCCTAACATGTAATATTTACCTATAAAATTAGTTTAATTCACTAGAAGACTTAATTTATATTTATTTGGATTTTTATAATATCAATTATTTTAATCTTTCATTAATAACGTAATTACTACATCATCATTGTGTCATAAAAAAATATAATTGTTTAATTTATAAAAATTATAAATAAAATACCATTATGTATGAAATAATTTTAGATTTATAATAAATATTTATAGTTTAATTTATCTTATATGTAAACCTATATTAAAAAGATTTTAGTTATGGAATTTTGAATTTAACACTTTTAACTCTTCTTTAAATAAAATAATAATAAATGCCTTAATCTAATCCAAGTGGACCAAAAGGATAATATTTTATTCCTAAAGTTGATTTTGGCCAAAATTCACTTATCCAATAGAATTAGGACATATGTTAGGGTAATTATAATATCATTTTTAACTCTAACTACCCTATTAAATTTTAACCGCGGTAAATAAAAGTCAAAAGTTACTATTCACCATAAATTATTTTCGTCTTATTAAACCCCATTTTACTTACTAATGTCAACTGTGTCTCTCGGATTTTTGAAATTCAATTCATAGAAGCTGTAAAATTACTTTTTATGCAAATCTTCTAACGCGCCTAGAAGGTGGGTAAAAGACGTTAAAAAATTCAATAAAATTTAATATATCTAGTATTATTATAAAATGACTCCAATGAATTACATTGAACATATATAGGTATTATATACCTAATTTTACCTAATATAAATTTAAATAAAATTACTAATTATTTAAATAAAAGTTGGTTTTAAACAATAACGCGGTTTTTTAACTATTCATAAAAAATTGTAAGTTTTCAGAAAAATAACAAAAATTCACCCGAAACTAATTTTGATATTACGAATCCAAAAATGAAGTCCATTTTGAAAAATAAAATTTATAAAATTTTAAAATGTGGGTATTACTATTCATAACGGCTAGTTTGATTGGTCATGGTGTGTTAAAACTCCAAGTTGCGTACAACACATGCTATTGTATTATTCAAAGGGAGTCATACCGTAGAAGCTTTGGGAGTTACATTCTTCCCTCCTTCAAATAATTTCATCCTTGAAATTTCTATAATACTACTGCATAAAAAGATTCAGGTGGCTCATGATCATAAGTTCCTCGAGTTCCCATGTTTCCTCTTCAATCTTATGATTTCTTCATAGAAATTTTACTAGACGAGTCATCTAGTTTTTCGACACTTGTTCTCTTATATCTAGAATCTTGACAGGAACTTCACAATAAGACAGATCCGTTTCCATTTCAATTTCCTCATAGGTGAGTACATGAATTGGTCCAGGCATGTATTTTCTTAACAATGATACGTGGAACACATCATGAACTTTGGAGAGACTTGGCGGCATTTCCAAACGATAAGCTACAACTCCAATCCGTTCTAGAATTTCGAAAATTCTGATGTACCAAGGACTTAATTTACCCTTCTTACCAAATCGTAAACACCCTTCCATGGAGATACCTTCAATAAAACATGATCACCAACTTGAAATTAAAAATCCTTCCTTCAGTTATTGGCATAGCTCATTTTCCTACTTTGAGATACTTTGATGTGGGTTTGGATAAACTTCACCTTTTAATTATTTTCTCGAAAAGTTCTGGACCTACGAGTTTTCTTTCACCAACATTATCCCAAAAATTCCCTTTTTAGATCAGGTATATCGGGAACACAAAGTCTCTTCCCAAATTTCAAAATTCCATCTTCATATATGAAGTCACTCAATATCCCGTCATTCACAGCTTTAATATTCTTTTGAAACTCCTCATCATCAGTCTGAGAACTCTTTATCCTTTCTAGTAAATATGGTTTGGAAACCATTTGAAAAAGTATTGGTGCTTCACCTTTTGTGATTATTCCCATTTCCATCCTTACTAGATCCATGAAAATAGGACCCCTTTTAACTCTCATCTTGTTCAAAACTCTATGATCATTTCTTCTCAAAGAATATTACACCTTATTTTCCTTCCTCAGGTGGTAGTGTATAGTTCAATCATAATCCTTGAGTACTTAAATACATCACCTTGGCCTCATGTTGAGTTGTTTTATCTGAGAAAATATACTTCAAACTCTTGTGATCAGTTTAAATATCACATTTTCACCATAAAAAGAGTGTCTATAAATTTTTAGAGCAATGATTATAGTTGTTAACTCAAGATCACGAGGGGGATAGTTTTTCTCATGAATTTTAAGTTGTCATGAAGCATATGAAGTAAATCTATCATTCTGCATAAGGAAACAATCAAGTTCTTTCTTTGAAACATCACTATAAATAACAAACCCATCATTCCACAATGGTAGAGTCAAGATAAAAGCGTTGAATATTCTTATCTTCAATTCTTCAAAACATTTTTAACACTCTTTTGTCCAAATAAATTTAACCCCTTTACGTGTAACCTTAGTTAATGGGTTTTCCAATTGGGAAAAATTCTGGATGAAATGACGATAATAACCTACTAAACCAATAAAACTGTATACGTCAGTTATACTTGTCAGTTCTTTCCATTCTTATATTTCCTTGCTCTTTGAAATATTGACAGAGATTCCATCCATAGATACAATATGGCCTAGAAAAGAAATTTCCTGAAGCCAGAATTCACACTTTCTAAACTTCCCATATAATTCATTTTCTTCTAAAAGGAAATTCCCCAGTGTGGCCGTTACCATATGATTCATTTCATCTGAGGTTTTTCAGAATAATACGCAATTTATTTTCATTACTTTCGTATCTTTTTTTGTATACCAATATATATTCAATAAATACCACTACAAAGTCATCAAGATATTACATAAAAAATCTATTAATTACATCCATGAAAATATAGGGTTCATTAGTCAGTACAAAAGGCATTACTGTAAACTCGTAATTCCCTTTCCTAATTTGAAATGTTGTTTTCAGAATGTATTCCTTCTTCACACACAACTGATGATATCCAGATCAAAGGTCAATCTTTGAAAAATACTAAGCTCCATGAAGTTGATCGAATAAATAATCAATGCGAGTTAGGGGATACTTGTTCATTATTGTTATAGCATTGATCTCCCTGTAGTCAATGCAGAATCTCATAGATCCATCTTTTTTCTTAACAAAAAGAACAGGGGCTCCCCATGGAGAAACACTAGGGCAGATAAATCCTTTATTACTCAATTTCTCTAGTTTCTTATTATTTCCACTAATTTCACAGTGGTCATTCTATAAGGGGTATTTGATATGGACCTAAACCAGGAATTAAATCAATGGAAAACTCAATTTCTCATTCTAGAGGATGTCCAGGGAAGTCCTATGGAAACACATCAACATATTTTTGTACAATTGGAATGTCCTTTATTCAAACACTCTTTTCCTAACTTATATTTATTTTATTCTCTTCCTCCCCAATAGTTGAATTTAGTAGAGCTACTGTGGTGGATCTAGATAAGAATCAGATGGTGACATTTCTTCTCTAAAGATAAGGTACTATTTATCATTAGCAAAAATTGTAACCTCCTTCTTCTTATAATAAATTTTCACATCATGGTCTAAAATAAAATCCATATCGAGGATTATATCAAATTCAATCTTGGGTATGACGATGAGATCAGCAGATAAATAACATTTATATTCCCTAATGGGAATTAATTTAAGAAACTTTGTTGCAATGATAATTCCCCTAGGATTTTTGACTGAAAAATATCTTGTTAAATTAAATTTAAAATATCTAATTTTCTTATAAAACTGGGAAGATATAATATAAGGTGATGATCCAAAATCAAATAAAGCATTGGCTATATTTGAGGAAACCATTAAATTACTTTCCAGCACGAATTTCAGAGCTTCAACCTCATCTATAGTGATCACATAAGCTTGTACGTTCTCCCTTAGACTTTTCTAAGTTATGTTTCCTTGGTACTTATGAAATTAATTTTCATAATTCCCTAATTCTCTACAATTTTAGCATTCAACATTGACAGCCTCTTTCTTTCCCTTACAATCACGAGCTTGGTGGCCTTTTTCACCGCACTTGTAACAGACTCCCATTCCCTTCAAGAAAGTACCAGGGTGTTTATTCCCACATTAACCATAGGATAGAAATTAAACCTTTCCCTTCTTCCCCTTATTTTCATTTCCAGAGTGTTCAGAAGATCTCTTCTTCTATTTCTTTTCTTTAAAGTCATAAGACTTAGGGAATTCCTTTTCTATCTTGATAGCTCATGAGAAAATATCTTCGTACGATGAGAATCATTGTGAAACTAATTCTCGATGAAGAAATGGTTTTAACCTATCAAATAATTGATAAATATTACTTCTTGGGTTACATATATAATATTTTTCATGCCTTGATAACCTTGTAAATTTAGCCTCATACTTTGAGACATTCTCATCCTCCTTTTTCCTCAGACTCCGAAATTGTCTTTCAATATCCGCTCGATGGTCATGAGGAAAGTATTTTTCTATAAAAATCTCTTTATACTCCCTCTATTCCATATTTTATATTTCTTTATCCTCCCTTTTTTTGAATTAATGACCACCATTGATCTGTATCTCTAGCGAGGCGATAAACCGCCATGACAACTTTTTCCCTTTCGCTACTCCCCAAAGAATGAAATATTTTCTCTAAGGAACTTATCCATTGCTCAGCTACAAATGGATTTTTATTCCCACTGAATGTTGGTGGTTATTAACTAATGAATCGTTCTAACATTGATCCTCTGCGTTGTGGATTAGGGGTCTCTACATAGGTAAGGTTATTATTCATAACCTGAGTGAGTTATCCCAGTATGGTGATAAGCTGATCATCACTGTTGGTCTCACCATCCCCACTATAATTATCTTGAGTAGGTGGTAAATATCTGTATAGATTATGTGCATTGATATGATTTAAATTTCTTCTACTAGGCACCATTTTTAAAAAATGGCATATAGTAGATTAGATTATGAATCACAATACATAATTCCAATCATGTAAAACACTTAACATAAATTAAATAGTTTATGGATATAATCCATAACAATAAAAATGTTTTCTTTGAGGAGGTATATACTCATAAATCCTTAATAATTATTTTAAATAAAATGTGAATTATCCTAGGAACATCCCATAGGAGTGTTGTAACCAAGAGTGAAGCAAAACCCGTTGTCGTGTACCAGGATACCCCGGGTCAATCCCGAAACTCCTTGTTGGGGTTTTCACTCCAAGGTACATCTGTTCCAGAGCCGCCTCTACCTACTCGTATCCATAAATGGATTTATTTATTATAAAACTAACAAAATCACTACATTACCAAAATTCTAGGAAGTTATTCTATACTAATCCTCAAATTCTGTCTTAGGGTAATTTTATCTAATCAGAGTTTTTCTAAATCTAGCTTCCTAGGTTTGTATAAACTTCCTCTGATACCAATTGTGATGACTTGAACCTAGTTACCCAGAGTCGGTGCATTATAACATAACATTGTCATAATCACAAGGGATCAAATCCCTAAAGATCGATCAATTTAGTAGCCTTGGAAGTACTAGATACATACATAAGTTTTACATTACAATATAAAATGAAAACAACAATAACATTGTCTACTCTGAATACATTCATATCCCTTATACTATCCCTATAGGTTAGTCATAATATACTTTTTCGCATCTTGGAAAAAATAAAACACCGAAATGGGTAAGCTCAGGTGCTCAGTAAGGATAAAAATATAGCGGAAAATTTCATAAATAAGCATAAAAATTTAAGACAATTTATATGACTAAAACACAATCAATTTAAACTTAAACTTCATCATAATATGTCAAAGATAAATCAAATAATTCCCTTTACTTATTCACATGGATGTTCTTCTAGTCGAATAATCACATGTAATATCAATAGACAATTTCATAATGATGGAATGCATAATTATAGACATCATAACCACATTGTCAAGGCCTTATGCCAAGAATACAAATAAGATTTTTTCAAGGCCTTATGACAAGAAACTGGTCTGTCTCATGAGACCTACCGATGCATCGAGGAGCTATAACGGGCTCCACCCCTCACTTACTAAGTCCAATGCATTCCACATATGAAAAGGTTGAAACATAACATAAACATTCATTTTAAAACTAGCATACGAAATGTAAATACTTTAACCATAAACCATGAATGGGATAAAAATAACACATCTATAATCAAACATATCACAAAACCTTTAATACAATATGGAAGATTTTATCATAATAAATCAACTTCAAACTAGTGTAAAATCAATCAAAGGATGTTGACATAGATGAAATCAAAACTATTTGAGAGAAATATCTCTTTCTATTTTGAAATCATTTAAAAGTACTTTAATTTTAGAAGTAAACATTTATTTTGAAAATATTCTTATAATCTTGTAAGGGAAGCTTCGAAGGTGTTATAATAGTGGAAAATAGCTGAACCCACCGTATAAGTTAAAAAAACATTCTTACCTCAATTTGTCGAAAAGGTTATAAAGTTCCTTATTTGGAAAGCAACAAAAAGATTCCTTTCAAAAAAATTCCAAAAATTCAAACAATGGTATAAGTGACTTTAACCCATAATCTAGGAAATAGTACAAATGTTTTGAAATACAGTTTTAAGAAACATGGATGTGGATGATAAAGAGGTCCCAGTAGATACTCACGTACAAACAACCTCAGATAATGAAAAGATTGTAGAATTACCCCTTACCTTGTACTTTTCCTTGATCAAGGGTATGTTAACCTCATATATAATAGTTAAATCATTGTTATTAAATTATACAAGAACCACAAACATAAATATGATATCTTATATGATCTTTCAATATTTCTTTGTTAATAATATTTCAGTAGTATCATAATTTTGGGTGTTAACTACTTCAATTTTCTATATATGATTAGTTACATAAGCCATGTTTGTTATGGATAAGATGTACTTGATTCATATACAAAATTATATTAAGTTCTTAAACATTTTTTTAATCATAAAATGAAAATTATTCTTGAATGGTTATGATGGGGAATGAATTTCATCACATTCGTGGAGATGGTAATTTGTACGTACACATGAGTCATAATATAATTCTATTGATGGTTAAAATCTTATGTAATTGGACGGTATATCATATATACAGAATCCTGAAGTGTTTTAATAACAAACTACACCACGATGTGGAGATGATAATCCGTACGTACGCACGTATGGTGACTTTTCAATCATATAGTGGATTGAATAATGAATATGGTTATTCCATATTTATAATAAAATATCTGTATGTATAAGGTACTGGAGTTTTTATTTTATTATGGAAACAACAAATAAATAGGAAGTGGGAGAAGAAAAGAACTTTGAACAAGGGGGTGAAATTATTACATTCTCTTCAGGTGTTTCCTTTTAAGTTGATCAAAAGGGCTCCTTTGGATGACTTTCTGATCAATGTAAGGACTCTAGGTCTAAGTGAGTGTATTTGGGAGTATATTTTAGGAGGTTTTTGTCAGTGAAAATGGATTTGGAGGTGTAAAATTAAGAGAAGGGGAAGTGCCCTTTTATAAGAGAGGTGAGGGTCACTTTAGGAAAAGCTTGAAATATTATTTTATTATACAGTCATATTCAGTTTATAATGGATAAAAATAATTTATTTAGAGGTTAAGGTTGGTATGGATCTGAAACCTCTCAACCAATAGGTTTTAGACATGTTTAGGTCACCATATTAACCTTATATTTTAAATTTCACTCTTAGTTAAATAGTTTAACTTTTACCATGTATACTTGTATTATTATAATAAATGGTTAATAAACATATTATAAAAATACAATAAAAACCTAAATGGTTCATTATTAATATATATACCATTATCTAAGTCCTTTTTATGATCCTTATATTTTTAGGAATATTATATTAATTTTTAATATAGTATTTGTTTTAAAAACTCATTTATGTCAATTTTGACACTATTTGGTATTTTGTTTTTGTAAAAATCATAAAAACATTATAACTTAAAAAATAATTATTTAATCAACCAAAAAATGTCATATTAATCTATAAAATTTATGTAATTCAAAAAAAGACTTAATTTATATTTATTTGGGTATTTATAATACCAATTATTTTAATCTTTCATTAATAAAGTAATTACTACATCATCATTGTGTTATAAATAAATTTAATTATTTAATGTCTAAAAGTATATATAAAATACCATTATGTAGTAAATATTTTTATCTTTATAATGAATATTTATAGTTGAATTTATCTTATCTTTAACCCTATATTAAAAATTTTTTAGTTATGAAAATTTGAATTTAACACTTTTAACTCTTCTTTAAATAAAATAATAATAAATGTCTTAATATAATCAAAGTGGAACAAAAGGATCATATTTTATTCCTAAGGTTGATTTTGGCTTAAATACACTTATCCAATAGAATTAGGACATGTGTTAGGGTAATTATAATAACATTTTTACCTTTAATTACCCTATTTACTTTTAACAGTGGTAAATAAAAGTCAAATGTTACTATTCAGCAAAAATTATTTTCACCTTATTGAACCACATATTACTTATTGATGTCAACCATTTCTCTCGGATTTTTGAAATTTAATTCCTAGAAGGGGTAAAATTACATTTTATGCAAATTTTCTAACGCGCCTAAAAGGTGGGTAAAAGACGTTAAAAAATTCAGTAAAATTTTATATATCTAATATTATTATAACATGACTCTAATGAATTACATTGAACCTATATAGGTATTATATATCTAATTTTACCTAATATAAATTTAAATAAAATATCTAATTATTTAAATAAAAGTTGGTTTTAAATAATGGCGCAATGTTTTTCACTATTCATAAAAAAATTGAAAGTTTCCAGAAAAATACCAAAAATTTACCATAAGCTAATTTTTCTATTCTGAATCAAAAAATTAAGTCCATTTTGAAAAATAAAATTTATAAAATTCTAAAAAGTGGGTATTACTATTCATAACGGCTAGTTTGATTGGTCGTGGTGTGTTTAAACTTTAAGTTACATACAACGCAAGCTATTATATTATTCAAAGGGAAATGTACCATAGAATCTTGGGGTGTTACATAGCTCCACATATATATATGTTCATATAACCATGGTATGTGTTGATTAAACTTCCAGGATTCCTCTGTGAAGACAACCAGCCAAGTTACCGATTCAGAATCTTGACAATGATTTTATGAGGGATTAGTTCATAGGGTCATATCATGACATCTTTCTTCCTGATAGATAGGTAGCAGCGCCCCCACCCATCAAGTAGTAAATTATATAAAAAGGTTTGGTTTAAGATGTAAATAGTCTTTGTGAACTCCATGAGTTCATGTTCCAGGGGACGCTGAGGCTCCATGGTGAGCCAAATCCCCAGGTAGTGGAAGACTAGCTATAATTACGGATCTGAGTTTGTAGGAATATCTAGACACTGGTTGATGAGGTGGTTTTATTGCATCTAGTATTTTCCATAGAGTATTTGGGTGTTGGTGGATCCTAGTTATGTAGATACATGAGGAGTCCACACTCTCATGGTTTGACTTCCAAGAGCTATTTTGTATGTAGTACTACCCATTATTCTTGTGATTAGTTCATACTCAGAAGATTTTAAAGCTATATTAGTAAGGGAAGATAGTTTTTGAGTATTCTATGAGGTTCACTGACCTCACACATTACTCCCTTGACATTATTTGGGATGGATATTTCTAGGTACAAAATTTTTAGTTCGCAGAGACATCCATGCTAGTGTGGTACCCTAGTGCATTCCCACTTATGTCGGAGTATTGGAGAGGGCAATAGTAAGTGATATATTCCTATAAAATGGATTCCATGTAGCTGGAGATATTAGTGGGTGTTATAGGTCTGAGTCATTTACAGTAGCTAGGAGTCACTAGTCAACAAGATGTTAGTTCAAGTGATCTTCCTATGATCATACTCGGGCATGTGGTTATATAAAACATAGATCATATAGGGGATCCAGGAATCTCAAAGAGGGGTATTATTATGCATGTGATGGGTGAGTTCATATGGCATGTGATTTCCTGACCTTATGTTCTAATGATGGAAGATAGATAGTGGATGGACAGATATGGTAGAGGTAGCGCTATGATCATGGATCTCCTAAGAGAGGGCAGGGTGGCCCCTGGGAAGGTGGAGATGGCCTAGAAGAAGGTGGGGAATGAGGAGATGGAGTAGTGGGTGGTAGAATATGTTATGATATCCTTCCACCACCACCATAAAGTGGCCTATATCGGGCTCATGGAGCTGGTGGTTGAGGCTATGGGGAGATCCAAACTATGGAAGCATTTGACCCAGCAGTTCATGAGATGATTATAGGTATGATATATGTTTATTATACTCTTTATTTAGTACGCGTAGATATAGTTATGAGTCATTACTTCATATATTTACTCTAGGCATGAGAGATGGAGCTCTCAGTTGAGGCTTTATCTCAGTATCTTTTCCTTGAGGTTTCTATGGGGAACACATCTTTGATCTATTTTATCTTTCAGTAATGTGGGATATCGCTTGGTGGAGATATTTTCTCATGGGATATTTTGGTCATCATCATGAGACCTTATGATGTAATCTTGGGTATGGACTAGTTGAAAAATGGTTTGATCCCAGATTGAATGTCATCATTAATGATTTAGATTCCTTTGCACAGATGGGATGAGATTCTCGTTTGTGTGTGAGAGAGATCTCATGCCAGGATGAGTTGGTTTTGTGAGCAAGTGGATACAAACCAGTACCCATCAGTTGGTGAGTGTATCCCTTAGCACAAGCAGATATTCAATCATCTGGATTTCTTTAGTCATGAAAGATTTTATGGATATCTTTCCTAGAAATGTTTTGGGACTACCTATGAGGTCCGAGATGTATTTTAGAATTGACTTAGACCATAGGACCGCTCCAATATCTTCTACGGCATATTGTATGGCCCCTATCAAGCTCTAGGAGTTAGGGTTGCAGTTGAAGGACCTTTAATGGATGGGTTTTATCAAACCCATTGTGTCCCTCTAGGTAGCTCCAGTGTTGTTCTTGAAAAAGGAATATCTGATTTTATGGCATTGTGTAAATTATCATCACCTAAACTAGTCCATGATAAAGAATAAGTACCCCTTACTAAGGATTAATGACCTCTTTGATCAGCTGTGAGGTGTGAGATGGATCTCAAAGATTGATCTCAGGTTCAGATACTACCAGTTGAGAGTTCAAAATGTTTATGTTCTTAAGCTAGACTTCCAATGTTTCTTTGTACACTATGAGTTCCTAGTGATGCCCTTTGGTGTGATGAATGCTATTTTTGTGTTTATGTATTTGATGAACCATATATTTCATCCATACTTGGACCAATTTCTTATTTTCTTTATTTAATACATACCCATGTACTCTACATCATAGGAGGAGCATATATAACACTTGAGAATGGTCCTATATTTTCTTCAGGGGCACTAGGTTTATGGTAAGATCATGAAGTTCCAATTCTTGATCCAAAAGGTTCACTTTATAGGTAATTTCATTTCATAGAATGGATTCGGTATGGACTTAGAAAATATCAATTTAGTACTTTCATGGGAACTAACCAATAGAGTTCAGAGGTGCAAAGTTTTATTACATTAGCAGGGTACTAGAGAGAGTTTGTGGAAGAATTATCTAGGATTATAGCCCCTTTAACTACCCTAACATCTAAAGGGAATTAATTTACCAAGAATGAGTTCTACCAGAGGGTCTTCAAAGAGTTAAGGTTGAGGTTGACTAGTGCTCCTATTTTGATACTACTAAAGGAGGGCATGAAGTATATAGTATATTATGATGCCTCAAGAGATGGGTTTAGCTGCATGTTGATGTATAGTTAGGAAGTGATCAAATATGGTTCAAGTCATTTGAGACCCCGGGAGTAGAACTATGAATCTCATTATTGAGATTTAGCAATGGTAGTCTTCGGTCTAAGTATGTGGAGGCACTATCTTCTAAGACATAGCTCTGTTCTTTACTTAGATCATCAGAGTCTTAGGTTGTCTTCATGTAGAGAGATATGAACCTAAGATAGAGGTAGTGTTTAGAGTTCTTATAGGACTATGGAATTGATATAGTATATACTATTGGGATGGAAATTGTTGTGGTAGGTTCCCTTAGTAGGAAATCCTATGCTCATTTGGGGCAGGAGGCATTAGAGCAGTTGGCTTACTTGCAGCCGAATCGAGTTTAGGTGGAGGGTGAAAATTTTCATCAGTCGATGATGTGGACTCCTCCAGTGTGTGAGAGATTCCTAGTTGGGACAAATTTACAGTGATGTATTATGTGATCATATATCCTTAGGAGATTCACCATATGGGTTTTTTAAAGGTGGGAATTGCATCATCATTTTCCAGGTACGAACAGTAGTCCGAGTCATGATACAGGAGAAGGTGATGAGAAAGTTTCAAAAGTCTTCATTGGCATTATATTATGATGTGAGGAATATGTAAAGAGACCTTTGATGGTAGTTTCTTTGGTCTAGAATGAGGTGGATCTTGGTTGATTTTATCTCTTTGTGTCTCGCATGTCAGTAGGTAAAAGCTAAGCATCAAGTTTTTATAGGTTAATTAAAACCTCTTGAGATCTTGGTGTGGAAATGAGATGACATATTCATGGCCTATGTGATAGGGATTTTTCAGAATGTAAGATTCCATGATACCATTAGGGTGATAGTTGACCAACTTACGAAGTTATTGAACTTCCTTTATATTAAGTAGCAGAGTTCGGTGGAGAGTTTGAGGAAGTTGTATATACGGGATATCATCCGACTTCAAAGGGTTCCCTCGATGATTGTCTTTGATTGTGGTGAGAAGTTCACATCACAGTTATAAAGAGTCATATCTGAGGCATCGATATCCATATGAGGATGAGTACATCCTTTCCATAGTTCCAATCCATATTTTTTATTTTCTAATGACACTTTTATGGGTAAGTGTGAACCAAAGACACATCCAACCAGTTAGACATCCAACCATGTAAACCTCAAAACCCTCCCACTGAGAGAGTCCTATCCACTATAAATCCAAAGTTCAAATGACCACTAATGGTCATAAATTTAAAAAATTAAAAATTCAAACTTCATCATTATGTCTTCGTCCATGTCCCACTTAAGGTCAAGTGATCCTTGATTCACGCACCATGTCACCTTACACCCCCATCGTCGCTTCATACCAAACCATCAGTGAGCCCTTCCATCGGAGTCTATCACTTCCATTGTAACATCTTCTTCATATTTTCCAT
Source organism: Viscum album (assembly GCA_963277665.1). NCBI lineage: Eukaryota > Viridiplantae > Streptophyta > Magnoliopsida > Santalales > Viscaceae > Viscum > Viscum album. The sequence goes on along the minus strand of OY728160.1, from coordinate 123,304,871 downwards.
TTTACAAGTACTGATACCAGTCATCAGAATAACCATAGCATCATGTACCAACAAAAACCAACCCTCATCCAAACTGCTCACTGGAAACCCGCATGCCAAAAACCCGCATGCCGAAAACCGTCATCATCACCAAAATCACACACAATACCATAACATTACACCATTAAATATGAACACCTTAGTTGACCACAAAAATTAGAAGACTCCACCTGAACCAAAGATCTTCAACACTAAAACATTACTTCATTGTCATCATCACATAATCAAGGGCATCACCATTTTGGAGTCGACATCATCTGCCATTACACTGTTGAATACCACCTGCATTAACAACATCACCGAATCCAATCCACCATCACCACCAGCATCACTATAAAATTAAATGAAAGAGGAATATAAACCAACATCTAGAAAGAAGAAAAAAAAAATTAAACACAAAACTGAGGAAATACCTAAAGAAGGTTGGGAATGAGGCCCTGAAGAAGGATGGGTATGAAACCCTAGAAGGAAACTCAAAGACCTCAAATTGTAAGCTCCAAAGTCTTGTGTACCGATAGCTCCAAATCTGACCTAGAGATTAGCAGTGGAACCCTAGGTTAGAGTAGGTTTGGGTGGACGAGAATGAGAGGCTGACTCCGGTAGTGGCTAGAAATCCAACTTCCACGGAACCATGATCCCAAAGTCTCTAGCTTAACTCTATACCATCCCAAAACGAGAGAGGAATAAAGAAACTTGAGACCAGAGCAAATTAAGTAAAAAGAGGGAGTCCAAAACACATATTATTTCTGGAATAACCAGAACCACATTATAAATAGAGGCAAGTATGGGAGAGGGAAAATCAATAACGGAGGAGATAATTTGCGAGATGAGGGGCGGAGCTAGGATAGAATGGGAGATACAATAGATAGACTATAAAAACCTATAGGGATGAAGAATAAGATCACAAAGAGTTCTCTATATAGATAGCGCTCTCCGCATAAAGTAGATGAGAACATCCTTTCACCCTCAAAAAGATGGACATAATGAGTGTTCTATCCTGGTGATTGAGGACATAATAATGGTTTTCATGTTAGAATTTGTTCAAATCTAGTATAGTCACTTTTCCATGGTTAATTTTTCTTATAATAATAAATATCACTCTACTATCAACATAGAACATTTAGAGGCCCTATACGGGAGACCCTTCTACCACCCTTATGCTGGACTAAGATTGGTGAGGTTTTTATTCTTGGGAAATTATAGTGAAGGTAATGATAGAGAAGGTCTAGGTGATCCTCTAGAAGATGAGGAAATCTCATAGAATCTAGATATATTATGTATAATGATGTTGTATGCCCCGAAAGTTTGATCAGGGAGACTATGTTTTCCTGAATGTCTCCCTACGATGAGAATTTTAGAGATTTGGATGGTGATACAAGCTATCCATGATATTCATTAGGGAATTCAAGATCTTGTAGAGTGTTGGTGAGGTTTCATACCACCTTGACTTACCCCCACAATTGGAGTGGGTGCAAGACATCTTCCATGTGTCATAGCTATGGAGACACATTCATGATCCCATGCACGTAATTGACTGGGGAGATCTAGACATCGATGATGGAGCTATGTTAATAGAGAACTCGGTGTCAATTGAGGATCGATAGGAGAAGATAATGCATGGATGAACCAATAACTTGGTTTGTGTGCTATGACCACATGGGAGTGGGAGAGCTAGATGTGGGCTCAGTATCCCTAGCTTTTTGTTTAATTTTTCATTTTGAGGAAGAAAATCTTGAAGGAGGGAACAATATATTGACCTTATTTTTACCTTGTAATACTTTTAAATATATCAAAAGATTATTTATAATCTTATATCCATTCAAAACTTACACCTTTCTGGGTAATTTAGCTCATGGGTGAAGTGAGATGATAGAAATCTCTAACAAAAAAATGTAGTATCCTACTAGGCCCAAAAATATCATGATCTTTAAGGCATTCCTTAGCTACTCCCATGACATCACTACTTCTATCTTCTTGGGTTCCACCAAAACGTCATTCTCTGGGATCACATGGCTTAGAAACATGACTTCCTAGATCCAAAAGGTACACTTAGAGATCTTAGCCTAAAGGCAGTGATCCTAAAGAGTGCCTAGAATGATCCTAAATTGATTCCCATACTCTTCCTCAGTCCCTAATTAGACCCTAATATCATCCAAAAAACATTCTGAAAAATGAATTTAGACACTGGTTGAACACCCGGTTCAAAAGATCCATGAAAACCACTGGAGTATCTATAAATCAAACTGGAATGACCAAATACTCAAAGTCTCCATACCTATTTTTTAATGATATCTTTGGAACATGTGACTCTATAACCTAATCCTAATTGTATCCAAATTGCAATTCAATCTTGAAAAACAACAATGACTCCTTGATCTGATCAAAGAGTTCATTAATATGGGGCAACAAGTATTTATTCTTGATTGTAACCATATTAAACTTCTAGTAATCAATGCACAACCAGAGAGATTCATTATCCTTTTTAGAAAAAAACATAGTGGCGAACTAAGGTGAGATGATTAGGCAAATGAATCCTTTAGATTCCAAATCAATCAGCTATATCTCTAATTCTCTCAATTTGGTGGGGACCTTATGATATGAGGGAAGAGAAGTCGACTATGTATCTGATGCCAAATTGATGGTGAATTACACGTCTTATTACCAAGTAAAATCCAATAAATAGTCTATAAAAAGATCTTTTAACTCATCCTACATAAGACGTATCCCATCCTTAGAACCTCTATCATCATCCTCTAACATGAATGATGAGATCTAGAAAAAAAGATATCCCATTTCTAGAAGTGGAGGTCCAGCTCGCCCGACCTGAGGATCTCATTCACCTTGAAAGACCTGGGTACTCCCATTAGGTTCCATAAAGGTTACCCACATTTGATAATATTCTATGTGATCCATGAAACACGTAATCCAATCCATGCCCAGAATCACACCAAAGTGTTCCATTTCTAGAAACAAAAATTCCCATTCTAACTTGACCCCTGACAGATTGAGCATGGATGATGGACATTTGAAACCCTACTCCATCTTCTTTCTAAGTGGTATAACCAGATCCATTGCATATGGAATAAAATTGGTTATAAATTTCAAAACTTCCACCAAACCTAAAGAAATAAAATATTTTTGAAGCACCCATGTCAAATAAATCAATAGTTATGGATGATGAAATAAAAATAGTACCTTGAATTGTTGGAGTTTGTGCATATAATTCCACAGTTTCCTAATATATAGCTTGAAAGCGCATTATATTTGATTATTCATACATTAAATTACTCACTGGAGGCTTAGCCTTGAGCTTACTCTAACCATAGAAGGATCCAGACTTACCACTGTTCCCAACAAAATTGAGATCCCATAGCCATAGATTCCCCAGTCTGAGTTATAAATTACCTATACACTGGGGAACATGAACCACTTTGAGTCAAAATGCCACTTTTATATAACCTCTACAAGTGACCCAAATTTCCACACATATGGTAGGGTCTAAGTAGAACTAGACTTGCTAACCATAAATGCCCCGACCTTCCACACTGGTAGCACACAACTGACCCACCACCAGTGGTTGAAAATGAGGGAGGTCAGGAAGGGTTTCTTGAACTACCACCTCCCCTATTCTCTTAATCATCACACATCATTTTCTTTTCAGATGAACCAACACCCAGGCCAACCACTAATACTTTCCTAGAGAAACCCGACTTTCCGGCATGATCAATCTCCACCATGAAGGCTCAGTTTACTACCTCAACATATGTATTCAATTTGAATAAGAATACCTAGGACCAAATATTTGACTGCAACACCATTTCAATGTGATGGGCCTTTAAATTCACATTAGAAACCACATAGGGTGGGAAATAGACCAACTCTTTGAAATGGTTGGAATATTCCAATATGCTTAGATATCCCTGATGGAGATCAAAAAACTAATAGGTATTGGGAAGAAACAAAGTATCATGGTAATACTACTTATTAAAGAAAACATTGAATCCTTTCCATCCCATCTTCTCATGATTTCCATCTTGGACCACTAATTCCCACCATCTGTGGCTAGGTCCTTCCAATAAGAATAAAGAGAAATTCACTTTGGCTTCTTCCAGAATATCAAGAAACCTGAAAATCCTCTAGATATTTTCAATTCAATCCTCGTCTTATTGGGGATCCAAGCTACTCTAAAAAGAAGGAGGATTTTTCCTGAGAAACTCTTGTTCCTTGTGATTTTTATGACCTTGTTCAGCTTCCTTAGCATGAGGAGGAAAATATACTACACCCTAATCCAATGCTCAGATTTCATGAACCACTACTTCTACTAATCTTTTATCAATTGGTGAGGTAAAATTATCCTAGGCCTCTTACAATGGTTTTACAAGAATTCTATGAGGAGGCATAATGCTACAACATAAAACAGAACCAAAGTAATCATCAATACATAAACCTAGAAAATTTTAGCAGCAAAAAATTCCAAAAACTTCCATAAATAAATATAAAACTGCAACTTACACAATCACAGACCAAAAAACTATACCCCTTCTTGGTATCCATGTAGATTATACAGCCTTTACATCACACCTGAAGGATATGTAAAATAAAATACAAAACATCCCATAGTGTCCTATGTGTTTTCATGAGGTGTTTTGGCAAGACACCATACTCATGACCTGATCTTAATGCCCTAATAATACTATATCTGATCTATCTAGAAATTACCAAGTAACATGACCCCAAATAAAGGGTAAAAATTGGCTCTGATGCCATTTTTTCATGAACCATGCTGAGTTTCCATCCAATCTAACACCTGACCTGACCCAGGGAAAGGCCCGAAGGGTGTTCCCGATCCCCATGGGCTGAAAACTAGTGTCTGGGAATTGAGTAACACGTTTGGGAATTATTTTCCCATATAAATCAACTATAAAAACCTCACAAGAATCATACATCATATCATAATCATCATTCATAAACCAAGAGACCAAAAGTTATAAAACCATTTTAAAACCAAATAAAGAATACTAAACTCATCAAACAATGTCATAGCATGGAACCACCTACCTTTTTCTTGAAGATTTCAGAAAATTGGGTAGAAACCACCAACAAACCCAAGAAGAGTCCCTAAAAAGAAAATGCATACCATAACCATCAATATTTACCCAAAACGATAAATATTGAACCCAAATTAGGTCAAAACCCTTGATGGATAAAGAAATCTCATGTGACAAAGAAAAAGAGACCAAGAAAGAAGAAGAAAAGTGAAGAGAAGAATCTTACTTGAAATTTCCCTGAAGATTCCAAGCTAAATCACCCACAAAAATAAAGCCCAAGGGAAGATAGGGAAGGAGTGAGGTGCGCCTAGGGATGGAGGGTCAAATGGGAAAGTAAATGGGCTATTTTGGGGTTAAAATTGAGGTGGGTAGTATAGGAATGTTAAAGTTTTTAAAGTTTTGGAAAACCACACGATTTGCCCGCACAGTCTATCAGGTCATGCGCCAACCATGGAGGTCCTCTATCTAAGTGGAAAACTGGCCACATAGTTTCCTAGAGAAGGGCACATGAACATGTAGCTAGTTTTTGACCTCAGACAATGTCCGTTTCCAAGATGAATTGTTATCATTGAAGGGATGTACAACCATGTGCTAGGTCATGCAGACTGGACAGTGCCATTGTCTAGGGAAAACGACTTCCACTAGGCTATCATACAGTTTCCTATATCTATGCACCAACCATACACCTCCTATTGACCAGCGTGAAAACTATAATTTTTCTCAAAAAACTCTTGGAAAAGCCAAGGGATAATATTAGACAAAAATAAAAGATAAAATACCTCAGAATAATACCACAAGCATGAAAATTATTTTTTTCTTGACATGTGTAACATGTGGAGATAAATAAATACCATTTGTTAAATAAATAAATTAATATTTATTTAAATGTTATTTAATATATCATTTTAAGACGATCCATTAAATTTGGTCTGAAACCCTCCTCAATATTTATCAAGCCTTAAATAATGACTATTTATTTAATAAATAAACATCACTACATTATTTGATGATAAATATAATAAATAATTTATCCATTAAATCTTGTGAATAAATATTTATTATTATTATCTATTTAATGTATTTATTACTCTAGATAAATTTTGATTAAATCTTTGTGATCCACAATTCCCAATTAATTTTTTATCCACAAAGAGGGAATACTATTTTTTATAACTAGTAAAATTCAAATAAGATTAAATTGAGAATTTAGTTATACTTAGTGTGTGACCCTTTAGCCCCTTTCTCAGTGGAATTAATCAAAACATTATATGTTTATAATTTATCAATATTCAAGGGAACCAATTGAGAAATAAGTTAATTTCACAATGACACACAACTCCATACAAACACTCACTGTGTAATATAATTTATTTATTATGATATCTCTAATCAAGTAGTTTTCATGCTGCTATCATCAACCTATGTTCTCAATGTATATTTATTTAACCTTCCACAGTTTATCCTTACCATAGAACACCATATACATGGATTTATTTGTGTTATTCCATTTCTATAAAGGGTCTTGAGATATCAACTTCCATTAAATGACATAAAGGAAAAATACATTCTTGCATTATTCATTAATACAAAATCAATAATGAAACTCCCAACGTATCTCACCTCAATATGGAAATATGTCATCTCATTTTTTAAATACATAAAAGAACAAAAATAATGATATCCATTAACTATAATCTTAAATTTTAAGGATCCTTGCACATGTCTGAAGATAGGAACATCCAATGACACATATAAATGTAAATTTCCTACTAGAAGGTTGTGTTGTTCTAAACTCCAAGATATGAAATTATTAATGGAATACACCATGAGAAATTATCACAAATTCCTATGAGTCTCTACCCCTAATATCTTTTATTATTTTCATCCCATAAAATAAAATCATCTAGATATAAAACATATAATTAATAATATAGTCATGGCATTTCTAGGTTATCATCATAGTGGAGAACTGTAATGTCCTTTCCATGTGATAGTTACTTTTAAAAAATTAACAAATAATATACCACATATAAGAACAACCATGATGTGATAAAAAACACATTGATATTCAAAATAATGAATACATGTAATCATAAAGTATATAGAAGTTGGTTCTAGAGAACAAACTCCAATATACTATCACTTCCACTATAGACAACTACTAACAACCTTCATTCTGTTAGTTCTCACATGATAATCTCACTTATTTTGAGACTAGTGATTAGTTAATGGGTCTATTATGTGGTCTCTATGGAAAATATTCTCACAAAAACTTCAACCCTCTAAGAAAAAAACATCAAGAGGTGATACTAATATAGTATGTTATTTGTCTATTGGTGTGACTTTGGATCCTTTGAAAGAGACACGGTTGTCATATTATCACAATATAAAGTGATAGGTTATTTATTTATAGGCACAACATTAAGATTATGGAAAAAAATTCATATCCAAACAACTTCTTTGGTTGTATAAGAAGCCTATATATACTCTAACTTCACCATAGAATCAGTGGAAATTAGATTCTTTGAACTCTTCTATCTCACAAATCCTCGATTGAGACTGAAGACATATCATGATTATAATTTCATTTCATTATAAAATATTTGAAAGCTATAATATATATAACCCTTGATGAATTTCTTCTCTTATTCATTATAAACCAATAAAATATCCATATTTCTCCTCATATATGTTTGGATAATATTAACAGCAAACCAATGTTTTTCACTTGGATAAGCTTGATATTTACTTACCAGGTTCAGTGAATATGAAACATCCATCCTAATACATAACATGACATACATAATTGGTCCTATTATTGGATTCTATGGTATATTACTCATTATCAAACATTATTATTCTATCTGAGGACACATTTTTGTAGAAAGATATATATGATGTGACACTAGAACCAATCCCATATTAGATTTTAATATACAAAATCTCTTTATTATCTGTCAATGTGTAAACTTTTACTTAGTCCAAGAATCCTCTTGGATCTATCATGATTGATCTTGATCCCTAAAATATAGCTTGATTAACCAATGTGCTTCATGGAGGCGCATTTATTCAACCAGTCCTTACCTGATGATTAACATCATGATCCATGGAATTGAGTCAATGAAATATACAAAAAATAATTTCACCAAAACAAAGAGGTAGGGATCAACATATATTGTTATAATTAATTTAAATAAATAAATAATTACATATAATGAATTCTTTCTTTGTTAATGAGTCCTAAGATAGATCTTTAGTTCACTGTCATTGTATTATAGAAATGAAGTGTATATTTCCTCTAACGGTGATCCACACATGTTCCAAGAATCTCCAGACATCACTGAAAGAGTCTCTAGGTGCTAGCATAAAAGATATATTCACTTTCATCATCTTCCTTGATCAAATTGAGAATCACTTCTAAAGAATTCTCCTTGATTCGGTGGAGGAGGATTGGTCGCTATTTTTAGGAACGTTCTTGGATAAGGGAGATCTCTAGGCATGAGAGGATTATCCTTGAATAGTTTTGGATAGCTGAATAGGCTTATGAGAAAATAATATATTTTGGTATTTATATAGTTGGGGTTAAAATAAAATAATTGCACATGTTAATTTATTATTATTTAATTCTAGAAGAAACCCATGCCAAATAATAATAATATTATTATTATTTATTTACATGTTCTCATCTTGTGAATTATAATTAAATATTATTTAATTAAATAATATTCAATATTATCATTTCTCATCAGACCATTAAACTTGGGTTTCCATTCCTCCACAATATTTATCCAGCCTGTAATGATGTCTATTTATTTATTAAATAAATATCATTTCATTATTCTCCAATAAATAAATATATATTTTATTTACTAAATAAAAAATAAATATTTATATTTGGTCATGAATACATGAATAATTATTAAATCACGTATGAGAATAATATTTATTCAACCTCTTAAATAATAAATAAAAATATATTATTTAACTAAGATTCTCGATAAACTTAGTGTGTGACCCCTAGGCCATTTTCTCAGTGGCACTAGGCGAATCTGCCTAAAGTCCAAGGTTAACATCTAAAAACACTCCAAGGCACTCATAGATCACTACTACAAATATAGAATTTATCAGTGCTATAAAAGTGCATTAACAGCACTAAAAAATGTTTTTAATTGAGGCGAAGATAAAGGGGGTCCCTTTTATCAGTACTCAGAAAAGCGCTGATAAAGGCTCCTTTTATCAGTGCTAAAAAAAGTGCTCATAAACGACCCCTTTTATCAGCGTAAAAAAAAGCGCTAATAAAAGTAAAAAAATAATAAAAATAAAATAATTATATAATGCGGCGGGGGGGGGGATCTTTTAATAGTGTTGGACCCCCCACCCCTTTATTAGTGCTAAGTGGACCCCCGTTCTTACACACTCTTGTACGCTGCCCTTCCCGCACATCCCCCACACGCAGACACCTCCTTGCTTCATATATTAGTGTATAAATATATTTAGTTGTATTAATACATATATATTTATTCATATATTAGTGTGTGTATATATATTCATTCATATATTTATATATATTTATACATATATATATATATTTATATATATATATATATTCATTCGTATATTAATATAAATATATTTAGTTATATTAATACATATATATTTATTCATATATTAGTGTATATATATATTCATTTTTATATTAATATAGATATATTTAGTAATATTAATACATATATATTTATTCATATATTAGTGTATATATATATTCATTTGTATATTAATATATATTTATATATATATAGTTATAATTTTTTATCCGTATATTTATTTGTATATTAATATATATTTATAAGATTAGTTTTAAATGCATTTATAAAATATGTTTTTATGTGTTTTTATAAATAAATAAATAATTACATACATACATTTATACAACACACACACACACACACATATATATATATTTACGAATAAATATATATACATGTGTATTTAAAAATCCATAGAATGTTAAAACAACCATAAATTCTAATCTAGAAGCTCGTTTCAACTCCAAAACTAGTAAAATTGAATAAAATGAAACAATATTTGATATGATATGTGGTACAGGCCTAACGAACATCTGGATCAAAAGTTATACCTGTTTTAATGTTAACAAATTGGGGTATCCCAACTAAAAACTCTGTTTTGGAGGCCTTCTAAGTCTTTTTTGGGCTCAAAAATATGATATAAGGTTTCCTTGGGTAACTAGTTCATAGATCTCATCGCAATCTTTGATTTGATATACTGTAGAGCTCAAACAGACACTCAGATCAAAAGTTATGGCCATGTGAAGTTTGAGTTACATTTTCAACTTATTTTAGATCTTTTATTATTATTATTTTGATTTTTTGTGTCTTCCAATTGTTATTAAATAATTATTAATTGATTATAATTAGAAAATCATGAATTAATAATATTTTTTAAAATATTTTAAATACATTTTCACTAAATTTATAATATATTAAATTGAATAGTCTATTTATACTTATCTAAAACAAATTTAAAAAAATATATTATATTTATATCAATATAAATATACCCATATAACAATATATTTTTTCATGATTGTTTTAGAAACATAAAATTTATCAGCACTAGGAAAAAGCACTGATAAATCCCCCATCACAATACAATGTGATAGGGTATTTACTGCTTGGTACCACATCAAGCTCCTCAAAAAATTTCTGAATCCAAATGGATTCCTTGGTTGTGTCATAAGGCACTATTACTCTAAATCCACTATAGAATCAGCGACAACTGGCTATTTTGAACTCTTCCATCTCACAAATCCTTCTTTGAGATAGAAAACATTTCTAGATTATGACTTCAGATCATTCTGATATGTTTGAACACCATCATAAACATACTCTCTGATGATAAAATTCTCATCTAATCTATACACCAAGAACATATCCTTTGTTATTCTCAAATACTTAAAGATAGTATTAACAACCATCCAATGTTGTTCTCTTGTATTTTCTTGATATCTTCCTACCATGCTCAATGCATAGGCAACATCAAATCTAGTACATAACATAGAATACATGATTAGTCCTATCATTGAATCGTAAGAGATCTTACTCATTCTATCTTTCTCCCATTGTGTATCGAGACAAATTTTCTTAGAAATGTGTAAACCATACGACACTTGAACCAACACCCTCTGGGATTGTTCAATAATAAATATCTTTAGTATCTAGTCAACATATGTACTTTGCCTATGTCCAAGAAGCCTCTTAGATCTATCATGAATTATCTTGATCCCTAAAATGTAGGCTTCTTCACCTAAGTATTTAATGGATAAACACTTGTTTAACCAGTCCTTAATAGATTTTAAGAATGGTATGTCATTCCCAATAATTAATATGTCATCAACATACACTACTAGGATAATGATCAGATTCCTATTAAAACTTTTGTAAATACACTGCTCACATTCATTCTTAATGAAACCAACTTCTTTTATGGCTTCATTAAATAGAATATTTCCTGACCTAGATATTTGATTGAATCCATAAATGGATCTCTGTAACTTGAAAAAAAATTGGTATCACCTCGAGTCACAAAACCTTATTGTTGGTTCATATAGACATCTTCCTACAGGTTCCCATTAACAAATGCAGTGTTGAAATCCATCTACCAAATCTCATAGTTATGGTAAGCTGTTATTGTAAGTATGATCCTTGGGGATTTTAACAAAGAAACTAGTAAAAAGGTTCCATAATAGTCAATTCCTTGACAGTATTTAAAATCTTTATCCACTATCATTTCTATATAGATACTTACTTTACTTTCCATGTCCAATTTTCTATTGAATACACATTTTCATCCAAAATGATCTATATAAGTTTGTGCACCGACTAGAAACCAAACTTGGTTTTGATACACGAAATTCATTTCAGAATTCATAGCTTCTATCCATCTTGAATCTTTTGAGGTCTCTACTTTCTCCTTGTAGGAGAGAGATTCATCATTGCCCAACAATAATGACTCACCATCCTTGGTGACAAGAAAACCATATCTCTATGGTTCTCTTACCTCTCTTACACTCTTATAAAGTACTTGGTTTTTAGGGACCACTTCTTCCATGGGGACCTATGGAAATTATTCCTTTACCAACTCATGTGTATCTTGACCATAAACTTCATCGAAGTTAATCTTTCTTTCACTATCCTTTTTCAGGATGTGCTCCCTCCCAAGAAAGACAGCTTTTCTGGTGACAATAACTTTCTTTTATGAGGGGTTTTACATGTAGTTTCCCTTTGTTTTCTTGGGATAACTTACAAATACACACCTCATTACCCATGGTGCTAGTTTTTTTCTTGATAAGGCCTCAACAAATTATCACAACCCATACACGTGTATATGATAAAATGGGTTTCTTTCCACTCCATAGTTCGAAGGGAATTCCATTTTCCAATTTAGTTGGTACTCAATTTAATGTGTATGTCATGGTTTATAATTCATATCCCCAAAAGGATAATGTAAGATCTCAATGACTCATCATCGACCATATACAATTTCCAACAAGGCATGGTTCTTTATTTCAATAACACCATTCCACTGTGGTGTATAAGGTGGAGTGATTTGAGATATAATCCAAAACTCTCATAGGAAGTTGATTAACTCTGAGTTAAGATATTCACCACCTCTATCTGATTGAAGATTCTTTATCTTCTTAACTAGATGATTATCTACTTCATTCTTGAATTCCTTGAATTTCTCAAAGGACTCTGACTTATACCTCATCAAGTAGATATATCCATACCTACTCAAGTCATCAGTAAAAGTTATGAAGTATGAATATCCACCTCTAGATTCTACTGGAAATGGTCCACACACATCAATGTGCACTAATACTAGAAGCTTTGTGGACCTTTTACCCTATCCACCAAATAGTGCTTTGGTCATTTTTCCTTGTAAACAGGCATGAAACCTTTCAAGTGGTTTCAGCTTGAGAGTCTAAATAACCATCTTGACATATCTTTGTCAAACACTTATCATTTACATGAACAACATAGTGATTCCAAAGATGGGTGTTCCATGAGTCATGTGAACTTGATTCTTTATCAATTTAGAATATTTGTTTTTTGTAATTTAATATATAGAGACCATTATTAAAATGTTCCATACCATAACATATGTTATCCTTCTAAAAGAAACAAATTTTATTTATAAATATGAAAAGAAACCCATATGTATCTAAAATTTATACGTAAATCATGTTTTTGGTAACATTAGGTAAATAATAACAATAACATAAAACCAAAATCATTCTTGTTGGGAATTAAAGGTTTTAGTCACCAATGGAAAGAACAACCAACCTCACACCATTGGTAGCTTGCAGATCCACCTCTCCTCTAGCAATTTTTTGAAATCTACTTGGTTCCTTCATTTGGATGTCGATGTGAGTACTACAAGATGTATCTAATACTCAATGTGCAGAAATGGAAATATTTCCCTCAATAATGAACATTCCTTTATCTTCCCTATGATTTTGGGTGTAGTTTCTCTTCTAGTGTCCTGGCTTGCCACATGAAAAACACATTTCCTCATTTTCCTTGCCCTAACATTGGATCTTCTTCTTCTTGGTAGGATGATGCTCCAGATCTTTAGATGGTTTATAAGTCTTGGGCCCCATTTCCCTGTCCTTACTTTTCTTATTCCTCATATGGAATACCAGTTTTTCATGCCCCATGTCCTTATCCACTTGTACAATCAAGGTCAGAAGTTCCGATAGGATCTTCTAATTATGGATCATATTATAACTCATAATAAAACTAGAGAAGGTTTTGGATAGTGATGAATGCATGAGATCTATACGTAACTCATTTGAGTATTTAATCCCTTAGATGTTTAGGTATTCAATGTATCCAAAAATTGTGACCACATGAGGCCAAGTTGGCACAAACTCTCCAATATTAGTTGTAAACAAAGCATTCGAGATCTCATACCTCTCTTGTCTCACCTTCTCTTGATAAAGACCCCAAAGGTGATAAATCATACTATAGGAATCCATATCCTCATGTTGTTTCAAGATCTCATTATACATTTATGATAAAATTAAACACTAAACATTGGTGGAATCATTCAGATGTTTCTCATAAAGAGATAGTTCTTCATCACTTGCCTCATTTCTATTCACAACTGGTAAAATTTCTTCCAGTACATATAATTTCCATCGGGGGAGAAGGATGATGCATGAATGCCTCAACCATTCCTGGCAATTCATGATGGTGATAAGGTTTTCCTTATCGAGTATGGATCACAATGATAATTTTGATGTCATTTTTAATGATATTTCTACAAATAATATAAGAAGAGATTTAAAACTTTATTGGATAAATTTATAAAAATAAATAAATTTTATATTTATTAGTCTCTCGCTATTTTATCAAAACCCAATAGCCCTCACCATTGGATTTATAATATAATATTCCTTGGACATTCAAGTGGAAAGGATCTATATTCCACTTCTCATTACCCCATCTTTGGTTTGTCAAAAAACATGAATGGTTTTAGGTAGGCATTCCAAATTGAAACTGCATTAACTCATAGTTCTTTGATCTACAGAGTGGACTCCCCAATCCTGAAATCATTAATTATATATTTCCTAAACCTTTGGCTATCATTTAAACTAAGTCATTATTTTTTAGTCATCCCTTGATGTGAACCAACTCAAGTCAACCCAAAACATTATGTTATAATTCCTTGATAATTTAAAGCACCCCAACTTTGGTTGGTCAAGCTCTTTGCACTATGGTTCGATTCTAACCGAATTAATAGAAGTCTATACCGACTTAATATTTTATGGATATATTTTATACTTTATTCATAAATTTCCAATTTTTATCTTTATTACTTGATTATTAATATTAAGTGGGATTACTTACGTGATTAACCTTCTCTTAGATAATATTTACGTATAAGCCAGTTTATTTTAGTTCTATCTTGCATGATTATTAATTAATTAATTATGTGATCATGACAAAACATCCATAATAAATAACCATACAACTAACATAAATAAAATAAAGGGTATGATCATGATATTTCTTTAATGGTTAGTTTAACAGTTAATAAACTAATCAATGACCTAGGGTAGAAATACCTTGAACAAATATGAGGTTCGGGTTTATAGATTTGAACCTATCCACCTTTGTATCTTATATGGATTGGTTTCTCCTTGGCTCCTAACTGGAAATGCCTACATTATCTTGGGAGATCCATCCATTACATATTCTTTTACTCACATGCAGGTGAGGGGTAAAACGGGGTTTACATATAAGAAACCATGGGCACGCAGGCCCTACATTTTAATGAGAAGAGAAGGCACGCTTCCAATAATTTAATTTAATAATAAATTAAAATATCACCAATAACATACAAAGGTTTGATCTAGCTCATGATCATCCACTAGCATGAAATGAATTATGCATTTAATAAAACTATAATTCAATTCTTAATTGTTCTAATTTAAGATATATCATGCGAATTGATTAACTATTATCTTTAATTAATCAATCACTTTATCTTACTCCTTATCATAATTTCCTTGATATTGTCATCCATTATAATTTTAAACAAATTAAATAAATTCATTTAAAATTAATTGTGTTCATAACTTGTACATTAGAGGTAACAAGGTGAATACCCATCCAAATCTACCCAACACATATTACACTCGTATACTATTTTACTCTTGTGACATATGGCATACACGAATTATCACGTACTTTTATAATATGTAATTCACATATGATTATAAGAATTACATGATTTTTTGGTCATGTGTTAGGCTTTAATGAACATAAAGTAATAACCTATAATATGACTCATACATGACATACAGATCTGAACATTACACATATATTAATTAAACATTTCAATATTTATGTATATTAAAACGTATCACATGGCATGTCCCATATTTACAACCCCATGTAAGTACATGTTTCAATATTTTCTTATTAAAATAAATAAATTCTAAATCTGTGTAACTTGGTATTAGTACATGGTGTGTAGATCGGATCTACATGACCTGTATAGCTCTCAACATCAATATGAGACACACGCCTAGGGACTCAGAATGTAGTTTATGCCCCATAAAATATGGAGTAAATGGAATGTCCAATGGGACACACACTGTGTTGACTCTGTGTTACATGGTTATCAGTCGGGTAGGCCATGTATGGAATACACGTCCCAACACTAGCTAGAAGGGACCACACGCCAAGTCCAATGGGCCACACGGTGTGTAGTCTTACAGACCATGTTCCAGTGTATCCCGGTCAACACGCAGTGTAAGAATTAACTACACCGCACGTCATCAATGCACATGGGTTGAGTAATTTTCGAATTAACTCCTGGTGCTTTAAACCCAACTACACAGTGTGTTAATTTGGTTATACGACGTGGACTGCTATGTTATCCTGGCAGAAACCTTGGCTCCTCTGGATCAGTTCATTGATTTTATTTTAATCAAAAATATTAAACATCTTGCTTAGATCTATGAAAAACGGAGGAGGAAGATATAGATCTCTCAATTTATATTAAAATAATGACTAAACATCAATTTAAAAACTAAATTAAAATGCGTAAATCACCAATGATCTTAAATAACAATATTTTTTTACATACTCTGATACCACTTGTAGGTTCCCAGCACAACGGAAGTGCGGGAGGGATGGTGTCCAACATTAATTTTTTCCATAATCAATGATCAATCTAGGATCTATACTACAATTAATGCCATGATCCATGGAATCTAGACAATGAAATAGATAGAGAATAATTGGGCTGGAACAGAGATAGAGGGATCAACACATATTGTTTATAATTAATTTAATCAGATAAAGAATTACTTATAAGGAATTCTTTCTTCATTGATATCTTCGGTGACATATCTGCAGTGCACTGCCATTGCATTGTAAAAACCAAGTGTAGATTTCCTCTAGTGATGACCCACACATGTTCTAGGAATCTAAAAATGTTGATGAAAGAGTCTATGAGTGATATCATGAAAAATCCTTGTGCTTGAGTCGTCCCCCTTGATCACCTTGAGAATCATTTCCAAATCGTTATCTTTGATCCGATGGAGGAGGAGTGCATGTCTTTCTTGAGAGTGTTCTTGGAGAAGGGGAATCTAAAGGCTTGAGTGTATTCTCTTTGAATCATTGTTCAAAACTAGTTAGGATTATGGGAAATTAATATAATTGGGTATTAATATTTATAGTGTTGAAATAATATAATTACACAAGTGCCTTTATTATTATTTAATTCTTGAAAAACCCCATGTCAAATAATAATATTATTATTATTATTATTTATTGACACACACTTATCTTGTGAATTATAATTAAATATTATTTAATTAAATAATATTCAATACTATCATTTCTCACTAGACCATTAAACTTAGTCTTCCATTCTCCCACAATATTTATCAGGCCTTGAATAAAGTCTATTTATTTATTAAACAAATATCCCTGCAATATTCGCTAATAAAAAAATAAATATTATATTTACTAAATAGAAAATAAATATTTATATGTGGTCAAGCATACAAGAATAATCATTAAACCACATACAGGAATAATATTTATTCAACCTATTAAATATAAATAATAATATATTATTTAACTAAGATCCAGGATACACTTAGTGTGCAATCCTCTTGGCCACTTTCTTAGTGGAATTTGGAGAATTGGCCTAAAGTTCAAGGTTAGTGTCTAGAAACATGTCAAGTCACCCATATAGAAATAATTTAATTTTACAATGAAATGTCACCTCATATGAATTCTAATAGTGTAGTATAATCCCTTTATCACAATATCTCAAATTGAACAGGTTGCATGCCAGTGCCATCAACCTATGTTCTTGATTATCTCTTTCTTTGACTTTCCAAAAATATAACTTTCCTATTAATCAATATGGACATGTATTTATTTAGGATTTATAATTTCCATCAAAGGTACTGAGATATTGACTTCTATTAATGAATATAATGGATAAATCCTTTCTCTCTTTATTCATTAATTCAATATTACTCATGACACCCAACGTATCCTACCTCACCGCATAAATATGTCATCACCATTTTTGTTAATACATCTAATTTCATGACACATAATACTCATTAATAATAATCTTAAAGTATAAGTACCTATACACACGTCAGTAGATAGGAACATCCAATGACACGTATGATTATGGATTTCCTACTAGCGGGTCTCCTTCTCATAATATTGTATTGGATATTACAAAGGGCGTACACCATGAGAAGATGTCTCAAAGTATCATGAGTCTCCTCCCATGATATCCTATATCATTTGTGTCCCTCATATGATATCATATGCCTATAGAATATATATTAAATTATAGTATTGTAGAACATCCAGGTTCTCATCATAGCTGGGAACTGTTGTGACCTTTTAGTGTGAAAACTACTCTTAGGAAATAATAACATACTATTTCACATAGAAGAAAAATAATTATGGGGTATGTAGTTTATAAATATTCAAGAAATGAATACATATTTATCATAAAGTAAAAGGATGTTGGTTTTAGGGAACCAACTTCAATAGAATTCCACTTGCACTAGAGCCAACTGCTAACAACCTTCAGTCCGTTATCTCTCACATAATATTCATGATTCTATTGATATAGACATTTAGTCAAGGGGTTTCCCACATTATCTTCCACGGGTACTCTACCCACTTCAACTTCACCCCTATGATAAAAATTCCTCAAGAGGTGATACTTTCAGTGTATATTTTTTGTCTGTTGGTGTGACCTTGACTCTTTTACAAGATCCACCACTATAGTATTATCACAATACAATGTGATAGGGTCTTTACTACTAGGTACCAAATGAAGCTCCTAGACAAAGTTATGAATCCAAATAGAATCCATGGATGCATCATAAGCCTCTATATACTCAGAATCCGCTGTGGAATCAATGAAAACTAGCTTCTTTGAACACTTTCAGATCACAGCTCCTCTATTGAGACAGAAAAATTATCCTAATTCTAACTTCAGATCATTCAAATTTTTCTAAAAACCAACATCATCATGCCCTCTGATGAAAAGATCCTTGTCTCCTCTATACACTAGGTAAATATCCTAAGTTCTCTTCATATACTTAAGGATAGTCTTAATAGATGTCAAATTCTTTTATGTTGTATTTGCTTGATATTTGGTTACCATGGTCAATACATAGGTAACATCAAGTCTAGTACACAACATGGCATACATTATTGATCATATCACTGAATAGAATGGGATATTACTCATTCTATATTTCTCCTATTGTGTTTGGGGACACATTTTATTAGAAATATGTAAACCTTGTGACACTGGAATAGATCCCCTGTTAGATTGATCCATACTAAATATCTTTAGTATATGGTCAATATATGTAATATGTCTTAGTCCAATCAGCCTCTTGGATCTATTACAAATGATCCTGATCTCTATAATATAGCCTGCTTCTCATAAGACTTTCTTGGAGAAACACTTTCTTAACCAGTCCTTAATAGATTGTAAGACTGGTATGTCATTTCCAATAAGTAATATGTAATAAACATACACTTCTAGGATAAGGACCACATTACCATTAAACCTTTTGTAAACACACGGTTCACATTCATTCATAATGAAACCGAATTATTTTATGTATTCATCAAATCAAAAATATTCAATGACAAATATTCTTACTTCAATCCATAAATGGATCTCTGCAACTTATTTTTTTTAGTATCACCTAGAGTCACAAACCCTTTTGGTTGCATCATATAGATATCTTCCTGATGGTTCCTATTAAGGAATTTAGTTTTTACATCTATCTTCCAAATCTCATAATTATGGTATGTTTCTATAGTAAATATGATCCTAATGGATTTAAACATGGAAACTGGTGAAAAGGTTTCATCGTAGCCAATTACATGATGTTTTTTAAAACCTTTAGCCACTATCCTTGATTTATAGGTACTTACTTTACCTTCTAGGACACGTTTCTTCTTGAATAGTAATTTGTATCCAATATGATTTTCATCAACAGACACATCAACGAGAATACAAACTTGGTTCTGATGCATGGAATTCATTTTAGAATTCATATATTCTAGTCATATTGCAGCTTCTTATCTTTTTTACTTCCTCCCTATAGTAGAGGGGGTCATCATTGTCAAACAATAATTAGTCACCATTCATGGTGACTATAAAACCATATATTTATGGTTATCTTACCTCTCTTACACTCCTAAGCAATAATTGTGTTTCAAGAACCACTTATTCCATGGGGACCTATGGAACTTTTTCATGTACCAACTCCTTTGTATCTTGAGAATAAACTTCATTGAGGTCAATCTTACTCACACTATCCTTTTTGAGGATGGTATCCCTCTCAAGAAAGATGGATTGTCTGGCAATATTCACTTTCTTGTTTGTGGGGTTTTCCAGGTAGAATACCTATGATTCCTTAGGATACCCTATAAAGATAAACCTTATGCCTCGAGGTGCTAGTTTGTTGCATGAGAAGGCCTTAACAAATTTCATGTAACCCCATACACATGTATGTGATAAAATGGGTTTCTTTACACCCTATATCTTGAAATTAATTCCATTTTCTACTTTATTTGGTACTCAGTTTAATGTGTATACCGCAATTTGTAATGCATATCCCCAAAAGTATAATTCAAGATCTTCCTGACTCATCATAGACCATAACACTTCAAACAAGTTAAGGTTCCTTATTTCACTAACACCAATTAAATGTGGTGTATAAGGTGGTTTGAGTTGAGATATAATCCAAAAATCCCATAAAAAGTTGAAGAACCCTTGGTTAAGATATTCACCACCTCAATCCAATCAAATATTCTTTATCTTCTTAACATGTGGATTCTCAACTTCATTCTTGAATTCTTTGAATTTCACAAAGAACTTGGACCTATAACTCATCAAGTAGATATAGTCATATATACTCAAGTCATCAGTAAAAGTTAGGAAGTAAGAATATCCACCTATAGCTTATACGGGAAATGGTCCACACACATCAGTGTGTACCAATCATAAAAAGCTCTTTATCCTTTTCACCATATCCACAAAATGGTGGTTTGGTTATTTTTCCTTGTAAACAAGCATGACATATATCAAGTGCTTTTAGCTTGGAAGAGTCTATATAACCATCGTGACATATCTTTTTAAAATGCTTCTTGTTTACGTGACCAAGATAGTGATGCCAAAGTTGGGTGTCATATGAGTCATGTGGACTTGATTCGTTATTAATTTTCAAAAATTGGTTTTCATAATTTAATACATACCAACCATTATTTAAATTTTCCATTTCATAAAATATATCGTCCTTATAAAAGAAACAAATTTTATTTTTTAACTTGAAAATAAACCCATATGTATCTATACTTGATACTTAAATTATGTTTTGGGTAATATTAGGTACATAATGACAATCACATAAATCAAAAATCTTTCCTGTTGGCAATGAAACATGGTAGTCACCAATGGAAAGATCAGGGAGCCTTGCAACATTGGCAGCTTGCAGACCCACCTCTCCTCTAGTAATTTTCTATAATCTACTTGGTTCCTACATTTAGATACAGATTTGAGCACCATAGGCTGTATCTAATACCCAATATTCAGAAATGGAAACAT
Organism: Viscum album; assembly: GCA_963277665.1. Classification (NCBI taxonomy): domain Eukaryota; kingdom Viridiplantae; phylum Streptophyta; class Magnoliopsida; order Santalales; family Viscaceae; genus Viscum; species Viscum album. The sequence continues at coordinate 123,283,074 of OY728160.1, read as the reverse complement.
TGCACTCGATAATGAATGCACATTTAGATTCCCCTTGTTTTTAGGTGCGGTCCTTTTCCAATGGGCCGGATTGCCACATGAAAAACACACTACTTCCTTATCCTTGACCTCTGTATGGATCTTCTTATTATTTGAAGGATGGTACTCAGGAGATTTATAATATTTATAAGTCTTGGTCCCTTTTTCCTTTTCCTTCCTTCTCTTATTCACTATAAAGACTGTGAGTTTGTCACACCCCTTTTCCTTATCCATTCGGTGAATCAAGGTCAGAAGTTTTGATATACTCTTCTCATTATTGATCATATTATAATTCACAATAAAACTAGAAAAAGTTTTGTTCAGTGATGAAAGTATGAGATCTGTACATAACTCATTCGAGAATTTAATCCCCAAGATATCCAGGTGTTCAATGTTGCAAATAAGCTTGACTACATGAGGCCCATTTGGAACAAACTCTCCATTTATAGTGGTAAACAAAGCATTAGAGATCTCCTACCACTCTTGTCTCTCCTTCTCTTGATAGAGATCCTGAAGTTGAGACATCATGCTATAGGAATCCATATCCTCATGTTGCTTCAAGAGATCATTGCACATGGATGATAGCATGAAACATTGAACATCTGAAGCATCATTCAGACGTTTCTCATAGAGATATAGCTCTTCATCACTCGCCTCATTTCCATATGCATGGTAAAGGTTCTTCTAGAACATATAATTTCATTTCTTGGTGAAGGATGGCACGTTAATGACTATGCCCTTCTTTGAAATGTGTGTCGTTGAGAAGGTTTTCCTTCTTGATTATGGATCACAGTGATATTTTTGATGTAATTTTTAATATTGTTTATAAAAATAAGACAAACAAAGATTTAGTACTTTATCTAATAAATTTAGACAGATAAATAAATATTATATTTATTAGTCTCCCACCATTTTATCTAAACCCAATACCCTCACCATTGTCTTTAGATTATCCAATTTCTTATACATTCAAGTGGCAAAGATCCATATTCCCCTTCTCATTACCCCAACTTTGGTTGGTCAAGTAAATTGATTGGTTTTAGGAATTAATTCAAAATACTGATTCCATTAACTCACAGTTCATTGATCTACTGAGTTGACTCACCAATCCTAAAATCATTAGTTTTAGATTTCCTCAACCTTTGCCTCTCAGTTACATGATGCCATGATTTGGAAATCAATCCTTACTGTGAACCAATTCAAGTCAACCCAAACCTCATGTTAGAATTCCTTGATAATTGAAATCACTTTAACATTGGCTAGTTAAGCACCTAGAACTATAGTTTGATTCTAACTGAAGTAATGGAAGGCTATACCAAATTAATATTTTATTGAGGGATTTTATCCTCTGTGTGTAAACTGAAAATTATTATTTTTATCACATGCTTGTTAATATTAATTAGGATTACTTAAGTGATTAACCATGTCTTAGATAATATTTATGCATAATCCAGTTTATTTTAGTTCCATCTTGTATTCTTGTTAATTCATTAATTATGTGATAGCGAAAAAACATCCATAATGAATAACCATGAAACAGAAAAAATAAATAAATAAAGGGTATTATAATGATCTTTTTCTAATGGTTAGTTTATCTAGTGGTTAATAAACTAACTGCTAGCCCAGGGGAGAAACACCTTGAACCAATCGAAGGTTTGTGTTTAGAGCTTTCCACCTGTCCACCTTGTATCTTTCATTGATTGGTTTCAACAAGGATACTAACTTGAACTGCCTCCACTATCTTGAGAGATCCGTACATTACATATTCTTTTACACACATGTAGGTGAGGGGTAAAAAGGGGTTTACATAAAAGAAACCATGGGCACACATATCCTACATATCAATGAGGAGAGAAGTCATATAAACTAACAATTTAATTTAATAATAAATTAAAATGAAACCAATCATATAGAAAGGTTTGGTCTATCTCATGATCATCCAATAGCATGAAAATTAAATGTCTCAATTAGATCTAAATGGAACATAGGTTGATTAATTTTCGAATTAACTATTGGTGCATTGAACACAACTACACAACGTATACTACTATGTTATCCAAGAAGAATGCTTGGCTCCTCTAGATGAATTCATCAATTTTATTTTAATGTAACAAATTAAATGTATGATTAGATCTAAAAGAAATGATTGAGGAAGAAATAGATCACGCAATTCATATAAATGAAATTCATATAAAAAGAATGACTAAGATTGAATTTAAAAACTAAATTAAAATGTGTAAATCACTAATGATATTAAATAATTATAAACAATTATGTGTCTTATTTGATACCACTCGAAGCTTCCAGGCACAAAAGAAGCACATGAGGTACAATTCCCAACTTTAATTTTTTATATAATCAATGATCAATCTGGGATCTATACGACGATGAATGACGTGATCCACATAATTGAGTCAAAGAAATATAAAAATAGGAATGTTTTCAGAACAAAGAGAGAGGTATCAACACATATTGTCTATAATTGATTTAATTAAATAAATAATTACCTCAAATTAATTATTTCTTTATTGATGTGTTTAGTGACAGATCTGTGGTGCATCGTCATTTCGTTGTAGAAACCAAGTGTAGATTTTCTCTAGAGGTGATCCACATGTGTTCCAGGAATCTCCAGACATCATTGAAGGAGTCTCTAGGTACCAGCATGGAAGATCATTGTTCTGTTTTCATCCTCCTTGATCACCTTAAGAATCGCATCCAAAACATTCTCCTTGATTTGGTGGAGGAGGATTACTCACCGTTCTTGGGAATGTTCTTGGAGAAGGTAGCTCCCTAGACTTGAGAGGATTCTCCTTTAATCGTTGTGAAAAACCAAATAGAGTTATAAGAAAATAATATAATTGGGTATTTTGTTGTTTAGGTTTAAATAAAATAATTATAAAAGTTACTTTATTATTATTTAATCTTAGAAAAACCCCATGTCAAATAATAATAGTAATATTTTTATTTCCTAAAATTCACTTATCTTGCGAATTATAATAAGATATTATTTAGTTAAATAATATTCAATATTATCATTTCTCACTAGACTATTAAACTCAGTCCCCTATTCCTCCAAAATAGTTATCAGGCCTTGAATAATGTCTATTTATTTATTAAATAAATATCACCTCATTATTCACTAATAAATAAATAATTATTATATTTACTGAACAAAAAATAAATATTTATATTCAATCAAGTATACATGAATAATTATTAAACCACATAAGGGAATAATATTTATTCAACCTGTTAAATAATAAAAAATAATATATTATTCAATAGAGATTTTAGATACACTTAGTGTGTGACCCTCCAGGCCTCTTTCTCAGTGGCATTAGGTGAAGTGGCCAAATGTCCATGGTTAGTGTCCAAGAACACACCAAGGCACCCATAGAGAATGAATTTGATGACGCAATGAAATGTCATATCATATGAATGCATACTGTGTAATATAATCTCTTTATCATAATATCTCAAATTCAGTAGGATGCATGCTAGTGCCATCAACCTATGTGCTCGATTATCTCTTTCTTTGAATTTCCAGAAATAGAATTTTACTATTGATCACTGTGGTCATGGATTTCTTTAGGCTATATAATTTTCATCAATGGGCCTTAAATATGAAATTCCATTTAATAATAGAATGGATAAATCATTTCTCACATTATTCACTAATGAAATATTACTCATGACGCACCCCACGTATTCTACCTCACTACAAACATCTATCATCACAGTTTTCACCAATAAATCTAAGTGTGCAACTCATTGTACACAATAATAATAATTTTAAAGTATAAGGACCAATGCATAGGTCCGCAGATAGGAACATCCAATGACATGTATGAATGTGGATTTTTTACTAGCGGTTATCATTCTCATAATATCATACTAGATATTACCATGGGCGTACACCATGAGGAGGTGTCTCAAATTCTTATGAGTCTCTAACCCTGATATCATGTATCATTTGTGTCCCAAAAATGATATCAACTGGCTATAGAATATATATTCAAGAATAGTGTCATAGAACTTTTGGGTTCTCATCATAGTAAAGATCTGCTATAGCCTTTTTGTGCGACAACTAATATTAGAAAATTATCACATACTATGTCATTCAGAAGAACAATCTTGATAAGATAATTAGTTTATAAATATTCAAACAATGAATACATGTTTATCATAAAGTACAAATAAGTTGGTTCTAGGACACTAACTCAAACATTTTTTTATATTTAAGGTTTATAAATATCAAACAAAGGAACAATCATTGTTTTTCTTAGTTGAATAAGAGTAGGTATCATTTTATACCCTTTTGTTTCAGTACTGATGAATAATTGAATTAATTTAACTATTTTTTTCTTACAAATTAAATTCCCTTGTACATTTTGTTATTATTTATGAATTATAATTTTGTATTTAACTATGTTAGTCTTGAAGATTAAATGCCCATGTTGATTTTTTATTATTTATTAATTATAATTTTATACTAGTGTTTTTTGTAAATATGATGTGAATTTAGGTTAAATTAGAAAGGTATCTTTCTCTTTTTCTCCTTTTATCTTCTTTTATCCCCATGTTCTACGTTTTAATGACCTATATTTTGAATGACCTAAAATAGAATTTAATTACCATGTGGTTGGCTATAAATCCACATAAATATTTAAAATCTTATTTTTTATAATGAAGTTTTATGAAAGTGGTGTGATTCAATTGATATTTTATTTTTTATAGATTTACTTTAAATAGAATTTTTACTTATTTACTATATATATGGGATTTAAAGGTCAATTTAGAAAATAATTAATTGTTTACATTACAAGAAATAATTTACATATATTTTTAAAATGATTTTATATCTTATATATAAACTATAAAATCATTACACGTGTAAGATGGTTTTAGTTAAAAAAATTGGTTTAAAACTTATTTTTACACTTATCAATTTATTAAAAACATATATAATCTTTACATTAAAAAACTTGTAATAGAAAAGTGATATTTAGATACCATATTTCAAGAAAAAATATTAATGAACAATGAATTACCTAATAAAGTGGTTTAAAAATAAATAATTCCAAATTTTATATCTTATGAAAAAATAAATTAATATTCATGTTCTATGAAAATAATCACTAATCACACAACAAAGTCAAAAAATAACCCCAAACAATAGGATTTTTATAGAGTCCTCAAACACTAAAAACATTCTTAAAAAGCTAAAATTTTGTATTTAAATCAAAAATATGGACTAAAAAATATCTAATGTTATCAATATTTATGGAAAAATAAAAAATATATACTCTTGAACCAATCAATATTGTTATATAATGGACATAAATTATGATATAATGTGATATTTTAAAAAAATATTTTATATGTAAACTGGACTCTTATCTACACCAACATTCTTGAAAGATTTATGGTTTACTCCGATTTTCATTTGAATTTAAAATAGTTTTATTTAAAGAAGATTTGCATATTTAAATGTGGGATGTGTATATATATAAATCCTCCCAATAGACCACTCCTTTGGATTCCACCAATTACTCCCTGCAATTGTTTCATCTTTCATCCAATCTAGTTTTAATGAAGAACAGTCTTCCTTTGATTTCTTGGAATTATGTAGAGTTTAATTATTAAAGGATTTATTTTTAAATAATTATGGAACCTCCAAACATAGGTTATGGAAGAGTACAATGATGCATATCCACACTTTTGGGGTGAACTTCAATGCTTAATCATGAAAAAACGCAGGCATTTTTCATGTATAACAGAGTTCAATCTAAAACTATATATTATTTGTTTCTTATTCTTTGTATTATACTTTTTTTGGGATACGACTAGTATTAATAGATTATAAAATATTCCATAACTTGTGTTATTTTTGCATATAAATTACTATTATTTGAATACATTCATATTAAAATTGGTATTTGAATTATATTATTGGGTATTTTTTTGCAGACATGTGACGGTAAATTTTGTCATACTGGTGTTATGACTGTTTTCCTTGATAAAAAAATATAAAAAATATTGGAGCCTCCATGTTATTTAAAATATATTTTATATTTTAAAAGAATTTATTGGTGAAATATATTTCTTTTAATTTGAAGTGTATTCCCATGAAACACCCATTCATGTGTTCAAAGTTTCTAATGTTTTTTCATTTTTCAAAACTTGGACCATGAAATTTACCAAGACTTTTAAGATACTAAAATACATATATTAGATACATTTTAACATTTAGAAACAAATTTAAATGCATCTAACTCATTTCACCAGTCATTATATTAAGAAACATCATAATTTTCATGAAATTTCATTTTTTGAAGATGTTATTTTTGTAAATCAAGACTAAAATCAATTAAATACAAATCTAGTATACCTATTTAGGAATACGACACATTATTCAAACTTGAATGACACATTTTTAATATGTTTTAAACAAAAACTAGTTGATACCATCTAACTATCATTAAATTTAATATAAATAATAAATTTAAAAATATATACACACTAATCAAACATTCCCTTAACCTAAAATTTCAGAATTCTAAAATTAAACTCAACAAAAATGTGCAATAAATATCACAAGTTTAAAAGGTGTATAACTTTAACAAATTTCAATCATTAAAACCCCTTTTAAACATTCAACTTAACTCTAAAATATTTTTAAAATTTAAAAATCATAATAATTTTAAGAAACTAATAGAAGTTGAAAACTATAAATTACATTAAAACTATTTTTGGAAAATACATCACACAAAAACAAGCCCTTATGTCTTGATAATGATTCCCCTTCAAACACTTTCTACACATAAATGTAAACACAACCTCCATTTTCAAAAATCCTCCGAGTGAAACCATAAATTTCAATTTGACAAAACCCTTTTAAACCTTCTTTCCCAAATATAACCACCCAATAATAATCAAAAAATGTATTTTAACTATAATTTTCTATATTCAAGACTAAATGATTTTTTTCATGAAAACTCAAAAAAACAGTACAATAAATATGTTAGTGTGTGTGTGTGTTTGTGTGTATTTAATGTAATTTATGATGTTCAAAAAAGATCTTAATTTATAAAAACTAAAACTTTTTCCTTGAACATCATTTTTATAAACAACCATAAATCACTAAAAACATAAATCACTATATTAAAACGTTACTTTAAATGTTATAGACCATTAAATTAATAAATTTAAATTTCTACTTAATTTAAAGTAAGTAGTTAATAAGAAAGTAAACTCACAAATGAATAGGATTAAACATTCATGTTCAATATATAATTCAATAGTCATTAATCTAATTATAAGAATTCAAAAATGAAACTAATTAACAATTGTGATTTCATTAAAACCATTCATTATTATATTTTTTGAAGTACAGAAATGAAGTAAAAATTATTATAAAACTAATTAAAAAATAAAAACCAATCATGGAATAAAAATGGCCTTAAAACATTCAAAATGATCATAATTTCATATATCTCAATCATATAATCTTCTCTTAAATCATTTTAAAAACTTTTAGTTTAAAATTCTCCCTTCATATATTCATGATGATTTAGTATCAAATCAATAATTCATTCAAAATAATGTTTTAAAGTACTTAATGATATCATTTCAATAAATGAATTAAAAGTATATTCCAGGGAAATTTTCTTTTAATAAAGATATTATAAACATATAAACATACCTAGCTTTATTTATATCAAATAAATTTAAACAAAATATAAAATTACCATGGAATGTATTAGTTAGAAATGAGATTAGATAATATTCTACAAACAAACATTTATAAAATGATTTATTAAACTTATAGCATTCAATATTAATATCAATAATGTACATTATCCTATAAAATTAAGTATTATCCACTCAATGATTAGGTATAGAAAGAAATATGTATTTAATAAAGTTTGTGTGACTATACTCATGAAATTTAAATTGATAGAGGCTCTATTCTATTCATACCTTCCATGGATAAACATATAAATTAGATATATTTTAAAATTAATAAAAGAAAAATTAAAACACAGGAAAATGAAATAACTCTAAAACAATAAATAATAAAGTGAAAACCATTCAATAAGATCAATACATGTAGTTTATTTCCAAAAATTATTACAGAAATATAAATAAAATATAATACGTTAATTAAATAAAAACCTGATTATTTCACATAAATTTTATCAATACCCACTCAATACATTTAAATTTATTATATTTGAAGGTATAATTTCATACACATTTCTATTTCAAAACTAATTTTCAAACCATTATAACAACAATATATTGAAAATTTTATTTTAAAAACTCATTCCCTTTTCATTTCATGAAATTCCTTTTCATATTAAAACATTATAAAAATAAAGATAAATATATTTTTAACTCTATGTGACCCCCAAAGACCTTAATTTTCAATGACCACCATTTCTTCACAATTATCTAATATTCTGGTCATTATTAAAAATATAACTCATTGGGAATCCATTGAGTTATTTCCAAAAAAACCTTAGGGGAAAACTTTATTAAATAAATTCTAAATGTTTATTTATTAACCCATTAACTAGAAAAATTGAAAACCAATAAAAATATCAACAAATAAAATATAAATTGATCAGGATTAATAAGAATAACTTATCAATTATTGAATTATGTTATGTCACTATATATCCCTTGTTTTTCTTAATAATTGTTGTTTATTAATTATTTCATGCCACTTATTATGTATTTTTTTAATTATAAATTAGTAATTAATTTATAATTAAATTTATATTTATTTTTCAATGTAAGAAATGAAAAATATTGAAGAGATAAAGGATAAAAAATGTTTGGAAATGATCAACGCATGTGATGATTTTGAAGATGATGATTCCTATGAGGATATTTTTGATGAGGGTAGTGATAGTGATGACTATGATTCACCAAGAGATGATGGTCCTATTAGTGTTGGGAGATACAACTTTCCTAGAGCTGCTGGTGATGAATATTTTGAATAAATTTATGCTTTATAGTGATGAAGAAGTTAAAGGCAATTATGCTTGTTAGGATTTTATAATGATTGTGGTGATAATGGTGACGGTGATGAAATAGGTGGTCATGAGGGAGATATTAGTCCACTTTATTTCCAATTTAATATTTATGAAAGAGCTGTGTGGATAGTTTTTTACAGTGAAAATATAATATATATGTGTTCTGACTTGATTTGAGATTATCAATTGATTAAATTGGAAATATATAATATATTTTTTTTATTTAATGTGTATTGAGATTATTTGAACATAGAATTTTTTTGTAGTATGTAATATACTTTTTGAAAGGTATTTTAGGTGATGGTGAAAATGTTTATTTGGTTGGTGTAGTGGGATCATATAAGAAAAGGTTTGAAACCATTAGTACAACGACATATACCAATTGTTTACTAAACCATTAGTACAAGTAAATTACAAACCACATATTCCAGTGGTTTCTAGAAAATATTTAGTATGGGGGTTTCCTATCAGACCACATAACTATGGTTCATAGGGATATTATAACAGTTTAAAACTGTTGGTATAAGTTTCTTTTCTAGTAGTGTCTACTTTCTTCCTTAGTTGACACACGGTTTGGAATGTGTCATATAGTGTGTAATGCATATTCCAAAAATGGAAAATAAAATATATACATTAATAATCATCATCCATACCATTACCAGAAAGGTATCATACCTCCTTTCACTAAAATCATTCCAATGTACTGTATAATGTGGATTTAGTTGAGATAGAATTTGAAACTCCCATAGAAATTTCATTAACTCTTGGTTAATATATTCACCCCTTATCAGACTGAAGATTCTTTATCATCTTTCCATGTTGATTTTCTACTTAATTATTGAATTTTTTGAGTTTATCAAAGGACTTGAACTTTTACCCCATCAAAAAAATATCCATAACAACTAAAGTCATCAATAAATGTTATGAACTAAGTATTCTTGCCTCTAGATTCTACTAGAAAAGGTCCACACACATTTGTGTGTACTAATTCAAGACGTTTTGTGGCCCTTTCACACATTCCATAAAAATTTATTTTAGTATTCTCTCATTGTAAACAATCATGACATCTTTCAAGTGGTTTTTAGATCAAAAGTGTCTGAATAACCATCTTGATAGAGCTTTATGAGACACTTTTATTTACATGACCAATATGGTGCTTCCACTACTGGTTGTTAAATGAGTCATGTGAACTTGATTCATTATTAATTTTCAAAACTTTTTTATTATAATTTAATACATAAATACCATTATTTAATTGTCCATACCATAACATATATTTAATTTTTAAAATAAACAACTCTTATTTATGAACCTGAAAATAAAACCATCTCTATATAAATAGGATACATAAATTATGTTATTGGTAATAGTTTTCACATAATAAAAAAATTAAAATCAATATCATTAATATTGAAAATAGAAGGAATAAATATTCTATAGACAAATAAGAAACTCATGCTTCGTTGGATTCTTAAAAACACAACTCTCCTCTAGATTGTTTTCAAAATCTATTTGGTTTTTGTATTTAAATAAAGATTTGAGCACCAAAATTTATATCAAATACCCAAATTATGGATATGAAAATATGGAACTTGATAAATAATGTACCTATACATTCCTCGGGTTTATTCTAGGGATGGTTCTTCTTCCATAGATCTGTCTTACCATAAGTGATACAAGTCGTCTTTTCCCTTTTCTTTTAATTGGATCTTATTCATCTTAGAAGGATGTAACTCAGTACACATAGACTTGAAGTTTGTCTTGGAGAATTTTTACTTATTTCTACTTTTATTTTTCATTATGAGTACCACAAGTTTTTCATGTCTCATATCCTTATCAACTTGGAAAATTAAAGTAATAAATTTTGAAAGAGTGTCATCTTTATTTCTTATGTTATAATTCCAAATAAAACTAGAGAATAATTTGGGTAGTGAGGATATAATGATATTTATGCACATGTCACCAAGGATATGAAATCCCAAGATGTCTATGTTCTTTATGTAACCAATCATTTTGACTAAAAGAGGCCTCTCTATCTTTGACTCTCCAAGATTCCATTTGAATAGTGAAATAGAGATCTCATGTCTCTCTTATCTCGCCTTCTCTTTATAAAGATTATGAATTTAATAACTAATTATATACATATCAATAACCACATATTGATTTAAAAACTCATTTAACATAGAGGATTGTATATAATATAGTATATCCATAAAATCATTAGCATGTTTCAGGTAGTGAGATACTTCTTACTAATTATCCTCTTTAGCAAGTGACTTCGGAAGTGGAGTTTCTAACGCATATAATTTTTTTTCATGGAATAGTATAGCGTGCTAACGCCTATACCATTCCAATAAGTCCAAGTTAGTGAGAAAATTATCCTTCTGTAGTATGGATCACAGTGATATAGTTGAAGTTATGTGACTTTCTATTTCTATAACAATAAAGAAAAAAATATTAGTGCATTATCGTATCCTAGGGGAAAATAAACTCTAATCTGTTAGTTTATTCATCTCCCAATATTGTTTTTGAAACCTAGTAGAAATCACTTTTAGTTTTATAATATATTGTATCATAAATATTCAAATGGAAAGGATCTATAACTCATATCACTTTGATATGTTGAGTGGACTCCCCAATCTTGAAATTCTGGATAAGGATTTAATTAAATTTTGCCTACAATTTTAACTACATCTTGTAGAGTTGATCAACCCATAATATGAACTTACTTAAATCGACCCAAAAATCAAGTTATAAATTCAATAATAATTGGAATTACCTCAATAGATTAAGGTCAATCACTTTGAACTAGGGTTCAATTTCAACCCAAGTTGTGGAAGGATATAATGAAAAAATATTTAATTTTATGTATTTTATCTTTATATGTAAATAACCCATTTTATATTTATTACATGCTTATTAATATTAATTGGATTTAATTAAATTATTAACTTTGTATTTAAAAAATTATACACAATCCAATTATTTGATTTTTTCTTGCATGATTTTTTAATTCATTTATTTAATGTAAATAAAATTTATTTAAATAAATAAGTTATCATGAAATAAGAATAAATAAATACATAAAGTTTTATGATCATGACATTTATCTAATAGTTAGTTTATATACTGGATAATAAACAAACTATGACCCTATGGGAATAATTTCTTGAACCTCCACTTGTTCGAGCTGCAGTATTCCACCTCTTATCCTGTGAACCTTTTAGATTGGTCTTTCCTCAGCTTAAAATTGGAACCGCCAGCTATTTCTTAGTAGATTCATCCATTACATAATATTTACTCACATATAGATTATGTAATAGCTTTCATTGTACGCAACTTCGAGATTCAAACACACCGTGACCAATCAAACTAGCTATTATGAATAGTAATACCAACTTTTTGAAATTTTATAAATTTTACCGTTCAAAATGGACTTCATTTTTGGATTCAGAATATCAAAATTATATTTGGGTGAATTTTTAGTATTTTTCTAAAAACATTAAATTTTTTATGAATAGTGAAGACACTAAGTTATAGTTTATAACTGAAATTTTATTTAAATAAATATATATTTTATTTAAATTTATTTTAGGTAAAAATATATACATAATACCTATATAAGTTCAATTTAATTAATTGGAGTTAGTTTATAATAATTTTAGATATATAAAAATTTTATTGAACTTTTTAACCGTCTTTTACCCACCTCCTAGGAGTATTTGCAAATTTGAATAAAACTTAATTTTACCACTTCTGTGAATTTAATTTCTAAAATCTGAGAGACACGGTTGATATCAGTAAGTAAAATTTGGTTCAATAAGATAAAATTAATTTTTGGTTAATAGAAACTTTTGACTTTTATTTACCACGGTTAAAAGTAAATCGGGTAATTAAGGGTTAAAATGATATTATTATTACCCTAAAACATGTCTTAATTCTATTGGATAAGAGTAATTCGACCAAAAACAACCTTAGCAATAAAATATGATCCTTTAGGTCCACTTGGATTAGATTAGAACATTTATTATTATTTAATTCAAAGAAGAGTTAAAAGTGTTAAATTCAAAGCTTAATAACTAAACCATTTTTAATATAGGGTTATACATAAGATAAATTTTATAATAAATATTCATTATAAATATAAAAATATTTCCTACATAATTTTAGTTTATTTATATTTTTTGACATTAAATAATTTAATTTATTTTTGACACAATGATGATATAGTAATTACCTAATAAATGAAATATTAAAATATTTGATATTATAAATATCCAAATAAATGTAATTTGAGACTTTTTATGAATTACACTAATTTTATAGGATAATATGACATTTTATGGTTGGTTTGATAAAATTTTGTTTGAAGTAATAATGCAGTTATGAATTTAGAAAAAACAAAATACCAAATAGTTTCAAAATTGACGTAAAAGAGTTTTTAAAACAAATATTATATTATTAATTGATATTATATTCATAAAAATATAAGGTTTGTCCATAAGACTTATATAATGATAGGTGTATCATTAATGAACCACTTTGGGTTCTATTGGAAGTATATAGTAAGTTTGTTAACCATATAATATAAAAATACAAAGAGACATTATAAATGTCAAACTATTTAATTAAGAGTTAATTCTAAAAGATAAGGTTAATGTAGTGACCCAAACCTGTCTAAAACCTATTAGTTGAGTGTTGTTCGACCCATACCCACATTATACATTAAATAATTAATTTTTGAGCCATTAGAAACCAAAAATTATTTTATAATAAAATAATATTTCTTACATTTCCTAAGGTGCCCCTCACCCCTCTTATAAAAGGGCACTCCACCTTCCCTCAAATTCACACCTTCAAAGACTTTTGGCTCAGCCAACCTCTAACCAAATAACCTCTCAACTATCCTCCCTTCATTCTAGAGTCCTTACTTTAGTTAGAAATCCAACATAAGGAGACCTTTTTATCAAATCAAAAGGAAGAACCCGAAGAAGAGGTAAATATTTCCTCACCTCTTTCAAGTTCCTTTCTTCTTCCAGTTCCTATTTATTTGTTGGTTCAATTATAAAATAATAAATTAAGTATATTCTATATATGGTGATGTTATTATAAATATGGTACAACCATATTAATTATTCAATCCATCCATTAAATGACATGTCACCATATGTGCGTACATACAGCTTACCGTCTCCACGTCGTGGTGTAATTGTTATTCAATACATTGTTATTTGAATGGGTATAATAATTATGTGTAATTGATTTAAATAATAAATATATCATGATAATTATTCTTTATATATGATATACCATCCAATTATATATTATTTTAATATCAAAATAATGATATTGTCGCTCGTGCGTACGTACGGATTACCGTCTCCACGAACGCGATGAGATTCATTCCCCATCGTAATCCATTCAAGACTGATTTTCATTAGATGATTAAAAGTAATGTTTAAAGACTTAATATAATTCTGAATATGAATAAGATACATCCTATTCATAATAGACACTACTTACGAAACAAATCATATAAAAGAAAATGAATCAGTTAACACCCGAAATGACGATAATACTAAAATATTATTAACAAAGCAATATTAAAAGATAATATATGATATCATATTAATGTATTTGATTCTTTAATAATTTAATGACAATTATTTCACCATAATACAGGATTTTAACCTACCCTTGACCAAGGAAATGTATAAATTAAGGGGTTTCTTATCTCACTTAAATTTTTATGAGATTTCCATTGTTCACCACTTATTTATTGGATGTGGTGTATTGTATACTTCCATTTGATATATATTATCCTGATTCACTTTATATTCAAGGTATTATATGATTCATTTGGTGTTTATTAACTTTTGGTCAAATGAATTGATTGATTACAATGAAGTAAGGGGTTTTCATCTCACTTTTATTCCTGTGAGATTCTTGGTATATTTTCCACTGCTACCTTTTGTGTGGTGTATATACTACCCATGATTGTATTATTTGTGTGATATAATTTAATTTATGGGTATCTAAATCATAATTTAATTATCCTTATTTCATGGGGTTTATGTTTCGTAAGTTACCAAATTGATAAGGGAATTTCAAATTTGAATTTCCCCTCATTCAGTTTTACGCATACATCATTGATTACTTTACCCCAAGATTATGTATGAAATCACTATTTATTTACTTATGCAGTAATTTCCACTCCCCTCTGTATAGATATACTTTTTATACACGTAATCACTCCATTAATAAATTCTCAAATCATCGATATAAACTTGATAAGAGTAATTTTAACTCAATTTCTATTCATTGAGTTAAACATCCAAGCCATTGGGGTTGTTTTTACAAGAATATGTGAGAATTTCCTCTGATTTATTTACACAAAATATAAAATCATATTGAGTGTATTTATATTTTTCACACATAATTATTTCATTGATTTATCCTTATCCTAAGGATACTGTCTTTATAAAGGAATTCATCCCATTTACATTCCATTGAGACTTTTTTGTTGTTATGCACCAATCATATTTTATTTGGTGTATATTATATACATTGATATATTATATCATGAATCAATTTATTCCCATGATATTATTGTTAGGTCCACAAGGCTGAATACCCTGAGGGGGGGGGGGTGAATCAGGGTATGACAAATTTAAAATTAAAGCTCGTTCTGATCTTGTTTCGATGTTAAGAAAAACAATCTTCTATCTCTTTCCTGTTGCACAGTATAAATAGAAAGTAAAGCCAGCACATGACACAATGATTTTTACTTGGTTCACCTCTAAGGGATACGTCCAAGGAGCATACGCCGATAGGTTTTCGGTCGTACCAAATTCCACTAAACTTCAATAGCTGTGGATTACAAGATTTGGGCACAGTCACTCTGTCCCAGGATCACTGCCTTTACAATGTTTAGGGCCACCTCACTGATTTACCAAGGGTCACTCCATGTTTCTCTCTCTCTGGCTCACTGCTAGTGAATAGGATCACCTTCTTCCTCTTCTTTTGCTCACTGCTCTAGAAAGGATCCACTCACAGTTTATAGACCTTTAGGTCTCTTCATTATCTCTAATGAATGCATCCTATGTTGTATGTGGATGCTCTGTTGAAGTCCAAATTTCACCCGTAGATGAATTTCTCTTTGCACCGAAGGTATCAGGAAATATTCCATCTTCCACACAGCCTTGAATCACTACCAGAAATCAACCATACTTGGCGCACAGGTCTAACCCGGCGCACAAGTCTCGACGCGCAAGTCACAACAGGCGCGCAAGTCCACCTCAGACACTTGCACGACACAAACTTCTTCAATTCCAAACTTGCACGACACACTTCCCTTTATGGCCAAACCAATATTGGTGCACAACAAACAAAAATCGCCCTTCTTCAAATCTGGCTTGCAAGTCCTACTTGCGCGACACACCACCACTTGCACGACTTCCACACCTGCGCGACGGGAGCTCTAATTCTTATAAGTTTTGAACTCTGTGTAAAATGAGGAGGGGTGGTCCGATATTTATAGGCATTTGGTCAACCTACGTGGTGATGCGCAAGCCTATCCTCGGCACACAAGTCTCTAGGCATAGGTCTCTTCCCCTGCAAGTCACTTGCATGACCCACTTCCAAACTTGCACGAACCTATTCTCTTTGTCATATTTTGAAGTTATGATCTTGAAAAAAAAAGGCATGAAAGTTTCCAATATTCCAAGGCATCGGTGTGAAAGCCACTTGCGCGAATAACCCAATACTTACATGACCCTCTTTCCTTTGACATATTTTGATGCTTTGATCGTGAAAAACATATAGTGCGCAAGTTTCCTCTCCTTCAAGTACACGGTGCACATGTCCCTTTTCCAAAAACCACTTCTCTTCATTTTTCGACGTTCTTGAATCAAACAGGGACCTTTGACCACAATTCTTGAACTTGACATTCCACCGTGAAATCCCCTTTGTGAACAAATTTTTATGTCATTATTTTGATTTTTCAACAATCACCACACATATGTCCACTTTGTCAAGAAACAAAATCACCTCAAAAATGCTTCAATGATACCTTGAGGGATTTTTTCCCAAAAATTATAAAGTTTTGATTACCTTAATTATTTTTATTCAAGTGTATCTATTTTGTTTAGGAAATCTAACTAAAATATCATTTTAAAATGTGTTAAAGATTTAATATTCTAAATATTTCTCATTAATGTCCATGTTTTAAAAATGGTTTTAACGATTTATTTATATGGACATTAAATTTTTAAAAGTTTCAATGTGGTATGGGACACTTTGATTCAAAAATATATTTTAAATAGATTCTTGATAAATTGTGAGACTTTTAATTGTTTTCAAGAAAAAGGGGGATATTTCTCTCAAATATTTTTAATGATTATTTTCATCTATGTCAATATCATTCATTATTCTCTATTGAGGTTTATCTATTATAATAAAATCTTCCATATTGTATTGAATGAGTTAACTTTGACTGTGGATGTGCTATTTTTATACCATTCAAGATTTGTGATTAAAATATTGATATTTCATATGCTAGTTTTAATATGAATGTTCAGATTATGTTTCAACCTTTTCATATGAGTGATTCATTGGACTTAGTAAGTGACGGGTGGAGCCCGCTATTGCTCCTCAATGCATCGGTGGGTCTCATGAGACAAACTAGTGTCTTGGCACAAGGCCTTAACAAAATATTATCAAGAAATTAATTCAATTCATTCTTTATTTAAGATAAACTCATCAAATCAAACCAATTAAAGATATAATTAATTGATTGATTCAATTTATCTTAATTTTATCCAAACTAACTTTCAAATTTCTAGCATCCATTATTATAAAAAAATTAAAAAAATATTTTATTTAAAATTAACAATGTGCACCAGTGTACTTGGAGGAAACAATATATACCCATCCAAACTACTCAGCATGGTCCTTATAATATGTATTCACATGGCATCTAATGTACTTTATGAGGCACATAATTAAAAGTTATGAATTTTTCCATAAATGATGAAAAATAATATGTAAATTATGCACATTATGATACTATTATTGCACATAAAGTACACTATAAGTAAAGACTATACTCAACTTGTAGTTCATAAATTAATATGGAAATTAATTTAATATATAATAAATAATCATATCTCATGGTGTGTCCTTTAAATTAAATGACCCACAAGAACACATTTGGACAGGTTTAATTATGTCATTAATTTTTCTCTACACATTAAATTATTCACAAAAGGTAAAATAGATTATATAGTGTGTAATTAGGATACACAATGTGTAATCTATTCATCCCATGTCCGCAATACACACCAAAGTATTGTGCACATTTTTTTATCATAGAAAATTACAAGGTGCACAACTTGTATTCCAACTACATGTAATGTTTCCCCAAAGTTGTGCGGTTTTCTAGTCCTCATTTCATGTAGTAAATATATGACACATCTTGGACTCATTGTGTTTTCCATGAGGAAATCATATGGACTACACAATGTGTAATCTAGTTAGAAGGAATGTAGTCAGTCAAACTACATTCCAACCTTTCCCGGTCCAGACACATTGTATATTAAATGCATTTTTTTTATTGGTAATACATGATGACCTACTTTTAACATGATCCATCTTGGTTCATTGAACACGAATACACATCATGTACCTTTAAGCTACACTCAGTGTACTCTTGTGTTATCCATAAATAATCCTTGGTATATCTTGATAAATTATTGAGATATTCTTCATGTTAGATTATTCTTTTCTTGTTTATATAAGCTAGAATGAAGAAGTGAAGAGAGGATTTCAACATTCAAATTTAAAAAATTAATAATCAAGAAATAAAACAAGTAAAAAATTCATATTATGAATAAATTATAAATAAATAATTATAAATTAATCTTATGATCCCTTTCATACAACTTGAAGGTTCTCAGAGTAGTGGACGTGCCTATCAGGAATAGCCAACTTGGATTTCTTTCATAATCTATGAATAATATAAGATGTATATAATGAAGAATTTCATGAACAATGAAATTAAATTGACTTTAGTAATTCTATAACTATTATGGTAGGATAATCACATATAATTTATAATTAATTTATTGACATTTTGATAATTACCTCATCTTGTAATTATTTTTTTATTGATGAACTAGTAGACCAATATCACTATACCATTGTTGTGTCTTAGTATCCAAGTGTATATTCCCTCTAGAAATGATCCATAGATAATCCAAAATCATAGAATGTTATCATAGAATGTTCTGGTGTTATCTTAGTCAATTCTAGACACTTGCATTGTTCATCATTGATCGTTGCAGGAATATATTCATGAATAAAAGATTAATTATACTCTAATAAAGGATTGAGATAATATAGGATGATGAGTTCTCTAGTTCTTGATTATTTTTTGAGAGTATTCTCTCTAGGTATTGAGATAATTATCTCTAGATTTGTTGTACACAACAAGTAGCTAACTCTAGAATGTGATATTACTGAGTATTGATAAAGTTATTCTTGGGTTGGTAATT
Organism: Viscum album; assembly: GCA_963277665.1. NCBI lineage: Eukaryota > Viridiplantae > Streptophyta > Magnoliopsida > Santalales > Viscaceae > Viscum > Viscum album. Next base: position 123,263,459 of record OY728160.1, on the reverse strand, counting down.
TCACATAAGCCCTTGTCCAACACCTTATTACATATTGAACACCATGTATAATAATAATATAAATGTTATTATTATTTTTGTAGTTCCCAGATCAGTGTAAGATCACTGATAGGGTAAGGGGATGAATTAGTGATCAGTTTATTTTATGAATTGTTCTCAAAGCTCAACCTATGAAACTTGTTATAGTTCTCAATACACTCAAAGATATCTATCAGCCTCGCCTCGTAAGTAGTAAATATTAATAGTGAGATCAAAATGTGGTATTTATAAGGTTCAGTCAATGTCACCTACTTCATTCCATGTTAGTTAGGATACCAGAAATGTATTCACCACTAAACACTTCTTCACTATTATAAATCCATAGGACACAACTGGTTATACACCTCAATAATCATTCACCAATTTCCCCCTTTCTACCCCCGGTGACTAACTCTTCTGTCATAGTTGGTTATACCCCCTAACTATTATTCTTTTCTCTTCTTCCTTCTCAACTGGTTATACCCCCATCCACGAACCTCTTTAACAATCAGTTATACCCTCTAGATCTAAGACCATCCTTCTTTATTTGTTGATCATGTAGTATAAATTCCTCCCTATTTATATGGTATTCCTCCATAATAATTTTGGATCACCTTATCCTATGTATAAGTTCTCTAAGACCTTCAAAATATCTCTAAAAATGTTTCCCAGCTTGAAACTTTTTCATGATCTAAAAATACCTAGATATGATCAAACCTCACAGACAACAGTTTGTTTGGTAATAATCCATCTAGTATGTAGTGTATGATACTCCTCATTCTGGTGTGCCTTTTTTCATTTCACCACTTTTTGTTATGCATTCAAGTAGAAACATCCATTTATCCTCTATCTGATACAATATTTCTAGTATACCTCTACCTGACATGCATCTATCTTTTGCACATCCATTTGATATTAATTTTGGAAGTTATTTCTAGTTCTCCTCTATATGATACATTTTTTTGGTACACCTCTTCCCAGTATTCCTCTATCATAAACTTCTCTATCTATAAAAACTCTATTTATAACTCTTCTGCCTAATTTTACTCTTATCCAACCAAGTATATTCATGTTTAGAAACTCACTCTTATCTTATATTACTTACTCTCAAGATAACTCAAAAACCACCTTGATCTAAATGATATATCTTTATTTTATAAAAATACTTCCTATAAAAATCAAGAAAGAACCATGGATTTCAATTTTTAATCTCCCACTCGACACAAATTTAATTTGACCTCCTTCAAAGTTTCCAAAAATTCAGAGTCAATAATCTTCATAAGAACTACAAAAATGTATGCTTCAAATATCTCTACAAATCTTCCTCAAATAAAATCAAGATTTAAAATCATTTCAATTATAGCTCAACATATTTATAATTTCTAACTTTATAATGCCTTATTAAGCTCCTCAAACCTTCATTTGATATCCAAAATTCTCTATCTGGTCTCATCTATTGGATGAACCCACATTTCTAAATCCAGTACATACATTATTTTTTCATCCAATAGACTTCACATTTCTCCATGTGGTAATCTTCATAGGTTACTCTATCTAGTGTGCTACTTATGATGGATTCATGAAACTTCTTTTTACAAAATCAACTTTTCCCATTTGTAACATTGTATAAACAATCTATATACGGTACTCCATGTTTTATCTATCCAAACAATACTTATAATTTTCTTTATTTGATCATTTTCATAGGATCATATTAGTCCATTAAGATCTGTATATCAACCTTATAAACTTCTTTATCTACTGACTTTAGATATCAATATTTAGAGATCAAACTTCATACAGTCGCAACTCCATGACTTCATAACTAAAGCTTTGTTGTATTGCACTCTATAACATAAACATTGAACAACCCAAAATTATAAATTGAACTTTATAAAACTATAACTTTGTTTGGTAATGTTGATAAATTCCCATTCCCATAAACACAATCCATAAAACTATATTTGGTATACTAGTTTTTTTTACCTTAGTCTAGTAGAACTTAATTTTTATCAACATTATTCCTTTGAAAAATCATAACATGAACCCTAAATGCATTGAGTAATCATGATTTAAGAAAATTTTAGGATCAATAAAGCATTATATGAATTATTAATGTTTCTATAAACTAACCAAAATGTCTTCTCTCAAACTTCTCCAATAACTTTTTATACAAACATGTATTGACATATTGACAACAAATGAAACCAAAATTCTTGGGCACAACAATCTCCTACTTTTTGTTTGTTTTCAATATCCCTACACATCTTCAAAGTCAATATGTATGATTAATTATTTATCCCCTATATTTTTGTGCACTTTATTTCTTCCCCTTAATTTTAATCAAATGAAAATGGAAACAAAGGGGTCATCCCAACTCTTCTTCTTTCATCTCAGAATCCTAAGAAATTTATTCTAGTCAAGAATAATATCACATGATTCTATGACAAATAGCCTTTAATTAGAAAACTCTAATTATATATTAGTGAATAAAATTTATAAAAGTAGAGTGTATAATCAAAGTGATCAATGTTTTCCATAAAAAATATTTTAGGATATCCGAAGGAAAAAAGGTGATACTATCTATACAAACATTTTGAAAATGAAGTAACCATAACAAGAGAGGTCATTTTTCTTGATATGGATCACATCCTTGATAAGGATAGTAGGATAAAGAGTGAATTTGATGAATTTGATCCTCAAAATACACAATAGTTGGTACATGAACAGATTCCATAGGTCCCCATGGAATAATTTGTTCCTAAAACACAAGTACTATGTTGGAGCATTAGAGAGGTAAGAGAGCTATAGGGATTTTTTTTTCTATTCACCGATGATTGAAACTCATTATTTCTTGACAATAATGATCATATATCCTATAAGAAGACATTATAGAGATCAAAACTTATAAAATTGAAGAAATCCATGTATTATAAGATGTATTTCATGTATCAAAACTAAGATTGGGTTATGAACAATCCCGCAATTGATGTAAATCTCATTGGGTGTAAATGGGTATTCAAGTAAAAAATAGACATGGATGGTATAATAAGTACCTATAAAGTATGGATTGTGGATAAAGGGTTTAGAAAACATCAAGGCATTGAATATGATGAAACCATTTTTTCATTTTACTTGCTTAAATATATTATAATTTTTCTTTCTATGGAATCTTTCCATGACTATGATATTTGGAATATTGATGTTAAAACTACTTTCCTTAATTGGAACCTTTAAGAGGATGTGTATATGACACAACCAAAAGGGTTTGTGACTCTATGAAATTATGAAAACATATGCAAGTTAGAGTGATGAATTTAGGGATTTAATAAAGTATCCAAGTAGTGAAATATTCAGTTTGATAAAGCCATAAAATAATTTGTTTCATTAATAATGACTATGAGCCTTGTGTTTATAAGTGGTTTAGTGGGAGTATAATTTTTTCATAGTGGTATATATTGATTACATATTACTAATTGTAAATGAGATAATATCCTCACAAGAGGTTAAGGCATGGTTGAGAAAATTATTCTTCATAAAGGACTTCGGTGAAGCATCCTACATTCTAGGGATCAAGATCATGTGTGATAGATATAATAGGATACTTGGGATAATTCAATGTACATACATTGACTAGATACTAAATAAGTTCAATATGAAACAATCTAATAGGGGATTGGTTCTAGTTTCACATGGCATATATCTTTTCAAGAAAATGCATCCTTAGGCACAAGAGGAAATAAGGAAAATGAGTAAGATATCATATTCTTATACGATAGGATCTATCATGTTTTTCAGGTTATGTATGAGGTTTGATATTGTATCTGAATTGACCATTGTAGGTAGATGTCAAGAATATCTAGGTGAAAAACATTGTATTTCTATTAATTCTATCCTTAAGTGTTTGAGGAAAACTAAGGATATGTTCATGGTGTATGGAGGAGATAAATTTCTAGTCATTAAGGATTATACAGATAATAGATTTCAGATAGATCAGAATGATTTGAAGTCATAGTATGGATATTTATTTTGTCTCAATAGAGGATCTATGAGATGGAATAGTTCTAATTCACCGGTGGTCATGGATTCTACAGAATATTCTAAGTATTTTATGGATTCTAATGTAGCCAAATAAGTAGTTTTAATTCAAAACTTTTTCTAAGAGCTTTATGTGCTACCTATCAGTCAAGACCTATCACAACTTACTATGATAAAACTATAGTGGTGGATCTCCCTAAAAATACTAGGTCAAACCAAAGGAAAAAACCATGTACTTTCTAAGTTTCAAATCTTGAGATATTTTTCTCAATGAGGTGAATTTGCAGTCAGCAGATCATCTACAAAGAAAAATGTGGAGGACCCCTTGAACTTGGATTTATCTTAGAAGAGGCATGAGTATCATGTGAGAGCTAGTGGGCTGAAGGTACATAGATGATATACGATATTAGGGGTAAGAGGATCATAATATATTAAGACACCTTCTCATGGTGTTCACCCTTGGTAATCTCTAGGATTAGAGGTTATGAGAGAAAACCCATCCACGTTTCTAGGTGTCATTGGATGTTTCTATCCGTGGACATGTGTAGTGATCCTTACACTTTAAGATTATTATTAATGAATATCTGACTCATGTACTTTAATGTATGTATGAAAACCAATATGACATATGCTCATAGTGAGGTAGGATACATTGGGTATGTCACAAGTGATATTTCATTAACAGATAATATGAGAAAGGATTTATCCCTTTTTTCCATTGACATAAGTTGATATCTCAGGCCCTCTGTTGGGAGTAGAACAACCTAGATAAATCATCCATGGACATGGTGTTTAGTGGGGGAGTTCAATTTTGAAGAGTCAAATAAAGTAACATAGAGAATATAGGTTTATGTCACCAGTATTCAACGATCTTAATTTGAGATATCATGATAAAGGGATTATATTACATGGTAAACATTCATAGGATGTTGGGTGTCATTATGACATTAACTTCTTTCTCTATGGGTGCCATGGAGTATTGCTAGATTATAACCTTGGACTTTATGCGGTTATGCCTAATTCCACTGAAAAATATGCATAGAGGGCCACATACCAATTTTATCCATAATATTAGTTAAATTTAAGTATTGATTTTAACAAGTTTGAATAAATAATATTTACTCAGGTTTGGTTGATCATCTTGATTTAATCAAAATTTATTTGAAAGAATATGTTATTTAAATAATAGTAAAATTTTATTTTCAAGAATTGGATAATATAATATTTATTATATTTATTGACAAATAATTTAATTAGATTTATCTATTAAATAATTATTATTCAAGGATTGGTAAATATCAATGAGGAAAAGTGGACTGATCTTAATGGTCCGATTGAAAATGGTATAAATGATATTTATTTATATTCTTAAATTGTTACGCATGTAAAGAAATTAATAATAAAATTATTATTATTATTATTATTATTATTATTATTATTGGATATGGGGTAAACTAGAAATTATAAAGTTGAAAAGGGGCTTGTGTGATATTTTTCAACCCTAAACCTTCCATAGTAAATATCTAATTATATAACTTTCCATAATCACTCTTGTTGTGCTCAAGGGACAGAGAGAGACTCTCTTAAGACCTATAGAGAGACAGAGTGATATAGAACACACTCTCTTCCTTCTCTCTCAATTCATCAAGAGAACATCAAGAGTTCTTCTTCATTCAGAAATAATTATGCTACAATTAACCATGAAAAATGAAAGCGATCAGAATATATCATGCTAGAACCTGATGATTCTATGTAGATGTTCAGAGATTATGGTGAATTTATGGATGATCACTAGATGGATTTTATATTTGAATCATGTATCATAACGATAGTACAATGATATCTAGTTAACCGGATCATCAATGAAGAGTGAATTACAGGTTGATGTATTTCTATATCTGGTCATAAATGAATTATAAATTTTTTATGAAGATCACCCTATTTTGGTTCATGTCTTCTTATATATTCAGGTAATATATAATTTTTCATTGTATATTACATTCATTCATGTCGCCCCACCAGTGGTGGTGGGGTGGTAACGACTTGGGGGTGAGGGGCAAGTCGTGGGGTCAAGTCCCCAAGCTTGCGATTTACATGTAATTTTCTTCCTTGCGTGTGTGCCTCTTTCGTGGTTGTACCCAAAAAGTTACATTATTTCATGTGAAAAAATTATTATTTTTAAGTTATGACTAAAAATATGAGCTGGCCCTACAATAAAGGTGCTTCTACTACACCTGAAACCAATAACCCACTCCTTGACATGTTTGGTGAGACCCCCCCCCCCCCCCCAACATGGATTCTCCACTATAAAATTATTAAAGATTATAAAGGAACTGGAATCAACTAGTTATACACATCAATAATCATTCATATAGTTGACCTTGGTTCTACCCCCATGGTACCAACTCTTCTTCCATAGTTGGTTATTCTAACAAACTTTCCTTTTTACTCATATTCCTTATCAATTGGTTATACCCCTCAACCATAAGCCTCTTTAGAAACTGATTATACCCCTAGCTACAAGATCTCCCTTCTACTTTATTGATCCTATAGTAAAAATTAATCATTCCTATGATGATATTTCCCTATAAGAAAGTTGGGTCATTTTTTCATGTGTATAACTTCATCAAGATCTTAAACATCTCTCTAAAAAATATGTTGGTCTTGAAAATTACTCTTAATCTAGAAAGACCTAGATATAATAAAACCTCACCAGTAATTGTACATCCAGTAATACTTTATCCGGTATGTTGTGTCTGGTACCTCTCAGTCTAATGTGTCTCTGTCCATTGCACCTCTATTGTACACCTTCTAGAAGTTATGTATGTTTTACATTTGTCTAATACACTATAACTAGGGAACCTCTATTCGGTGTGCCTATTCTATTTCACCTCTACCTAGTTTGCCTTCAGGAATATGTGTCCATTTCTCCTTTGTCTGATACATTGTTTCTTGTACACCTCTATCTAGTATGCCTCTTTTTAATGCGTATTTATCTAACATTAATCTATATTGAACAAATATATATGGAACTCTTTTATAGATTCTCCTATTTTTTTACCAGGTATATTCTTGGTTATAAAATCACTTTGAACATATAATAATTTCACTCAAGATCAATCAATAATCATATTTCCCTGAATGAGCACTTCTTTTTTATAGGAATATTTCCTTTGCATATAAAGGAAGAAGCAGGGGTACCAATTTTGATTTTCCCACTTAACTCAAATTTCATTTGACCTCCTTCAAATCCTCTGAAAATTCGAAGTAAAAAATCTTCATAATAACTTCCTAAAATCTATTTTTCAATGATCTCTTCAAATATTCCTCAAATCTTGGCTATATTTATAATCATTCAAACTAAAACTCTGCATCATCATAATGTGTGACTTTATAAAGTTTTTTTAAAGATCTAAAAACCTCTGTCTATTGTAAAACATTCTTTATCTGGTCAAATTTTTCTAATGAAACCAAATTTATCCATCATGTACATATATACATTCTTTTTTCTAATGGACTTCACATTTCTCTATCAAGTGATATTTATGGGTTAATATTCCTAGTGTTATTTATTTGATGGATTCATGAAAGTTTATCCGATAAAATATACTTTCCGCATCTAGAACATTGTACAAAAAAACTCTATCTCATACACCAAGTTTTTTCTTTCTGAAACATCCATAGAATTTAATTCTTCTGGTCATCTCCATTCTATCAACTCGGTCCATTAAGTTGGGTCTTGTAATCTCATAACATCTCCATATTATGACTTTACATATCAAACGTTGGTCATCCAAATTATTATAGCCACAACTTCATGAATTCATTACTCAAACATTGTACTAATTCACTTTATAACTAAAACCTTATATAACTCAAATTTATAACTCCAACATTATATTGTTGCATCTTCAGCCAGCGATGTCTATAAATTCTCTTTCTAGTAAACTGAATCAAGAGAACTTTTTTGTAGACTCGTTCAATTAACCTTAGTCCACTACAACTTCATTTTTTTAAACATTATTCCTTTAAGAAAACATAAATTGAACCAAAAATACATTGGTTAATCATGATGTAAGAAACTTTTAGGATTAGTAAAGCATCATCTGACTTACAAATGTTTCTTTAAACTAATAGATAATTGTTCTCTAAAACTTCTCCATATAACTTATTCTATAAACATGTATTGACATATTGATAGCAAATGTAACCAAATAACTTTGGCAAAACAATTTTATTAACATGCATAGCACCTAAAAATAAATAAATATCATTTGTTAAATTAATTAATTAATATTTTTTTAAATTATATTTAATATATAATTTCCATCAAGACTATTAAACTCAATCTGAAACCCTCTTAAATATTTATCAGACCTTAAATAATGACTATTTATTTAATAAATAAATATCCATATATGATTTTCTGATAAATATAATAACTATTTTACTTATTAAATCTTGGGGGTAAAACTTTATTATTATTTACTTAACATATTTATTATTTCTAATAACTCATTTTTAAATCTTATAAATCAAACAATCATGAATAATTATCAAACCACAAATCATGAATAATATTTTTCTAACTTTTTAAATTAAAATATAATTTAAAAAATATTCAGGATACGCTTAGTGTGTGGCCCTATAAGCTCCTTTTCTTAGTGGTATTAGGTGGAACCACAAAATATTATAAGGTAAGAATATAGTAACACACCATCGAAATCATATATAAAGTAGTTAATGTTGCAATGATAAAAAACCCCATATGAATGCTCAGTTTGTAATATAATCCCTTTGTTATGAATTATCTAGTAAAGTAGGTTTCATGATGTGTCATCAATGTATATGCTTGAAGTATCTTTCTTTGATTTTTATAAATTTAACTTGCACATAGAAGACCATAGAAATAGTTTTATTTAGAAAGATTCAATCCCATCAAGGGCCCTGAGATTCCAACTTCTACTAAATAACATAAAGGAAAAAAATCATTTCTCTCTTTATTCATTAATGCAATATCACTTGTGATGCACTCAACGTATCTTTCCTCATCGTGAAAATATTTCATCATGGTTTTCATCAATAAATCTAAACTAATGATATCCATTAATAAAAATTTTAAAATTTAAGTATCAATAAACTTTTTCATATATAGAAATATCTAATGGTACATATAAATGTTAATTTCATACTGGCGGGTTGTGTTCTCGTAATCTCATGTACTAGAAATTACAAAGGACATAATCCATGATAAAGTGCCTCAAATTCCTCTAATATTCCACCCCTGAGAGTCAGTATCATTTTCTATCATAAAATGATTTTATTTGGATATATAACATATAATTAATATTATTTTCATGGAAATTATAAATTATCATCATTGAAGGGAACTGGTTGACCTTTTAGTGTGATGATTTCTCATAGGACATTACCACATATTATGTCACATGAAAAAACAATTTTTATGTGATAATAAGTTTATTAATATTTAAATCAATGAATACATAAAACAACCCTGCTCTTTATTTCATATTTAATCATGATTTATTATATAAAATTTTACTTAAAACAACTCATAAGATCAATATTTGTAGTGTATTTTGGGCTTAGAAACATTACATAACTAATTAAAACATGAAATACACATTTATTGAAAACTTATTTAACATGACCACAACATTCCTTCATACTTAGAATTTCATGGGATAACCCAAGGATATAGATAAGAAAAGGGTGACATATAAATCCCTATAAAGGAATAAAAATGGTATAACATGTGGAAAAAATATATGTTATTCAATAGACATATAAATAGAGCATAAAAGAAGCATGAACATAAAGTCATGATATAACATGATATTCATAACATGGAAATGTGGCAAAAACATACAACATGATATTAGCAAGATGAAAGGATCATTGCACGTGGATTAGCATGAGTAAACCCTCATTTCACATGAATTATAATGAGTAAACCCTCATTTAACAAGGAATATCATGAAACTAAACATTCCCCAATGAATTTGAGTTTTTTCAGGGTGAACCCTTCAAAATCATTTCATTTTCCTGTATAAGTGTGTCACATAGATCATACAACATGGATTTATTAAACATAATAATTTATTCCATGATCAAGTAATGTGGGATAAATACATGTAAGTCCCAAATTAATAAGTAAATGAGAATAAAGGTGAATTCCATTTATAGATAAACAGTTATGGTATTCACTACACAATGATTTTGGCATGGAAAAATCATGGTACAATTTCAGTAGCATAACGACGTCAAATATAAATTCGTAAAATAAGTTTATTAGAGTGAAAGGGGTATATAATAATTTATACATGAAATTTATATTAATGCAATTATGTAACATAATATCCCAACATATGAAATGGATTTTATATGTATAATATATAATAAATTCTTAAATAGAAATGAGAAGAGAGAAATATCTTACTAAATTTTGGCATGGTAACAGGTGTACACATGAGGGATTAATGAAATATGAAGGGGAATATAATCATTAAAACATAATAAGGTTAATATGGGGGAGGTTAAAAACATACCCCATTGTTTTTAATCTAAAATAAAAGGATGTAACAGTATAAGGAAACTTGGAAAAAATTGAGAAAGGAAGGAACCCTTACGGAATTTCGGCATTGTAATGGGTGTACTTAAAGGATCATGGGGGATTAATGAGATTGAAAGTAAGATATCATAATTTATACATCAAATATAAATAAATATTATCATGTAATCATCATAACACAAAATATAAAAATTAAATTTAAGAATCATAATATAAAATAAGTGCTTGAATATAAATGAGAAGGGAGAAATCCCTTGCAGAATTTCGGCATAGTAACGGATTAGGTAAGATTCCAAATGGGGGAGGATAAATCATACCTCATTGAAATAACATAAAATTTAAATTAAGGAAATTATTATAAAATAATGAAAATATAACCAATTTAAATTAAAAAGACAAATTTCAAACAAGTTTCTTGAATTGAAAGAAGGAGAAGAAGATGAGAATCCCTTACTTAAATGTGTGATCCCAAAGGCCTGGGAGAGGTTTATTAGAGACTTGGGGAACCTTAGGAGGAATCTAGAGAGTTTATATCAGTTATTTTATGGTCTTAAACGAGTTTTAGGGAATATTAATGGATGATTGGGTGGGTTTATATGGGAAAGATGGGGAAATTCACTATTATTTAGGTTTGGGACACTACACAGTAAAATATTCAAAACTACAAACCATCCCATGTATTTTTTCCCATGTTTTCTATCCAAGGGGAGTGTAATATTTTATATTATAAGTATAAGGTTTTAATATATTTAAACATTTCCATTTCTTATGTGTAGGTGAGTCACACTTTCAAGGAAATGATTTTAAAATCTTAAAATCTTTTATATGTCTTGGAGGATCCACTATGGATTTATAAAATAAATAAAATAAAACTAAAATTACATTATTTTAAAGTGAAAATATATATTTGGCCGAAGATAACTTTTATAGTATTTATTATATCATTATTGTCTCATTATGATGTCAGAAAACACATTGTATATTTATATGGCATTTAATTTTTATCCAAAAATTCGACTATATCATAAAATTATGAAAAATTAACCATTGGATAATTTCAACATCCTAGTTCCAAAAATAATATTCATTTTATCTAAATAATTTTCTAAATATTTTAATTTTTACTTTTAAAATAAAAACCAACATTTGTTGAAAATTGACGGGTTTTGACTAAAACAGTTTTCAAACCTTAATAAAAATTACATTTGACTTCATAAAAATTATATGATCATTTATATTTAATAAAATTAATTTAAAAAGAATATGTTATTAGAATATTATTTATTTCAAAAATAAATTAATTCATGAAAATAGATTTCTTAATTGAATTTGAATGTTACCCAAAAATTTTATTTGTGCTTTAAAAATAATTTACAAGGTAACAATAATAGAATGAAAGTATTTTCATTATTATATAAAAAAATAATGTACATAATTATAATGATAGGGTATTGTTTCATTTCTATTTATTAGACTATTATACACCCTAAGAGTAAGGTGTGTGATGGTGGGGCTTTTGTGGGGTCATTCGGTGAACGTGGTTTGGGTCGTGACCTCGATGATCACGAACATCTCCCGTAAATAGTTTCACTCATTCGTAAGTTATTGGATCTCATCTTGGGATTGGTATAGGGTGAATCCCAAAAATGATCTCTCCCTTGTAATCTCTAATAAATGGGTTTCATAGTGTACAATCCTACTGGTTGGTGACATCAATTCTTTTGTCGGTGTCAAAAAGGATTTGTTAAAACCCTATATTTATACTAGTCATGTAATCACTGTTAAATGGCTATATTATCATTGTTAATGATACTTAACTATCATTTAAATCCAATTGGATATAATAAAATAAGTGCATGTGTCTTCTATAACCATAATACATTTAATTAAAAGAAATGGAATTTTATTCGTAAATGTTCGGGTCATTACAACCTTCCCCCTTAAGAAATTTTACCTTGAAAGTTTATTTTCACACATTAAAATGGATGAGGTTAACTCTAACTCATCACTTCCTCCCTGTTCCCATGTTTCTTCTTCAAACTTTTTGTTTCACCATAACACCTTGTCAAGGGGCATCGTCTAATGTTGTATAATTTTTTCTCCATGATCTAAGATATTTAATGGAATATCTTAATAGGAAAGGTCATTCTCCAATGGTACCACCTCTAGATTGAGTACATGTGATGGGTTAGGTATGAACTACCTCAAGAGTGATACTTAGAATACATCATGTACTTAAGATAGGTTAGGTGGGAGTTCTAGTCGATAGGTCACTACTCCAATGTTATCAAAGATCTCAAAAGGGATGATGTACCTTGGACTAAGCTTTCCCTTATTCCCAAATCTCATTACTCTCTTCCATAGAGATATGTAGAGGAATACCATGTCTCCATCATCAAACTCTAGGTCTCATTGACGATTGTCAGTATAACTCTTTTGTCAACTCTCGGTATCTTTGATGTGTTTTTGGATGTTCTTAACCTTATCCACCATTTCTTTGACCATTTCTAGACCTAGAAGTTTTCATTCACTGACTTTATCCCAACATATTTGTGTTATACACCTCTTCCCATAAAAGGATTCATAATGAGCCATTTGGGTGATTAAGTGGAAACTATTGTTGTAAGAGAACTCCATCAAATGAATATGTTGGTCTCATCCTCCTTTTAAGTCCATTGATCAAGATATCAATATTTCCTAAAGAGTTTGGATAGTCTACTAAAATTGGCCATCAGTTTTAGGGTGATAAGTTGTACTGAATTACATATCTATTTTTAGAGCATGGTTGAAACTTTTCCAAAACATAGAGGTGAATCTTGGATCTCAATCAGGAACAATCGATAGTGGTACTCTATGTAGCATTACCACTTATCTAATGTATATATTTATTATTTTATCCAGTGATAAATCCTATCAAAATTCAATGAAGTGTGAAATCTTTGTAAGATGATCCAAAACAACCTAAATAGCATTGTTTCCTTTGGATGCCTTCGGAAGTCCAGTGAAAAAGTCCATGGTGATTTTTTCCCTTTTCCATATTGGTATGGGTAATGGTTGCATCATCCCTTTAGTATTATGACTCTTAGTCTTCACTTGAAAACAAACTAGGAATTTTGATGTATATTTAGCGATCTCCTACTTCATGTTATCCCACCAGTAGTTCTCCAAGAGATCTCAATATATCTTTGTGTTTATAAGGTGAATGGAAAAACTTTAACTATGTGCATCATCCGAAAGTTCTTTCTTTAACTATGGATTTGATAGAACATATAGTATTTACCCAAATTTCATAATTAACTCTTCATTAACATTGAACTCCAAGTATTTCCCTTTTCTGAAAGTTTCCACTTTCTCCTAAATTCCCACATTATCCTTTTTAACATCCTTTAACCTTTACAAAAGAGACGGTTGAGAAATCATTTGTGAAAGGATTGATGATGAACCTTTCTTTATGATTCACATGTACATACTTTTTAAATCTAAGAGGAGGGGATGACTCATATGTGATGTTTATTAGTTACTATGACTAGTGTTCTTTGTCTGATGGATTCATGAAAGTTTATCCTGTAAAATCTATTTTCCCCATCTAGAACATTGTACAAAAAAAACTATATCTCATACACTAAGTTTTATCTATCTGAAACATCCTCATAATTTCATTCATCTAATCATCTCCATTATATAAGCTTCATCCATTAAGTTGGGTATGTTAATCTCATAAACATGTCCATCTTATGAATTCAGATATCAAACTTTGGTGATCCAACTTATTATAGCTGCAATTTCATGACATCATAACTCAAACATTGTAATCATGCACTTTATAACTCAAACCATATATAAATCAACTTTATAACTTGAAAACTATATTGTTTCATCTTCATCTAGTGATGTCTATAAATTCTCCTTCTAGTAAACTCAATCAAGAGAACTATGTTTGGTAGACTCAGTCCATTAACCTTAGTCCATTACAAATTTATTTTTCTCAATATTATTCTTTTGAAAAAAAATTGAACCTTGAATACATTGAGTAATCATGATGTAAGAAACTTTTAGGATTAGTAAAGAAACATATGACTTAAAAATGTTTCTCTAAAAAAATAGATAACTCTTCTATCAAACTTCTCCATGTAACTTATTCTATAAATTTGTATTAACATATTGATAACAAATACAACCAAATAACTTTGGCACAAAAATTTTCTTAACATGCGTAGCACCTACAAATAAATAAATATCATTTGTTAAATTAATTAATTAATATTCATTTAAATTATATTTAATATATAATTTACATCTGGACCATTAAACTCAGTCTACAACCCTCTTAAATATTCATCAGACCTTAAAGAATGACTATTTATTTAATAAATAAATATCACTAAATTATTTATAGATAAATATAATAACTATTTTATTCACTAAATCTTGTGGGTAAAAATTTATTATTATTTAATTCACATATTTATTCTTTTGATTAACTGATTTTTAAATCTTGTAAATAAACTAATCCTGAATAATTATCAAACCAAAAAGGAGGAATAATATTTTTAAATCAATTTACATTCAAATATAATTTAAAAAGATTCATGACACACTTAGTGTGTGACCCTATAGGCTCCTTTCTCAGTGGTATCAGGTGGAACCACATAAAGTATAAGGTAAGAATCTAGTAACAAACCATGGAAACCATAGATAGAGAATTTAATGTTGCAATGATATAAAACCTCATATGAATACTCAGTGTGTAATATAATCCCTTTATCTCGAAATCTCTAGTCAAGTAGGTTGTATGCAGTCTCATCAATGTTTATGCTTGATGTCTCTTTCTTTGATTTTTATAAATTGAACTTGAACCTAAAATACCATGAAAATGGTTTTATTTAGTCATTTTCATTCCCATTAAGGGCCCTGAGATATCAACTTCAACTAAATAATAGAAAGGAAAATTCATTTCTCACTTTATTCATTAAGGCAATATCAGTTTTGATGCACTCAGTGTATCTTTCCTCCTCGTGGAAATATTTCATCAGGGTTTTCATCAATAAATAAAAAACTTAGGATATCCATTAATAATAATCTTAAAATTTATGTATCAATAGACATGTTCATATATAGGAATATCCAATGTCACATATAAATGCGAATTTCTTATCGGTAGGTTGTGTTCTCAATATCTAATGTACTAGAAATTACCAAGGACAAACTCCATGATAAGGTGCCTCAAATTCCTATGAGACTCCACCCCTGATAGTTAATATCATTTTTTTCTCATAAAATGATATCATTTGGATTTATAACATATATTTAATACTATTTTCATGAAACATTTAAATTATCATCATGGAGGGAACTACTTGACCTTTCAGTGTGATGATTTCTCATAGTACATTATCACATATTATGTCACATGAAAAAACAATTTTGATGTGATAAGAAGTTTATTAATATTCAAATCAATGAATACATATAACAATTGTGCTCTTTATTTCATATTTAAACATGATTTATTATATAAACTTGCACTTAATACAACTCCAAAGATCGATAGGTCTAGTGTCTTTGGGGATTAAGAACATTACATAACAACTTAAAACATGAAATACACACCTTTATTGAAAACATATTTTACATGACCGCAAAATTCCTTCATACTTTGCATTTAATGGGATAACCTGAGGACATACATAAGAAAAGGGTAATCTATAAAACCCAATAAAGAAATAAACACGGTATAACATGAGGAAAACAATACATTTTAGTCAATAGACATATCAATAGAGCACAAAATAAACATGAACATAAAGGATTGATACAACATGATATTCTTAACATGGAAATGTGGCAACAACATATAACATGATATTATCATGATCCAAGGCTCATTGCACATATATTGGCATGATTAAACCCTCATTTCACATGAATTATCATGATTAAACCCTCATTTCACATGAATTAGCATGATTAAACCCTCATTTCACATGAAACATCTTGATACTAAACATTACCCAATGCATTGGAGTGCTATCAGGGTGCACCCTTCATAATAATTTTGTTTTCATGTGTTGGTGTTTCCCATAGATCATACAAAATGGATTCATTAAACATCATAATTTATTCCACAAACAAGGAATGTGGAATACATACATGTAAGTACCCAATAAATAATTACATGATTATAAATGTGAATACCCTTGATAGATAAATGGGTAAGGTATTCACTACTTGATGATTTTGGCATGGAAAAATCATAGTGCAATTTCAGTAGCATAACGACGTCAAATAGAAATTCGTAAAATAGGTTTATGATAGTAAAAGGGTTTTCTCATCATTTATACATGAAATGTAAAGTAAGGGGATTATATAACATAATATCCCAACATATGAAATGGAATTTAGAATAATAATATAAAATAAATCCTTTAATGGAAATGATAAAAGATAAATCCCTTATGAAATTTTGGCATGGTAACGGGTGTAAATGGGTTGGATTAATGAGAGATAAATATGTCTTTAATTATCCAAACATAATAAGGGAATTATGGGGGAGTTTAAAAAACATACCCCATCTTTTTTAGTTGAAAAAAAAGGATGTTACAATATAAGATAAACTTATAAAAAATTGAGAAAGGAACTCTTAATTAATTTCGACATAGTAACAGTTGTACTTAAAGGATCATTGGGGATTAATGAGAGTTAAATTAAGATCTCATCATTTATACATAAAATGGAAATAATGGGCCTCATGGAGTCATCATAACCCAACATATAAAAATGTAATTTAAGAAGCATAATATAAAATAAGTGCTTGAATGGAAATAAGAAAAGAGAAATCCCTTATGGAATTTCACCATTGTAACGGCTTAGGTAAGAGTCCAAATGGGGGAGGATGAATGATCCCTCATTGAAATAAAATAAAATGTAATGTGGGGAAGTAATTATAAAATAATAAAAATATAACCAATTGAAATTAAAAATAATAATTTCAAAGAAGTTTCTTGAATTGAAATAAGTAGAGGATGGTGAGAATCTCTTACTTGGATGTGTTATCCCAAAGTCTTGGGAGAGGCTTCTTGGGATTAGTATAGGGTGAATCTAAAAAATGATCTCTACCTTGTAAGATATAATAAATGGGATTCATAGGGTATGATCCTACTTGTTGAGGCCATCAATTCCTTTGTTTGTGTCAAAAGGATTTATTAAAACCCTATATTTATAGTAGTCATGTGATCACTGTTCAAAGGCTATATTATCAACAGTACTGATACTAAATATTAATTTAAATCCAATTGTATATAATAAAATAAGTGCACATGTCTTCTATAACCATAAAACATTTAATTAAAATAAAGGGAATTTTATTCATAAGTGTTTGGGTCATTTCAACCTTCCCCCCTTAAGAAATTTCACCCTAAAATTTTCCTTTTCACACATTAAAATGGGTGAGGGTAACTCAGCTTCATCACTTCCTCTAGTTCCCACACTGCTTCTTCATACTTGTTGTTTCGCCACAACACCTTGACAAGGGGTATCGTCTTATTTTGTATAACCTTTTCTCTATGGTCTAAGATCTCCAATGACTTGTCTTAATATAAAAGGTAATTATACAATGGTACCACCTTTTTATTGAGTACATGTGATGGGTCAGGTATGTACTTCCTCAAGAATGATACATGGAATACATCTTGTACTTGAGACAGGTTCGGTGGGAGTGCTAGTCGATAATCCACTACTCTAATATGATCAAAGATCTAAAAAGGGCTTATATACCTTGGACTAAGCTTTCCCTTTTTTCCAAAACTCATAACTCTCTTCCATAGAGATATGCATAGGAATACCATGTCTTTAACATCAAACTATAGGTCTCATTGATGACTGTTAGTATAACTATTTTTTCAACTCTAGGCATCTTTGATGTGTTTCTGGATAGTCTTAACCTTATCCACCATTTATTTGATCATTTACAAACCTAGAATTTTTCATTCCCCAACTTCATCCCAACATGTCGGTGTTCTAAATCTCTTCCCAAAATGGGCTTCATAAGGAGCCATTTGGATTCTTGAGTGGAAACTATTGTAGTAAGAGAACTCCACCAAATGAAGATGTTGGTCTCATCCTACTTTGAATTCCATTGATCAAACTATCAACATGTCCTCATGTTTTTTTATAGTTCACTTAGATTGGACATCATTTTGAGGGTGATAAGTCATACTGAAGTTTATCTCTATGTTTAGAGCATGCTGGAAACTTTTCCAAAACTTCGAGGTGAATCTTGGATCTTAATCGGGTACAATTGATAGTGGTACTCCAGGAAGCCTTACCACTTCTCTGATGTATATCTGTTCTAGTTGATCCAGTGAGAAATCCTCTTGAATCACAATCAAATGTGCAGTCTTTATAAGATGATCTACAACAACCCAGATTGCATTGTTTCCTTTGGATGTCTTCAGAAGTCCGGTGACAAATTCCATGGTGATGTTTTCCCATTTCCATGTTGGTATGGATAATGGTTTCATATTCCCCTAAGACTTATTCCTATCAGTATTCACTTGTAGATATACCAGGCACTTTGATGTATATTTAGTGATCTCCTTCTTCATGTTATCTCGCTAATACATCTTTGTGTTTCCTAGGTGAATGGAGAAATTTGAACTATGTGCATCATCCAAATGTACTTTCTTTAACTCCAGATTTTATAGAACACATAGTCTTGACCCAATTTTCACAATTCCTTCTTCATTAACATTAAAATCCATGGATTTCCCTTTTTTGGTAGTTTTCACATTCTCCTAAGTTCCCACATCATCTCATCAAGCATCCTTCAACCTTTCTAAAAGAGACGGTTGAGAAATAATTTATGAAAGGATTGATGATGTTCTTTTATTTATGATTATCATGTCTATATTTTTCAAATATAAGAAGATTTTATCCTTTTTTATTCTCATAAATGATAGAATTATTGGGTCCTTTCTACTTATAGCATCTTCAACCTTGTTCAATTTCCCATGGTGGTAATGGAATGAAAATTCGTAATACTTAATGAGATATAACCATCTTATTTGGTGCATATTCAACTGTTTATGTGTGAATATATATTTGAAACATTTTTGATCCATATATATTTCACACTTATCCCCAAAGAGATAATTTTTTTAGATTTTCAACGCAAATATCACAGCTCCCAACTCCATATCATGTGTGAGATAGTTTTGCTCATGAATTTTCAACTGCCTTGAGGCATAGGCAATGACTTTTTCATTTTGCCTCAAATTCCACCAAAGGTAGACTTATAATATTTTTAATAAGAATATTACCATAAACTTCAATATGTTATACAATACTCATAGAATTTTTCCCTAATGATTTAATATTATTTCAGGTGGGGAGTCAATATTCATATAAAACAAAAGAGATATACTAATAGAACATGAATTGAAATACATTTCCCCATACACTACTTTTAAGTAGTGGATACATGTATTTTATTAATCATTATCCATATTAGTATAAGAATTTCCATGCTCCCTTGATCATGGAGACTGTTGATGCTCATCATGTTTCTTAGAACTTCCAATAGAGCATTGTCTTGGATAATTCCCAACTTCTCCACATTGATGACATTGAACTATTTAAGATGCCTTATATGGAACTTTATTTCAATACATCACATTATCCATTTTTTCAAGGAAATTGGATACTTTTTTCCCTATATTTAAACACTTAAAACACATCCAAATCCCTTTGTGACATTTCTCCTAGTGACTCTTTCCACACTTGTTTCATGAAGGAAATTGTGACTTCTTTACCTTATAAACTTTATCATATGGACTTTCATGAGATTTCATATTTATCTTCCTCAATTTATTTGGGCATTTAACAAAGTTCCAATTTTTAATCATGATTTTTGATAGTTGGTTTGGTGAAATCATGATATGTCCTACTTTAGCTCCCATATGATCAGGAATCTCATTGAGGCATTCATCAAATTTCCCTTCACATTAGTTGTTAATCTAATTCATCCTATTATTAGATATTTATAGAATAAAAGGAAAATTAGTGATGAGTATCTTAAATAGTTAAACACATAAATGGAATCCAATGAAATTAAAGAGAAAACTTATAAATCACATTTATCTCCTAAACTTATGATTTTTAGGCTTCGATCTAAGTTATCCATGATCTACTTCCTAACCTATATTATTATGGGATTTTTTGTTTGGTTAATAATGGTTTGTAATAATATTATGAATTTACCAACACATATCCCCTGGGAGTTTCAAACCAATAGTGCATTAAGGCCCGTTGTTATGCACTGGTTCCTGTTCGAGTCTAGCTCAAAGTTGTGTTTTCATATTTTATCCTTAGATACATCTGTGGTAAAGCCACCTCTACTCATTTGTATCTAGATAGGGATTTATTTTCTTGATACACCGCTTACTCTATAATCACCAAAAATTAGGGATTATTTTCTTATAATTATTCTTATTCCAAAGGATTTCATTGGAGTTTTCCTATCCTAATCCAAAAAATAACTAAACCTATCCTCTAATACCAGCTATAACAAGTCTGCTATTTATTTCATATTTGGAAATTATTTATTACAAAAACTTTCACTTAATATAACTCAGAAGATTGAGAGGTCTTGTGTCTTTGGGGATTAGGAACATTACATAAAAACATAAAACATGGAATACACATCTTTATTAAAAACTTATTTTATATGACCACAACATTCCTTCGTACATAACATTGCATGGGATAACCTGAGGGAATACATAAGAAAAGGGTGAGCTATAAATCCCAGTAAGGGAATAAACATGGTATAACATGAGAAAGAAAATACATATAAGTCAATAGGTGTATCAATAGAGAAATAAAGAAACATGAACATAAAGTCATGATATACCATGATATTCATAACATGGAAGTGTGGAAATAATATAAAACATGATATTAGCATAAGTCATGGCTCATTACACATGGATTAGCATGAGTAAACCCTCATTGTACATGAATTAGCATGAGTAAATCATAATTACTCATTAATTATCATGAGTATACCCTTATTTCACATGGTGTATCATGATACTAAACATTACCTAATGCATTGGAGCGATATCAGGGTGCATCCTTCATAATAATTTCATTTTCATATATAAGTGTTACAAATAGATCATACAACATGGATTCATTAAACATAATAACTTATTCCATAAAAAGGGAATTTTGGAATACATACATGTAATTTCCCAATAAATAATTACATGAGAATAAAGCTCAATACCATTGATATAGAAACATGTATAGTATTCACTACATGATTATTTTGGCATGGAAAATTCATGGTGTAATTTTGACAGCATAACGATGTCAAATAGAAATTTATAAAATGGTTTGATGAGATAGAAAGGGTTATATCATCATTTATACATGAAATGGATAGAAAGGGGATCATGGAACATAATATTCCAACAAATGAAATGGAATTTAGATTCATAATATAAAAAAAAATTCTTGAATGGAAAGGAGTAGATAGAAATACCTTATAGAATTTTGGCATGGTAGTGGGTGTACATGGGGGATTAATGAGATACAAAGGGGTCTCTCATCATTAAAAAATAATAAGGGAAGTGTGGGGGAGGTTTCAAAACAAACACCATAATTGTAATGCCCTGACCCCAGTTACCCAGAGTCGGTGCATTATTTTAATACATTGGAATGATTACAAGGAATAAAGTCCCAAACTATTGATCAGTTTAGCAGTCTTGGAAAATAGATTACATATATGAATGTTACATTACAATTTCTAAAATAAAACAGAACATAAATAATCCTTTGATAATTCCATTATTCCCCTAGCATAACCCTGTATATCAATCATAATACACTTCTCTACATCCTGTAAAAAATACAACATAAAAAATGGGTGAGCTCAGATGCTCAGTAAGGATAACAATATAGCAGAAACTATCATAAATAAGAATAAACATTTAAGGAAATGTGTAAGACTAAAAAACAAGCCTTTTAAACATGAAATTCAGCATAATATGGAAAATATAAATCAAATAATTCCATTTATGTATTCACATGGATATTCTAAAAGTTTAATAATCACATGTAATATTAATAGCTAATTTCATAATGATGGAATGCATAGTATCGGACACCCTAACCACATAGTCAAGGCCTCATGCGAAGACTTCAAATAAATTTTTTTCAAGGCCTTATACCAGGACCATAATTTATCTCATAAGACCTACTGATCCATCGAGGAGCTATAGTGGGATCCACCCGTCACTTACTAAGTCTAATGCATTCCTTATATGAAAATATTAAAACATAACAGAATCATTCTTATTAAAACTAGCATATGAAATGTCAATACTTTTACCATAAACCATGAATGGTATAAAAACAACACATCCACATACAAACATATCATAAATCATCCAATACAATATGGAAGATTGTATTATAATATTTTAAACTCAATCAAGAATAATATCAATTAAAGGATGTTGACATAATAGAAAATGATCAGTAAATTTCATTGAGATAGATATCCCTTTTTGTGAAATTATTTAAAAGTCAGGCATTTATAAAGGAAGTCATTTAAAATAGATTATTTAATCAAAGTGTCCCATACCACTTTGAAACTTTTCAATGGAATTAACATTTAAAAACAATCATGTCCAAATAAATAAATCCTTAAAATCATTTTTGAAACATGGACATTAATTAAAAATATTTAGAAAAATAAATCATTAAAAAATTTAAAATGCTGATATTGATAAAGATTACCTTCCAAAACACCTAAAAATATTTATTTTGAAAACATTTTTATTAAACATCGACATGTATGATAGAAATTTCCCAATAAATACTTACACATAAACAATCTCGGATAATAATGAGATTGAGGAATTAACCCTTACCTTGTACTTTCCTTTGGTAGAGGGTACGTTTAACCTCCTATATAATGACCATAGTATGTTATTAAATTATAAAATAAACATATTCATATTTATTATATCATAATTTATTCATTTATGGATTTATACTACCAATTTAAATATAATTTCTATTTTTAAATAACATTTTGGGTAATAATCACTTTATTTATCATACGTGTTTTAACTTATTATTCTTGATCGTATTACTTATATCATGATTTAATTGATCCAAGAATATAAAACATTATTTATGTATCATATATATTTAGAATATAAGTATGTATAATAGATATATATATATGAAATGGAAAACACTGTTCATGGATGCAGTAAGCCATACGTATGCATAAATGTTGTTTCCGTTTTCATATCGCATTGAATAGATGTAACTGAATGAGATATATGTAAATAAACATATATATATTTCCAGTAGCATTATTATATAATATATTACATACTTAATAATAATATATATATATATATATATGTGTGTATAATAATCATTGAATGGTGAACGTGGAAATGAATCTCATCGCATCGTGAAGATGGTAAGTCATACATACGCACGAGCGATGATATCATTATATTGATGGTGAAATATTTTTTAATTGTATGGTATATTATATATAAAGAATCATTAACATGTTATATTTATTATTTATATCAATTATACTCATTATTATACCCATCTAAATAATGTAGTGTTGAATAACAAACTACACAACGACGTGGAGACAATAAACCATACGTACACACGTATGGTGACTTTGTCATTCGTATGATGGATAGAATAATTAATATGGTTATACCATATTTATAATAACATAATAGTATGTATAAGGTACTGGGTTTATTATTTTTGTATGGAAACAACCAAGAAATATGAAGTGGAAGAAGAAAAGTATATTGAAAGAGGTGATGAAATAATTACCTCTTCTACGGGTTCCTCCTTTTGATTTGAACAAAAGGGCTCCTAAGGCTGGATTTATGGAAAAATTAAGGCCTCTAGGATTAATTGAGGGTATTTGGGAGGATATTTGAGTAGGGTTTGGCTGATTAAAATGGATTTGGAGTTGTGAATTTAAGAGAATGGGAATTACCCTTTTATTAGAGAGGTGAGGGGCACTTTAGGAAAAGCTTAAAATATTAGTTTATTTTAAAATTATTTTTGGTTTCTAATAGATCCAAATGGATTTATTTCTAGTATAAGATGGGTATACGTAGAAATAATCTCAAAAAATAGGTTTTATACAAGTTTATGTCACCATGTTAACCTTATCTTTTAAATTTAACCCTTAATTAAATAGTTTAACTTTTACCTTTCCTTCTTGTATTATTATAATACATGATTAATAAACATACTATAAAATGAAAAGATAACAAGAAGTGGTTAATTAATGACATATATATCATTATATAAGTCCTTTGGCCAGACCTTAGAATTTTGGAAGTATTATATCATTTAATAATATATTATTTGTTTAAAAAATTAATTTATGTCAATTTTGACACTATTTAATATTTAGTTTTTATAAAAGTCATATAAAGTTGATTAATTCGACAAAAAATACATTACATCAACCCTAAAAAGTCATATTCACCTAGAAATTTTGTTTAACGCATCAAAAGTCTAAATTTACATTTATTTTGATATTGATAATATCAATTATTTTAATCATTCATTAATAAGTTAATTACTACTTCATCATTGTGTCATAAATAAAATTAATTATTTAATATCTAAAAATTATAAATAAAATAGAATGATGTAGGAAATTATTTTATATTTCTTATGAATATTCATAGTTGAATTTATCTTATGTTGGACCCTATATTAAAAATAGTTTAGTTATTAAACTTCGAATTTAACACTTTTAACTCTTCTTTAAATAAAATATAATAAATGTCCTAATCAATCCCAAATTAATAAAAAGGATCTTATTTTTGTTATAAGGTTGATTTTGTTCGAAATAAATTTATCCAATATAATTTAGACCTGTGTTGAGGTAATTTTAATATTATGTTTACCTTTAATTATCTTATTTACTTTTAACCGTGGTAAATAAAATTCAAAAGTTACTATTAACCAAAAATTATTTTAATCCTATTGAACCACATTTTACTAACTGATTTCAACCATGTATCTAGGATTTTTTAAATTCAATTTATAGAAGTGGTAAAATTACATTTTATGCAAATTTGTAAATGTGCCTAGAAGGTGGGTAAATGTGCCTAGAATGTGGGTAAAAAGGCATTAAAATAGTTCAATAAAATTTTATATATCTAGTATTATTATAAAAATAATCCAATGACTTAAATTGTACTAATATATTTATTATTTATATATTTAAAATAAATTTTTAATTAAAAATAACTATTTGAATAAAAAAGTTGGTTTTTATGTGTTATGTAGTGTTTTTCACTATTCATCAAAAATTGAAAGTTTTTAGAAAAATACCAAAAATCAATCTAAGATAATTTTGATATTATGAATTCAAAAATGATATCTATTTTTAAAAATTAAAAAACATATAATTTTCATTAATTAATTTAAAATTAATTCATGTTTTCAAAACCAGAAAGTGAGTTTTTTAGAAGTAAAAACTATCAAAAGATTGATATGTGTTTATGTCTAATTTAAATGTAAAATTACTTCAAATGACCAACATTTCATTAAATGATAAAAATATAATCTAATTATACTTCAAACCCATTAAAATCTATAATTTTTCAATATAAATTATTTTGATTAAAAAAGTTGTTTTCAATTAAAATTAATATTTTTTACTATTCATCAAAATATGAAAGTTATTTGAAAAACACCAAAAATTTATCGAAACTAAATTTTTATGTCCACATTCTAAAGAATAATTTTATTTTTTCAAATTGAATATATAAAATTGTAAAATATTGTATTTAAATAGGGATAACCATTAAAAGGCGGTAAAATTGCATTTTTTTGAAAAACACTTCTTTTATCTAAAAATATATATTTATTCTGATATTATGTCTAAAAAACACATAATATGGATGTTAAAATTACAGAGTATATAAAATTCAAATGTAGTTAATACTATTCATAACTGCTTTTTAAATAACTAGTTTTGTAAATTGGGGTTCACTTGAACTTAGTGTTGCATGTGGCGCAAGCTATTGAATTAGTTTAAAGAGATGACATATTATGACATCTTGTGGTATTAAATTCTCCCCTCCTTTAATAAATTTCATCCTCACAATTTGAAATTGTTCTTCAAAAATAAATAGTTGAAAATAGAAAATACCTTTGCGGAAAACCCACATCAGAAGTAGGGTTACTAAAATTTAGTTTTAATAAGATGGAAAGGGAAATGAAAAAGTCACCACCAAATTAGGATTTAAAATAGAAGAACATTGGTGTCAATTAGAGATCCATAATTAGAAGGAAAACATAAATATTTATAGGGAGTGATTGAGGCCATCAATCACAAAAAAGTAAATAATAAATGAAATATTGAGGGCCTAAAAGACATAAATCTATGATGATTTAAATATAATCGTTTCAACAAAACATATGGTATTAGGGAAACATGTAACACCCCAAGCTTCCATGGTATGCTTCTCTCTGAATAATACAGTAGTGTGTGTTGTACGCAACTTCGAGTTCTAATACACACCACAACCAATCAAACTAGTCGTTATGAATATTAATTCCTAATTTTTGAAATATTATAAATTTTATCTCTCAAAATGGACTTCATTTTCGGATTTGAAATATTGATCTTTGCCTAGGGAGAAATTTTGGTACTTTTCGGATAACTTTTAAATTTTAATTAAAAACAACTTTTTTAATAAAAATAATTAATAGTGATAAATTATGAATTTGAGTGGTTTTAAAGTATATTTAGAATATAATTTTACCATTTAATACAATTTTGGTCATTGTACATAATTTCACAATTAAACCAGACATAAACAAGTGTCAATCTTTTGATAGTTATTATATCTTAAAAACACACTTTTTGTTTTGACAGCGGAAATTAATTTTAAATTAATTTATGTCAATTTTGTGTTTTGAATTTGGAGAAATGTATTCCATATTTGGAATTAGGATGTCCAAATTTTGTAAATAGGTAACTTTTATTTTTAGACATTTTGAATAATTACTTCGGTAAATATTTTATTTACCATGGTTAAAGGGTAAATCCTGTAAATAAGGGTAAAATAAATAATATTATAATAATAATAAATTACCCTAAAACGTGTCCTAACCTTATTGGTGGATACATGTCCGACCATGGGCATATTTGGGCCGATTTTAGGGCCCCATGGAGCCACTTGTAGGTGATAGGGACACTTTATATTAATTAAGTTAAAGTAAATACAAAAATGACATAAGCTTATATCTTTTAGAAAAACAATTTTTACATAGGGTTATATATGTTATATTTTCGATTATAAATATTCATTAGAAATATAAAAATATTTTCTACATAATGGTATTTTATTTATAATTTTTAGACATTTAAAAAGTAAAAATATATATGACATAATAATGATGCAGTATTTTCCTTATTAATGAAAGAATCAAATAATTGATATTATAAATGTTAAAATAAATATAATTTGAATATTTTGATGACATAAACTAATTTTATTGGTTAATATGTCATGTTATGATTGCTTAAATTAATTTTATTTCTAATTAAAAAAGTTTTTAAGACTTTAACAAAAATAAATTATTGAGTAGTGTCAAAATTGACATAAATGAGTTTTTAAAAACAATATTATATTATTAATTTATATTCAATTACTAAAAATCTATGGTTTGGAAAAAATACTTATATCATTATTGGTGTATCATTAATGGACAACTTTGGGGTCTCTTGGATGTATATAGTAAGTTTATTAACTATATTATATAAAAATACAAAGTGACATGGTAAGTGTCAAAATAATTAACTAAGAGTTAAAACTAAACGATAAGGTTAATATAATGACTCAAACCTGTCTAAAATCTATTGGTTGAAAGGATTTATACCCATACCCACCTTATACTTTTAATAATCCATTTTTTATCAATTATAAACCTAATATTGTTTTATTATAAAATAATACTTTAAGTTTTTCCTAAAGAGCCCCTCACCCCTCTTATAAAACAGCACTCACCCTTATCATTAATTCACACCTTCAAAGCAATTTGTCTTGGACAAACTATACCCAAATACTCTATCAAATTACATAACTTAAATCTAGATGCCATAGTTTGATCATAAATTCAACCTAAGGAGACCTTTTGATCAAATCAAAAGGAAGAACCCGAAAAAGAGGTAATGCTTTCACCACCCTCTTTCAAGTTCCTTTCTTCTTAAACTTCTTCTTTCTTTGTTATTACCATTATAAAATAATAAATCCAGTATCTCCTATATACTGTGATATTATTATAAATATGGTACAACCATATTCAGTATTTTATCCATCCTTTTAATGACATGTCACCATACGTGCGTACGTACGGCTTACCGTCTCCACGTCGCGGTGTAATTGTTATTCAATATATTATTATTTGAATGGGTATAATAATGATTCCTAATTCATGTAAATAATAAATATAATATGATAATGATTCTATATATATGATATACCATCCAATTATATATTATTTTAATATCAAAAGGATGATATTGTCGCTCGTGCGTACGTACGGACTACCGTCTTCATGTCGTGGTGTAATTGTTATTCAATATATTATTATTTATATGGGTATAATAATGATGTATAATTAATTTAAATAATAAATATGACATTATAATTATTATTTCTACATGATATATCATCTAATTGTATATTATTTTAATATCAAAATAATGATATTTTCACTCATGCGTACGTACAGACTACCGTCTCCACGAACGCGATGAGATTCATTCTCCATTGTATCCATGCAATTATAATTCTCATTTTATGATTAAAAATAATGTTTAAGGACTTTATATCATTATGTATATAAATAAGATACAACCTATTCATAACAAACATGACTTATGTAACAAAACATATAAAAGAAAATGAGTAAGTTAACACCTGAAATGACGATAATACTAAAGTATTATTAACAAAGCATTATTAGATGATCATATATGATATAATAATTATGTATATGGTTCTTGTATAATTTAATAACAATGTTTTAACTGTTATATAGGAGTTTAACATACCATTAAATAAGGAAAAGTACAAGGTAAGGGTTATTTCACAATCTCTTCATTATCTGAGGTTGCCTATACGTAATTATCTACTAGGACCTCTTTATCGTCCACATCCATGTTTCTTAAAAATGTATTTCAAAACATTCTTGATATTTTACAGAATATTGGTTAAAGTCATTTATACCCTTGTTTGAATTGTTATAAGACGTTTATAAAGGAATCTTTCTATAGTTTTCCAAACATGGTCCTTTTTAACCTTTTCGACAGAATTAAGTTAAGAATGTATTTTTTAAACTTATACAGTGGGTGTGGCTATTTTCTAAAATTATAAAATCTTATAAGCTTCCCTTACAAGATTATAAGGATATTTTCAAAGTAAATGTTTTATTTTATAATTATGTGACTTTTAAATGATTTCAAAAAAATAGATATTTCTCTCAAATAGTTTTGATTTCATTTATGTCAACATCCTTCGATGGATTTTAAGCTTATTTCAAGTTTATTTATTATGATACAAAACTTCCATATTGTATTGAAGTTTTTGTGATATGTTTGACTATGAATTTGTTATTTTTATACCATTCATGGTTTATGGTGAAAGTATTGACATTTTTTATGCTATTTTTAATACGAATTTTTATGTTATGTTGAAACCTATTCATATGAGGAATGCATTGGACTTAATAAGTGACAGGTGGAGCCCGATATAGATCCTCGATACATCAGTAGGTCTCATGATACAAACTAGTGTCTTGGCACGAGGCCTTGAAAAAATCTTATTTTTAGTCTTGGCACGAGGCCTTGGCTACGTGGTTATGATAGTCTGGCATTATTCATTCCATCATTATGAAAGTGGTTATTGATATTGCATGTTATTATTAGACTAGTAGAATATCCATGTGAATAAGTAAATGGAATTATTTCATTTTATCTTTGTCATATTATTCTGAAGTTCAAGTTTAAAAGGATTTTGTTTTAGCTATCCATTGCCTTAAATGTTTATGCTTATTTATGAATGTTTCTGCTATATTGTTATACTTACTGAGAATCTGAGCTCACCCCTTTCAATGTTTTATTTTTCCCAAGATGTGAAGAAGTAATTTATGAATGACCTACAGGGATAATATGAGGGGATATTAATACAATATGTTGTTGTAGTAGTTTTTCAATTTATGATATAATGTAAACTTTATAAATGTACATAGTTATTCCATGGATACTAAACGAATCGGTCTTTTAAGACGTGATATTTCTTGTGATCATGCCAATGTTATATAAAAATGCACCGACTCTGGGAAACTGGGGTCGGAGCGTTACATAACACATTTTTGGTTTTAAGATTCCTTCCCTAAATTTTAAGAATTAATTTCTTCATAGAATATGAGAAAAAAATACTTGACAAGTAGAGTTCCATCCTTCTACAAACTAATAATTCATTCGAAAAGATAATAGAATTAAAAAATATTCTATTTATCCAAATCGCACAGGGTTCCAAAAATAATTAATTTATAATTCATATATCAGAACATTTAAAAACACTGCATTATACAAACCAGGACATCATGTAGGTCAATGGTAGGTGATTCACCCTTGTCGCCCTTCAGTTGTGGGTTCAAGTCTCGTGGCCTTGTCAGATGTGGTGGGTTGTCGCTAGACCTTTAGGATGTACTTTTTTATAACAATACAAAAATAATCTTAAGAAATATTTTAACCTTAAACAATAGTATCTAATGTTCAACTTAATTCATTCCAACCTTTAGAATTATCCAAAATACTTTTTTCCAAACTCACAGTCCAAAATTTATAAGGAAGGTAAACATAATGAATATCTCTTTTTTTCACATACTAACATGTGAATACCTTCATCATGTATTTTATTAAAACATGGTAATACCCTGAATTACCATAAAACCTTATTTAATACGTTCATGATCCCTTATTCCTTATAGAATATCAGATATACTCCTTTAATCTAAAAATGTTGTAAACCCCAACAATGGTGGAATAAAAAACAATTAATTAGTTCCAAGGTAGTCAATGATATCAAATATACTTTATCCAACTCAATGATATCTTATTCTGAAATCATTATCTCAATCTCAGAAACATATTAAGGTTTATATTACCCCCAACCATATATTTTCCAAAATTTTAACTTGAAATTGTGTCACTTTACTTGGTACCATGAAATCTCAAATCCTTAATGAAAATGTACTGCAGTAAAATCCCTATATACTTTTTAATTCTTATAACTTGAACTCAAATGACACAATTCTTTAATAATAACTTAAGAATACTAATCATTCCTATTCATATATGGTAGTACCATAACTTGATTATTATCCAATAGCATCATTTGGGGTATACTCTGATGATTGGGACATGGACTCACGCAGTGTCCCAACTCCTTGCAGATGAAGCATTGTATATTTAAATCTTTTTCTTACCCTTTCAATCGTGAACATGGGGTCCTTTTTCCCAACAATTATAAAAAACTCTCATTCCTTTCAAGCACTTCCCAGGGTAATTCTTTCCATAGTTATCACATATGGGAAAATCCTTATTTCCCTTCTTCCCTTTATCCATCTTGTTATCTACCATCCTCTTCTTCTCTGGCTTCGCTTCGAAGCCATACGACTCAGAGAATTCTTTACTTATCTTATTAACACACGATAAAATTTCTTCATATGAATATGTGGGATACTATTTCCCTTCTAAATTTTTGATTAAGACTATGAAATATATCACCCTTCTTACTCTTTGGATCATGTGTATTTCTAGAGTTCACATTCCTTCTACTGGGTGCCATTTCTAAATGGTGACATACACTAGGGTAGATAATGTCATAATTTATAATCTAAAAACTAGAAAAATTCTCAAAATTAATTAAATATTTTAACACATCTAGTATCATAATCATAAAATTGGTTTCTTTGATGACATATTTACTCATAAATCCATCATAATGGTTTGTAAAGAAAATGTGAATTATCCTAAGCATATCCCTTGGGAGTGTTGTAACCAAGAGTGCAGCAAGGCTCTTTGTCGTGCACCATTTCCCGTTTGAGTCTAGCTCAAGGTGGTGTTTTTGGGGTTTACCCCTAGATACATCTGTGCCAGACCGCCTCTACCTGCTCGTATCCAAAGAGGGATGTATTTCTCGGAAAATTCACAAAATCTATACATTACCAAAATTTTAGGAAGTTCTTCTATACTAATCCTCAATGTCTATCTTAGGGTAATGTTTAAAAATCAAAGTTTATCTAAATCTATTTCTAAGGTTTTTTCTAAACTTTATCTGATACCAACTGTAACTCCCCAGCCCTAGTTACCCATATTCGGTGCATTATTTTAATACATTGGTATGATTACAAGGAATCAATTCCCAAAGGACCAATTAGTTTAGCATTCTTGGAATATAGATTACATATATGAACACCACATTACAATTTATAAAATAAAACACAACATAAATAATCCTTTTATAACTCCATTATTCCACTATATTAACCCTACATATCAATCATAATACACTTCTTCACATCTTGGAAAAAATAAAACATAAGAAAGGGGTGAGATCTGATTCTTAGTAAGGATAACAATATAGTAGAAACTATCATAAATAAGCAAAAACATTTAAGGTAATGTATAAGACTAAAACAAAATCCTTTTAAACATAAAATTCATTATAATATGGAAAAGATAAATCAAATAATTCCATTTACTTAATCACATGGATATTCTACTAGTCAAATAATCACATGTAATATCAATAGCTACTTTCATAATGATGGAATACATAATATCGGACATCATAACCACATAGTCAAGGCCTCATACCAAGACTACAAATAAATTTTTTTCAAGGTCTTATGCCAAGATAATAATTTTTCTCATGAGACCTACCGATGCATCGAGGAGCTATAGCGGGATCCACTCATCACTTACTAAGTCTAATGCATTTCTCATTTGAAAATATTGAAACAAAACATAAAAATTCGTATTAAAACTAGCATATGAAATGTCAATATTTTAACCATAAACCATGAATGGTATAAAAATAGCACACCAATAGTTAAAAATATCATAACTCATTAAATACAACATGGAAGATTTTATTATATTAAATCAAACTCAATCAAGAATAATATCCAGTAAAGAATGTTTACATAGTTGAAAATTATCAGTAAAACTCTTTGATTGAAATATCTGTTTTTGTAAAATAATTTAAAAGTCACGCATTTATAAAGGAAGTGATTTAAAATATATTTTTGAAAAAAAAATCCCATAATACTTTAAAACTTTTGAATGTCATTAAAATTTTAAAATAATCATGTCTATATAAATAAATCCTTCAAATCATTTTTAAAACATGGACATTAATTAAAAAGATTTAGAAAAATAAATCATTAATACATTTAACTTGATGATCTTGATAAAGAGTACCTTGAAAAAAGACCTTAAAATATTCATTTGGAATTTTTTTTATGAAACATGGACATGTATGATAAAAATTTCCCAATAAATACTTACACATAAACAATTTCGAATAATAATGAGATTGAGGAATTAACCCTTACCTTGTACTTTCCTTTGGTCGAGGGTACGTTTAACCTTCTGTATAATAACCATAGTATGTTATTAAATTATAAAAGAACTATATTCATATTTATGATATCATAATTGATTAATTTATGGATTTATACTACCCATTTAATAATAATTTCTTTGTTAAAATAACATTTCAGGAAATAATCGCTTTCTTTATCATACTTGTTTTTACTTGTTATTCTTGATCGTATAACTTATATAATGATTTAATTGATTCCAGTATATAAAAAAATATTTATGTATTATATATATTCATAATATAAGTAACTATAATAGATAGATATATGAAATAGAAAACACCGTTCAGGGAGACGGTAGGCCGTACATACGCATAAACACCGTTTCCATTTTCATATCGTATTGAATGGAAGTAAGTGAATGAAATATATGAAAATATATATATATATATATATATATATTTAAAATATCATTATTATATTATATATTACATACTTATTTATAATATATATAATTATAATCATCATTGAATGGTGAATGTGAAAATGAATCTTATCGCCTCGTGGAGACAGCGAGTCGTACGTACGCACGAGCAATGATACCATTATATTGATGGTGAAATCGTATGTAATTGGATGGTATATTATATATAAAGAATCATTAACATGTTATATTTATTATTTACATCAATTATACTCATTTTTATATGCATCCAAATAATGAAGTGTTGAATAACAAACTACACCACGATGTGGAGACGGAAAGCCGTATGTACACACGTATGGTGACTTTGTCATTCATATGATGGATATAACAATGAATATGGTTATAACATATTTATAATAACATAAAAGTATGAAAAGGTACTGGGTTTATTATTTTGGTATGGAAACAACAAAGAAAGAGGAAGTGGAAGAAGAAAAGAACATTGAAAGAGGTGCTGAAATAATTACCTCTTCTTCGGGTTCTTCCTTTTGATTTGAACAAAAGGGATCCTTAGGCTAGCTTTTTTATCAAAGTAAGGCCTCTAGGATGAAGTGAGGGTAGTTGGAAGGAGATTTGAGTAGGTGGATTCTGAGTCCAATGTATTTGGAGTTGTGAATTTAAGAGAAGAAGAATTACCCTTTTATAAGAGTGGTGAGGGGCACTTTAGGAAAAGCCTGAAATATTAATTTATTCTAAAATTATTTTCGGTTTCTAATATCTCCAAATGGATTTATTTCGAAGATAAGATGGTTATGAGTAGAAATAATCTCAAATAATAGGTTTTAGACAAGTTTATATTACCATATTAACCTTATCTTTTAAATTTAACCCTTTGTTAAATAGTTTAACTTTTACCATGTCTTTTTCTATTATTATAATAAATGGTTAATAAACAGACTATAAAATGACAAGAGAACATCAAGTGGTTAATTAATGACATATATATCATTATATAAGTCCTTTTACTGAACAATATATTTTTTGGAATAATATAGTATTTGTTTAAAAAACTCATTTATGTCAATTTTGACATTATTTAGTATTTGGTTTTTATGAAAGTCTTAAAAAGTTGATTAATTAGACACAAATATGTTAAATAAACCCTAAAATTTCATGTTCACCTATAAAATTCGTGTATGGCATCAAAAGTATCAATTTACATTTATTTTGAGATTTATAATATCAATTATTTTAATCTTTCATTAATAAGTTAATTACTACTTCATCGTTGTGTCATAAATAATATTGATTCTTTAATGAATAAAAAATTATAAATAAAATATCATGATGTAGGAAATATTTTTTTTATGATGAATATTTATACTCAAATTTATCTTATGTTTTACCCTATATTAAAAATGTTTTAGTTATTAAACTTTGAATTTAACACTTTTAACTCTTCTTTGAATAAAATATAATAATTGTCCTAATCTAACCCAAATGGATAAAAAGGATCTTATTTTTATTATAAGGTTTATTTTATTCGAAATACATTTATCCAACATAATTTGGAACTATTTTGGGGTAATTTTAATATTATTTTTACCTTTAATTATTTTATTTACTTTTAACCATGGTAAATAAAATTCTAAAGTTACTATTCACCAAAAATTATTTTCATCCTTTTGAACCGCATTTTACTTATTGATGT
Source organism: Viscum album (assembly GCA_963277665.1). NCBI lineage: Eukaryota > Viridiplantae > Streptophyta > Magnoliopsida > Santalales > Viscaceae > Viscum > Viscum album. Next base: position 123,226,964 of record OY728160.1, on the reverse strand, counting down.
CAATTGTGTCTCTATGAATTTTTAAATTCAATTTATAGAAGCAGTAAAATTACATTTTATGCAAATTTGAAAATGTGCCTAGAAGTTGGGTAAATGTGTCTTGGAGGTGGGTAAAAAGACGTTAAAATGGTTCGATAAAATTTTATATATCTAATATTATTATAAAAAGACTCCAATGAATTCAATTTTACTAATATATGTATTATGTATCTATCTTAAGATAAATTTTTTATTTAAAAATAATTATTTAAATAAAAAATTCAATTTTTATGTACTATGCAGTATTTTTCACCATTAATCAAAAATTGAAATTCTTCAGAAAAATACCAAAAATTCACCCTAAAATAATTTTGATATTATTAATTCAAAAATGATATCTATTTTAAAAAAATAAAAAACATATAAGTTTTATTAATTAATTTAAAATTAATTATCGTTGTCAAAACCAGAAAGCGGGTTTTTGAGAAGTAAAAATTATTAAAAGGTTGATATGTGTTTTTGTCTAATTTAAATGTAAAATTACTTCCAATGAGCAAAATTGTATTAAATGATAAAAATATAATCTAATTATATTTTAAAACCATTAATATTTATAATTTAACAATATAAATTATTTTAATTAAAAAATTTGTTTTCAATTAAAATTTAGTGTTTTCACTATTCATCAAAATATGAAAGTTATCAGAAAAACTCCAAAAATTATCCAAAATAAATTTTTATATACTACTTCTAAAGAAGAAGTTTATTTTTTCAAATTGAATATATAAATGTGTCAACTATTGGATTCAAATAGGGTTCTCCATTAAAAGGTGGTAAAATTACATTTTTTTTTTGAAAAATGCTTCTTTTATCTGAAAAATTGGATTTTTTCTTATATTATATCTAAAAAACACATAATATGGATGCTAAAATTATATGGAGTATACAAAATTCAAAATCCAATGAATACTATTCATAATCACTTTTTAAATGGCTAGTTTTGTAAGTTGTGGTGCACATGGACTTGGTGTTGTGTGTGGCGCAAGCTATTAAATTACTTTAAAAAAATAACATATTATGACATCCTGGGGTGTTACAACCATTTTTAATTGAAAATAAAAGGACTTAAAAATATAAGGAAACTTTGAAAAAATTGATAAAGGAAGGAACCCTTACATAATTTCGGGATAGTAATAGGTGTACATAAAGGATCATGGGGGATTAACGAGAGTGAAAATAGGATCTCATCATTTGTAAATAAAATTAATATAAAGGGGACAATTTAATCATCATAAAAAATATAAAAAATTTAATTAAAGAATCATAATATAAAAAAAGTGCTTGAATCGATATGAGAAGAGAGAAATCCCTTGAGGAATTTCAGCATAGTAACAGCTTAGGTAAGGGTCCAAATGGGGGAGACTAAATGATAAATAATTGAAATAAAATGAAATGGAAAGTAGGAAAATGATTATAAAATAATAAAAATATAACCAATTGAAATTAATAAGACTAATTTCAAACAAGTTTTTTGAATTGAAAGTAGAGGAAGGTGAGAATCCCTTACTTAGATGTGTGATCCCAAAGGCTTAGTAGAGGATTCTTAGGGAATTTTAGGGACTTGGGAGGACTATAGGGAGTATAAACAAGATTTTGGATGAGCTTCAAGGAGTTTGAGTGAAGAGGAATCGGTGATTGGATGGGTTTGTATAGGAAATGTGGAGGAATTCTTTATTATTTTGGTTTTGGACACTACTCACTAAAATATTCAAAACCACAAACCAACTTATGATTTTTTCCCATGGTTTCAGGACAAGGGGATTGGTATAAATTATCTTATAAGGATAAGTTCCTATGATATTAAAATATTTCTCTTTCTTGTTTGGAGGTGATCCACACTTTCAAGGAAATTATTTTAAAAACTTAAACAATGTTATATGTCTTGGAGGATTCACTAATGATTTATAAAATAAATAAAATAAACCTAAAATTATATTATTTTAAATTAAAAACATTTATTTGGCCAAAGATAAATTTTATAGAATTTATTACATCATTATTGGGCCATTATGATGTCATAAAACACACTGTATATTTATATGGTGTTTAATTTTTACCCAAAAATTCAACTATCTCAGAAAATTGTGAAAAAATAACCATTAGATAATTTTGACATGCTGGTTCCTAAAATAATATTCATTTTATTAAAATAATTTTCTAAATATTTTAATTTTTAATTTTAAAATAAAACCTATATTTTTTGAAAACCAATGGATTTTCAAACCTTAATAAAAATTACCTTTGGCTTCATAAAAATTATATAATTATTTATATTTAATAAAATTAATTTAATAATAATATTTTATTAGAATATTATTTATTTAAAAAATACATTAATTAATGAAAATATATTTCTTAATTGAGTTTGGATATTAACAAAAAATACTATTTGTGCTTTAAAAATCATTTACAAGGTGACAATAATAGAATGAAAGTATATTCATTATTTAATAAAAAAATAATGTATATAATCATAATGACATGGTTATTGTTACATATCCCTTTATTGCATTAGTATACTCCCTAAGAGTAAGGTGTGCGATGGTGGGGCTTTCACAGGGCCGTTCAATGAACATTGTTTAGGTCGTGATCTCGATGAGCTTGAACTTCTACTATAAACGGTTTCACACATGCTTAAGTTGTTGGATCTCGGTTTGGGCTTGGTATGGGGTGAATCCCCAAAATTATCTATCCCTTATAATCTCTAATAAATGGGCTTCATAGGGTATGATCCTACTGGTTGAGTCCATCACTTCATTTTTCTACATCAAAAGGATTTGTTAAAACCCTATATTTATACTAGTAATGTTATCATTGTTCAAAGAATATATTATCAATGGTAATGATACTTAATGGTAATTTAAATCTAATTGGATATAAAAAAATAAGTGCACATGTATTATATAACCATAAGAAATTTAATTAAAAGAAAGTTAATTTTTTTCATAAATGTTCAAGTCATTACAATACATATAATCATAAAGTACAAAGAAGTTAGTTCTAAGGCCCAAAGTCCAATAATTTCCATTGATTTGTCTAATCATCATATCCCACTTCCATGGTGGCTTTATCAATGATTTAAGTCTTAAACATTATATTAGAAGACAAGTAATGACTCAAATCAATATCTTAGTCCACCATTTTATTTCTTTATTCCTTTAGAGGATCCCCTTTCTCAAGAGGCACGTCGATAGGTTCAAGCATGAAAAAGGGATTTTATGCAAGCACCTGACTCTTCACCACACTACTCACTGGTGCACTCTAATTAGAATAAGAATTAATATAAGTGGCTCACTCATTCATCCCATTTTTCATATCCCTAGGTTCTCCAAAATCATTTGTAGCCTCAAGTTGATTAACCATGGCGTGTGTTTTTCGATAATACCATTTTCAACTATCATATCAGGAAGGCTGACTACAGAATCCAGTCTTTGAAGATTCATTATGCTTCTCCCCTTGTAAGAGGAACCCTTACTAGATGAAGCCCCTTTATGAAATGGAGTAAGAATCTCCTTCACATTGGATTGTTCTTGTATAATAAGAACCTACCTAGCATGATATATTTCTCCCTTTAATATCTCTTACCTACTAGTGAAAAGAAATTTTGAAGGAATTCCTTCCTAGATAAAAAAATCTAGAAAGAGCCTAGTATGAACCAAGTATAGGAGAGACCTTAAAGGATTTTTATTTCTTAAAATAAGTAGATACCACTACCATCTTTCCTTTATGACCCTTTGAAGTAACCAACTTATTCTTTTTTCAAAGATGTTGGTCGACCAATATCTCTACTTCAAGCTCACAATCAGATTGATCATCCTCATAGTAAACCACTTCATCCTCCTCCAAACCATGAGATAGAAAATCCCTAAATGAAAGATAATTATTATCCTCATCTATTTAATCATCCCAAGAACCATTAATGGGGACCTTCCTTTTTCCACCCTAGTTCTTATACGACTACTCTACAAGAAGGTTTTATGTATGGGGAGGGGAAACCCCTTTCATTGACTTGACATAATTAATAAGAGTTTGATTCTCCCTTTGTATCATATTAATCATATCCATGTCTTTAACCACTAGAAAATAATTCTGGATCCTAGTGTGTCCTAAATTTTCCTTTCCATAAAGGTTTTAAGCATTACCTGCAACCTCTTTTCTTCTTCGGTAATGATGAAAATCGTGGATGATAAATTGAGTAGACTATATCAACCCTACAATCATATGTAAAAGGTCTAATAATTTTATAGATTGATTAGAGGGGGGTAACCATTTCATACCAAATTCTAGGGGTCACGTCATCTTAAGAAGTATAGAGAACAATTGTATTAGCTAAAGTGGATTTAAGGTCCACTTAAACTAATACTCTCACAAAATGAACAAAACTAGCTAATTCAGTGGCACTTTACATTTTAATTATAATGGAAATTGAAGATGAAATATCAAAGAGGATTATTGGATGGCATAAAACCCAATTAAACCCATGAATCTTAACCCATACCTACACATATGTTGCCTTATACTCATTCAAATTAATGTTAAGATTCCATTCATAAATCCTTAACACGCCCAATTTCAAATTAACTAAACAAAATCTAAAAAATCTTCCTTTCAACTTAGTATAAGGAAAAAGAATATGGTAAAATACAAGAACCAGATATATGCACTTTTAATTTGAAAATCCCCAAATTGGAGATAAACAGTTGACCAACTCGAATTGATTCCATATCTTAATACCTTTACCCAAATAAATACACATAATAATAGAAAACATACATAGATAAAGTATTTCTATAATGGCTTCATAATTTTTCAAGACCTATATTATACTTCCCTTCTCAACGATCCATTGTGAAGCCTTAATTTTATAATATTAAAATTAACCACCTGAGGATTTTGGTGCCTCCTCCACTCCATAAGAATTTTCATTTCTACAACATCTGAATCCAAATTTGCAAGACCATAATCTCTAAGCCTATTTGAAGGTACAAAAAATACATTATGGGGATCAAAGTAATATTCAGGACCAAAAACCATAACTGAAAATCCCTAATCGCCATACGTTCCTTGAGAGAGAAGCCTCTGAGCAAACCCCATCTTCTGTGGTGTGTGTGTATTTTTTTTGTAATTATACCCTCAAATATGAATATAAATTAGATCAAAAAATACATTTTTAATTATTATTAATTGCATTATTAATTACATTATTCTTATTAATTACATTATTAAATACACATTTTTAACTATATTGAAAATTATATTTTTAATTTAATTAATAGTTATTTTAATTATAATATTTACTACATTACTAACTAAAATAGTATTATTAATTAGTATTAATAATTAATAACTATCATTAATTACATTAATAATACTAATTAAATTATTAATTAAATAATATTAATAATTAATAATCTATTTAATCTATTTAATAATAAATAAATTATTTTTAATAATATTATTAATAATGAATTATTAATAGGGAAAAAATAATAATTAATATTAATAATATTATTCATTATTAATAATTAATATTAATATTTAAATAAATTACAATTAATAATAACTAATAATAATCAATAACAAATTATATTATTATTAATAATTAGTAATTAAATAATATTAATTACATTAATATTGATAATATTAATATTTAATAATATAATTAATAATTAAATTAATGATGAAAATTTATTTATTTATAATATTTATTATAGGTAGAAAGGATTACAAACAACCACACAACACACACACCCAGGAACCCAAGTGGTTCAAGCCTCCTGTCTCCCCATAATGAATTAAAAGCACACACTAAACCACATTTTATTACAATACATGGCACAAAGGCCTAGTTGACTTGAAAATCCCATACATAGCCCTCAATCCCTTTACTGCATCAGTGTGTAACTGGGTCTGCACCCCATGCCTGCATCAGTCTACCTGCATCATTGTTCCTATATTACTACTTTTGTCACTCCCTGCGTTACCACCCAAAAATCACCCAATGGGATGTGAGGAATTGAACCTTGTTATCTTGGATGTGGAGGCCAGTAGTGGGTACCACTCAACCGCAGCTCAGGCCACACATTATTTATAATATTTAATAAATTATTATGATTATTAATTATATTAGTAATTATGATATTAATTAAAATATTAATTATTTATTATAATTAATATATTATTAACTATAATTAACAAATTAATAAATATAATGACTTATAATTAATTATATTATTAATTAATATTAATTACATTATTAAGAATGTATGATTATTTTAATTTGATGGAAAAGGTGAGCATGAATCTCACATTGAATGTCTGTAAAAGATGATAATGAAAATTCCCATATTAAATGGGGTCTTAAGTGGGGTTTTAAATGGTATAATATTATTATAATACTTTAATGAATGTAATGTGAGGTATGAAGGTGGATTTTTTAGAAAATGAAGATGCAAATCCTCAGAGCTGATCGATTAAAAAAATTTCTCCAGGACTAAAGCAAAGATCAAATTTGTATTTCTTTTCTTGGGTGAATTTAAACATATATAATAACACACTATTTATAGGGATAAAAAACACATAAAGAAAATAAAAAAATGAAAATATAAATAATAGTCCTCATATTTTTTGCAGTAGGTTTCTCTCAATCCTCCATCACCAAACAGATTAAATTTCCAATTTTTTAGTATTCGAGCCTCCATCACAATAGTAAATATTTTTTTCATCCATAATAAAAATAAGATTATTTTTTTATATGCCCCCCATTAAAAAAAATTTCCTTTTAACCCAGTCATTTGCTTCATCTTGTAAAATACATCATGCTTCAACGGTTTTGTGAAGATATCTGTAACATGCCCATTTGATTTTTAGGTGAAAATGTATACTTCTTTATTCTTCACATTCTCTCTAATGAAATGATACCTCATATAAATTTTTTTGATTATTCCATAAAAACTAGATTTTTCACCCAAGAAATAAATGAATGATTATCAATGAAAATCTCAGTAGATTCTTCTTGTGTATTGCCCAAATACTGTAGCATATTTCTGAGCCATATACTCTGACAAACAACTGAGTTGGCAGCAACATACTCATATTCACATGATGATAATGTCATAATGGCTTGTTTCTTGGATGACCATGTGAACATAATGTCACCCAAAAATAATGTGAATCTTGTTTCACTCTTCATTTCATAAAGTTATCTTCCACATATAGTATCTGAATATCAAATAAGAATGAAATATTTACTGGGTGTATAGAATATATCTTAATTGATAGTACCATTAATGTACCATAGAATTATTTTTTCTTCATTAAGATGTTTCTAACATGGAGTTTCTATATATTTTCTAATGAGGCCTACCCCATAGAAAATATCAGGCATGGTTCATGTTTGGTATCCCAATATTCAAACCATAATTTTTAAATAGTTATGATCAATATCTTCACTATAATTTCATCATAATTCCAATAACACTTTAACTATAGTTGTAACTAGATTAAAATTTTCCATGTTGAACATGTTTAAAATCTATGTGGCATAATTTACTTGGAAAATAAATATTTCACCATCAATTTGAAAAACATCTATGTCAAGGACGTTATCCATCTCTTTGATATCATTAATTTCATATACCTTAATCATTCTACACATAAAGGATAATAACATACCTAGATTGTTTTCAATGAAAAATATGATCATAAACATATAAGCAAGATGATAATATGCTTCCATAATCCTCCTTCTTATAGTGAGTGTTCATATGTACACTTATAAAATCCACTAGATAGTAAGTAATCATAAATCCTATTGTTCCTTACATATGTTGTTTTCTTATGTCCATAGAGTGCCATTTTCAACTTGTACACTTTTCATTCTCTGCCTATCTCCATGTATCTAGGTGGTTGATCAATATAGGTCTCCTCTTCCAAAAATCAATTTAGAAATGTTAGTTTCACATATAGTCGATGGATCATCCATATATGTTGGGCATCTATAGAGATCAATAATATGATTGTCTATTTCCTTACAATGGGTAAAAAACTTTACCATAGTCAATGCCTTCTTTTTTTGTAACCATTGGTGATGAGCCATGCATTATAACATTAGACTTCTCCTTGAGTGTTCTCCATGGTCTTAAACACACACTTCACTCTAATTTTTTTGTGACCATCTAGGAAGTGTTCTATGTTCTAAGTTTTTTTTATTCTCAACAAAATGGATTTCTTCATCCATTGTTTCCCTCAATCTTTCATTGGACTTATCTAACTCGATGCTAACAAGATCAGTAGCTTCCAAGAGGCAATACAAGTTTATATACTCCTCTATTGGTTTCATTATTTCATATATTTATGAATGTCTTCAAATATTTTGGGTTCGTATATCATAAATTTCTTGTTCAATGTCTTCTGATATGTAACTGTTTGGTGATGGAATCATTGGTACTTTGAATCCTCATTCCACCATTAATAATTATTCAACATTTTCTTCTTATTTTAAAGTGAGTTGTGCCTCTACCTAATCATTATCTTAATTCAATTTCCAAGGAACATTATATTTGAAGATAACATATATGTTGAATATAATTTTCTTGGTGATGGTATTATACAAGAGATATCACATTGCTTGATCTATGTATCCCATAAAACACAATCTATTCCATTTACATATTTTTTTTGTTCGGCCTTTGGGATCCTGACATGGGAAATAAAACTAAAAACACTAAGATGAATTACACTCATCTTTTTGGTACTCCATGCTTCATACAGTGTCTTTGATTCAAGATTTTTTTTCCGAGCATCTATTGAGTAGATACACTACACACCAAGATGCTTTAGCCTCGAAAGACTGAGGCACTCCTTTATAAATATATATTTACTATTTTTATACATTTATAATTATAAATAAAGAAATAATATTTTTTAAAAAAAGTACCTATATAATTATAAATAAATAATTATAAAATTATAATAAATTTATTTGAATAATTAATATATTTACTAAATTTATATATATATATATAATTATATAATTATATAAATATATATAATTATATAAACATATATAATTATATAAATATTATTTTAAAAAAATTTATTTATATAATTATAAATAAATAATTATATATTCAAATAATTATAAAATTATTTTTTTATAAAAATTATTATTATAAGTATTATAATTATATATTATAATTATAATTTTTTAAAAATATATATTCTTTAAAGTATTATAAGTACTTATCAATTCTCTTTTAACACTAATAAAAATATATATTTATCAATGCTTATTAACTTAACACTAATAAAAGGAATCATTATTAGTGCTTTTTTGAAAGCGGTGATAAAAGTGTCACCATCTATTTCTAAGAACCCTAACCATCATGAACCAGTTCACGATATCTGAAGTTCTCTATGGAAGATAACTTCTATTGGCACTTCTCGTTGTCGAATCCAAGCTCAAATCTAAGCTAGAATCAAGGCTCCGACTATTTCAAGACTTAAATCCATGGCTCGAGCGATTCAAGGGTTGAACAAAACCAAGGCTCGAACGAAATCGATGTTTTTTGATATCTCTGATTTCCCTCAGTTATCCACTAAACATTCTCATCCCACATTCCCATATCCCAACAAGTCCAGTTGTACTATCCTAAAATAAAACAACCCAAAAATCATTGTTTTTCTTTTTAATGATTCATGAACTTCTTAAAAAAGCCTTTGTTGTTTACATTAAAACAATGTAGAAAATATTTATACTTGTAATTGATATTTGTATCCAGTTTTATCTCTATGTTGTTTTCTTCTTTGTTTCAATTTTGTAAACATCAATGAAAAATAAAAATACATACAAGTGGACCCAATAACATCTTGCTCAGTAGGCTGCATATTGAATGAATGAATAAAATATAATCCATTTTTTATCAATGGGCTATAAATTAGAGACTATCTAAATGGTTTGTCTTGGCCTTACTCATTATTTTAAGTGATACATGTCCTAATTTCATCTTACTAGTATGATTCACACAAATATCAATGAGAGTGAGTGAGTTTTTCTAGTCAGTTTTTCTATCTAGAAGAAGAAGAAGAAGAAGTAGTCTACAATCAAGGTGAATTATCTATTTTATTTTTATGTTCATATTTTAATAGTGAGGAAATTTATTTTTATTCTAAGGATTTATTTTAAAGATGACATTTTTTTGAATTATAATCTTTGAAAGAGATTAATTGTTTATTTATTTTAACGTGATTTATTTTTTTGACGGGAATTTATTTTCATATGTCAAATTTTTATTCTAAGAATTTTTATTATAAAATTTATATTTCATTAAAATTATAATAATTATCTTTGATTAGTTATTTATTTAGATTATGTTATTACAGGTGATTATTTTTTCATTATGTAAAAACTTATATTTTTTAACAACAATTACAATATCATGTATATATATGTATATTATGTAGATATATGTATATGAAATTATTTTCAAGTTATTAAAATTTTTAAATCATGTTTTATATTCATTCAAGTATTTATATTTTTAAGATATAATATAAAACAATGAAAAAGTCTTTCTTGTTATTGTTATGTTGAATTTATTTTATCAAAATATATGTTTATATTTCAAATAAGAAAGATTATTATTTTATGATTCTATAATAAATAAAAGTTATTATCATTTTATGTTTATTATTGATAGTAAGTTTTAAATAACTAAAACTATCATGTCATGTGTGAAAACTGTATATAAAATCATGAATATAATTTGTAATGTAATATATGACCATCATCTTAACTTATGACATAACATGCATGTACTAGTTTTATTATTCTAGTGCATGTATGTTTTTTGAATGAATCATACCTTTATTACATCATCTTATTATTAATGCTCTAGTTTTATAATTCATGTTGTTGTGATGTATAATAGGCTCCCAATACCTAAATTCCATGACATCTACCTCTTTACAATCATCAAATTTTAAAAAATTTATCCATATAGCGGTCGATGTTGTCATTGGTTTGGAATATTCCATTGAAAATCACTTAGGAACCACTTTTTCATATTTTTATTGATAAATTAATGTGTTGTGATTTCCTTGATTTGCCTATAAACCAAGGGAAATGTATTATCAATCACAGACATCTCGGTATCATAGCTCATATAATCCACACAAAAAAAATCACTGTGATTTTTTCAGTAATAAAATATTATGTCTTCAACATATATGATTACCAACATCCTTTGATCATTATTCTTCTTGATGTAGAGGGTGTGATCAACTCTACCTCACCAAAAACCAAGCTTTCTTAGGTATATATCCAACCTTAAATATCAAGTCCTTAGTGATTTATTTTTCTTGTTCAAATAATTCTTTAATTGGAACACATTTATATCATTTTCATCCATAATAAACCCATTCAGTTTATAAATTTATACTCCCACTTAAGAACTCTATTTAGGAACATACATTTGACATCCATTTGGTATAATTTTAACTAAAATTTCACTAAAATTTACAAAAAAAATAAAATAGTTTTCAACTGGTCTATGGGAGAGTAAATTTATCATAAATATAAATTCCTTTGATCTAATATTTTACATTTCACACTATCCATTATTTATTTTGAGCCACTTTTCCATAGTTAATGATTTTATTACTGAACACCCACTTGGTTATGATAACATTTTTGTCCTCCAGCCTTGGAAGAATTTACCATGTCACATTGTTCTTATTCAGATCAAGATCCTCATGCATATATTTGATCCAATTATCATCATAATTATGCCACTTTAAATTATTTAGGCTCTACTTGGGAGAGAATGAGGTTTTTTTGCAGAGTCTTACTCCTTTGATTTTTCACTAAAACTGTCTGATCACTAATGAAATTCCATTCATTGCTTTTAACCTTGCTTGTATTTCTTATAGTTGATAATCCCTCTTCATTTTCCTCACCATAAATGTCTTATTTTTTAGTCTATATTTTCCTTTTGTTCTCCCCCATATGCTACTAAATTCAATTTTAATTTCCTCTTATGTTTCATCATTATTTTAATTATTAACAATATCACCATTCTAATTAGTAAGAAATATCTGTCAATTTTATCTTGCCTTCATAAAAACATCTCAAACCATCCTTTTTAAGTCATTATTTAACTGTATCGTTATCTAATATAATCAATTTTTCACTACCACAAATCAATTTCTTCTTTTAATAGTGTTTTCACAGTAAAATCATTATCCATACAATGAATGTATTGTTTCATATTTATGTTTAATTTATTTATTTTTAGTATTAATCATAACAATTATTTTCTTATACAAGCGGATTATTTTGTTTGAGTTGGGTTGGTTTGTTCGAAGCTACTCATACTCATGAGATATTGGACTTCAAGCCTCCAACTAAGATAATAAAAATAAGAAAATGAATTAAGAATGCATACAACCATAAGTAAAAGGTAAATTTTTTCTACTTATTTAATTAAATTTGTCTTCATTTTATCTACTATTTTTAAGTTAATTTACTTATAATTTTTATATGATAATTATTTAGTTTTTTTACAGATCTTTTAGAAGTCATATTTTTCTTTCAATTATCTATAACAAACCAAAAAAGAGATAAAATGATTATTTCTACCAATGTAACCACATTTTCCATTCTCATTACCTTTCGTTGCCGAACTGCCAACACTGTATATTGATTTGATGTTGTTAGCCAAAAAAACATTCTCATTGTTGAAATACAGCATAATAGAGGAATATCATGTTCTCATTTTGGTGACTTCTCTTGATATAATAGACACATGAGCTTCCTCTTCTCTTCTGACTTTCAATGATGAGAAAGTTTTTTTAGCTAATAACTTCAAGTCAATATGATGTATTGTAATTTCTACATAGAAAGACAATGGAAACATGGCCACGTTGGAAGTTAGGAATTTTTTGAGACTTTGGGATGTGTAGGAGTCAGCCACACCTCAATCTGACACATGGTGTGACCAGTATGACTCCAAGTACTTTTTCTATTTAAATTTGACATTAATTTTAGTATAAAGGACAATTAACATACACAAAATCATGCAAACATATTCTGATTATTTTGATAATTTATGTAAATGATCCATAAGTCATTTAGTACATGTAGTAACTAGCTGCACCTCAATTTGACACACGATGTGACAACTATGACTCAATGTGTCTGTTATCAATTTAAAATAGACAGTTTAGTTAAAAAAATTCACTCACTAGAAACAAAGAAAACACACTTTGATTTTATTAATAATTTATTACATTAATTGATTCATAAGTCATTTTTTATGTGTAGTAATTGTTCTCACATTAAACTGATACACTATATGGTCAGTATGGGTCAAAGTGCATGTTTCCAATTTAAAATTAAGTTTTAGTAAATAAATAAGTGATGCGCTCAAAACCAAGAAAATTAATTTGTATTGTTTTTATACTTTAGAAAAATGATCCATAATTCATTTGATATATATAAGAATCAACCTTACCACAATCTGATTCACAGTGTGACGGACATGACTCCAAGTGTGTCTTTTTATTTTAAAATAACATCTATTTTAGTAAAAAGCAAAAATAACCTACTCAAAACCAATAAAACACATTAATATTGTTTTTCTACTTTAATTTAATTATCCATAAGTCATTTTTGATATGTAGGAATCAGCTGCATCTCAATCTGATACATGATGTGCTCAATATGACTCAATGTGCAAGTTATCAGTTTAAAATTGATAGTTTAGTTCAAAAAATTTACTCATTTAAAACAACGAAATTTTGATTATATTTTCTTGATAATTTTTTTAAATTCATTCATAATTTATTGGTGATGTATAATAATATGTCTCACATCAAACCGATGCACGATGTGATCGGTATGAGTCAAACTGTGTGTTTCTAGATTAAAATGAAATTTTTTTATAAAAGAGAAGTGGCATACACAAAACTAATTAAACACATTAATTTTTTTTAATAATTTAGTAAAATGATCCATAAGTATTTTTCCATGTGTAGGAATCATCTATACCTTAATCCGATGCACAGTGTGACTGGTATGACTCAAAGTGTGTGTTTTTATTTAAAAATGACATCAATTTTAGTAAAAAGGACAATTGACCTACTCAAAATTGAGAAAAAACATTAATAGTGTTTTTATACCTTAGGTAAATAATCCATAAGTCATTTTTGACATGTAGGAATCAGCTACATCTCAATATGATACATGATGTGCCCAGTATGACTCAATGTGCCTGTTGTCAGTTTAAAATTTATAATTTTGTTCAAAATATTTTACTCACTGAAAAATGAGAAATTGCGCTCATATTTTCTGGATTATTTAGGAAATTGATTCATAAGATATTTTTAACATGTAATAATGAGTCTCACATCAAACTGATACATGAAGTTATCGGTATGAGTTAATGTGCGTGTTTCCAGTTTAAAATGACATTTTAATAAAAAAGACAAGTGACGTACTCAAAACCAATTAAATTAATTTTTTATTGTTTTTATACTTTAGTAAAATTATCCACATGTAATTTTTGATCTGTAGGAATCAGCCGTACCTTAATCCTATATATGGTGTGACCAGTTTGACTCCAAGTGCCTCTTTTTATTTAAAAATGACATCAATTTTAGTAAAGAGCACAACTAACCTACTCAAAATTGAGAAAATACATTAAGATTATTTTTATGAATTAGTTAAATAATCCATAAGTCATTTTTTATGCGTAGTAATTAGCCACACCCCAATCTGATATACGATGTGCCCTGTATGACTCAATGTATCCATTATCAATTAAAAATCCACAGTTTAGCTTAAAAAATATCACACATTGAATACCAAGAAAACGCACTCATATTTTCTTGATGATTTAGGAAATTTATTCATAATTCATTTTTGAAATTTCGGAATTGGTCTCATGTAAAACCATTTCACGATGTAATAAATATGAGACAAAGTGTGTGTTTCTATTTTAAAATGACATTTTAGTAAAAAAGACAAGTGACATACTCAAAATTTAGTAAGCGCATTTAGATTGTTTTTATAATTTAGTAAATTGATCCATAAGTCACTTTTTGTGTGTATGAATCAATCATACCTCAATCTGATGCACGGTGTGACCAGTATAACTCTAAGTGTGTCTTTTTATTTAAAAATGACATCAATTTTTGTAAAAAGGACAACTTACCTACTCAAAACCAAGAAAAGGCATTGAAATTGTTTTTTTACTTTTGTAAAATTACCCATAAATCATTTATGACATGTATTAATTAGACTTGCCTCAATCTGATACATGATGTGCCTCGTATAACTCAATGTGTCCATTATGAGATTAAAATCGACAGTTTAGTTAAAAAATGTCACTCAATGAAAACTGATAAAACATGCTCATATTTTCATGATAATTTATTAAATTTATTCATAATTCATTTTTAACATGTTAGAATTAGTCTCATGTAAAATCGATACATGATGTGATCAGTATGAGTCAAAGTGCATGTTTCAAGTTTAAAATGACATTTTATTAAAAAAGACAAGTGACATACTCAAAATTGACTAAATACATTAGGATTGTTTTAATACTTTAGGTAAATGACCCATAAGTAATTTGACACATGTATTAATTAGTCATACCTCAATTTGATGTACAGTGTGACTGGTATGACTTGAATTGCGTCTTTTTATTTAAAAATGACATCAATTTTAATAAAACAGACAACTAACCTACTCAAAACCAAGAAAATGCATTCATATTGTTTTGATACTTTAGGGAAATGATTCAAAATTAATTATTGAAATGTAGGAATTAGGTTCACCTCAATTTTATACATGATTTTCCTGATATGACTCAATGTGTCCGTTATCATATTAAAATTGAAAGTTTAGTTCAAAAAAATATCACTCATTGAAAACCAAGAAAACGTGCTCTAATTTTCTTGATAATTTATGAAATTGATTCATAATTAATTTTTGATGTGTTGAATCATTCTAATATCAAACCAATACTTGATGTGATCAGTATGATTCAAAGTGTTTGTTTTGAGTTTAAAATGACATTTTAGTAAAAAAGACAAGTGATGTACTCAAAACTGATTAAACACATTCATATTGTTTTGATACTTTATGAAAAATATCCATAAGACATTTGGGGCATGTAAGAATTATCCTCACTTCAATTCAACGTATGATGTGACCTATATGACTCCAAGTGTGTCTTTTCATTTCAAATTGATATCAATTTTAGTAAAAAGGACAACTCACCTACTCAAAACCAATAAAACACAATCAGATTGTTTTGATAATTTAGTATAATGATCCATAAGTCATTTTTTACATGTAGGAATCATCCATACCTCAATCTGATTCGTGATGTGTCCAGTATGTCTCAATGTGTGCATTATAAGTTTAAAATTGACATTTTAATTCAAAAAAATTCACTCACTGTAAACTGATAAAACACACTAAAATTGTCTTTATAATTTAGGAAAATGATTCATAAGTAATTTGTGATGTTTAGGAATTAGTATCATGTCAAACTAACACATGATGTGACTGGTATGTTTCAAAGTGTGTGTTTCCAGTTTAAATTTACATTTTAGTAAAAAAGGAAAGCAACGTACTCAAAATCAAGAAAACACATTTGGATTATTTTGATACTTTAGTAAAACAATCCATAAGTCATTTGATATGTAAAAGAATCATTCTAACTTCAATCTGTTGCATTGTATGACCAGTATAACTCCAAGTGCGTATTTTCATTATATAATTGTCATGTTAGTTTAAAATTTCCATCACATCTCCAAAACTGAGCAAACGAGCCAGGATTGTTATCTCTTCATTTAAATTATTTATTCATAATTTATTTTTTTAATTTAATTATGTTTTTGGTTCTGTGTTGTTCTATTACAACACACTGCAATATGTCACTTTATAAGCACTTTTTTGGCGCTGATAAAAGACTCAGGATTTTAATCTCCCTCAATTATTCAGTGCTTCTCTAGCACTGATAAAGGTCATTTTCAACATTGTTAAGGGTCTACATTGTAGTATTGTATACAATTAAGTGATAAATTTAAATTAAAAAAGTAAGAAAAGTAGATATATGAATACAATGAGTAAGTGAGTTATGAATCAAAAGAGTAATCATAGTGGAAATTAATATTTAAAGGAAACATAATTTGATAAAGGAGTTTGGAAATAACTCAAGATGAGTACTTATGTCTCATACCCTCAATATCTTTAGAGGTTTCCTATTAGTCCCTTGACATTAATGGTAGCCAACAAACTTTATAAGAAAGTAACTTGGATTTATCAGTAGCTAAGACATCTGAGAAGGAATACACTTGCTTTTAAATTGGTTGTAGAAAGAAAGACAATATAATGAATAGACACTTTTTATGTGGTTTTAGAAAGAAACCCAAATCCCTCACTTTGATGGTGTTGAGTACCCAAGAGAATAAGAAGAATAAGAATAAGAAATATTGTTTGTTAGGCTCAAACCCTTTGAATCACACTCTCAATTCTCAATAAGAAAGAATAAAATTGGTGAGACGAATTGAGGGGAAATGATGAGAGAGATATGGTGTACAAAAATAAAGCACAAAGAAAGTATTCTGGGATGGTGTGATGTTGGAATATTTCAATCCAATAGTTTATCATATTTTTTTGTACATTGTTAAACCTCTTGGGGGTTCTATTTATAATATCTAGATATCCTTTGGTGGTCTTCAGGGTGTTAATGAATCAATAGAGTTGTTGTAAGTCGAGTTAAGGTGGCGAGGTTTACTTTTAAAGGCTGAAATTGACTTGATCGATCAGATATAATGGCTATTCGAATAATCCCACTGACTAGGTTCTGGGACCACCGACAGGCTGCTGGGTGGTCACCAGCTACCCGGTAGTCCTTCAAGTGTTGTAGTGCTTCTTCTATAGACACTAGTTGGTCGATTCTCCACTATAAGGTGACCAATGATCCTAGCAGTGGCCTAGTGCAATCGGTCAAGCCACAAGCTAGATGGTGGCTCTACTCTATCTATCCACTAGTGATTTCCAGTGTGTCTATTCAAGGCATTCCTCCACACTTTATTTGGTGTCTTTGTTTGATCTATTGAAAACCTATCTTCATGTCCAAATATAAATACTGAAAATAACTCAAATGAAATTATTTGATCAATAGTTGGTGCTTGTGATCTATTGGAAAAAAATCCCTCAAGGTAACATTGATGCATTTTTAGGTTGATTGTGTTTTCTAAAAAAGCCGGTTTCCATGGACAGTTGTGTAGTTCTAGAGATAATTTTGACAAACTATGTTTACAAGGATCCATCACAAAGGAATGAATGGTCTGGAGGCGGTACAAAAAGATCATATACAAGGTGGCGTTGTTTCCTAGTGTTTGCCTGTAATGCCCCAACCCTAGTTACCCAGAGCTAGTGCATTATTTTAATACATTTTCATGATTACAAGGAATAAAATCCCTAAGGACCGATCTGTTTAGCTGTCATGGAAAATAGATTACATACATTAACTTTACATTAAAATTTCAAACATTAAACATAAAATAGATAGTTCTTTGAGAATTACATTATTCCCTTTAGCTTAACCTTGAATATCAATCATAATACACTTTTGGAATCCTGGGAAAATAAAACATAAGAAAGGGGTGAGCTCAGATTCTCAATAAGTGTAAATAATTTAGCGAAAGCTATAAACATTTAAGGAAAGATGTGTAATAAAAACAAAATCCTTTTTAAACATAATCTTGAACATAATATGGCAAAAATAAATCAAACATTTTCATATAAACATGCACAAGGATATTCTACTAGTTGAATAATCACATGTAATAACTAATTTCATAATGAGGGAATTCCTAACACCGGACATCATTACCACATAGTCAAGGCCTTGTGCCAAGACTACAAATAAAATTTTTGTCAAGGCCTTGTTCCAAGATACTATTTTGTCTCATGAGACATACTGATGCATCGAGGAGCTATAACGGGATCCACCCATCACTTACTAAGTCCACTGCATTCCTCATATGAAAATGTTGAAACATATCATAAACATTTGTATTAAAACTAGCATATGAAATGTTAGTACTTGAACCATAAAGCATGAATGGCATATAAATAACCCATCCATAGTCAAACATATCAAAAAAAATCAATACAATATGGGAGATTTTATTATAATAAATCAACCTCAATCAAGAATAATATCTAGTAAAGGATGTTGACATAGTTGAAAATTATCAGTAAAACTCTTTGAGAGAAATATCCCTTTTTCATGAAATCATTTAAAATTCGGATAATTTATAAAGGAAGAAATTTAGAAGACATTTTTGAATCAAATTTCCCATACCACTTTGAAACTTTTTAAAGGAATTAACATTTTAAAATAATCATGTTCATATAATTAAATCCTTAAAATCATTTTTAAAACATGGACATTAATTAAAAAGATTAAAAAAAATAATTCATTAAAACATTTAAAATGATGATCTTGATAAATATTACCTTCCAAAAAACATTAAAAGATTCATTTTGAAAACATTTTTATGAAACATGGACATGGATGATAAATATTTCCCTATAAATACTTACACATAAACAATCCCGGATAATAATGAGATTGAGGAATTAACCCTTACCTTGCACTTTCCTTTGGTCAAGGGTACGTTTAACCTCCTGTATAATGACTATAGTATGTTACTAAATTATACTAGAACTATATTCATATTTATTATATCATACATTATTCATTTATGACTTTATATTAGCCATTTAATAAAGATTTCCATGTTAAATTAACATTTCAGGCAATAATCAATTTATTTATCATACGTGTTTTAACTTGTTATTCTTGATCATATCACTTAGATCATGATTTAAATACTTCCAGAATATAAAAAATGATTTATATATCATATATATATAGAATATAAATATGTATAATATATAGATATATGAAATGGAAAACACCGTTTATGGAGACGATATGTTTACATACGCATAAACATTGTTTCCGTTTTCATATCGTATTGAACAGAAGTAAGTGAATAAGTTATATGTAAATATATATATATATATATATATATCTAGTAGAATTATTATGTCATATATTAAATAATTATTAATAATGTAAATTTTTATAATTTTCGTTGAATGGTGAACGTGGAAATGAATCTCATCGCGTTGTGGTGATGGTAATTTGTACGTATGCACGAGTGACAATATCATTATGTTGATGGTTAAATCATATGTAATTGGATGTTATATCATATATAAAGAATCATTAACATTTTATATATATTATTTACATCAGTTATACTCATTATTATACCCATACAAATAATGAAGTGTTTGAATAACAAACTACACCATGATGTTGAGACGGTAAGTCGTACGTACGCACGTATGGTGACTTTGTCATTTATAGGATGGATAGAATAAAGAATATGGTTGTAACATATTTATAATAAAATCACATTATGTAGGAGTTACTGGATTTATTATTTTGGTATGGAAACAACAAAGAAAGAGGAAGTGGAAGAAGAAAATAATTTAAAAGAGAGTGGTGAAATTATTACCTCTTCTTCAAGTGTTTTCTTTTGAGTTGATCAAAAGAGCTCCTTAGGTTGGCTTTCTGATCAAGGTAAGGACTATAGGTTGATGTGAGAGAAGTTGGGAGGATATTTGGGCAGGTATTGGCCAAGCTAAATGGATTTGGAGGTGTTATTTGGAGATAATGGGAAGTTCCCATTTATAAGAGGGGTGAGGGTCACTTTAAGAAATGATTAAAATATTAATTTATTATACAATCGTATTCAGTTTATAATGGCTAAAAATGAATTTATTTAGAGACTTAAGTGGTTATGGGTCGAAATCCTCTCAAAAAATAGGTTTTAGACATGTTTAGGTTACCACTTTAACCTTATCTTTTAGATTAAACTTTTAGTTAAATAGTTTAACTTTTACCTTGTCTTCTTGTATTCTTACACTATATGGTTAATAAACTTACTCTAAACTTCCAAGAGAACCTCAAGTGGTTCATTAGTGACATATATAACATTATTTAATCCCTTTGGCCGAACCTTATATTTCAGGAATATTATATTAACCAATAATATATTATTTGTTTTAAAAACCAATTTATGTCAATTTTGATACTATTTGGTATTTTATTTTTGTCAAAGTCATAACAACCTTATCAATTAAGAAAATTTCAAATATACCCTAACATGTCATATTAACCCAGAAAATTTGTGGATGTAATCAAAACTTTTAAATTTATCTTTATTTTAATATTTATAATATAAACTATTTTAATATTTCATTAAGAATGTAATTACTGCATTATCATTTTTTCATAAATAAATTTAATTATTTAATCTCTAAAAATTATAAATAAAATACCATAATGTAGGAAATGTTTTTATCTTTTTAATTAATATTTATAGTCTAATTTATCTTATGTATAACCCTATATTAAAAATGGTTTAGTTATTAAACTTTGAATTTAACACTTTTAACTCTTCTTTAAATAAAACAATAATAAATGTCCTAATCTAAACCAAGTGGACCTAAAGGATAATATTTTATTCCTAAGGTTGGTTTTGATCGAAATAAACTTATCTAATAGAATTAGGATATGTGTTATGATAATTAAAATATCATTTTTACCTTTAATTACCCTATTTACTTTTGATCGTGGTAAATAAAAGTCAAAAGTCACTATTCACCAAAAATTATTTTCATATGATTAAACCACATTTTACTTACTGATTTAAATCATGTCTCTCAGATTTTTGAAATTCAATTCACAGAAGTGGTAAAATTAATTTTTATACAAATTTGCAAATGCTCCTAGAAGGTAAGTAAAAGACGGTAAAAAGTTCAATAAAACTTTTTACGTTTATTTTTATTGTAAAATGAATCTAATGAATTAAATTTAACTTATATAGGTATTATATATTTTTTGACTTAAAATAAATTTAAATAAAATAAATAATTATTTAAATAAAATTATATTTTAGACAATAACAAAGTGTTTTTCACTATTCATCAAAAATTGAATGTTTTCAGAAAAATACCAAAAATTCATCCTAAGATAAATTTGATATTATAAATAAAAAAATGATTTTTATTCTATCAAATTAAAAACCTAAAAGTTTCATTAATTAATTTAAAATTAATTCCCATTGTTAAAACCAAAAATGGGTTTTTAAAAAGTAAAAACTATTAAAAGATTGACATGTGTTTATGTCAAATTTAAATGTAAAATTACTTATAATTACCTAAATTGTATTAAATAATAAAAATATAATCTAATTATAATTCCAAACCATTAAAGCACATAATTTATCAATATAAATTATTTCGATTAAAAAATTTATTTTCAATTAAAATTTAGTATTTTTCACTATTCATCAAAATATAAAAGTTATCAAGAAAACACTAAAAATTTATCAAAACTAAATTTTTATGTCCCTATTCTAAAGAATAAGTTAATTTTGTCAAATTGAATATATTAAAGTGTCAAATATTAGATTTAAAAAGGGTTCTCCATTTAAAAGGCGGTAAAATTGCATTTTCTGAAAAATACTTATTTTATCTGAAAAAATGAATTTGTTATTATATTATGTCTAAGAAACACATAATATGGATTCTAAAATTATATGGAGTATATAAAATTCAAAATCCAATTAATACTATTCATAACCTCTTTTTGAATGGCTATTTTGGTAAGTCGTGGTGTGCTTGAACTCAGTGTTGTGTGTAGCGCAAATTATCAAATTACTCTGAAGAGATAACGTACTATGAAATCTTGGGGTATTACATTCTCCCCTCCTTCAATAAATTTCATTCTCACAATTTGAAATTGTTATTCAAAAATAAAAGGTTAAAAATATAAAAATACCTTTGTGGAAAACCCACATCATAAATTGGTTTAATAAAATTTAGTATTAATAAGAGAGAAAGGGAAATGAAAAAGTCACCACCAAATTATGATCTCGATTAAGAGAACATTGGTAAAAATTAGAGACACATAATTGGACGGAAAAATAAATATTTATTGAGATTTTTTAAGGTCATCAATCTCAAACAAGTGTAAAATTTGGGGCCTTAAAGCCATCAATCTATGATGATTTAAAATATCATCGGTTCAACAAAACATAAGGTATTAGGATAACACATTTTTGGTTTTAAGATCCCTTCCCTAAAGTTTAACAATGAATTTATTCATAGAATAAGAGGAAAAAATATACTTGATAAGTAGAGTTTCATCCTTCAACTAATTCCTACCACAAACTCATCTTTCACTCCAAAAGATAATAGAATTCAAAAATATTCTATTTATCCTAATCGTATAGGGTTCCAAAAAAATAAATTTATAATTTATCTGTCAGACCTTGTTAAAAAAACTACATTATACAATCCAAGACATCACATAGGTCAGTGGTAGGTGATTCACCCTTGTCGCCCTTCGGTTTCGGGTTCAAGTCTCGCGGCCTTGCCGAACGCGATGGGTTGTCACCTGACCTCTGGGTTGTCCTTTTTTATAACAATCCAAAAATGATCTTAAGAAATGCTTTAACCATAAGAATAGTAACCAATGTCAAACTTAATCTATTCCAATCTTTATACTTAACCAAAATACTTCTTTCCAAACTCATACTCCAAAATTTATAAGGAATGTAAAAACAATGAAGATATTTTTTTCCATGTAACAACATGTGAATACCTTCATCATGTATTCTTTTAAAACACGGTAATACCCTGAATTACCATAAAACCTTATTGATTACATTCATTCTCCCTTATTCTTCATATAATACTGTATATACTACTTATATCCAAAAAATTTGTATACTCCAACAAAAATGTAATAAACAAACAATTAATTAGTTTCAAAGCAGTCAAGAATATCGAATATAATTTATCCAAATCAATCATATATTATTCCAAAATCACCACCTTAGTATCAGAACCATATTAAGGTTTATCTTTCCTTAAACCTTGTATTTTCAAAAAAATATTAACTTGCAATTGAGTAACTTTTCTTAGAACCATATAATCACAAATCCTCAATAAAATAGTACTACAATACACTCCTTATCTATTTACAAAATTTATATAACCATTACATAATTGATAAAACACTCAAATGAAATAATTCTTTAATAATAACATAAGAACACTAGTTATTCCTCTTCATCTGTGGTATTATCATAACTTTATTATTATCTAATAGTGTCATTTGGGGCATACTTTGATGATTTGGACATTGATTCGCATAGTGTCCCAACTCCTTGCAGATGAAGCATTGTACATTTGAAACCTTTTTCTTACCCTTGAAATCACGTACTTGGTGTCCTTTTTTCTCTACACTTATAACAAACTCCCATTCCCAATCAAGCATTTATTATCACATATGGAAAAATACTTCTTTCCCCTCTTACCTTTATCCATCTTTCTCTCTACAATTCTTTTCTTCTCTTGCTTCCCTTCAAAGCCATAGGACTTAGAGAATTCTTTACTTATCTTATTAACACATTATATTATTTCTTCATATGATGAGAATACATGGTATACTATTTCCCTTTTAAATTTTGTCCTAATACCATGAAAGATATGATATTTCTTAATATTTCGATCATGCATATTTCTGAAATTCTCATTCCTTCTACTATGTGCCATTTCTAAACAATGTCATACACTAGGTAAGTTTATGAATCGCAATGCATAATTCCAAACTTGTAAAATACAAAACGTAAATTAAAATGATTATTCATATAATCTATAATCATAAAATGTTTTCTTTTAGAAAATATTTACTCCTAAATCATTCATAATGGCTTGTAATAAAAATGTGAATTATCCTAAGTATATCCCCCGGGAGTATCGTAACCAAGAGTGCAGCAAGGCCCATTGTCGTGTACCAGGATACCTCGAGTCAAGCCCAGAACTCCTTGTTAGAGTTTTCACTCCTAGGTACATCTATTCCAGAGCCACCTCTACATACTCGTATCCACACTGGGATGTATTTCTTAGAAAATACACAAAATCTATATATTACCATAATTCAAGGAAGTTATTCTATACTAATCCTCAAAATCTATCTTAGGGTAGTGTTCTCTAATCAGAGTTTTTATAAATATAGTTTCCAAGGATTGTACTAAACTTCCTCTGATACCAACTGTAACACCCCAACCCAAGTTACCCAGAGCTGGTGCATTATTTTAATACATTGACATGATTACAAGGAATCAAGTCCTGAATGACTGATCAGTTTAACAGTCTTGGAAAATAGATTGCATATATTAACTTTAAATTATAATTTCAAACATAAAACACAACATAGATAGTTATTTGAGAATTCCATTATTCTCTTTATCTTAACCTTATATATTAATCATAATACACTTCTTGGAATCCTAAGAAAATAAAACATAAGAAAGGGGTGAGCTTATATGCTCGGTAAGGGTAAATAATTTAGCAGAAGCTATAAACTTTTAAGGAAACATATGTAATAAAAACAACAGCCTTTTAAACATAATATTTAACATAATATGGAAAAAATAAATAAAACATCACCATATAAACATGAACATGGATATTCTACTAGTTTAATGATCACATGTAATAACTAATTTTATAATGAGGGAATGCCTAATGTTGGACATCATTACCACATAGTCAAGGCCTTGTGCCAAGACTAAAAATAAAATTTTTGTCAAGGCCTTGTGCCAAGACACTAGTTTGTCTCATGAGACCTACTGATACATCAAGGAGCTATAGCGGGCTCCACCTGTCACTTACTAAGTCCACTGCATCCCTCATATGAAAATGTTGAAATATAACATAAACATTCATATTAAAACTAGCATACAAAATGTTAATACTTGAACCATAAACCGTGAATGGCATAAAAATAATACATCCATAGTAAAACATATCAAAAAAACCTTCAATATAATATGGAAGATTGTATTATAATAAATCAACCTCAATCAAGAATAATATCCAGTAAAGTATCTGGACATACTTGAAAATGATCAATAAAACTCTTTGAGAGAAATATCCATTTTTCCTGAAATCATTTAAATGCCATATAATTTTTAAAGGAATAAATTTAAAAGAAATTTTTGATTAAAAGTTTCCCATAACACGTTGAAACTTTTTAAATTAATTAACATTTTAAAACAATCATGTCCATATAAATAAATCCTTAAAATCATTTTTAAAACATGGACATTAATTTAAAAGATTTAGAAAAATAAATGATTAAAAAATTTAAAATGATAATATTTATAAATATTCCCTTCCAAAAAATATTAAAATATTTATTTTGAATTTTTTTTATGAAACATGGAAATGGATGATAAAAATTTCCCAGTAAATACTTACACATAAACAATCTCAGATAATAATGAGATTGAGGAATTAACCCCTACCTTGCACTTTCCTTTGGTCGAGGGTACGTTTAACCTCATGTATAATGACCATAGTATGTTATTAAATTGTACCAGAAACATATTAATATTTATTATATCATATATGATTCATTTATGACTTTATACTTTCCATTTAATAATGATTTCCATGTTAAATTAACATTTTGGGTAATAATCACTTTCTTTATCATACGTGTTTTAACTTGTTATTCTTGATCATATCACTTAGATCATGATTTAAATACTCCCACAATATAAAACATGATTTATATAATATATATATATAGAATATAAATATGTATAATAGATATATATATATATATATATATATATATATGAAATGTAAACCACCATTTATAGAGACGGAAGGCCATACGTACACATAAACGTTGTTTCCATTTTCATATCGTAATAAATGGAAGTAAGTGAATAAGATATATGTAAGTACATATATATATCTTCAGTAGCATTATTATGTAATATATTACATACTTATTAATAATATATATTTTTATAATCATTGTTGAATGGTGAACGTGGAAAGGAATCTCATCGCGTCGTGGAGACAGTAATCTATACATACGCATGAGCGACAATATCATTATATTGATGGCAAAATCATATGTAATTGGATGTTATATTATATATAAAGAATCATTAAACTGTTATATTTATTATTTA
Organism: Viscum album; assembly: GCA_963277665.1. Taxonomy (NCBI): domain Eukaryota; kingdom Viridiplantae; phylum Streptophyta; class Magnoliopsida; order Santalales; family Viscaceae; genus Viscum; species Viscum album. The sequence goes on along the minus strand of OY728160.1, from coordinate 123,199,757 downwards.
CATCATTTATACTCATTATTATACTCATACAAATAATGAAGTGTTTGAATAACAAAGTACACCACGACTTGGAGACGGTAAGCCTTACGTACGCACGTATGGTGAAATTTTCATTTATCAGATGGATAGAATAATGAATATGGTTTTACCATATTTATAATAACATCACAGTATATAGGAGGTACTGGAGTTATTATTTTGTTATGTAAACAACAAATAAAGAGTAAGAGTAAGAAGAAAAGAACTTGAAAGAGGGTGGTGAAATTATTACTTCTTCTTCAGGTGTTTCCTTTTGAGTTGATCAAAAGGGATCCTTAGGTTGAATTTATGATCAAAATAATGACTCTAGGTTTATTTGAGGGAAGTTGGGAGGATATTTGGTTGGGGGTTGGACAATCCAAATGGATTTGGAGGTGTGATTTTGAGATAGAATGGAAAGTACCCTTTTATAAGAGGGGTGAGGGTCACTTTAGGAAAAGATTAAAATATTAATTTATTATACAATCATATTCGTTTTATAATGGCTGAAAATGAGTTTATTTTGATAATTATGTGGTTATGGGTCAAAATACTCTCAAACAATATGTTTTAGACAAATTTAGGTTACCAGTTTAACCGTATCTTTTAGATTTAACTCTTAGTTAAATAGTTTAACTTTTACTGTGCCTTCGTTTATTCTTACACTATATGGTTAATAAAATTACTATAAACTTCCAATAGAATGTAAAGTGGTTCATTAATTACATATATAATATTATTTAATCTTTTTGGATGATCCTTATATTTTTAGGAATATTATATCAACCAATAATATAGTATTTATTTTTAAAACTAATTTATGTTAATTTTGACACTATTTGGTATTTTGTTTTTGTGAAAGTCATAAAAACCTTATCACTTAGAAAAAAAATTTATCTAATCATACCTAACATGTCATATTAACCTATATAATTAGTGGATGGTATCAAAATGTTTAAATTCTATTTATTTTAATATTTATAATATAAACTATTTTAATATTTCATTAAGAAGGTAATTACTGCATCATCATTGTGTCATCAATAAATTTAATTATTTAATATCTAAAAATTATAAATAAGATACCATGATATATTAAATAGTTTTATCTTTCTAATGAATATTTATAGTCGAATTTATCTTATGTATAACCCAATATGAAAAATAGTTTAGTTATTAAACTTTGAATTTAACACTATTAACCCTTCTTTAAATAAAATAATAATAAATGTCTTAATCTAATCCAAGTGGACCTAAACAATAATATTTTATTCCCAAAGTTTTTTTGGGTCGAAATAAACATATCCAATATAATTATAACATGTGTTAGGGTAATTATAATATCATTTTTACCTTTAATTACCCTATTTACTTTTAACCATGGTAAATAAAAGTCAAAAGTTACTATTTACCAAAACTTACTTTCATATTATTGAACCTTATTTTACTTACTGATTTCAACCTTGTTTCTAGGATTTTTTTAATTCAATTCACAAAAGCGTTAAAATTAATTTTTATTCAAATTTGCAAATGCCTCTAGAAAGTGGGTAAAAGACGGTAAAAAGATCAATAAAAATTTATACATTTAATTTTATTATAAAATGAATACAATGAATTAAAGTGAACATATATAGCTATTATATATCTATTTTTACTTAAAGTAAATTTAAATAAAATAAGTAATTATTTAAATAAAAAGTTGGTTTTAAATAATAACGCAGCGTTTTTCACTATTCATCAAAAATTGAATGTTTTCAGAAAAATACCAAAAAATCACCCTAAGATAATTTTGATATCCCAAATCCAAAAATTATTTTTATTTTATAAAATTAAAAACCTATAAGTTTAATTAATTAATTTAAAATTAATTATTGTTTTCAAAACCAAAAACTGGTTTTTAAAAAGTAAAAACTATCAAAAGATTGACATGTGTTTATGTCAAATTTAAATGTGAAATTACTTATACTGAACTAAATTGTATTAAATGATAAAAATATAATCTAATTATACTTACAAACCATTTAAATTCATAATTTATCACTATAAATTATTTTTATTAAAAATGTTTTTTTCAATTTAAATTTAGTATTTTTCACTATTCATCAAAATATGAAAGTTATCAGAAAAGCACTAAAAATTTATCAAAACTAAATTTTTATGTCTAGATTATAAAGAAGAAGTTTATTTTGTCAAATATAATATATAAAAGTGTGAAATATTGGATTTAAAAATGGTTCTCCATTTAAAAGGCGATAAAATTTCATTTTATGAAAAATACTTCTTTTATCTGAAAAAATGAATTTGTTCTTATATTATGTCTAAAATACACATAATATGGATTATAAAATTATATGGATTATATAAAATTCAAAATTAATTTAATACTATTCATAAACCTTTTTTGAACGTCTAGTTTGGAAAGTCGTGGTGCGCTCGAACTCGGTGTTGTGTGTAGTGAAAGTTATCGAATTAATTTGAAGAGATAACGTACTATGAAATCATGGGGTGTTACATTGCCAATTTTTTGGGTCTCAAAATCAAGAAAATATAGAAATTTGTTCTTGGAAAATAAATTTTCACACAATATTGAATGTGGTTTTGAAATTTTCTTGCAAGGCATGTTTCAAGATCAACACATCAAATATGGAAAAGGCATAAAGTGCACAAAAGATTTGGAATTGGTGTGAAAGATAAGTTTGTGCGAAAGAAGATTATGCATCCAATGCGATGTAAAATGTGGTTTTTCATGCTCGAATAGGATCTTATGCATGCAAAGGAATCTTGTTTTTAGGGTCAGATAGCCCTATAAATAGAGGATTACCCCCTTATTTTAGCAGCTCAACACTTCGAGAGAATCTGAGCTCTAAAGCATGTAAGAAATGTAGTTTCATGTAAGAAAAGGAGTTACACATAAGAAAGGAGTTGCATGTAATAAGAGAGTTTCCAGAAATATTTTTCTATGATAAAAGTCAAATGTTTCATGCAATCCATTAAAGTTGCATGCAAGACGCCAAATAAGATGCGTGTAAGATTTCAATTTTTCAGTAGTACTATAGTAAAGAGGTTTTCATCAATTGGATGAAAGTGAAACTTCAACATAGAATCTATTTTCAACTTAGGGTTTATTCATTATAGATAATTAAGGGACCTACAGGTGCATAAACTATGAGTGGATCCCTTCCAAGAGTAGTGAGAAAAGTAAGAGGAAGACATTGATCCTTTCCACCGACAATGAGATAGAGAAAGAGACATAGGGTGTGACCCTTGAGAATACAGTAAGCAGACCTTTAACATTATAAAGTTTGTGATCCTAGTCATAGAATTTATCTAGACCAAACCTTGTAATTGGTAGTGAGCTTTAGTGGATTTGGTACATCAGCACGTCATCATTGTATGCTCCTTGGACGTAGCCCAGTGAGGGTGAATCAAGTAAAATTGTTGTGTCATGTGCATGATTTAATTTATATTCATAATTTTTTACGGGAGAAAGATAGAAGTGTGTTTTGTTTAATGATTAAACAATATCGAAAGGGACATTAGTTTTAATCTGTCACACCTTGATTCACCCCCTCTTAGGGTATTTGACCTTGTGTACCTAACATGATCATTAAAAACAAAGTGGGTTACAGCACAATGAATTTCCAATTTTCCTTCTTTGAGAAGTGGGGTCTATATTTCTTATTTAGAAAACAAATTTCACATATTTGATTTATATTTTTGATTTTAGAAGGATCATTCATCGGTTTCTCGGTTCTTAATAATTTTAATCTATCAAATTTTAAATGTTTGAACTTAAGATGTCATATCCAACCTTTTTTTGGAACCATGTTCATTATATTATGTAAATAGAGTATGGTTTGTGTTTTTTTTCAATTTTAATTAGAAGTTCAAGAAGTTTTCTAGCCTTTTGTGTGCAATTCTTAAATATACACGAAATATGAGGTTGTGCAGAAAAATCTTATGCACCCTATACGACGTCAAAAGGGGTTTTACATGCTCAGGAAGAATCTTGTACGCACCAACAAACACGTGTTAGAAACTTTTGAATAGGTTCATCGAGGCCTATAAATAGGTGGCTACCCCATAAAAGGCTTGAAAAGTTTCCAATGAAAATATGTTTGCTTTGTTGCGTAAAAGATTTGCATGTGAAAGAATTACGAAAAGTTAATCTTTTGCACAAGGTGTTACTTTATGCTGAAAAGATCAAGTTAAGCCTTCAATCTAGTTGTGTGAAAGATAAGGGTTACGTAGATAGTAGGGGTTGCTTGAAAGTTATTTTTCATGAAAATTCTCAAATCTTGCACACAGTTGAGGTAATGCGTGCAAGTGTAGTGTTATGCTTCTGATAGAAGTTTGAATATCTAGTTTATGTGATCAATTCTTTCAAGTGTGTCAATTCTGGTCTTCGATGAAAGCAGTGTCTTGTTCTGAATATAGACAAAGAATTAAATGGAAATCTATTGAAGCGACCTTCAAGTTGACAAACTGAGTTAGACTTCTCTCAAGACAGTGAGCTAGGGGGAGTTGACAGAAGTGATCTGAGGGACACAATGAGCTATCCATGAACTAATGTAAAGGCAGTGTGCCTGGGACAGAGTTATTGTGCCTGAACCATTGTAATCCATCGCTAATGAAGATTATTAGAATTTGGTACGACCAAAACACTATCAATGTATGCTCCTTGGATGTATCCTTTAGTGGTGAACCAAGTAATAGTGTTGTGTGGTCTCTTTACATGTGATTGTTTGATTTCTCTTCTTATCCATCATATAGGTTTAATGAGTTATTACCAATGTGGGAACATGATCCATCACTTTAAAAATAAAATTTGACACCCTGATTAACCCGTCCCCTCTCCAGGAATCCTGTTGTCCTACAAGTGGTATCAGATGGTAAAGTTTACTGGTGTTCGATCTATCCTTTGATGTTATGGAAAATTCAACCAATGCTAGGGGAATCCCTCTCTTCGATGGAAGTAATTTTCAGATTTAGAATAACATAATGATATCTCATCTAAGATATCATGGAATGGAACTTCTCTTTTCTACGATACAAGGAATACATGTTACTGGTCCAACAAGGATTTCTATGACTGACACAGATAGGAAAGTCCTTGATGCAGATGGTAAAGCTCAGAATACTCTAACCGGGGCTCTTTCTGATCAGATCTATCCAAAGGTGATGAGTTGAAACTCAGCAAAGTCTCTATGGGATAAACTTTAAAATATCTATAAAGGAGAAAACAAGGTGAAGGAGGAGAAACTTCAAGTACTTCACAACAGGTTTGACGATTTGAAGATGTACCCTGATGAGAATGTAGACTCCTTCTTTAATCAAATTACTGAATTTGTAGGAGAAATTCAAGGACTGGGCGAAGAAATCAAAGACATTGACATTGTAAAGAAAATATTTAGAATAATTCCACCCCTTTATAATTTAAAGGTGTCATCCCTTGAGGAAATATATCTCTCCAAGCTCTTTCTAGATGATCTGCTAAGTAGCCTAGTGGCATATTAAATAAGAGTCAAACCAGAAGATGCTATGACTAGTGTGGAAAAGGAAATGGCATTCAAATCCATATAAAAACTAAAAATTTCATGAGATAGTAGTGTTGAATACGTTGAAGAAAAATAAATTCTTTCTCTCATTTCCAAAAAGTTCAAAATGGAAAAGGAAAAATTGATGGTAAGTTGCCTCTGTCTTGGTTTAATTGCGGCATAGTTGGGCACATTGCCTCTCAGTGCTCAAGAAAGTTCAATGATGAAGAGAGTGAAGATAAAAAGAAAGAGAAGCCTTAGAAAAGGTTTTTTAAAAGGGGGGACTTCAAATCTGGAAAGAATGTACATAAGAAGAGTTTTGTCTATGAATAGGAAGATGATGATAATGAATTCTTCGAAGAAGAAGAACCATAATTTAAAAATGGAAACCATACTTCAATGATGGCTACCATTGAAAAGTCTAAACCATTGATAGATAAAGCTAGAGATAACCAATTGAAAACTAATTCTGATTTGAAGTTGCAAATTAAGGATTCTTTTGGTAAGATTGAGAATAAGTTTAAGAGTTGAAACAAGTGGAAAGAAATGGTGGAAGAATCATCAGAATATGTTGATCAGATTGAAGCTGAAATTGAATTACTGGAAGAACTGGTGAAAGTGCAGTCAATAATTCCTTAAAGGATTGATGATGTAATAGAAATAAAGATTATAATCGAATAACAGAAAAGGGTAATCAATGACCTTACCTCCAAAGTAGAGGAGAATTCCAAGACTATGGAGGTATTTGAAGAGGAAATTGTTACTCTTAAGAGAAAACTCAAGAGTGAATCAAACCTAAAAGAAGGAAAAGAGGAAATACAATTTAGAAAATTCTCAGATGTTGAGTTGCTAGAAAGAGATAAGTGATGGTCAGATGGGGTTGAAAAAATTGTGAGTGATCAAAGACCTTCTTGCATGAGAAATAGTGGAATTAGTTGTGAAACTGAGACATCAACTGCTAGAAGTATAGTGAGCCAAAATAAAGACAAGATGGAAGTCGGGCACATTGAAAATTTTCTTAAAGTGCTGAAAAAGAAACCCTCAATCCAAACTGAAATAAGAACTGAATATTATCCTCAAACTTTCAAAAATGATAGGCAGTCCAACTATTTTCCCAAGGAAGAATGCATGAGGAGAAATATAAGTGAGAATACATTTCCTCTCATGAAGTGTCAGTTCTATGGCTATCTGGGCAACAACATGTCATATTGTGAAGAGGAAAGGAGCTATTTGAATGAGGGAGATCTGGGAAGTCAACAAAGGAGACCAATTTCATATCCTACATCTTATAGAAGAAATGGTTTCTATGGATACCATTTTCACTATCGTAACTTTGGCCATAAAGTTATGTATTTTAGGCAGAGGTATGATATGATAAATTCATACAAATCTCAAAGACGAGTCAATACTCACCCCCCCCCATGACATAGTTGTTCTCACAAATAGGTTTTCTCCTCTGGAGGAAGAGCATGGGTATGAAGAATATGATTATATGGAAAAAAACAATTGGAAGTTCATTAGTGTCCTATGCTCAATCCAATATCTCATGGAAATAGAAGTAGAAAATTGAGAAATCCAATCTTGCAGAAGTATCTCTCAAAGCTACAAAAGTAGCATCACTTGGATTCTTGATAGTGTATGCTCATCCCATATGACAATAAATGATGACCTTTTAAAGAACATTAAGAAGAAGGTTCATGGAACAGTGAGGTTCGGTAATGATAGTGATTTGAAGATTAAAGGTATTGGAAATGTTGCACTGGACAATGGAGAGCTAAGGAAGACTAAAGTTATTTATGTGGATGGTCTATATCACAATCTCCTAAATGTGAGTCAAATCTGTGAATCCGAGCTTATAGTAACTTTTAATCAAAAAGGTTTCACTATAAAAGGGAAAACATGGAATTATCTCCTGAAAGGCTACAGAACAGATGGAAACTTATATCAGGTTGACAGTAAAAAAAACTATTGCTATATGTCTATTGAAGAAGAAAACAACCTATGGCATCGAAGGATGGGGCACATTAATCAAAAAGATATGGAATAGATATCTAATATTAAGATAGTCATGGATATCCCCATTCTGAAACCTGAACAATAAAATACTTGTGATTCTTGCATACGAGGGAAGATAGTCTGTAGTTCATATCGACTAAAGAAGAAACGGGCATCACACCTTCTTGATCACATCCATAAAAATGTATGTGGCCTGATAAATGTTGTTGGAACTCATGGAGAGTGGTACTACGTCCTTTTAATTGATGATTATAGTATAATTTCTTGTGTAATGTTTATTCACAAGAAGCATCAAGTACTTGATTACATGAAAACGTATCTTTGAATTGTTGAGAATGAAATCGGATGGACAATCAAAGTCCTTTGATATGACAATGTAGGGGAATACACTTCCATTGAGTTTTAGAATTACCTAGAAAAACACAAAATACAATATGAGGTAGTTTTTGTGAGAACTCCATAGAAAAATGGAGTTGTTGATCACCAAAATAGACAAGTCAAGAACATGGCCAAAACTATGCTAATTGAGAGTCATATATCTCTCCATTTCTGGAAAGAAGTTTTTAATGTTGTAGTTCACATTCAAAATCGAACGGGTCTTTATATGGGAGAAACGAAGACACCATATGAATTGTGGCATGAAAGGAAATCTTCAATGAAATACTTTTGTGTTTTAAGAAGTAAATGTTTCATCCAAAACATAGAAGGGAATCAAAATAAGTATGGTGACAATGAAGATGAAGGTATATTCCTTAGATAATAAAAGAACAGTAAATCTTATAAGTGTTTCAATAAGTGATTGGAAACGATTTTGGAAAGTAGTGATGTCAAGATCATTGAAAAAAACCCCAAATTCTTCAAGTTATTCCTATGATGATGAGATAAAATATGAGGAAGAATGTGAAAATAGAGAAAATGAAAATATAGAAATAGATGAAGGTGTACAAAACTCTCAGGAGTCACATCGTGAAGTTGACTCAGAAGAATAATTTGAAGTTGAAACCATAGCTGGAGAGAATTCGGATGAACCTTAGAGGGGGAATTGAAGAGAAAAAATTGATCAATCCAGCATCATTGGGGAATGTATTGCACCCACAAAAATGAGGAGAATGGGGAGTAATTCACAATCTATATTTCTATCAGTTTTAGAACCATCCTCATTTGAAGAAGCTGTAAAGGATGAATCATGGGTGAAGGCCATGAATGAAGAGTTAGATTAGATTCACAAGAATCATACATGGGATCTGGTCAAGAAACCTGATGGTCACAATGTTATTGGTACAAAGTGGATCTTTAAGAAAAAATATGATGAGAATGGTAATGTGATTAAAAATAAGGATAGACTGGTGTGCAAGAGATATTCATAGATTAAAGGTGTCGATGTTGAGGAAACATTTTCTCTAGTAGAAAAACTGGAGTCAATCAGGCTATTTCTAGACATGGAAATCCAAATAGGTTATAAAGTGTATCAAATTGATGTCAAGACAACATTGTTAAATGAAGTTTTAAAAGAAGAAGTATAAATTGAACAACTCATGGGGTTCTTTATTAGAAATGATGAAATAAAGGTTTTCAAATTAAAGAAATCACTCTATGGCTTGAAACAGGAACCATAGGTGTGGTACTCTCAATTGGATTCTTATATAAGAATGATTGAATTCAAAAGAGGAAGAGTGGATCACAACCTCTATGTAAAGAATTCTCAGAAAGACCAGTTCATGATTTTGGTATATATGGATGATATAATTTTCATTGGAAGCAGACATGGATAAATGGATTAATTCTCCAATCACATGAAATCAAAATTTGAAATTTCCATGATTAGTGAAATCACATACTTTTTAGGGTTGCAAGTAACTCAAAATAAGGACTACACTTTCATTTATCAGGAAAAGTATGCAAGAGATCTGCTAAAGAAATTAAATATGAAAGATTCCAAACCAATGGTGACTCCGATTGCGGTTGGAAAAAAACTCATAAAGCATGATAATGGGATGTCTGTGGATACCACAATGTATAGAAGAATCATAGGAATATTACTGTACCTGACAGCGACATGGCCAGATATTGTCTTTGTAACATGCGTAACGACCTGATTTCAAAGTAATCCAAAGGAGGAACATATGGAGTTCATGAAAAGAATCATGACGTACATTCAGGGTACTCATAATTATGGGTTATAATATGTCTTTGGAAGATATAGTGAACTATCAACATTTTCTGATGGTTACTGGGCTAGAGATGTAGTGGACCGAAATTCCACGAGTGGTGGAGAATTCTATATTGGGAAGAAATGTGTTAGTTGGTTGAGTAAGAAACAATAAATTAATTCTATTATTATTGATGAAGCTGAGCATATCTCTGCTACAAAGGCATGAACTCAACTACTATGGGTGAAGCAACAAATGACAGATATTGGAGAAGAGGTGAAACAACCAATGTTGATTTATTGTGATAACAAGAGCACCATTGATCTTCTGAAGAATCCTGTTCATAATTCTCGTACAAAACATATTGAAATCAGATATCACTTTATCAAGGAAAAATGTTGAACAATATGTGATTAAAATATATCATGTGGGAACTGACGAGAAAGTGGATGATATCTTGACCAAGACACTATCAGATGATTTGTTTGAGAAACAACAGTTGAACTTCGGTGTTCATCCACCTCCCATTACATAAAGAGGTTACAAAATTCACATCTCCCCAGTTATGTTAACTATTTTTAATTAGTATGTGGATGTGATGCAGGTTTATAGGGGAGATACTTTCTAGGGGTGTTTTGAGATGTACAATGAACAAATACTGATATTTGGGTTTATTTTCAATGGGGTAGAAGGAGTAAATTCAGGATATGTAATGGACATGTAATGATTTTGTGACATGATGAGAATTCAGTGTGAGGAGGATAAGGAATAAATTGGGCTTGTAATACCTCTATGACACAATAAGAGAATAGATTGGACATCATTAAGAATTACAAAACACGGGAACCCAATTCAAGTTTCCCCTCTTGTTGTTTACATCGATCATTGCTCAAATAGACTTAGAGTGTTGGCTGAGTTGATTATTGTGTATCAAGTTTTGATAGTGTTTGGTGCTCTATTGAATTTATCTGGGGATTTCCAACAAACACAAAGGGGGATATTTTTTTAACCATGGGTGCACTAGGTGCACACATGGATGTTCCCTCAAATGAAGATGACACCTTTAAAATAGTGTTTTCTTAAAACTATTGTTTTCTAATTGGGTTTTGTATCCTAAATAAGGTTTGGTCCTTCATGTGGATTTTATGAAAGGTTTGAGATGTAATCTCAAGGGTGTGCCCGTTTTTCCTTTAGTGTGTGTTTTGGTGAATGTTAGGCTCAAGGGGCCATTTAGTTGTTTCATAATATTGTGCATTTTTTTAAGAGTCTCAAAGTTTTTACTAAAAATTCATTGGAGACTTTAGACCTAAAGGCCCATTTGGATTTTTAAATACAAAAGTGGTGTTTAGATTTGTTTAAAAACAGATTATGCAATATTTTTTGTAAAGGCATTTTATTATGTAAAAATAAAGGTGAGGTTGACAACTCCAAGTGTTTTATAAAGTGGTTTTGAAAATAAAATGATGTGACGGCATGGTTGGAACTTTTTATGTTATACACAGACACACACACACACACACACATATATATATATATAAGTATATGGGGCTCTCCTATCTAGGGTAACCCTTTATGGGTGAATGCATAGGAAGCGTCCATGTTTGGGGTAAGCAAGTGCGGTGATGACTTGTGAGTTGAGTCACATGTGTGTGGGCCACCTACTTACATAGTGATATTACCACCGTGGGTTATTCAGTGTCTTTTAGATGATCGAGTGATAGTTTTTGATCAACCCCGATTGGATGGGTTGGTACCCCTGGATTTGTTGTTAGCTCAAGCGAAATTTTCCACTGGATTTGGTCAGTTTTGGGCAGCATATTGGTTATAGACTTAGGAACTTCACTATATGCCGGTAGGTGGTTTCAAACTGAGCATGTCTAGGATTATTCTAATGATATTTAGGATTACCCATGGTTATTTAATTATTTACATTGCTTGTTTACTTCCTGTCATACTAGTTTATTTCCATCTTTCCTTGTTTACCTGTTTTATTTTAGCACAGATCTGTTATCTCTTGTCATGGGTTTTGTTTATAAAATGGAAACTAGTTTTAGAAATAGTACGTGGTGTCTATTGGATTTTCAAATGGGAAAATCATGTTGCTTAATTTAAAACATGAAATCCCTACTTTTATATTTTTATTTCTAACTTGTGTTAATAGACTGCTTTGGGAAGGGAAACTCTTGGATTATGTGGTTCACTTTTGGAATCCCTATTGAGCATTTTGGTGCTCAAGCCTATTTTATCATTAGAATTTTAGGTTCATTTTTTTATCAGTTTATCCTAGATGAATTTATCATTAGTAGAGCAAGGTTGGTCTTTGGTAGGGTGGTGACCTAGAAGGTCACATGGAGGTATGTGCAGTTTTATTTTCTTTCTCTCTCTAGTTTTTTATTTCCACTATTTGTTTATTTACTTGTGTTTTATTTATGGGAAAAATCACTCTCACATGTTAGTTTTGATTCCCCACACTAGTTGCCAGCCCGTGGGGATCAGGAACGCCCTTCGGGCCTTGTCATCGGCCATCTCAGGTGATCGGTTCGGGGTAAACCTGGGTTGGTTCATGACAAAATGGTATCAAAGGACGATCTTGTTATTTGGGGTGTTCGGTAGATGGAGATTAGGATTTTTAGAGATCATGAGGTAGGTTAGAGGTCGGTGTCTGATCACCACCACTCGTGACAAGACCTGAGTTGCCAAGGGTAGTCTGGGTTTTGAGTATTTTATCTTCGTTTGGATTAAGGGATAAAAATAGAAGTGACTCGATGTCACGTTGTGACAACACATGGATTAGTGACCCATGTTGAGTCCAAGTGGTTGGTTTATGTTCCTTTTAGTGTTATTTAATACTTGGGGCATGGCTCACTACAATGTCATCAGGTTGGGAATACACACTAATTCCTCATTCTAGTTTTTCATTTATTGATTGTGCTTTGTATTGATTTCAGTTGGTGATTAATGTTTTTTTGGAAATTAAGGTTGTTTTCAAATGAAAGAACTCTTTTTCTAATGATTTTAAAATTGGTAAAAAGGGTTTTCTTTCAAATTGTTTTGGAAATGGGTGAAATGGGTTTTTAATTGAGGAATTATTTTTGGTTTGAAAATTTTGTCTTATGTTTGGATTTGGTAACAGAATAGAAAGTGCAAACCTTGGTCTTCCTTAGGATCATCTGCATATTTTTGGGTAGACACGTGAAGTGCGCGTTGGCACATATGTATGGGTTATTTGAGTGTAAAAGGATAAACACTTATGTGGCGGTTCATTGGATCCCATGTGTGGGGTTTTGGAATTTAAGTCTTGGATTGATTTTTCTAAAATGGACTTGAATGAAAAAGTAATTTCTGGACATGGTTTTTATTGAAAAGTGGGTTTTTCTATTTAGAAAAGTGGATCTCTCCTATGTTTTTATATGTTTGGCTTTTTAGTATGTTACCCTTATCTTGGGGGTGTTGCTTTTGGGTGTACCTTTCGTGTCGCTTAAAGTATGCTACCCAGAAAGGTCGCTAATATAGCCAGCGAGTCATGCCAAGTTCCAGTTCTTTTTATGTTCTTCTAGTTTATTGTGTTAATTGAGGTTTGTTGGGGAAGTTGTGTGGTTTTGGAAGTAGAGTGTCTGTTCGGTTTTTTGGGAACATTCAAGTTTCTTAAAGTTAGTTTCATTTCGGTTTTAAATAGTGGGTTCGGTTTTGGATAAGTGTAGGTTGAATGACTCTTTGTCGTTGGAGTTTGGGGTGTAATTGGTGGTGGTCGTATTTTTCGAAGGTTCCCCATCTAGCAAGCAGGGTGTGCCAGAGGGACCTGTTTCTAAAGAGTCCTCTATAGTGGTTCTAGATTCTAGTTTGTCAGACTGTTCAATGGTATGCCATTATTGTGGAAGTTTAGGGCATACGAAGCCCTCATGTCGCATCCCTCCAAAGAGGTTCCATCGTTGCGGTTGTATGGGTCATCTAGAGAAGTTTTGCAGGAAGCATCGCCTGAAGAAAACATTGTGACAGGAGGATTCCAGTGCCTGATTGTGAGGCAGGAGATGCTTCATCTATTAGAGCCCTAGCCAAAGGTCTTGGGGTCAAACTCGTCCAGAGTCAGGAGTTACCAGGGGTGTGAGGCCTTGGTTCGGGTTTTGTGTTCCGTGTTGGCATTGGAACATTTAAAGTCCTTTTGTTCTTGTTTTTATACTGTTAAAGTTTTACTATTATTTTAAGTTTATAGTTTCAATGGGGGAATGTGATGAACTTGTTCTATTATAATCCAACAGTTCCATTTGTCTGATTATGGTTTTCTGAATTGTTCATTTTTCATAAAGTGTGTTCATCTCTTGTATGGGTTGACCTCGGTTTACCTATGTTCATTTGGAGATGTAAGTTATTGTTGAAGAATTGATGTTTGTAGGTATTCTCGGGTTCACTGCTTGGGTTAAGTTCTGCTCATAGGTTTTTCTCTAGTGTTGGAGGTTTTTGGTCTGAGTCGAGAGTTCCATGTTTCAGCAGAGGTGTTGTTTCACTCGTGTTATAAAATTTAGTTTGGATCAGTTGGGAGTTCCCATGCCACCCCCCCCAGGGGTGGTATGTTTGGGTATTATATTTCTTCGTTGGTTAATTTAATGTGGTGGGTATAACCCTCAAGTGTTCTCTCATTATCTTGTGTTGTGGTTTCTTTTGGTTTCAATCGGGTAGGTATTCGTGTTTTTTCTATCGTTCAGCTGGGTGACTTTCTTGGGGAAGAAAGTGTCTGTGGTGGGGAGAATTGCCACACCATGACTTTTTAATTTACTCTTATTTTATTATTTCATGGATTCGGTTAACCTCGTCGAGGTGTAGGTTGAGCGGAGGTCTAAATTTTTTGACGTTTATTGACTTCGATGTGTTTCAGACCGATTTGCGGGCACCGCACAGTTGCCGATAGCCGCACGGTCGGCCCAGGTTCTCGTGTAGATGTCTATAGTTTGAAATGAATAAAGTTTTATGTAAATGAAATAAGTTAAATGTTTAAAACGTAATAATAATAATTATATTGTCTAGATAACAATATTTTCATTATTAAGAATTTTTAATAATATTTTTATTTTTAAAAAATTGTTATTTATATAATTATTAATAAATTGTTATTAATATTTTTATTATTTATAATTAAATTCTTGAAATTATTACTATTAGTATAATTGTAATTATTTTTCATAATATTCAAATTGTATTTTTTCTTCTTATTATTGTATTATTATTATTATTATTAATATTATTTGTATTATTATTATTATTAATATTATTAGTATTATTATTATTATCATCATTATTATGATTATTTATATTATTATTATTATTATTATTATTATTATTATTATTATTATTATTATGAAATGGAAAAAAATACCTAGGGCTACCCGGAGCCCCCTTCCCCCTACCCACTGCACGCAGCGACGCCCTCGGCCCTGCCCCTTGCGGGTACGATCGCCTAGGCAGGTGGCCTTCCCTCAGGACACCACCTCCCCCTTGCGCTGGCCTCACCCCTCACCACTTCTGGTCTCACCCCTCCACCGGTCAACCAGCCCCACCTCCTCCTTGTGTCGGCCACACCGCACCATCCTCACTGCACCAACCGACCCCCCCCCCCCCCACCGGACTCCCAACCCTTGCCCTTTCTTCACTAACACTCCAGCCGATATCTCTGGCAGCCGCTGCCTCCCTCACTAGCATCCTCCTCTGATGATTTTTATTTCAAAATTTGGGTTGGGGGTCCTTCATTTTGGAAAAACCCTAATCATAGGGTTTGTTTGTGCGTTTTCTCTTAGTTTTGGGGTGAGCGAAGGGACCACAATGCTCGGTTCTTCCTTACACTGAAGTGGCGTTGCTTTCACACAAGTTTTAGGTAGGTGAATCTAGGTTTATCCTTTCCAGTGCATTCCTTTGAAAGTTTCATTCTTCAAATTATTTATTTTATCTGCTTCTTAGCTTTATTTTTCTTTTAAATGGTTTGATATCGTGTTTTAAATTGTTAGAAGTTGTTAAAATAAAAGTTTTAGTGTGTTCCTTTAAGTATGCCTATTCACACCAATGCAAAGGAAGTTTGATTAATTCCATTTTTGTTTCAATAAAAAATTTTATGTGGATTGCAATTTTGATAATGCTTGTTTCAACAAATCTTTTATGCGATTATGAACCCAAAATATTTGATAAAATTCCTTTTCACTTGTAAGGTAAAACTAGGGGTTTTACAAACCGTTAGCTTTAATTATGTTGTGACAATATCTGCTTGTTGGTGAACTTGGTCTGGCGCTTATGGTTTAATGATGTTGAAATTTGCAATTGTGCTAAAAATGACTTGAAAATGGGTGTTATGGATTTAAGGGGATCATTTTTGTGTTTTCTAAATAATTTGGATGGTTGGGTTTAGTTTTAAAACAAATGGTATTTTGTGAAAATGATCTTTTTGAGTGTCTTCTTGGATAGTTGTTGAGCCATTGGATGTTGGAACACCCATGGGTGCACTAGGTGCCCACATAGATGTGCCCTCAAATGAAGATGATGTCTCGAAATAGTGTTTTCGTAAAACCATGGTTTTCTAATTAGTTTTTATTTCCATCTTGCCTTGTTTACCTGTATTATTTTAGCACAACTCTAGTATCTCTTGTCATGGGTTTTGTTTATCATATGGAAAATGGTTTTCGAAATAGTATGTGGCATCTATTTGATTTTCAAATGGGAAAATAATGTTGCTTCTTTTAAAATGTGAAAGCCCTACTTTTATATTTGTATTTCAAACTTGTGTTAATGGACTGTTTTGGGAAAGGAAACACTTGGATTTTGTGGTTCACTTTTGGCATCCCTACTGAGCATTTTGGTGCTCATGCCTATTTTATCATTCCAGTTGCAATTTCCTTTTTTGATCAGGTTCTCTTGGATGGGTTTCTCATTAGTGGAGCAGGGTTGGTCTTTGATTGGGTGGTGACTTAGAAGGTCACATGGAGGTATGTGTGGGTTTATTTTCTTTTTTCCACTAGTTTTTATTTTATTTCCAGTCTTTTTTTATTTACTTGTGTTTTATTTATGTGCCAAATCATTCCCACGTGTTAGTTTTGATGCCCGACACTAGTTGTCAGCCCATGGGGATCGAGAATGCTCTTTGGTCCATGTCACGGGCCGACTTAGGTAACCGGTTTAGTGTCGACCATTTTGGTTTTGTGACATCTAAACACTCTGGATCCTCATAATGATTGTCCCTAATCTATCTCAATAGTGTAGACTCTACTACTACTAAAACCAGAGTCATCTTCTCCTGACTCTCTTGAACCACCACATCTATTTCAGCCAGCAAAGTCATCATCTTCCACTCTGCACTCGACTCATGTACCAACTGAGACTCAGTTTTCCTGATCAAGGCATCATCCACACTATGCCCCTTTCTTGGTGTATATGCTAGTTCAAAGTCAAATGAATGCATATACTCTACCCATCTTCGTTGTTGAAGATTTAATTTGTGTTGTGGAAAGATGTACTTAAAGCTTTTTTGGTCTGTAAAAACTGTAAACTTTTCACCCAAAATATAATGTCGCCAACACTTAAGATCATAAACCACTGCTTCCAATTTGAGGTCTTGTATAGGGTAATTCTGTTCATGTAGCCTCAACTTCTGAGACCCATAAGCAATGAATCGATCCCATTACATCAACACAGCTCTGAGTTTGATCCCAGAAGCGTCATAATACACCATGTACTCCTCACTTGACACAGGTAAAATCATGATTGGTGTTGATATCAAGAGCTTCTTTAACTCCTGGAAAGAATTATCACATGATTTTGTCCACTAAAAATTTATCCCTTTCTTGTTCAAGCCCATAAGAGGTGTTTCCAATTAGGAAAAGTCTCGGATGAACCTCGTGTAATATCCAGCTAATCCCAAAAAGCTTTAGATATCAAAACAATTCTTAGGATGCTCCCAAGAAACCACTGCCTGAACTTTCTCTGGGTCCACTGCCACACCTTCTTCCGATATGATGTTCCCCAAAAAGTGTACCTGGTCAATACAAAATTAACACTTAAATAGATTAGAGTATAATTGATACTCTCTCAGTGTACTCATGATGATTTCAAGATGTTGGGCATGAATATCGTGAGTATTATAGTACACAAAGACTTCATCCATTAACACCACCACAAAATGATCCATGTACGAATGAAAGATCATGTTCATCAAGTCCATAAACACTTTTAGAGAATTTTTCAACCCAAACGGCATTATGATAAATGCATAAAGGTTATACCTGCTCCTGAAAGTAGTCCTCGGTATATCAGAAGTTTAAACTCTCACCTGATGGTACCCTAATCTCAAATCGATCTTTGAGAACACATAAGCCACCTTCAGCTGGTCAAACAGGTCATCGATATGCGAAATTGAATATCAATTCTTCAAGGTCATTTTGTTCAACATTCGGTAATTGACACACAAACGTAAACTCTCGTTAGCCTTATTTTCAAACAACACATGTGATCCCCAAGGTGATGTAGTTGGATGAATAAACCCCTTATCCTTCAATTCCTCCAACTGAGTCTTAAGATCTTAAAGCTCAATCGGTGTCATTCTGTAAGGTGGAATAGATAATGGATTAGAACCTGGCATGATCTCTATAGTGAACTCCACATCTCTATCTGGTGGCAACCCTAAGAAGTCCTAAAAAAACATCCGGAAAGAGTTCTACTACTGGTGGAAGGACATCTTGCCTACCACTCTCATCATCGAGCAAAAGATTAGAAACCTGGGCTATGAGCTCTCCCAGTTGCTGAGTAATCAGCCCTGCTTGGCTCGCCTGGATATCCCACTCTCCATGATGGACATACTGGTCACCCTTAAGAGATATAAAAGTTACCCTCTTGCGATAACAATCGATGTGGGATCAATATGCGACTAACAAATATATACACATAATCAGGTTGAAGCCCATCATATCCAAGACATATAGGTCTAAAAGAAAATGATACTCTATGATATTCTCTAAAATGGGAATCCCCGAGAGTGGACTTTTTGAAACCTCCACACTCAAGAACACCCCCTCTCCACGAAGAGATCATCCAAAGATGCCCCAGCCGGGAAGGAGTCGTTGCCAGCCGAGATGACAGTGCGTCCCACGGGGTAAAAAAATATCTCTAGATCATGTTCCTAACGGTGTGTCTATATTCATTACTCTACCTATAGACTACACATATGGGCTCAAACCATTAACAAGATTTTCAGATATAAAAGAATGAAAGGTACCCGTATCAATCAAGGCACTAGCTAGAGTAGAAGCTACTAGAATAGTATCTATCACTCTCGATGGCCTAACCTCTCTCTCCAAAAGTGTAGGATGAAATGTATGAAACTATCCTACAACTCTTCCCTATGGTATTATATGACTCCCCTAAGTATCACCACTCTGCTGATATGGGTGCTCTTTCCCTGAAGCACCATGTCCACTACCTCTACCACCTCTTCCAGTAGAACTCTGGCTGCCAAACCTATATAGTGTAGAAGACCCACTTTCCAAACTCTGACTTTATGCATCTACTCCCTCATCACATGGTCAACACTGAGGTGTTATCACTACCCTTAACCATCACACTTCTAGGTCTTGGTTAACAAGGATAAGCACATTCTCATTAATTAATTCCGACAATTAATTAATTACATCATTTATAATTAATTAATTCATCAATTAGTTAATCAGACCCATTTAATTATTCAAGTTTCTCATTCAACACCCATTTATTCTCATTTTGTATCATTTTACTACATAACTCAATTCATTTTAAGCACCTTTTCATTTCAATATCACAAAAACGAAAATATTTCAAGTTCAACAACTTACCCATAACCTGTTTTAGTGTGAGTGCCTAAAATTATGCATGTCACAATAACCCTGAGTGCCTAGAATAATGCATACAGACTCAACTCTTGTACCTCTTTAGGACACAAATCAATAATCAACAATTCTCAAAAAAAAATCACATCACACCACAAGTGCTTCACCCAAGGTGAACTAATATCCAACTTTAACAATAAACAGTAATCAAAATAATCCCACCCTGAGTACTCAGATTTCCCCCCGTACATGGGTTTGAAACTCCCTTGCACGAGCTTATTACCAAGCTTCGACTCTTCCTAGTCTCATGTATACCTTTCCCAAGTCAGTAATACAAAAGAAGAAGAAAGAAAGAAAACTTGTTTGATACCACTTTGTAATGTACCAACTCGGGTACCACGCAACGGTGCCCCGAGCTGGTCGGCCACATGCCCTCAAGCGTGCCTCCTCGTATATTAGAGGGTGTTGACTAGAAGCGAGGGTCCGAAAAATCATTCATGGGGAGATTATACCCTCTTTTATCAGATTAAAACACCAGTGGAAGAAAACAATAATAAACAAGTGCAGGAGACTATAAATAATCAGAACAATACCAATGTCACACAATAGTAAAAATAGTAAATACAATACTCAACAGAAATGGAAATTATGCTATGACAATACAAGTGTCAAGTGTCTACAATGCAACTGAAAATAAAGACACAATGACTCCTAAGAAAATCCCAAACCACATCTGGTTCCCTCACCCATGCTCCATCCCCGATCAACAATCTATACAAGGGCCTTACCTTTATCCATTCCTGCAACAACAAAGTCTATTTGGGTGCTGATTAGGTGGCCTGAATAGGGTGTGAGTACAACTCAGCAGCCCACCACCAACGGTGTCTAAAACAAGTGAAGTCAAAATATAGTGCATGAAATTATATGAATCAATAAATACAATGTGTAATTAAACAGTTATCACATTGTCACCTATTCTTTAATAATCACATTAGACTCAGGTTTGATTTATGTCTCTAGTTCAACTCCCAATTCATCATTATCATTAGTTTGGTGTAGAAGGACATGTCTAACACCCAAAATCTCAATCAGTATAGATCTACATGTCTCACACCCCACTTTCTCAATCGGTGTAGATCACCATGTCTACTACCTCAAATCACAAGCGCTTGTTTCAACTATTGGGGTAGAACGCCATGCCTAATGTCCCAACTTCTCAATTAGTCTAGAACGCCATGTTTAGCACCCAATTTCTCAATCATTTACATCATTTATTAATTCATAAATAATTAACCACATCATTCCCTTACTAATACAATGATTAGTTAAATACATCAAAATCCATTAGTTAACCCCACAATTAACTACATACACAAACCATTAATTAATTCATTAATTAATTAATCAAACAACACAAATATTATTCCATAATTAATTTTCCATAATTAATTATCCGAATAAAATATAAACTTATCATAATTAATCTCACAATTATTTATCTTAATCAAACATCAAGTCACATAATTACTTCACCATTAATAATCTCAACATAGCCAAATCATTATCTCATAATTAATTCCCCCAATTAATTATCTCAAATAGAACCAATTCAATATCTGGAATACAATATCTCAAATCATAAACAATTTCCCCAAATCAATTATCTATTTGGTCATCCCCTTGGTCCCATGATTAAATCATCAATTAATCATCTAAATCCCTAAAACATCAAAAATTCAATTGCACATTTTTAACTAACCCAAATTAGAAAAACAATTACTAATAAAATATAGAAAATAATTAATCTCACATACACATACCAAATCCACGGCTATGGGAGTTCGATTTATACCACCTACCTCAGTTTGTTGACAGATTTTTGCCCAGTGGAAATCCACAAAATCTAAGTGGCACAGCGACGTAGATTAAGATCCGGATCTAAATCCCTAAACCCAAAATTAAGATCAAAGGAATTGAGATCCCACAAATCTATATTTAGATCCACAATCCTATATCTTGATCTCTACACATAGGTTTAGATCCCAGGAAACAGTAGAGATCTTCCATGAAAAGATCAAGGAAAGATAGAGGAAAGAATGGGAGAAGCATCGAGATGAAATCCACTTATCGGAAAGATAGCAGATCTTCAATCCAGGATTTCGATCTCGAAGAACGGTGTTAGGTTCTCCTTGGAATCCCTCTAAAAATCTCTAGAATCACCTAGAATTTGTCAAGCCCAAGCCTAGGTCAAAATAGATGGGTTTCATGAGTTCGGGTGGTTTTAAAACTAATTTTCATATAAAACTGTTTTGCGTGCACAGTTTCACCTGGTAGGGGTGCACTGTTAAGGAAACCGTGCACAAACCGTGTGGACCTCATTGTCCAGGTTTGTATGATTTTCATAATTACCTGGGTTTGGACACACGGTTTTTCAAACCGTTTTCAAACCGTGCACAGCCCCCAGTCCATATATTTTTCATAAAACCTCTCTTGAATGCACCTCAAACCATAATTCCAAAGGAAATGGACTTCAAAACAACAAAAAGTACATGAAAAATGCGCCTGACATGGCTCCAGAAAAGGCCAAGATTTTACATAAGGGGAAACATGTGGTTCTTCATCATGACCACTTTTGTGACTGTCCTTCCTTTTCTATAAACAATCATAATTTTTCTATTTCATAGGCTTATGTGAAAGTCTTTCTCCACCAATTGCTTGATACTTAAGATGTCGGTCTTCTGGTTGGGTATATAATAGACATTCAAGATGAAAGCATGATTTATATCTCTTTGCTTGATCATAATATCTCCTCATCCTTGGACATATATTATTGAGAGATCATCAAATGAAATATATCCTTAAATCCTATTATCTAGGTTCGTAAAAAAGTGATTGTGGTTTTTCATGTGGTTGCTAGATCCACAATCAAGATATTACATACCTTGATTTTGGTTTGATGTTTGTTTCATCAATATAAGGGACTCTAGTAAGACCCCATGTTTGATTGTTAATATATACATGCACACACACACATTATATAGGTATATCAATATTCATATTTTTTTATATTAAATGAAATGGATATTATTTTTTTATTTATATATGGTTTATATATTTATAAAAATATTTTGTATATAAATATGTTTACATATTTATTTATAAAATTAATTTTTTATGTGTAAATATATATAAATATGTATATATGTGTATATATTTAATTATAAATAACAGTACATTATGAAAAATGATAAAATTCTAATGTTGTAATATCTTTATGAGTGTAACTATTAAAAATAAACTAACTCACTACTGAAAAATAAATTGATAGACATGGGCGGGGACTTATTAACCTCGGAGAATTTTGATGTGGGATGCACTATGTACCACATCAAAATTTTGAGGCGACATGCCGACTTTCACTCTTTGGATCATGTCACCGCCACTTTGATTCGTGAACCACGTATGCTAAGTGGTCCAAAATCTTTGAAATATTATTAAAAATATATATATTTATTAAAATTAAACATGTTCGGGTTTTTAGGTACTCTATAATTAATAATCGGATCTAGACTTTAGATTATCCCACCACCACCCTGACTCATGAATCGTGTACGCCACACCCTTAAAAAATCTTCAACGTATTACTTATAAAATTATATTAAAATAAAACGGGTTTGGGTTTTTGGATATCCTATCAAGACAAACCTTAGGTAGGGAATATGTAACCTGGGTAGGATACTCATTAAATGGGTATCTATTGCCCCCAACTATTTGTCCATTAGGTTAAAAAAGTGTGAAAATTTGAGGAGATGAAAATGAAATGGATTTCTTTAGAAACTATGCCAAATGGTGGTAAATAATTTTTTTAGAGTCCAAAGCAACATAAAAATATGTGGGAAAAATGATAATTTTTTTGGCAATATAGAAACTAACATGGAGAAATAATGGCTAAAACGGAGGTAAACGCATCGGGTATGGAGAGGTATTAAAGTGCAAAAAAAGTATTTTTTTAAGGAAAGAAAACGTGGGGTCAAATGGCTCAAGGGTGGGTTTTTTTTAAAAATTGATGCCACATGCATAGAGATATGAGCACCAACAAAAAAACAAAGAAAAATAACTCTTCCAAATTTCAAAATCACTTTACCTTTTTTTGACAATTTGGAAAAGGAAATTCAAGGTAGGAAGAAATGGATCCCAAAAAAATAACATAAAAAACCTTTCCCTGGTAGGATGAGTTCCCATCCTTTCCCCTCTACACGTTTCACTCTTCCATTTTTTTACTTTTGTTATTTTAAAAAATAATGATACCATGCATAAATAATATAACAATAATTATAAATAAAATTAAATATATAAGCATTTTTAATAATAAATGTCTTTATTAATCTAAATTAATATTATTTTTTCATATTAATGTTATTTTATATTTGAGGAGAGAGTATGTGTGCGGTGAGAGGTGAGGCAAAATTTTTGTTAAAATGCATAG
This sequence comes from Viscum album, assembly GCA_963277665.1. Taxonomy (NCBI): domain Eukaryota; kingdom Viridiplantae; phylum Streptophyta; class Magnoliopsida; order Santalales; family Viscaceae; genus Viscum; species Viscum album. Next base: position 123,175,720 of record OY728160.1, on the reverse strand, counting down.
ATTGAGAACAATATCAGGACATGTAATCATAACTAAACTAATTAGTGAACCAATAAAATGGATGGTTGACTGGTTTGGTTTCACTTCAGTGGATCGGTTCTATATATGAATCAGTTTTCAATTACACACCCACCCATGCATAAATACATATATTACCACTATTGGTTCTTTGTTATACCATGACTTCTTTATGATCGATTTTTAAAAAACCATAATATATTACACAAGAAAATCTTAATAATTTAAAATATACGATACTTGTATATAATATATTTATATGTGAGAGGTAAGGGTGAACTCACCGAAAGTCAGAACACACAAACCCTAAGAACCCAATTTGGGCTCACTATAACAGATCACACATTCTTTAGAGTCAGCTTTTATCAGTGATAAAAATAAAACATTGATAAAAGGGTAACCTTTATCAGCACTGGCTAAGAAAGATGATAAAGTTCTAGCCTTTATTAGAACTTTTTTTAACATTGATAAAGCTGGATCTTTATCACCGCTATTCTTAGTCCCGATAAAAACTCAATACTACAGATAATGTTTTTAAAAGCGTTGTTAATCTCAATGAAGATAAAAGGGGGCCCCTTTTAATTGCGCTAAAAAACGATGATAAAAGGTGTCCATTATCTGCGTTAGAAAAATCGCTAATAAAGGCCCCCTTTATTAGCACTATTTTAGCACAGATAAAGGACACTTTTTATCAGCTCTCTAAATAGCGCTCATAGAGAGGACCTTTATCGGTGCTCGAAATAGCACTCATAAAAGCCTAACTGCCTGTGATGTGCTACTTATATAACAACAGATCCACCAAAACCTGCAAAACAAACACACACATCACTTGCACAATGCTCATAAGAACAAAACAGTGTGCACAAGAACAAAGAAGCACACACAAGGGTTTGAAAAACAATGTTTTATATAATTACATTTATAATTATCCAACAAACAGTTAAAAACATTAATGTTTCATCTTTTTATACTGGTCACACCATGCGTCAGATTGAGGTGCAGTTAATTCTTATACATCAAAAATGACCTATGGATCATTGTACTAAAGTATCAAAATTATCCGAATGCATTTGCTCGATTTTCAGTATGTCACTTGTTCTTTTTTACTTAAATTAATGTCAATTTTCAATAAAAACACATTTGGATTTATACTGGTCACATTATTTGTTGGATTAAGGTGTGGTTGATTCCTACAAATGACAAATGACTCATGGATCGTTGTTCTAAGGTATCAAAACAATCTAAATTCATTTTCTCGGTTTTTAGTATGTCAGTTATGTTTTTTTACTAAAATATTATTTTAAATTGGAAACACGTTTTTTGAGTCATGTCGGTCACATCATGCATCGATTTTATGCAAGACTAATTTATACACGTTAGAAAGGACTTATGAATCACTTTCCTAAATCATGAAGACAATAGGAAAGTGCTTGATTGGTTTTTAGTGAGTGACACGTTTTGAGCTAAAATGTAAATTTTAAACTAATAAGAGACACTTTTAGTCATACCGGTCACATTGTGTGTTGGATTGAGGTGAAATTGATTCCTAAACATCAAAAATTACTCATGAATTGTTTTCATAAAGTATCAAAACAATATAAATGCGTTTTCTCAGTTTTCATTATGTCAGTTGTTCTTTTTACTTAAATTAATGTCAATTTTAAATAAAAAACACATTTGGGTTTATAACGGCCACATAATGCTTTTTATTGAGGTGGGGTTGTTTCCTACATGTCACAAATGACTCATTGATCATTTTTCAAAATTATCAAAACAATTTGAATGCGTTTACTCTATTTTTAGTATGCTAGTTGTGTTTTTTTACTAAAATTAATGTCAATTTTAAATAAAAAGATACACTTTGAGTCATATCGGTCGCACCATGCATCATATTGAGGTGAATTTGATTCATATACGTCAAAAATGATTTATAGATCATTTCCCTAAAGTATAAAAACAATCATTATGAGTTTTATCATTTTTTATCATGTCAGTTTTGTTTTTTACTAAAATGTCATTTCAAACTAGAAACACATATTTTGAGTCATACCAGATGCATCATGTGTCGGTTTGAAATGAGAATGCTTCATACATGTCAAAAATAACTTATTAATTGTTTTCCTAAATTATGAAGTCAATCAGAGAGAGTTTTCTTGGTTTTTAGTGAGTGATACTTTTTGGACTAAAATGTCAATTTTAAACTGATAACGGACACTTTTAGTCATATCGGTCACACTGTTCACCGGATTGAGGTTTGGTTGATTCCTACATGTCAAAAATGACTGATACATCATTTTATAAAAGTATCAAAACAATATGAATGCATTTTCTTTGTTTTCAGTATGTCAGTTATGTTTTCTTGCTAAATTTATTGTTAATTTAATATAAAAATACACACTTAAAGTTATAACATTCACACAGTGTGTCAAATTTAGGTTCAATTTATTTCTACATATCACAAATGACTTATGGATCGTTTTCCTAAAGTATCAAATCAATCCTAATGTGTTTGCTCAGTTTTTAGTATGCCATTTTTTTTTCTAAAAATACTATCAATTTTAAATAAAAATAGACACTTTGAGTTATACTAGTCACATATTCATTATATTTGTGTACATTCTTCCATCTAGTATACTTCACATTCTTTTATAAACGAATCTATATCGTCTTGTGAATATAAGTCTTTTCTACAATCATGGTAGTGCTGAAAAAATATAAATGCACAAAGGATTAATAAATATTTTAAATGAAATAGTAATTATTTTTGAAAATACCTCTTTAGGTATGTTGGATTTTTTATGGAATACGATCTCTTTCATAAATTTTCAAACATAATAACCAATGTTTTTATCATTTTTTTGTTTCAGATACTACATAAACATTGAGAAAAATAAATAATTTTTTTATATGTCTTTGGATAGTGAAATCTTATTATATTTACCTTGATTTGTGTCTAGTTATAGTACTTGTGATGTTTCTTATCATTTTCCCCTAGACTAATTCCATGATGTAGATGATATTCACACACATCCATATCATAATAGAATCCTCATTAAAAGATAATATAAATTATATAAATAGATGTTTATTTCTAAAATGTTAGATGTAGTGTATTACAAATTGACAAACACCATCATTTGTGGTCAGTTTGTTGAATATCTATGCAGTGATTCCAAGAAATAAATCTTTGGAGTACCCAAATTGATTGTAATAATCATCCAATGCTTCCTAAGAATATAAAAAATAATAAGTAATGGAAAAAATTAAAATATATTTGATATAATCAAATTATAGAGTTTTATCCCCACATATTTGGTATTAAGAAGTGTCTATCATCCGTAATTTTTCTGTTAAACGATTTGAGCAGGCCTGCCACTATTTCACCCTCTTTATCAAATTCTATTTTTGTTTGATCGGTAGAGGTGACAGGAGGACTAACGGGTCCAAATTTTTGTTCATGGGGAAATCCCTTCAATTGTTTTTCATATACACGCCTGTAAAAAATATTAAATGTATTTAGTCATAATTATCATAGTATATCGGCTTTTGGAAAATTAAATCATGAAAACATACCTCAAGTATACATTTACAACCGAGTTTCCTAGACAATTATACTCTAGGATTTCACTTACATTGTCAACACTAATGAAATATGGATCTTCCCCTTTGTACATATTTTCATAAAAAAGAATTGTGTGAGTACCACCATCTTTCAACTTCATATTCACATGATTCTGCAATGATAATAAATGCAGATATAGAATGGGCGGGTTTAAGGTGCTTTCGGTAGATAGTTTCGATTGGTTGGTTGATCCTTGAGATGGTTTTGATCCATTCTTTCTTTTCACCCCCTTTCCTGTGTCTGTCTGTAATAACATTCATCAGTTCAGACCTTTTTTTATTAAATTTTAATGGTTTATCTTGAAAAATAAATTGTAAATGAATACCTGATCGATATGTTTTTTACAAACTGTGATGACTATGTGATGAATGTTCCAAGAGCTTGTTCGACCTTATGAATATCTTCATCATCAATTGGAAAAGGTACCCTGACACTTGGATCATGGGATACGTTAATCAACACTTTGACATGACCTGTTGGAAGTGGTTTGTTGTGTAGCATGGTGTTATGAATATTGAACACCGTAGCCCTTACTACAAGTCGATGGGTGGGTATTGATAGATATAAATCACAGTTATTTTTACCCTGTACAATATCAGTACAGGAGAGGTATCAATGTCTATCTTATTCAAAATTCATAGAAACAGTTATTAGAGCATTGATTGCCTCAGCTAAGATATGGTTTTTAGGGGAATGGCTCACCTCAAATCTAGTGCAGGGGGGGATGGGGCAAGATCTTTATGCACTGGGTGTTCTTGAGTTGTTTCTTCTCTTTCTCCCCCCGTCATCAAATTTTCCATGAACTCTCTCTACAATTGCATATGTTCTTCAAGGATAGTTATTCTTTATCCAATCGTTTATATTTATTTACTTTGATCCTCCTCTTTTTTTTCTAAAAAAATATTCGGGGTGTCACCCCAAAACCCGCACCTCTGACGCAACCATACTTTTATGACTACTTCAAGGCCACCAAAAGTATGTTTGAATCCGGTTTGGATGTTGTTGATTCCTGTGACTATGTAAAATAGAAAATATAGTAAAATAAGTAATCATTGTTATGTAATATCGATTTAAATAAAAAAATATTTATTATGTCATATTTACACATGTTTCCCACACGTTTTGTGTGTTTTCATCTGTTAGTATCCCATCTTTTTTTACACTCACCTCCTTCCATAGCATATATTTTGAGATGGAAGTAACTTTGGATTTGGATTCATAAATCTGTATATAAATAGAGAAACATAGTTATGGTGTTGTTTTATGTCACATAAAAATATTACGATAGATTTAAAATACGTACCAATTTTTTTTCAAGTGAAGCGTACCCTATTCTTGCTTTACGGTAGGGGTACGTTGGTTTTGCTTCTCATTCCTTATTTTCAGCACTTAGAGATTGTTTCATAAATAAAAAATTGTCAATAAAAGTGATGAATACACATATCATCAAACAACGTATTACCAAATACAATGTACCTAAAAGGACTGCTCAGCACGACAACTAGTAAACGCATCCCACGCTCCTTAGGTTATCAGGTCTCCATAAATAGGATGTGGGTGCGAGTTTATTTTCCCTTCAACATATTTAATATAACATCTTGTTAAAAAAAATTGAAATCCTCTATGAATCCTTCAAGAAACCCTTAATACATAGTCCTTGTGCGATTCATCCACTATAAATGCACTATACAAGGGATTATGAAGAGTAAGTCAACATTTTATTATTTTATTTTTTAGAAAATTAAAGAAATGATATCATAATGTTACCATTATATCGTCCCACGTTAGTGTCTTAAGCCCAGTGAAAACATGGTTCCATGACTGTACATCAATCAACACACGTTGTTGAGTGACAATTCCAATGTAACTACTGAACATGGCCTTATTGGTGTTAACATGTTGAACCCACTTATTCCATCTGACCTCGTATTTGGCGTCATTCTCTTTTTTCCTTAAGGATTTTTGTTAACACCATCAAACTATGATGCACCTATTTTTTCTACACCGCCAGTGTTTTGTTGCCTACCATTTCCTCGGTTTCAACATCATCAATATGTTCCTCTAGAGAGCTACCATCAACATGTGAAAATGGTGGTTCTACCTCTGCACTGGGAGTAGTAGAAGCAACATGTTGAGAAACCTGTTGGTTATCTGCACTGTGAGCAACAGCGGGTTGAGAGACCTATTGTTCCTCTGCACTGCGAGCAACAATAGGTTGAGAGACATGTTGTGCCTTAGGATTAGGAGCATCATCACGTACAAAATTAATTATCTATAGAAGCGGTTTAACATCTAATTTAGATTACATAAAATCTACAGCGAATAGATAATAACATAAGGTAACACGGTGAATATTACAAAAAAAAATATAACCCGATTATTGAACTCTTTTTTAAAAGTCTGAAGGGATTTGAACCCTCTATCGACTATCAAAATCCCTTCATTGTGGTCTCCTCTAACATACAAAATGTTGTCTACATTAGGACCACTGTAAAATGATTGCGATGTCCCAATGAAAGGGTTATCCTTCATTGAATTTTCATCTGACCATTTAGTGTTTTTGGTCGATAACAAAACAATTGACCACTTTTGGTTTGCAGGATTTGTTACATAAAATACTTGTACGACTTGCGATGCCATTATAAATAGTTCATCTTTGTACTATTATTTACTAAAATCAACTTTTACGAATCCCAGCTCAACTAATTTAACTACACTCCTGTTATCAACTCACTTGCATTGAAAAATCGGCACTTGGAAGTTTGTATAATCTAACTCCCATATTTGTTTGATGATTCCAAAGTATGTCATATTCACAAAAACTGGATTTCTATCCTTAGCACTGAAAACATGCATCTCTTCAACCACAAGTGTAACTCCACTATTCTTCATGATATTATCTTCATCATGTTTATTAGTATAGAATTTATAACCATTAATTACATAATAATTATAAGATAATACATACACACTTGGTCCTCCAGCTAGCCATCAAATTCGTTCTGAAATTGAGTCTGGATTTTCATCTGACTCCTTAAATATATTGTTCTGAAACCATCCTATAAACTATTGACTATGTGTATTTCATATCCATTTTCATCCTTTTATGGATTCAAATTCCTAATAATTTTTTGTGGGTTTTTACATATGGGTCAACCTCTAAACTGTTATGAAAAACGTAAAGGTGGGTCTGCTCCCAATCTGTAATATTGATTGTGACAACCTCTCTTCTAGAAATTATTTCACCCGCAAACCACCCACTGTGATGATATTTCGGTATACCAATGCTTTCCACACTAGATAGGTATTTGATACAGAATTCAATGGCTTCCTCAATAATATATCACTCCGCAATTCGACTCTCTGTCTGAATTTGAATTTTGACACACCCTTTCAAAATATTAATATACCATTCAATGGGGTATATCCATCTATAGTGTACAGGTCCACATAGTCAAATATCTCTCACCAAGTGAACTATCAAATACACTATCATATCAAAGAATGTCAGTGTGAAGAACATTTCCAATTCACATAATATGACGATAATTTCTCTTTCCATACTCGACAATTTCATCGGGTCTATAACTTTGCTACATATAACTTGGAAGTAGAAAGAGTGCTTCATTAATATATAATAGACATTCTTGGAAAAAATGAAACATAAATCTATAAGAATTATATTTTGCATCAAAACATGGAAGTCATGTGATTTCAAACCCTTTAACTTTAAATGGGTCATTAACATGATGTTCTTTATATTCAATGAATACCCCTCTAGAACCTTTACATTATTCAAGAAGTTGCAAAACAGATATCTCTCCTGGTTGGAAAGAGTGTAAGTAGCTGGAGGAAGAAAAGTTTATTTTTCACCCTTCACTGGCACCGGATCTTCTCCTATTCCCATTTCAACCATTTCCATCCTAGCCTTAATTATATCCTTTGTTTTTTGAGGTGCATTTAGCAACATGCTGATGACACTGTCACATACATTTTTTTCAACATGCATAACATCAAGAAATTTTCTGAAGTACAGACAATTCTAGTGTGGTAATTCAAAAAACAAAACTGATCTCTTCTTCCAATTGGTTTTCATAAGGTTTTTCAAAAAAAAATTACCAAAGTAGTGTCCACATCTTTTAATTTCTTAAATAGTTGATCACCCGTTAGTGGAGTCGGTGTTGTACAATCTTCTAAACTTCCATCGAATGGTGTCATCCAATATTAGTACTTATGTCATTAGGGTAGAAATATGTGATGTCCTAGAAACACGATTTTCAATGAATATTTCAACCTAATTGACTATGTACCTTGTTCATAGATGGGACACCAATGACTTACTTTAATGTTATATCCCAAAAAATTTCAATAAGCAGGAAAGTCATTTATCATCCCATACAACATGGTTCTCAATGTGAAATCTTCATTTCTATAAGCATCATACAACATAACACCTAAATCCCACAGTAATTTCTAATCCTCAATCAATGGATCCAAATAAACATCAATATCATTAACCGGTTGTTTTGGTCCATATATAAGCATAGATAGCCTGATTTGTTTTTGTTTCATGTATAACAATAGTGGTAAGTTATAATTTACCAACAGAAATGACCATGTACTGTGAGTGCTGCTTTAAAAACCAAAATTATTCACTCCATATGTAGATAACATAAGACGAAGGTTTTTTATCTCATTTCCAAAATCTAGATACTCATGATAGATTCTCTTCCACTAAGGAGAGTATGTCAGGTGATGTATTTTCCCATATTTATTTCTTCTGTCTGCAAGCCACGTTAATAGCCCTATGGTCTCCTCACTTCCATATAAGTTCCTAAACCTTGGAATGATTGGAAAGTACCATACAAGTTTTGTAGTACCAGATTCATATTTCTTGTATCGAGAAGCACCACACTTTGGGAATTCTCTAAGTGATTTCTGGTCCTTGAAAAATAGTATACAATCATTTAGGCAGGCGTGTATTCATTCAGAGATTATACCCATCTGTGTAGTGTAAGGACCCAACCCCAGTTGCCCAGAGTCGGTGCATTATTTTATTACATTGACATATAAATAAGGAATATGCATCCCAAAAGACTGAGTAGTTTAATAGATTTGGAAACAAGATACATACATAAGTTCAACATTATAACTTGAAATGAAATACAACATATAAGTTTTATTGGGAACATCCATAACTAAAAGTTTATCCTTGCAGGTCACTCATAATAAAATACTTCATGTCCTAATAAAATGAAACAAACGAAAGGGTTGAGTTCAAACGTTCCATAATGGTAAGCAATAAAACAGATGATATCATAAACATAAACATCAGGCACGACGAATAACTAAAAACACATTCCTTTAAAAATAAATTTGAACACATTATGGCGGAAATAAGAGCTGAATAAATAATGCCATAATAAAACATAATAATGGGTATTCTACTAGTCGAATAACCACATGAACTATCAATACTATTTTTATAATGAGGTAATGCATAATACTAGACATCATAACCATACTGTCAAGGCCTCGTTCCAGTATTATAAATATCAATTTTGTCAAGGCCTCATGCCAAGACTATAGTTTGTCTCATGAGACCTACTAATGCACCGAGGGGCTATAGCGGGCCACACCCAACACTTACTAAGTCCAATACATTCCTAATATGAATGGGGATAAACATAAACAATATATAAATTCATATTGAAACTAAAATATGAAATGTAAATAACTTTTCTAAAACATTAAGCATAAACACTAACCATTTGGAGTAAATTGGTGAATGGTTTAAAGATAGCACATACATAGTCAAAATAATCATAAAACACTAAATTAATTATTTTATATTATATCATAAAATATTAATCTCAATAATACATATGAATCAACAAGAGTGTTGAAATAAATGAAGACACTCTTATAAAATCATCGAGTAATTCTTGAGATAAATACACTTTTACTTTGAAAAGAAGAGTCATTTTGGAAAAAAATTTGTATAAAACCATAAGTGAAGTATGATATTATTTTAATAATAAAATTAGTGATTTTATAAATATAATGGTTTCCAAAAATAGATTATATAGTACCCTTGAAAATGGGTAATAATTTGAGAAATTCCCTTGAATCGGGCTTGTATTTCGGGAGGAATTTTTTAAAAATCTTTTCAAAACATATAACTCCCCTTAAATGAAAGTAGTAATCTGGTTCATACACACATATATATAACATTATCACAGAATATAGGAGGATTACATATGAATAAATAATAATTTAATTGAGGTAAGTATAAAATAAGAGTAACCCAAATGAAAATTGAGGTTCAGGTAGAAAACTATTACCTTAAGTCTGAAGGTGTTCCTAACTTGATCTTAATGACATTAATAATCAAATTTAGGTTCATAAAATAATAATTACAGTTCCTCATATATATTTAATTGATTTAGTGTAACCTTATTAGGTTCATTCAGGGTCTTTTTATGGGTTAAGAGATTCAATTTCATTGTCTAGGAGTGTTTTCTTCCTTGGTTTTCACGATCATTTTACTTATATTCATGTATGGATAAACATGTAGAATGAGAAATTTTTTATAGAATATAAGTTGTATTTTATTATTGAGAACCCATAATATTACACGATCATACAATTATTTTGGTTATTGGGAGTGAAGATGAATCATTTTAATGACAATTGTTTGGGTTAATTGGCGTTTCTTGATCACAACGAACTCATTTTGATTTATAAATTAATATCATTTGTAAAAAAGGATTAAATAACCTTAAATAATTTATAATACATATATTATAGTCTGGTTCAACCATAAAAATGGTTAAATTACCAGAATTGAAGATTGTAATATAAATTGAAAACCCATCGTCCTTGAATTTGATAAATTAACACATCTCGGATAGTGTTTTCATTTCTAGTATAAAAGGTGGGGAGATGAGAGATGATGAAGAATTATTCCGTTATCATAGAAATATTCTAGTACATGTAAGGTACCGGAGTAATCAAAAAATTTGGATGAAAGGAGTTGGGGAAAGAAAAAGAAAATAAAGGAACTTGAAATAAAAGAAATGAAAAGAGGAATTTACCTCTTAAAGTAATCTTCCTTGAGAGCCTCTTTACGGGAGAGGTTTTGATATTTTTATAAGAAAAAGGGATTTTGAACACGGGGTATGATATTTGGAGGATATTTGGGCAGAATTTAGACAAGTTACAAGGCTTTAGAGAAGTGAAGAGAAGAGGGAGTGGGGGGGGGGGGTTATAGTGGAAGAGAGGAGGGTTTTCCCATTATTTTTCTCATTATTTTATTATTTTGCCAGAGACAACCAATAGTATTGATTCTTATGACCAAGAATATTAATATGTGCATGTGAGTTCAAAACAAGTGGTCTTATATCATACTTACATCACCTATGACTCAATAAATAATGTATTTAGTATTTATCATAAATTATCATATTTTACTATTCACCTAAAATTGATGTATTTTAGAAAAAACACAAAAAGTAACCCCAACCATTTTTCTACATGTAAAATTTAAAAATAAAATCCATTTTTTTAAAATAATTTTCTAAATATTTTTAATTTAATTTTTAAATAAATTCATATTTTATTCAAAAAAACAACATTACTATAACTTGTTTTATAACACCATGAAAATTTAATCAATGCCCCAAAAAATTATCTTATAACCATAAGACAATAAAAATTTATGATTAAATTTTATGAAAATAAATTTCCATTTTTAATTATAAAATTAATTATAAAATTATTATTAAAATATTTATTACATACAAAAATACCAATACTTATACTATGACCGTTTCTTCACTTATAAGATGTATATATTGTATTTATACATTCATGAGTGAAGTTTATATTTTTTTTGTCTGATTTAATATTCATTACTATTCATAAGGGTATGTTACTATTCATAAGGGCATGTTACTATTCATTAAAAACTAATTTTATTTAATCAGAATCAAAGTATTTTACTGGATACAACCATGTGAGTCAGTTTTTTGAAATTAAAATCACAGAGGTAAAAAAATTATGTTTACTGGCTAGGTTATAACAACGAGGTGTTGGTAGAGACTCATTGTTTTATTCATTCCATATTAAATTTATTTTCAAAATCTTGGGGTGTTACATTATCCCCTTACAAAAAATTCATCTTTGAAATTATCAGAATGTTACGTCACAAAAATATTTGGGTAGTTTTTCATCATAAGCTCCTTAAGATCTCATGTTGCCTCTTTAATTTTATGATTTTCCATAGTATCTTTACTAGTTTAGTTTTCTGATTTCTCAACACTGGTTCTTTAGTGTCTAGAATCCAGATAGGCTCTTCATAGTAAGGTAGGTCAGGTTCCAATTCTATACCTTCAGAAGTGAGGAAATGGATTGGGTCTGGCATGTACTTTCTCAGTAATGAGACATGAAACACATTATGTACTTTAGAAAGGCTCGTTGGAATAGCCAAATGATATGAAACAACTCCAATTCTCTCTGGAATTTCAAAAGAACCTATGTACCTAGGGCTAAGTTTTCCTTTCTTCCCAAATCTTATAACACCCTTTCATGGAGTTTCTTTTAAGAAAACATGATCTCCCACTTGAAATTTCAAATCCTTCCTTTAATTATCAGCATATCTTTTTTGTTTTCTTTAAGCTGCTTTTATATGGCCTTGAATATTCTTTAATTTCACTATTGTTTCCTCCACAATCTCTGGGACCACTAGCTTCCTTTCACCAATTTCATCCCAACATGTTGGTGTACAACATCTCTTTCCGTACAATGCTTCATATGGTCCCATTTGAATACCGAAATGAGAACTATTATTTTAGGAAAACTCCACCAAGGGTAAATACTGATCCCACATACCTTAAAAGTCGAGTGAGAATGATCTCAACATTTCTTCTAAAGTTTATATCATCCTTTTTGATTGCCCATGAGTTTGAGGATGATAAGCAGTACTCCAACAAAGCACAATATCCAAAGCTTTCTGAATACTTTTCTAGAATTTCGATGTAAATTGAGGATCTTCATCAGACACTATTATAATAGGTGCTCCTTGAATTCTTAAAACTTCATTGATAAAGAGTCGTGCAAGCACTCCAGTGGAAAATCCTCCCTTATTGCGAGAAAATGTGCAAATTTTGTAAGTCGATCCACAATTACCCATATTACATCATTCTTTCTTGGAGTTTTGGGTAATCCAATGACAAAATCCATGGTGATTTCATCCCATTTCTATATAGGAATAGGTAGATGTTGCATGAATTCTCTAGGATGTTGTCATTTGGCCTTCACTTGTTAACAGACTAAACATCTTGATACATAATCAGCAATTTCCAGCTTCATGTTGTCCCACCAGAAATGTTCCTTCAAAACACTATACATTTTAGTGCTACCAAGGTGTATAGAGAAATTAGAGCTATGTTCATCATCCAATAACTCTATTTTCAGCTCAGGTATAGGTGGAACACATAGCCTCTTCCCAAATTTCAGAATTCCATTATCACATATGAAGTGTGCCAACTTCCCATCTTTCACAACATTAATTTTCTTTTGAAGGTTCTCATAATCAGGATGAGAGATTTTAATCCTTTATAATAAATATGTTTAGGAAACCAATTGAAAAATAAATGACGTTTCACCTTCTTTGATAATTTCCATGTCTATCTTTACTAGATTCATAAATAAAGGATCCCTTTCAATCCTCATTTTATTTAGAACTCCATGATCCTTGCTTCTCAATGTATCAACTACCTTATTTTCCTTTCCTGAGTGGTAGTGTATGGAAAAATCATAATCCTTGAGTAGTTAGAGCCATCACCTTTGCCTCATGTTGAGTTATTTCTGTGATAAGATATATTTTTTACTCTCGTTATCCATATATATCTCACATCTTTCTCCATATAGATAGTGTCTTCATATTTTTAGAGCAAAGATCACATAAACTAACTCAAGATCATGAGTAGGATAGTTTTGTTCATGAATTTTTAACTTCCTTGATGCGTAGACAATAACTCTATCATTCTGCAAAAGGAAAAAACCAAATCCTTTCTTTGATGCATCACTATAGATTACAAACCCATCATTCCCCAATGGTAGATTTAGGATCGGAGAATTCACTAATCTCCTCTTAAATTCTTCGAAACAATCCTCACATTCTTTTTCCCATATGAACTTAACCCCCTTACATGTAAGCTTGGTCATTGGGTTGGCTAAACAAGCTAAGTTCTGAACAAAATTCCGATAATAACTTGTTAAACCAATAAAACTACGTACCTCAGTTATGTTCATTGGAGTAGGCCATTCTTGCACAACCTTTTTCTTCATAGGATCAATAGATATTCCATCATTAGAGACAATGTGGATAATAAAGGAAACTGATTGAAGCCAAAATTCCTACTTTCTAAACATCCCATATAATTCATAATAACTCACTCTTGAATAATATATTCCTATCATATATGTTTGGGGATACATCATAAGTATAGAAAACAATTACATATGTTTATTTCATCTACCCTGACTATTTGGTCATGCCTTATCACCTATTTCCTTTAACAGATCAGGCACACCGACTTCTTTCCCATTACAAATCAAGCACATCAACTTGATTATATTAATTATTTCATGAGATATAATTAATTACCCAATTCTATAGAGGTAGAAATTGGTATCACCCATCACATAATGAAACACATAAAAATGTGTTCCTTACGAACACAATTCATTCATCGTATCAGGACCCATGAAAATAAATGGGTTTTGTAAACACCATTCAATCATAACATAACCCATGGAAGGTAATTGGTTTCATTAATATCATTACAATATAAACATAAACCAGTTATATAATGAATAATAATGTAATACTTGGGAAATATACCCAGTAAATCATATGTTACATCATATAACTTCATCTTATATGGAAAATATTTTTTGAAAGATTAATTTAAATAAATATTGATGAATATATCATTTCCTTAATGAATTCATTTTATTAAAGAGACATTATATTTTAGTGGAATTGTTTTTTTATAAAATATCCTTATATTCTTATAAGGGAAGAATCATTTCATTAAGGCATCATGAAATCTTAATATTCCATTCATTCCATATATCTCAAAAATACATTCCTTTCATACTTTTTCTTGACCAATCACAAAGTACATCATTTGTAAAATGAAAAAAAAAAATCATTTCAAATAAGTAATTTAAAAGTAAAATATATAATTAAATATCATTCAAAAAATAGAAAAACCATATTTTAAGATATTTCTAGAAAATATGTATGTAGAAGATAAATATTCTTCGACTGAGATTCACAACGAAACAATATCGTTTATTGATGAGAATGTGAAATAAACACATAAAACTTGATAATCAGAAAAATAATATGCCATATTGAATAAAGAAAATTATATTGATATTAAAAGAACATATTATTTTGATTAATACTCATAAAAGGCACTTATGTTCTCTATGTATATCACACAGAAGAAATAAGTAGCATATAAGAGATGTGTCCCACATAAATAAAAGTGAGATGAAAATCTCATACCTCATGTCTCACATATAATTATTATCATTTAAAAATTATGTACAATAAATATGGATTTATTATACATAAATTACATATCCATATATCAATAATACCATGTATTATTTTTATCGTATCTTATCACCCATTAAATAATAATTAAAATAATTGGTATAGGTGATATAAGCTTCGTTTAAAAATCATGTTTCAGTTTTCAAGTCCTCGTCCATATACATTGTTCATGGTAACATAATTTCTAGAATCATTACTATGTTATATATATGATATTTATTTTTATTATTCATCCTTATTACCACATATGTGAAATACATACAATGAAAGAATCACATCGCATCCTATAGGTGTTATGTTATACGTACGCATGAGCAATGTTATCATTTCACAAAATATTATGTAGTAAAACTAGTGGATATTTTATTATATTTATACAAGTATAAATATTTTATGAATATCATATTTAAACAGTATAACCCTCATAATTACCACTCATAAAATCTGGGTTTTGATTTCATTCTTGTATCTAGTTCATTTAAGGGATTCAATTTTTCTCTCGAGAACTGGGTGCTACGGGTCTGAATTTTTTAGGTAATATTATTTCTAATTTTGGTATAATATTTTCCCTTAGATTTTCTTTATGTTTTTGGAGAAAAATGGGAAGTTTGGGCCAACCATCACATGGTTCACGGTTGGCGAACGATTAGTGGAAATCCTGAACCCCTGCCCAGGTAACCATGTAGTGGGTTGGGGTTTTCAGAAAGAATCTACCGCACAACTTCCACACAGTAAGTGAGGCCATGTGGGCTAATCGTGCAATAGGATGCACTTAGGAAGACAGGGTCACACAGTCTCTACATGGTTTGACTAACCATGTGGGATGACCGTGCATGATCTATAGGTCATTAAAAATTGGGGTTTTACTCTTTTTCCACTTTCAAAATTTAACCCTAAACCCCCAATTCCTCCACCCCTCAGGATTCTCCAGCCTAGGCGCTGATGCCTCCTCCCTTGTCTCTCTTTGATCTCTATTCCCTTGGTGTGATTGATGTGTTTTCTCCATGATTATCTATGTAAGTGTTGTTTCTTCTTGATTTTCTCTTCCTTTCTAGGGTTTATCCTCTTTTTCTTTGGGGTTTTTTTCTCCAGTGGGTTGGGTGACCTATTTTGGGTTGAATCTTGATTTTTAGGGTTCAACCTTGATGGTTTTGGTTAGATATTTCCTTTATTGGGTCTTGTGGTGGTGTGGTTGTGGTTTCACACCAAATTATGGAAGTTTCTACACTTGAGGTATGTTGTTCCATGCCCAAATGATGTTAAATGATTTTAGTATCCTTTTTTGTGTATTTAATCATGTTTTATAGTTTAATTGTGTAGTGAGAATTATATTTTGAAGTGGTTTGACATGATTATGTGTTATAAATGGGTTTTTATAAAGGAAATGGTTATATTTTGTCTATGTTTCATTGAAATGTTTCTTGAAAAGGGTTTTATGCCTTGTGCGGAAGGTGTAAAATGTGTTTTCAAGGGAACTTGAGGTGTGAATGTGTTGAAAATAGGTTTTCAATGGAAAATGGATTATTTTTGGAAGGTTTGTTTTTTTTTTGCACCTTTGAATGTGAATTTAGAGTTATGTAAATGATGTGAAACAAGTTTTAAATTTTATTTGATTTGTGTCTAGTTTTTAATGGGTCATGGACCATGAAAAATTGTTAAATTAATTATGTGACTTTCTTTGGATAATTTTAAAGGGGTTTCATGAAATTTTCAAGGGGTGAAATTTGTGTTCTTAAATGGTTTTGGTGTGTGTGTATTGGAAGTTGTTTTTTTGTAAAAAAGGGTGGAATTATTGGCAATGATTTGTGAATGTGGTGATTTGTGTAATATGTGAAATTTTATTGAACACAAAGGGAATCCCAGGTATCTAGGTCGGATGACTAGTTATAGTATTCTAGTGATTCAGAAGTGTCTTGTCCCAGTTTCACTTAGCTGGATTGGAGATTACAACATTAACTAAACTTGTATGATTATTGGAGACCAATATCCCCAAGGGGGGTCTCCTCCAAGTGGCCCATGCATGATAAATCTAATGGGTGTTATTACTATACAACCTTTTACTGAGGTATGGGGTTCCAGTGTCTCATTCGAGCAAGATTACCCCTATGGATTTACCCATGGTGCTCTCTTGATACTTATGAAATGTGGTACCATCTATTAGCATACGATGGACCTTGAGTGAATTTTATCATAAAGAAATTTTATCTTAATAAACATTTCATTTTAAATGTTACCTTTAAAATTATTTTCCTTTAAAATGTTTTACTAAAAATTGATTTTTTTTAAAATGTTTTCTTGGAAATGTTTCAGAAGATTTTACATAAATGAGCATGTTAAATCATTTTTTGATGTTATAGCATGAAATATTTTCTTTCGCTGGAATCCTACAGGACTTTGGCTCACAACCTACACACACCTTTGGGTGTATGTTGACATGGTTATGTATGAATCAGGTAAAGTCAAGGTGTGTTGTGTGGGTGGATACAGGTTTCTAGAGTTCCTCTCATGCAAGTTTGGTGGTTTTGGCTTAATGGTTACATCCATCTCATCATATGGAGGTCTTTGGGAGATTTTTTCATTTTCATTTTTCTTTTTGTATTTCGGTTTTTGGTTAAAAATTATAAAACATTGAATCTAGGGATTTTTTCCTTATTTGGTTATGGTTATTCAGTTTTTGTCTCATTTATTTTTTTGTTTATTCATGCTTATCTAAACAAGTGAAATCATTACCAAATCATAATATTGATACCCAGACACTAGTTTCCAACCCATGAGGATTGGGAAAGCCCTTTGGGACATACCATAGACTAGTTCGGGTGTCGAGTTAGATGGAAATATGGCTTGGTTCGTGAAAAAATAGTATCAAACCATGTCACACTCTTTTTGGGTCACATTATTTGGGGAAGAGTCTGGATAGATTGGATCTAGGATTTTTGGGACTTAATGTTCTGTTTTCAAGTAGGTTGCTTGGACAACACACCTCATGAAGAGACTTGAGTCGCCATGTAAAGTCTGGTTTTATTTAGTTCCTTGGGTTTTGTGGATTGTTTTGTGGTTTGGAAATGAAAAGAGAGTTTGGTCAATGGTCTCAGTGAGCTCACAGAGCTTAGAAATCCATGTGGAGTTGGGGACATGGTCCAAGAAGACTCTCTATGATGGTGGTGTGATTGGAATATGAACACCAACCATATACCCAAGTCACCTTCTGACACTAGTTTCTTCTTGTAAGTTGTTTCATATCTTTTTGGGTCCTGAAAATTGTTCGGAAAACCCTTGTTTTGGGATCATGAAAAAATGGTATTTAAGTGGTAATGGTTTGGTTTTTGTAAGGGCCTGGGTTTTAGGGGTCCATTACTTTGTGAAAATCTCATGTTGGGTTTTTTGGTCTGGGAATCTCGGTGAAGTTTGGCCTAATGGTAGGCCTACCAGTAGTCTTATCCTGCCAGTAGTAGGCCTACCGATATCTCAGTCTACCGGTAGCCATGTCCTACCACTAGCTCTGTCTACCGGTAGCTCGGTCTACCGGTTTCAGCAGCTTACTGGTATCTCAGTCTACCTGACGCTGCAGCCTACTGGTAGTTCGGTCTACTGATCGCTGCAGCCTACTGGTATCTCGGCTACAAGTCGCTCTCAGCCACCAGTAGCTCCCAACTACCGGTGGCTCTTGCCTACCCCCATAGGGTTTTTCCAGTAGCGCCTCCCTTTTTGCACAAATTGGGTTTTAAACCCTATTTTTGACCTGTTTTAAAGCCCAGTAACACCCATAAATGTTGTAATTAAACATTTAATTAATTAACCTAGTGTGTGGGTCGGTTTAAACCACCCAACCCATAATGACGTGTCGGGCCGCGTGGTCAACCCACGACCCTCGCTCACGCGGTTTCACATTCTTATCTCAACCGTCCCCGGACCTTATAAACTAAAGGGTTCGCTATGGTTTCCTCTTTCATCGATCACCCTATGCGATTAGTACCCTCCGTACGAACAACTTTTAATTTAGTCGAGCCGCATCTCTATCCGTGGAATTCCACGCCCAGGCTCAGCGTCGATTGTTGATCAACAAGTGTGGAATTTCTCCTTCATCTCTCCCTTTTGTGTATCATGCAGAGTGGGCATGATTTTGATTCGGTAGAATTTTATAAACCTAAACCTTAATGAAGATAATGAATGGACTCTTAATAATGATGGGGGGTGGTTGTGATCGATGATGCTTCCTTGATTTATGATCTTCCATGATTTATGATTCCTGAATTGTGCGGGCTTAATCCTTCTGAAAATCATGGTTGTTGGTGGTCTTTCTCTATGCACTAACAAACCTTTACTTCTAGTTATGTTTAAATGGATTTTATTGCAGTGGATAACCCTTACTATGTAAATGAATTTGGTTAATTACGTATATTCGGCTAAAGAAATTGAAAGCACCAGGATCAACTCCTTTCTATGATAACCCTAGTTAAAGTACAACAAATTTGAGAATCATGGAGTGTGTTAAATCTTATAAATCTGAAAATACCAACGTGGGCCTGCTTAGTGGTGGTGGTTTGGTTGTTTTCCTTCACGGGCCGTTTTCTGGGTAATGTGGTTGGGGATGTGATCCCCTGTTTTTATACTCTTGGTGGTTATAAAATTGGGGATGGGATCCGTGTGTTACACTTTTAGTGGTTGTGAAATTTAAGACCGGGTGGTTACCTTGTTTATATCACGAATTGTGGTGGGATCCTCTATTGTTGAGAAACCCTTCTTTGCTCCTAGATGTTGGACATGGGGTTGTACCTTGGGATTTCTTTGGTTGTTGTGGATTTACAAGAGAACCGGGTGCGGATGTTGTAGTCGATGCTTGACTATTTTCCTTATTTGGATTGTTCATATGCTTACTAGTTGCCCAAGTAGGTGCAGAACTTAATTAAACATCACTACTGAACATAAAAATGAATGGGACAAATGGGTTTTGTTGGAAGGAGTTGTGACTCGGACTTGAGTGTTGTTTGTGTTCCTTAGGCCGGTTGAAAAACCTAAGCTTGGGAGAGTACTTGTTACCTATATATATATATGCTTGTAGTTTTTTGTTTCTTATTCTCACCCCACCCAAGTTGAGAACTTAGTGCTAAACACCCCCATTTCATGGGGGAGGGTGTTTTCCCAACACTATTATTAGTGTCTGGTTATTAGCTCCTTTTATGCTCCCTTTCCCGGATAGCCCATATATCTTTGGGCAGGCTGTGATGGCATGAGGTCCATTATTAGCCCAAGAACCTTTGGGTGGGGAAGTGTGGTGGTTATGGCCCAAGTGTGTGTGGGCAGGTAGTTTCCCAAGTATCTTTAGGATGAGGCCCAGATGTCTTCGGGCGTGGTTATAGATCTTTTAGCCCAGGTGTCTTCGGGTGTGGTTGTGGTTGTTCTGGCCTAGGTGTTTGTAGTCATGGTTACGTATGAAAATTGTGGCCTTGGTGTGTGCGGGTGGGGTTTGGTAGTGGGACTACATGAGGTTGTGGCCCAGGTGTGTGCGGGCGGGCTGTGGCAGTGGGACTGCGGTGAGAATGGCGAGATTGGTTCGATGAGTAGGATGTCTTCAATAACAAGTGGGAAAGTGGCGCGAGGTACCCAAATATTGATGTGCTCTTATTACTATACATTACTTGACTTGCGTTATTTGGGGAGTGTGCCTTGGTGAGGCTTGGGTGGATAGTTTACCTTGTTAGGTGTTTCGTTTACTATTTTTCTCATGGGACTTTAGTACGTTCCCCCACTTGTGCACGAGAGTCTTTGGTTTTCCCTACTGAGTATACTTGTATGCTCACCCTACGTATATAAAACTTCTTTCAGGTTTCCAGGAGGACTTCGGGGATCGTGCAGGACCATACTAGCATGGGACCTTTAGGACAGTTGCAGTTTCTGTTTTTCTTTCTTTGGAACCTTAACTTTGTAGTCACTTTGTACTTTGTGGTATTTACTTTTGGTACATGCATATGGGAATGATTTTTTTGGTTTTAATTTCACTTTTAGTATTATTTTTTTTGGATTTACCATCTTATCTCCTGATCCTATTAAAAGAAAAAGGGTAATGCCTTCCATTTAGTGAGATATTCAATACCCTTGGTGCTGGTTGCCACTCCGGGGCCTATTGAAGGCAGGTTTCGGGGGTCATTATCTCTCCATCAACTTGAAGAAGGAAGGTCCTAGCAATCTGTTGACCCTTCCCTCCTTTTGGTGAAGGCGGTTCATGACAGAATGGTATCAGAGGTATGGTTGAGAGATAGAATGGAGTCTGGTGTTAGGCATAGTGAGTATTGCATGGGATGGTAGGGAAACAGTGTTGGGTGACCTTGGTGTACGAATTAGGCTAGGGAAGATTGGCTAGGACACGGGATTTTAGGCCCCCCCGTGATCCGATGCAAGGACTCTGGACCTACCGAACGACCAAGTGAGGCCAAGCTGATTGAAGGGTAGAGACCCTAGGAAAGGTACATGCATCATAATGACTTATGTTCTCATGTTTCTGGGGTGTCTTGGGAATTAAGAATAAATAAAAAGTTTAAGAAGTTTTAAGGACAATATTCTGCACTACTTGGGCTTAGGCATTCCTTGTTTACCTTACAGCTATGGCACATGGAAGGCGACCACATCTGGTACAGGCGATCGAGGCCCTAGAGACTACCTTGGCTGATCGGGAGAGAGCTGATCGTGAGGAGGATGACGACCAGTGGCATAAGTCACTTTGGGCCTTCCAACGACAGACCCTCAAGAAGTATGAGGGTAGCACCTCTGACATGAAGATGGAGAGCTGGCTAGAGGAGCTGGTGATAGCCTTCGGCTTGATCCGGGCTCCAACAGAGTACTGGGTTCCTCTGGTCATCATCCTGATGCGGGGAGCGGCACGTCAGTGGTGGACGCTTTACCTGGGGGAGAGGAGAGAGGCTAAGGTGGCATGGGCTGATTTCGAGAGGGAATTCTGGGTGGAATTCCTCTCTTTGACGATGAAGGCGGAGAAGAGACAGGAGATACTCTCCCTCCAGCAGGGGAGTATGTCAGTGAGGGGGCTAGGAATCAAGTTCAAGGACCTCCTACGTTTTGCTCTGGACCTCTTTCCCGACGAGGAGTCTCAAGTAAGATGTTTAGAGGAGGCGCTTCAACCCTCACTCCAGTAGGCTATTACCCCCTTTACCCTTCCGGCATACTTGGAGGTCCAGAAGAATCCCGAATTGGTGGAGAGGATGCATGCTCTAGGAGGTATTTCATGAGAGGGGATCCTGCTGGGACCATCGAAGGGAAGGCTGTCGGCACCAGGCCTCCAGCGTCAGGACCCTCCAGGTTCCGACCAGCAGGGAGCAGGCCGTAACAGTTTCAGTTCTGGTCCCCTGGTCCTCACCCTTTTCCTTCATGGCCTGGGACCGTGGTGCTTCGTATGTGGGATCCATGGACATCTCCAGAGTCAGTGCCCATACTGGGTACAGTACGGCGGTGGCGGACAGCTCCAGCACCAGCCCCAGCAGCAGCTTCCAGCCAGTCCTTTTTAGCAGCAGCAGCAGGGACAGCGAGCTCCCGCTCCTCCATGGGAAGACGTAGGAGGAGGAGTCCGACATTAGGGCACTCCTCAGGGACCTCGACCGGGGCGTGGTTGGGGAGGTGTTCGACAGCCGAGGGGCAGAAGAGATGGGCGTGGACAGTTACACGCCACGGAGGTAGCAGTTCCAGCAGGGCCAGAGGTTGTTCGAGGTATGATCTGTTTGTTCAGTACCCTTGCTTATGCCTTGTTCGATACCAGAGGTTCACACTCCTTCATTGCACCTAGTCTAGTCTGTCATTTGGGTCAAGATGCCGAGAGACTCCCAGTGCCCCTGTTGCTGAGCACACCAGTCGGAGGTCAGACTGACTTGTTATATGTTTTTTCGGGGATGCAGACTGATGATAGGGCCACATCAGTCAGTGAGGGATCTTCTTCTTCTACAGATACAGCCATACGATGTAATTCTAGGCATCGAATGGCTATTCTCTGTGTGTTCCATCATTGACTGTTTCTGTGGAAGGGTTGTGTTCTTGGACTTGGGCGGCTGGCGTGTTACTTTCACCAGCGAGCGGAGCAATCAGAAGGGCAGCATGTGAGAGGAACCCCTCCTCTCCTTGTTATCTAAGCTGTCAGTGGAGTCAGTAGATGCTGAGATGGTGGAGGTGCCAGAGATCGTCCATGAGTTTATGGACATCTTCTCGGAGGAGGTGATAACTCTACCCCCTCGACGTGATATCAAGTTCGGGATAGACCTGCAGCCCGACGCTCATCTGATTTCGATGTCTCACTACCAGATGGAACCTTCAGAGCTACGGGAGTTGTGGATTCAAATTGAGGATCTGATGAAGAGGGGTTATGTTTGACCAAGTGTGTCACCGTGGGGTGCTCCAGTCTTGTTCGCAAAGAAGGCAGATGGTGGTCTCAGGTTGTGCATAGACTACAGGAGGTTGTATCAGGTGACGATCAAGAATCACTACCCACTTCTGAGGATAGACGATCTTTTCGACCAACTGAAAGGGGTAGTATGGTTCTCAAAGATTTACCTGCGGTCTGGGTATCACAAATTGAGATTAAAGGAGGGAGACATCCCGAAGACGGCCTTCAGGTGCAGATATGGACACTTTGAGTTCGTATTCATGCCTTTTGGTGTTATGAACGCCCCGGATATGTTCATGGGGCTTATGAACTCAATCTTCTGAGAGTACCTGGATCGGTTCATAGTCATGTTCATAGACGATATCCTGATCTATTCAAGACCAGAGGAGGATCATGTGGAGCACCTAAGGACGGTTTTGGAGGCCCTTCGACAGCACCAACTCTATGTTAAGTTTTCAAAATTCAAGTTTTGGTCGCGATAAGTGCACATCCTTGGGCATGTAGTGTCTGAGCAAGGGGATGTGGTGGACCCATCAAAGGTTGAGGCAGTTGTTTCTTGGGAAGCACCCAAGAATGTGGCAGAGGTTTGCAGTTTCCTCGGGCTGTCAGGTTACTATCGGAGGTTCGTACCCAAATTCTCTCAAGTTGTAGGCCCTTTGATGGCCTTGACCAAGAAGGATTAGGTTTTCATGTGGAGTGAGCAGTGTGAGGCAGCCTTCAGCAATATGAAGGGGAAGTTGGTTAGTGCCCCATTGCTGAGGCTACCAAAAGAAGGGGCGGCGTATGAGGTATTCTGTGATGCATCAGGGCAAGGCCTCCAATGTTTGTTGATTCAGTAGCAAGGAGTGATCTCTTATGGGTCTAGGAAGCTACACCCTCATGAGCATACTTATTCCACCCACGACCTGGAGCTTGCAGCGGTCGTTTTTGCGCTAGAGTTATGGCGGCATTACCTCATTAGGGAACGCTTTGTGGTATTCACAGATCAAAAAAGTTTGAGGTATATCTTCTCCCAGTAGGACCTAAACTTGCAGCAGTAGAGGTGGATGGAGTTTCTCCAGGATTACAACTTCTAGGTTTCCTACACATCAGGGAAGGGGAATTTAGTGGCTGATGCCTTGAGCAGGAGATCACGGAAGGATGCGGTCCGAGAGTCGGAAGACACCTAGAAGGCAATGGAGGAGTTGGCTTCCTTACACCTGGATGCGAGGATGGATAGCGGTAGAGGTTTCCTACATCATATGATAGTATAGTCTTCTCTTTTGTATCAAGTGGGGTAGTCTCAGTGGGGAGACCAAGAGTGGGAAGTGATGTGTGACCGAGTTGACCATAGGAATGCTTTGGAATGGTGGACAGAGGATGGTCAGAACCAGATGCTTTTCTAGGGAAGGTTGTTTGTTCCATAAGTGATGCGCAACAAGGTTCCCAGTGAGTTCCACAACTCACCCCTAGCGGTATACCCAAGAGTTTCCAAAATATACCAGGGACTAAAGAGATAGTTTTGGTGGCCCGGAGTGAAGCGAGCAGTGGCAGAGTTTGTGGCCAAGTGATTAGTGTGTCAGCAAGTGAAGGTTGAACATCGAGTTCCAGGTGGCCTACTGCAGTCTCTAGATGTCCCCGAGTGGAAGTGGGATGAAATATCGATGGATTTCTTCACGGGACTACCCAAGGTATAAGGTGGATACGATGCCATCTAGGTGGTAGTGGACCAGTTGATGAAATCGGCTCACATTCTAGCGATCAAGGAGTTGAATACAGTGGATGCTTTGGCACGAAGGTATGTGGATGAGGTGGTGCGGTTGCATGGAATTCTAAGGTCTATAGTCTCAGATAGGGATGAACGGTTTACCTCGCGAGTCTGGAGAGGATTGCAGCATGCTTTTGGCACCCAACTTCGTCTTAGCACTTCTTTCCATCCCCAGACAGATGGACAGACAGAGCGCACTATCCAGACCTTGGAGGATATGTTGTGGGCATGTGTTCTGGACTCAGGAGGATCGTGGGTGCGACACTTGCCTTTGGTAGAGTTCTCCTGCAATAATAGATATCACTCTACCATTGTTATGGCCCCATTTCAAGCCTTGTATGGGAGGTCGTGCCGCTCACCTGTGTGTTGGACCGAAGTTAGAGAGGCTGACATCCTTGTCCAGGAGGTGGTGCAGAGAACGATGGAGAAAGTTCAGCTTATACGGGGAAGGATGAAGGCGGCCCAGGACCGAAAGAAGTCTTATGCTGATACCAGGAGGAGTTCCTTGGAGTTTGACGTTGGAGACCACGTGTTCTTGAAGGTCTCCCCTCGGCGTGGGCAACAGAGGTTCGACAAGGGGAGTAAGGTTTCTCCCAGGTTCATCGGGCCCTTCGAAGTGTTGCGGTGGGTTGGTGAAGTGGCTTATCAGCTAGCGTTACCACCACCGCTACTGAGGATACACGATGTATTCCATGTGTCCAAGATTCGTCAGTATCTGCATGACAATTCACACATCCTTAGCTGGGGAGAGCTGGACATAAAGGATGACATGACTTTTGTGGAGAGACCAGTGATGATCGAGGATTGCAAGGAGAAGGTGCTTCGTGGGAAAACCATTCCATTGGTTCGTGTGTTATGGAGACATGGTGGGCTTGAGAAGAGTACATGGGAGAGGGAAGCATAGATGCATGCCCAATACCCAGAGTTGTTTTGAGTTTTGTATTGTTCGGTTTATAGCTGTTGTGGTGGAATGTTTTACCTTGTTATCTATGAAATACTGGTTTTCTTTCCTCTGGATGTGTGTGAAAACCCTTGGCTATGGTGAAGGGAGGACCCAACCCTCAATCAAGACGCATTAAGGAGGATGCAATTAAACATTTTCTTGCGAGTCAGTTCCACTCAAAGTGGATAGTTTCTTGACATGGGGAATGAGACTCCCCAACCCACATGGCGGGACAGTTTGACATGGTATTTTTCTTGGTTCTCGACAGGAAAGTGTTCTTAGTTAACAATGGGGTTCAGTCCTAAGAGGTATCTTTCGAGGTGGTTGTTCGGACCCTCTATTTATTTCTGGGTTATTTTGATTCTCGAAGACCGGAATCATTTAAGAGTTATCTGATGTAATTACTGGATTTTAGGGGTCCATTACTTTGTGAAAATATCATGTTGGGTTTTCTGGTCTGGGAATCTCGGTGAAGTTTGGCCTAACGGGAGGCATACCGGTAGCCTTATCCTACCGGTATCAGGCCTACCGGTAGCTTGGTCTACCGGTAGCTGCAGCTACTGGTTGCTCAGTCTACTGATATCTCGGTCTACCGGTAGCTGCAGCCTACCGGTAGCTTGGTCTACCGGTAGCTGCAGCCTACAGGTCGCTCTCAACCACTGGTAGCTCTCAGCTACCGGTAGCTATCATCCACCGGTAGCTCCCAACTACTGGGGGCTCTCGCCTACCCCCATGGGGTTTTTCCAGTAGCACCTCCCTTTTTGCGCAAATTGGGTTTTAAACCCTTGTTTTGACCTATTTTAAAGCCCAGTAACACCCATAAATGTTTTAATTAAATATTTAATGAATTAACCTGGTGTGTGGGTCGGTTTAAACCGCCCGACCCTTAATGACGTGTGGGGCCACGTGGTCAACCCATGACCCCCGCTCACGCGGTTTCACATTCTTATCTCAACCATCCTCAGCCCTTATAAACTAAATGGTTCCCCATGGTTTTTTCTTTTCTCGATCACCCTGTGCGAGTAGTACCCTTCGTACGAACAGCTTTTCGTTCAGGCGAGCCGCATCGCTATCCGTGGAAGTCTGCACCCAGGCTCAGCGTCGATCGTTGATCAACAAGTAGGGAATTTCTCCTTCATCTCTCCCTTTTGTGTATCATGCGGGGTGGGCATGCTTTTGATTCTGTAGAATTGGATAAACTCGAACTTTAATGAAGATAATGAATGGACTCTTAATAATGAAGGGGGGTGGGGTTGTGATCGATGATGCTTCCTTGATTTATGATCTTCCATGATTTATGATTTATGAATTGTGCGGGCTTACGCCTTCTGAAAATCATGGTCGTTGGTGGTCTTTCTCTATGTACTAACAAACCTTTACTTCTGGTGATGTTTAAATGGATTTTATTGCGGTGGATAACCCTTATTGTCTAAAGGAATTTGGTTAATTACATATATTTGGCTAAACAAATTGAAATCACCAGGATCAACTCCTTTCTATGATAACCCCAGTTAAATTACAGCAAATTTGAGAATCATGGAGTGTGTTAAATCTTATAAATCTGAAAATACCAGTGTGGGCCTACTTAGTGGTGGTGGTTTGGTTGTTTTCCTTCACGGGTCGTTTTCTGGGTGATGTGGGTGGGGATGGGATTCCCTGTTTTTATACTCTCGGTGGTTGTGAAATTTGGGATGAGATCCCTATGTTATGCTTTCAGCGGTTGTGTAATTTAAGACTGGGTGGTTACCTTGTTTATATCATTAATTGGGGTGGGATCCTCTGTTGTTGAGAAACCCTTTTTGGCTCCTGGATGTTGGACATGGGGCTGTACCTTGGGGTTTCTTTGGTTGTTGTGGATTTACGAGAGAACCGGGTGCAGATTTGGTAGTTGATTCTTGACTATTTGCCTTCTTTAGCTTGTGCTTATGCTCAATAGTTTCCCAAGTAGGTGCAGAACTTCATTAAACATCACTACTAAACATGAAAATGAATGGGATAAATGGGTTTTTTTTGCGGGAGTTGTGAATCATACTTGAGTGTTGTTTGTGTTCCTTAGGCTGGATAAAAAACCTAAGATTAAAAGAGTGCTTGTTACCTATATATATATATATATGCTTGTAGTTTTGTGTTTCTTATTCGCACCCCACCCAAGTTGAGCACTTAGTGCTAAACACCCCCATTTCATGGGAGAGGGTGTTTTTCGCAACACTATTATTAGTGGCTGGTTATTAGCTCCTAATCTTCTCCCTTTCCCAGATAGCCCAAGTATCTTTAGGCAGGCTGTGATGGCCTGAGGTCCAATATTAGCCCAAGAACCTTCAGGTAGGGTATTCTGGTGGTTATGGATTAGGTGTTTTCGGGCAAGTAGTTTCCCAAGTATCTTTGGGATGAGGCCTAGGTGTCTTCATGCGTGGTTGTGGATCTTTTAGCCCAGGTGTCTTCGGGCGTAGCGGTGGTTGTTCTGTCCTAGGTGTTTGTAAGCATGGTTACGTATGACAGTTGTGGCCCAGGTGTGTGCGGGCGCGGTTTGGCAGTGGGATTGTGTGAGGTTGTAGCCCAGGTGTGTGCAAGTGGGGTGTGGAAGTGGGACTAC
The DNA here is from genome assembly GCA_963277665.1 of Viscum album. NCBI lineage: Eukaryota > Viridiplantae > Streptophyta > Magnoliopsida > Santalales > Viscaceae > Viscum > Viscum album. The sequence goes on along the minus strand of OY728160.1, from coordinate 123,146,782 downwards.
AGTGAGAATGGCGGGATTGGTTCGATGCATAGGATGTCTTCAATAACCAGTGGGAAAGTGGCGCGGGGTACCCAAACATCGATGTGCTTTTATTTCTATACATTACTTGACTTGCGTTATTTGGGGAGTGTGCCTTGGTGAGGCTTGGGTGGATAGTTTACCTTGTTAGGTGTTTGGTTTACTCTTTTTCTCATGGGACTTTAGTACGTTCCCCCACTTGTGCATGAGAGTCTTTGGTTTTCCCTACTGAGTATACTTGTATACTCACCCTACGTATATAAAACTGCTTTCAGGTTTCCAGGAGGACTTCGGGGATCGTGCGGGACCATACTAGCACAGGACCTTGGGGACAGTTGCAGTTGCTGTTTTTCTTTCTTTGGTACCTTACCTTTGTAGTCACTTTGTACTTTGTGGTATTTAATTTTGGTACATGCATATGGGAATGGTTTTTTTGGTTTTACTTGAACTTTTAGTCTTGTTGTTGTGGGATTTACCATCTTATCTCCCGATCCTATTAAAAGAAAAAGGGTAATGCCTTCCATTTAGTGAGCGATTCTATACCCTTGGAACTGGTCTCCACTCCAGAGCCTATTGAAGGCAGGTTTTGAGGGTCATTATCTCTCCTTCAACTTGAAGATGTAATGGCTTGGAAATCTATTGACCCTTCCCTCCTTTTGGTGAAGGTAGGTTGTGACAGTTTTGGAAGGTGGAAAATGGATTTTCAGAATCCTTTTAAAGGAATCATTAGGAATGTTGATTTTAATAAAATAAATTTTGAATGAATAGAGGATGAGTTCATTGATAATTGGATTTTCATAATTAAAACTTTTGGTTTATCGAAATTGATTGTTGGGAAGAATTGAACAATTTCAAGATGGGTCTTGGAAATCAATTTTTAGTGTGATTTGTTAAACTAGTTAATAATATTTTAAATGGGATTTATTAAACTATCAAGAATATTTTGAATGGGATGAATTGTGATTTTGAATAGAAAATCATGGGATTTATATTTTGGAAATAAATGAAATGTAATGGCATGTGAATTTTGAAAATTATCACCTTATTTATTTTTTGGTTAGTTAACTTTTGAAAAGTTTTATGATTTTTTGAAATGGGATGTGAAATTAAGAAGTTGAAGAGTGGGTGGAGTGATTTATCTTGAAATGTGTAAATGTTTTTTTTTGACCTATATTATTTCCATGAGTGACCAAATGAATGATACATATTGAAAATGTGGATGGTTAAATATGCGAGATGATGGGTTCCTAGTTTTTCATGAGGATATGTATGTGTGAGACTCCATGGAATACCTTTGGTGAATGCAAAACCCATCAGTCTTGTTTTGTTTTCAAGAGTGATTTTAAGAGAAAATGTGATGTTTATACAACCAATGGTTGTTTGGTGTTTCTTCTTATGATTTGGAAATGTTTACTCTGAGGTTTTCGGATTTTGATAACCCTCTATGTTTGAATGGTGTTTCAAGTTTGAGTTCTTTTAGATGAGTTTATTTTGAAATAATGGTTAGTGGATTATTTTGAAAAATGTTTTGGGAAGCCTTTGAGTTTTTTCCCTTTATATGTTTGGGGTTTGATTGTGGTGGGTTTTGGCCAATGGACTAGTCTGATTGGGTCCTCTATTTCTCTTATTGGATAGTGTATGCCTCATAAGGTTTGATGCATATTCAAAGTGCTACCATGCTTGGTTCATTGTTTGTAGACCCTCAATTTGATCAACATAAGGACTTTCTTCTATAGTTTTAAAAGTTAGATTCTTATGTCTTCTATAATCATGTGAATCCTTTATAAGAGGAAGATTGGATACAGAGAGAATTGAAATAAATCCAAGTTTTCTTGGGTTTCTTGAGTTTTCAAAGATGACATTTTCCCATCTTTATGATTGAAGGACCAACATAGAAGTGTTGAAGGGAAATTATAGTAACGGAAAGGGGCCCAAGGCTGTTGGTGTTGGTCGTAGTCTTAAAGGGCCTTCAGATCTTTCATCGATTCCTTATAAGCAAGGGAACATATCGTTACCTCAGTGTGTAAGATCTGAATATAAGGAGCCTTCATGTCTGTTTGCAGAAGTAGTGTTCTATTAGGTTCTTGGTTTAAATACCCTTTCTTTGTAATGATTATTTGTTGGAAATTCTCATGTTTGGTGGTGTTTTGTGGTGTCTTTTTTCATTAAAATGTAAAAGTGTATGTTTTAGAACCTTTTGTGAACCTATGTTTTAGTTTAAATATATTTTTTTATTTCAGGAATTCTGAATATCTCTGTTCTAAATGGAGATGTCGTCACTATGTTCCTAATTCCCATTATTCCTATTTCGAGGTGAAGGAGGGTGATACATGTGCATTTTATAAGTTATTGTCTTGGTAAAGTTCCATGTTGAGGATAAGTGAGTTCCATGGAATGTGGTGTTCCTTTGGTTCTGCTCAGAATGTTGTTTGGTTGGTCATGAAACCAAAGGAAACTGTTCGAGTCAGGAATTTTCAACTCTTAACCGTGTGGTAAGAGAAGCTTCAAAATCATAGCTCTATATATAGGCCCCAGAGTGAAGCTAGAATGTAGTCAGGAACCTAAGGGGTGTAATGGACCTTGGTATGGCTTGGTTTCTAGTGTTTAAGAGAGACAATTCAAACCTCTTTCTTGTAACCCCTTTGTTTTGGAAAGGTCCCATTTTATGGGAAATGGCGTAAAGGCATTGTTTTCCTATTGCATCCATTATGGTTTGAAATATCTTAATTGGTTGTGAGAATGTGGGGTGGTCTCATGTAAATAAAACCCCAATGACTATGTTCTTTTAGATGTGAATATATGCTTGGTTGTTCTTGTGCAGCTAGAATTCGTGAATCAGATTTAGTTTTGGTCATTCTCATTTGGAAGTGGTCGCATCCCATGGGAATGATAAACTATGCAGTGATCTCCATTTGGTTTGGAGTTTATTTCATCAGGTCCCTTGTGGAATGGATTTGGTTTATGATGGAAGTTACTTAGTTGGAAATATCAAGTTCCTATGGAAGTCTGCACTGGTTTGTTAAGATTGTTGGTTCTTATGGTGGGGAGACCTCTCATTGGAATTCCTTTTTGATTAAATCGATTCCATCTCATTTCAAATGATGGGGAGTCCATCAATCCCTCCCAGTGTTAATAACTTGATTCGGTTTCAGGTGTTGAATTGGTAGATGGTGGTCTCATTTGGAGCTTTCTAATCTCAAGTCCCCCCCTTGAGTCAGCATTATGGATGGGAGTGGGTCCAACATTTTTGTTTGAATTCAAGATTGTAAAAGATATGGTTAAAGTTTTTCAATAGTCTTTGATAAGTGGTATAGTTTAATTTGATTATGTTTGAAGTCATATTGGCTTGAGAGGTTGTATTTTCGGGTTGGGAGTATTCCTTTCTTTGGATCAATCAACTAGAGGTGTCATGGATTTTTGGGGGTAGAAGGCATATAATGGGGAGTCCATTCTGGAGTCCAAATTTAAATCCTATGGACCTCTTTTTCTATTTGTGGTGTTTTTTTCTTTCTTCCCATTGGTGGTTGTTGGGAATCTCCTTGGGTTGTGAAGGATTATCAGGTTTTGTTTTCTGATCAAGCCTTGTTGTGGCTTTCTAAGGGCAGAAAATGTTATGGTGGAGAGAATTTCCACATCTGGATTTTTTGATTTTATTCTTGGATCTGGTTCATTTAAGGTCCTTGGTTTTTCTCTTGGGTACTAGGTGTGACGATTCAGAATTTTTGATGTAATCTTCTATATATTTTTGGTCTAATATTTTTACCTTTGGTTTTATTTTTGTTTTTGGAAAAAAATGGGATGTTTGGAAAAAAAACCTGTGGCATATGGTTGGCGCACAGTTAGTGGAAACCGTGTGCCCCTACCCAGGTAATTGTGCGGTGGGTTGGGGTTTTCAGATAGAATATACTGCTCAACATGCACATGGTAAGTCCAGTCGTGTGGGATAATCATGCATTAGGTGCCTCTTAGTAAGAGAGGGGCACATGGTATCTGCAAGGTTTGACTAACCGTGCTGGCTAACCATGCACGATGTCCAGGTCATTAAAAATTGGGTTTTTACTCATTTTCCCCTTTTGAAATGTAACCCTAAACCACCAATCCCCCCCCATACACTTAGGATTCTATAGCCTATGCGCATCTCTCTCCTCCCTTTTCACCCTTGTATCTCCATTACATTGGTGGATTTGATGTGGTTTCTCCAAGATTCTCGAAGTGTTGTTTCTTCTTAATTTCCTTCTCCTCTCTAGGGATTCTCCTCTTTTTCTTTGGGGTTTTATTTTCCAATAGGTTAGGTGACATATGTTGGGTTGAATCTTAATTTTTAGGGTCCACCCTTGATGGTTTTGGTCAGATCTTTCCTTGCTTGGGTCTTGTGTTGGTTCAGTTATGATTTCACACTAAATTGCAAAAGTTTCTAGACTTTTGGTAGGTGGTTCCATGACCTAATATTTTTTAGTTGATTTTAGTATGATTGTTTGTGTATTTAATCATGTTCTATAGTTTAATTTTGTGGTGTTAATTATACTTTGAAGTGGTTTGACATGCTTATGTGTTAGAAATGGGTTTTTTATAAAGGAAATGATTATGTTTTGTGTATATTGCATTATTATGTTTTTTGAAAGGGGGTTTATGCCTTTTGTAGAAAGTGAAAAATGTGTTTTCAAGTGCACTTGAGGTGAGAATGTGTTGAAAAGGGTTTTCAAAGGAAAATGCATTACTTTTGTCATCTTGGTTTTTATTATGCACCTTTAAATGTGAATTGGGAGTTATGTAAATGGTGTGAAGCATGTTTTAAAGTGAACTTTGTTTGTGTGTGGTTTTAAAAGGGGTTTGGACCATCTAAAATAGTTAAATTGATCATGTGACTTTCCTTGGATTATTTTAAAGGGGTTTATTGAATTGTGAAAGTGGTGAAAATTGTGTTCTTAAATGGTTTTGGTGTGTGTGGAATGGAAGGTGTTTTTTGTGAAAAATAGTGGTATTATTGGTAATGATTTGTGAATGTGTTGATTTGTGTAATATGTGAAATGGTATTGAGAAAAAACTCCTTGTGGCGGCTTCTCAAACTCCTTGTGGTGGTTAGGGTTTCTTCCTCGGTCTATCACCCTTCCCCCTCCGATGCGATTTAGTCTCAACATCGGACCTCTAGTTCTTCTCGGAGATGGTGTAGCTCGGCCTCGGTGTGGCTCGTGGGGCTGCGATGTGGCTCAGTGTTTTCCCCAGGTCCTCGATGACGATGAGGCTTACTGTGGCTTTGGATGCTATCTCAGATTGGCATGGCTCGGCTTCTCTTCTTGAAGATTTTATCAGCGTGGCTCTGACGTTTTGACTCGGTTCGGTGTGGATGAAATCTTAGTCTCAGCAACATCGTTCCCCAGTGTTTCTCTTCTTCTCGGCTCGAATCAGCATGGCTTGGCGACGTCTCCAGCGTGGTTCTAGTGTGGTCGATGATGGATCTGGAGTAGCTCGGAGGGGGGAGGTACTGGATGTCTTTCATGAATTTTTTACTGGTTTCTTGTTTGATGATGTGTGTGATTTTCCCGAATGGGGTTGAAAGATGGTTTATGCTCAGATGGTGTTGAGATTGGTACTTATGGCTGTTGATGGTTTTTTGTGCATCGATGATGGGTTTCGTGTTCTTGAGGTGAATATGGTGTGTTCTTGAGGTGAATCTGTTGTGCAAGTCTGATTGTTTCTGTTTGGGTGATGAGTTATGCTTTGTAGTCAGAGGTTCAAGGGTCTATGCTTCCTTTTCTTCTTCAGGGGTTGTTCCAGGTGAGGTTTAGAGTTTAGTTTTCATTTGATCATGGCTATTTGGAATCGTATTTTTGAGAGGTTATGGCCTTTTCCATCGGTACCAGGCCCATGCATCTTTGCACGGGACAGCTAGCCACTTAGTGATGAGAAAGAGGAAGTTGTAACATTTGTTTTATGCTCGGAGGGGCTTCCCTTGTTGTTTGGATTTGGTTTAATGTATTTTGGTCCTTTGAGGCAATGTTTTATGTCTTATGTCCTTGGAGTCCTATTAGGTTCCCCTTTATCCTTAAAAGGGGTTTATGATATAATAAAAAATAATTTTCAGTCAGTATTGAGCACAAAGGGAATCCGTAGTATATATGTGGGATGAATAGTTCTAGTATGCTAGTGATTCAGAATTGGATTATCACAGTTTCACTTAGCTAGATTGATGATTACAACACTAAATAAAAATTTATAATTATTGGATACCACTAGTCTCATGGGGTGTCCCCTCCGAATGGCTCGTTCATGATAAAGATTTTGGTTGTGGTTATTATACCACCTTTCACTGAGGTATGATGTTATAGTGTCTCACTCGAGCTAAATTACCTCTAGGGATTTAATTTTGGTGCTCTCTTGAGACTTATGAAATTTGGTACCATCTGTTAGAAAATAGTGGACCTTGAGTGAATTTTATCTTAATGAAATTTTATCATAATAAATATTTCCTTTGAAATGTTACCTTTAAAAGTTTTTCCATTAAAAGTGTTATACTAAAAATAGTTTTTCCTAAAAATGTTTTCTTGGAAATGTTTTAAAAGATTTTATATAAATGACCATGTTAAATTGTATTTTGATGTAATAGAATGGAATCTTTTCTTTGGGTGAAATCCTACTGGGATTTTGATCACACCCTACACACACCTTTGGGTGTATATAGACTTTGTTATGTATGAGTCAGGTAAAGGCAAGGTGTGTTGTGTGTGTGGATCCTGGTTGCTAGAGTTCCTATCAAGTAGGTTTGGTGGTGGTGGCTTAGGGGTGACATGCCTCTCATCATATGGATGTATCTGTGTTATTTTTTTATTTTATTTTTTCTGTTTTTGTATTTTTATTTTTGGTTAAAAATTTTAAAACATTGAATCTGGAAATTTTTGTTCCTTGTTTGGATATGTTTATTTCGTTTTTGTCTCATTTATTTTGTTGGCTATTTATGCTTATCTAAATGGGTGAAATCATTCCCAAAGAATAATATTAATACCCAAGCACTAGTTTCCAACCCTTAGGGACCAAGAATTCCCTTTGGGTTATGCCACAGACCAGGTTAGTTACCGGGTTGGATGGAAATCGTACTTGGTTCATGATAATCTTCATCAATGTTCACACTAGTAATCACATCCTTGACACGATCTTCATTATTGTCCACACTTGTAATCATATCATATGATCAATAAAATACAGTCTTATCCTGTCACTGGCCACATTCAATTTTCCCCATGTTCAGTCCAACATTTATAACTTTGATGTATTCTGTGACAGATGAAGTGGTATTCAAACTCATATGGATTAATTATTCTTGAATAACAACAATGAAAACACAAACAAAGTATTTGAGAAGGGTCACATGCATGTAATTTTTGAAAACATGATGAACTCTTTCACCCATCCTCATACTCTTTTTTCATACAACTGGAATCCATTCATTTTCAATTCATATCCATCCTATTTGATTTGGTAATATTAATATTTAACAAAATAAATTAAGTGTAAAAACCATTTCATAGAAAAATTTCATCTTATTATTAAAATATTATTGTAAGGTAGGATTATTAATGGTTATGATTTTAAAGACATCAACTGGTTTATTAATGGTTATTATTTTACTAACATAGGTTATCATTAATCTTTTCTATATTATATGAGCCTAATATATCATCTATAGAACTAATTTGGGTCCCAAGAGAGACCACTCCCCTATTAGAATCCAACATAGAGGTGATCAACACATGGCCTTTGAAAACAAAATGTTTAAGGGGGAGAAAAAAATCACAAGTGTTCACATTCCTTGATTTTAATATATCATTATAATTTAAAGATAAAAAAATTAAATAAACTTTAAACTAAAACAAATATATGAATACAAATTTTTAAATTTTAAAAAATGTTTAAACAAAAGTGATTTCACATATTCATTAAAACCATTTACATAATCAAAATATTTATTTATTTTAATACAGATAGTTTAAATTTATACATAAATATTAGTTTAAATTAATGAGTTTTTTGAATTCTATCATTTGATTCTTTATAAAACATCTTAAATTTCATGGAAATTCAAGAACTAAATATTCCATTTTCATAATTAATAAGAAAAATTAATCAAACCCATACCCAATATGCCGATTTAATCATAATACACATTTTCTAAACCTGAATTATTCGTTTTTAATTCATATGACACTTGAAACAATCTATACACCTAAAACAACATGTAACTAATTTAATATAATCGATTCCATGCTAAATTCAATAACCCAATAACATTCTAACACAAAGATTCACTATACCCAATATAAATAATTACCAAAACCAAATGCTTTCATAATGAATGAATTCATAACCAAAATAATTTTCATATAAAAAAATCACAACCCAATTATATTAACCCAAAATAAAAAGAGTTTCATAAAATAATTTTTTTTAAATATCTACTCACCCAAATAAAAAATTACACATAAATGGGTCAAGAACAATTATATTTGTTTCTTAAAATATAAATCAACTCATTTACTTTCAAAAGAACCTTTGAAGCCAAAGAAATAAATAAATTTTCATCTTTAAAGGCCTTAAAACCTTTTTATTCTGAACAAAACTTCCCATATAAGAAATACAACCATAAATTTAATTTATAGACACTTCAAAACACATTCAAATATCCCATTTGATAATTTTTTTGTATATATAAAAATAATAATATGTTAAAAATGTGAGAATGATAATTTATTCAATAATAATTACTTTTCCTCACTTTAAAAATCCAATTTATAAATTAAATCAAACAAAAAACCACTCTAACTCTTTCTTTAAAACATTGTATTGCATAATAAGAAATATTTAATAAATAATTTAAGTATCCTTTATACTAAAAAGTAATAGTTTTTGAAATAATTATACATGGAAATCAAAAAATTTAGATATATATATATATATATATATATATGAAATCTATAAATATACACCAAGTAAACACTTACAAAGAAATAATTTTGATATGAAAATATATTAATTATGATTTTATGCTTAATAATATCTTTTCAAATTATTTATAGGTTAATATAATTATCTTATACATTATGTACACCTATCCAAAATAATGTTCAAATATAAATGTTATATCACTAAAAACTTATTATCTCATAAAGACTAATATTATTAAAATATAAATTTGTAATATGTAAAACTAATTTTAAGTATAACATTTATATTATCTCTTCATTGACAGAAAATTAAAATAAACATATAATTATATATTAAAAATATAGGTCATAGTAGATGTTCCTGAAAATGTTGTAGGAGTAAGAAAATTCTGATGATCAATAACTGTCTTTGGAAAAATGTCATATATGAGAAGTGTCAGTCACCCAAATTTTCACACTCCATCCAAATGCATGAATAAAGTGATGATATGTTCAAATAATCTCGGTAAAAATTTAAAAAAACCAAAATAAAAACTAAAAATGACAAACCCTTTAACAGAGGATTCCAATTCATCTGAGAGAGAGTGAGAGAGAGCGAGGGAGTGCAGTGGCAAGAGAGAGTGGAAGCGCACCCAAAAATAGAGAGGAAGAGTATTGGCGACAACTTTCGGGAGGGAGAGTGGCAACAATGATGTCAAGGAGAGAGAGCGGTGGTTCTTGAGAGAGGGAGAGAGGTGGTGAGGGAGGGAGGGAGAAGGCGAGGGAGAGCAGCGATGAGGGGGGGTGAGTGTCGATAGTTTTTGGTGGTAGGGAGGGAGAGTGGAACAGAGGGAGAGCGGTGGTAAGAGAGGGAGAGCAGTGATGATGTTTCACTTCTGTGAGAGCTTGAAGGCACGACTAAATTTTTAAGAACCCAAATATTCTTTTGAGGAATTTTTTTCACTTTTCTGGTGTTTTTGAGAAAAAGAGGAGTTTCTGGAAATTTTTGAAGTACACGTTGTGTACTTATATGTACATGCCATGTACTCTTTTTCCACATGTATCCATGTTCTGGATGTGTACCGACCGAGCACACAGCCATGTGTGGTGACTTGGAGACCGCCTAATACAGGGGCCAGTAAGGGTAAGTACATGTTGTGTACTTATAAATTACACGCTGTGTACTTTTTTTCATTAAACGGACTGAGGTCACGTATAATAAGAAAAAGTGTCTTCTTCCTCACCTTATTTGACCAAGAGCATTCGTACAATGTCGATCCTTCCCTGAGACCCCGATTGAGCATCCTTTCTTGGAATCTAAATTCATCAGTTGCGGTGGAATTACATCGGTGAGTTGTCTATTCTTCTTGAATCTTATTTCTTGTTTTCTCTTCTCTCATGAGTTATCCTCAATTGAACGTTTTAGACGTTTTTGTAGATCTACCGCATTCTAGGCCGATCCAAGGGCCTAAGCCAGAGTATATCGATCATACAACACAGAGGTAGGTGGTTTTTTCCTTTCTTTAGATAGTATTTGAGTTATATGTGCAAAAGTCCCCAATACCCTTGATCGGGGTATTGCATGTTTACAGTTTTAACCCTGTTATTGCCTTCTATGATTTATATGCTTGAGTAGAGGTCAGTTGAATATAATAGGGTTAATTTCTATTCTATGGATGAGTTACCTAAGCTTGTATTGTTTATGACTGTATGGTCTTGCTTTACTTGTTAGGCTGCTTGATTTCCATTCCTAGTGCTGATAGGATGGAGTAATATTATTTATCTGACATGATGTTATGTGGTAGACTGTTTAGACAAGTAGTTCTTGAGGTATAATTTGGTAGTTATATATTTATGTGCTTGATTTAATTACACAGGGCCGTGAAAACCCGGTGTAGTAGACCATATGGAGAATGGACATTAAGGGATTCTCCAGAGTGTCTGTTTACTATTATGATGCAAGATCATAGGGGGAATGGTTGTAAGTGCTTCCTCAGAGTGTATATAGTTCCTCGATATAGGCCACAAGGGGAATCGAAGGTTAAGTTCTTTCCCAGAGCACCTTTTAGTTACCAATACGATACTAGGGGGAATTGATGGTGTGTGCTTCCTCAGAGAGTCTGTGCAAAAGCTGAACCAGAGGGGTTCGACTGTGTGTACTTTCTAGAGGGTTTCTTGTGTTTGTTTTGGTTGGACCAGAGGGGTTATGCTATGAGTACTTCCTAGAGGGTTTCCTTGCTTATGATTAGATTATTACTTGATATATTATAATTTAATGCATTTGAAACTGTAAGATTGTTTACTTTTGAGTACTTCTTTGTTTACTGCTTCATTTTGATTATAGCCTGCCATATATGTTCACTGATTGTTAGGCATAGATCCTTGGGTGGTTTCCTACTAGGATTTAGTCTCACACCCTATATGGGACATGATTTTGGGCCCAAACAGATTATATATTTGCAGGTATAGATAACTGCAAGCACCCTTCTACTTCAGGTACTTGATTTCTGCGGAGCTAGGGAGCATGGGATCATACTGAGTCTTGCGATGCTAGTGGAGTTTATCTATTTTCTTTGTACTTTGGTTTATTACTGTATTCCTGCATTGTGACTTGTTTGGATACTTTCCTAGACATATGCATCATGCATTATTTATATATGTGCTCTAGTGTTTATTATTTCAGTCCTCTGTTGTTTACTTTTGGTATGGTATTATTACTATTTCTACTGTTGAAATCCGTTTTACTTCTACTATGTTACTTTTCCAATAAGGGAATAGTTTCCCCACTATCACACCCAAGGCCCTCACTGCTAGTCACCAGCCTCTGGTGTTCTAGGAAATGCGCTTGAGGCTGTGTGATCGACCGGGTATGTGGCACCTCTGGGCGGATCCGAGAACTGGGACATTACAAAGTGGCGTCAGAGGAATTATTTTCTTCATGACTTACTGTTTGGAGCCTATAGATTGGGATAGGAAGAAAATATGTACTTGGTAACAAGCTGTGACCGGGAGTAACTAACCCATGCACAAGGAAAATCCAATCTACCTCATTATTGAAATTTTTCTGGTTTTGCAATTTTATAGTTAATTTGATTTCAACTTTGGTTGATTCACATGTTTTGTACTGTTATCATTGATATTATTAAGGTTCTATTTTTGTTGCAACCTGATGAGATGAGGGTATTCCATCTCATGCATCATATAGGTACTTGCTAGAGATCACATGTCATGCATTTTTTCCATGCCATCTAGGTTTCATTAGCAATTTCTTGTTGTTGTGATATATTTTGTACTAAATATGCATGTTGTTGTGATAGATTCCTTGATAGAATACCTGCTTTTGTTAGGGTATTGAGTTGTGTAAATTTTTGTTTAAATGAATGTCAATCTTTGGTTCTTGAGGTGTTATGGGCCCTCATGGACTGGAATTCGGTGGATCATTACTCTTTTATGTTTATATATAACATGTATAAAATGCCAAGCTTTGATTCGCGGGGAATATGGGCCCTCACAGATAAGAATTTGGCACCTAAATGTTCATTGCAGTGTTTTCCAGGTTCCAGAGTAGTTTCTGAGGCTTAATGTCTAGAATAACCCAGAATACATGATGTGTAATGATGAATACACACCATGTGTGCTTCTGTTTGGGAAGAAACTGTTTTTCATGAGTACATGTCATTTACTATATGTACACGTCGTGTAGTCTCTAACTGTGTCATTGATTATGTGGGAAGAGACACGGGGTTGAGAAATATTTGGGGAACATGTTGTGTACCAGTTTTACATGTCGTGTTGTATAGACCATGTGTCCAACCATGTGACTAACGACACAAATGGATGAAAACTTAATTTATACATGTCGTGTCAAGCTTGAACATGTTGTGTTGTGTAAACTTTGTATCCGACTGTGTAACTAACAACATAGGTCAGTGAGGTTCATCTAGTAAAATCTGTGTCTAGCACTAACATGCCATGTAGTTTTGTTCTAGGAGAACTATGTGGCTTAGCCATGTAGAAGAACTTGGGAAGAGAAAGAGGATTCAAGTACATGCCGTGTGTTAGGACAACACGTCGTGTGTATGGGGTGCTACACGACCTGGTTTGGTAGAAGTACACGCCCATGTGAAGGCTTAAGGGAACACACTGTGTAGTCATTATACACTCCATTTATCCATGTTTTGAAAAACTTGAATGCTTCTTTCTCTTGTTCCCTTCTCACACTTCTAGGTTTCAGCCCTTGTTAATCTTGATCTAATATAAGGCCCCATCCTTAAACATTACTTAATCATGAATTAAATGAATAATTCACATAGAGGATCTTTTCAGGTTTAGAGTTTCAGAGAATTAGTTCATAACTATTACATCTCAAAAGATTATATAGTAGACACTTCCACTAAGTTTCCATAAAATAAAAAAACACTTAAAAAGAAACATGTCTAGTTCCATGTTTTAGATAGAATGTCTTTCCTTGATCCCATCCTTGACCCTATTCATCTTTAAGTCCTGTGGAAAACATTTCAAAAACTTGGGATGAGCATAAAAATCCCAGTAAAGGATACTCAAAGAAGGAAAACTGTTAGTTTTTCAAAAAACCAGTAAACCATGAATACTTTATCAAAGTAATACTTTTCACCGTTATGAAGTAGTAAAAACTCTTTACTAAATAAAAGACCATTACTTACCCTTTTGTAACCAAAAGATTACCATAAAACCCATATAAAGAACACATAACATATAAAGCTAACTTGGGACATAAACATACTTAAATGGAATAACCATACGGTCGACTTCCACACATACTTAATGGAATAGCCATACGGCTGACTTCCATACCCAATGCATTGGAGGTTATAATGTAACCACCCATCCTGGTATTCACGGCACCACCCGTCATATGGTTTATCACGTAACCACCCGTAAAATGTCCAATTACCATCATTACACATAAAATATTTAAAATATAAACATTTCAATAACAACATTTGATTTGGAATCACAATAAGTAATTCCAATATATTGAATTAATCAATCCATTTTCAAAAATCATTTAAAAGAGATTTTTGAATCAAAGTGTCCCATACCACTTTGAAGCTTTTAATGGAATTATAATTTTAAAACATTAATTTCCATATAAATAAATACTGAAAACCATTTTGAAAACATGGACATTAAAGATAAAGATTTAGAATAATGAATCTTTAAAACATTTAAAATGATATTTTTGTAAAAAAGTTTTTAACAAAATGAGAGACTCTTAAATACAAATAATTGCGGAATAACATTTAATCCTAACTTTATAATATCATGAGAATAAAGGTATTCATGATATAATATGTCAAAGGACAGTATAAACACCATATAAGAGTGAATTGGTGCATAACAACAATGAAGTCTCAATGGAAATGTAAATTGAGATGAAATCCATTATAAAGATGGTATCCTTAAATTAAGGATAAATCTATCACATAATTATGTGTGAGAAACATAAATACACTCAATATAAGTGGATATTAAGTGTGAAACAATCAGAGTTCATTCACACATAATCTTGGAAAAACAAAACCAATGACATAGATACTTAACTCAATGAAAAGAGATTGAGTTATGATTTCCCATACAAGTTCGTAAGAATTTATCAATGAGATGATTATTTGTATAAATAGTATATCCAAAAAAAGTCTTGTGGAAATTACAACATAGAGATTCCACACATAATCTTGGCATTATAAAATCAATAAGTAGAGGTTTAACCCAAAGAATTGAAAGTGGGTTAAGAAGTTTCCTTACAGAAATCCGACAGCCTAACTGCGTTACTTTAAAATTAAGAAAATGAGTTGATGAGAGAGAAAATGGTATCTCATCACTTGGAAATAAAATTTACATAAATAAGGATATATAATAACATATCCCAACATAATAGTATGTGAATTAAAAGACATAACAAAAGAAGTCTTTTAAAAAGAGGAGGGTGAAAGGTCCCCTTACCGAGTTGGGTAACTTTCGAAACGTACACCCCATGGAAGAAGGGTCATACAATGAAGATGTAAATACACATAAATGAAAGTATAATACAAAATTGTATAATAATGGGCAGTACATACACCACTCAAAGGAAATAGTGGCAAACGTAGCATAAATGTCACGGGAATAAAAGTGAGATGAAAAATCCCTTACGAAAACTCGGCAGCCTAACGGCGCCACTTAAAACTTCCAAAAATGGATTTATGAGATAAAATAGGGTCTCTAATAATATTACCATAAAAATTACAGTATGATGAATATAAAATAACATACCCAAACATAAGAAATATGATCTTAAAATAAATGACATAAAAGAGAGTACTTAAAAAGAAAGAGAGGGGTGGGATCCCTTACCTCAAGTCCAACTTGTCTTGTTCATTTCTTTATATTCCTGAATAATAAACATTGGTAAATTTATAATTTCTTAAAGAACTATTTTAAAGATTATTATTCATTTCATATCACATATTATAATGTTATAATAATTGGTTAATAATGTGAGTTCATATCATACGTTTTTATCAATGTTTGGTACATGAGTCAAAAATGAACTTGTTTGAAAATGATTGTCCATGTAGTTATAAGTAAATCATCTCCAGAATAGTATTAATGATTTAAATATAATATATATCCATTAAATATTCATTTTATACTACTCCATAACATTTGGAGATAAAAAGAAATGAAATGCACCGTTCATGGAGACAGTAGGTCGTACGTACGCATGAACACTACTTTCATTTCTCTGTCATATTAATGGAATTAAAAATAATTGAGAGATATATTTATTATAATTCCAGTATAATATATATTTTATATAGGTCACATATGTTCATTAATTTCATTATTTATACATACCATGTATTTCATGAACAAGTCACATCACTTGAGGGGGCGGTAGTCCACACTTCCTCGTATGAAATTATCGCATTTGCACAACATGAAAATCATAAAGGAATGTTTTAAATATAAAATTCAGAAGCATATAGAAAACATAAATACCATATATATCATATATAAAATATAGTGACATCATAATGGCCACCATTAAAGGTGTTAAGAGAAGATTGAACAATCATCGTTTCGTGAGGCAGTAATTCGTCATCCACAGAAATAGTATGTTCTTTAACCATTAGACGGAGGTGTGTGTTAGTGTATCTCGAATACTCCCCATAAAAACATACTAGTATATTTAATATACTGGTGTTGTTACAAAATAAATAAATAAAAAGAGTTTATGGGGTTGGAGAAGCAAAATAAAACAAAAGAACACAAGGGAAGACATTACCTTTAAAACGGGTAACTCTTTTGATTTGAGATCAAAGGCTTCCTTGGGAAGAATTATGCCCAAATTGAGGCTTCTAGGAGTAATATAGGGATGTGGAGAGAAAAAATGGCCAGCGGTTGTCCGAGCCAAAGGCTTGTGAGGTGTGGGTAAGGAGGTAGAGGTGGGGGCCTTTTATAAGAGGAGAGGAGGGGCACTCTTGGAAAGTCAAAAAAGGTTACATTATTTTGAAATGAGTTTCGGATTTTAGAGGTCTCACATTGATATATTTGAATGATATGGTGATAAGGGTTAGAAATCCACCCATCCAATAGATTTTTGACATCTGTAGGTCTTAGATTTTACATTATCTTTTTATTTTATTTAAATCGTTAAATAATGAGGTAATCACTACATCATCATAAATAATTTATTTTATTTAATGTCTAAAAATTATAAAAAAAATATCATGATGTAGGAAATATTTTTAGCTTTCTAATGAATATTTATAGTCAAAAATATGACTTTTATAACCCCATTTAAAATTTTTTTTAGTAAAACAACTGATGTTTGTGACATTTTTATTTTAACTTTAAATAAAAAGTTATTTATGTCATTTTCCTACCAAAGTGGCTCCATGGGGTCCCCAAGTTGACCGATGGATTTTCTTGGTCATCCATGACACATCCAATGAGGGTAGGACATGTGTCTAGGTCATTTCATATTATTAAAATATTATTTTTACCTTAAATTACACTAATTACCTTTAATCGCGATTAATAAAACTTAAAAGTTACTATTCACCAAAAATTATTTTCATCTCATTGAACCACATTTTACTTCTTAATGACAACCATGTATGTAGGACTTTTGAAAATCAAAACACAGAAGTGGAAAAGTTTCATTTAAATGAAAAATCAGTTTCTTTAACTACCACTTAGTGGTTTCACTATTCATCAAAAATTGAAGATTTTCAGAAAAATACCAAAAATTCACCCTAAGCTATATTTAATATTCAGAATTCAAAAATGATGTCTATTTTAAAAAATTCAAAACATAAAAGTTGCATTAATTAATTTAATAATTAATTCCCGCTGTCAAAACAAATAGCGTGTTTTTAAGAAACTATATCTATTAAAAGATTGACACTAGTTTAAGACCAATTTCAAAGTAAAATTAATTCCAATGACCACTATTGGATTAAATGGTAAAAATATATTCTAATTTCACTTTAAAAACAATTAAAAAGATAATCTAATCATATAAATAAATTGGATTAAAAATAGGTTTTGAATTAAAATACAACATTTTTCACTATTCATTAAAAAATAAACTTTATTGGAAAAATACAAAAAATTTACACAAAGTAAATTTTGATGTCCCGAATCTAAAGAAGAATTTTATTTTGTCAAATATAACACATAAAATTGTCAACAATTGGATTTAAAAGTGGTTCTCCATCAACAGGGTGGTTAATCGACCTTTTAAAGAATATTAGAAGATTTATGCTTAAAACTGGATTCATTTGCATTTTAAGCCTCTAAAATTTATTGGATAAAAGTAAAAATATTTTAAAAACATATATAATCATTTTTTAGTTAGTTCCGTTCATTCCCTCCATTACAACGGCTAGGCGTTAACTACCATTTAAAATAATATTATTTTATTATTAGAGTGCAACGTAAGATTTCAAAGAAACGCGTTATTGCGTATTGGGTACACCATCGAGCATAGCATTCCCTTTAAATTAATATTAATATTTTATTCACAAAAATGGATAAATATAAAAATTTCATATTCTTTATTTACCTGGGGTGTTACATCCTTCCCCCCTTTTGGGAATTGCGTCCTTGCAATTTTAAAATTGGGCTCGAAAACTTCATTGAAAGTCCCAAATCGGAACAAGAGTCGGTAAAACAATCACTTTAAAAGAAAAAAATATGAGTACAGAGGTCACCTGAGTTAACCCATACTAGGATTCCATTAAAGAAAACATGGACATGGAGGAGAAAACAAAGGGTCACGTTCTGATGGAGAGTGATAGAAAACATGTTTTAGAGAAAGTTAACCACAAGAAAATCACAAACTTGTGATGGGTTAAACGGTATTGGATTCCCCAATAGGAAAAGTTAACAGAAAACATTTTTTTTAGTTACTTTTCATTGAGAAATTTATTTTTGAGCTTAACTAAAACATAAGGAAACATACTTACTTGTCATGTTGACTTTCAACTTTTACTAGATTTCTTACACAAACTCATATTTTATCCAAAAGATGAGTATTTAAGAAGGATTGTTCGCATTAAGAGTACTATAATCAACTTCTTGAGAATCACCTAATCCAAAAAAGAGAACTATATATTTCCCATGTCTTTAGATATCAACCAAAACCAAACCAAAAAGTTTAGTACGAGATCAAATAATACCCAAAAAGGATAATCCTTTATAAAAAGGAAATCTATTCTTAATCTCCAAAATTTGTCTAACAATACCCAAAGTTCAACAAAAACTAAAAGTAAACCAAACTAATATTGATACTCAAATATTTTAAGGATTTAATCACATAGTCTTCCAAGTTAAATCGTAACATTTATCTCCAAACAACATCAGTTGCTCTTAAAGTCTCGTATTGAAAAGTAATTAACCTAATCACATATCCTCCATGATAGGTTAATAATTTCCATAGATAACCCAAAATCAACTTACTCTTAATTCATAAAATCATCTAACTAAAAAGAATTATTCAAACTAACCAGGGACTTTACGTAGTCCAGTGGTAGGTGATAAATACCAGTCGCACTTTGGTTGTGGGTTCGATTCCTGCAGTTTTGCCCAACGCGACGGGTTGTCACAGGGTCTTCGTGTTGTCCTTTTTCCAAAATATATAATTCTAAAATCATTCCCCAAAAGGAAATAAAATCATCAAAAATAACCATAACATAATTTATCCTCAATTTTATCTCATGCCTTTCACTTTTCATCATAACATATAGTAACCCATAATTACCTCTAAAGTAAGGATCATATAAACCCAAATGGCTCTTTATAACTATGTCCGCAAAAGAACAGATAACTATTCCTTGAATAAAATTTTCATATATCAAACATCAGGGTTACACATACTATAAAAAGTCTTCTAATGTAACCCCATCATCAAAAGAGACTTAATACTCTTAAGAATTTCACCATAACTCTTGAAGCCCTTAAATGTTGACTTCTTAATCCTTCAACATTCTTCATGATCCATTAACCATTCATTTCCAACTTCTTCTGAAATACTTCTTTCCTACAAACAAAATCAAGAATCATATCCTAAGATTCCAAAATAGGAAAACAAATGTTAAGAAATAATCCATACCTTTGATTGGTCATTGTCAGTTTCTTCATCCTCAATCGGAATGGCATTAGGTATTGGTAAACGAATATTTATACGATCTTGGTGATCCCATTCCCGAAACTTCTTCATAGGACATTTGTTTGCGTAATGACCATGCACACTGCATTTAAACCATTCAATTGATCCCTCAGAAATAACTTCTTTCTCTTTCCTCAAGTCAAATGGATGCTTCCTTTTTCCATGGAAGGTTTTTACTTTATGACCTTCATTTCCACATCTATAGCATATTTCTGTCCCTTTGAAACATTTTCCTAGGTGTTTCTTTCCACATCTTTGACACATAGGTTTTTGAACACACTTACCTTTATGATTATTACCTGTAGTTCCGTAGGGATTTGTTTCTCGCATATATGATGCCTTAAATAAATCACCAAGGTTATGGTGGTCAATCATGACTACAGATAGTTGGTTGAGGATAAACACAAGAGTTCTCATTGCAGCTCCCATATCATTCAGTTGCTCGCTCAGAAAACTGTCACAGTTTCCTTCACATCCACTGTTACTTTGGTTCCTGTTAGATCCAGCCATTTACTAAAACCAAAAAGGTCAATGTGAGTATATCAACAAAACCATCATGTACTAATGAGGAAGATAAACACTAAGATGTAGTTACTCATTCACTTTATCTAAAACTAGGACTCTTTCTGAAATCCTAACCATTATGGTAATGTCACTTATGATTAGAGAATACCCTAACCTCTAAAGTTATCTAAACCGACCTCTGATACCAACTATAAGGCCCCAGCCTCAAACATTACTTAATCATGAATTAAATGAATAATTCACATAGAGGATCATTTCAGGTTTAGAGTTTCAGATAATTAAGTCATAACTATTACATCTCAAAAGATTACATAGTAGACACTTCTACTAAGTTTCCATAAAATAAAAAAACACTTAAAAAGAAACATGTATAGTTCCATGTTTTAGATAGAATGTCTTTCCTTAATACCATCCTTGACCCTATTCATCTTTATGTCCTGTGGAAAACATTTCAAAAACTTGGGATGAGCATAAAAAGCCCAGTAAAGGATACACAAAGAAGGAAAACTGTTATTTTTTCAAAATAACCAGTAAACCATGAATACTTTATCAAAGTAATAATTTCCACCTTTATGAAGTAGTAAAAACTCTTTACTGAATAAAAGACCATTACTTACCCTTTTGTAATAAAAATATTACCATAAAACCCATATAAAGAACACATAACATATAAAGGTAACTTGGGACATAAAAATACTTAAATGGAATAACCATACAGTCGACTTCCACACATACTTAATAGAATAGTCATACGGCCGACTTCCATACCCAATGCATTGTAGGTTATAACGTAACCACCCTTCCTGGTATTCACAGCACCACCCGTCATATGGTTTATCACGTAACCACCCGTAAAATGTCCAAGTACCATCATTACATATAAAATATTGAAAATATAAACATTTCAATAACAACATTTGATTTGCAATCATAATAAGTAATTCCAAGATATTGAATTAATCAATCCATTTTCAAAAATCATTTAAAAGAGATTTTTGAATCAAAGTGTCACATACCACTTTGAAGATTTTAATGGAATTATAATTTTAAAACATTAATGTCCATATAAATAAATAATGAAAACCATTTTGAAAACATGTAAATTAAAGATAAATATTTAGAATAATGAATCTTTAAAACATTTAAAACAATATTTTTGTTATAGAGTTTTTAACAAAATGAGAGACTGTTGAATATAAATAATTGCAGAATAACATTTAATCCGAACTTTATAATATCATGAGAATAAAGGTATTCCTGATATAATATGTCAAAGGATAGTATACACACTATATAAGGGTGAATTGGTGCATAACAACAATGAAGTCTCAATAAAATGTAAATTGAGATGAAATCCATTATAAAGATGGTGTCCTTAAATTAAGGATAAATCTATCACATAATTATGTGTGAGAAACATAAATACACTCAATATAATTGGATATTAAGTGTTAAATAATCAGAGTTCATTCACACATAATCTTGGAAAAAAACCAATGACATAGATACTTAACTCAATGAAAAGAGATTGAGTTATGATTTCCCATACAAGTTCATAAGAATTTATCAATGAGATGATTATGTGTAGAAATAGTATATCCAAAAAATGACTTGTGGAAATTACAACATAGATATTCCACACATAATCTTGGCATGATAAAATCAAGAAGTATAGGTTTAACCCAAAGAACTGAAAGTGGGTTAAGAAGTTTCCTTACAGAAATCCGACAGCCTAACAGCGTCACTTTAAAATTCAGAAAATGAGTTTATGAGAGAGAAAATGGTATATTATCACACGAAAATAAAATTTACAGAAATAAGGATATATAATAACATATCCCAACATAATAGTATGTGAATTAAAAGATATAACAAAAGAAGTCTTTTAAAAAGAGGAGGGTGAAAGGTCCCCTTACCGAGTTAGGTAACTTTCGAAACGTACACCCCATGGAAGAAGGGTCATACAATGAAGATGTAAATAACCATAAATGAAATTATACTACAAAAAGTGTATAATAATGTGTATTACATACACCACTCAAAGGAAATAGTGTCAAATGTAGCATAAATGTCACGAGAATAAAATTGAGATGAAAAAACCCTTACGAAAACTCGGCAGCCTAACGGCGCCACTTAAAACTTCCAAAAATGGATTTATGAGATCAAATAGGGTCTCTCATAATATGACAATAAAAATTACATTATGAGGAATATAAAAGAACATCCCAAAACATAAGAAAGATGATCATAAAAGAAATGACATAAAAGAGAGTACTTAAAAAGAAAGAGAGGGGTAGGATCTCTTACCTCAAGTCCGATTTATCTTGTTCGTTTCTTTATATTACTGAATAATAAACTTTGGTCAATTTATAATTGCTTAAGGACATCTTTTAAAGATTATTATTCAGTTCATATCACATATTATAATATTATAATAATTGGTTAATAATGTGAGTTCATACCATACGTTTTTATCGATGTTTGGTACATGAGTCCAAAATGAACTTGTTTGAAAATGATTGTCCATGTAGTTATAAGTAAATCTTCTTCAGAATATTGTTAATGATTTAAATATCATATATATCAATTAAATATTAATTTTATACTGCTCCATAACATTTGGAGATAAAAAGAAATGAAATGCACCGTTCATGGAGACGGTAGGCCGTACGTACGCATGAACGCTACTTTCATTTCTTTGTCATATTAATGGAATTAAAAATAATTGAGAGATATATTTATTATAATTCCAGTATAATATATATTTTATATAGGTCACATATGTTAATTAATTTCATTATTTATACATTCCATGTATTGCATGAACGAGTCACATCACTTGAGGGGGCGGTAGTCCACACTTCCTCGTATGAAATTATCGCATTTGCACAACATGAAAATCATAAAGGCATGTTTTAAATATAAAATTCAGAAGCATATAGAAAACATAAATACCATATATATCATATATAAAATATAGTGACATCATAATGGCCACCATGAAAGGTGTTAAGAGAAGATTGAACAATCATCATTTCGTGAGGCAGTAATTCGCCATCCACAAAAACAGTATGTTCTTTAACCATTAGATGGAGGTGTGTGTTAGTGTAGCTCAAATACTCCTCATAAAAAAATCCTAGTATATTTAATATACTGGTTTTTTTACAAAATAAATAAATAAAAGGAGTTTAGTGGGTTGGAGAAGCAAAATAAAACAAAAGAACACTAGGGGCGCCATTACCTTTAAAACGGGTAACTCTTTTTTATTTGAGCTCAAAGGCTTCCTTGGGAAGACTTCTGTCGAAATTGAGGCTTCTAGGAGTAATAGAGGTATTTGTAGAGACAAAATGGCCAGGGGTTGGCCGAGCCAAAGGCTTGAGAGGTGTGGGTAAGGAGGTAGAGGTGAGGGCCTTTTATAAGAGGAGAGGAGGGGCACTCTTGGAAAGTCAAAAAAGGTTATATTATTTTGAAATCAGTTTCAGATTTTAGATGTCCCACATTGATATATTTTGAGGATAAGGTGATAAGGGTTAGAAATCCACCAATCCAATAGGTTTTGGACATGCGTAAGTCTTATATTTTACATTATCTTTTCATTTTATTTAAATCGTTAAATAATGAGGTAATCACTGTATCATCATAAATAATTTAATTTATTTAATGTCTAAAAATTATAAAAAAATATCATGATGTAGGAAATCTTTTTATATTTCTAATGAATATTTATAGTAAAAAATATGACTTTTATAACCCCATTTAAAAATTGTTTTAGAAAAACAACTCATGTTTGTGACATTTTTATTTTAACTTTAAATAAAAAGTTATTTATGTCATTTTCCTACCAAAGTGGATCCATGGGGTCCCCAAGTTGAATCATGGATTTTCTTGGCCGTCCATGACACATCCAATGAGGGTAGGATATGTGTCTAGGTCATTTCATATTATTAAAACATTATTTTTACCTTAAATTACACTAATTACCATTAATCGTGATTAATAAAACTTGAAAGTTACTATTCACCAAAAATTATTTTAATCTCATTGAACCACATTTTACTTCTTAATGACAACCATGTATTTCGGATTTTTGAAAATCAAAACACAGAAGTGTCAAAGTTTCATTTAAACGAAAAATTAGTTTCTTTAACTACCACTTAGTGGTTTCACTATTAATCAAAAATTGATGTTTTTCAGAAAAATACCGAAAATTCACCCTAAGCTATATTTGATATTCCAAATTCAAAAATTATGTCTATTTTACAAAATTCAAAACATATATGTTGCATTAATTAATTTAATAATTAATTCCCGCGGTCAAAACAAATAGCGTGCTTTTAAGAAACAATATCTATTAAAAGATTGACACTAGTTTAAGACCAATTTCAAAGTAAAATTAATTACAATGACCACTATTGGATTAAATGGTAAAAATATATTCTAATTTCTATTTAAAAACAATTAAAAAGATAATCTAATCATATAAATAAATTATATTAAAAAGTGGTTTTGAATTAAATTTACTCAAAGTAAATTTTGATGTCCCTATTCTAAAGAATAATTTTATTTTGTCAAATATAACACATAAAATTGTCAAAAAGTGGATTTAAAAGTGGTTCTCCATTAACAGGGCGGTTAATTGACCTTTTAAAGAATATTAGAAGATTTATGCTTAAAACTGGATTCATTTGCATTTAATCCTCTAACATTTATTAGATAAAAGTAAAAATATTTGAAAAACATATATAATCATTTTGTAGTTAGTTCTGTTCATTCCCACCATTACAATAGCTAGGCGTTAACTACCATTTAAAATAATATTATTTTATTATTAGAGTGTAACGTAAGATTTCAAAGAAACTTGTTGTTGCGTATTGGGTATGCCATCGAGCATAGCGTTACCTTTAAAGTAATATTAATATTTTATTCAAAAAAAGGGATAAATATAAAAATGTCATATTCTTTATTTACTTGGGGTGTTACATCTAAGGTGTGCAATTAACCTTGCAGAGTCATGCCACCGAGACATCCTCTGGTTGTCTGCCAGTTACAGGGTAGTGATCAGACACTAGATATGGATGATCAGGGACTACCAGAAGATCCTCTTGTTGTGCCAATCTTGAAACCAATCGTTATCTTGGATACAGGTGCTGATGCACTATTCCGAGAGGGCTTCATGAGGTTCATGCAGACCTTCTGAGGAGTATCGCATTCTTCCCCTTCTATGGAAGAGTTGATGTGGGTTTTCTAGTAGCAGCATCCTCCCACCTTCATAGGGGAAGGAGGACCTCAGGCTCTAGAGTCATGGTTAGAATCCATGCTTTCTATTTTCAAGCATCTAGAGACGCCTCCAGAGAAGAGGGTGAAGATTGCTATGTATATGCTTCGGGACAACTCCAAGAGATAGTGGGATGTGATCTCACAGGTGGGATTCCAGAAGTTTATGACTTAGGATGAGTTCCAGTGTGCCTTCTATGACTAATTCTACCTGGGGACCTTTAGGGGTGATCGAGCTTGAGAGTTCATGTGTCTGGAATAAGGTACTCTTTCAGTTATGGAGTATTCTTCTCGCTTCACAGAGTTGCAGTGCTTCATGCCTATTCCAGAAGGTGGTGAGTTATTTCTAGCAAGGAAGTTTGAGGATGGTCTCAAACACGACATCCGATCTTAGGTGAACATCTTCCAGTTGACTTCCATCACTTCTATAGTCAACTAGGTGCTAATCACATAGCGCAACCTAAGAGATTCAGGAGTGGTGAGCCAGGGTGGTTCGACATCCGAAGTGGTATCCCTCCTACTGACAGTAGGAATAACCATAGGGAGTCTACGCATAGAGATTTGAGGAGACAAGATACATATTCTAGTAGCCAAGTGGTGTGCTACTGGTGCGGAAAGAGCGGGCATACAAGGCCACATTTCCCGAGAGACCCAGTGGTTTGTCGATCATGCAACAATATGGGACATCTTCAGCCCTTCTAATAGATCTTCTCACCAGCAGTTGGTGATAGGGGTTCTTTTATGACTCCTCATTCAAGAGCAGCACCACCATTTTCTCACCAGTATGGGAACTGGAGTTCTTTCGGCCATTCAGGAAGAGATAAGGTTCATGGTCGTGGTAGCCAGTCTCCAGGATTTTAGTGACAATAGGGTGGATCAGCTTAGAGTGGTTAGGTATGGTCACAGGGCCATATTGCAGGTCAGATTTTTGCAGTGGAGCAGACCCAGCAGAAGAAGGATCTCAGACCCTCTACAATTTGAGGTATGATCCTAGTTTCCTTAGTTTTAGCTTCTGCTCTTTTCAATAAAGGGGCTTCCCATAGCTTTATATCTGTTGTTTTTGTGGAGAGCCTTCAGATCCATATCTTTTCTTTTGTGGATATCTCGATGCTAGACACACCGTTGGGGACAAGAACGACTCGTGTACAAGAGTTCAAGGAGTACCTTTTAGAGGTTGGTAGGTGTAACTTCTTATGGGACCTTTATATCCTAGATATGACAGACTATGAAGTAATTCTCAGAATGGATTGGTTAGTTTCCTTCCAGGTTGTTGTCGATTGTTATCATCGTAGGGTGTGTTTCACATCACCGGAGGGTGGATCGTTTCTTCATAAGGTATAATGGGATGTCCATGCAAGAAGAGCGGGACCCGAGCATCATGGGTTAGGAGGAGTTACAACCCAGATTGCTAGTCTATATCTAGATGACCAGGGGACTTCACAGATGGACTTTACTACAATGGTGGATTGTTTTAGGAAAGTCTTTATAGAGGACTTTTCATGTTTAACTTCGGAGTGAGAGGTGGAATTTTCTATTGATCTTGTGATAGGAGAGAAACTGGTGTCCATTCCTCCTTATAGGATGGCTACACCAGAGTTACAGGAGCTCAAGAAGAAGCTGGAGGAGTTGCAGGAAAAGGGTTTCATCCGAACCAGTACTTCTCCTTGGGGTTCGCCTGTCCTATTTGTGAAGAAGGTGGATGGTACCCTCAGAATTTGTGTGGATTATCGGAAGTTGAACCAGTTGGCAGTCAAGAACCGATATCCCTTTTGTGGATTGATGATCTCTTTGATCAGCTTCAAGGAGCCCAGGTGTTCTCAAAGATTGACTTGAGATCCAGTTATCATCAGTTGTGCATTAGACCATCAGATGTACCCCTTACAGCCTTTCATAGTAGGCATGGTCTATACGAGTATGTGGTTATGGTGTTCATTCTCAAGAACACACCTGAAGTTTTCATGGCACTGATGAACTGAGTGTTCCATCCATATTTTTTATTCTTTCATGGTAGTCTTTGTGGATGATATATTGGTGTACTCTCACACTTGACACGACCATGACACACATCTTGAGATTGTTTTTAGTACACTGAGAGAGCATTATTTATAATTTAAGCTCTCAAAATGCCACTTTTGGATGAACCAAATTCACTTATTGGGTCATGTTATCTCAGAGATAGGAGTATCAGTATACCCATATAAAGTGAGAGCAATAGTTTCCTAGGAGCAGCTGAAGAATTTATTTGAGGTACAGAGTTTTCTAGGGATAGCTGGTTACTACAGACATTTTATACAGGACTTTTCATGCTTATCAGTGCCAATGACGGGCCTGACTAAGAAGGGTATGAAGTACTTGTGGTTAGATTCTTATGAGTCATCCATTCAGGAGATGAAAGGGAGGTTGACTTCAGCACCGATACTAGTATTTCTAGAGTTGGGAAAAAGATATACTGTATACTATGATGCATCATGTATCGGGCTGGGAGTTGTGCTTATGCAGGGAGAAGGAGTCATTTCGTACAATTCTCGATAGTTGAGGCCACATGAGAGGAACTACCTGACACACGATCTCAAACTGGATGTAGTGGTTCACACCTTATGTTGTGGGATAAATTATCTTCCGGGATATCATTTTTTGGTTTTTACTGACCACAAGAGTCTCAAGTATATATTAACTCAGCGATATCTGAATTTGAGATAGTGAAGGTAGGTTGAATACCTTCAGTCCTTTGACTTTGAACTTGCCTACACACCTGGGAAAGGCAACATTGTGGCTGATGCATTGAGTAAGAGGACTCATATACAGGCAGTTTAGGAGGCCAACAGTGAGTGGTAGCTTATGGATCTGTTCTATGAGATGCATCTGGAGGTGCACGATAGGCAGGGGAAGGCTTTTCTTCTGTAGCTGTTACCTCGAATCTACTTTAACAAGTGTGAATAAGGAAACTATCAGATTCTGAAGGCCTAGTCATACAAGAGAGTGTTTTAGGAGAGGACCCTATTCCTATATGGACAGTAGGTGAGGATGAGATCTGGAATTTTCATGGATGCGTGTGGGTGCCAACAGACATACACGAGGAGCTGATGTAAGATTTCCATTCCTCTATTTAGGCAGTTTATCCTGGTGTCACGATGATGTATCATGATCTACACCGTCAGTATTGGTGGCCAGGTATGAAGAGAGATGTTTCTGGGTTTGTCATGAGATGTTCCACCTATTATCAGGTGAAGGCAGAGCATCAGTGACTAGCAGGTATTTTGCAATAGTTACCCATTCCCAAGTGAAAATGGAACGATGTCATGATGGAATTCATGATGGGTTTACCGAGGTCACCTCAAGGGAACGATGCAGTTTGGGTTGTAATTGATAGACTCATGAAGATTGATCACTTCTTGCCGATCAAAGAGACCTTTAGTGTTGATGAGCTGGGAAGGTTGTACATCTGAGAGATTGTGCGTTTACATGGAGTTCTGCACTCTATTGTTTCAGACAGGGATGCCCATTTTACTTCTTGGGTTTGGCAGGGACTTTAGAAGACGTTGGGTACACAGGTACTTTTGAGTACAGCTTACCATCCCCAGACAAATGGCCAGTCCGAGCATACGATTCAGGTGATTGAGGACATGCTTCGAGCATGCATCCTAGATTTTGGAGGTTCTTGGGATAAGCACATACCTCTTGTGGAGTTTTCCTACAACAATAGTTTTCAAGAAACTATTCAGAGGGCACCTTATGAGTCTTTGTATGGTAGGCCATACTGATCACCCTTATACTGGCTGGAGGTAGGAGAGGCAACTATACTTGGACCTCAACTTGTCCAAGAGACCACAAAGTAGATAGAGTTGATTCGGAATAGGATGGCTACTTCACAGTCTTGACATAAGTCTTATACTGATCGACGGTGATGACCTCTGTAGTTTGAGGTTGGGGATAAGGTTTTCATGCGTGTCACACCGAGGTTGGGACACAAGAGGATTAGGTGGTAGGGTAAACTTTCACCAAGGTACGTCAGACTGTTTGAGGTGTTGTAGAGAGTTGGGTCAGTTGCCAATCGGTTGTAGTTACCACAGAGGTATTTGTCTATGCACGATGTATTCCACGTTTCTTAGCTTCGACGTTACTTCTCAGACCCGTCTCATGTTTTCCAACCTGAGGTGGTTGAGCTCAAGGTGGACGCATCATTTGAGGAGCATCCTATCTGGATTTTTTATCAAAGTGAGAAGGTTCTCCGTTGCCGGTCTATTTCTCTGGTATGAGTGCTATGATAGCACGGGCGAGTACAGGATAAGGCTTGGGAGAGAGAGGCCGATGTATGATCACAGTGGTCGGAGCTTTTCAGGGATTCTTCATCTATGCTGCCTTGCTAGGAAAATTTGGGGATGAATTTCTTTGAGGGGGGAAGTTTGTATGAACTCAGATCTTGTTTTCTAGTATGTTTTCCTCTTTTCTGGTGTTTTTGAGAAAAATAGGAGTTTCTAGAAATTTTTGAAGTTCACGTCATGTACTTATATGTACACGTCGTTTACTCTTTTACCGCATGTAGTCGTGTGTTGGTCGTGTACTGACTGAGCACACGGCTGTGTGTGGTGACCTGGAGACCACCTAATGCGGGGGCCGGTAAGGGAAAGTACATGTCGTGTACTTCTAAAGTTCACACCATGTACTTTTTTTAATTAAATAGACTGGGGTCGCGTCTAATTCACAGAAGTGTCTTCTTCTTTGACTTCTTCTATCAAGAGCGTCCGTACAACACTGATCCTTCCCTGAGCCCCCGATCGAACATTTGTTCTCCGAATCGAACTCTATCGGTTGCGTTGGAATCGTATCGGTGAGTTCTCTCTTCTTCTTGAACCTTGTTTCCTGTTTTCTCTTCTCTCATGAGTTATCCTCAGTTGAACGTTTTAGATGGTTTTATATATCTACCGCATTTTAGGTTGATCTAAGGGCCGACGCCAGAGTATATCGATCATAAAATTCTGAGGAAGGTGGTTTGTGCCTTTTTGTAGATAGTCTTTGAGTTATATGTGAAAAAGTTCCCAATAACCTTGATCGGGGTACTGGGTGTTTACGGTTTTAACCCTGTTATTGTCTGCTATGATTTATATGTTTGAGTAGAGGTCAAATGAATGCAATAAGGTTAATTTCTATGCTATGGATGAGTTTCCCATGCTTGTATTGTTTATGACCGTTTGGTCTTGCTTAGCATGTTAGGATGCTTTATTTCCATTCCTAGTGCTGATAGGATGAAGTAATGTTATTTATCTGACATGTTGTTATGTTGTAGACTATATAGCCAAGTAGTTATTGAGGTATACTTTGGACGTTATATATCGTTGTGCTCGATTGACTTACACAAGGCCGTGAGAACCTGGTGTAGTAGAACATAGGGAGAATGGAAGTTAAGGGCTTCTCCAGAGTGTCTATTTACTATTAGGATGCAAGACTATAGGGGGAATGGACGTAAGTGCTTCCTCAGAGTGTTTGTAGTTCCTCAATGCAGGCTACAGGGAGAATTTGACGTTGAGTGCTTCCCTAGAGCGACTTTTAGTTACCGATACGAGACTATGGGGGGAATTGATGGTGAGTGCTTCCTCAGAGAGTGTGTAAAAGTTGAACCAAAGGGGCACTACTGGAAATCCAGCATTTCCCAATGGTTTAGAACCGTTGGGAAAGGCTGCAGAACCGTTGGTATATGTTATACCAACGGTTCTGCAAACCGTGGGGAAGTAAGCCGTTGGGAAAGGCTTTTCCCAATGGTTTACACAGAACCGTTGGGATAGGTTAGAAAAAATCAACCTATCCCAACGGTTTGGCCCGTTGGGAAATAAACAAATAATTTCCTTTCCCAACGGTTTACAAATCGTTGGGAAAGGTTTTTACCAACGGTTCCATGAACTGTTGGTAAAAACCACCATGCAACAGGATATCCCAACGGTTTCAAACCGTTGGGATAGGTGTTTTTACCAACGGTTCCTTGAACCGTTGGTAAAAACAGCTACATAGAGCCTATGCCAACGGTTTGAAAACCATTGGCATAGGCTTTGCTGTGCAAATTGCACAGCAGCCTGCAATTTGCACAGCAGGTCTGGTTTTTGGGAATTCACCCTCGGTTTCAATTCAATTTTCAATCCAATTATGCCCGCGTTTTCAATTCATTTTTCAATCCAATTATTGTACCTGTAACACATATAATGCATACATATAGAGAACAAACCAACACATACAAATAATGAAAACCAACCAACCAACACATATAATGCATCCTGAAAATATACTCATCCATAATTAATGTAGAATTCATAACATAATTATAAACATACATAATTCATTTAGAATTCATTTTAAAATTTAGATGACAATCATATGTGGAATCCGGAATTCAATTCATAATTTGATTGGTTTTTCATATACCATATATTTTTAATAGAAATGATATCCATTTTAAACAAAATACATACATCTGGAATGATACCGGTCACACCGTGCCTCAGATTGAGGCGAGGTTAACTCGTACACATCACAAATGAATCATTGATCGTTGTCCTAAAGTATCAACATATTCCGAAATCGTTTGGTCGGTTTTCCGTATGTCAGTTGTTGTTTTCACTTAAAATGAAGTGTTTTTTAAATAAAAGAGATACACTTTGAATGGTGTTGGCCACACCGTGTCTCGTATTGAGGCGGGGTTAACTCGTACACATCACAAATGACCCATGGATTGTTGTGCTAAAATATAAACACAATCAGAATGCGTTTGGTTGGTTTTTTGTATGAATTTAAAATATAGTCCATTTTAAAGAAAAGAGATACACTTAGAGTGGTCTCGGCTAAACTGCGACTCGTATTGAGGCGTGGTTGACTCGTACACGTAACATATGACCCATGAATCGTTTTCCTAAATTTTCAACAGATTCCGAAAGCGTTTGGTCAGTTTTTCATATGTCAGTTGTTTATTTCACTTATAATCTTGTCCATTTTAAACAAAAGAGACACAGTCAGAGTGGTACCAGCCACACCGCGTCTCGGATTTAGACGGGGTTGACTCTTACACGTCTCAAATGACCCATGGATCATTTTCCTAACGTATCGACACAATCCGAATACGTTTGGTCGGTTTTCCGTATGCCAGTTGATGTTTTTCACTTAAAATGACGTCCTTTTGAAACAAAAGACGGACACTATGAGTGGTGCTGACCACACCGCGTCTCCAATTGAGGCGGGGTTGATTCATACACGTCACATATGACCCATGGATCGTTCTCCTAAAGTTTAAATGGAAACCGAATGCGTTTGGTCGGTTTTCCGTATGTACTTAAAATGTTGTCCATTTTAAACAAAAGAGTGACACTTAGACTAATCCTGACCACACCGCGACTCAGATTCATCCCGGGTTGGCTCGTACATGTCACATATGACCCATGGATCGTTGTGATAAATTATCAAAAGATTACGAATGCGTTTGGTCAGTTTTGTGTATGTCAGTTGTTCTTTTCATTTATAATCATGTCCATTTTAAACAAAAGAGACAGAGTTAGAGAGGTGTCGGCCACACCGCGTCTCGGATTAAGACGAGGTTGACTTGTACACGTCACATATGACTCATGGATCGTTGTGCTAATGTATCGATAGAATCCGAATGCGTTTGGTCGTTCTTCCGTATGTCAGTTGATGCCTTTCACTTAAAATGACGTCCTTTTGAAAAAAAAAAGATGGACACTTTGAGTGTTTTCAGCCACACCACATGTTGTATTGAAGCGGGGATGATTCTTACACGTCACATATGACCCATGGATCGTTCTCCTAAAGTTTCAATGGAAACCGAATCCGTTTGGTCGTTTTTTCCGTATGTACTTAAAATGGTGTCCATTTTAAACAAAAGAGAGTCACTTAGACTTATCCTGGCCACACCGCGACTTAGATTCATCCCAGGTTGGCTTTTACACATCACATATGACCCATGGATTGTTGGGATAAATTATCAACAGATTCGGAATGCGTTTGGTTGGTTTTCCGTATGTCAGTTGATGCTTTTCACCTAAAATGACGTCCTTTTGATACAAAAGACGGACACTTTGAGTGGTTTCGGCCACACCACGTCTACGGATTGAGCTGAAACCACCGTGCAACATTCTAATTATTATTCATGACGTTTACGCGCAGACGGCACGTCAATCGGACATGCGGTTTGCGCGGTACGACTCAATATTCGTGTTTTAAGTGATGCGCGCGCTTCGTAAACGCGCGTGAGGGGGGTCCAAACAGGCCGAACGAAGTCATAATGGCCTGAAATCATACGACAAATACGGGAGAGTGATTTATGAAGTGGTCGAGTAGACGGCACTTCAATCGGACGTGCCGTGTGCCCGCAGTGACCGACAACGTAGTTCTGGTGTCAGAAATGGCCAAAACGGGCGTCCAATGGTCAAATTCATAGAGGATGACCTCATATTGAGCTGAAACCACCGTGAAACATTCTAATTATTATTCGTGATGTGTACGTGCAGACGGCACATCAATCGGACGTGCGGTTTGCGTGGTACGGCTCAATATTCGTATTTTAAGTGATGCGCGCGCTTCGTAAACGCGCGTGAGGGGGGTCCAAACGGGCCGAACGAAGTCAGAATGGCCTGAAATCAGACGAAAAATATGGGTGAGTGATTTCTGAAGTGGTCGAGCAGATGGCACGTCAATCGGACGTTCCGTGTGCCCGCGGTGACCGACAACGCAGTTCCGGTGTCATAAACGGCCAAAACGGGCGTCCAACGGTCAAATTCATAGCGGATGACCTCGGATTGAGCTGAAACCAACGTGCAACATTCTAATTATTATTCGTGACGTGTACGTGCAGACAGAACGTCAATCGGATGTGCGGTTTGCACGGTACGGCTCAATATTCGTGTTTTAAGTGATGTGCGCGCTTCGTAAACGCGCGTGAGGGTGGTCCAAACGGGCCGAATGATTTCGGAATGGCCTGAAATCAGACGAAAAATATGGGTGAGTGATTTATGAAGTGGTTGAGCAGACGGCACATCACTTGGACGTGTCGTGTGCCCGCGGTGACCGACAACGCAGTTCTGGTGTCATAAACGGCCAAAACGGGCGTCAAACGGTCAAATTCATAGCGGACGACCTCGGATTGACCTGAAACCACCGTGAAACATTCTAATTATTATACGTGACGTGTACGCACAGACGGCACGCCAATCGGACGTGCGTTTTGCGCGGTACGGCTCAATATTCGGGTTTTAAGTGATGCGCGCGCTTCGTAAACGCGCGTGAGGGGGGTCCAAATGGGCCGAACGAAGTCGGAATGGCCTGAAATCAGACGACAAATATGGGTGAGTGATTTCTGAAGTGTTCGAGCAGACGGCACGTCAATCGGACATGCCGTGTGCCCGCGGTGACCGACAACGCAGTCCTGGTGTCATAAACGGCCAAAACGGGCGTCCAACTGTCAAATTCATAGCAGACGACCTCAGATTGAGCTGAAACCATCGTGAAACATTCTAATTATTATTCGTGATGTGTACGCGCAGACGGCGTGTCAATCGGACGTGCGGTTTGCGTGGTACGGCTCAACATTCGTGTTTTAAGTGATGCGCGCGCTTCGTAAACGCGCGTGAGGGGGGTCCAAACGGACCGAACAATTTCGGAATGTCCTGAAATCAGATGAAAAATACGGGTGAGTGATTTATGAAGTGGTCGAGCAGATGGCACATCAATCGGACGTGTCGTGTGCCCGCGGTGACCGACAACGCAGTTCTGGTGTCATAAACGGCCAAAACGGGCGTCAAACGGTCAAATTCATAGCGGACGACTTCGGATTGACCTGAAACCACCGTGCAACATTCTAATTATTATTCGTGACATGTACGCGCAGACAGCACGCCAATCAGACATGCGGTTTGCGCGGTACGGCTCAATATTCGGGTTTTAAGTGATGCGCGCGCTTCGTAAACGCGCGTGAGGGGGGTCCAAACGGGCCGAACGAAGTCAGAATGGCCTGAAATCAGACGACAAATACGGGTGAGTGATTTATGAAGTGTTCGAGCAGATGGCACATCAATCGGACGTGCCGTGTGCCCGCGGTGACCGACAACACAGTCCTGATGTCATAAACGGCCAAAACGGGCGTCCAACTGTCAAATTCATAGCGGACGACCTCAGATTGAGCTGAAACCACCGTGCAACATTTTAACTATTATTCGTGACGTGTACGCATAGACGGCACGTCAATCGGACGTGCGGTTTGCTCGGTACGGCTCAATATTCGTATTTTAAGTGATGCACGTGCTTCATAAACGCGCGTGAGGGGGGTCCAAACGGGCCGAACGAAGTTGTAATGACCTGAAATCAGACGAAAAATACGGGTGAGTGATTTCTGAAGTGGTCGAGCAGACGGCACGTCAATTGGATGTGCCATGTGCCCGCGGTGACCGACAACGCAGTTCCGGTGTCATAAACGGCCAAAACGGGCGTCCAACAGTCAAATTCATAGCGGACGACCTCAGATTGACCTGAAACCACCGTGCAACATTCTAATTATTATTCGTGACGTGTACGCGTAGACGGCACGTCAATCGAACGTGTGGTTTGCGCGGTACAGCTCAATACTCGTATTTTAAGTGATGCACGCGCTTCGTAAACGCGCGTGAGGGTGGTCCAAACGGGCCGAACGAAGTCGGAATGGCCTGAAATCAGACGAAAAATACGGTTGAGTTATTTATGAAGTGGTCGAGTAGACGGCACGTCAATCGTACGTGCCGTGTGCCCGCGGTGACCGACAACGCAGTTCTGGTGTCATAAACGGCCAAAACGGGCGTCAAACGGTCAAATTCATAGAGGACGACCTCGGATTGACCTAAAACCACCGTTCAACATTCTAATTATTATTCGTGACGTGTACGCGCAGACGGCACACCAATCGGACGTGCGGTTTGCACGGTACGGCTCAATATTCGTGTTTTAAGTGATGCGCGCGCTTCGTAAACGCGCGTGAGGGGGGTCCAAACGGGCCGAACGAAGTCGGAATGGCCTGAAATCAGACAACAAATACGGGTGAGTGATTTCTGAAGTGGTCGAGTTGACGGAACGTCAATCGGACGTGCCGTGTGCCCGCGGTGACCGACAACGCAGTCCTAGTGTCATAAACGGCCAAAACGGGCGTCCAACTGTCAAATTCATAGCGGACGACCTCAGATTGAGCTGAAACCACCGTGCAACATTCTAATTTTTATTCTTGACGTGTACGCACAGACGGCATGTCAATCGGATGTGCGGTTTGCGCGGTACGGCTCAATATTTGTATTTTAAGTGATGCACGCGCTTCGTAAACGCGCGTGAGGGGGGTCCAAATGGGCCGAACGAAGTCGGAATGACCTGAAATCAGACGAAAAATACGGGTGAGTGATTTCTGAAGTGGTTGAGCAGACGGCACGTCAATTGGACGTGCCATGTGCCCGCGGTGACCGACAACGCAGTTCTGGTGTCATAAACGGCCAAAACGGGCGTCCAACGGTCAAATTCATAGCGGACGACCTCATATTGACCTGAAACCACCGTGCAACATTCTAATTATTCTTCGTGATGTGTACGCGTAGACGGCACGTCAATCGGACGTGCGGTTTGCGCGGTACGGCTCAATATTCGTATTTTAAGTGATGCACGCGCTTCGTAAACGCGCGTGAGGGTGGTCCAAACGGGCCGAACGAAGTCGGAAGGGCCTGAAATCAGACGACAAATACGGGTGAGTGATTTATGAAGTGGTCGAGTAGACGGAACATCAATCGGACGTGCCGTGTGCCCGCGGTGATCGACAACGCAGTTCTGGTGTCATAAACGGCCAAAACGGGCGTCAAACGGTCAAATTCATAGCGGATGACCTCGGATTGACCTGAAAACACCGTGCAACATTCTAATTATTATTCGTGACGTGTACGCGCAGACGGAACGCCAATTGGACGTGCGGTTTGCGCGGTACGTCTCAATATTCGTGTTTTAAGTGATGCGCGCGCTTCGTAAACGCGCGTGAGGGGGGTCCAAACGGGCCGAACGAAGTCGGAATGGCCTGAAATCAGAAGAAAAATACGGGTGAGTGATTTCTGAAGTGGTCGAGCAGACGGCACGTCAATCGGACGTGCCGTGTGCCCGCGGTGACCGACAACGCAGTTCTGGTGTCATAAACGGGCAAAACGGGCGTCCAACGGTCAAATTCATAGAGGATGACCTCGGATTGAGCTGAAACCACCGTGCAACATTCTAATTATTATTCGTGACGTGTACGCGTAGACGGCACGTCAATCGGACGTGCGGTTTGCGCGGTACGTCTCAATATTCGTGTTTTAAGTGATGTGTGTGCTTCGTAAATGCGCGTGAGGGTGGTCCAAACGGGCCGAACGATTTCGGAATGGCCTGAAATCAGACGACAAATACGGGTGAGTTATTTATGAAGTGGTCGAGCAGACGGCAGGTCAATCGGGCGTGTCGTGTGCCCGCGGTGACCGACAACGCAGTTCTGGTGTCATAAACGGCCAAAACGGGCGTCAAACGGTCAAATTCATAGCGGACGACCTCGGATTGAGCTGAAACCACTGTGCAACATTCTAATTATTATTCTTGACGTGTACGCGTAGACGGCACATCAATCGGACGTGCGGTTTGCGCGGTACGGCTCAATATTCGTGTTTTAAGTGATGCGCGCGCTTCGTAAACGTGCGTGAGGGGGGTCCAAACGGGTCGAACGATTTCGGAATGGCCTGAAATCAGACGACAAATACGGGTGAGTGATTTATGAAGTGGTCGAGTAGACGGAACGTCAATCGGACGTGCCGTGAGCCCGCGGTGACCGACAACGCAGTTCTGGTGTCATAAACGGCCAAAACGGGCGTCCAACGGTCAAATTCATAGCGGACGACCTCGTATTGACCTGAAAACACCGTGAAACATTCTAATTATTATTTTTGACATGTACGTACAGACGGCACGTCAATCGGACGTGCGGTTTGCGCGGTACGGCTCAATATTCGTGTTTTAAGTGATGTGCGCGCTTCGTAAACGCGCGTGAGGGTGGTCCAAATGGGCCGAACGATTTCAGAATGGCCTGAAATCAGACGACAAATACGGGTGAGTGATTTATGAAGTGGTCGAGCAGACGACACGTCAATCGGACATGCCGTGTGCCCGTGGTGACCGACAACGCAGTTCTGGTGTCATAAACGGCCAAAACGGGCGTCCAACGGTCAAATTCATAGCGGACGACCTCGGATTGAGCTGAAACCACCTTGCAACATTCTAATTATTATTTGTGACATGTACGCATAGACGGCACGTCAATCGGACGTGCGGTTTGCGCGGTACGGCTCAATATTCGTGTTTTAAGTGATGCATGCGCTTCGTAAACGCGCGTAAGGGGGGTCCAAACGGGCCGAACAAAGTCGGAATGGCCTGAAATCAGGCAAAAAATACGGGTGAGTGATTTCTGAAGTGGTCGAGCAGACGGCATGTCAATCGGACGTGCCGTGTGCCCGCGGTGACCGACAACGCAGTTCTGGTGTCATAAACGGCCAAAACGGCCGTCCAACGGTCAAATTCATAGCGGACTACCTCGCCTCGGATTGAGATGGCGTTGACTCGTACACGTCACATATGACCCATGGATCGTTCTCCTTAAGTTTCAACAGAAACCGAATGCATTTGGTCGGTTTTCCGTATGTACTTAAAATACTGTCCATTTTAAACAAAAGAATGTCACTTAGAGTGGTCCCGACCACACCGCATCTCGGATTTAGGCGAGGTTGACTCGTACACTTCTCAAATGACCCATGGATCGTTGTCTTAAAGTATCAACACAATCCGAATGCGTTTGGCCGGTTTTCCGTATGCCAGTTGATGTTTTTCACTTAAAATGATGTCCTTTTGAAACAAAAGACATACACTTTGAGTTGTTCCGACCGCACCGTGCCTCGGATTGAGGCGGGGTTGATTCGTACACGTCACATATGACCCATGGATCGTTGTCCTAAAGAATCAACACATTTCGAATGCATTTGGTCAGTTTTTTGTATGTCAC
This sequence comes from Viscum album, assembly GCA_963277665.1. NCBI lineage: Eukaryota > Viridiplantae > Streptophyta > Magnoliopsida > Santalales > Viscaceae > Viscum > Viscum album. The sequence goes on along the minus strand of OY728160.1, from coordinate 123,107,283 downwards.
TTTTTGTTTTCACTTAAAATCTTATGGAAATTCATATAGAATATTTTTATATCATATTTAGTATGGATTAGATTTTAGTTGATCGTGCTATGAAACATTTCAGAGCTAATGAAATTAAGGAAGGTGGAGGGGCTGTCCGGGGGGCTGTCCGGGGGGCTGTCCGGTGGGTGTCCGGGGGGCTGTCCGGGTACCAAGGAGAAGGGTGGGGGGCTGTGCGGGGTCTGTCCAGGGGGTGTTTGGGGGTTGTTCAGGGGGTTGTCCGGGGTTGTTCAGGGGGCTGTCCGGGGGTTGTTCAGGGGGTTGTTCAGGGGTTGTTCAGGGGTTGTTCAGGGGTTGTTCAGGGGGGTTGTCCGGGGTTGTTCAGGGGGCTGTCCGGGGGGTGTTTGGGGGGTTGTCCGGGGTCCAAGGGGGAGGGTGGGGGGTTGTCCGGGGGGCTGTCCGGGGGGCTGTCCGGGGGGCTATCTGGGGTCCAGGGTGGAGGGTTGGGGGATATACGGGGGGCTGTCCAGGGGGCTGTCCGCGGGGGCTGTCCGGTGGGTGTCCGGGGGGCTGTCCGGGGACCAAGGAGGAGGGTGGGAGGGCTGTGCGGGGTCTGTCCGGGGGGTGTTTGGGGGTTGTTCGGGGGGTTGTTCGGGGTTGTTCAGGGGGCTGTCCGGGGGTTGTTCAGGGGGTTGTTCAGGGGTTGTTCAGGGGTTGTTCAGGGGGTTTTCCGGGGTTGTTCCAGGGGCTGTCTGGGGGGTGTTTGGGGGGTTGTCCGGGGTCCAAGGGGGAGGGTGGGGGGGTTGTCCGAGGGGCTGTCCGGGGGGCTATCCGGGGTCCAGGGTCAAGGGTTGGGGGCTGTACGGGGGGCTGTACGGGGGGCTGTCCGCGGGGCTGTCTGGGGGGTGTATGGGGGGTGTTCGGGGTCCAAGGGGGAGGGGGGGTTGTCCAGGGTCCAAGAATGAGGGGGTTGTCCAGGGAGTTCACAAACACACAACCACTAAAAGACAACAACATCCATAAAAACAGACAATATATAAAAATAACTCAACTCCAAAACTATACCTCGAGTCTAGATAAAACCAACAACTAGAATAGATTAAACATCAAATCTCAGTAATATAAGTCAAAAATGTAACGGATCAATATGCCCCACATCAGCATCACCATCACCATCATCATCATCATCATCGCCCTCGTCATCGTCCTCCTCATCGTCCTCACCCTCCACAGAGCCTTCCTCCTCGCATTCGCCCTCCTCCTCGCCCTCCTCATCTCCCTCCTCTTCCGCATCAGACTGCTCGCCATCATCATCTTCAAGCTGGACATCGGCCTGACCACCACTGGAACTTCCACATAGTGCACCATATATAGAATATATCGACGACATGTATTCATCAATCGCTGGGCTGGCCTCTGCTGGAGGTGTTGGACGTAGAACTTCAATAAATTTCATAAATGCACTGTTTTCCCTAGCAGACTGTTTTGCCGTCTCGGTGGCCCTTTTCTCAGCCTGTTCTGCCTGTGCCCTAACTTGCTGCAGCTCAGTGGCACTACAACTCGTACCTGATGCAGGCCAATACCTCGTCGGGGCTATCCTAGGTCGGCAGCGTACTCTTCCAGAATGATCCTCTCCCAACACCTGATGTAAGTGATCAGATGGCCCAAAATTGTCTGCTTCTTGGGCATCTAGGGCCTCTAAAGCATCCTGTTACAAATATAAATATGTTATTAAGTTACTAAATAGATATTAAAATATAAAATCAAGAGATTAAAACTTACAATCTGCTGCTGAGTCGCTTCGTTGACAGCACTTCCATCCTTTTTTCGTCTACTCGAGCAAAACAGTTTTGCTCGAGGCACACGTCCTTCAATATTTTGTACTTTCCTCTACAATGACATTGAAAACAAAAGTTATATAAATAATTTAGCAAATAATTAAATAATTGAGGAAACAAAAGAAAATTTAAGTCGTAAAGAAAACTTATAAACAATTGTCATACCTGCTGCCTCTCATGATCCGGCATCGTCGTGCGTCCTAGTGTATGGAGGTATTTTTTTGCATCAATGTTTTTTTTATTTTTTCCAGATGATTCCTAAATAAAATTCGATAATGCAAAGGATAATATTAATGCAAAACTTGAAAGTTATTATTTAAATACCTCAAATGTAATTCATACCTTAAACTGGGTACTCGTCCAATGAGTAATCATCTGACGATACTGCTCTATAGGACAATCATCCACGATTGGTACCGCCTCTAACTCGGTGCCAACTCTATCACGCCAGCCAATATACAGCTCATGCTTGTAGGCTCTCCAAATCTTGCCTAAATCCTTTAGACGTTCCAGTCGTGCACCCTCACCATCAGGAAAATTAAATCGAAGCTGAAATGAAAATATTAATTCATATAAATACAAAAAAAAATCATGGAATTAAATACAACAGATTTTTTTACCCATATCTCTACCCAAGCTCTATCTTTGACCTCATGTGGAAAATGTCTCCATGACAGCGGGCTGACGGGAATGATGTCGGAGTATTTGGCAAGCGTCGCCATAAAACTTCGACATTGCTGCCTTGTTTTCTCAACCATCTGATTGTCTTCATTATATTCCACCATAACCTGTGTGTGGCGGTTCCACACCGAACGCATGCGTGTACGGCCCCGCCCCCGCCTCCTGTCAGTAGATGTATCTGTCATGAAAGAAAAACAAATATTTTATCAAAACATGTTATAATGAAAATAAATATTGCTATAAAAATTTGTTAGGGTTTTATAAATATACCTGCGCTAGTCTGATCAATGAGTGGCGCCGGATCCACAGAACCTGATGGAACACCCTCTGGTGGAACAGGAGTCGAAGACGATGGAATATAAAAGCTCGGAGAGACAGAAGTAGAAGGAAAAGAAGATGGAATAGCTGTATGACCTGATGCTGACTGGGGAGTGGGAATCATCATGGGATGTGAAAATTATGGGGCAGAAGATGCAGAAGGTAGCGAAAACATGGGAGGTCTAAATATCCCGTGTGTCCCTAACGACACACCGGGATCAGAATGTGGGAAGGCTGAAATGTCAGTGGGAGGGGCAGGGTCTAGTCGGGCACGCGCAGCTCTACGTCCACCTCTGGTACGAACCCTCCTCGTACCACCGGCCTGAGTACTAGGACTAGTACTAGGCTCCTCGTCGAATAACTGTCGACGTAATGGTGGATCCTACAAAAAAGTTTACAAAAAAAATTAATCACATGACATTATATATTCTGTAAATATATAAATATATATATATATATATATTTGAAATAAAGTACTCACTGTAGGCACTAATGGTGGAATTCCCATCTCCTCCATCCGACGATTGTTCTCCGCCATTTTTTTTCTTCGTATCTCTTCAATTGGATACATTTCCTGCATTGGAAAACAAATATGTAATTAATTAGAAAAAGAAAATTAATGTGTAAACCAAAAAACTAAATATATGAGGGAATGAGGGGATTCATTGGTAATTTAGCTATCAATTGTTTTAGAAGATCTTGAATGAATTTAATAAAACATACAAGTTGTAATGTTCACCAAGTTAGAAATATTGTTTGATTTGGTTTGAATACAGTTCAATTCCAAATTAGAAAATGCAATTCAAATAAAACAGCAACCAATAAACATTGAAAATTCACATAACGGTCAAGTCAGCTAAAAATTATTTGTGATCAATACTAAATAAATATGAATATTACCAACCTTAACAACCCAACTCGAGGTAAACCAAAAGAATTGAGAACATGGATGAATGATTCTATATATTTCCAACCACAACTTCAGGTTCACAGTCAACTCTGACAATTGAGCTATTGGAGTCATCAAAAGAAATAAATGGATTGGTTCCAATGGCAATAGGGACAGTGTCAATTCCATCATCAGCATCATCAAAAATATGTCTTGGAATTACTTCAACTATGACACCAAATTCAGGTTGAAGCTGATCTTTTACATAAAAAACTTGTTTAGCCATTGATGCCAACACATATGGTTCTTCGGTTGCAAGAGTGCGGGTCATATTAATTACTCGAAATCCACAATCATCAATAAATGTGCCATGTCTCATCATCGAATCAAACCAATGGCATTTCATCATTGTGACTCGTCCATGAGAGTAATAATCCAATATTATTATTTTCTCAACGACTCCATAATAACCCACATTTTCAAGTCGTGGTCTACTATCTGATGCACTGGCATAACAATCTGTTGTGGCAGTAACCATAATACTATAATGTTGTGTTCTCATGTTTTTGGCTCGTTCAATGACAATAAATCTGTACCCATTGATAACAATTGATTTACAGTCACGAACCACGGTATTAGGACCAAAAGCCAAAGCTCTTATTTCCTCAGAGACAGAGTCAGCAGACAAACTCAATACCTGCAATATAAATGACAGTTAAACTTAAGTAAATATTGAAATAATTAATTTAAACAGTAATATTTTTACCTTCAATTTTAACCAAGCAGAAAACTCTTTTCTATGAAAAGTCTCTCTCCTTCTCAAAGATAAAGAACGATGCTTCCTATTTATCATTGTTTTATGTTCCCTGTAGATAAAAAAATATGAATAGTTTAACAGATATATATGTAAGATATACATATTCAATTTTGTTACCTGATATAGTCATCGAACAAATCACAGTTGAACAAAACTGTGCGATGTGCCATCTCCCGCTCTTCATGGATTAATGTATTCAATGTATATGATCCAGGAATTCCTCCTGTTTGAGGAAGTGATGGAAAACTGGGTTCAATTTGCTCATATTGTTCTTCTTCATTTCTCATTGGTCTGTTCATTCTTGTAGTAAGATCAGACAAATACATTGAACAGAAATCCATACATTCTTGAGCTAAGTAACCGTTCACGATAGAACCTTCGGGATGATTCTTGTTTCGAACATAAGACTTTAATGTGAACATATTTCTTTCAGTTGGATACATCCAACGAAAAGAAACAGGTCCTCCGAGAAGTATTTCAGTTGGAATATGGACAGTCAGATGCAGCATGCATGTGAAAAATAATGGGGGAAATATTTTCTCCAACTCACACAAAATTAATGGGGCATCTGTCAACATTTTTTGCAAGAAAGACTTGGACAACTTCTTAGCACAAAGATCTCTAAACAAATGGCACAACCAAATAACACCCACCCTTACATTATTGGACAAAAGATGATGGATTGCTATTGGAAGCAACTCATGCAGTAGAACGTGATAATCATGAGTCTTCAAAGATTTTAGCTTCAACTCTCTTCTATTGACCCGTTTAGATATGTTGCTTGAATAGCCATCAGGAACTCTAATAGTCACTAATACTTCCAAAATTTGTTTTTTTTTCAGTAGGTGTCATCACATAAGAAGCACATGGAAGTTTCCATTTATTTTCACTGATACGCACAGGATGCAATTCTGGTCTGATGCCCCAATCCACCAAGTCACGTCGAGATCGTAAATCATCTTTTGTCTTCCCCTTGACATTTAGAAGAACTGAAAGCAACATTTCACATATATTCTTTTCAATATGCATTACGTCTAAACAATGACGTAGCAAATTGATTGACCAATAAGGCAAATCAAAAAAGATGCTCCTCTTCCTCCAATTGTAACAGGTTTCTGTGGAAACATTCTTTCTCTTTCCAGATTTCATTTGACCCTTCCCGAACAAAAAACTGAAATCTTTCAATTCATTAAGCACATCAGTTCCAGACATACGCTGAGGTGGATCATCGGTCTCTATAGTATTATCAAATCTTCGACGATTCATTCTATATGGATGATCCTTTGGCAAAAATCGTCGATGTCCCATAAAACTGAAACTACAACGATGTTTCAGTCTTCTGGATCGTGTATTCTTCATACAAACTGGACATGACAGTTTTCCCTTCGTGCTCCATCCAGAAATAATTGCATAAGCCGGAAAATCATTGATCATCCACATAAGCGCAGCACGCATCTGAAATATGTCTTTCGAACATGCATCGTATGTGCGCACACCCACATCCCAAATAAGTTTCAACTCTTTTATTAAAGGTTGCATGTATACATCAATATCAATGTCGGGATCAGAAGGACCAGATATGAGTATACTCATGAAAGTGAAAGATTTTTTCATACACAACCATGGGGGAAGATTATAAATGTGTATAAAAACTAGCCATGTGCTGTGCGAAGTAAGCATCTGCCCAAATGGATTAAAACCGTCGCATGAAAGACCCAGCCTCACATTACGCACGTCAGCTGCAAAATCAGGATGTCGAGCATCAAATCTCTGCCATGCAAATCCATCTGCAGGATGAAACAACTCATCATTAGTCTTCTTTCTCTTGGTATCATGCCATCTCATTTTTATTGATATGTCATCAGACATAAAAAGATTCTGGAGTCTGGGGATCAATGGAAAGTGCCACATTACTTTCTGTGGAACGTGGGATGGTGTTCCATCAGATTTTGACTTCCAGCGGGATGTGCCACATTTTATACATTCATTTCGTTCAGCGGTTTCTTCCCAGAATAAACTGCAATCTTTCGGGCAAGCATGAATTTTGTTTCTGGAAAATCCAAGTTCTTCAACTAACTTCCATGCCATATAGTGGTTTGAGGGAATATCTGCATCATCTGAAAGTAAATCCTTCAAGAGGGTAAGAATGTAATCGATTGCTGTATTAGAAATCCCATACATAGTTTTTCCATGAAACAATCGGATTAAAAATTCCAGCTTTTTCATTTTATCGCATTGTCGATATACTGGAGTCGTGGCAGCATCATTCAATTTTTTCACCCTATCAATATCATCATTTTCACTAGATGCATCAGTTGTCCTCATATCGACGTCTTCTTGAGTCGAAATCCTTTCTTTTTCATGATGACGAATAAACGGAAACCGATCATCTAACAAATTCTCCATTCCAGTCCTTTCATTTCGATCATCACCAATTTGAGATTTCATTTTCTCCCCATTGTGATAACACACAAAGTAGTTTGCTTGAAAACCATTTTTGGTTATGTGGTAGCTGACTTCTTCACGACTCAACCAAGGTCTACCAACACAATTGGAACATGGGCAGCGTATGCGACCACTATCTGAAGCATTGTGAAATGCAAAATCTATAAAGCTCTCCAAATTGTTTTGAAAATCGCTTGAGATACGATCGGTTTCATACATCCAACTTCTGTCCATTCTGTAAAAAAATTCATATAAGTCATTTTGTCATAAACAATTCAATAGGATTGAACTTTAATAGAAAATACATTTACGTAAACGATAAAGGAAGAAAATAATCATGGTATCAACTAGACATGTGAAAAAAACATACTAATGTGTTATTGAAAAAATGTAAAACCAACAAGAACTTAATGTGTTATCACATCAGAGCATGCCTCATCCCATAACCATATTAGTAGGGTACCCTCGTGGACAGCCCCGCCCACCCCCGTGGACAACCCACCCACCCCCGTGGACACCCCCTACCCCCTAGACAGCCCAACCACCCCCGTGGACAGCCCACCCACCCCCCTCGACACCCCTTCTCCCTATGGACAGCCCCCCACCCCCTTGGATAGCACGCCCACAACCCTGGACACCCCTACCCCCTGTGGCCAGCCCACCCACCCCCCCTGGACAGCCCACCCACCCCTCCTTGATAGCCCGACCACCCCCGTGGACAGCCCGTCCACCCTTGTGGACAGCCCGCCCACCCCCGTACCCCCCTGGACACCCCGTACCCCCCCCCCCCCCCCGGGATAGCCCCGCCCACCCTCCCAAACAGCCCACACCCCCTCCCCTGCAACCCCACCACCACCACCTAGACATACCAACCCCCCTGGACACCCCACACACCCCTCCCCCACTAGGACACCCCACCCAGACCCCCAGGACAGCCCACACCCCCTGGACAGCCCCACCCACCCCTGTGGACAGCCTTTCCCACCCCCGTGGACAGCCCCGCCCACCCCCGTGGAAAACCCACCCACCCCCGTGGACGCCCCCTACCCCCTAGACAGCCCAACCACCCCATGGACAGCCCACCCACCCCCCTCGACACCCCCTTCTCCCTATGGACAGCCCCCACCCCCTTGGATAGCCCGCCCACCCCCCTGGACACCCCTACCTCCCGTGGCCAGCCCACCCACCCCCCTGGACAGCCCGCCCACCCCTCCTTGACAGCCCGGCCACCCCCGTGGACAGCCCGTCCACCCTTGTGGACAGCCCGCCCACCCCCGTACCCCCCTGGACACCCCGTACCCCCCCTGGATAGCCCCGCCCACCCTCCCAAACAGCCCACACCCCCCTTCCCTGCAACCCCACCACCACCACCTAGACATACCACCCCACCTGGACACCCCACACACCCCTCCCCCACCAGGACACCCCACCCAGACCCCTAGGACAGCCCACACCCCCTGGACAGCCCCACCCACCCCCGTGGACACCCCCTACCCCCTAGACAGCCCAACCACCCCCATGGACAGCCCACCCACCCCCCTCGACACTCCTTCTCCCTATGGACAGCCCCCCACCCCCTTGGATAGCCCGCCCACCCCCCTGGACACCCCTACCCCCCGTGGCCAGCCCACCCACCCCCCCTGGACAGCCCGCCCACCCCTCCTTGACAGCCCGACCACCCCCGTGGACAGCCCATCCACCCTTGTGGACAGCCCGCCCACCCCCGTACCCCCATGGAAACCCCGTACCCCCCCTGGATAGCCCCACCCACCCTCCCAAACAGCCCACACCCCCCTCCCCTGCAACCCCACCACCACCACCTAGACATACCACCCCCCTGGAATGTGTAGAAATAACATAAAAATACATGATATATAGATAGCACAAAATACTCAACCTATGGGTTCACATTAACTACATAATCACACACTTCACTACTACCATAAAACACATAAACCACACCACCACCACACAAGACGCATAACATTTCTCACATTCATTTATAAGCCACTTCATTCACACTTACATTGTCCATTCATTTAATGTTAAATTAATTAAATCCATTTACCACACATCCATTTCTATTCCATCTCATTTATTTAATATCTTGTTTTTTTGTTTTAACAGCATAATTTATTCCATAGATAACCAGGAAACTAATAAACCACCACACAACAACTCACCATCTCACAATAACCATCGATACCATATTACATCGACCAACCATCTCACCAAAACAACCACATATCACAATAAAAATATTGCACATCACAAACCACCGCACAACCAAAACCACCTCACCACATTATACACCACAACTTCATCACACAACACCTCCACACGACACAACACCACCACACATCATCACTATCATACAACTTCACATGACACATCCATGCCCACTAACCATCACATTACAACCCCACATATCACAAAGCCCAACTGGTCACCTCAATCCCCATAAAACAGCCTACAACATACAATGAAACACAACAAAAAACCTCTCATAAAGGCAACATACCCCAACTTCCACAATTTATTTATTCAAGGTCTTTTATTACATTACCCCTTTATTTAGCATGGACATTATAACACAACTGATATTCCAGGGGAAACTAATTAATTAACAAAATATTTATTCATTTCCCTATTTTACACGGTGAAATCAAATCAAAATCCAAACTTAAAACTAAAATATTAGATCAATAACAATAAAAACAAGGTACCATATGTGTATAAAGAAAAATTACTTAATTTGAGATGATTCAAATGGGTTTTCACCTATTCGGATGGGGGATTTGGAGAGCAGCAGAGAGGTGGAGGTGGATTGATAACTTAAAACTAAAATACTAAAGCAATAAAAATAAAAATAAGGAAGTATATGTGTATAAATGAAAAGATACCTGATTTCAGATGGTTTTCACCTCTTCGGATAGGGGATTTCGCGAGAGGAGAGCGGTGGAGCGGATGAAATTAGGTTCTGTGCGAATGGGGGAGAGCAGCCTCGCGGCTGGATTTGGGGGAAATAATTCCCAACGGTTTTAAAGAACCGTTGGGAAAGAGATGTTAAGGACCCCTTTGCCAACGGTTTGAGGAAACCGTTGGCAAAGGGGTGACCCTTTCCCAATGGTTCAAAAGAACCGTTGGCAAAAGGTGATTAACACACCCCTTTACCAACGGTTTCTTCAAACCGTTGGCAAAGGGGTGGCTTTTCCCAACGGTTTCAATGAACCGTTGGAAAAAACATTATTAATCCTTCAAGCCCAACGGTTTTAGCAAACCGTTGCTAAAAACCCGTTGGGAAAAATAGCATTTCCAGTAGTGGGGTTAGACTGTGTGCACTTCCCAGAGGGTTGCTAGTGTTCGTTTTGGTTGGACCAGAGGGGTTAGGCTGTGAGTACTTCCCAGAGGGGTTCCTTGCTTATGATTAGTTTCTTACTTGATATTTGATAATTGAATGCATTTGAAATTGTAGGATTGTTTACTTTTGAGTACTTCCTTGTTTACTGCTTCGTTTTGATTATAGTATGCCATATATGTTCACTGACTATTAGGCACAGATCTTTGGGTGGTTGTCTACTGGAATTTAGTCTCACACCTTGTTTGGGTCATGCTTTTGGGCCCAAATAGATTATATTGTTGTAGGTATAGATAAGGGAAAGCGCCCTTCTATTGCAGGTACTTGATTGCTGTAGAGCTAAGGAGCACGGGACCAAGCTGCGGCTTGTGATGCTGTTAGAGTTTATCTGTTTTCTTTGTACTTTGGTCCATTACTGTATTCCAGCATTGTGTCTTGTTTGGTTGCTTTCATAGACATATATATCATGCATCATTTATATATGTGCTCCAGTGTTTATTATTTGAGTCTTCCGCTGTTTACTTTTGGTATGGTATTATTAATGTTTTCTGCTATTGCAATCTGTTTTACTTCCATTGTGTTACTCTACCAATGATGACATAGTTTTCCCACAATCACACCCAAGGCCATTGCTGTTAGTCGGCAGCCTTTGGCGTTCAGGGAAATGCGCTTGAGTCCATGTGATCAACTGGGTACGGGGCATCGTTGGGCGGCTCCTGGAACCAGGACGTTACAAAATTATGGTTGGTTAGGGTTAAATTTATATAGTAGTGTAATGTTTTTATTATCTCTTCTAAAAAAGTGATGATAATGATGGATTTTATCAGCGCTAAAATAAAAAGCGTTGATAAAAACCCTCTTTATCATCAATTTTTTTGTGCTCATAGAGACAAATCTTTATCAACACTAGAAAAACACTGATAAATAATTAATAATATATTTAATAGAATTAAAAAATTTAAATTCATATAACTATAACGAAATATAATTGTATATAATTTTAAATAAATATATTTAAAAATATTTGAATATAATTATAAATATAATAAATATATATATTATTTAAATATGTTTATTATTAAAATATATATTATAATTTTATGATTTCTTAAATATATATACAGATATAGATATATATATTTATAATTATAATTATAAATAAATATATTTAAAAATGTTTGTATATAATTATAAATATTTATATACAATTATATATATTTATATAATTATATAATTACATATAATTATATAATTATATATATTTATACAGTAATATATATTTATATATTTATAAATATAATAAATATATTTATCATTTATAATTATTTAAATATATCTATATTTATTTATATTTATAATTATAAATAAATATTTTGTAAAATATCTGTATATAATTATATTTATATATATTTAATTATATATATTTATTATTCAAATATATTTATTATAATTTTATAATTATTTAAATAAATAAATAAATAAATAATTATAATTATAATTATAATTCAAAATAAATATATTTATAAATATTTTTAGATAATTATAAATAAATAAATAAATATAATTTTATATATTAAAATAAATAAATAAATATATATATAATTATAGAATTATAATAAATATATTTATTATTTAAATATATCTATGGTAATTTTATAATTATTTTAATATATATATTTATATATTTTTAATTATAATTACCAGGAAGGTTCTGGAATTGAGCGAGCTCGGTTCTAAAAAATTATCTTTGAAAATAAGAAACAAACATGAACCAATATACATGCAACTACCACTGAACTAGGAATGGGGAAAAACAATACCAACAAAAAACACTGACTTGAAGACCCACACATCATGGTCTATAAACCCATTTATTTTCAAGGCTTGAAATCCCAAAATAAAAAGGCCCAAGGCCCAGAAACACTCACACCATAAAAAAAAGACGTGAAATCCCAAAAATAAAAAGGCCTAAGGCCGAGAAACACTCACACCAGCAAAAAAAAGACATCCTGCCCATAAAAGGGCCCAAAAGCACATTATTGCCGGCCTGTGTCAAGCGCTGAAACTAAGGTCTTCATCCTTTCACATCCTGAGGTCGTCCCCCATCCAAATTTTGATGAACCACATTCCAAGGTTCACCACCAGTGAGACTGCACCTCACCATCGATCATTAAACCTATAGTCGTCCAAAAACAGTGAAAGCTGCTAGGAACACGCCGCTAATGAGGACATCGCTTTGAAATCCAGCGATCTAGCTAGATCTCCATCACCCCCGACATTCGCTCGCTGTAGCCTCCTAATCGGACCAGATCTCACAACCAGCTCCCCATCGTCTTCATCACAACACGTCTACGCTCACCGTAGCCTCCTGATCAGACCGAAGTCTGCAAATCCTAACAGAGGTTCTTGGGAGCCCAAACCAGGACCATTCATCTTCTCTAATTATAAACGTAAATAAATATATTTTAAAATATTTGTATATAATTATAAATATATTTACATATTTATATATATTTATATCAATATATACTCCAAACGGCCTAGACAATGGATTAAAATCCATGAACTCCAAAAATTTATTTCTAACTGAAAAGTACAAAAGCAAGAAAAACCAGGTTCAACATTGCCAAACAGTGACATCAACAAAGCCATAAAAAAAAAATCAAAAATCACCTTCTTTTTAGTCTTCTGCCTCTTTGAGAGCCACCCTAACCTCTTGGATGTCTGTCTCTCTTTCATGGCTTAGGTGCCTGCAAAGTGTCATTCTGGTCATTCATACCTGATGAGTCATCCTCATCATCATGAATCTTAGTACCTCCACCATAATAATTTTTAAATATGTATTTATTTATTTATAATTATAATTATTAAATAATGTATTTATAAATATTTGTATATGATTATAAATATATTTATATAAATATATATTTATTAATATATAATTATAAATATAATAAATATTTTTATTATTTAAATAAATTTATTATAATTTTATATATATTTTTCTTAAAAAATTATATATATTTATAATTTTGTAATTAACTATTTAAATTATAGAATTATTAAAAAATACATTTAAATAGATTAATTATATAAATTTCAAACATATTTCAAATGTTAAAACTTAATAAAAAACCAAAAAAGATTATTCATGCAAACTATTGACATATTGAAAATATTACTTGGATAGTAAATAAACATATTTATAAGTAAATATTACAAAATGATTAAATATATTTTTAATATTATTAAGGAATATATAATATTAAGTGAATAAATAAAAATAAAAAAAATAAAAAAATATTAAAAAGTGAATTTGTAACATTTACATGAATTATCAACATACATATGTACACATACACATCCACACACATACACACATAGACACACACACACACACACATGCATACAATTATACATGTACATATATTTTAAGTTATTTAATATCTATATAAATATATATTTAAATAAATAAATATATATATATATATATATATATTTATATTTATATTTAAATATATATATATATATATATATATATGTTATAATTGTTTAAAAAAATATGAAAATATTATATATATTTTAAATATATAAACATTATGTTGTTAATTTATATAAATAAGCTATTAAACATTTTAACTAATATAAATTTGATAATTCTATATATATAAAATTATGAAAATAATATTCATTTTTCATTAAAAACTATATAAATAATATTTATATATTATATTTATATATATACTTATTGTATCATAAATATTATTTAAAAATATATAAATATTTATTGATAAATTAAATTACTTACTACAACCATTATCAGCGTTAGAAAAAAGTATTGATAAAGGTGTCACTTTAGCAGCGTTAAAAAAGTGTTGATAAGTGGGGGACCTTTATGAAAGATTTTGTTAGTGAATATAAAAGGTTACTTTATCGATTCTTTTTGTGAGCACTGATAAAAGTCTCTCCTTTATCAGCAATTTTTATCTAGCACTGTTAAAGGTCAGCATTGGTTAAGCCATGATCTATGGCAACACTTCTTTATTTTTCTTGTGAAATGTGCATGGATCTATGATTGATTTGTATTTTCTATCATAATATTGTTGGGTTTTTTATGATCATCATATCACTATATGGAGTGGAAGACAAACCATACATTTGTAGATCTATCTTTGAGAACCAATGCTTAAACAAACTATATAAACAATGTACTTGGAAATCGTCAATGACAAAAGTATTCTTATTTCTCTATGAAGTAGAATGCTTGATGAAGATCACGTTGCAGTGAAAAAAATCACCCTACCCCTGAGGGTGGTACACCGACTGATGGATCTGTGATTGTTTCTTGACGATACCTGAATGTTGAAGGGGTGTTAGGGCCTTTTCCTTAGACGATGAACAACAATGTGAGAAGAAAATAAAAATGAGAGGCTTTCTCACAATCCCTTATTATAATAGGAGAGATCACATATGTTTATATATCCATCCATGAATCATTTCATTAAATGAAAATGGGCTAACCATATTAATGTATCCAAATATATTTATTCCCCTAATTCATTGAATCATATTCAGTGAATGATTAAGCCAATTAATCCGTTCATAACAGATTGTAACTGATAATTAAACCATTTGGGAGAAATAAATATATATCAAATATATATATTTATTATCACATGTATTTAATACATGCATTAAATGAATCAAATGCATGTAATTAAATATACACTTTATATATATATATATGATATATATATATATAGTGCATATCTAGCAATCTATCACTTTCAATAAAATCCCATTAGGACTTTATGCTTGAAATCACAACTCTGTGA
Source organism: Viscum album (assembly GCA_963277665.1). Classification (NCBI taxonomy): domain Eukaryota; kingdom Viridiplantae; phylum Streptophyta; class Magnoliopsida; order Santalales; family Viscaceae; genus Viscum; species Viscum album. The sequence goes on along the minus strand of OY728160.1, from coordinate 123,092,123 downwards.
ATCTATCCAAACTCTTTTGGATATGATTTTTCCTTAAATTATGTTCATTTTGAACAAGCACACTATCCAAAATTTTATCTTTATCCAAGGGCCTAGTTGTGTGACTCTGTCGGCCTAACCAGCATTGAAAACAACTATGCAATCTCTATTTCAAATATGTAATCAAAGAATGGCCTCTAGCAAAGCATCAATGCTACTCAATCTACTAAGGGGTCTGGTGTGATACCCATCAAACATACTCATATATCTATTTGAATATTTCCACCACAAAATGTATCATATACACCATATGTATCTTATATATTCCTTTTTTCCAGGACACCAAGTGACCACTAGACATGAAACATGTCAATTTAGTATAGGTCTCTCATCATTTTCACGATTCTATGAAAAAGACTAGCCAAGTGGATGAATATATCACATTCCATTTCATCTATATAATAAGCACATCACATGTCACTTATCCAAGTAGTTGAACACATAATATATGAAACAACTAAGCTTTCCCATGCATTTCCCTAGTCTAATACAATCAAGGGACATATATATTTCCTTGTCATACAAGTGGATAAATCCCTTCCTAGTTTTTCTCCAACCGATGACATGATCAACAACATACCCAACCACCCCCTAATTAGCTAAGTTCATATCTTGACTTGTGTAAGTAGGGTATCAAAGTATGAAGGTGATCATTCTAGGCATATTTCCAACCTTTGGTAAGAAGGATTGATAATAAGCATACACCTCTAAGTATATCTTTGACCGTACAACATTCCAAGAGATATACTTTAGAGGATTATCCCAAGTAATAAGTCTCTACTTATTACCTCAAGAATCTATTCTTCAATCTCATATACTACCCATTGTAATGGATATAAGAATATATTCAAGATAACCTTTACCAATCATCTCAACCCATAAAACTTCTGATGATCATTGGTTAGGGACAATTCAAAGTTTTTACATTGAGGGGATATTTATCCTTTGAATATTCATATAAAATATACTAGAATACACATGAATGAATAATAAATAGAGATAGCCGCTTCGGTGGTGGCATAGAGGTGTGTGGTCGAGTTCTACAACAACGGTGTTCGGTGAGGTCTGGGGTTTGATTCCTGGGAGCTTCTCTTGGGTGAATTTCTGCCTCCCATGTACCGCTCGCCTTGCTGGGTCACCCGGTATAAGGCCCCAGCCTTAAACCTTACTTAATCTTGAGTTATTACAAGATTACACATTGAGGATCTTTTCAGGTTTAGAGTTTTAGAGAATTAGATCATTAAACTTGCATTACATTCCACATTTAAACAAAGTGGTTACATAAAAGACAGTATTCATTCTTCCCATCAACAGAAACATATTTAAAATAAAACACAAATTCTTTCTTGACACATCCTTGACACTATCATCACATCACGTACCTTTCCCTTGACCTGTGAAAAACATTTCAAAAACTTGGGATGAGCATAAAAAGCTCAGTAAGGGATATAAAAATATGGAAAGGAAACATGAGTTCATATATACATAAGAATGAAATCATAATTTACCCATAAAACATAGGCACTTTAACCTACCTCATTAAATAATGAATAAATCATAGAAATAATAAGACATAAAGGTAACTTGAGGCATTCATAACATTCTTACGTAGGGAGTAACCCTCTTGGTTACGTTTGGAATACCCATCACAGTATATTCCCTAAATCTCTTTGGAGAAACCTTAACGTTTCACTCCTTCGCGTTACCCAATGCATTGGAGAGCTATATCAGGCTCACCCGCCCTTAGTTTATCACGGAACCACCCGTTTTCATAACAATGCCCAAGAACCATAACATAAACGTATCACATAAAACATTCATAATGGAAACAAAACATTTCCACATTTCAATCACAACATTACATTTTAGTATTTTGAAATAATGAATCCATACAAAAAGAAACCATTTCCAAAACCATTTAAAACATTTAATAAAAAGATTTTTGAATCAAAGTGTCCCATACCACCTTGAATCTTTTAACATTTTAAACCATTAATATCCATATAAATAAATCCTTAAAACCATTTTGAAAACATGGATATTAATAAGAACAAATCATTAAAACATTTAAAGTGATATTTTGGTTAAAGGGGTTTTACCAAAATTAGAGACACTTGAATACAATAATTGAGGAATAACATTTAGTCAGAACTTTATAATATCATGAGAATGGATTCATGATATAATACTCCAAAGGATAGTATATACACCATATAAGAGTGAATTGGTGCATAACAACAATGAACCCTCAATAGAAACGTCAAATGTGATGAAATCCCTTATAAAGAAGGTATCCTTAAATTAAGGACAAATCAATCTCAAAATATGTGTGAAAAATATAAATACACCCAATATAAGTGGATATTAAGTTTAAAAAAATAAAAGTTCATTCACACATATTCAATGGATGACATATTCAATGACTACATGTTGAACCCAAAGAAATCGAAATTGGGTTAAAAAGTTCCCTTGACAGCCTAACGGCATCACATCAAAATGAGTTGATGAGAGATAAAAAGTGTATCTCATTACTTGGACATAAAATTTACATCAATAAGGATATATGAGAACATATCCCAACATAACAATATGTAAATTAAAATACCCAACAACAGAAGTCTTTTTAAAAAAAAGAGGAGGGTGAAAGGTTCCCTTACCGACTTGGGTATCATTCAAAACATACACCACATGAAAGAAGGACAATAGATCATTGATGTAAATACTCATAAATGAAAGTATATTACACAAATAGTAGAATAATGGGTAGTACATACACCACTCAATGGAATTTGTGGCAAATGTACCATAAATCTCACGAGAATAAAAATGAGATGAAAAATCCCTTACGAAAATTCGGCAGCCTAACGGCGCCACTCAAAACTTCCAAAATGGATTGATGAGAGAGAATAGGGTCTCTCATAACATGAACATAAAAATTATAGTAAGTGTAATATAAAAGATCATCCCAATAACAAGAAATATGAGCTTTAAAAGGAATCACATAAAAGTTTGTACTCAAAAAGAAAGAGAGGAGTAGGATCCCTTACCTCGGGTCCGACTTGACTCGATCGTTCTTTAATCTCCTGAATAATAAACTTGAGTTAATTTATACTTCCTTAAGAACCTTTTTCAAGTTTATTATTCCTTTTATATCACTTATTACCATGTCATAGACATTATGTAATCATTTAAGTTAATAATATTTGTTTTGCCGATATTTGGTTCTTAAGTCGAAAGTGGACTTCTTACAATTACATGTTGTTCGTGTGGCCAAATGTTTATTATATACCGAATTTTATTCATGATGTAGATATCATATATGTCATATATATCCAGTAAATTCATGCATTTATAAAATTACATAATCATTTAGAGGTAAGAAATGAAATGCACCGTTCATGGAGACGGTAAGCCGTACGTACGCATGAACGCTACTTTCATTTCTTTTTGTATTTTATAGAATAGAATCATAATGATATAAAGGTATATTATAATTCCAGTATAATATCATATATAATATCATAGTTCCATCATTTATACATCCCACATATGGTATTTAACGAATCAAATCACTTTGAGGGGGCGGTAGTCCGCACTTCCTTAAATGAAGATATCGCGTATACCCATAATGGAAGCCATAAAGGTAAGACACAAATGAAAAATACAGAAGCATAAGTAAAACATTAACATATTATATATAATATATAAAAATAGTGACATCATAATGGCCACCTTTGAAGGTGTTAAATGAGTATTGAACAATCATCGTTTCGGGAGGCAGAATTTCGCCATCCACGGAAACCGTATGTTCTTTAACCATTTGATGTAGTTGTGTGAGAGTGTAGCTCGAATAAATCTTATAAAAACATCCTAGTATATTTAAGATACTGGTGTTGTTACAAAAAGAAGTAAATAAAAAGAGTTTAGGGGGTTGGAGAAACAAAATAAAAAAAATGAACATGAGAGAATGAATTACCTTTAAAAGTGTAACTCCTTTTGATTTGAGCCTAAAGGCTTCCTTTGAAAGGATTATGCCCAAAGGGAATCCTCTAGGATGAGGAGAGGGATGCAGAGAGAGTAAATGGGCAGGGTTTGGCCGAGCCAAAGGCTTGAGGAGTGTGTGAAATGAGGTAGAGGTGGGGGCCTTTTATAAGATGAGAGGAGGGGCACTTTTGGAATGTAAGAAATATTACTTTATTTGAAAATGTGTTTCGGTTTTAAAAGGTACCACATTGATATAATTCATGGATAAGGCGATAAGGGTTCGAAATCCACCCATCCAATAAGTTTTGGACATGTGTAGTTCATAGATTTTACATTATCTTTCCATTTTATTTAAATCTTCAAATAATGATGTCATCGCTGCATCATTATTATGTCATAAATAACTTAATTTATTTAATGTCTAAAAATTATAAAAAAAATACTATGATGTAGGAAATCTTTTTATATTTCCAATGACTATTTATAATCGAAAATCTGATCTTTATAACCCCATGTAAAAATTGTTTTCGTAAAACATTTATGTTTGTGTCATTTTTACTTTTATATTAAATAAAAAGTTATTTATATCATTTCCCAACCAAAGTGGATCCATGGGGTCCCCAAGTTGACCCATGTCTTGTCTTGGTCGGCCATTACACATCCAATGAGGTTAGGACATGTTTCAAGTTCATTTCATTTTATTAAAGCATTATTTTTACCTTAAAGTACACTAATTACCACTAATCGCGATTAAAAACTTAATAAGTTACTATTCACCAAAAAATTATTTTAATCTCATTGAACCACATTTTAATTCTTAATGACAACCATGTATGTCGGATTTTTGAAAATGAAAACACAATGATGGAAAAATTTCATTTAAACGGAAAATCAGTTTTTATAAGTACCACTTAGTGGTTTCACTATTCATCAAAAATTGAAGTTTTTCAGAAAATTCCCAAAAATTCACCCTAAGCTATATTTGATATTCCGAATTCAAAAATGAAGTCCGTTTTACAAAATTCAAAACATATTAGTCACATTAATTAATTTAATAATTAATTCCCGCTGTCAGCGCAAATAGTGTGTTTTTATAAAACAATAAGTATCAAAAGATTGACACTAGTTTAAGTCTGATTTCAAAGTGAAATTAATTCCAACGACCACTGTTGGATTTAATGGTAAAAATATTTTCTAATTTCACTTTAAAACCAATTCAAAATATTATCTAATCATATAAATAAATTAGATTAAAAAGTGGTTTTGAATTAAAACACAACATTTTACACTATTCATTAAAAAATGAACTTTATTGGAAAAATACCAAAAAATTACACAAAGTAAAATTTGATGTCCCGATTCTTAATAAGAGTTTTATTTGGTCCAAAAGAATGTATAAGAGTGATCAAAACTATATTTAATGACGGTTCGCCATCAAAAGGCGATAAGTGAACCTTTAGTGAAAACTAGGGCATATACGCCTAAAATTGAATTCTTTCCGTATTTTAAGCCTCTATCCTCTATTGGATAAATGTAAAAACATTTAAAAAACATATATAATCATATTTTAGTTATTTCTATCAATTCCCGCCAATACAACGGCTACATGTTAACTACCATTTAAAATAATATTATTTTATTATTAGAGTGCAACGTAAGATTCCCAAGAAACTCGTTGTTGCGTGTTGGGTACGCCATCAAGCATAGAGTCCCCTTTAAAGTCATATCAATATTTTATTCACAAATATGGATAAATATGAAAATGTCATATTCTTTATTTACCTGGGGTGTTACATCCTTCCCCCCTTTTGGGAATTGCGTCCTCGCAATTTTTAAAATTGAGCTTGGAAACATCCTTGAAAGTCCCACATCGGAACAAGAGTCGGTAAAAAAATCACTTTAAAATAAAGAAAGATAAGCACAGAGGTCACCCAAGTTAACCCATACTAGGATTCCATGTAGAAAAACATGGACATGGAAGAAAAAGCAAAGGGTCATGTTCTTGAGGGAGAGTGATAGTAAACATGTCTAGGAGAAAGTTAACAATGAGAAAATCACAAACTTGTGACGGGTTAAACGGTATTCGATTCCCCAGTAGGAGAAGTTAATAGACAAATTTTTTGTTTTATGTTACTTTTTATTGAGGAATTTATTCATAAGGAAACATGTTGACTTTCTACTTTTACTAGATTCCTTAATCAAACTCATATTTTTTTCCAAAAGACGAGTATTTAGGGAGACTTGTTCGCATTAAGAGTACTATAATCAACTTCTAGAGAATCACCTAATACACAAAAGAGAACTATATACATCCCATGTCTTTAGGATTTAACCAAAACCAAAACCAAAAAGGTTAGTACAAGGTCAGATAATCCAGAAAAGGATAACCCTTTAAAAAGAAAATCTATGCTTAATCTCCAAAATTTTTCCAACAAAACCCAAAGTTCAACGAGGACCATCCGATAAACAATTTGTCCATAAAATTATTCAAAGTAAACCAATATAAGATTTAAACCCAAATATTTGAAGGATTTAGTCACATATTCTTCCAAGTTAAATCGTAACATTTATCTCTAAACAACATTAGTCGCTCCTAAAGTCTCACATTGAAAAGTAATTATCCTAATCACATATCCTCCAGGATAGGTTAATAATTTTCACATATAACCCAAAATCAACTTAATCTTAATTCATAAAATCATATAACTAAAAAGAATCAGTCAAACTAACCAGGTACTTCACGTAGTCCAGTGGTAGGCGATAAATACCAGTCGCACTTTGGTTGTGGGTTCGATTCCCGCAGCTTTGTCCGACGCGACGGGTAGTCACACGGTCTGCGTGTTGTCCTTTTTCCAAAACTATATAATTCTCAAATCGGTCCCCAAAAATAGATAAAATCATCAAAAATAACCATAACATAATTTAACCTCAATTTTATCTCATGCCTTTCACTTCAATCATAACATATAGTAACCCATAATTACCTCAAAAGTAAGGATCATATAAACCCAAATGGTTCTTTATAACTATGTCCACAAAAGAAAAGTTAACTATTCCTTGAATAAAAATTTCCTATATTAAACATCAGGGTTACACATAATATAAAAAGTCTTCTAATGTAACCCCATCATCAAAAGAGACTTAATACTCTTAAGAATTTCACCATAACTCTTGAAGCCCTTATATGTTGACATCTTACTCATTCAACATTCTTCATGATCCATTATCCATTCCTTTCCAACTTATTCCTAAATACCTCTTTCCTACAAAAAAAATCATGAATCATATCCTAAGATTCCAAAATAGGAAAACAATAGTCATGAAATAGTACATACCTTTGATTGGTCATTGTCAGTTTCTTCATCCTCAATCGGAATGGCATTAGGTATTGGTAAACGAATATTGGTACGCTCTTGGTGACCCCATTCATGAAACTTCTTCATAGGACATGTGTTTTCATAATGACCATGCACACCACATTTAAAACATTCAATTGATCCCTCAGAAAGAACTTCTTTCCCTTTCCTCGAGTCAATTGGATGCTTCCTTTTTCCATGGCAGGTTCTTGCTTTATGACCTTCATTTCCACATCTATAGCATATTTCTGTCCCTTTGAAACATTTTCCTAGGCGTTTCTTTCCACATCTTTGACACATAGGTTTTTGAACACACTTACCTTTATGATTATTACCTGTACTTCCGTAGGGATTTGTTTCTTGCATATATGATGACTTAGAGAAATCTCCAAGGTTTAGGTGGTCAATCATGACTCCAGATAGTTGGTTGAGGATAATCACAAGAGTTCTCATTGCAGCTCCCATATCATTCAGTTGCTTGCTCAAAAAACTGTCACAGTTTCCTTCACATCCACTGTTACTTTGGTGCCTACTAGATCCAGCCATTTACTAAAACCAAAAAGGTCAGTGTGAGTATATCAACAAAACCATCATGTACTAATGAGTAAGATAAACACTAAGATATACTTACTCATTCACTTTATCTAAAACTAGGACTCTTTCTGAAATCCTAACCATTATGGTAATGTCACTTATGCTTAAAGAATACCCTAACCTCTAAAGTTATCTAAACCGACCTCTGATACAAACTATAAGGCCCCAGCCTTAAACCTTACTTAATCTTGAGTTATTACAAGATTACACATTGAGGATCTTTTCAGGTTTATATTATTAGAGAATTATATCATTAAACTTGCATTACATTCCACATTTAAACAAAGTGGTTACATAAAAGACAATATTCATTCTTCCCATCAACGGAAACATATTTAAAATATAACACGGATTCTTTCTTGACACATCCTTGACACTATCATCACATCACGTACCTTTCCCTTGACCTGTGAAAAACATTTCAAAAACTTGGGATGAGCATAAAAAGCTCAGTTAGGGATATAAAAATATGGAAAGGAAACATGAGTTCATATATACATAAGAATGAAATCATAATTTACCCATAAAACATAGGCACTTTAACCTACCTCATCAAATCATGAATAAATCATAGAAATCATAAGACATAAAGGTAACTTGAGGCATTCATAAAATTCTTATGTAGGGAGTAACCCTCTTGGTTACGTTTGGAAAACCCATCACAGTATATTCCCTAAATCTCTTCGGAGAAACCTTAACATTTCACTCCTTCACGTTACCCAATGCATTGGAGAGCTATATCGGGCTCACCCGCCCTTAGTTTATCACGGAACCACCCATTTTCATAACAATGCCCAAGAACCATAACATAAATGTATCACATAAAACATTCATAATGGAAACAAAACATTTACACATTTCAATCACAACATAACATTTTAGTATTTTGAAATAATTAATCCTTACAAAAACAAACCATTTCCAAAAGCATTTAAAACATTTAATAAAAAGATTTTTGAATCAAAGTGTCCCATACCACCTTGAAGATTTTAACATTTTAAATCATTAATATCCATATAAATAAATCCTTAAAAACCATTTTTAAAACATGGATATTAATAAGAACAAATCATTAAAACATTTAAAGTGATATTTTGGTTAAAGGGGTTTTACCAAAATTAGAGACACTTGAATACAATAATTGAGGAATAAAATTTAGTCAAAACTTTATAATATCATGAGAATGGATTCATGATATAATACTCCAAAGGATAGTATATACACCATATAAGAGTGAATTGGTGCATAACAACAATGAACCCTCAATAGAAACGTCAAATGTGATGAAATCCCTTATAAAGAAGGTATCCTTAAATTAAGGACAAATCAATCTCAAAATATGTGTGAAAAATATAAATACACCCAATATAAGTGGATATTAAGTGTAAAACAATAAAAGGTCATTCAAACATATTCAATGGATGACATATTCAATGACTACATGTTGAACCCAAAGAAATCGAAATTGGGTTAAAAAGTTCCCTTGACAGCCTAACGACATCACATCAAAATGAGTTGATGAGAGATAAAAAGTGTATCTCATCACTTGGACATAAAATTTACATCAATAAGGATATATGAGAACATATCCCAACATAACAATATGTAAATTAAAATACCCAACAACAGAAGTCTTTTTAAAAAAAAGAGGAGGGTGAAAGGTTCCCTTACCGACTTGGGTATCTTTCAAAACATACACCACATGAAAGAAGGACAATAGATCATTGATGTAAATACTCATAAACGAAAGCATATTACACAAAGAGTAGAATAATGGGCAGTACATACACCACTCAATGGAATTTGTGGAAAATGTACCATAAATCTCATGAGAATAAAAATGAGATGAAAAATCCCTTACGAAAATTCGGCAGCCTAACGACGCCACTCAAAACTTCCAAAATGGATTGATGAGAGAGAATAGGGTCTCTCATCACATGAACATAAAAATTACAGTAAGTTTAATATAAAAGATCACCCCAATAACAAGAAATATGAGCTTTAAAAGGAATCACATAAAAGTGTGTACTCAAAAAGAAAGAGAGGAGTAGGATCCCTTACCTCGGGTCCGACTTGACTCGATCGTTCTTTAATCTCCTGAATAATAAACTTGAGTTAATTTATACTTCCTTAAGAACCTTTTTCAAGTTTATTATTCCTTTTATATCACTTATTACCATGTCATAGACATTATTTAATCATTTAAGTTAATAATATTTGTTTTGCCGATATTTGGTTCTTAAGTCGAAAGTGGACTTCTTACAATTACATGTTGTTCGTGTGGCCAAATGTTAATTATATCCCGAATTTTATTCATGATGTAGATATCATATATGTCATATATATCCATTACATTCATGCATTTATAACATTACATAATCATTTATAGGTAAGAAATGAAATGCACCGTTCATGGAGACGGTAAGCCGTACGTACGCATGAACGCTACTTTCATTTCTTTTTCATATTTTATAGAATGGAATCATAATTATATAAAAGTATATTATAATTCCAGTATAATATCATATATAATATCATAGTTCCATACTTTATTCGTCCCACATATGGTATTTAACGAATCAAATCACTTTGAGGGGGCGGTAGTCCGCACTTCCTTAAATGAAGATATCGCGTATACCCATAATGGAAGCCATAAAGGTAAGACACAAATGAAAAATACAGAAGCATAAGTAAAAAATTAACATATTATATATCATATATAAAAATAGTGACATCATAATGGCCACCTTTGAAGGTGTTAAATGAGTATTGAACAATCATCGTTTTGGGAGGCAGAATTTCGCCATCCACGGAAACCATATGTTCTTTAACCATTTGATGTAGTTGTGTGAGAGTGTAGCTCGAATAAATCTTATAACAACATCCTAGTATATTTAAGATACTGGTGTTGTTATAAAAGAAGTAAATAAAAAGAGTTTAGGGGGTTGGATAAACAAAATAAAACAAATGAACATGAGAGAATGAATTACCTTTAAAAGTGTAACTCCTTTTGATTTGAGCCTAAAGGCTTCCTTTGAAAGGATTCTGCCCAAAGGGAATCCTCTAGGATGAGTAGAGGGATGTGTAGAGAGTAAATGAGCAGGTTTTGGCAGATCCAAAGGCTTGAGGAGTGTGTGAAATGAGGTAGAGGTGGGGGCCTTTTATAAGAGGAGAGGAGGGGCACTTTTGGAATGTAAGAAATATTACTTTATTTGAAAATGTGTTTCGGTTTTAAAAGGTACCACATTGATATAATTCGTCGATAAGGTTATGAGGGTTCGAAATCCACCCATCCAATAAGTTTTGGTCATGTTTAGTTCATATATTTTACATTATCTTTCCATTTTATTTAAATCGTCAAATAATGATGTCATCGCTTCATCATTATTATGTCATAAATAACTTAATTTATTTAATGTCTAAAAATTATAAAAAAAATACTATGATGTAGGAAATCTTTTTATCTTTCCAATTACTATTTATAATCGAAAATATAATCTTTATAACCCCATGTAAAAATTGTTTTCGTAAAACATTTATGTTTGTGTCATTTTTACTTTTATATTAAATAAAAGGTTATTTATGTCATTTCCCAACCAAAGTTGATCTATGGGGTCCCCAAGTTGACCCATGGATTTTCTTGGTCGGCCATTACACATCCAATGAGTTTAGGACATGTGTCAAGTTCATTTCATTTTATTAAAGCATTATTTTTACCTTAAACTACACTAATTACCACTAATTGCGATTAAAAACTTAATAAGTTACTATTCACCAAAAAATTATTTTAATCTCATTGAACCACATTTTACTTCTTAATGACAACCATTTATGTCGGGCTTTTGAAAATAAAAACACAATGATGGAAAAATTTCATTTAAACGGAAAATCAGTTTTTATAAGTACCACTTAGTGGTTTCACTATTCATCAAAAATTGAAGTTTTTCAGAAAATTCCCAAAAATTAACCCTAAGCTATATTTGATATTCCGAATTCAAAAATGAAGTACGTTTTACAAAATTCAAAACATATTAGTCACATTAATTAATTTAATAATTAATTCTCGCTGTCAGCGCAAATAGCGTGTTTTTATAAAACAATAAGTATCAAAAGATTGACACTAGTTTAAGTCTGATTTCAAAGTGAAATTAATTCCAACAACCACTGTTGGATTTAATGGTAAAAATATTTTCTAATTTAACTTTAAAACCAATTCAAAATATTATCTAATCATATAAATAAATTAGATTAAAAAGAGGTTTTGAATTAAAACACAACATTTTACACTATTCATTAAAAAATGAACTTTATCGGAAAAATACCAAAAAAATTACACAAAGTAAAATTTGATGTCCCGATTCTTAATAAGAGTTTTATTTGGTCCAAAATAATGTATAAGAGTGATCAAAACTATATTTAATGATGGTTCGCCATCAAAAGGCGATAAGTGAACCTTTAGTGAAAACTAGGGCATATACGCCTAAAATTGAATTCTTTCCGTATTTTAAGCCTCTATCCTCTATTGGATAAATGTAAAAACATTTAAAAAACATATATAATCATATTTTAGTTATTTCTATCCATTCCCGCCAATACAACGACTACATGTTAACTACCATTTAAAATAATATTATTTTATTATTAGAGTGCAACGTAAGATTCCCAAGAAACTCGTTGTTGCGTGTTGGGTACGCCATCAAGCATAGCGTCCCCTTTAAAGTCATATCAATATTTTATTCACAAATATGGATAAATATGAAAATGTCATATTCTTTATTTACCTGGGGTGTTACACCCGGTGTCTCACTGGGTGGGCAGAAGGGCGCATTTCACATGGCTGATGGATTTATATGACGAACCATCGCTAATTAAGATGTAACCCCGCGGGACACTCTGTCATCTCGGCTGATAATGGCTCCCCCCCCTGCCGAGGCTTCTCCAGATGATCTCCTTTTGGGGAGGGGGGTTCCTGGGTGTGGAGGGTTCAAAAAGGCCACTCCTAGGAATTCCCTTTTAGAAGAAGAATAATAAATGGAGATTTAATTTATTATAATAACATGAAACATTTACAACAATTACAACCAATATCTTAAGTGAAAAACACATAGAGATATTACATGAACCTCAAGTGGTTGGTACATTAATGGATTTTGAACATTACATCCATATGTAATTCTGGTCACATCCCTATATGACCGTATGATAAAACATTCCCACTAACCATTAAGTGAGTGACATTTATTAAGCAAGTTAGTTTGAATAATGGTGATAGATAAGAATCATATTACTTAAGTTAAACTCTTTTAAATTATATTCAAACTCCTTAACTTTATAACATCAAATATTATAATGTTATATTCTATTTTCTACTTAAAACTCTTTCTAATTACATCATCATCATCCTAGGAAACCTTTCCATAAAACCTTTTTTTAAATATTTTTTAAATAATGTAATTGTTTACATTATCATTTTACCATCACATCCTAAACAATTTTATGAGAAAGTAATGTCAAATTTGTTACGATAACTAATGTAACTCTTTTATTTTTTATTTATCATTATACCCTAAACTTTTATTGGATATAAAGTTTAATACTTTGAGTATTAACTGGTATAATCCTTAATGGAAAAGTGATGTTCACTTATTATGGTAGCTAATTTTAACTATTTACAATTTTCTTTACCATTATATCCTTAGATTTTTTAGGATATTAATTTAATTTCACTTTCACACTGCAATTAATATAACTATTTACATTTTTCATCACTTTTATATCCTAAAGCTTTTTTAGGATATCAAGTGCTATTCACTTTCTCATGAAAACTAAATAAAAATATTTTTATTTATTTATTATCATATATCCTAAACATTTTAGGACATTTGGTGAAGAATAACTATAATCTTATACTGGTATAATCATTTACTTAAAAGTAATATTCACTTTCTCAGGGTAACTAAATGTAACTACTTACATTTTTCTCTTTACTATCACACATCTTAACTCTTTAAAATATGAAGTAAATAATAAATTAAACTAAATGTAGTTAAATATATATATATATTTTACTTTTAAATTATCTAAGTTAAAACATACTCCCACTATCCTCTTAGACACTGTTTTCTTTTCAGAATATCTTTCTAAGACAACATAAAATCTTTGTTTTTTAGGAAATAGCATTTATTTATTTTTAGTTGGAATATTAAAAAAATATATTATTGTTTCCATATCATACATATATGGTATTATATGTGTTTTTAATCTTTAATTTTCAATAATAGTTTTTATTAAAACATCTCACTGATGGGTGGTGGGAACACATTCACACATATTTTAACAAATGACTGGATAAACGATTATATCTTGGATAAAAGTTTTTATCCAAATATTATTCTCAAAACATGTTATGGAAATTGATGAATCATAAATCATGTGTATTTAATTAATCATCTTAAACTTTTTCATAACAACAATTTTTTATCAAACATATTTTATTATCAAATGAGAGAAATTAGATAAAGAAACACATATTTTACTTAGATTTAATTGAGATTAATAAAATTATTTATATTCAAATACTTGATGTAGTAACTATTTACTTCATCTCTTTAATGAAAATAATAAGTTCTTTAGATTCTTCCTTTTTGATTTTGAACTCATGTATATTTACAATACTTTGTAAAATAAACATTCGATATCACATACCCTTCAAAATTGAAGAACTGATTTCTATAACCCTTATACCTGACATGGAAATTACATGGAGTTCCCTAACCATTTAAGGTATTTATTTTATAATCCAATCATATTGAATTATTACCATTACTTCTTGAAAACCCTATGTTTCAATGACCTTGATCATCCTTTTAAAGAAACACCATTGAACTTTTTCAACAAAATTTTTTATTTAAATTTTTACCCTCTTGTACTATCTTCACAATACCAGAATATAGAAATCTTATGCCTAGTTGATATATTCTCCACACTTTGAGTTTATTTGGTAAACTTCTATTGAATTAAACTATCTTACTAAAACATTTACATATATGACAATAGGATAAATTACCTAACTAGAACATGCCTTATAGGAATTCTTCAGTATTTCCAAACATATTAAATATTATTAAATTTCATGGACATACCAAATCATATTTAGTATATGAGAATAGAATTCCTTAGGTAAATTATTTATTAAATTCCTTTGAAACCTTAAATTAACCATTCCATGCTTACATAAGAAACTAGATTGACTAATTGAATAACTTCAACACTTGGTTACTCAGAAAGGAACTGTCCTAACATATATAATATCTATCCTGATCAAGAACTTTTACTAAGCTACTAGTATTAGTATTTTATTAATTTAATATCCTTATTTCAAGGATTAATATAAAGTTTAGTTTCATGACTATGATTCATTTATCTACAACATGAATTTTAATCAAATATGGATCATGTCTTATATCTTTTCATCAATGAATATTAATGAAGGAGATCCCACTAAAAATTATGACCCCATACACCATATACATTTAGGGAGACAAGATCCAAATTTCACTAAGCATATGACCCCACTATGGTGTGAAACTCACCACTTAGTTATTTACTTAGGAAATCATCCCAATCACAATAGTTTAAATTCTTGGATAATTTAGTAATTAAACCTTTATCCAAATCCATCATATGTATTCACTCAATTCTATTCCTCTAGTATCATAACCCTTGGGGTTTCCCAACAAAGTGTAACCCAAAGTAAACCTAAAAAAAGGTAACACAAGATAATCCAAGGGTACCCCTCTATAGAGTGAAACTACCCATTGAATAACCCGGAGTCACTCATTAATTTCTTTCTACACACAAGATAATTTAGGGACACCCCGATATGGCATGAAAATACCCATTTGGATGATCGATGTCTCGACAAGTGTTTCTCTGGAATGAATCCCACACTTATTATTTGATGGGTTTTCCTTTTAAGGTCTCTCCAATTTAATACATACATCATATGCATATTAAATTAGTAACTATTACATCCAATTCAATAATTATATTCTCATGTTTTACTCCCCTTTTTGTATGCATGCTTCTAACATTTTAGTTTTGGAATCCATATTCCAACCACCAAATTAACATTTTCACACTGCATTAATGTGTAACATTTTATACAATCCAAAAGTCTATGTTAACCGCCCCAAAAATAAGTCAAGTATATTAATACATATCCAAACACATCATATGAATAAGGTATATAAACACTTCATGTAAAGGCATAGAGTTATATGAGATCAAAAAAATCCACCTAAGTAAGCACAGAGTGATAGATAGCCGACCCCAATAAATTTCCTAGTCAAGGAAAACCTCTATGAAAGTAGGTGGTCTGACCCTAAGTCTCTATACATGGGGAGACTTTACTCAAGATATAATTCAATTAATAAAAACATTAACACGTAATATGCACAAAATATTACCAACAACTATTCTCAAGATCATAACTAAAATTACAAACTATGGTCAAGGTTGATGAAAACTAAATTTTATGATATCAAACCTATCACGATATGAAAAGCTTTATCCTAGAATCAATTTATCATAAAAACTCTTATATATAGATATTAATATTATAAAATATTTATAACTATTAATAAAATAGGTAATAAAATTTAAATAAGCTAACAATTCAAATATTTAAACATGAGATAAACATTTATGAACAATTTCATAAATAAAATCTAATTATAAACCATTTTATAATTTCACCTATAACATCATGGATATTCCATAATTTTGAATATAATCTTTTTATATTCTTTCCAATATTTTTTTTATTTATCATAAAATAAAATTTCCTTTTAAAATATATAATATTATATGTATTCTAAACTATTTACAATTAAATTTATATTATGTAAACCTTTTAAACAGTCTAAATATCATATAACTAATTATTATTTAAGCCTTGATCATATCAATTATCAAAACACATTTTGATGGGGCTTAAATAATATCCAAATAAAACCCCTTTAATTTAAACAATTTCAAATTAATTAATTATGAACTAAACATTAATATTAAAGAAATTTAATAAAAAAATTATTCATTTTCCAAAATATGAGACATTTATAAACTTTTCATAAATAAATGATAATTATAAAATTTTATAAATTTGAATGAAAATAAATTTTTTATATTATTATAAATATGAACCTTTTAACATTTTATATTAAATGAAATTTATATGATATCCATGAAGTATAGACATTTTATAATTCAATATATATTATATAAACATTTTTACATAATCTAAATATCATATATGTTGGAATTTATGAACTCTTTATAAATCTCCTTTTATGATTTATAAATAAATCATTTATTTCTATATCATAAATCATGCCATTTAATTTGTCAAAAGTTATAAAAATATATTTTTCAATTAAATATAAAATTTTTACAGTTAATTAATTTGTAAAACATTTTTATTAATGTATATAAATATTTCCAAATAACCTTATTATTATCATTATCTATAAAGAATTTATAAATAAAAAAATTCAATTCAAAATCGACTTCTATTGATTATAAATATAAACTTTATTTATTTTCCTAGACAAGAGTAATATTGTAAGAACCTAGATCTTCCTTTCAGGTATGTTTTCCCTTTTTCTGGAGTTTTTAAGGAAAATGAATTTTCTGGAAATTTCAGAAGTACACGCCGTGTACTTTACGAGTACATGTCGTGTACTTTGTTCCAGATCAAAGCCGTGTGCTGGTTGTGTCCAGGCCACACACACGGTGTGTAAGGCTGAGGTGGAGGCCAGTTATTTCGGAGTATGGAAAAATTGAAGTACACGCCGTGTACTCAAGAAGTACATGCCGTGTGATTTTTTTTAACTAAACGGACCGAGGTCGCGTCTAACACCAAGATTCATCTTCTTCTTCAGATTTAAGTCGTTCGAGAGAGACCGTACGACCGGATCTTCGATATACGACCGCCTCGCCGTCCGTTCTCCGATTCGAGCACAGTAAGTTGCGTTGGAATCGCAGCGGTGGGTTCTTCCTTTTGCTTTAGCCTTGTTTCTTGATTCCTCCTCGTTTCCAAGTTATCGTGGGATGAATGTTTTGTGCATTTTCTCAGATCTATGTTGTTCTAAGAGGAATCTGTTGTCAAGGTTCACGTATATCAATCTCCTCAGATCGAGGTAGGTGGTTTGTGCCTTTCTGTAGAAAGTTAATGAATATTTTGTGCAATTCCACCAATACCCTTGACCAGGGTATTGCATGTTTCCTGTTTTGTCCTTTTTGTTTTCCTGCTTTGCTTGATTGCTTTAGTAGAGGTTATTGCTTGTGAGTAGTGTAATTTATTTTGTGCTCAGGTTGTTTGTCCATGCTTGTTTTTCCTGTTGGGCGTGTTGCCAGTTGCCATACCTTGTTGTAGGATAGTGGAACTGTCTCTTTTGATATATTGTTGAGCCTTAGTTGTTAGCCAAGTAGTTCTTGAGGTTTACTCGAACGATGCACGTGTGCTGAGCATGTTTAGTTATACTCAGGACTGTGAGAACCTAGAGTAGCAGACCAAAGAGAGAATTGACGGAAGGGCTTCTCTAGAGTGTCTTTTAATCACGATGTGAGACTAAAGGGAGAATTGACATAAGGGCTTCTCCAGAGTGTCTTTTAATTACGACGTGGGCCACAGGGGGAATTGAAGTTGAGTGATTCCCCAAAGAGACTTTAGCAAGATACGAGACTACAGGGGGAATTGACGGTGAGTGCTTCCCCAGAGAGTCTGCTTAATTACGTAGCTGAACCAGAGGGGTGAGTCTGTGTGTTCCTCCCACAGGGTTTCTAGTACCAGGGGTTGAACCATAGGGGTTAGGTTGTGAGAGATACCTAGAGGGTTACCTGTTTTCTTCTTATTTCTATTTTCTTACTTGTGTACTTTACTTGTTAGAACTGTGGATTGTAGCTGCTTGTGCTTTTATGTTTACTTCTTCTTGTTTTATTACTGCCATGTATTCATTGAATGTTAAGCACAGATCTTTGGGTGACTGCCTACTGGGATTGTATCTCACACCCTATTTGGGCCATGCTTTTGGGCCCAAGCAGACTATGTTGCTGCAGGTATAGATAAGGGCAAGCGCCCTTCTACTTTAGGATCTTGACTGCATCAGGAGCTGGGGAGCATGGGACCGAGCCGTGGCTTGCGATGCTGAGGAGATTACTGCATTTTTTTCTTTTGTACTTGGTTTCAGTTGTATTTCAGCACGTTTTTGTGTTTTCTGTTTTCCTTAGACACTTGTACCTGCTGCATCCTTTTCATCATAGTTATATATTTACATTGCTTCCACTGTTTGGTTTCTGTTGTTATGCATGTTGTTTATTGCTTCCGCTGTTTATTATTGTTTTCTTACCTTGTATACCTTACCGAATGAGGGCATAGTTTCCCCACCGACTCACCAAGGCCCTCGCTGCTAGTTAGAAGCCTCTGGCATTTGGGGAAATGCGCTTGAGGTCATGTGGCGAACCAGGTATGGGGCACCAGTGGAGGGGCTCCAGACTCGGGATGTTACAAAGTGGTATCAGAGGAGTTATTTTCTCTTGTCTTACTGTTTGGAGACTTTAGCCAGGGATAGGATGGATTCTATACTTGGTATTAAGCTGTGCCCGAGAGTAGCTAACCCGTGTATAGGGAAAAGCCATACTACCACATTAATTGAGGTTTTCTGGTTTTGAGATTTTATGGTTGGTATGTTTTCACCTAGAGTGACTCACATGACTTGTGCGGTTATTGTTTTGATATTTCAGTTCTATTTCTGTTGAAACCCGATGAGATGAGGGTATTCCATCTCATACATCATATAGGCACTTGTAGGAATCACATGCCATGCATTCTTTCAATGCCATCTTGGGTGCATTAGCGATTGCATGCTGTTGTGATAGACCTTGTGTAGACTATGCATGCTGTTGTGATAGACCTTGTGTAGAATATGCATGATGTTGTGATAGTTTATTTATAGATTCTCTACTGTTATGTTAGAAACTGTTTGTTTTGTTCTTTTTTTAAAGTAAATGCCAAATTTTGGTTCTTGAGGTGTTGTGGGCCCTCACGGATCGAAATTTGGCACTTTTTTGCCTTGTTTTTAATGTTTCTGGAATTCTGCGCAGTTTCTGAGCTACTGCCCAGAAAAACCCAGAATAGACGGCGTGTACTTTTTAGATACACAATGTGTAGTTTTTAGGCTGAGTCACTGACCGTGTGAGCAGAACACAGTGTCGTGGGAGTAACTTCGGGAACATGCCGTGTACCATAGGTACACGCCATGTGAGTTCTGAGCCGTGTACCCGGCCGTGTCACTAACAACACGGGTTGGGGAAGCTCATGTAGAACACGTCGTGTCCTTAGGGAACATGCCGTGTAGTCTTTTCCAGGTACCTGGCCATGAAATGAACAACATGGGTCGGCGTTACCCTCCTTTACACACGCCTTGTTTGTTCGAAACACGCCGTGTAGTCTTGCCCAGGTACCCGGTTGTGTCACGAACAACACGGGATCGTGTTTCCTTCACCTATGCACGCCGTGCTTGTTCTGAGCACACTTTGTATGGTCCAGCCATGTAGATGACCGTGTACTCAACAACACGGAGTGCCGAAGCCTTGTCCAGTGCACGCCGTGTTGTTTCGAACACGCCGTGTAGTCTCGGGTTGAGTCGGACCGTGTGGGTTAGCCATGTAAGGAGACTCGTGCAGGGGAATAGTTTCAAGTACATGCCATGTGTGAGGGTCAACACGCCATGTAGTTTGGAGTGTACACGACCTGTAGGGCAGGAGTACACGCCCATGTCAGTAGTTTAAGAAGACATGCCGTGTTGTTTTATACACGCCGTGTAGTCTTGTTTTGAAATCTTGTGTGTTTTTATTCCCCTGTTCCTGTTTTGTACTCTTGTGTTCTTTGTCCTTGTTTTCCTGATCTAAGGTGTGCTTTTGATCTTTCAGAGCTATGCCTCTAAGATGTCCTCTGGTTGTACGTCTGTCATCAGGCAGTGATCAGACGCCAGACATGGCTGATCGAGAACTTCCTGTCGATCCCCCAGCCGAGCCAGCCTTGGCATCGGTTGTTGTACCAGTTGCGGGCGCTGATGCGCATTTCAGGGAAGGTTTCATGAGGATGATGCAGGCCTTCTAGGGAGCACCGCCTCTTACCTCGTCTATGGCAGACTTGACGCGGGTCTTTCAACAGCAACATCCTCCCATGTTCTCAGGGGAGGGAGGACCTCAGGCTGCAGAGTCATGGCTGGAAGCCATGCTGACTATCTTCGAGCATCTAGAGATGCCTCCAGAGAGGCGGGTCAAGCTCACCACCTACATGCTCCGAGACTCCACCAAGAGGTGGCGGGACGTGATCTCACAGGCAGGTTAGCAGTAGGCTATGACTTGGGAGGAGTTCCAGCGCGTGTTCTACGACTACTTCTACCCGGAGACCCTGAGGGCCGATCGAGCCCGGGAGTTCATGAGCTTAGAGCAAAGTACTCTATCTGTCATGGAGTATTCCTCTCGTTTCACCGAGCTGCAACATTTTACACCCCTTCGGGATGGGAGTGGGGTGTTCTTGGAGAGGAAGTTTAAGGATGGCCTCAGGCGGGAGATCTACTCGCAGGTGAACATCTTACAGCTGACTTCCATTACTTCTATCGTTAACCAGGCATTGATTGTAGAGCGCAATCTGAGAGAATCTGGAGCAACAAGCCAGGGCGGTTCTTCTTCCAGAGTTAGCCATCCTCCAGATGATAGTAAGAAGCGCCGTAGAGAGCCTATGCACGGTGATTCGAGGAAGCGAGACGCATCATCAGGTAGCCAGGTGACATGCTATCAGTGTGTCCGGACAAGGAACACGAGGCCGCAGTGCTAGAGGGACCCCGTGGAGTGCCGATCTTGCAGAAAGATGGTCCACCTTCAGCGTTTCTACCAGGTTTTCTCACCAGAAACTGGTGACTGGGGTTCTTCCATGACTCCCCGTTCAGGAGTAGCACCGTCAGTTTCTCACCAGTCGGGGAACTGGAATTCTTCCGGCCGTTCAGACCGAGGTGGTGGTTGAGGCCGTGGCAGTCAGCCACCAGTTCCTCAGCACCAGCAGGGAGGTTCAGCTCAGAGTGGTCAGTCAGGGCGCAGAGCCGCGGTGCAGGCCAGTCTTTTTCCATGGAGCAGACTTATCATGAGAAGGATCCCGACCCTTCTACTGTTCGAGGTACAATTTTAGTATCCTCAGTTTTATCTTTATCCCTTTTCGATACTGGTGCGACACATAGTTTTATCTCTGTTTCCGTTGTGAAGAGCCTTGGACTCTGCATCTTTTCTTCTGCCGACTCGTTGACACTAGACAGACCTTTGGGAATGAGGACGTCTAGTGTACGCCAGTGTAGAGAGTTCCCTCTCGAGGTTGCAGGGTATCACTTCTTATGGGATCTCTATGTCCTAGAGATGACAGGCTATGATGTCATTATCGGCATGGACTAGTTGATTCCCTTCCAGGAAGTCGTTGACTCTTATCGTCGTAGAGTCAGTTTCATTTCACCAGAGGGTGAATCTTTCCTTCATAGAGGCGAATGGGACGTTCGGGCGAGTCGGGTGGGACTCGAGCATCTTGGGCTATGAGGGGTGACAACCCATATTTCTAGTCTTTATCTAGATGATCAGGGGACTCCACAGTTGGACTTCCTCTAGTAGTGGATCACTTCAGGGATGTCTTTCTAGATGACTTTTCAGGTTTGCATCTGGAGGGTGAGGTAGAATTCTCTATTGAGCTTGTTCCAGGAGTGGCACCGATGTCCATTCCTCCATATAGGATGGCCAAACATGTGTTTCAAGAGCTCAAGAAGTAGTTGGAGGAGCTACAGGCTAGGGGTTTCATCCGACCCAGTACTTCTCCTTGGGGTTCCCCTATTCTGTTTGCGAAGAAGGCAGACGGTACCCTCCGGTTTGGTGTGGATTATCAGAAGCTAAACCAGTTGACGGTCAAGAACCGATATCCTTTGCCGGGGATTGATTACCTCTTTGATTAGCTTCGGGGAGCCCGAGTGTTCTCGAAGATCGACTAGAGGTCCGATTACCATTAGTTGCGCGTTAGACCATCATATATACCTCTGACAACCTTCAGAAGCAGGTATGGTCTATACGAGTATACAATCATGCCGTTCGGTCTCACGAACGCACCTGCAATTTCCATGGCACTGATGAACCGAGTGTTCCATCCTTACTTGGATTCCTTCATCATGCCCTTTGTGGATGATATCTTGGTGTACTCTCACACTCGACACGACCATGCCACACATCTTGAGATCGTTCTGAGTACACTGAGAGAGCATCATCTTTATGCTAAACTCTCGAAGTGCCACATCTGGATGGATCAGATTCACTTCTTAGGTCACGTCATTTAAGAGGCAGGAGTATCTATGGACCCAAAGAAAGTGAGAGCTGTAGTTTCCTGGGAGTATCTGAAGAATGTTTTTGAGGTACGGAGCTTCCTAGGGATGGCTGGATACTACAGACGTTTCATTCGGGACTTCTCTTGTCTAGAAGCACCTTTGACAGGTCTGACCAAGAAGGGGGTGAAGTTCTTATGGTCATATTCTTGTGAGTCAGCCTTTCAGGAGTTGAAAGGGAGGTTGACGTCAGCACCGATACTAGTCTTGCCAGAGCCAGGCAAGAGCTACACTGTTTACCGTGATGCTTTGGGTATTGGGCTGGGAGCTGTGCTTATGCAGGGAGATGGAGTCGTTGCATACAGGTCTCGGCAGTTGAGGCCACATGAGAGGAACTACCCTATGCACGATCTAGAGTTGGCAGCTGTTGTTCATGCCTTGCGCTGTTGGAGACACTATCTTCTGGGAGAGCACTTTGTGGTCTTCACTGACCACAAGAGTCTCAAGTATTTCTTCACTCAGCGTGATCTGAATCTGAGGCAGTGCAGGTGGGTCAAGTATCTTTAGTCTTTTGATTTCGAGCTCACCTATACACTGGGAAAGGGAAACGCCATGGAAGACGCGTTGAGCAGGGGAACTTAGATTCAAGCAGTTCAAGAGGCCAGTAGTGAGTGGCAGCTGATGGCTCTATTCTCTAAGATGCATCTAGAGGTGCACGACAGACGGGGAAATACTTTTCTATCTTCTGTAGCTGTAACCTCCACGCTACTTGATCGGGTACGAATGAGGCAGCTATCAGACTCAAAAGGCTTAGTCCTGCGAGAGAGTGTGTCAGGAGAGGACCCTCTTCCTAGATGGACAGTGGGTGAGGATGAGATCTTGCGTTTCCAAGGACGCGTATGGGTGTCAGCAGACATATGTGAGGAGATGATTTGGGATTTCCATTCCTCTGTTTGGGCAGTTCATATTGGCGTCACCAAGATGTATCGGGACCTTCATCGCCAATACTGGTGGCCAGGTATGAAGAAGGATGTTGCTGGTTTTGTCATGATATGTTCTACTTGTCAACAGGTGAAAGCAGAGCATCAGCGAACAGCAGGCCTTTTACAATAGTTACCCATTCCGGAGTGGAAGTGGAACGATGTTGCGATGGAATTCGTGACCGGGTTGCCGAGATCACCCCGAGGGAACAATGCTGTTTGGGTTGTCGTCGACAGACTTACAAAGGTTGCTCACTGCTTGATGATCAAGGAGACCTTCAGTGTCGATGATCTAGGACAACTTTACATCAGAGAGATCGTTCGTCTACATGGAGTTCCATGCTAGATTGTTTCAGACAGAGATATGCGCTTTACCTCTCGGTTCTGGTAGGGACTTCAGAAGGCCTTGGGTATATAGGTACTTTTGAGTACAACATACCATCCCTAGATTGATGGCCAGTCTGAGCGCATGATCCAGGTGCTTGAGGATATGATCCGAGCATGCATCCTAGAATTTGGAAGTTCTTGGGAAAATCATATCCCTTTGGTGGAGTTCGCCTACAACAACAGTATCCAGGCGACCATTCAGATGGCGCCATACTAGGCTTTGTACGATAGGCCATGCCGATCACCCGTATGCTAGCTGGAGGTAGGAGAGGTAGCTTTACTGGGACCTCGTCTTTTTTAGGAGACTTCAGAGCAGATAGAGCTGATTCAGAATAGGATGACTACAGCTCAGTCTCAACAGAAGTCTTATACTGATTAGCGGAGATGACCACAGGAGTTCGAGGTCAGTGATCAGGTTTTCCTACGTGTCGCAATGAGGTTGGGAAACAAAATGATTCGGAGACAGGGTAAGCTTTCACCGCGGTACGTCAAACCATTTGAGGTCTTAGAAAGAGTTGGTCCAGTCGCCTATCGGTTGCAGCTACCTCAGAGGTATCGGGCCATACACGACATCTTCCACATCTCTTAGCTTCGACAATACTTTTCAGACCTGTCTCACATCTTTTAACCTGAGGAAGCCGAGCTTGAAGCGGATGCGTCATTCGAGGAGCATCCTATCTGGATTTTCGATCATAGTACGAAGGTTCTCCACGGGCGGTTTGTTCCTCTGGTACGAGTGCTATGGCAGCACGGGCAAGTACAAGACGAGACCTGGGAGAGGGAGGCTGATATACGATCGCAATGGACAGAGCTGTTCGGGGTTTCTTCTTCTCCATCTCGTTAGGGAAATTAGGGGATGAATTTCTTTAAGGGGGGAAGTTTGTAAGAACCCGGATCTTCATTTCAGGTATGTTTTCCCTTTTTCTGGAGTTTCTAAGGAAAATGAATTTTCTGGAAATTTCAATAGTACACACCGTGTACTTTATGAGTACACGCCGTGTACTCTGTTCCAGCTCGAAGTTGTGTGTTGGCCGTGTCCGGGCCACACACACGGTGTGTAAGGCTGAGGTGGAGGCCAGTTATTTCAGAGTACGGAAAAATTGAAGTACACTCCATGTACTCAAGAAGTACACGCCGCGTACTTTCTTTTTTTTCACTAAAAGGACTGGGGTCGTGTCTAACACCCAGATTCGTCTTTTTCTTCAGATTTCGGCCATCCGAGAGTGATCGTACGGCCGGATCTTCAATGGAAGACCACATCACCGTCTGTTCTCTGATTCGAGCACAGTCAGTTGCGTTGGAATCGTAGCGGTGAGTTCTTCCTTATGCTTTATCCTTGTTTCTTGATTCCTCCTCATTTCCAAGTTATCGTGGGATGAATGTTTTGTGAGTTTTCTCAGATCTACATTGTTCTAAGAGGAATCTGTCATCAAGGTTCACGTATATCGATCTCCTCAGATCAAGGTAGGTGGTTTGTGCCTTCCCGTAGAAAGTTGATGAATATTTTGTGCAATTCCACCAATACCCTCATTCGAGGTATTGCATGTTTCCTGTTTTTCCCTTGTTGTTTGCCTGCTTTTCTTGATTTCATTAGTAGAGGTTATTTCTTGTGAGTAGTGTAATTTATTTTGTGCTCAGGTTGTTTTGCCATGCTTGTTTTGCCTATTGGTCATGTTTCCAGTTGCAATACCTTGTTGTAGGATAGTGGAACTGTCTCTTTTGATACGCTGTTGAGCCTTAGTTGTTAGCCAAGTAGTTCTTTAGGTTTACTCGGAATATGCACATGCGTTGAGCATGTTTAATTATACTCAGGACTGTGAGAACCTAGAGTATCAGACCAAAGGGATAATTGACAGAAGGGCTTCTCCAGAGTGTCTTTTAATCACAATGTGAGACCAAAGGGAGAATTGATGGAAGGGCTTCTCCAGAGTGTCTTTTAATTATGACATTGTCCATAGGGGGAATTGACGTTGTGTGCTTCCCTGTAGAGCCTTTAGCACGATATGATACTACAGGGGGAATTGACGGTGAGTGCTTCCCGAGAGAGTATGCTTAGTTACGTAGCTGAACCAGAGGGGTGAGACTGTGTGTGCCTCCCATAGGGTTTCTAGTACCAGGGGTTGAACCATAGGGGTTAGGCTGTGAGATCTACCCATAGGGTTACCTGTTTTATTCTTGTTGCTAGTTGCTTACTTGTGTACTTTACTTGTTAGAACTGTGGATTGTAACTGCTTGTGCTTTTCTGTTTACTGCTTCTTGTTTTATTACTGCCATGTATTCATTGACTGTTAGGCACAGATCTTTGGGTGATTGCCTAATGGGATTGTATCTCACACCCTGTTTGGGTCATGCTTTTGGGACCAAGAAGAATATGTTGCTACAGGTATTGATAAGGGCAAGCACCCTTCTACTTCAGGATCTTGACTGCATCAGGAGCTGGGGAGCATGGGACCGAGCTGTGGCTCACGATGCTGAGGAGATTACTGCATTTTTTTATTTTGTACTTGGTTTCAGTTGTATTTCAGCACATTGTTGTGTTTGCTATTTTCCTTATATACTTATACTTGTTGCATCCTTTTCATCACAGTTATATATTTACATTGCTTCCGCTGTTTGGTTTCTATTGTTATGCATGTTTTTTACTGCTTCAGCTATTTATTGTTGTTTTCTTACCTTGTATACCTTACCGAATGAGGGCATAGTTTTCCCACCGACTCACCAAGGCCCTTGTTGCTAGTCGGTAGCCTCTGGCATTTGGGAAAATGCACTTGAGGTTATGTGGAGAACCAGGTATGGGGCACCAGTGGAGGGGCTCCATATTTAGGACGTTACAAATATATACGAACTTTTCATATTTTATTTATAGTATTGAAAAATATCATTTTATTATTATAACATATTTTTTCATAAACCAATAAACTTTTTGATTCATTAAAAAAGCCTTAACCTATAATACCCCTATTGGGTTTTGCATGGTCTTAATTTGACCATATTCAGTGAAAGACAACCCCAACAAAAGCAGATCCATATTTAAGAATCAACGTGTAAATAAACTGTATAAACAATGTACCTATAAATCGTCAACAAGAGAAATATTATTCTTTCTAGGTGAAGGTGAATGCTTGATGAAAATCTTTTAGGAGTGAAAAAAAGCACCTTGCCTCTGAGTGGGGTATACCGACCAATAGATTTGCGATTATATCATGAGGATACCCAAATTCTGAAGGGGTGCTAGCGCCTTTGTCTCAGATGATGAATAAGAGTGTGGGAAGAAAGAGAAATGTGAGGTTTTCTCACAATCACTTATTATAATAGGAGGGATCACATCCATTTAAGTATAATGATGAATTCTTCCATTCTTCATAGATTCGTTGAATACCAATCATGTTGACAATGTTTCTTAATCGAATCGAGATCTACCTTTGACAACGAGCGTTCTTCAAGACATTGCTAAAGAATCATATTACCAAAACTTTTCTTGTTGGAATATTGATGATAGAACTTTGATCCATTGACGTTTATTTGGTAGGTTATTGGAATATTTGATGTGTCATTGACAAAACCTCTTGAATGAAGATAGAACTTTCAAGACGATGACGTTTCTGGGCATGTTTTTTAAATCGATCATCATGAAATATTATTCTTCTTGAATCTCTTTTCCATTAAAGGATTTTTTATTGATCAATGTTCATTTGATAGACCCAAGACCCTATTCTAGAATTAATGATGAATTCACATTAAATTATTTGATTGAAAATGAATCCTATAGACTAGCGTCCCTTTGTTCGACTTATCTCAGAACTGGATCCATTGAAGGACACCATAAGGTTTGTGATTCTAGAATTACCTTCTTGACATGGAATCTCCACTAAAATAAAATTTCAATTTTGTGACATTTTAAAATGTTGCTAACGAGTTTACTAATATTTCTAAAAAACATCGTTAAATGGTGTGTTTCTAATTAGCATCGTTTATAAGAACAAAAAATTATCGATGTTTATAAGAATATTTAATTATCCACATTTATAAACCTCACTAAGTAGTGATGCTTATAAATGTTGCTAATTCACAACAAATATTTTACTAACATTTTCCAAAAACATTGGTAAATTAATGATTAATTAGCCACATCTTCTACAAATGTGTCTATTTTTTTGAAATAAAATGCATTTTTTGAAAAAATTCACAATTTTTTAAAGTTGGCCAACATTTCTGTGCTCTACTCCACCTGGGAACCCTTCCTGCATGACGTCACACGCACCCTACTCTTCCCTTGGCATTGAGAGCTAGATGTCACATACATCACACACCCCACCAAACCCCACTACTATAAACTCAACCTCGACGGGATTCAAAGGTCGGATCAAGAAACTCAAAAATAGCACCCAGACTAACTCACCTATCAATTTTTTTATTATAAAATTACATTATCCTATATATATATATTAAATATTTCAGTATTTAAAAAATTAATGTTATATATGTATATATGTATATATGTATATATATATGTATGTATATATTATATATATATATATATATTTATCTATATATATATATTATTTATATATATGTGTATATATTTGTATATATATATGATTATAATATATATGTGTGTATTTTTTGTATATATATGTTTGTATGTGTGTGTGTGTGTTTATAGACACACACACACACATGTATGTATGTATTTGTATATATGTCTGTGTATATAGATATAAATATATATGTGTATATATGTTTATTTATATACGTTATATATATTATGATATTTAAATATATTTAAATATATTTGTATATCAATATAATTTTTTATATATACATATTTATAATTAGATATGTTTAAAAACATTAGTAAAAATATCACTAAAATAGCCATGTTTTTTTAAAAAGTTGGCTAAATTTTAAATTTATATGAGTTTTTATATAGAAACATATGTTTATATATATGTATGTGTGTTTATATATATAAATAAAAATAAAAATAAATAAATAAATCAATAAATATATCTAAATATATATTTACATCAATACGAAGAAAGAAACTATATTACTAATTAAAACATGCAACACACAAATGCATGGAAGAGCTCGACGAGACTCGAACTTGAGACTTTACCGAGACCCATGGGGTTAGCTACCATTGAGCTGCACCCTGAGGGAAATATATATATATATACATATATATATATATATCTGTGTTCATATATAAATATTATGATATTTAAATATATTTTAATGAATTTTTATATAAATATAAATATATATATATAAATATAATTATAAAATTATATATATATATATTTGTGTGTGTGTGTGTAAGAACTTGGTTCTTCCTTTGAGGCATGAATATTTCCTTTTCAGTTTATACTTAATAAAATAGGGGAAAAGAGGTCATGGGTTGGCTGCAGGCCTTTTACCCGACGTGATTGGGGCCTACACACTGTGTCCTTATAGGAACACATCGTGAATAGAGGGTTACATGCCATGTAATCTCAGTACACATCCATGTAATGGTATGGCTAAAAATTTTACGGACATGGCATGTAGTCTCAAGTACACGCCTTGTATGTTTTTTTATTGTGAAGTCGGGTAGTAGCATCATTTTTTCAGACGGATAGAAACAAACCCCCCTTTGACGAGTAGTGCACCCAGGAAATCCGAAGGGGAATTTGCCTCCTGTTTCGTTATCTAACACCCAATTCAAACACCATCGAATCTGTTGAAACCCTCTCAGTGAGTGCTCGATTACTTTTGAGACTTTCTTTCTAATTTCGTCTCTTGATTAAGTTATCAAAGGTTTATAATTTTGCTCATTTTTTAGATCTACTTCATTCTAGGTTGAATCAAAGCCTATTGCCGGATGAGGAGAGTCGTACGAGTACGATGTAGGTGGTCTCATGCCTTTCACTAGTTTTCTAGTTTATTATATGTGTCTAGGTTCTGCGCACCCATTTTTGGGTGTCACCTAAATTGAATATTGACCTATGTTGTTACCGAATGTTGATTAGGTAATTGATTAAATGATTATAAGGAATGTTTTATATTATTAGTCTGGATTGAGGTCCACCCTATAGGTGCGTTTTCCCTTGTATTAACAATGTTTAACCATTTGTCTTAGGATACCTATGGGCATGACTTTGAATCCCTTTTAATGGTTTTTTAAAATGGAATTGGTCAATTGAATGGTTTTCTTACATGATATGATAAATGGTTATTCCTTATGATAGTTTAATTCACATTTTAGGCTTATGATATGAGTTAACCATGTGATTTATTATGTTGTTAACCATATAATAGTGTAAGTTACATGTGTTGTTTTCATGATGAAATGATTATACACCGGGCTTGGCCCTAATACATTATGAAATTCTTATATACCAGGTTTTGACCCTGGAACATGCTGAAATACTTATATACTGGGTTTAAACCTTGATTGACTGTTGAAATGATTATATAGGTGGTTTTGATCCAGTTTGGTGTTATGTTATACCAAGGTTATATGGGTTGCGTTAAAAACCCCAAGGGTGATACTTGAATTTCAATTTAGAATGTTAGGACCGTACTCAATTATAAACTAAATAATGAACTGAAATGACAAATGAAATATATGCAATTCCAAGGAACAAGATTTGATTCGGTCTTCACCCATGTTTGATTATATTGTCTTCTAAGACACTTATTGTGCTTAATTTTGAGTACCTACTATTTACTGCTTTCACTATTGTACACTTCCTGTTATATATATATTTATTGATAGATCGACACAGATATTTGGTGGTTTAATATTGGAATTTAGTCTCACACCCTGTTTGGGTCTTGTTTTGGGTCCAAACAGATTATATGATTGTAGGTGTTGATCAGCGAAAGCACCCTTCTACTGGTACTTGATTTACTGTTTACTAGAAGGAGATCATGGGACTGAGATGAAGCTTGCGATGATTCCTATTCTACTTTTTTTTCTTTTTTTCTTTTGATACATATATTGTGTATTACTACAGTGTACTTTTTTGGATTTTTTCCTAGAGCATGTGACATTATGCATCATATTTTGTATGGAATGATGCTTGGTTATTTATCTTATTAGTCTTTTTTTATTAACTTTAGTTGTATGCTATTTATCATTTCTACTATTGTATTATTATTGATTTTTTTGTGTTACAGTTTGCTAATGAGGGCATAGTTTCTCCACTATCACACACTAGGCCCTCGCTGCTAGTCCCCAGCCTTTGACATTTGTGGAGATGCATTTGAGGCCATGTGGCTAACCAGGTATAGGGCACCAGTTGAGTGGCATCCAGATCTAGGACATTACAAAGTGGTATCAAATGATTTTTCTTTTCTAGTATTCTTTATTGTTGGAGATGATAGACATAGATGGAAATGAAATGGATTTGGTACTAATATGTGCCTCTGTGTAGCTACCCCAGGTATAGGGTAAAGCCAAATTACTCCAAATGAAATTTAAATTTTTGGATTTTGAGCTATTATATTTGATTCGATTTCACCATTGGGGGATGCACTTGTTTTGTGCTGTTATTATTGATATCAATGTGGTTCTATTTTTTTAGAACCCAATGAGATGAGGGTATGCCATCTCAATAATCATATAGGAACTTGTAAGAAATCACATTCCATGCATTTTTTCCATGCCATTTAGAGATCATTATTGATTGTATGCTGTTGTGACAGTTGTCATGATAGATATGCATGCTGTTGTGATATGTATTGTGATAGATATGTCTACTGTTGTGATAGGTGTATTGGTACATGTTACAATTGAATTGGATAAATTCCAAACATTGTTCCCTGAGGAGTATGGGACCTTTTGGATCAGAATTTGGTGGATCGCCGTTCAACCATGGGATATAGATTGTGTAGTTATATGATATATGTGATGAAAAAATTTGATTCACAGGGAGTATGAGCCCCCACATGTCATAATTCATCACATCGTTGCTTTACTTTTCAAAAATAGGGGTTCTAGGGATTTTTTAGTGAATTAATGTATGGATACCCAGACAAAACGACGTGTGGGTTTATGAAAAAATGCCATGTTTTCATTTCTTCAGGAGAAAATGAGATTTTTAAAGTAAATTCCATGTACTCTAAGTACAATCTATGTGGTAGATGACCATGTGTCTGACCATGTGAGAGAGAACATAGGATGTTGGGTTTTGAGCAAAACACGCCGTGTGCATTAGGTACACCCCATTTAGTTTTACGTAGGCAGAACTCGTGTGAGTCTGGCCGTGTAGAAGTACCTGGACAGGAGGAGAAACTTGAGTACATGTTTAGTGTCAATCTGACATGCTGTGTACCTCGAAAGTTTACATAACCAAGGTAGGTTGACTTACACCCCCCATGTAATATTTTAAGGGAACACGCCATGTTTAGGTTCTATAGGCCATGTACCCAAATTTTGTGAACTTTTGAGGCTTTTCTTCTCCTATTTAGTTCTTATGCTCTTGAACTACATACCTTGATGAATAATATTATACTGAGTTATATGTTATATTCTTAACAAAGTAATTCCACCATGAAGACCTCCAGTAGTACACCGGGAGGGTGGCGATGAACATACCCCATAGGTGGTAGATTATGGGATACCAGAGGATCCTACAGTCATGCCAACTGAGGCACCAATATTTTCTTCGGATGCAGGTGATAAAGTATAGTTCTATGAAAAATTCACACAATTTTTGAAGACCATCTAGGGAGCACCTTATCCCACCAATTTTATGGCTGATATGACTAGAGTGTTCCATAAGAAACATTCTTCCACATTTTCTAGGGATGGGGGACTTCATGCTATAGCATTATGGAAAGAGGCCATGTTATTTATCTTTGAGAATCTGGAGATGAATACTATGTAGAGGGTCAATCTCATGACTTATATAATGTGTGATTCCACTAAGAGATGGTGGGATGTGGTTACTAAGATAGGGAATCATTGAGATATGACTTGGGAATACTTCTAGAGGGTCTTTTATTTCTATTTATATCTTGAGATGTTGAGGGATGAAAAAGCATAGGTGTTCATGCATCTGGAGTAGGGAAATATATCACTTATAGAATACTCAGCTCATTTTACTGAGCTCCAGTGCTTCACACCTATTTTTGTGGGTGATGATCTTTCACAGGCTAGGTGATTCGAGGATCATCTCAGGTATGACATTTGATCATAGGTGAATATATTTAATTTGACTACTATATCTGTAATAGTGAACCAAGAACCGATTACCATGAAAAATCAGAGGAAATCTGGAGGTGTTATCCAGGGTGGTTCTACACCGAGATTTTGTTCTGTCTCAACAGGTAGTAGAAAGCGTTGTCTGGAGATTATTTTCAAAGAATCTAGTAGTCATAATGTTTCTTTAGGTAGCTCGGTCTGGTGATAGTAGTTCAGAAAAGTTGATCACACGAAACCTTATTTCCGGATGGACTAGTTTAATGATAATCTTGTGTAAAGATGGGCCATCTAAAACACTTCTCTAGGATGTTTCCCCCAGTTTCTAGTGAGAGAGGATATACACTACTCTATGTTCCGGAGTAGGGCCAGCCGCTTCTCACCAGTCAGGGAATTGAAATATATCAGGCCTCTCAGGATGATGTGGTGGTCATAGATGAGGTAGCCATACTCTAGGTTTCTATAGATAATAGAGTGAATCAGCTCAGGGTAGCCAGGCTGTGTCATAGGGCCGTAGTACAAGCCAGACTTTTGCAGTGCAGTAGAATCGGCCTGAGTAGGATCCCATGCCTTCTATTGTCAGAGGTACTATTCTAGCCGCCTCCATTTTAGCTTATTCACTTTTTAATACAGATGATTCACATAGTTTCATATTCATTCCTATGGTGAAGAGGTTTGGGATATGTGTTTTCAGTTCTGATGATGTTATGAAACTAGACACCCCGTTAGGTATGAGAACGAAAGGTGTGTGATAGTGCCAGGAGTCCCCCCTTGAGATTTGTGGGTGTCACTTTGTTTGGGATCTCTAGGTATTATAGATGATAATATTTGATTTAATCCTCTAAATGGATTGGATAGCGTCCTTTCAGAACTTTGTTTATTTCTATCGTCATAGGGTGAGTTTCACGTCACCATAGGAAAGATCGTTTTCATACAAGGGAGAGTGGGATGTCGAGGAAAGATGATATGTACCCAAGCATCGTTGGTTGAGTGTGATAACAAAATAGATTACCAGTTTATATCTAGATGACTAGGGGGAATGTCAGATGGATTTTTGTCCATTGGTTTATTGTTTTATGGACGTCTTCTCAGACGACTTTTCAAGTTTACCTTTGGTAAGAGAGGTGTAGTTCTCTATCGATCTAGTACCAAGAGCTACATCGGTATCCATTTCACATGATAGGATGGCTACGATGGAGTTGGAAGATCTAAATAGGAAGCTATAGGATTTAGATCCTAAGTGTTTCATCTGAACCAGTACTTTTCCTTGGGGTTTGCTAGTCCTTTTTGTAAAAAAGGAAGAGGGTACCCTCTGGATATGCTTGGATTATTGGAAATTGAACCAGTTGAGAGTTAAGAACCAGTATCCTCTACCATGAATATATGAACTCTTCGATCATCTCCTAGGATCTCAAGTATTATCTAAGATCAATTAGATATCCAATTATCATCAAGTGTATGTTATATCATCAGACACACCTCACATATCCTTTCAGAGAAGGTATGGTCTTTATGAGTATTTGTTCATGGCGTTCGGTCTCACGAATGCGCCTGTAGTCTTGATGGAAATGATAAACTTAGTGTTCCATCCTTACATGGATTATTTTGTGGTGGTTTTCATGGAATAAATATTGGTGTATTATAGTAATCAAAAAAACCATTCCAACTATCATGAGATCATTCTGAATACATTGAGAGAGTATCAGTTGTATGCTATGCTCATAAAGTTCCACTTTTGAATGGATCAGATTCACTTCATGGGTCACTTCATCTTAGAGATAGGAGTATCAATAGACCCATAGAAGGTGAGAGTAGTAGTTTCCTAGGAGTATTCCAAGAACTTCTTTGAAGTGTAGAGTTTTCTAGGGCTGTATGGTTACTAGAGGTGTTTCATACAAGACTCATCATGCTTATCAGCACCGATAAAAGGCTTGACAAAGAATGGTGTGAAGTAAGTATGGTCATATTCTTTCAAGATGGACTTTTAGGAATTTAAAGGTAGATTAACGTCAACATAATACATATTTTTCTAGATTCAGGTAGGATTTATACTTTGTACTATGATGCATCGAGTATTGGGATGTAAACAGTGCTTATGAAGGGGGATCGAGTCATTGTATATGGGTCTCGGTAGTTGAAGCCACATGTGAGGAATTACCTGATGCATGACCTTGAGTTATCTTTGGTTGTTCATGCTTTGTACTTCTAGTGACATTACTTGTTGGGGGAGAATTTGGTTGTGTAAAAAGACAACAAAAGTTTCAAGTACATCTTTACTCAATGTGAAATGAATTTGAGGCAGTGAAGGTGGGTGGAATACCTTCTGTATTTTGACTTAGAGCTTTCAAACATGTCAGGGAAAGGCAATGCATTGGATGATGTACTGAGAAGGAGGACTCAGATACAGGCAGTGTAGCAGGACAGTAGTGAGTGACAGCTGATGGAGTTGTTCTCTAAGATGCATCTGGGGGTGAACGACAGGTAGGGGCATAATTTTCTTACATCCTTAGCTGTTACCTCTACCTTACCGGATTGAGTGAAGATGAGGTAGCTATTTAATTCTGAAGGCCTATTTATATTGAAGAGTATGTCATGAGAGGACCCTCATCCTATTTGGATGGTAGGAAAGGATGAGTTTCTACAGTTACAGGGTTGCGTATGGGTTTTGATAGACATGCACGAGGAGATGATGTGGGATTTTCATGCTTTAGTTTGGGCAGTGCATCCTGTTGTCCCCAAGCTGTATCATGACTTATGTTGTCAGTACTGGTGGTCACGTATAAAGGGATATGTATATGGTATTTTCATTATATTTTCTATATGTCAGCAGGTGAAGACGAAGCATCAACGACCAACTGAACTTTTACATCAGCTACCTATTATGAAGTGGAAATGGGATTATTTCACGATGGATTTAGTGATAGGGTTTTCGAGGTTTCCCCAAAGTAAAAATGATGTGTGTGTAGTTTTTGAAAGGCTTATGAAGGTCACTCTTTTCTTACCAATTAAGGAGAACTTTGGTGTTGATGATCTTAGAAAATTTCTTATTCGAGAGGTGGTACTACCACCTGGGGTCCCGTACACTATCATTTCAGATAGGGAAGCACGCTTCACATCTTGTTTATAGAAGAGTTTTTAGAGATCATTGGGTACATAGGTTCACCTGAGCACAACATACCACCCTCATTCTGATGGCCAGTTTGAGTGTACAATATAGGTGCTAAAGGACATGTTGCAAGCATGCATCTTGGATTTTGGAGAATCTTACAAGAAGCACATTCCCCTTGTTTAATTCTCCTAAAATAATAGTTATAATGCATTGATACAAATGGCACCTTATGAGGATTTATACGGTAGGCCATGCCACTATCCCCTGTGCTGATTGGAGCTAGGTGAGACAACCTTACTAGGACCGCATCTCATGTAGGAGAATTCTAAGCAGGTCCAGTTGATTAAGAAGCGAATGGACACTACATAGTCTCTTCAGAAATCATATGTTGATCTTAATAGATAACCTCTAGAGTTCAAGGTTGAGGATCGGGTTTCCTTGAATGTTTCACCGAGGTAG
Source organism: Viscum album (assembly GCA_963277665.1). NCBI lineage: Eukaryota > Viridiplantae > Streptophyta > Magnoliopsida > Santalales > Viscaceae > Viscum > Viscum album. The sequence continues at coordinate 123,054,612 of OY728160.1, read as the reverse complement.
GGACACAAGTGAATCATGAGGCAGGGTAAGCTTTCACTAAGATATGTTGGGCCATTTGAGATTCTGGAGAGGTTCGGGCCGGTTTCCTATCATCTGTAGTTACCTCATAGGTACAAGGCTATGCACTATGTATTAAACATATCGTTTCTATACTGATATCACCTAGAACCATATCATACCTTTCAACTAGAGTAAGTTGAGTTGTGGGTGGATGTGTGTTTTGAGAAGCATCCTATTCATATTGTGGATCATAGCACGGAGGTTCTCCATGGATGGCCTTTTCCTTCAGTATAAGTGATATGACAACACGACTAAGTGTAGGATAAGGCCTAGGAGAGGGAGTCCGACATTTTATCACAATGTCTGAAATTGTTCTCTGATGTTCCTTCACCACCCTTGGAAGGACAATTCAGGGACAAATTGCTTTTAGGGGGGAGTTGGTAAGAACCCAGTTCTTCCTTTGAGGTAAAGATCTTTCCTTTTCAATTTTTACTAAATAAAATGTGGGAAAATAGGTCAAGGGATAGATACAGGCCTGTTACATGATGTTTCTAGGTCCTATACTCCATGTACTTATAGTTACATGCCGTGTATGGAATGTTATAGGCCATGTAATCCTGGTACACGACCATGTAATTTTCTGGCTAGAAATTGTATAAACATGATGTGTATTCTCAAGTACATTCCATGTACCATTTTTTATTATGTTACCCAATAGTGTAATTTTTATAGATGGACAGAAAAGAACTCCCCTTCGACGAGCAGCATGCCCTGGCAACCCGAACATAAATTTGTCTCCCGTTTCATCGTCCGACGCCCAATTCGAACACCGTTAAATCCGTTAAAACCCTCTCGGTGAGTGCTCGATTCCTTTTGAGCCCTTTTTCATGATTTCATCTATTAATTGAGTTATCAAAGGTTGAATTTTTTTCTCAATTTTTAGGTCTACTCTGTTCTGGTCCGAATCAAAGCCCGACGCTGGATGAAGAGAGTCGTATGAGTACGAGGTAGGTGGTATCATGCCTTTTTCTAATGGTCAAGTTGATTATATGTTTCATACACCCCTTTTTGGGTTTCCTAAATTGAATATTGATCTATATTGTTATCTAATATTGATTATTTAATTGATAAAATAATTATAAGGCATGTTTGAGATTGTTAGTTTGGATTAAGGGCCACCTCATGGGTGCGTTTTCCCTTGGATGACCAAAATTTATCCATTTGGACTAGGATGCCTATGGGCATGCCTTTGATTACCTTTTATGGGTTGTTTAAAAAGGAATTGGTTAATTGAATGGTTTCCCCACATGAGATAATAAATTTTTATGCCTTTTGATAGTTTAATTCACATGTTAAGATTGTGATATGAGTTACCCATGCGAGTTATTATGTTTTTAACCATGTAATAGTGTAAATTACATGTGTTGTTTTCATACTGAAATTCTTACACACTGGGTTTAGCCATGATACCAACTAAAATTATTATATACTGGGTTTTGATTCTAACACATGCTGAAATGCTTATATACCAGATTTTGACCCTAATTGACTACTGAAATGCTTATATAACTGGGTTTGATCCAGTTTGAGGTTATGTTATACCATGGTTATATGGTTTTGGTGAAACCCACCAAGGGTGATAGTTGAATTTGACTTTAGGATGTTAGGACCGGACTAAGTTATATATTGAATAATGAAATTAAATTACTAATGACACATCTTTTAAGACAAAGAACAAGTTTGGATTCAGTCTTCACCCATAATTGATTACATTTTCTTCTGAGACATATGGTGTGATTACTTTTGGGTACCTACTATTTACTGCTTTCACTGTTGTACACTTCCTGTTATTTATATATATATATATATATATTAACTAATAGATTGACACAAATATTTGGTGGTTTCCTATTGGGATTTAGTCTCACACCCTATTTGGGTTATGTTTTTGGGACCAAACAAATTATATGATTATAGGTGTTGATCAGGGAAAGCATCGTTCTAATAGTACTTGATTTTCAATTTAGGAGTAGGAGGGAATGAGACCAAGCTGAGACTTGGGATGCTTCCTAGTCTCTTTTTGTTTATTTTGTGCTTTTGAGACATATATTATGTATTAATGTAGTATACTTGTTTGGATGTTTTCCAAGAACATGTGACATGCTGCATCATATTTTGTATGGAATGATGATTGGTTATTTATCTTATAAGTCTTCTGCTATTAACTTTAGTTGTATGAGGTTTACTGTTTCCACTATAGTATTATTATTGATTCTGCTGTGTCACACTCTGCCAATGAGGGCATAGTTTTCCCACTATTACACCCTAGGCCCTCGCTACTAGTCAGAAGCCTCTGTTGTTTGGGAAAATGCACTTGAGACCATGTGGCCAACCGGGTACACATCACCATTTGAGTGGCATCCAGATTCGGGATGTTACAATGTGTGTAAATTAATAGAATTATACTTATGTATAATTAGTCAGGTTTTAAAACAGTGGTAAAAATGTCACAAATATAGAAATGTTTTCTTAAAAATATCACAAAATTTATAATTAACCACATTTTCTAGAAAACATCACTATATTAACCATTTTTTTTCAAAAACATCACTAAATTTAAAATAGGACACTTTTTTAAATATCACTAAAAAATGTTTCTAAATTAGAAATGTTTTTTAAAAAATGTCACTAAAAAATGTTTCTAAATTCAAGTTTTTTCATAGTGTTCCATGAGTCTCGTTTCTAAACCTCTCTCTTATTGAACCAGAACCGAGATCGAGATCCTTGACATGTGACAAAGTTTTTCATTGTTGCGTGACATGTTTATTCTTCAATCATTTGACGAACCTTGGAGTTCTTCAATAACAACCTTGAGGTAGGAAGTTCCTTACCGCATAGAGGTCGTATATTTGATCATTTCCATGATATGACATTATGTGTTGATATTATCTAGACTATAAATATAACAAAATATACATATATATATATAGAAATATATAAAAATTTATACAATTATATATAAATATAGATAAATATATATAAATTATAAATAAAAATACATAAATATTAATAAATACACACACATGAAAATAAAAACACACACACTCTCACACATATAATAATAATAAATCACCAAAAGAGGGAAGAAAAATTTAATTGAAACACTATCATATCGACATGAATGTAAAATCATGGAATAAAATCACATATCACTAAACAAGCATAAGAAGTCTGTCATAAACAAATCTAAAAATTCATTGAATGTTAAAAAAATAGGCTATCCAAACTAAAAACTCAACTTTAGAAGATATTTGGACCTTTTTTTTCTAGGAAAAAATAGAGAACATGTTTCCCTTAGGTCTGTCCAATGTAGAGTTTGTTGTAATATTTGATTTTACTAGTCACAGAGCCTAAATAGACAACCAGATCAAAACTTATGGATGTTTGAACTTGAAGTTTGAATTTCATCTTCTCTTAGAACATTAATAAATTTTTTCATATTAATTATTATCAAATTATCATCCTATTTCATCATAGTTATTTTTGTAATCTTCGAATTGACCAGCTGTAGAACACAAATGGACACCCAGATCAAAAGTTATGGTTATTTGATGCTGAAGTTTGATTTTCAAATTCTCTTAGAACATTAATTAAATAAAGACGTTTTGACCACGATTTTCATACATACATACATACATACATACATACATACATACATACATACATACATACATACATACATACATACATACATACATACATACATACATACATACATACATACATACATACATACATACATACATACATACATACATACATACATACATACATACATACATACATACATACATACATACATACATACATACATACATACATACATACATACATACATACATACATACATACATACATAACTTTATATACGTATATATGTATGTATGTATATATGTGTTTCATTATTTGTTTACATGAATATATATAAATATATAAATAATTAATAATTACAAATTAAATATTAAGAATTATTTTATCTTTCTAAAAATTACTAACTAATAATTATAAAAAATATTAATTAATAATTAAAACTTTATAATTAATTAAAATTTTAAATAATAAATGAAAATAAATCATAATTATTAAAAAATAGAAAATAAAAAATAAATTATAATGAATAATAAATAATTATTATTAAATAGTTAATAAAAATTAGTTATTAAATACTAATAATTTTATTATTATTAATTTTAGCAGTGATTTATAAAAAAACTTCCACTAATTAGTGGCGATTTTATAAAAGCACCACTAAAATTAAATAAATAATTTTAAAACACAAATTTTCAAATTTAGTGATGTTTTAAACCATTTCTAACTAAAAAACTGATAAATAAAGATGATTTTCAATAAATAACCAATAAAAATTAAAAAATTAAGCATTTAGCGGTAGTTTTGAAAACCGTCGCTAAATTCTTATTTTTCTATAGTGACGATCCATGAAGTTTGGAGAATGTTTGAATGATTTTTATTAGATAACTAAGAGACATATAGTGGTTATGAAAACCACACTTTAGTTAACCTAGTAGTATGTGAATAATAACTGGAATTCATGAACTACATAAAACTGATTAAATAAAGATAGGGTTTTTAATGACGATTTATAAAACCATCACTACATAACATATCTAGCGATGATTATTATGAAACTATCACTATATGTTTTAAAAAACCCAAAACCAGACCCCCCTAATTTCTCTATTAACCCCCCTCCATGCACCACCCAATTCCACCCCATGCCCTCCTTCATGAAATTCCTCCCCCTCTCCCCTTCACACAACACTAATCCCCTCTCCTCTCTCTATGATGTTGGGACCCTAGGATGGTTTCACTCCACACTATAGCCACTCCTCCTCATACACTCCCCAACTCTATCAATTCATTGGCCACCTCCTTATAATGAATTGACCCTAAATATGGATTTTTAAACTTTAATTTCTTTATTGGAAAAGGATTGCAATTGAGTTATATGTTTTTTCAATGGTTAAATTATTGATATATAGTTCAATGAATTATTTTAGTTGAATTGTGTTAGATTGTTGGATTAATTATTTATAATATATTTTATTTATGAATGTTCTATAATTTTTTATATAATAAAACTATGGTTAATTCTTAGATTGCTGAGTTTATTGATATATATATATATATATATATCTTAGAAATTGATATTTAAAAGGGAGATTTCGAGTTACAATATTATTTTTATAATGATCACATATGAATACATTATAGAGTTCTATTTTTCATTTTATTGTTTTCTTATGCATTACATATAAATATTTTATTGTATATTTTTTTTTATTTTTGACCATTCTATAATTTCTTTATGTATTACATATATAATTATGAAATTTTTTATACATTATGAATAGAAAAGTTAAATTTTATCTTTATCATGAATATAAACACACTTATATTATCATTAATATATATAAAAATTCATAAATCCTTTTTTCCTTTTAAACTCATGATGTATTTTTTAAATTCATTTTAAAGTTTGAAGTGTTTTGTAAATTAAACATTTTAAATAAAATTACACTTCTATAAAAGCTTCCTTTATCAACACTTAGAAAAGGCTTTATCAGTCCTTAAAAAAGTTTTGAGAATGTCGAAGTTGAGAAAGGAGGGTCTTTCTTAGCGCTAAAAATTAATCGAGAAATGGTCTAGATGATTGTCGTAACCACCATATAGTGTTTTAGTATTCCATAAACACAAATAAACATAAAAAAAATATATTATAATAATTAGTAGAATCAATATGTTGAATGATATTGTCAATAAAATAATATAAATAAAAAAATTTGAGGATTTCACAACATATTAATAAATGTAGTTATGATTATAACATTTACCAATACAACATTTACATAAAAGAACATTTTCAGAAGAGCGTGTCAAAAAATATGTTGGAAATGTACTAGAATTGGTAAATCATATTTTATGATATGCCCTTAGTCATATCCTGTGATATCCATGTGATTCATATCATATATTATGACATCTAGATTTCATATATGGTATCTGATGCCTCTACTGTAGCATATGATGGGATTACAACGCAGGGCATAAACAACCGCATATGTTTCACATATTACTTCAGTTATGAATCAATGGGTTGATTCATTTATGGAATTACATATTGTTTTGATCTCTCAAATTATAAAAACCCCAATAAAAAAGAATTATGGGTAACTCATGTTAGCCACCATGCGATGGAAATCAACCCTTGAATCCCTTTATTGAATAAAGGGAGCCTATATAAATAAATTCGATCCCCTTAACTCCCTTTATTGAATGGAGGGACCCTATATTAAGGGATGATATCCCCATATTGGGTAATGTGATATGATTAAGCCATATATAGAACTCACTTCACTCACTAATGCTTTATTTTTTTTTATCGGGGAAGGTGCAAACACACATTTGTAGATCTTGCATCCTCTCATCCCGAATGAGGATTCTAGTGACCGGTGTCATCCCTATGGAGGCGCAAGTCCTTAGTCCATTTATCAATGATCTCTATAAATTAAGATTCTATGAGTATGATAGTGATGTAGTTTTTATCAATAAAGGTATTCATATTTTACGTTTTGTTCTTCATTATGCATGTTGGTTTATTGATGATAGATTAAGAACTTTAATGCAATTCTTCATTTTCTTTTATCATATTATTATCCTCCCAAGCCTATAAGAATCAAAAATCCAATTAATTTTAATCAACTCAATAACTTCACCTATAATTTGAATGAATATTATATGTCATATTAAAAAATATATGATTTATTAATTAAAAGTATTAAATTTAGAACTATTGAGAAATGAATAAATACACATTAGAACATTCCAAGTGCACCATGTCTTGGAATGATGTGTGGTTAATTCCTATAAGATAAAAATGATTCAACACTCGTTGTTCTAAGGTTTTTGGATAATATGATCACATTTTCTCCATTTTGAGTATATGATGAATGTTTTGTACTAACATGTGACTTCTAAATTATACTCATGAATTTTTTATCATACCAAACAAAACAAAACTCTGAATTAATTGTGGTTTATTCCTACATGGAATAAATGAATCAACTATGATGGTCTTATATTTTTAGGAAAATGAGATATAATTTTTTTGGAATTGAGTTTACAATGCTTGTTTTAAACTAAAATGTCACTTTTAAATTGAAAACACACACTTTTTGTCATTTTGAGCACACACCATTTCAGAATGATGTTCGATTTATTATTACATGTCAAAAATGAATAATCAATAATTTATATATAGTTTCACAACAACAATCATGCATTTGATGAGTTTTGAATGTGCAATGTAAGAACCCGGTTCTTTTTCTTGAGGTATGGGTTTTTTCTTTTCCTTTTAACTTAAGAGTTTTTGAGAAAATAAAGAAAGTGGGGAAAAATCCCAATTTTTTTTACTACATGCGGTGTACTTTGGCTGTGTGGGATGGGTACACAGGGCGTGTAGGACTTTTGGAAATGAAGGGTGTAAAAACTAACTACACGCCGTGTATGGGGTATTTACACACCATAAATTCAGTCGGAAGGTGAATAGTAAGGCGATGGAGGTAGCCGCCAGCAGAGCGACAACACACACCGTGTAATCAGGAATACACGCTATGTAATCATATCGACAGATGAACAGTGCCACGGTGAAAAGAAGCCTCCAGATGAACAGTTAAAAAATGAAAAGTACACACCGTGTACTTGAGAGTACATGCCGTGTAGTTTGTTTTTTCACATAAAATGGGAAGTAGCCTCCTCTATTCACAGAGGAAGCTTAGAAGCCATTTAGATCTTAGGAGGATGACTGAAGCTTCAGAGATCTCCCGACCATGCATTGGGAAACCGTTTTCTCTTATGTCGATCACATTGGGACCATGCAGGTAAGCTACCCCTTCTTCTTATGCTGTTATTACCAATTCTTCCTCTAAGGGAAGTTATTTATGTTTGAACGAGAATTATCTTATCCCAGATCTACATCATTCTTGGACAATTTGGGAGGTGTATTTCACATATACTGATCAGAGACGATCGAGGTAGGTGGTCTGATGTTTAAATTCCAACTACTGTGTGTTTTGTGTACTACTGTGATACACGATCATGTTGGGGGTGTCATATGTATGAGGACTTGCGTAATTAAATACCTAAAATTGCATAGGTAGTATAATGAATATGTATAACTGTTGTTTGGGACCACTGCTTGGATCCAGGACCACCCTAGGGGTGCGTTCCTCTGTTTAGCTGTTTGGCCAGGATACCCGAGTGTATGTCATGATTATAATGTGTATTAAATTGCCTTGAGAGGAATTGTATATAAATTTCTTGTTTATGCTTTGGGCTCGGCCCGGTTACTTGCACCTGAGGAAAATATTCTTTTTAGCCTGAGGGCATTGTTTGTATAGCCTAAGGGCAAGCCTGAGGGCGTGGTTTTATTATATTAGCCTGAGGGAAATCCTGAGGGTGTGGTTTTATTATATTTGCCTGAGGGAAATCTTGAGGGGGTGGTTTTATTATATTAGCCTAAGGGCAAGCCTGAGGGTGTGTTTTTATTATATTAGCCTGAGGGAAAGGTTCTGATTGGCCTGAGGGCTTGGTTATGATGAGCAAAATTTGTTATTAAATTTAATGGTTAAATGAATATTAAAATGAAAATATGACTGGTAAGGTTAGTTACTTTTGAGTACTGCTTAGTTTATTGCATTTACTACTACACACTACTGTTGCACATTTTCACTAATAGTTGGGCACGGGCCTTTGGTGGGTGCCTACTGGGATTTATTTCACACACCCTATTTGGGTCATGTCTTCGGCCCAAACAGATTACATTTCTGCAGGTGTGGATAAGGGCAAGAGTCCCTATATATGTACACGATTATAGAAGAGGTGTAGGAGAGCATGGGACCAAGATTTGTCTTGATATGCTTCTGTGTTCTGTTTACTCTGCTTAGTTTTTTTTGGCTATACTTTGTACTTTTAGTTGTATTTTATTATACTGCAGTGTATTCTATTCTGGATATTTTCATAGAATTAGTGACATGTTTCATCTTTATATATATGACTACTGGTTCTCTTTTACTTAAATTGTCCATTTCAGTTGTATATTATTTATTACTTCCGCTGTTGTATGTTATTTATCTTTTCTGCTGTGCTACACATTGACAAATGAGGTCATAGTTTCCCCACTATCAGACCTGGGCCCTCACTGCTATTCAGCAGCCTCTGGCTTTTGGGGAAATGCGCTGGAGGTCATGTGACCAACCGGGTTCATGACACCCGTTGAGTGGCACCCGGATCTGGGACGTTACAAAGTGGTATCAGAGGAGTTATTTTCTTTGACTTACTGTTTGGAGTCTTAGTCAGGGATATGATGAAAATGGTAGTTGGTAATAAGTTGTGCCCGGGAGTAGCTAACCCGTGTATAGGGAAAATCCATTCTACCTCGGTTATTGCAATTTTTCCGATTTTTCAATTTTATAGTTGATTTAATTTTCACTATTGGGTGACGCACTTGTGGTGTGATATTTATATTTTTATAATGGGTTTTATTTTTTCACAACCCAGTGAGATTAGGGTATTCCATCTCATGCATCATTTAGGCACATGCTAAAAATCACATGTCATGCATTCTTCCATGTCATGTAGGTGCATTAGAAATTACATGTTGTTGTGATAGTTCTTGTGATATAAAAGCATGTTGTTGTGATAGCTACTTTGATAAATATATACTATTTGATAGGGTATTTTTGTGTGAGGATGATAAAATGAACGCCAAAATTTGGTTCTTGAGGAGTATGGACCCTTAATGACTGGAATTTGGTGGATCATTAACGTGTTTAATTTGTTATAACATGTGTAAGATGCCAAGATTTGATTATCGGGGAGTATGGGCCCTCACGGATAAGAATTTTGTACTTAGGTGTTGGTTTCAGTGTTTTTCTAGGCTCCAGAGAAGTTTCTAAGGCTTGCTATATGGAAAATACCAGAATACACACCGTGTAGTTTTGAATACATGCCATGTATTCTTCTATTTGGGAAGAAAAGAAAAAGTTTTGAGTACACGTCTTGTAGTAGCTAACCGTGTCATAGGCTGTGTGGGCAGAGACATGGGATGGGGAAGTTATAGAGGGAACACGCCGTGTAATTAATTTACACACCATGTTGTGTGGACCTTGTGTCCTCCTGTGTAACTAACAACACAGATGGAGGAAATATTTTCTTGTACATTTCGGGTCAAATATGAACACGCCATGTGGTGTGACCTAGGGACCTGACTGTGTAGCTAACAAACATGGGTCAGTGTTACCCATTCTTGTACATGCCGTGTCAATGATGAACATGCCGTGTGCTGTGACCTGGGGACCCAGCCATGTTTCTAACAAACATGGGTCGGTGTTACCCATTCTTGAACACGCCGTTTACCTGTGGGAAACGCAGTGTAGTCTTGACTGGGGAAATACCATGTGGACCTGGCCATCTGGCTGGGAAGATGGAGTTGTGTACACGCTTTGTGTGGGTGTAACACGCCTTGTAGTGTCAGCTGAGTGGTCAGCCTTGTCACTAACAACACGGGCAGTTGGAAATTAAGTCATACACACCGTGTCTCTCTGGGACACACCATGTAGTTTTGTTTAAAGTAGAGCTGTGTGGATAAGCTGTGTGGAAGGACTCAGGCAGGGAAGAAGGATTCAAGTACACACCGTGTGTGTGGACAACACGCCATGTGTTTGGGATGTTAGACAACCAGTTATAGCTGGAGTACACGCCCATGTGAATGGATTGTGAGAACACACTGTGTATTATATATACATGTCATGTAGACAAGTTTTATAAAATCTGGAATGCTTTCTTTCTCCTTTTCCCTTCTTGGTCTCCTAGTTTGTAGTATTTGATAATCTTGATTTAAGGCGTGTGTTTGACCTTGTAGAGTCATGCCACCGAGATGACCTCGAGTTGTTCTCTAGGAGAGCATAAATTATTATACTACAGATATGGTAGGACATGGGGTACCAATGGATCCTCCAGTAGAGCTAGATGCAGTGCTAGCTGTTATACTGAACTCAGGTGCGGAGGCGTAGTTCCGTGAAGGCATCATGCTGTTTATACAAACCTTCCAGGGAGTACCGCAAGCTGCCACATCTATGGCAGAGCTAACTCGTATCTTCCAGTAGTAGCATTCACCTACATTTTTGGGGGATGGCGGACCACAGGCTGCGGAGTCATGGATGGATTCAGTATATAATATTTTCAAGCATCTTGAGACACCTCCAGGGTGGAGGGTCAAACTCGTGACTTATATGCTGCGTGATTCTGCCAAGAGGTGGTGAGATGTTACCACCCAGTCATAGAATCACTGAGACATGGCGTGGGAAGATTTTCAGGTAGTCTTATATGACTTATTATTTCCTGAGATGCTACGGGCAGATCGATCTCGAGAGTTCATGAATCGGCAGTAGGGCGCTATGTCAGTGATGTACTATTATGACCGCTTCACCGAGCTTCAGCATTTTGCACCTGTTCTGGTGGGAGATGAGATTCTAAGGGCTCGACACTTTAAGGATGGTCTTTGGTATGACATCTGAGTGCTGGTGAACATTTTCAGGTTGCCTATGGTACATGCTATTGTGAACCAGACACTGATTACTGAGAGGAACCTGCGGGAAGCTAGTGGTGCAGGCCAGGGTGGTTCAGCACCAGTTTCTGGTACTATTTCTTTCGGGAAGTGGAAGAGACATGAGTTTCTATCATGGTGGTAGTACTAGCCAGGCGATTACTTCAGGTGGCCCAGTTATTTTATACCAGTGTGGCAGAGAGGGGCACAAGGGACCACAGTGTCCACGTGACCCAGTGGAGTGCCAAGCTTGCATAAAAATGGGTCATATGTAGTGTTTCTATAGGGAGTTCCTACTAGTGACTAGTGAGATGGGTTCTGTGTAGAATCTACATGTGGGAGCGGGACCAGCAGCTTCTTACCAGTCATGCAATTGGGATACGTCAGTGCGTACAAGCAGAGGTGGTGGTCGTGGTCGTGGTAGCCAGACACCAAGATCTCAGAGATAGTAGGGCAGGTCAGCTCAGGGTAGCCAGGCTGTGTCGCAGGGCCACGACACTGGGTAGGCATATGCAGTGCAACAGACCCAGCAGGAGCACGATCCTAGACCATCTACTATCAAAGATACTATTCTAGTTGCTTCTGTTTTTTCTTCTGTACTTTTCGATACGGGTGCTACACACAGCTTTATATCTGTGCCTATTGTAGAGATCCTTGGGATCAGTGTTTCTTCCTCTTCTGATGTGATGATGTTAGACACTCCATTGGGGACTAGAACGGATGGTGTGCATCAGTGCAGAGAGTTCCCCCTATAGGTTGGTAGGTGTCACTTTTTATGGGACCTCTATGTCTTAGAGATGAAAGCTTATGATGTGGTTCTCAAGATGGACTAGTTGGTACCCTTTTGGGACTTTGTATATTTCCATCGTCGTTGGGTGAGTTTCACATCACCATAGGTTGGAGAGTTTCTATACAAAGGTGAATGGGATGTCCAGGCGAGTCGAGCTGGACCAGAGCATCATGGGCGAGGTGGTGTGACAACCCATATTGTGAGTTTATATCTGGATGATAAGGGGACTTGTCAGAAGGATTTCCCTCCAGTGGTTTATCGTTTCAGGGATGTCTTCCTGGACGACTTTTCGGTTCTACCTCTAAAGTGAGAGGTGGATTTCTCTATTGATCTTGTGTCAGGAGCAACACCGGTGTCCATTACTCCTTATAGGATGGCTACACCAGAGTTGCAGGAGCTCAAGAGATAGTTAGAGGAGTTACAGGAAAATGGTTTCATCTGACCCAATAATTCTCCTTGGGGTTCTTCTATCCTTTTTGTGAAGAAGGTGGATGGTACCCTCAGACATTGTGTGAATTATCGGAAGCTGAACCAGTTGATGGTTAAGAACCAATATCCCCTACTGAGGATTGATGATCTTTTTGATCAACTTTGAGGAGCATGAGTGTTCTTGAAGATTGACTTGAGATTCAGATATCATCAGTTACATGTTAGACCATCAGATATACTGCTTAAAACTTTTCGGAGAAGATATGGTCTATACGAGTACTTGGTTATGCCGTTTGGACTCACAAATGCACCAATAGTTTTCATGGATCTGATGAATCGTGTGTTCCATCCTTATATGGACTCTTTTGTGGTAGTCTTCATGGACAACATCTTGGTGTACTCTCACACTTGACACGACCATGCCACCCATCTTGAGATCATACTGAGTACACTAAGAGAGCATCGACTATATTCTAAGGTCTCAAAGTGACACTTATGGATGGACCAGATACAATTCCTGGGTCATATCATCTCAGAGGCAGGAGTTGCGGTAGACCCAGAGAAAGTGAGAGCAATAGTTTCTTAGGAGGAGCCTAAGAACGTGTTTGAGATACGAAGTTTCTTGGGTCTGGCTAGTTACTATAGGCTCTTTATACAGGACTTATCCCACTTAGCAGCACCGTTGATGGGTTTGATTAAGAAGGGTGTGCAGTTTGTTTGGTAAGAAACTTGTGGGACAACCTTTCAGGAGCTGAAGGGAAGGTTGACATCAGCACCAGCCCTGATACTTCTAGAGAAAGGGAGGAGATATACAGTTTACTGTGATGCATCAGGTATTGGGCTGGGAGCAGTGTTGATGCGGGGCGATCGAGTAGTTGCATACGGATCTCGGCAGTTGAGGCCACATGAGAGGAATTACCTGACGCATGATCTTGATTTGGCTGTAGTTGTTCATGCGTTGCGTTGTTGGAGACATTGTCTCTTGGGAGAGCATTATGTGGTTTTCACTGACCACAAAAGTCTCAAGTCTATCTTTACTCAGTGTGACTTAAATTTGAGATAGTGAAGGTGGGTTGAATACCTTCATTCCTTTGACTTTGAGCTTGCCTATACACTTGGTAAGTGGAATGCAGTAGCTGATGCACTGAGTAGGGAGACTCAGACACAGGCAGTGCAGGAGGCCAATGGTGAGTGGCAGCTTATGGCTTTCTTCTCTGAGATGAATTTGGAGGTGCACGACAGTCTGGGGAAGACATATCTTTCTTCCTTAGCTATGACTTCTGCCCTCCTGGATAGAGTGAGGATGAGACAACTATCTGATTCAGAAGGCCTAGTTCTACTGGAGTCAGTGGAAAGTGAGGACCCTCCTCCTGGATGGACAATAAGCGATGATGAGGTACTGCATTAGCATGGATGAGTGTGGGTTCCCGGGGACATACGTGAGGAGCTAATGTGGGAGTTTCATGCTTCATCTTGGTTAGTGCATCCCAGAGTTACCAAAATGTACCGTGACTTGAGACGTCAGTACTGGTGGCTGGGTATGAAGAGAGAGGTAGCTGGTTTTGTTACAAGATATTCCACCTATCAGCAGGTGAAGGCGGATCATCAGAGGCCAGCTGGACTGTTACAACGATTACCCATTCTGAAGTGGAAATGGGATGATTTCATGATGTATTTTGTGACAGGGTTTCCGAGTTCACTTCGAGGCAATGATGTCGTGTGGGTTGTTGTGGTCATACTCACAAAGTTGGATCACTTTTTTCCGATCAAGGAGACCTTTGGTGTTGACAGGCTCGAGAATTTGTATATATGAGAGATAGTGTGTCTTCATGGGATCCCTCATTCTGTCATTTCAAATAGGGATGCCTGCTTTACATCTCATTTCTGGAAGAGTTTTCAGAGGGCACTGGGTACACAGGTGCTTTTGAGTACAACTTACCACCCTCAGACCGATGGCTAGTCAGAGCATACAATATAGGTGCTTGATGACATGTTGCGCACATGCGTCCTAGACTTCGGGGGCTCTTGGGAGAAGCATATACCCCTAGTTGAGTTTTCTTATAATAATAGTTTTCAATAAACTATTGAGATGGCACCTTACGAGGATTTATATGGTAGGCCATGCCGATCACCCTTGTGCTGGATGGAGGCAAGTGATGCAGCTTTACTAGGACCATGTCTCATGCAGGGGAATTCAGAGCCGGTCCAGTTGATTTAGAAGCGGATGGATACCGCACAGTCTCGTCAGAAATCTTATGCAGATCACCGCAGACGACCCTTAGAGTTCATGGTTAGGGATCAGGTTTTCTTGCTTGTTTCATAGAGGTTGGGACACAGGTGGATCAGGAGATAGGGTAAACCTTCACTGAGATATGTAGGGCCATTTGAGATTCTAGAGAGAGTCGGGCTAGTTGCCTATCGGTTGCAGTTACCACTGAGGTACCGGGCCATGCACGACGTCTTCCATGTATCTCAGCTATGCCGTTATCATTCAGACCCATCTCACGCCTTTCATCCTGAGGAGGTTGAGCTTCAAATAAATGAATCCTTTGAGGAGCATCCAATTCATATCACTGATAGGAGCACGAAGGTTCTCCGAGGTCGATCAGTTCTTCTTGTACGGGTGCTATGGCAGCATGGCCAAGTGTAAGAAGAAACCTGGGAGTGGGAGACCGACGTACGTACTCAGTGGCCAAAGTTGTTCTGAGATTTATCTTCGCCACCCTTGTAAGGGAAATTCAGGGACTAATTGCTTTAAGGGGGGAAGTTTTTAAGAACCTGGTTCTTCTTCTTGAGGTACGCGTTTCTTATTTTTATTTTTCCTTAAGTGTTTTTGAGAAAATAAAGAATGTGGGGAAAAATACCAAAATTTCTAACTACACACCATTTAATTTTCCACACGCTGTGTACTTTGGCCGTGTGGGATGGGTACACAGGGCGTGTAGGCCTGTCAGCAGTGAAGGGTGTAAAAACAGACTACACTCCATGTATGGGGTATTTACACACCGTGTATTCAGTCGGCAGGTGAATAGTAAGGCGGTGGAGGTATCTACCAGCGGAGTGACAACACACGCCATGTAATTAGGAATACATACCGTGTACTCATGTTGATGGATAAACAATGCCACGGTGGAAAGAAGCCACCAGAGGATCAATTTAAAATTGAAAATTACACACCATGTACTTGAGAGTACACGCCGTGTAGTTTTCTTTCACTTAAAACGGGCAGTAGCCTCCTCTATTCTTGGAGGAAGCTTAGAATATATTTAGAGCTCAGGAGAACAACAGGAGCTTTGGATATCTCTTGACCGTGTACCGGGAATCCGTTTCCACTTCTGTCAATCACGTTGGGACCGTGCAGGTAAGCTCCCCCTTCTTCTTGTGATGTTCCTACCAATTATTCCTCTAAGGGAAGTTATTTACGTTTGAACAAGAATTATCTTATCCCAAATCTACATCATTCTTAGACGATTCAGGAGGCGTCATTCACATATATCGATCAGAGACGATCGAGGTAGGTGGTCTGGTGTTTAAATTCCAACTGCTGTGTGTTTTGTGTACCACTATGATACTCACCCATATTGGGGGTGTCGTATGGCTGAGGCCTTTCATAATTGAATACCTATAATTGCATAAGTATTTTGATGAATATGTATAACTATTGTTTGGGATCACTGCTTGGATCCAGGACCCCCTGGGGGTGCGTTCCTCTGTTTGTCCATTTGGATAGGATACCCAAGTGTATGCCATGATTATAATGTGTATTAAATTGCCTTGAGAGGAATTGTATA
The DNA here is from genome assembly GCA_963277665.1 of Viscum album. Classification (NCBI taxonomy): domain Eukaryota; kingdom Viridiplantae; phylum Streptophyta; class Magnoliopsida; order Santalales; family Viscaceae; genus Viscum; species Viscum album. The sequence goes on along the minus strand of OY728160.1, from coordinate 123,037,919 downwards.
TAAATTTCTTGTTTATGCTTTGGGCTCAGCCCAGTTACTTGCGCCTGAGGGAAATATTCTTTTTAGCCTGAGGGAATTGTTTGTATATCCTAAGGGAAAACCTGAGGGCATGGTTTTATTATATTAGCCTAAGGGAAAGATTGAGGGCATGGTTTTATTATATTAGCCTGAGGGAAAGCCTGAGGGTGTGGTTTTATTATATTAGCCTGAGGGAATGGTTCTGATTGGCCTGAGGGCTTGGATTTGATGAGAATTTTATTTATTAAATTGAATGGTTAAATGAATATTAAAATGTAAATATGACTGGTAAATTTAGTTAATTTTGAGTACTTCTTAGTTTATTGCATTTACTACGGCACACTGCTGTTGCACATTTTCACTAACAGTTGGGCACGAGCCTTTGGTGGGTGCCTACTGGGATTTATTTCTCACACCCTGTTTAGGTCATGTCTTTATCCCAAATAGATTACATTTAAACAGGTGTGAATAAGGGCAAGGGTCCTTATACAGGTACTCGATTATAGCAGATGAGTAGGAGAGCATGGGACTGAGCTTTGGCTTGCGATGCTGTTGCGTTCTGTTTACTCTGCTTAGTTTTGTTTGGCTGTACTTTGTACTTTGAGTTGTATTGTATTGTACTGTAGTGTATCCTGTTCTAGCTATTTTCATATAATTAGTGACATGTTTCATCTTTATATATATGACTGTTGTTTCTCTTTTACTTCAGTTTTCCATTTCAGTTGTATATTGTTTACTTCTTTCGCTGTTGTATGTTATTTATGTTTTTCGCTGCGCTACACTTTGACAAATGAGGGAATAGTTTTCCCACTATCAGACCTGATCCCTTGCTGCTAGTCGGCAGCCTATGGCGTTTGGGGAAATACGCTTGAGGTCATGTGACCTACTGGGTTCGGGGCACCCGTTGAGTGGCACCCGGATCTTGGACGTTGCATACGACATGTGTTTTTTATTTCTTAAATACTAAAAATTGAAAAATATACTTTCAAACATATTAGAAACACCACATTTTGGATTGATTAATATTTCATTCCTCTAGGTTGGAAATTAATGAGAAATATTATCATATATTTTATAATTCAATTTCATTTTTTTTGTTTTTGAGAATGCGACACACATTTTTAACTAAAATACAACTTTTAAGTTAGAAACACACACTTTTAGTATTACTAACTAAACTATGCGTTTGAATAATGTGTGATTCATTCATATATGGAATTAATGATTCAATGGTCATTTTATTATAGTTGTATGATAATACAATCTTATTTTCCTAGAATTGAGAATGTTACACACATTTTGAACTAAATTATGATCTTTAAATTAAAAACACACACTTTAGTTATTCCAAGAACTACACATATTTAAATGATTCGTGGTTCATTTATATGTATAATTAATTAACCATCAATCATTGAAATAAAATTTTATGAAAAACCATGGGCATTTCTCAATTTTGAGTTTGCGATGCACATTTTTTACTTCTTAAATGCTTAAAATAAAAAAAATAAAAATTCCAATCGTCCTAACCACATCACATGTTAGATTTACACATAAATTATTTATATATGTAAATAATGAACCAATCGTAATTTCTCTATAGTTTTATGAAAATACAATATTTTTTATCGATTTCGAGCATGTGATTAATGTTTTGAACTAAAATGAAAATTTTAAATTATAAGTACACATTTTTAGGAATACTAACCAAACCACACATTTAAATGATGTGAGATTCATTACTCTATAGAATAAATGAATTAAATATAATTTCCTAAAGTTTCATGAAAATCCTATATTTTGTTTCTTAGAATTGACCATGTGATGTAATTTTGAACAATAATGTAACTTTTAAATTGAAAACATTCAATTTTATCCATTCTAAGAACACTTTGTATCATAATTATGGGAGGATTAATCCTACATATTAAAAATGAAATATTAATCTCTAAAATATATTTTCATGACCATCCATGCATGTTATGTTTTGATCATACAACAAGTGTTTTGTATTTCTCAAATGCTTATAGTAGAAAAGTATCCTTTCAATCATATCATCTATACTATATATAAAATTGAAACTTGGTTCATTATTATATGTGAAAAAAATGAATCAATGATCATTATCTAAAGTTTAATGAAAATATAATAATTCTTTCTTGGTTTTGATAAAGAAAATTCTAAATTTGAAATAAAAAGTTTTAGTCATACTAACTAAATTATGCCTCTAAATTACATGAGTTTCATTCATAAATTGAATAAATGAATCCATAATCATTGTCCTAGATTTTCATGAATATAAAATATACTTTTTATTGGAATTGAGAATGTAATGAATGTTTTAAGCTAAAAATTCACTTTTAAATTGGAAACACGCACTTTCAATCATTCTGAGCACAACACACATAAAAATGATATACTATTAAAGCTTATAAATCATAGTTGAATCATCAATAATTGATGAATAGTTTCATAAAAATATGTGTTTTCTGATCATTTTTGAGCATGTGATGCATTTTTTGTACTTATTAAACACTAATAATATAAAAATATATATTCAATGATACTAGAAAAACCATATATTAGATCTATGCATGGTTTATTCCTATAAGTGAAAAATTAATCCATGGTCATTGTCCCATATTTTCCAGAATATCTCATATAGTTTGCTCAATTTTGAGATTATGACACATATTTTGGACTAAAATGTGGGTTTTAAATAAAAAAACATGATTTTATTCATACAAACCTAACCACACCAATAAATGATGTACTATTTATTTATACATGTAATAAATTAATCAATGATCAATATTCTAGATATTCATGAAAATCCTCCCTTGTTTACTCAGAAGTAATCCTATGACACATGTTTTGAACTATAATATCACTTTTAAATTAAAATCAATCACTTTTAGTCATTTTGAGAACACCATGCATAAAAATGATGTGCAGTTCATTCTTACATGTCAAAAAATGTTCATTGATTATTAACATAGAGTTTCTTGATAATTCATGTGTACTTAATTGGTTTCGTGTATATGATTCATGTTATTTACTTATTAAATACTTAAAATAAAAAAACATACTCTTAATAATACCATATAAAACATGTGTCAAATTGAAATACAATTTATTATGATAAGTTAAAAATGAATCAATGATCATTTCCTAGGTGTTTCATAAGAACACTATTTAATTTTTAGGGTTTTAAGATTGTGACACATGTTTTGAATTAAAATACGACTTTTAAATTTAAAACACATACATTTAGTCATTTCAACCACATCACATGTCGAAATGTGATGCTTGTTTTGAAATTTTGATTATATACTAAACTTTTATGTATTTTTATTATAATAAAATTGAATGAATAATTTTTTGACAAATACATTTCTAATTATTTTCCAATATTGGGCCCCAACATAACCAACTCATTCATCCCTAAATTCATTTATTTGATCATCCTTAAATTACTTATAATAACTTTTTAAATAATACTAAAATGTATAAATAAAGTAATGGTTAATGATTATTTCTACTACAAGTGTATATATTAAAATATAGACACATATAATAAATACCTTTAAGGGGGTATGAATTATTATATAGGCTGGGATATCTTTCACAAATATATAATCATAGAAACTGCAATAGTTTCCATTTGGTTGTTTTAGAAACTATGAGAATATTCAAAATAATAATAAATTTTTATGACATATATTCCAATAACTAACTATGAGTATATATGAGATAACATATCACCATATATATTAGCCCATTAGTTTCTTATTATTTTCCATTTTCCTTAAGCCCATTAGTGATCGATACATTAGAAACATACTACCAAAGAAATCATGAATGCTAATACATATTATATAAAATATAATTTAAAGACTATAGAATTTTAAAAATATAATATTTACTAATAAAAATGGGTTATAATGTGTGACTCATTTGTTAGATATCCAATCATTAGATCAAAAAAATATACCATTGATTAACTAGATTCATTAGAATTAGCATCTAATGAATCCTAGAAAATATTTAAACATTAATAAGTACTAATTATAAATATTGATAAATTATCTTAGGAGTAACACGTGTTATATAGTTTTACCCTTTTATGGTTAGTATTTAGAATTACTTATTGCATATTTACATTACTTAGAACACTCTTGAAATTTTTCATTATCTACTTATAATTTAAACTTAATGTACTAATTGTAATTCTGTTAAATAAATATTAGGACTTATAAATCCCAAAATATTCTCTAATTATCCCCTAAATACAAATTTTTAATAAAGTGTTCTAGAATAAAAAAGGGATTTTTAATAAAAATAGCACATCAATAATTATAGAAAAAAGTTTTTCAACATACCTCATATATACATTTTATAAAGTATTCTTTGAACTAGTTATACAATAAAATTTCATTTAAACAATTAAAACAAATAAAATAAATAAACTATTCATTATGAATGTCTACTTTGAAATAAAATTGAACATAATTACCCACTTTAAAATATGAATTCATAAGGTACTTCAATGTTTTTAGTTGTGTAAGGGTTGACAATAGAATAAAATTATGGATCATAATCCTTATTTGTGATGCAATAGTTGATCCATTTGACTTCCTTTACATAGATTTATGTTTCTCCCAATTTTATTATATATAGTAGTTTATAGATTTTCTATTTATCATAAAATTTATTGAGAATAACATTAGATTGAAATAACATACCACTTTCTTATTGGGCAGATTAATAAAATTGATTTTCATACTATGAATATTATCACACTCCAACTTATCTAATTAATTTATTTTATTAATTCCTTCAGTTTTTAAAATCTTTTTCGAGGTTTGGGTTGAATCCCGAACGATATTTTTGAGTTTTGACAAAAAGTTCACGTTTTTGAGTTGAAGTCGCTAGATGCATGAGCGATGTGCATTTTGGAAACCCGGCGCAGCCTCGGCCAGGCATTGACATGATCTTTTTGTCTTCGGAAAGATTAATACGAGCGAAGTTTTCAATTTATTATGTTATTTAAAATTTTTATTCATGATAATATTTTTATTATTATTATTAAAATGAAATGAATATTTTTTTATATTAATTATTATTATTATTATTATTATTATTATTTCGGGTGGTGCGCGGGAACCGCATGGTTAGCGAAGGTCATGCAGTCAGCCCAGTCACTCGTATGGCTACTTCTGGATTAGACAGAAGCTACCGGATGATCTACACATGAGCACTTGAGTTGTGCGTGGGTCGTGAGGTTGTGATATCCAATTAATAAGACTATGTAAGGAGAAATGAGTTAAAATTAAAATGAGGTGGATAATAATACTATTACTAAATTTTTCTATTGTTATTATTATTATTATTATTAAAATTATTATTATCCTTATTATTATTATTAAAATATTTATAAATATTAATATTATTGATATCATTATCTTTATTTTGTAGTTGTTATTATAATAATAATTATTATTATTGTGAAAGTTATTAATTATTACTACCATTAAGAAGATTAATTATTATTATTGTTATTATCATTGTCTTTAATATTATTGTTATTAGAATGTTATTATTGTTACTATAGATTAAATTTATTATTATTTTTATTGTTATTACACTTATTATCAATTTTTATGTGTATTGTTTTTTTATTATAGATTAATGTTTTGTTCTATTTTATTTATTCGATTTTCTTTTTGTTTTTTTGTTTTATTATTATTTTACCCCTCTTTTTCTAGGGTTTTTTTCCTTCTCCTTATTCCACGATACCCAACCCCTCTCTTCGTGCACCACCACCCTCCCTTCTTTGACCTCCTGCACTGCTCCTACTCCATCGACACCCACCTACATGGGACATGCCTCCCTCACTGGCTCCCCGCTTCAGCCACAACACTGTAGGCCGTCCCCTGCTCCACTCGTAACACCGCAGACCACCCGACCTCCCTACCTTGCAACAGAACTGCACCAGCCCGCACCCCCTGTCCACCTCCCCTATCTTCTCTAGGGAAAGCCACACCCGTCACCAACCCTGTCCGACCGCCAACAGCAACCCTCCACGCCTCCACCTCCTACCTACAACCTCCAGCCAGAGACCCACTCGGCGTCACCTTTGCACGGAACAACTTCTCGAGCCCCCCACTGGTGCACACCCCATCTGGCTGCAACCCCTCTTACGCATGCCGCTCATTCTCTGATGACTAGCAGGTGTAACCTCCCCTGTCTGGTTGTTTTTCCCCTTCTCCAACAAAAACCACAACCCCCAACGTCCCCTGTTTAGCATGCACTATCCCTGACCGGCGACCTCCGATGAGATGCTCTTTTCCAGCATCGCCCCCTCGCTGGTGTCACCCTTTTTTCGGTGCCCTCTCCCTCCGGCGACAGCCTGCCCCTTCGGTAAGGGTTCATGGAAATAATGTTCTTCGAGTAGGGTTTAATTTTTTTTAAAACCCTATGTTTTGGGGTTCAATATTGATTGCGTAGGGTCTAATTATTCTTCTAGAGCATACCATTGAGGTGATAATGTGATCACACACTGGTCTCGGGTGTGCGTTGCTATTTTGCCTTGGGTTGAGGTATGATCCCCTTTTCATGTTACCTTTAAATTTACTGTTTCACTAAATTCTTATTTTATCACTACCCTAAGTTGTTACATAGTGATTTGGTATATTTTTTATAGTCAATCATTGTGGTATGCAGTGTTTGGGTTCTCTTTCTTTGATCATTTGGCATAAATTGTTAAGTAGTGAACTCCATTTTTATTTAATAATTCACTGGTTGGTTTTGCAAGTGAATGATAATTCTTATTCTTGAAGTTTTTTTGGACTTAGAAGTATAAATGTGATGTTGAATTTGGTGTTTTAACTTCCTCGAGTGGACTTTTGGATTACAGTTACTAAAGCGGCGTGTGTATGGTTTCAAAATGGATTTTGATGTGTGGTGTATTTTTATTATGTTGTGAAATTAGTTTATTCGATGGTGTAAGTCATGTGTCTTCTGTTTGGGTATGTTGTAGATCCGTGATTGGTCATAAAAGAGGGTTTGAAGGGGGTTTTGAGTGTTTAAAGATGTGAGATACTTTTTGAAAAAGGTTTCATAAATTTTAAAGTGTTTTAGGAAATAATGCAAATGGTGAAAAGTATGTTTTGAAAACATGTCGAGGTGGTTTTTACACTGATTGTTCATTTGGATTGTCTTAATTCAGTGGCTATGGGTTTTTAGTTGTGCATTTGTTGCAGTGTATTGACAAGTTAATTCCACGAAACTGTGGTCGTTGGCTTGTGCGTGCTTGCGCACCTTTGTGAGGTGTGTCACGTCATTGTGTTCGAGACAAAAATTGAGGTAGGTCCCCCACTACAATCACCTTTAAATTTATAATTTATTAGTTGCTTGATATTTTATTAATTTCAATAAATGAGAAATAGTATTAGATAATTAATTTTGGAATAATTGCTTAATGTAAATGAAGATGTTTATTTTATACAGGGCACCTGCATTATTTTCTGGTTGAATTGACGCACAATAGTTAAAGAATGTATATTTGGCCTTTGAAAATAATTCACGGATTTTAAATTGTGGTTTTGGTTTGTTGGTAAATGTTTTCTTCTGATGTGTGAAAAAATGGTTTAGTTTCTCTTGAGAAATGTTGTTTATTTTAAAAGTTTTATCAGGCCCGTTTGGAAATTTGATAAAATAAATTATTTTGGAAAACTTTGTTTGAGGTGACTCAGGGGTGATGTTTTGTGTATGTTGATTGTGTGAGTTGTGTGTGATGCTTATTTACCATGAATAGTTGATTTACATTGTTGACTCGCCCTTGTTTATTATACGTGTTGACATGGGAACCTGGAATAGTGAGTGAATTTTCTAAGAACGATTGCTGCACTAGTTTAAATTACACACCGGCTAGTGTCCCTTAGTACAGACTTTGCTCTGCTTGGGGATTGGGCCCCTCGGTTAGGCCATGTTGGGAAACACCAGGCATTAGGTCATTATGAAGTCACTGAGTAGGGCATGCCTTTAGTACGAGTCACATGTATTGTACGTTCTGGATTGTTCACGAGCTCCTAGGTTTGAACCATTTTTATTTAGTGTTTATTTGTATGTGGTGGACGATTGAGTGGTCTAGTTCAGTTGCTGGCCCATGTGTGCCAGTTTTTCCATTGCCCTTAGTGTGTGTTGTGTGTGGATATCCTTTTAACTAACAACTAAAATTTTGATTTCTAAATTGTACGCAAAAATGTTATAAAATGCAATGCACCTATTTATTTCAAACACTAAACTTGTTTTTAAATTAAAAAGGGAAATGAACTGTTACTTGTTTTAGAAATGAAAGTGTGTGTGGAAACTAATATTTTATATAATTTAGTTCAAACCTGAAATTGGTAAATTATTTATTTAAAGGTAGTGAGTTGGGAATAGTTTGTTGGGTGTGCCTACTGAGTTTTAATACTCATGCCTATAGTGTTTTCATGTTTTTATTTTTGTTACAGGTTTTACTTGAGCTTGTTTTCCATGGGTGAGACTTGTTTGTAGTTTGGAGAGTGACACTCGAGATCACGAGGAGTTTTTGGTTGTGGTCAGGTTAGTATGTCTTGTTGGTCGTTCTTCTTATTTCGTGTCGTTTCTTTACCTTGCATTGTTCTATTTTCTTCCCCCTAATTTATTTATTTACATTGGGAGAAATCATTCCATTTTGTTCTCTATTGATGACCTGGCACTTGTCGTCATCCTGGGAGGATCTGGAATGCCTCTCGGTCAATGTCACGTACCGGCTCGAGTGATCGGTTCAGGGTCAACCCGAGTTGGTTCGTGAAAAAATGGTATTAGAGGAGGTTTTCTATTGAGAAGACCTTGTTTTTTGGAGCACCCATCGTTATTTGGGGTTGTCATGGTAGAATAAGTAGGATTGTAGGGACTCGAGGCATACAGATGAGAAGGACGTCATGAACCCTTTCTCATTGCAAACCTCAGGTTACCATGGGATGTCCAAGTTTTTGGTGTCTTTTTGGTTCTTTTGAATTGTTTTATATTGGGAAATGAAATGGGAGTTGGGAAAGTGACATCTGTGATCTCACATGGTCTAGAAAGCCACGCGAAGCCGGGGATATTACCCTATAGTTCTCCTTGTAATGGTGGCGTGACTGGCATATGGCCACCAACCATATGTCCGAGTCACCCATCGACACTAGTTTCCCATGTTGAATTTTTTGGGTCTTCTTTAATTCTAAAAACTATTTTTAAATTTTTATTTATAAATTGTGAAAAGTTATATTTGAAATGGAAATGACCATGTTTTTATCCTGCACCTTGTTTTCTTGTTCCTTCGTCTTCACCCCCATCAAGGTTCGATGGATGCCCGAGGTGTAGCTTTGGGTGGTGCATCCTTAGCAAATCCTCCAGTTGATCAACCTATAGACTATGTTCTGGAATTTTGGATGTTGGGTCCTCCACACTTTTATGGTCAAGCATATCCTCTTGAAGTGGAGGAGTGGTTTTAGAATATTGAGAGGAAGTTCAGTTTCATTGGGTTGCCTGAGTCGTTAAAGGTGAAGTTGGGTACCTTTATGCTTGAAGGTCCAACATAGAAATAGCGGAAGTCTGTGTCTCGGAATAAACCTTGAAAATATCTAACATGGGAGTTTTTCAAGTCATCATTCATGCAACAACACTTATCTGAGTTGATGAAGCTGAGGAAGAGGATGTAGTTATGTTGTCTTAAGCATAGTGCTGAATCAGTACTAGAATTCTATCAAAGTTTCACAGACCTAGTTCCATATGACCAATGGTTTGTTGTAAACAATTCCGGGAAGGCTCGAAAATTTGAGTCTAGACTCCGACCTAAACTGTGATCAAAAGTGGAATATCTCAACCTAACCACCTTCTTGGATGTTGTGGGGAAAGCCTTTATTGCTAAAGCTGAGCTAGTAGGAGTACTTGAGGTGGCGAATCATCCCCTGGCCTTGTGAAGTAGTGTAGAGGATGGAGATAGATAGAATAAGAAGAAACCTGATGTGAGTGTCTCTAATAGAGGAATCAAGAGGCCTTCAGACCTCCAGTCATCTTCTTCATAGTGCAATGTCGTGATCTATCACCAGTGTGGTATGCAGGGTCACAAGAGACTAACGTGTCTGAGTGCTCCAAGACCTTTCCACACTTGTGGACGTTGGGGTCACTTGCAGCGATTATGCCGTGGTGTTTCCAAGAAGAGCACATAAGCTAGACCTGGCTCTTTGAAGGTCACCTCATCCCGTCAGTAGAAGTAGGATGATGTTTGGGGTCCATTTTGAGGTTTTCTCTTTGCAGTGTTTCTTGGGTGTAGTAATTGTCTCTTGTAGAGTTTTGCAGTGTTTCTTTTCTGTCAATTTTAAGAATGGTTGTTGTTGAACCTCTTTTAAACTTTTATTTTATCGGAAGTGTGTTTGGTGAAATTCTAGTTTGTGTGTTACATTTGTGAATTTCTGAATCCTTAATACGAGGTAGGAGATGCTTCAATCATCGGTGCTCCAGCCATAGGCCCCTAAATGAAGCTGATGCGTAGTCATGAGAACCCCAATGGTGAAGAAGGGCCTTGGTTTAATCTCAGTCTTTAGTGTGGCACGGGTTGTGTTATTATGTGGATGTAACATCATTAAGGTAGTGATGGAGGTAGTTTTTATGCTCCATTGGTTGGAGCCTTCCCTCCCCCCCTCGTGGTGGGGGTTTTTGGTTCGTGTGGAAAGTTTTCAAGTTCGGTTAATCTCGTCATTTCTTATGGTGGGCAGACCCACAGTGGGTCTCACAAAATTACACCTGGAGTAATTTAGAGTTAGCCCAATTATTATGGTGGGGAGTCCATTTGGGCCTCCTAGTGTCATTATTAGAGTTTCTTTTCATGTATGATTTGGTGGTAGGTGGTCTCGTGTGGAACCACCTAATCCTGAGTTCATCCTCTCGAGTAAACGTTGAGATTGGAGTACACCCAATGGTTTCGTTGCACTAAGATTATAGGAATAAGTGTCAGAGTTAGTTTAAGTTCGTTCATTTCTTGGTTGAAAAAAAAGGTTTGGGTTCTGCTTAGTGACGATTAAGGTGATCATGTTTGGATCGATTAGTTGAAGGTGCTTAAACTTTTGGAGGTGGGTGACACTTGATAAGTTTTATCTTTAGGTTTAGATCTTGTTGTGGCTTTATGAGGGTGGAAAGCATTATAGTGTGGATAATTGTCACACCCCGACCTATCTAATTAATTTATTTCATTAATTCCTTCTGTTTTTAAATTTTTTGTCTTGGTTTGGGTTGAACCCCGAATGAGATTTTTGAGTTTTGACAAAAAGTGCACGTTTTTGAGTTGACGTCGCTGGACGCACGAATGATGTTCATTTTGGAAACCCCGCGCGACCTTAGCTAGGAATCAACACGATCTGTCTATCTTCGAAAAGATTAAAATGAGTGAAGTTTGTAATTTATTGTGTGATTTAAAATTTTTATTCATGATAATAATTTTATTATTATTAATAAAACAAAATGAATATTTTTTTATCATTTTTTTATATTTATTATTATTATTATTATTCCGGCCAGTGCGTGGGCACCACATGGTTAGCAAAGGTCACACGGTCAGCTCGGGCACCCATATGACTACTTCTGGATCGGAAAGAAGCTACTGCACGATCCTCACATGAGTGCTTGAGTTGTGCGTGGGTTGCGAGGTTGCGATATCCAATTAATAGGACTATGTAAGGAGAAATGAGGTAAAATTTAAATGAGTTGTATAATAATACTATTACTGAATTTTTTAGTTGTTATTATTATTATTATTAAAATTATTATCATCCTTATTATTATTAGTAAAATCATTATAAATATTATTATTATTGATATAGTTATCTTTATGTTGTAGTTATTATAATTATTATTATTATTATTGTGAAAGTTATTAATTATTACTACTATTAAGAAGTTTAATTATTATTATTGTTATTATCATTATCTTTAATAATATTATTATTAGTGTTATTATTATTACTATAGATTAAATTTATTATTATTGTTATTATTATTCTACTTATTATCAATTTTTATGTGTATTGTTTTTTTATTATAGATTAATGTTTTGGTCTATTTTATTTATTCAATTTTCTTTTTGTTATTATTATTATTTCCCCCCCTCTTTAGCTAGGGTTTTTTCCTTCTCCTTATTCCACGCCACCCTACCCCTCTCTCTGTGCGCCGCCACCCTCCCTGCTTCGGCCTCCCGTACTGCTCCTTCTCCATCAACACCCACCTGCACAGTCCATGCCTCTCGTGCTGGCTCTCCGCTTCGGCCGCAACACTGTAGGCCTCCCCCTGCTCAGCCAGCAACCCTATAGGCCGCCCGACCTCCCTGCCTTGTGATAGAACAGCACAAGCCCGTGCCCCACTGTCTGCTCCGCTGCCTACCTCTCTTCAACCTCCTCTATCTTCTCCAGTGAAAGCCGCACCCCTCTCTGACCCCGTCCAACCGCCAGCCGCAACCCTCCATGCCTCCACCTACTACATGTGATCTCCATCCAGAGACCAGCTCAACGTCGCCTTCGCACAGAACAGCTGCTCGAGCCCCCCACTGGTGCAAACCCCATCCGGAAAAAACCCCTCTTACCTGCACCTCTCTTTCTCCAGTGACCATAAGGTGAAACCTCCCATGTCTGGTTGTTTTTTCCCTCTCCAGTACAACTCGTAACCCCATGAAGTCCCTTTTTTAGCGTGCACCATCCCCGACCCATGACCTCCGGTGATCTGATCTTTACCAGCGTCACCCCCTCGCTGGCTTCACCCTCTTGTCGGAGCCCTCTCCCTCCAGTGACGTCCTGACCCTTCAGTAAGGGTTCGTGGCAAGTATGTTCTTTGAAGAGGGTTTAATTTTTTGCTAAAACTCTATGTTTTGGGGTTCAATATTGATTGCATAGGGGTTAATTATGCTTCTATAGAATACTGTTGAGGTGAGAATGTGATCGCGCACCAGTCTTGGGCGTGCGTTGCCATTCCACCTTAGGTTGATGTATGACCCCCTTTCCGTGTTACCTTTAAATTTATTATTTCACTGAATTATTATTTTATCACTACACTTAGTTGTTCATTAGTGATTTGGTATATTTTTTATAGTCAATCATTGTGGTATTGAGTGTTTGGGTTCTTCTTCTTTGATCATTTGGCGTAAATTGTTAAGTTGTGCACTCACTTTTTATTTAAGAATTCGCTAGTTGGTTTTGCAAGCGATTGGTAATTATTTTTTTTGAAGCATGTTTTGGTCTTAAAAGTGTAAATGTGATATCTAATTTAGTGCTTGAACTTCCTTGAGTGGACTTTTGGATTACGGTTTCTAAAGCGGTGTGTGCATGGTTTCAAAATGGATTTTGACGTGTGGTGTATTTTTATTATGTTGCGCAATTAGTTTATTTGATGGTGTAAGTCATGCATTTTCTATTTGGGTATGTTGGGGATCTGTGATTGGTCATAAAAGAGGGTTTGAATGGGGTTTTGAGTGTGTAAAGCTCTTAGATACTTTTTAAAAAACGTTTCATAAATTTTAAAGTGTTTTAGAAAATAATGTAAATGGTGGGAAGTATGTTTTGAAAACATTTCGAGGTGGTTTTTACACCGTTTTTTCATTTGGATTATCTTAAGTCAGTGTTTATGGGTTTTTAGATGTTGTGCATTTGTTGCAACACATTGGCGAGGTAATTCTAAAAAACTGTTGTCGTCAGATTGTGCATGCTTGCGCTCCTTTTCAAAGCATGTCATGCCATCATATTTGTGCTACAAATTGAGGTAGGTCCCCCAATGCACTCACATTTAAATTTATAATTTATTAGTTTCTTGAAATTTTATTAATTTCAATAAATGAGATATAGTATTAGATAATTAATTTTGGAATAATTGCTTGATGTAAACGAATCTGTTTATTTTATACACAACACCTGCATTATTTTCTGGATGAATTGACTCAAAATAGTGAAATAATGCCTGTTTGGACTTTGAACATAATTTACAGATTTTTTATTGTTGTTTTGATTTGTTTGTAAATGTTTTCTTCTGACGCGTAAACAAATGGTTTGGTTTCTCTTGAAAAATGGTGTTTCTTTTAAAAGTTGCATCAGGCTCGTTTGACCCTTAAATGAAATAAATTATTTTGGAAAACTTTCTTTGAGGTGACTCAGGGGTGATATTTTGTGTACGTTGATTGTGTGGGTTTTGTGTGATGCTTGTGTAGCGTGACTGGTTGATTTACATTATTGACTCACCCAAGTTTATTATACGTGTTGACATAGAAACCTAACATAGTGATTGAATTTTCTGAGAAACATTACTGCACTAGTTCAAATTACACATCGGATAGTGTCCCTTAGTATGAACATTGCTCTGCTTGGGGATTGGGCCCCTCAGTTAGGCCATGTAGGGAAACATCGAAAGTTAGGGTGTTATAACGTCATTGGGTTGGGCATGCCTTCTGGTTGAGTCACATGTATAGTATGTTCTGGATTGTTCATGATCTCCTAGGTTCAACCCATGTTTTATTTAGTGTTTATTTGTATGTGGTAGATTATTGAGAGGTCTAGTTTAGTTTCTGGCCCCTGTGTGCCACTTTTTACATTTCCCTTAGTGTGTGTTGTGTGTTGTGTATGGTTTTAATTTTTACTAAAAACTAAAATATGGATTTATAAATTGAACACAAAAATGTTTTAAAATGTAATGCACCTGTTTTATTCGAACATTAAACTTGTTTTTAAATTAAAAAGGGCAGTGGTCTATTACTTGTTTTAGAAATTAAAGTGTGTGTGGAAACCAATATTTTATATAATTTAGTTCAAACTTGAAATTGGTAAATTTTTTATTTAAAGTTAGTGCGTTGGGAATAGTTTGTTGGGTGCACCTACCGAGTTTTAATACTCATGCCTATAGTGTTTTACTATTTTTATTTTTGTTGTAGGTTTGAATCAAGATTGTTCACCATGGTCGAGTCTCAGTTGTGGTTTAGAGAGTGACAGACAAGGACACAAGGAGTTTTTGGTTGTGGTCAGGTTAGTATGTGTTGCTCTCCTCTCTTCTAATTTCGTGTTGTTTCTTTACCTTGCGTTGTTATATCTTCTTCCCGCTGCTTTATTTATTTACATTGGGAAAAATCATTCCTTTTTTATACTCTATTGATGACCTAGATCTTGTCACTAGTCTGGGAGGATCAGGAACGCCTCTCGGACCCTATCACGGACCGGCTCGGGTGATTGGTTGAGGGTCGACCCGGGTTGGTTCGTGAAAAATATTCCAACAACTTCATCGATTGTTCAAACACATTCACCATCAATGAGAACATATAAATAATCTCTTATCCTATTATATATTAGAATCCCTACTCTCAAAAGATATGCAGATAATGGGGTATTATGAATAATATCACAATGAAAATTTTACACCATACCTCCAGAAATAATTTAGAGTGTGGGTTTCGATAGATATAAGTGGTAAACAATTTCACCTTAAGAGATTTCATAAAAACTAAATAAAATATACTTTTTTGTTATACATATATAAAAAAAAATTGATAAAAAAATGAGTAACTATGGTATGTTGGACCTTTGAGGGGAAAAAATACTCTTGATACTTGGTGTTTATGATTCTCATTATGATTATTGGCCCAATAACTACTTTGTTTCAATAATAACATGTTTTGTTTCATAATAACTTCATTTTGTTTAAACAATAATTTATTTTTTTAACTCTTTTTTACAAGTCTTCATATTTTTGGTCAATATGGTTTCACGTTTATCCTTTCATAATTTAGTGTCTTGGCGAGACTCCCAAACCCACCTCTTTAACCCATTCATACTACTTCGAGCAATACAAAACCAACAAAAATATTTTTTTCATCTCCGATATATGAATCATCTTATTCTAAAACTATATAAATAGATATTAATATTTGTTTTAATGATTAATAATATAAAGTAATAATAGGTTTCACTATAATGACCATTACTTTTCAAATATGATAAATTTCTTTCTCTAAGTATATGTGCAACATATTTAATTACAATGGATAGTACAAATCACCTACATGATATAATAAAAAAAATTTATTACATCAACATATGAAAATAAATATGAATTATAAATATACTTCATAAATTTAGTAATAGTATAATGGGGAAATAAACACATAAAAATAGCATAACTATAATTTAAAATTTTGGTACATTGTAGTCTCCTAAAAATATCATAAATGTGAACAAAACTGTAAATAGAAAACAAAATATTAAAAAAAGATTATTATTTTTCAAATTAAATGAAAATAAAATTGATATAAAATTGAGTGAATGAATAATGAAGTAAATAATAGGTATTTATAATGATTATAAGGACAATATGATCATTAGAATAGTAAGTGGACATTGGAGATAATAACTAATAATTTAAATAGTAACATATCTGTTGAAAGTAGTAAAATGACTAAAAATTAATATTCACAATGATTAAAATAATTAATTATAAACATTATAGTTCTATAAAATTATTTCTTGAATTATATTACTTAAATTAATAGTAACTTTAAATTTTAATAATGTTTTTTAACTTAATTAGCAAAACAAAAAATTTTATGTTAAAATTTAAGTTTTAGAATAACCAAAATTTGAAAAATATTTTAGTTAAAATTTATAATATAATTAATTATAAATTATATAATATTTAATAAAAATTAAAAAATTGTAATGTAATCATTAATACCAAATGAAATAGTATTTATTTGAGATAAAACTGTTTTTCCATGTATTATATGATTTTATGTAAAATTTAAATTTATAATATTTAGAATTTAAATATTATAAAATAGAATTACTTTTTAGAATAATCATGTAAAAAATATATTAGGATTAATTTTTCGTATTTTTAGGAAAAATTTTAATTTTTTGTTAATCATAGAAATTATTGTTTTTACAATACTATAAGTTTTATGACACAATCATGATATAAATATGAAATAAAAATTTATAACACATTTTTAATGAAATAAAATGTATTTATTGAGTAAAACAATTCATTTAAAAATAATATACTCGATTTTAAGTCCTATAAATTTGTTTTTAAAACCTAAGTTATATTTCTAATAAAAAATTATTTTTAGTTATTTACTTTGAATAGAATTTTTTTATGACATCTTTCATTTTTGTGAGTGTTAAAATATTAAATAAAACTAACATTTCTTATTTAAAAACTTTTATAATAATTATCATTATTCATAGTCTTGAGTCTACATAGGGCTCTGAGAGGTCAAACTTGGAGTCTCTACAATTTGTGGAACCATTGCGGTGTGGAGCTTTATGATGCAGTGTAGAGGATTGAGGTGAGGTTTTGGTGAAGTGAAGTAAGCCTAGTTGTAACTTAGTAATCATGGTTGTGACATGGATTCTAGAGAGGTCAGCTTATTCATTATACCATTTTGAGTGTCCATGTGCCATAACCTCTTGGATTGTGGAATAGATGGTTCATGGGTTGGAATGTTGTATTGTTGATAGGAGCCTCATGTCATGGTTTTCCTCTAGATTTTAAAGGATCTATGTGTTGGAAATGTCATTAATTCTAGAAGTCATTTGGATTGAGATATGTTTCAACATAGTATGGAAGTTTGTTCTATGGTTTTTAGAAAAAACCTAGGTATTTCAACATGGCCTATACCCTTACATCATGGTTGTCTATTTTTTATCTTGGTTATAAATTATCCACTGAATTTATATTCTAATGTTATGTTGGGTTGAAGTTATGTTTATTTTTAATTATAGTTTTTATCTTTTTCATTAACATTATGAAAAGATTTTGGGTGATGGATTATGTTTCTATCCAACCAAAATAAAACATACAGATACCCATTCACTATGGTTAAATAAATGAAAGCATAATACCATTGTGTTTACATTTAAAATGTGAAGAGTATTGTCCTTTGAATAAGTAGATGGATTGATTCTAATGACCCTCACATCTAATGATTATTTAATAGATCTTAATATCAATATAAGTTTCAAATTTTAGATAATAACTATCTAAAACAATCACTTCTAAAGTTTAATAATTGAGATATAGATGTTGAACTTAATTTGGACAGTTTGTATAAGCTTTAATTAAAATGTTTTAAACAAGTCCAAAGTATTTGAGAGAAGTAATATAAATTAGTAAAGAGTGTCCTTGGAATTGATATCTAGAGGTTTAGAATTGTTTTAATAATTATTTTAATTATTTAGATATGATACAATATTGTTTTAATAGATTTGAAGGCCTAAAATGGACTTGGAGTGACTCATATTTACATTGAATAATTTTTGAATTCATGTTCTAGAAGCTAAGAATTTGTCTAAGTATTGTAATATGCATATGATTCATTCATAAAAGAAATCATAAAAATGGAAAAGTCCAAAATGGAACATGAGACATTTCACCACACTACATATGATTCATTTTCACTTTGTGTATGCATCATCTCAATGAAAACATGGAAATTAAGAAAAGTCATGGACAATGTATGAGTGAAATGATATCATCTTATGTGTCAAATAACTCTACAAATGAGTCATCATTAATCTGTGTAAGTGTCATGGATCATATATGTATAAGTCATTACTTGGGTATGTGTTATTAAAGTCTTATTTATGTGTCATTTTCCCTACATAGCTGACATCTATAGTCGATATATGTGTCATCCTAACCTAAGAAAAATTCAAAAGTTCAACTGTATGAAAAAAAGTTTCTATATTTTAGATCTGAAGAGAGAATCAATTTGGAAGATTCTTGGACTATTCTTCAAATAAACAAATATCACTAAAACTTGTTATGAAATATTTAATAATGGATATGAAGATCTTAAAATTAAGAAAGAATAAGATCAAATAAAGTTAATAAATAGAGATTAGCTACAATGTAAGTGTAATAGGAGAACTATATATAGGAGACTTGGAAAATCCTGAAGGATACACAAGGCTCAATTGTAAACTCCATGACCTATGTAAGGTAACTATCAAAGTTTTGTGATTTCCAAAAAGGTAAACTTGAACCCCATGTAAAGGTAATAGAGGTGATATAGAATCTACATAAAGGTCATTATGAAAACCAGTATCTAAGTAAAGGTTTGTTTAGTTCCCATAATTAATTTTATATGAATTAGATAATAAAAATGAGAGAATTAAATATCTATTATTAAGTGACCAAAAACATCATGAATCAAATATTATCCCTGATACAAGCCTCTTTTGAGATGGCGCTAATGATAGTAACACTAAAGAAGGATGAAATTTAGTGAATATTCAAGTACTGGAAATGAGAAATTGTAAAATTATTAAAATCTTTAAATTATAAATATTTTTATATTTGGGGTTGTTAATTTAGTGTATTAAATATCAAAAAAAAATTTTGATCCAAGTTTTATAAATATTTTGAAGCCATTTTTTATGATGGGTTGTGCTATAAAGAACTATTCCATTCTAAAAATAGTTTTCTGAGTTTAAGCGCATATGATGTTAGAAGCTGTTGGATTAGGAAGATGAAGACGAGTTTATAGAATAATAAAAGAAAAAGTTATATTTTATCCAAGTTTTAAAAATGAGAGGCCTTAAATTAGGGTATTCTTGGAATATCCCATGAGTTGAAAAAGCGATGCTTGAAATATCATGAGAACCTAAAATGGGTTTTCTATGACAGAGCTATTGGATAGAAGTGACAAAGGACACATTGTTTCCAAATTATGGATATTATAAAATAAAAGAGGAATTTAATACTTCTACCAACTCCCATGATTAGATGATAAGATTTATGAGAAAGAAATAAAATAAAAAATAAATAGACACTTATAAAAAATCCAATCATCTAAGTGAACAATGATAACTTGAGGAAGTAGAACGAAGAGTACCCCTCTATAATTTTCAGTGAATAATAGAGGTGAATTTGAACCCGTGTCATTGATTTACACCAATTAGGTTTTGAAGAAATTAAATAATAAAGGCATGAGTGAGTTAATTTGAATTACATGTTAGTGACATGTGAGGAAGAAGAAGAAAAGAAGAGAAGAATAGTGAGAAAGTCTCACTAATAAGAGGTTATTTTGAAATATACAGTGGTATTTGAGTACTTGGATTATTGGGTTAATAATGTACAAAAAATATATTATGAATATAATAATGAATTCATGACTATATCAGAGGCTGAGTTACATGCATGAGTTCATGAAAATTGTTTTTTAGTTAACGACTCCCTACTATGAGAAAGTAGATCATTATTTGTGTATGTAGAGACATCCCTAAATAGGTTATTGATGAATTTAAAAAACGTGACATAAATTCAATACTTTTTTATACATGATGTGAATCTATATAACCTATGTGGCTCATGGTATAGAAGGATAACACAACTTGAATTTGTGATTTCAGTATGAAGCTAAGGAATAGGAAGTCCTATGAGAATCATACACTTATATGCATAACATGACTCTATGAATATTTTGAGAAGAAACATCCAACATATTCATTAACCTATTACAGTATATAAACCATGATTGGATAAAATAATCAATCATGGAAAGAAGTTAGCCTTAAAGATAATCCTTTTCAAAAATACTGCATGTATATTTTTCTTACTTTATTTTCATTGTACGTGGTTTTGGTTTCTAGGATGAACATAAAATTATCCAACTATCATAACCAACAATAGAGGTTCATAGCCATTTGGGGTTATGGTTCAAATAATATTTTTCAATTAGTAAAAATTAGTCAACATTTGATTCAAACACTCTCTAGTGTCTGCACTGATCCTTTGGGGAATTTTAGTTGGTATCAGAGCCAAGATCCCCTTTGATTGGGATATACTGTTTATCACTCTCTATTAATCTTTACTTGAGTAAATATGAAGTGCATATTTGAATTTTTACTTGAAGATAATTCTGAAGTTCCTAAGATGGATGATTTTTCCCCATCCTTGTTAAGATAGATTTGGAGATATCACCCAATAACATGAAAAATATAAAGGAGGAGGTGGTGAGAAAGAAGATAAAGAGTTCAAGAAAGATAGAGGATTAATCACCAGCTGCACATGTTTAGAGTGGTAAACATCCTAATAATTTTTCTGATCATGATTACACTTGTTATACATGATCATTCTATTATGGGAATGATTTCAATGATTCACATAGTGAATTCTATTTTGAAGTTAAGGATTTATTAAAGAAACTAACTTTTGTAGCTATTATATTTATATTTGCATATATCAAAGTGATAAAATATAACAAGTCACAACATGAAGATTAAATTGATGCAATTTAAGAAGAATTAGAAAATAAAATGAGTTCCAACAATACTCTCACAAATCTTATAAAACCTAAAAAAGAGTCAATAACACTTAAAAATAAAGGAGGTTCTTTAGTTTATGAATAATTGAAAAGAGTTATTTATGAGAAGGAAGTGTTTGAAAGGGTTGCCAAGGTGATTTTACATTCATTATAAAAACTTTATCATGTCTCTATAAATGTAAAATATGGATAATTGGAAGTAAAATAAAAGAGGACAATAGATTTAGATTGTTATTTGTATCAAAAAAGTCAAATAAATATGGATTAGTTGAAGGAGTTAAGGAAGGATTTTGAATAAAGGTTGAAAGCACTTGAATACCAAAAATACATGCTCAACATAAAATGTCTGGAGTTGGATATCAAGTTGAAAAATCTAGAAAGTACCCATTCAAAATATTCATAATCTATTTGATGATGAATTTTTTCCACATTATTTGTTGATAAGAGACTTACATATAATAAGACTAAAAAAGGTGTCAATAAGGGTTGGGAATCATATCTTTCTTACCCCTCAATAAGCTCATAGAGAAAGGTATCTAAGAACTAATTTAAATCCCTTAGTGTTTAATCTATTTCAACTGTATATAAAGATTTGAATTCAAAAAATATAAAAATATATAGAAGTAAAAATTATATAAAACCCACCAATAATTCAAGTTTATAGG
Organism: Viscum album; assembly: GCA_963277665.1. Classification (NCBI taxonomy): domain Eukaryota; kingdom Viridiplantae; phylum Streptophyta; class Magnoliopsida; order Santalales; family Viscaceae; genus Viscum; species Viscum album. The sequence goes on along the minus strand of OY728160.1, from coordinate 123,015,875 downwards.
TGAGTATACCAAAGAAAAATTCATCTAAAAAAGTACCCCAAAAGGATAGTGCTCTATTTAAAAAACAACAAGCATGTAATGCTAGATTGAATGACCAAAATGAAAAAAATATGTTTTATTGGTTGCTGAAGATTTTGGAAAATATCAATTTATTGAATTCATAATATGTCAAATTTTAAAATTTAAATAAGTCCTTAATAAATGGGAAGAAAATATGTAAGTCAGATACAACCTACTAAAAGAAAACTGACTCAATAGAAAATATAAAATTTGAATATTAACAACAGATTTGAAAGATCGAATGAATTATAATATTATTTTAATAAGGTTTTATATTTCTACGAATATTGTTGTAATGTACTGAAAAAATACAATAATAATTATTATGTTAAGAAAATACCACAACAAATTTTAGAGTAGGTGAAGAAACAAGACAAGTCTACCTTGGGAGATAAATAAGTAAAGTTGGTTGTTGAACATGCTTATACCATGAAGTTAATAAAGAAATATACCCCATATTTTCAAACTAAATGGAAGAATTTATTTTACTATAGAAAGAGAGGAAACATATTATACCATTTCCAAATGTATATGAATATTTATAAAGCTAATGGGAGAAATATGGAAACCAATAGGAATTCAATCAAGGATATGCACAAAAAGATTGACAGGGTGGAAGAAATTAATGATCATGAGATTGAGAATATACCCTAAAGGTGTGACCTGAGAGATAAAAAATGGTGTGCATAAGGTGAAAATAGGTAGGTCATATAGTTTTCAGATGTATAACATGGCTACCAGGTCAACAATAGTTGAAAAGTAAGAAAATAAAAACACAAATGATTTTAAGTACCAAATATGAAGTTATAAAGAAGAGGTTCACACAAAATATAAAGTAAGTGCATAACCCTAATGATATATTAGTTATATATCTATATTAGTTATAAGAGGCCATAAAGTTATAAGAAACACCAAAGAATTAAACTTCTATGATATCTCAGGAAAATAAAACTATTTAAACTAAGAAAAACGTACTAAAAGGAAAGAATTCTATTTTCCCCAAAGATGAGAAATCATGGAAAGTTAAGAATTAATCAAGCATAAAGATGTCAAAAAATTTTATACATTCAAATAAATAAGTCACTCGGTTGGGAAACAAGTCTTAGACCCATTTATTTAACTCAGAAACTATTTGAGGATTGTAACATCTTGACCCATCTTAGTGGATTGAGAGGGTGGAGGAGTGATACTTGGCCTTAAGCGACGTTCATAAGGCATCAAAGGCTGGAAATAAATACCAAGGGCTTCAAGAATTAATTGGGGAATGATTTTCCATTAAGACAAATCTAATCAACCAAAAAATCCACAACTATATGATTCATGTCAACAAACCAACTAAGCTCATACATTACTAAAAAGGAACCACACTTTTTATAATACAACCCAAAAAACAATACAACCAAACACAATATCAGAGTACTATGAAGAAGACTAAATAAGAGACCCAAAATAAACCAAGACTCACTCCACATCTCCACACTAAGCTCCATGCTCCAAGAACAACTACATATCCCAAGTATAACCACAAACCACTAGCAATGAGATGCTTTACCATTACCCATGTCTCGGAATACAACATCTGCAATAGCATCAAAGTGAAAAAGTTGGGAGTGAGTACTAATACTCAGTAGGTTTTCCCCAAATTACTTCCCTACACACGCCATTAGGAAAGAACCATTAGCACATTTATATAAAGCAGTTTATAAAAAACATTAAATAGTTCAACATTTACCACAAGCCAAACATACCATTTCCAAGACATGTCAAACAAGGGAAATCCCCAACCATGCCATAAACCATGTCCCCATCACACTTTAGCACCAAAAATTTCATATTTTCAAATACACACACAACAAAGCAACCATTATGGTGGGACATCTGCCCATCCCATTCACCCCATTCACAACTAGTGGTGCTTCCCAACAACTACCCTTAAATGGTGGTTATTTTGACCACTATCCATAACCTTTTATAGTGTGACTCCCCACCACATTCACATCTCATTTCAGAAATCCACAGCCAACATATAATCCACCAATTCCAAAACAACATGAAAATAACCATTTCCTTAACATGCCAAGCCACTTCAATAAACCACCCATTTTTTGAAACCACCCTTAAATAATTTTATCTGAAAAACCACATTTTAATAAAACTAAATCTTTATTGAAATCCAAATTTCACAAAAAAAATTTCATAACCAAGAACTAATTATTTTAATATCAAAATTTTAAAATGACACAACAAAGCCCCCTAGCAACAATAACTTGTTTTTCCCAAAATACCCCAAATCATCACTCAATAGGTTTGCAAAAATATTGACACATTGTTATCAAAATTAATTTCAAGCAACAAAATTAATTATTCCAAACCAGTAGTTCTATTAAAGTGGAGTTGAGAGAGAAGCCACATACCTTTAGGTTTCTTGCGAAATCGACCCACAAGAAACTGCACCCCAAATCTAGAGAACGCACCACCAAAACCACTCTATATATTTTTTCCCAAATATCCATAAGCCTTAAAATTAACATCGAAGGAAACCATAATACTAGATCTACACACAACAGGTATATATCTAGAAAATTGAGAGAGAGGGAGATGTAGATCTAGAGAGAAACCAGAGAAGCCAAGAGGAGAGACTTACTTGGGAGAAACCACCTTGAAATAACCTTGAAACCCCTTAGAATCGCTTCCAAAACATTTGGGAGAGCCCCTCCAACCCTTGAGAACTGAAAATTCTGAGTGAGGCTCGAGTGAGAGAGAGTTTGGAGTGAAATAGTTCAATCCCAAGGGACCATAAATTTAAAAACCCTTTTATTAAGTGGTAGCACAGTTTAGAAAAAAGCGCACTAACCATGCACAAGACACTCCCTCGAGAGAGGGGGTTCTCATTGTTGACTCGCATGGTTTGAAAAACTGTGAGCAGGCCGTCCGAAGCCTACTATATCCCCCCTACACGGTTTCTAAGAGGACCTTCATGGTTTCCCCCTAACCATGCTCAATACATGTGTGCTTAGAAGATCCTACAAACTTATTCAAAACAATTACTAACTATCCCAACCTCTTTCCAACTCATCCCATGCACTTTAAACACATAAAAGGCATAAAAAGGCTACATACCTCAAACCGGGGGTGCTACATTCTCCCCACCATTTGAATTTATGTCCTTAGAAATTAGGGAACCATTGATTTTCCGAAAGAGATCAGGCTACTAATTGGCCATCTCTTTCTACCACTCCAAAATCTCCTCTTGAATCTAAGCATGATTCCACAAAACAAAAACTAAACTGATTAATTTACCACACATGACTTTATATTGACTATCCATAATCCGCACTGACACGTGCACCAAGGAAGCATCCAATTCTAGCTTAACATGATCCCAACGAATCACATGGTCATGATCAGATTGATACTTTTCAACTGCAATACATGAAACACATTGTGCACCACAATAAACTGTGGTGGAAAATCCAAATGATAAGACACCTCTCAATTCCGCTCAATTATCTCAAAAGGCCGAATATACCTTGGAGATAACATACCCTAATTCCCAAACCGATGATGTCCCAACCTAGGAGAGATTCTAAAAAACACATGACCACCCACCCTGAATGGAAACAGTCATCAATGATGGTCTGTTTATGATTTAGGAAAACTTTGAACCATATCCATCCTCTTCCCGATCAACTTTATCTTTTCAATAGTTTCTTGGACAAGGCTCTATACGATCATCAAAGTCTCAGTTGTTTCCATCCAACATAGTGGAGAATGACACAGACGACCGTATAATGACTCAAATAGAGCCATATGTATCAAATCTTGATAACTGTTATTATAGGAGAACTCTGCCAATGGTAAGTGATCCTCCCATGAACCATCAAAATACATCACACAAGCCCTTAACATATCCTCTAATGTTTGTATCATCCTCTTGGATTTACCATCTATCTGAGGATGATATGTTGTACTTATAGTCAACTGTGTCCCACGGGCTTACTTCAAGGATTTCAGAAAATGAGATGCGAACCTCAGATCTCTATCTGATATAATTGAAACTAGAACACCATTCCTCTTTACAACCTCCCAGATATAGATTTTGGACATATCCTCCACCATATGATATTCACGAATTGGGATGAAATGGGACGACTTTGTGATCCAATCCACAATCACCCATATAGAATCGTTTTTTCAGAACATTCTTGGGAGAATCGTCACAAAATACATTGCTATCTCCAACCATTTCCACACTAGGATAGGTAAATACTTCAACATGCCTACTGGTCGCTGATGCTCTACCTTGACTTGCTGACAAGTCAAGCATGTCCAAACAAACTCAACCACATCCCTTTTAATACATGACCACCAAAACTAAAATTTCAACAACTTATACTTAATTTGAATTCTAGGATGGACAACCCACCTAGATTTATTATAAACCCTAAGAAGTTCTTCCTGACATGCCACTTGTACCACCATCCGACTATGAAAACACAAGACTGAATTCCCATTCAGTTCATAGTTCTCAATGGTCTCCCCACCATTGAGTTTCAACCTCATCACCATACATTCAGAATCAGATGCATGTGCCTCTTTAACCAAACCAATCAAGTCAGGAACCAATGAAACTATAAAGAAGAATACTCTATCACTCTGATCCTAACATTCCAACTGCATGTCGGCTATGACCAATATCAATTTTTACTAATCTGATACCTACTTCACCACTTGAGAATATGATTTTCTACTTAATGCATCTGCCAAAAAATTTCCCTTACCCAGTGCATACATTAAGTTGAAATCAAACTCTTGGAGATATTCTATCCATCTCATTTGCCTCAAGTTAAAATATCTTTATGAGAGTATATTATTTAAGATCTTATGGTTGGTAAACACTGTAAATTTCTCACTCAAGAGATAATGACGCCACATTTTTAAAGCATGAACCACTACCGCCAACTCCAAATCATGTGTTGGGTAATTTTTCTCATGCAACCTCAACTGTTGTGATCCATACACAACCACATGACCCCCTACATGAGAACACATCCCAACCCTAATCCAGATGTGTCACGATACACCATTTACCCATTCGCTAGTTTTGGTAAAACCAAGATTGGGGCTGATGTAAGGTGACCCTTTAACTCTTCAAAGAATTTCTGGTACTACTCATCCCATTGAAATTTGACATTCTTTCTGGTAAAAGCTATCATTGGTGAATCCAATCATCATAAATCACACACAAAACATCAATAATACCCAGCTAGACCGAGGAAGCTCCATATCTAGAAAATTTTATTTGGCGGTTTTCATGATATTACCGCCTCTATCCTTTCTAGATCAAATGAAACACCCCTCGTAGAAATAACATAGCCAAGGGAACGAACCTTATATATCTAAAAGTCACACTTTGAAAATTTGGCATACAACCGATGGTCCCTCAAGATTCCAAATGTGATCGCAAAATGATGCTCATGCTAAAACCTTGTCATTGAATACACTAGTATATCATCCATAAATACCACCACAAATGAATCTAGATATCTCTGATATTCTGATTCATCAATTCCATGAACACGCCTCATGTATTTGTTAGACCAAAGGGAATAACCGCATACTTGTAATGGAAATATCTACTTCTGAAAGCTGTTTTCAGAATGTCCTCCTTCATTACCCACAATTGGAGATATACTAACCTAAAGTCAATATTGGAGAACCATTGAGATCCACTCAAATGGTCAAACAAATCATCAATGCATGGAAGTGGATATCAGTTCTTTATTGTAACCTAATTAAGTCTATGATAATCAACACCGAGCCGCAAGGTTCCATCTGGATTTTTAACCACCAAAACCGGTGCTGACACAAAGACATTCTAGGAAAGATGAAACCATTGTTTTCTAACTCTTCCAACTACACATCCAATTCCCACAATTCTGATGTTTCCATTTGGTAAGACAAATGTGAGATAGGACTGGTCCCCGGAAGGAGATCAATCGTAAAATCGACTTATCTCAAGGGTGGAAACCCTGAGAATTATTTGGGAAATACATCCATAAACTGATCCACAACTATTAGAAGAATATTCTTCACAACACCTTCCACCATTGCCAACAACAAGGCCTCTAAATGATACGAGATCGTGCCAATGGTTGGTACTGACAAAGCTGTTGTACCCATCTTTGCACACTTCTCCCCTCTAAAGAGATTTCTAACGCCATCTTCTACCATAAAACTAACAGTTCGTGCATAGAAACAGATGTGGGCCTTAAAAATTTTCAACCAATCCATTCCCAGGATTATATCATACGCATCCATCTCAAGCACTGAGAAATCCCACATCAATTCGATGCCATCCACAACTTAACAACAGCCTCGACATAGGAAGGCCTGACACTCTCTTTGACACAGAGGAGTTGGATGTTTCATAATAGAAGGCATCATTTCCACCATTAATCCCAACAATTAAATGATGCAAGAAGAAAGAAAAGAATGCGAAGCACCTGTATCAAACAACACTTGAATCTATGTGGAATTTAAAAGAACTGTACCTTGCACTGTGGATGGTCCTGACTGATCATCCATCACAACCTATTTAGCTCCAAGCAACTACTTGCTTACAACAATCTATTCCTTTCTTCTCTACTAAGACTTTTCCTAAGGAGTTGTGGTGCTCCCAGAATCACCAGGATTGAATTGGCTCTACTAACGAGGCATATACTGCTACCCTCGTCCCATCATGGCATATGAACCCTGCGACCCCTGAGGAGTGTTACATACACCTAACCTCAGAGTATTCTAACAATACCACTGAAGGTGACCCATCTACTTATAATTACAACATGATTGAGGCTATTCCATACAATACTACTTGATGTGGCTCATAAAACTACATTAAAAACATCTAGGTTTACTCTGAGGCTTCGTAGGAAGATTCACCGATCCTATAGTTGGATTTTGAGTCATACTCCCACCCTAGAAATAATTTACCTCTTCTGCTTGAACCCAGCATTCGAGTTCCCACTATTTCCCATGGGTACTAATACAATTCCTCCACTCACATACCCCAAGATATCCCTTTTGTCCACTGAGGATCTATTCAATATTTCTATTTAATCATCTATACACTACAATACTATCTTAAACCGAATGTCCTACCTCAAACCATATTTGAAGATACAATATTACAATGATGTACTACTCACCACTTTGGGTGAAAACCTCTCTATGCTCATAAACATAGCTGCATACTTCATTACCGAAAGGTCCTCTAGTTTCAAATGGACGAAATCCCTTATATGCTGAATTTTTAATGTATGAGGGTAGAATAGTTTGTTAAACAATTCCTCAAATCCATTACATGTCATACCTTGTTCCGTTCTATCTTGGACCACCATCTCCCACCACTGAAGTGAAAGATTTTCCAATATATACATGGATAACTTCACATTAAACTCTACTGGTGTTCCCAAGAATTCGAAGATCTTGTTCATTCTATTCAACCATTCTTCTTCCCTTTCTAGCTCCGAGTCACCCTTGAAGATGGGTGGATTCTGCTTTTGGAACTGAACCACATGATCCACGTGCCTTGGTTCATCCTCTTTATATCCACTTTCCACATCTTGGAAATCTTGTACTATACTTTGTACTAACTTCTGGTTCACCTGAGGCTCAGGTGAAACCACATTTTTAGTAGCCTCCTCTGGTTAGTCTCTACAACACCTACCTTATGCCATTTATATTCATACAAAAATAACCGTGATTCCTTCTATTTTAATAGCACATGATTCACAAGTTCTAGTTCTATTACACTAAAACTATCACAATCAGGCTTTCCACAAGTTCCCATTTACCATATTTCACTATTTTGAAAAATCCACCATATTTTGAAAATCAAACCATTTTCAAAATACCACAAGTTTCCATGTTTTAAATACTTCTATTTTGAAACCCAATAAATATTTTTAAAATCAAAATATTCATATCACAACATAATTTATTTTACCCCAATGAAATATGAATTATAGTGGGAATTCATTTCTACCATTCATGTCATGCTCATCTCATTGGCTATACCCATGAAAATGAGATTTCCAATGCCTATAAGTTTCTTCGAAACACTTATGTAACCAAATCCCTGGTAACTTGAAGTTCAAAATAAAAGGGTTAGCTACGTACTTTTATGCTATACATTCCATGTTCTGAATATCCTACAACTTGGTACCCTCCCGAATCAAGGAATATGCCAAATACAAATGTCAACACCAAGAATAACGATCAACACCAAGGATCGAACAACTTCTCACACTTGAAAGACGAGGACCGAACCAACTGATATCACTTGTAACATACCTCCCTATTTCATTAGCATGAGAGGGAGGAGGAATGATACTTGTCCTTAAGTGATGATCCCAATGTGCCAAAGGCTGGAAATAAATACCAAGGGCTTCAAGAATAAATTGGGGAATGATTTTCCCTTAAGAAAAATCCAACCAAGCAAACAATACACAACTATATGATTCATGTCAACAAACCAACCAATCTCACACGTTACCAAAAAGGAACCACACTATTCCATAATACAACCCAAAATCTAAAACAACCAAAAAAAATATGAGATTAATATGTGGAAGACTAAAAAAGATATCCAAAATAAACCAAGACACACTCCACAGCTCCACAGCAAGCTCCATTCTCCAAGAACCACTACATATCCAAAGCATCACCACAAACCACTAGCAATGAGATGCTTTACCTTTACCTGTGTCCCAGAATACGACATTTACAAAAGCACAAAAGTGCCAAAGTAGGGGGTGAGTACTAATACTCAGTAGGTTTTCTCCAAATTACTTCCCTACACTTGCCACAAGGAAGGAACAACACATTTATATAAAGAAGTTTATATAAAACAATAAATAGTTCAACATTTACCAAAATCCAAACATACCCTTACCAAGTCATGTCAAACAAGGGACATAACTAACCATTACATAAACCATGTCCCCATCACACATTAGCACAACAAATTTCATCTTTTCAAAGACACACACAATAAATAAACCCTTATGGTGGGACTTCTACCCATCACGTTCACCCCATTTACAACTAGTTGTGCTTCCCGACCACTACCCTTAAATATCGGTTCTTCCAATCACTATCCATCAAATTTTATAGTGAGACTCCCCGCCCACTTTCACATCTCATTTCAACAAGCCACAACCAATATATAATCTACCAAGTTTACAACAATATGCAAATAACCATTTCCATAACATGCCAAACCACTTCAATAAACCACCCATTTGTTGAAACCACCCTTAAATAATTTTCCATTCAAAACCACATTTCCATAAAAAAATATATTTATTGTAAGCAAACTTTCACAAAACACTTTTCATAACAAAGAACTAATGATTTTAAAGTTAACATTTTAAAATCACACTAAAATCCCCCCTTTAGGAACAATAACCTGTTTTTCCCAAAATCCCTCAAACCATCACTTGATAGGTTTCAAAAAATATTCACACATCATTATCACAATTAATTTCAAGAAACCAAATTAATTATACCAAAAACACTAGTTTTTGTCTAGTGGATTCGAGAGAGAATCAACCTACCTTTAAAGTTCCTTCCAATTCAACCCACAAGCAACCACACCCCAAATCTAGCGAACGCACCACCGAAACCGCTCTAGTTATCCTTCCCTAACATCCATAAGCCTTAAAATTAATATCCAAGGAAACAAAAACCCTATATCTACATACAACAGGTGTATATATATAAAACCAAGAGAGAGGGAGATGTAGATCTAGAGAGAAACCAAAGAATCCAAGAGAATAGACTTACTTAGGAGAAACCACCTTGAAACCCCTTCGAATCGCTTCCCAAACGCGTGGGAGAGCCCCTCCAACCCTTGAGAAACAAAAATACCAAGTGAGGATCGAGTGGGGGAGAGTTTGGAGTGAAATAGGTAACGACCAAGGGATCCCATATTTAAAAACACTTCATTTAAGTGGCTGCATAGTTAGCCCACACAGTTTGGAAAACCGTGCGCTAACTGTGCACAAGGCACTACCTCTAGAGATGGGGTTCGCACAGTTGCCTCGTACGGTTTGGAAAACCATGATCAGTCCATATGAAGCCTAATGTATCCCCCTAAACGGTTTCCTGGAGGACCCACACAGTTTCCCCCTAACCATGCTCAAATAGTGTGCATTTGGAAGAGCCTCCAAACTTATTCAAAACCATTCCAAACTCTCCCAAACTCTTATAAACTCATTCCATGCACTTTAAACACATAAAAAGGAATAAAAAAGGCTACATACATCAAACTGAGGGTGCTACAAGGGTACACCTTATTCCCATGTTTTTGGTTTCTATGTTCATAATTAGGGAATTAAAGGTGAAGATATTTGGAGAGTGTCTCTTAAGGAAAGTATTTCAAAAAAAATGTTCCTAGATTTTTAATTCTTTTACTTGAATATAAAAAATCTTTCTATCCACTAAAAATATGAAGTTTGAGGAATGGTTATCACTAACCAAACTTTTTTTTGAATTATATTGGATACATTATCGAGGTGGTAGTGAATATCTAACAAAATGGGGAGAAAAAGATCTTGCACTTGAATGTTTTGATGTGTTTTGTGTATTTGAGTGTAGGTTTATAAACCTACTTGATAATATATGTGAAAATACTCAAATGTGTTGAAATTTTAGTTGGTTCCACATTGATGAATGTGAATGGGCACCATTTATGATTTAGTAAAATCACTCTTGATTTCTACACCAAGTTAGCCCAAGTAGAATTAGGGATTACTTAAATAAGTCTCATTTATAATAAATTTTGTGTTTTAAACTTCTATTAAAAATCTATTTGAGAACTATACAAGTGGAGGAACAAAAGTGGATAAGAAAGTTTTTAAATTCATATGAGTAAGTGGGAGAATAAATTTCCCTTTGAATAACCCCATGCATATATGAAATTTCAAGTGTTATATATGAACAATGGGGAGAGGTAAAAAAATTTCTCCATTTATTTTATTTTTAACTAGTGTGAGAATAATGAAATTATCTATTGGAATAAATTTTTAATTGAAAACAAATCTAACATGGGAGATTGAAGTGCTTTTAGGTTGAAGATGTGTTTGGTTTCAATTATCTTATTGTCTTTGTTAGTATCCTTATTCATAGTTTTTGGAAGGTGGAGTAAGTATCCACTCGACCAAATGAATACAAGTATCTACCTATGAACTCTTGGTAAATAAATGAATATCTATTATAATTTTCTTTACATGGGAAATGGGAAAAGTATTTTCCATAGAATTGCTACTTGGAAAGTTTCCATGGACCATTACATTTTAATATTACTACACTGATCTTTATTTCAAGATGAGTTCAAAAATTAGTTATTCATTTTATTAAATAGTCACTTTAAAAGTTGAACAACCTAGAGTTTTATGATGAACTTAATTTAGATAAATTGTATAAGATATATTTAATAAGTGTTAAATAATTTCAAAGTGTTTGAGATAAGTTATTTGAATTAATGGAGAAGGTCCTTCGAAGTGATCTCATTAGGTTTGGAATTATTTTAATAATTCCTATAATTATTTAAATCTAGTATAATATGAATTAAATATATTTTAATTCTTGATATGGATTTGGAGTGACTCAGATTTACCTTGAAAAATTCCTTAATTTAAGTATCAAAAGATGGTAATTTTGGTTTGTATAAAAATCTTCATATGAGTTATTAAGAGAAGAAATAAGAAAAATTTAAAATTATAGAACAACATATGAGTAATTTCTATACACTGTATATGTTACATTTTCACTATGTGTATGTTTTATCATAGAGGAAATAAGAAAATTTTGTAAAATAATGTACTATGTATGAGTGATTTATTAGTAATATATGTATGAAATAATTCTATGCTTGAGTCATCAATAATCCATGTAAGCATTATTTATCATCTGTATATGAGTATTTTCCTAAGTATGTTTGATTGGATATCTATGTAGGTTTTATTTTCCATGCGTAAGTGTCATTTGTAGTCTATGTATGTGTCACTCCAGACTTTGAAAAATTCAAAAGTTCAGTTGGATGAAAAACACGAGCTTCTAGATTTAATATCTAATAGAGTATAATTTGGGATGATGATTGGGCTATTTTTTAAAGATCAAAACATCACAAAAAAATGTAATGTAAGCTTGAAAGATGAAAAATTTATTCTTCAAATTGAGAAATAAGAAGATCAAATCAATTTGAGAAATGGAGATGATTCCCAATGTAGAGGTAGTAGGAGATCAACTTATAGGCAACTCATAAAATCTTGAAGGCTATGTAAGGGTCAAATATATACTTCATGAACTATGTAAGGGTACCATCAATGTTTTTTGAGTTATGTAAAGGAAAACATGAACCTTGTGTAAAGATAATAAAGGTGATTCCGGAGCTACGTAATGGTCATTATGAAAATCATGACCTATGTAAAGGTATGTTGACTTCATAGAATTAATTTCTAATTAAGAAGATAAATAAAATGGTATGATGTGAGATATATTCTTAAGTGTTGAAAAACTTTATGAAGCTAAGATGATCCATGATAATTGAGAAGTATCCAATGATAGGAATACTAGTATAGGATTAAATTCATTGAATATTCTAGAGCCTTAAATGATAAATTCCATATTAAGTTAAATCTGAATATTCTAAATCTATTGATGATTGAAGTTACAATTTTAGTGTATTAAATATCAAAAAACATTTGCGATTCATGATTGAGAAAGAGTTTTTATCCATGTTTTGAGATAGATTACATCAAAAGAAATAGTTTTTTATCACATTTTTTTTTGAGTTTGAGTACATGTGAAATTAAAAGCTGTTGAGTTGAGAAGATGAATCGAAGCCTGTAAAAGAATAAAAGAAAAATAGATATTCAGATGAGTTTAAAAAATGAGAGTCATTAAATTAGGGTATTCTTTTAATATACCTTGAGTTTAAAAAGTGATTCATGAAATATAACGGGTACACTAAATGGGATTTCTATGATGGATCTTTTGGTTGGCAGTGAGAAAGGTTACATGATATCCCATTTATGAATACCGAAAAAGAAATGGGAAATTCAATTTTTCCATCCATGCACGTGAGTATATGATAATATCAAGGAGGAATAAATAAATGAAAAAGTATCAACCACTGCTAAAAAAATACATTCACCCTAGATAAGAAGGAGATTTTGAATAAGTTGATGGAAGTTAACCCCACATCAATTTGTAGAAAATAAGAGAGGATAATCAAAACCTATACTGAAGCTATACACCAACTGGGTTTCAAATAAATTGAAAAATAAAGATATGATTGAACTAACATGAAATACTAGTCTGTGATAGTCGAGGAATAAAAATAAATAAGAGAAGAAGATTGAGAAAGACCAACTAGTAAGAGGTTATTCTGAAATATTTAATGGTAGTCAATTTCATAGAGTATTAAGATGAGAATTTCCAAAAAATAGATTCTTAAGAGAACTTAGAAGCTGTGACTTTAACATAGACTGAGTTGCACAAATATGTTTTTAAAGGAATTTATATAGTCAAAGACTCTATTTTTTTTTCTGAAGAAGAAACTTATCATTTATAGGTGCATAGGCATCCCTAAATAGATTATTGTTTTACTTCAAAAAGGATCCAAAAAGTCCAAACGTGCGTATACACAATTGGAATGTAAGACCCGAACTTTTTATACTTATGTATCTTCTTTTATGTTTTGTTAAACCATTTAAACCTTGGTATTTGGGTCTTATTCATACTATAAATCATTATTTCATAGGTGTTATGGAGATTAGAGAAGTTGAGTTGGTGGAAGGCTAGAGGTGTCTTGCAGCTTTAGGGATACTGTAGAGCCATCAACTATCCAATTTTTCCCACCGACCAACTGGTGGAAATTGAGAAGGATGAGTCTCTTAAAAGAGACCCATTTCCCAGTTTATGGAGAACCACCAACCAGTTAGTGGGGTTTATATCCGTATAGGTACACCAGAGGACCCCATTCCCCAACTGCTGGAACCCACCGGCTAGACGAGGGAACTAGGGTGGGCATAAAAGCAAGGCGAAAAGTCATATTTTACCCCCAAAACCTCTTTTAAACACCTAATTACCCCTAATCTAACCCTAATTTGGGGTTTTTTTGAACATTTAAGGTTATCTTAGGATATTTTGTCTTCCCTAAAACACTCGTTCATATTTTGATTTGTTCTTCAATCCGTACAACTTGAAACATTAAGTCTTATTAAAATTAATGAATTCCTATTGTATTTATCTTGGGTCCTATTCTTGTAGCCTTGATGGTGTGTGTAGGTCACTATACACAGGGAATCATGGTGTTGTAAATTTATCCAATGCTTGATTTTGGTTTCCTTTTTCCTTAATGGTTTAGGTGGGTGGTCTAAAACAACTCCCTTAGGTTTGTTTTTATTCATTAGTATATGAAACTTGTGTGATCACACTGATATGTCATGTATAACAACCCATACTAATTATTAAATCAATGAAATTGATGAAATCATATGCATGGTTCTCCCATAGATCTCATTGGGTCCATTTTTCTGAGAGGTGTGACAATATTTGACCCTAGGTTGGAATATTGATGTAATGAATCTAGATCCCAATGATGAATTGGAATTATTTTAAGTATTGGTTCAATAAATGTGAATTGGATTATCATGTAAATTGATGTAATTTTCTTGAAAAATATTAACATAGATTGAGAGTGGTAAATTTTCATGTAATTAGTTTTTTAATGATGACATGATGGGATATAGATATTAATTACATATGAATGGTAATTGGGATAAATTGATATGTGTAATGGAGTTGTTATAATTATTGTGAAAATTGGTAACTTGGATTAATGGAAAGAATAGTATGATAATTGGTAAATTTGAATTAATTAACCAACATGGAATATAATGATATGTTAGGCATGTTTGTGGTAAATTTGGATATTCGGTAGTTGATGCATGGTTATTTAATTCATTTTCCCTTAGAATGGGTAATGTGCCATGAGAACATGTAAGAAACTCTAGCATGTGAATTCACATAGAGTATTATAACACAATTACTTCACCCTTGGTCTGGGTAATGTTCCATGGGAACATGTAAGTAGATCTAGAATGTTAATTTTCATAGATTCCAATATGACACAGTTAGTTCTCTCTTGGAATGGTTAATACAACATGGGAACTTGTAAGTGGATCTACCATGAGAATTCACATAGAGTCTAGTATTAAAACCCCAGGGAGATATGTTTAGTTACTTGACATGATGTGGGTGATTCATCTTAGATAGAAGAATCCACCATTGGTAACTTGTACTAGTTACTTGATACACAATAAGGATGATTTATCCTAGGTAAGATAATCCACCAATGCGTAGAGATATCCAGCATCACGCCATAGAATATTTTTTAGACCCCAGGTTTTAACTAGAGCTCAAGGGTTGACAGGTTTATTTTATGTTCTACATTAATTTATAAATTAGTTCCCCTATTTGTCATACTATTTCATGGACTATTTATTCTGAATTGATTTTTATACATTGTGGGTGACGACCAATATAGTTTTACTCACACCCTATTTGGGAACCATTTAGTAACCAGAAAGACTTCATGGATGCAGGTTTGAGTAAGGGAAAGGGGCCTTGTGCTTTATTGGTTTCATAGTATATGGTATTAAAGTTTAGAGGTGGGACTGGGCATGGGGTTTGGTACCAGGGTTTTTAGGGTCTTTATTATGGAGTCTATTTTTAGTTGTTTACTTGTAGGAATTTGAACATAGAATTTAGTATGGCATACAATATGGCATGACCTGGTTTATTATTATTATTTTTATTGTTGTTATTCATAGTTTATTTTCTTGATTTGTATATCATTATTGATTTAACTTATTTAAATTATGATTTTGACTCTTTCATAGAGGTTATAGCATGCCACTATATTCTTTAGACCCTTGATACTAGTCAGTAGACTCCAACGTATGGGGAGGTGTGTAGGAGGTTTCATAATGACCTGAATCAACCATATGAGTTTGAACTAGGTTGGGGATGTTATAAATTGGTATCAAGGTTTAGTTATTTTCTATTTATTTACTATTTAATAAATTTAGTTTGGAGACTAGGATGTGTCATTGCTTGGAAATGAGCTTGTTAATGGGAGTAGATAACCCATGTTTAGGGGAAAAAACAAGTTCCCAGGGATGGGATTACTGTTATTGATGTTCCTTGTTATAGTTTTGATGTTCTTTCACATTGGTTGATTCACTTTTTATGTGATGTTACTATTTTATAAGATTTAAATAATGGGGTTATATGACACTAGGTGTATATGTATGCATCATAGTAGTCACATAAGGAAATATGTTGACATTCACTTATTCATTCTAGGGAAATATTTAATACATATGACACATCTTTATATCTATATTGTGAAATTAAATTCCTTTAAATATCTGATATAAATATATAAATGAAACTTTTATGACTTTCCAAATCACTTGTTAAGCCTAGTTTGGAGTAACCATATGTTAGTGGTTATCTTGAAATCTTGACCTTATGAGTTTAACCTTGTTTTTATCACATGATCCAAGGAGTGTGTTTAATATTGTAGAGAAAATTAATCTACATCATCTTTGGTTTGAGCTTCAGGAGACTAGTAATTAGCAAACACCTCGTACAGATGATCCAGAACTTCCTATAGATATAAGGAACCGAATGGATGATTAACCTCGTGATAGTTTCTTACAGATAATGAGAACCACATAGAGGGAGACAACTTTCATTGTGACTTATTTTTTCAATCTGACTAGAGAGTTTTAGATGTATCACCCACCCACTTTCACTTGAGAGATAGTCCCTCAGGTAGTTTGGTTTTGGAATGAGTCTATCTCGATCATCTTCAAGCACCTTGAGATAGCTGTGGACAAGTGCATGAAACTTGTTACTTTTATGAAATGAGTACTATCCAAGAACTGGTAATAAATTATAGATATATCCACAAAATAAGAGGATATAACCTAGAAAGGCTTTGAGTAGAATTTTCTGAACCACTTCTATCCTGATACACTGATGGACGAGAGGGCTTAGAAGTTCATGCACCTAACATAATGAATCATTTTTGTAGTAGACTGTGTTAGAAGTTTCTTTGATCGATAATGCTTTTTTCTATCCTTGAAACTAGATAAGGTAGATGGGGTGAAACACTTCTAAGATAATATTAATTATGATATCATTCCACAAGTGAACATATTTCACTTGAAAAACTTCTCCAACATGATGAATTAGGATATCATCACTGAAGGGAACCTGAAGGAGGACTCAAGTGATGGGAATGAAATATTAATAGGATGATCAGAGATCTCTTCTTTGGGAAGTAAGAAGTTCTGTTATGAGAGGCACCACCATGACATTAATGGGAAGAGTAGCTAGGGAAGTGGACAACCACCTCATGACTGTAGATAGGGGTTGTACTTTCAATGTTGTAGGGATGGACACAAGTGCTTCTAATGTCCTTTAAATGTGATAGAGTGCCATAATATTGGTATTATGGGACCTATACAAAGGTTTTTTTATGTTCAATAAATAGTTAGGAGGTGGTGGAGGATCAGGACTGACACCAAATACTGGGAAGGGCTCAACTACCCGTTAGTAGATTGGTAGTTAGAGTTTCACCAGTCACTTAGGCCGAGGTAGGGGACGCGGTACCCCGACATAGGAGTGGCAGTATCATTCAAATGGAGCATCTCATGGGATTTATACTAGATCCTAGATTAGAGGAGTGAGTTAGGCACATGCTATATAGTCCACTCCCACCAGTATAGATGCAGGACCTTCCACTATGAGAGGTATGATTCTTATGTCATTTACCCTTACCTTCATTTTTCTTGATACAAAATAATCATATTTCTTTATATCTTCTCAATTTAATAATATATTGGGTTTGGATGTAAAAATATTGGATGATTTTATGAACATCAACACATCATTAGGGGTGATATCATTGGGTATCAGACACTTCAAGAAGTGTTCTCTTGAAATTGGTGACTACTGTTTTCTTTGGGAGCTATTTGTGTTAGAAATGGAAGGATTCAATTTGATTTTTTCTATTGATTGAATAGTTCTCTACTAGACTCACATATATTGTTATTAGAGGATAATTAATTCTCTATATTCATAAGGGGGAAACTCTATTAATTTGGGAGAGTGAGATATTTAGGCTGGTTATGAAGGATATATTTAGTGTAGATTGGATTGTCTCATAACCTAGATAATAAGAATTTTTCTAGATGATGTTGATTTGTAATAGATTAATTTTCCTCTAGTAGTGGATCACATTTATTTCATTTCACCTAAAGAATTATCCACCATATCACCTAAGTAGAAGGTCTAATTCATTATCAAGTTGGTTCTAGGACCTGAACCTGTTTCTGTCCAACCTTACAAGATGGCACCAACAAAGATTCATGATTTGAAATTGTATTTGGAAGAAATATAAGATAAGGGATTCGAGTGGAATAATACTTCACCACATAGTTCTTTTATGTTGTCGTCTAAGAAGGCAAATGATAATTTTTATTTATGAGAGGATTATCATAGATTGAACCAGATGACAATTAAGAATTGGTATCCTCTTCCAGGAATTGATGATCTTCTCAATCAACTAAGAGGTATAAATATTTTCTCCATGATTTAATTAAGATTAGGGTACTATCACTGAAGGGTGAGACCATATGACATACCTCCAAATATTTTCAGGTTTTTCTATGGCATGTACGAGTTCATGGTAATGCCATTTAGTTTAAAAAAATGAACCATTGGTATTCATGGACCTAATGACTCAGATCATCCATCCATTTTGGAATCAATTTGTGATGGTTTTCATTGATGTCATCTAGGTGTACTCCCAATATGCAGAATAACATACCCAATATCTTAACATCAACTTGAGTACATAGAGAGAGAATTGAATATATGCTAATCTATCTAAATTCCATTTCATGATTGACAAAGTGAACTTCTTAGGTCATGTTATCTCAAAATCTGTAGTATAAATGGACCCAGAGAAGGTGGAAACCATGGTATATTAAGAACATCCTTAGAATGTATTCAAGATTCAAATTTTTATGGGTCTAGTAGGCCATTATCAAAATTTCATCCAGAACTTTTCAAATCTAGAAGCACCAATGTATGAGATGACTGAGAAAGGGGTAAAGTTTATTTGTTCTTATGTTTATGAGGAATATTTCTAAAATTTAAAGAGGAGGTTGACCTTAACACCAACCCTCACTTTTACTGATTTAGCTAAGTAATATACCATATACTATGATGCATTAGAAGTTGGACTCAAAGTTGTTGTGATGTAGGAGGATTGAGTGGTTTCTTATGGATCCAACCAATCGTGTAATGAACCAAACTTTTATAAATGAAATTCCCATTTAAATGAATGAATTCCTTATTAAATAATGTCTTTATATAAAACACATGCACTATTTTGTTTTTTTGGACCATTATAAATTATAGATTGTCAAATTTAAAAGATTGTTAATTATATTATCCATTGATAATATATCCATTATATAGTAACCATTATGATTATTATATATTAAGGGTTATGATAAAATCCAATTGACATAGATGAAAGAAGCAACGACCTCGACTAGTAGGATCATACCCTATTAATCTCATTTATCAAAGATTTTGAGATATATGGCATAAATGGGATTTTATCTTAACCATTCCCAATCTGAGATCCAACAAATGAAACATGATTGAAAGCATTTATGGTATAATTTCAAGAATATTGATATCACAACCCAAATCATGTTCAGCGAACCACCCTGTGAAAGCATCACCATACCACACCTTACCCTTAGGGCGTACATTGGCGTACTAAGGGTTTTTGCATATAGACCCCAATAATACAAATATGTATATTTTCTTTTTAATAAAATAATTATTATATTTATCTCATTTTATCATTACTTTATTGATAATTATATAATGAGTTTTATAAAAAATAGATTTTGACACGAAGAAATCAAAATTGTATTTTTGGGAAATATGTAGTTTCAAATAAGAGTCTCTTTTGGTAAATTCAATAATTTTTAAATAAATTATATTTTAATAAAATATTATTTTTCAAAAATATTTTTTTAAATATAAATGATAAAATAATTTAATTAATTCCAATTTAATTTTTATAATTGTCAGAAAGTGGCTAATATCATAAAAAACTAGTATTTTTCAGTAAATAAAGTTTTTTTAAGAAGTAAAAAATAACATATTTGGAAAATTATTTTGATAAAATAAATATTATTTTTTAAAATCATAATGTGGAAATTATCCAACACTGATTGTTTCATAATTTTATGAGACAATCAAATTTTTGGGTCAAAATGAAGTACAATATAAGTATACAATATATATTATGACATCATAAAAGCCCAAAAGTGATATAATAAATACTATAAAGATTATCCATGACCAAAATTATGTTTTCCATTTAAAATAATGAAATATTAATTTATTTTATTAGTTTTATAAACCCTTAATGAATCTACCAAACCTATATTATATTTTATGGTTGTAAAATCAATTATTTATAAACATGACTCACTTCCACATCACCAAGGGTATTATATTAATGACTTTAGTTCTTATCATAAGAAAAAACTGAAAAAATTCTCTTTTGAAGAAACCTTGTAAAAAAACCATGTAAATGTTTTTGGTTTTTATTATTTTATCATATAGAGTCCAAAACCTATGTTTAGAAATTAATAAAGACTTCCTTCCTCTTTTTCTATAAATACCGACCCATCCTCCCACTCCTCTTTAGTAAAAACCCATTGATCATGAAATTAATATTCCTTTACCTCTCTATATCTATCCCTATGTGTTAAAAAGATCTTAATAATCTCCTCCCAAGCTTTTAGAATCACCCTATCAAGGTAAGGGATTATATCCACCTCTTTATTCAAGTCTCTCTTTGAATTATACCCTTTAGATTTCCAATTATTGATGTTGTAATGTGTTTTTACACATATGTATAACATAATTAAGGGACCACATTTCTCTCTTATTAAACCCTTCCTTGAATCATCATGTACACCTTTATGCTATAGGAATTATCCTGCGATTCTCCATGAAAAACATTTTCATAGTGAATAGCCATACCCATTTTCAATCAATGGTATTCACCTAGATGTACCTATCATTAATTAATTGGGTAATTACCATTATGTAACCCACATTAATTTATCATGTGGTTAAATTTTATAAATAACATTCTTATGTTGTATGATCATTGTGGCACACTAACACATGTACGTAATATGAATGTGATGGGTGGGCCCATAATTATATATCCCTCCAATACATTAGGTAATGCTTTTATCTCATAATATTACATGTATGGTGCATGATAGGTTATCTTAAAAGCACTGTGTTATTATATATTGGTGGTTATACTTTACTTATGCTTATGATGTCATGTTTTATGATGTTTCTACATTCGTATATTTCCTGGATGTTATCATTTTATATCTTTCTTAGATGATCATGTTTATGGTTATCACCCATTTTATGTCTCCATGATATAACTCTTTACTAACATACATTAATTTCATCATGTTATTCTTTGATTACTACCTGACTGGGCTTTATAGCTTACCCTTTTTATCTACATCCCTAGGTTATCCCATGCTGTATTAAAAGAATCGATGAAATATTAGGGCATGTTCTGACATTTTTTAAATAAATTTGTTGTACCCATGTTTCAATTTAATGTTCTATATTCCTAATTTCAAAAATAAATTTGGCCTCACTATCTTATAGGATTGTATTATATGTATCTTTATGTAATAAATTATTAATTAGTGTTTTTATGATATGGTTTGTCATAGTTGGTATCTTAGGAAAGTCTATTTTTTTTGGGAATTAGGTTAAGAAAACATTATTTAAAGTCTTAGGAATATGATTAAATATTAAAAAACATCCCTAAATTTTGGTAATGTTTAAGTGGTTTCTAAAAAACCAAATCCCTATATGGATAGTACAAGTGGATGTGGCTCTATAATAGTTATACCTAGGGTTAATAACTCCCAAAAGGGATCATTGGTCTTTGACTCAATCATCACCTGGTGCATGATAAAATGTACTTGTTGTAAACCTAGTTTAACACTCCTAGGGGATATTATTTTTTAAATTCACAATATTCTTACAGACCATTATAAAGGGAAAAAAATGCGCATAAGATTTTATGTTATTAAATAGATCATGGATAACTTAGATTGAACCATAAAAATCCATAGGTTAAGTAATATAGGTCATTTTGGAGTTATCCCTTCAATATTAATAGTTTACCTTTTATATGTTTATTATTTTTAAAATTCACATCCCTAATTTTCCCTTTATTTTATTCAATGGATGGAAATAGTAGAAATTGTGTCAACAACCAATGTAAGGGGAAATGTGATGAATGACCATTTGAGATACCCAACTTTATGGGTGCTAGATTCAAGAACTCCATGTAAATTATTTCTCAATTAACTCATGTTTTTAAAAGAAACATGAATTAGTGGGAAATCCCACACCCCCTAGGAAACATCAAGTTGTAATTCAAACCTTTATGTGACAAAGACCCATGATTTTCAGTGGATATTATGATCCCTTAATCATGGAACAATGGATCAACTATATGAAAATATATTACCCATACTTCAAAACTCTAATAAAGATATGGTCATGATTTATGTTTATTATATAGAAGGAGAAGATTATTAATGGAGGGAATTAATGAAAAATATGAATCATGAGGAAGGGATCAAAGTGATGGCGTGGAAAGAATTTTAGAAAATGTTTTGTGATAAATATTTTTCCTTTAATTTTTGTCTTAAAATAGGGAGGTATTTCCATATCCTCAAGAAAAATTATGATGAATCCATCAGAGTGTATAAGGTTAAATTCACAATACTTTTACGATAGGACTCTAGCATTATCATTTACCCTAAAAATAAAGGTGGAAACTTATGTAGTGGTATAAATCCAAGTCTAAAAAAAGATTTTGTGATTCAATACATTGAAAAATATGATAAAATTGTATGATTTTACCTCAAATTTAAAATATAGATTAGTGAATCTCATGGTTCTCACGGGTCTAGAGATAGGTAATAGATAATGGATTTTAATTCTAGTGGTGTAATGGAGAAATATCACGGTGAATGAAAGTCCAACATCCCACATGTCAAAAGTGTGGGAATAAGTATCTTGTAAATTTACTAAAGTGGACAAGGAGAAGCTTTAGGTGTTGGAAGGAAGGGCACCAATATAGTGAATTAAAATGGGAAAAACTAGTCAATATGATAGAAGAATCTATTTCTCTAGTCAACCCACAACCCGATGTCCAATGTTTCAACTACAATGAATAAGGACATATGGAAATCAATTCACTAAGACAATGGTTATCAATGATAACCACTGCCAATAATAACTAATTACTAGAGATCAATGGGGAGCTTATTCCGTGACTACTACTAAGGTGGATCCTGATAATGATGCGGTGACATGTATGTTGGTTATTAATTTAATAATAGTGAATGTACATTTTGATTCTTGTTCTACACATTATTTTCATATCACAAAAGTTTATTAGAATAATTCAAACACCACCACAAAATATATAAGTGGAGTTATCTATGAAAATGAAAAATGGATAAATTATCACATCCTAATTACATAACTTCTATTTATATATATATTTCTAGGTTGAAATTTCTATAGAACCTTATGATACTCACTTTAGAATAATTCAATGAAATTATGGGTATGGATTAAATTTTATTATATAGAGAAAACATAAATTATTGAGAGAAGAAAATCACCCTCCACATCTCAAATATCCTTCTGATTTTATAGAATTGTAACGAGTATTATGAATCTCTTTTGGTATCATCATCTCAAGCATGGATATTATTGCCTTATGATAAAGCGTATCTATCTCAAATGATTGATAACAAGGAAAATATCATGCTTGATGAGATTATAATTTTAATGGAATATTATTATGGGTTTCTTGAAGAATTTCTTGGCCTTCCCCCAAGCCATGAGGTTGAGTTCTCAATGGAGATTATACCCATATCTTTTCTAATATCTAAGACACCATATAGAATGGACACTATTAAAATTGAAGAGATGAAGAATAAAATAAAATAGAATTTGGTTGAAGGGTTTATATTCCCAAGCGCATCACCATAGGGTACACTAGTCCTATTCATCAAGAAGAAGGATAGGTCAATGCACCTCTGTATTGATTATCATGATCTCAATATGATCATGATAAAGAAAACATATCCTTTTCCATGGATTGATGTATTGTTTAGTTATATACATGGAGAACATTACTTCTCTATGGTAGATCACTAGTCAGGATATTATCAAGTAAATGAGAAGAAGAAAGATATACCCAAGGATAAATTTTGTACAAGGTATGGGAAATATGAGTTTATAGTGATGCTATTTAGACTCAATTTTTATCCAACTATCTTTATGGACTTTATTAATCAACACTTTATTGATTACCTCAAATTTGTTTTGGATAATTTATTAAATATATTCTTATTTACTCTAAAATAAAGGAGGAACACAAGGATAATTTGAATGATGTATTGAAGACCTTGAAATATGAAAAGTTTTACGCGTAGTGTAGTAAATGTGAGTTTTCGATGGGGAAGGTAACATTTCTGGGTAATTTTATCACTAGGAAAGGGATATCAGTAAAACCTTAAAAAATAGAGACAATTGAAGGATGGCCCATGTAACATGCCGACCTGAACCATCGGGTCCAAGAAAAATGCAACGTGACCTCATACGCACCTCCCCATACACATGAGTATTCCAACTGGTAGTTATGGTCCAAGTAAAATAGTTAGGAGACTATACCATATATATCAAATCATAGAACAATAATACATAAACAATAATAAAAAGAATTAATCAAAGTAATCATAAATAATAGTGAACTAAACATGACATATAAATAAACATCTCCTAATGTGGAAAGCATGTCTAGAAAGTAAGAAGTAGATGCATAAAGGGATAAAAAATAAATAAACATCTATGGGCCCTCCAGTGTTTATTGTATCCCGTACCTTCTCCATGATCCACTACTCAACCATCCACCATAGGGCCCTTGTACTTTACCATATCCCAGGTTATGAAATCTAAAAGTGCACCAAAATTCCCAAGTAGGATGTGAGTACAAAGACTTAGTAGGACACCACTAATGCATCCTTAAAAGGTGTGAAAATTCACAAGAGTCTATAACATAATAATAAATAAATGTTCACATAATAAATAACCAATATGAGAATTTTTGCACTAACCAGAATTCCATAAACACTAGTTATACCTGCTTCAACGCCATGCTATAAAACATCAGAAAAATCATGTTAATGTCTCAACATCATATATTTCCTTAAGATTCTCAATATATGTAAAGGCCCCAGGCCTCCAGGTCAAACCACACTAGGTTATTATACCCCCTCCGTTATCTCTAGATCATGTCACATAGACTATCATGACCCACTATTCCACATAGGTATAATCACTAATGATCATCCTTCCCCACAGTCTTCACATACGATTCTGATCAATCAGGATCATCATGCCCCTAGGTTAGTCCACCCTAAGACATCATGACCCTTCATCCATCTCAATCTCTTCACCAAGTCACATCCATCATCTGAACACACACACCCTCCAGGGCCACTGAGCAATGATGGGACCACCGATCACTTTTGTACCATGCATATCCCAAAAAGATAGCATATACTAAGAATATCCCAAGGAAATAACGGAATCATACATAACATATCATGAGTGTGAGAAAAACCATACATAAACACATTTAATAAAATCATCATGGTCTAAATCACATCCACACGCATAATCATAATATTTCAACAATAATGACTCATGGCTACACACACACCCACATGCATCACATAAGAAGCATGGGTTCATCTAGTATAAATCAAAAATCATGTTAACATAATATAGATGGTCCCAAATGGTAACGAACTTCCTACTTTAAAGTCATTTATGTCAATATAAGATTCGTTGAAGGTGTTATCACCTAAACCCTGTTCACACATTGAACAGAAATACGATCACATGCTAAGTATTCCTAAAACCCAAAAGTGAAGTTTTATTTCTAGAAGAAAAAAAATATTAAATGTGTTGATACTTTCTCTCTCCTAGGAAATTTTTAAATTATCATTTTAGGTCAATGAATGCATTAGAAAATTTCCCCTAAATAATAATTTTTTTTATAATTTATTATAAATTATCCTTTTATAATTTTCTTTGAATAATTTCTTATAAATTACCTTTTTATAATTTTATTTTGATAAATTATTTTAAATTATTTATTTAAAATGAAAAAATTTGATTAAAAATATGTCACTTCCATAAAAAAATAGGATTTATCTTCTACTCATAGAGACTAACCAAATATCACCAACTATGCGTCAATCTGATTAGTAACAAAGAATATATTACATAGAGAATATTGGAAGAATAAAATAAAATAAAATAGAATAAGAGAGAGGATGTGTGTGAGAGAGAGACTGTGGCACGAGGGGAGGACCCCCTCCATGTGCCATTTTTAGGCACCTCAAAAATTTCCCCCTTTTATATATTTTTCTCTATTTTATTTAATTCATTATTTCATTAATTATTCCATTAATTAGTTTATTACAAAATTTATATTATTATTCAATCTTATATTAATGCCCAAGCGCTAGCCCCATTACACTTTTCACATGTTTCTTCCAAAATTTATCATTTATTGATATTTATTCATCCATTGAATAAATATAAAAAAATCATTATCTTTGTATACATCATATATATATATATATACACTCACATGTACACAAAAACAAACATTATATATATACATTCACACTATAATATAAATAAGTATATTTTAACCCACATATGTATGGATATAAATATTTTAATTTTTTCACACATAATAATTATTTTCTCAATTTAATAATAATAATAATAATAATAATAATAATAATAATAATAATTAAATATATCTCATCATTATCACTATTAACATTTCTCCAACAACCTTCATTAAATGAAGTTAATTTTATTAGGCACACAATTTCACTTATGTGGTGTAAGTGATAATATCAATATTGTTACCTAAATTCCCCATGAATATTCACCCATAGAGAAATATTGCTCATAAATTAATTGAATTTAAATAATATTTAAGTACACATGTAATTTCTTTTCCTTTTTTTTCAGCACAAATAATAATAATAATAATAATAATAATAATAATAATAATAATAATACAATTGTTATTATTATTATTTTTTACTACCCAATAATTATTTGGATACCAAATATTTTTTTTATTCAAACAAATAAAAATATTTTGATAAAAATCCTTTGAAAACATATATTCCAACGTTTATTAAAAATTATTAAACCAAAAAAGGATAAAATAATTTCCATTACCTATGATATAACCAAATGCCCGACACACACAAAGGTTATGTGAGGCCTAGGGTAAAACTTTTATCCCAAACCTAATGGTGGTATCATATTTCTCATATGACATGCCATTGGAGAGATATTTAGTTTTTTATTTAAAAATATTTAATAAAAATATTAAATAAGTTATCCTCACATGCGGTCTGACCAAACACCCAATGCACATAAATTTTATGTCACGCCTAGGGTAAAACCCTCAACCCAGACCTAACGACGGTCTCATATTTCTCTTACAAGAAACAATTTGGAAGATATTTTATTTTTTTTTAAAAATCATATGAACATAATAAATTATATTTAATACTTTTATTATTTCATCACTGATGCTCTATGGGCCCCAAAATCCCATGATATCTCAGCGCCTCACTCTAAAATTATTCTATTGAATATTTCAAGGTGTTAAATGGACTTTTACCTTTACTCAAAGCCTATAAATTATATATTAAGTGATTTTGATAGTAAAATTAAATTTTCACATAAAAATAATCATAAATTATTATCAATGATGTTTTTTAACGTATTTAAAAAATTAGGATATTGAAAATTTTCCCCTCTATCGACTTCTAATCCTATATAATTATCTTTTGTGGTCTTGATCGAAAAACTCAGCCCATTGAGCTCAAACATCAGAATCATGCTCCCACATATTATCCTAGATGTTTCTTTATTTCCACTGAAATTATGATGAGTGGTTCCATCTTTCCTCATATAACATTCTCTCTCCTATCCATAATCCCCACTGGACCCTCCTCAAAGATGCATAAAGTTCCAACTTAACGTCTTCTTAGTCTATAACATGTGAAAGATCAGGAATGTACATTCGAATATGGTAAATGTGGTACACGTCATTAAAGTCTTAATAAAAGTAAGTAAATTTCAGACAGTACACCACTATCCCCACTCGTTCAGTGATCTCAAAGGGTAGCACAAATCTTGGTGCTTTTTTATTCTCTCTCAAAAATCAATGCCTCAACCAGGGGTTCACTCATATAAAAAACATGATATCCCACAACGAACTCCAATGGTATCCTCTTACGGTAAATATACCATATTTCTCTACTATGAGTGGTGATCATCCTATTCTATATCAGTTTCACTCACTCAGAGGTATTTTAAACCAAATTGGTCCCCAAAACTATTACCTCACACACTTCATGCCATTATGGTGGTAAATGATATGACCAGCCGTAAATAGCCACTAAGTCTAGGTGATCATCCCACCCTCCACCAAATTCTAGGATGAAAACTCAGTGCATATCTGCTAGTATGCATATTTTCCACGCAGAATATCCATCTGTCAGATGATAGTATACCATGCTTAATCTCAACTAAGTCCCTAGGGACTTTGAAAATCCATACTAAAATGGTAGTGTAAAACATGCATCTTTATCCAAAAAAATACTCAAAGGAACTCCTCATGATCATTCTGACTCATGGAAATAATTTTTTTCTAATTCAACTACAGGGTAAGTATATCTAATTAGTAAAAGTGGGAATCTTTTTTTCTAATCTACAATCACCAAAACTAAGTCACGAATCTTTGGGGTCCAAGGTAACCACATCATAAAGTACACCATTATTTCCTCCTATATAGTAATATAGAAGCACCTTATAAGTCTATCACTAATGTAATCACTAACTACCGCTCTCTCATATACTAGGGTTTCACATTATTGTTCACCTACATATTAGGGAAAGGTAGGTTGGGGAAACATAACTTTACCAATAAGTCAATTCTTGACACAACTCACAGATATAAGAAAATTACCTATATTAAACTAGGAAAAAGATAAAAATGATGTTTTCAAGACCATACTTCATATAGTATCAAGTTCCTCCTCTCCATCTATTGGTGATTGATCCACTACAAAGACATGGTCTACCTCATCTCCATGACCCTTTCCACAACTTTCCTGAGTCCCTATCAGCTGGGATAAATGCTAAGGTCCCCATACTATCCCATGATTCAGTTCCTAAGTCTATCTCAAACTCCCCATGTGACCTCGATTGTGATTCCTTTGAGAATAAGTGATATAGATGTCCCGTATTGCTGTATCAGTGGCTCTTCCTATGTAGTTTTGGGAATGAAGTGCAATAATGTCCCCACTACCCACATTTATAACATCAAGGACCTCTCTCCTCAGCATATGGTGATGAAGAGACTCTTATTTACTCTTATTGTCTTCATTGTACTGACTTGAGTCACCTACCTTCCTTTTCCCACTGTTAAGAGGAACACCTAATGTGAGAGAAAACTCATCCACAATCCCACTACGGGATGAAAGTAAGATTGATTTATTATCCTCCTATAGTCCATTATCAAAGTCTAGGGCCTTGAAAAACACCTGAGAGTATGTCATTAGGTAAAATTCCCTAACCATATGTCTGAGCTTCGGTAATAATCCTTTCTTTAACTTTAGATCTTTTGGGACTCATTCCCTGCTAATAGTAGATAAAAGTGAAGAAACTATGTAAAACAAATAAAGCATGTATAAAAAAATCATATAATCCTACCGTACCTCCATGAAATCCTGGGAACAATCTAGCTTCATCATGTTAGAAAAGAACTATTCTAGAAACAAATCTTTTAAGGTCATCCATGTAATACCTTCTTATCCCCTAGATTAATTCAAGGAAGTCCACCATATGCTAGTGGGTACTTGGAAGATAAAGGTTCCCAAAATCACTCTCCCTTACTCAAGGTTCTAGATTCACTAGTACCCTGGAATTGTGGTGGACGATGGAGCTTGAGATCTAGATAATGGTTAGTAATGCTCCTATGAATAGATCCACCTTGGATTAGAACCAACTGAAAGTGTCTTAGCAAAAAGGGTATTGCAGCCTGAATCACCCATGCCTATACTTGGTCATGTTGGTGTACATCATCAATAATAAAAAACATGCTTTTAATAGTGCTAAAATTATCCATTATCAGTGCAAAAAAGCACCAACTACCAGAGCATGATTAAAATCCCTAGGCTTTTATCAGTTCTTAAAAAGCACTAACGAATGGATCCTTTATTAGCACTTATAAATGAAGTCATAAACGATCCCTTTATCAGTGCTTTCAATAGTGATGATAAAGGACCCCCTTTATTTATCAGTGCTTTTATTTATCACTAATAAAGGTGTCCTTTATGAGTGATACTAAAATCATTGATAAAGGGGTTCCTTTATTAGTGCCATTGAAAGAAATTATAAAGGGACCCTTTATCATGACTTTTAGAAGCAATAATAAAGAGACACTTTATCAGCAATTTTATAATAACTGTTAAAGGATCCCTTCATTAATGCTTTTAATATAACTAATAAAGGATACCTTTATCAGTGTAAATAATAGCACTGATAATGGGGAATACTTCAGTGTGCTGCTAAATCTATAGCACACTACAATAGTAGAAACAACAACAAAAAATAGGCATAAATACAGATTTTAAGTGAAATAAAATTTATAAATAAAATTAAATAATGAAAAACAATATATTGTAGACGTTTTAAACATTGGTTTGTATAATTAAATGAGTAAGTATAAATTATCACATACATTCAAAAACATCAATGTTGCTTTTTATTTTTTCCTCTGAACCCTGCTTAGGATATTTTTAAACAAACCACCCCTAATTAAGAAAAAGAGTTCACCTATATAAGAAAAGAATTCTGACGTTATTAATACTATAAATAATCAAATTAAACAAAAAGTTTCAATTTTAAACTGAACATTGAGTTATACTTGGTACACCGTGTATTAGATTGATTTGTGAGTTATTATTACATGTCACACTATTTCTTTTTCATCTTCAAGAATTATCTTTGTGAAAATTAACTAAATAATTATAAGTTAAAAATGATAAGGAATTAATTTATTAATAGTAGATAAAATGGAGAGAATAGAATATGATATTGTTCTCTCAGTTTTGGTGATATGAAATGCGTCTTAAACTAAAATAACACTTATATATTGAAAATACGCACTTAAAGTCATATCAACTACATCATGTGATATATTGACATGTGGTAATTTTTTATATGTAAAAAATGTCTTATGTGTCATTTTCCTAAAGTATCAAAACAATCCTAATGCATTTGCTCTGTTTTGAGTATATTAGCTATATTTTGTTTTACTAAAATGTCATTTTAAACTAGAAATGTTCACTTCGAGTCATATTGGTCACATGATATGATGGTTTGATGTAAGAATAATTCCTACCCATAAAAAATTACTTATGATTCATTTTCCTAAATTAGCGTGGCAATCTAAGGATATTTTCTTTGTTTTTAGTGAGTGAAACTTTTTGAACTACAATGTTAATTTTAAACTGACAACAGACACTTGGAGTCATACCAGTCACATTGTGTGTCATATTGTGGTGAAGATGATTCATACACATAAAAAATTAGGTATGTATCATTTTTATAAATTATAAAAAAAATCTGAATGTGTTTTCTCAATTTTGAGTCGGTCACTTGTGATTTTTACTAAAATTAATGTCAAATTTATACAAAAAGACACACTTGGAGTCATACAGGTCATACCATGCATCATATTAAGGTGATGTTGATTCATACATGTTGAAAATGAATTGTTTATTTTTTCCTAAAGTATAAAAAAAAATATGAATGTGTTTTCTTGGTTCTGAGTATGCCACTTTTCTTTTTTACTAAAATGCCATTTTAAACTAGAAACACGTAATTTGACTCATACCTATCACATCGTGTGTCGGTTTGATGTTAGACTGATTCCAAAATGTCATAAAGGAATTATTAATCATTTTCCTAAATTACCCTAACAATCAGAGTATGTTTTCTCAGTTTTTAGTGATTGAAACACTTTTTGATCTAAAATGTAAATTTAAAGTTGATAACAAACACTTTGAGTTATATTAGTCCCATCATGCATAATATTTATGTGATAATAATTACTACATGTTATAAATGACTTAGGGATCATTTTACAGAAGTATCAAAACAATATGAATGCGTTTTCTCAGTTTTGAGATTGTTAGTTGTTAATTTTACTTAAATTAATGTCAATTTTAAATAAAAAGATACACCTATAGTCATAACGGGCACACTGTATGTGAAATTGATATGATACCGATTCCAACATGTTAAAAATTAATTATAGATCATTTTAATAAAGTATCAAAACAATATTAATGCGTTTTCTTAGTTTTGAGTATGTCGCTTGTCCTTTTTTCTAAAAATGATGTCAATTTAAATTAAAAAGACACACTTAATGTTATATCAAGAACATTGTGCATCATATTGTGGGTAATATAATTGATACACATCAAAAAATTAATTATATATAATTTTCTTAAAGTATAAAATTAATATGAATGAATTTTCTCTGTTTTGAGTATGTAAGTTGTCTTTTTTTTCTTTCTAAAATTAATGTCAATTTTAAATAAAAAAATATCTTGTAGTCATACCGGACACATTTTTCATTAGATTGATATAAAGGTGATTCATAAATGTCAAAAAATACTTTTTTATGGTTTAATAAAGTATAAAAACAACCTGAATGTGTTTACTGTGATTTATGTATGTCACTTTTCTTTTAAAAATAATTAATATCAATTTTTAATTAAAAGACACATTTGGAGTTATAATGGTCACACCATGCATCAAATTAAGGTTATTTTGATTTTTATACAAATTAAATTACTTATTTATTATTTTCATAATGTTTCAAAAAACCCAAATGAGTTTTCTTGGTGTTAAGTATGTCACTTTCCTTTTTTTACTAAAATGTCATTTTAAACTGGAAACACGCACTTTGAGTCATACCGGTCACATTGTGTGTCAGTTTTACATGAGGATAATTCCTACACATCAAAAATTATTTATCAATCATTTTACTAAATTATTGAGACAAACTAAGTTCTTTTTATCTTTCTTCAGTGCTCAACGCACTTTTTGAACTAAAATGTAAATTTTAAACTGATTACTAACACTTTGAATTATACCAAGAAAAATGTGCATCAGATTGAGGTGAATCTATTTTTTATATGTCACAAATAAATTATAGATCATTTTAATAAATTATCAAAATAATATAAATGTTTTTTCTCAGTTTTGGGCACGTCATTTGTCTTTTTACTTAAATTAATGTCAATTTTAAATAAAAAGAAACACTTGGAGTCATACTGGGAACATTGTGCATCAGATCAAGTTGAAAATGATTCCTAGACATAAAAAATGATATATGAATCATATTAATAAAGTATAAATACTATATAAATTATTTTTCTTTGTTTTGAAAATTTTACTTGTCTATTTTACTAAAATTAATGTCAATTTTAAATAAAATACACACTTTGAGTTGTATCAGGAACACCATGCATTTGATTGATGTGAGACTGATTCCTACATGTTATGGATCATTTTACGAAAGTATAAAAAGAATATTAATGTATTTTATTAGTTTTGATTATAAATTCATTTTCTTAGTTTTGAGATTGTCACTTTTCTTTTTTGATAAAATGTAAATTTTAAACTATAACCAAAATATTTGTGTAATACTGGTCAAACCGTGAATTAGATTGATGTGATTTTAATTAATATATTTGATACAGGAATTATGGATCAATTTTCTAATTCTTGAAAACAATCCAAGCTCATTTTCTATATTTTGGTTATTTTGACATGAGTTTTAAACCAAAAAAGAACATTTTTTTGAAAAAATGTACTTATAGTCAAATTAACCACATGGTGTCTTGATTTAATGTTAGGTAAATTACTACATGTGAAAAATTAATTATGGTTCATTATCTTAGAGATTAAGAATAATCAAATCTTTTTTTATTAGTTTTGACTATATGATGTATGTTTTAAACTAAAATAACACCTTTTCATTGAAAACACATACTTAGAGTCACACCAACCACGTTATGTGTTATATTAATGTATTTTCAATTTCTAAATGTCAAAAATGACTTATGTATTGCTTTCATATGTTTTGAAAACAATATGAGCTTATTTACTAAGTTTTGAGCATGTGGCATGTGTTTTGAACTAATTTGTAAATTCGACAAAATAAGTATCAGATAAAAATGATAAGGAAATTAACTAAAAAAGGTAGATTAAATGATTAGAAAATTAACTAAATAAGTAGCAAGAAGTCACATCTTCATGATGCCCCTATACATTTTGACACCATGTATTCTTCCCATTCATTTCTAAAAATTTTATTTCCTACATTACACTTATCCTTGAGAAATAGATAAATAATAATAAATAAGTATTCCGATACTAATTCTTCACACCCCAAATATATTTAAAAGTTCATAGCCAATACTATATCACAAGTATAGTTGGTAATAACCTAAATTTGATGTCAAAAAACATCCTAACACCATTTACACTTTCCAATCATCTATAAACAAACTTACTTATTATTTTGAGTATGATGATTGTACTTAATCTTGGTAGTACCAAAAAATATAGAAAAACAAACTATTAATAAATAGTCTTAATGAAATTTTAATTACCTTAAAAAATACCTATTTAGGGATACTGATATTTTCATGGTTTATGATCTCTCTCATAAATTTTCAAACATAATATCCACAATCATTACAATTATCCTGATTTGGACACTACAGAAACATTAGAAACAATAAGTAAATTGTTTTGAAATATGTTTTAATATTTAAATATTTATATATATACCTTACTTTTTTTAAATTTTTAAGTAATCCATGTGCTTTTTATATTCATTCACCAATTTCATTCCTTGATTTAGTCAATATTTAGTGACCATCCTATCATAAAAAAAACTTGTTAAAACACATACTGAACCATACACATCATGTGTGGTCTTTTTGTTGGATATCAATGCATTGCATCTAATAAATAAATATTTAGGGTATCTATATTAAGTGCGATCAACATCCAGTACTTCTTAAAAAAAACAATAATCAGTGAACAAAATAAAAAAACATTATATTTGATTAGATATTAGAGTTTTAACCCTACATTGCAGGAATCAAAAATAGTATATGTTCTATTATTTTTTTCTCAAATGCATCATTTAGCTCATATATTTTTTTATCAATTTCTTCCTTCTCTAAAGATGTTTATTATGTAGAAATGATACAAGGATTAAAGAATCCAAATCACGATTCACATGATTTTACCTTTATATAGTAGTAATATAATATCCTATAGAAAATATGAATAGTTATTAACTTTAATGGACATACTAGATCATTATTTAGATATATGTATTATGAAAATGTATCATATGAATGTATTCAAAACTCATACTCCCATCCATTCAAACTTGAGAATCTCATTTATACTCTTGAGACCAACTATTTCTATAAGTAAAGTTCCAAATATTTATTCTTCATATGTAATGTAAGAAATATTTTCCTATTTAAATGCCTTATCTATATGAATTTTTAATGATAATAAATATTATAGTGGAAATGGTGGGGAGAACGTAACCCCATAAGGCCATTTAGATTTCTTGATCGATTCTCTAGATTGTCTTGATCTTACATTCTATTTCCCCTTCACTTTATCCATCTATAATAACTTACTATACTTTATACCTTTTTTAATCTACAATTATATGTTTTCATAAGAAAAAATTGTTAGAGACATACCTCTTGTATATTTATAAGATTATATGTCCATGTTATGAAAGTTCTAATACCATCATTCACCATTATTATATCCAGATCATCCAGTGGAACATGCAACTGTGTGGTTGGCTCTTGATCTACCTCAATCACCCATATCATGTGATATTTTTGGAGTTATTTATTGTGAAACTTGTCCCTTGGGATATTATACACTGTAACCCTTGAAAAAAGGAAATACATGGGTGATGATAGATATAAATCACATATAACATTACCTAATATAATTTTAGTAATATAAAGTTATTGGAAGTCATTTGATTCACATT
Organism: Viscum album; assembly: GCA_963277665.1. Classification (NCBI taxonomy): domain Eukaryota; kingdom Viridiplantae; phylum Streptophyta; class Magnoliopsida; order Santalales; family Viscaceae; genus Viscum; species Viscum album. The sequence continues at coordinate 122,979,271 of OY728160.1, read as the reverse complement.
TATGAGAAAGAATAATGAAAAAATTAATTAACTTGGTCAATGTATGTGGTTTAGGGAATTAATATCTTCAAAGATAGTGGTTTCATTTGGTTCTTTATGTATGGATCTTTATTCCACCACTAGTTTTCTTTGATACTTTCTCATATATTGGTATGTCAAACCAAAACTAACTGTAATATATTACAAAGTATCTATTTGTAACTTAAATACTTTCATCATATTATATGTATCTTTTTGTGATTTTTTTCTCAAAATATGTTCCAGGAGAAACTCTAAATCATACTCCTCTAATGTGACCATATTGTTCCAATCGTTTCAAAGCTACTAAAAGTAGTTTTTCTTCTAATATGGTCACTAAAGATTCTTGTGTCTAAACCATATAAAAATATATGAACATAAATAGATAATTTTTATGTAATATTGTTATAAAGTATAAAAAATTACTATTATGTCATAATTACACTTGTTTCCCATAATGATTTTTTGTTTTCATAAACTTGTTCACCCTCGTTATTCACATGAGCCTTCTCTCTTAGCACGTGGTTTGGGATGGAAGTGGCTACACATTTTCATTCAATATTCTAATTATAAAAAAACAAACATATGTTGTTTCATATCATATAATTTTTTTTAAAATACATACAATTGTTTCCTTTAATGAAGCGTACCCCATCCTTACTTTGTGATAAGGGTATAGTATTTTTTATGAATGTTCTTTATTATCAGTACTCTTTCGATTTCATAAATTAACAATCTTCAATAAAATCAGATAAAATATTATAATTTCAGATAATATATTATTGAATATAATGAACTCGAAATGGTTTCTCATTATGATTATTGATGAAAGCATTCCATGTTTCTTTTTTTCTAATGTGTACCTAAGTAACTGGTGGTTGGGGATTTACTTTCTCCTCATCATCCCTCAGATAAAATTTGGTAAAAAGAGTCCAAAATCTATTATGAGATTTTATAGGGGAAATTAACATATATTTATTATGTAAATAATATAAAATAAAAGAAATTTTCCCGGAATAATGAATATTAAATCAACATTTCATTATATTATTTTTCGGCAAAACAAATAAATGTTATCATAACATTAACATTATATCTTCCCAAAGGGTTTCCTTCATTATAGGTTGGACATTGAACCACTAATCTCTATCAATTAGCACATTCATCCTCATTGTGACCCTAACATAACTGATGAACATTGACTTGACGGTGTCAATAGGTTGGTCATGTTGATTCTAGAAAAACACAAATTTTATCCCCTTAATTATTGCATTGATAATTTTAGTCAATAATGTGATGTTGCATTGTTCTTTTTTTTCATAAACATGATATTGATCCCCTAATAATTTTTCAGTTTCTGCATTGACAACCTTTTCTTACCTGATATTGGTAACATCATCATGTATAGAAGACATTTTTTGTATGAGTTGTCAAACATTGAATTTATATTATGTTAATATAATATTGAACACATAATATTATAAGGAAAAGAATAATAAATTACAAAACACTTTAACCTTTTCATTTGAATCACATTTTTTAAATATTGAAAGGATTTAAATCATCCATTTATAATTAAAATCCCTTCTTTGTGGTCTGCTCTAATATACAATACATTTTGTACATTGGGACCACCATTAAATGATTGTGATTTCCCAATTGAAGTGTCATCCTCAATTGAATTTTCATATGATCCTACAATTATTTTAGTAACCTGTAGGACACTCGAACAATTATTGTTTGCTGGATATGAGATGTAAAATACTTACACTACTTATGATAGCATTATGAACGAATAATCCTTTTCTCCTTACACAGTAAAATTTACTTTTACAATTCCCATTTCATCAACTTTCACTACATGACTATTGTCAAGCCATTTGTAATGGAAAATCAATACTTGAATTGGTGTATAATCCAAACCGTATATCTATTTCATAATGTTGTCATATGACATATTTATATTAATTGGATTTCTATCCTTGGAACTAGATACATGTATCGCTTCCACCACAAGCATAAATCCATTAATTTTCATCATACTATAGTCATATTGTTCTTTTGTATAGAATATATAACCATTGATTACTAAACTAGTGTAAGGTAAAACATTTTTATTTATCCCCCTTACTCTCCATCGAAACCATTCGTCAATTGAATTAATATTTTAAGATAATTCCTTATAAACATTATCTCAGAACCATCCTATAAACTATTTATTATGTGTATTTGATATCCATCCTTCATCCCTTGATGGATTCAAATATCTAAGAATTTATTTAGGGGATTCAATATGTTGATCAACATATTTACTATTATATAAAATGTAAAGGTACTCTTACTCCTGCTTTGTGATGGTAATTGTAAAAAAATATCTTCCAGAAATCCCTTTACCCAGAATTTGTCTGCTGTGATGATAATTTGGGAGATCAATGCTATCAACATTATATAGGTAATATATATAGAATTTAACATCTTCTTAAAGAATACATCATTCTTTAATACAATCTTCTGGATGAATTTTATTCTTAACATACCCTTTCAAAATATTCATATATAATTCAGTGGGGTACATCCATATTTAATGGTTAGGACCACATAATTGAATCTATATAACCAAGTAATATATCAAGTGGACCATTATATCAAAGAATAATGGTGGGGAGAAAATCTATAATTAAAATTATATGACCAAAACATTCTTATTAACGATTGTAAACTTCACTGGGTCTATAACTTTACTACACATGGCTTTGAAAAAGAAGAAGAGTATAGTTAATATATGCGATACATTTTTAGGCAGAATGCAAAGAAATTCCACATGAAAAAAGTCTTGCAAAAAAAATGAAAATCGTGTGATTTTATTTCTTTAACACTTAAAATTATTCATTGACACAACATTAATGATATTTTATGAATAATCCTATAAAAATTATACACTATTAATAAAAATAAATAATCACAATTTTTATTTTCTGGATAGAGTGTAAGCTACTAGAGGAAGAAAATTTCACCCTTTACCATTCACTAGTGCCAACTCTTATCTTATCCCCATGTTAATAATGTCCAATATAGCCTTGACGCCATATTTTTTTCTAGGAACATTTAGTAATGTTTCCAATAACTCTATGAAATACATTTTTTGTACATGAATGACATCAAGAAAATGCATGACATAAAAAAATTGTAATATGGTAATTCAAAGAAAATTGATCTCTTTTTATAATATTATTTCATAAGGTCTTTCAAAAATGGTTTACCTAAAATAGTGTCACAATATTTCACTTTATCAAATAGTTTATCACCCATCCCTGGAGACGGTGTTGTACCTCATTCAAAATTCCCACTGAATGCTATCATCCAGGAACGATATTTACATTATTGAGGGAAAACTTTCCAACGTCCTAAAAACATATTATCTTAGGAATGTTTCAAATGGACTTAGAATTTTACATTCTTAAAAAATAGAACTCCCCAACATTCCTTTTATTTTCTAGCATGAGAAATTTTCATAAGTTAGAAAATAATTTCTCATTCCATACAACATGGCCATTAATGTGAATTCATCACTTCTATGACCATCATACATTGTAACGCCTATATCCCACATCAATTTCAAATATTCAATCAATGGAGAAAAATATAAATCAATATCATTACTGAGTTGTTTTGGTCTAGATATAAACAGACACAACATAATGTATTTGTTCTTAATTCATAACCATGGTGAAAAGTTATAATTTACCAATATGAAGTGCCATGTAATGTGAGTACTACTCTATACATCAAAAGTGTTTATTCTATCTTTAGATAATGCAAGTAGTAATTTTCTCAGCTCATTTACAAATTCAAGATACTTGTAATCAATTTTATTCTGTTGAGAGGAGTCTGCTGGATGATGTAGGTTCCCATATTTTATTCTTGTATCAGTATTCCTTATAAATTATGTAATTGTTTCCTAAAATCAGTATAGTCTTATAAACCATGAAATGATAGGAAATTACCATAATACTTTCAAATGACTTGATTCATATTTCTTATATCGATCTATGCCACACATAGGGTTTTTATGAGTGATTCATGGTCCTTTAAAAGAAATATGCAATCATTTAGACAATCATGTATTTTTTAGAGATCATGACCATTTAATATAGCATTCATTAAACATTATATGTTCAATTACAAAGTTATTTTTCTTTTGGAAGCATATAATTCAAGATACCAAGTAGTTCTATAAATCTGGTGTCACTCCATCTTCTACTAGCTTTAAAATTATATAACTTCAATATAGGTGACAATGTTTTGTATTTAGTAAAAATGATAAACAATTGTCTCTTAGCATAACTGTTTAACTTCTCAAAAAACTATAGAAAATCATGAAGGTAATCTTCAATTTCCACGATCATTTCTTCTATTTGATATCCATAATCATTTTCACTAGTAATAACACAATATGGTCTATAAAACGCAATATCATCCCAATTTGTGTGAATGTTCAGTTTTCCCCACATTTAGTCTAATATTTACATATCTGATCTATTCTGTGACCAATAAAATTTTCTTCCAACTCTTCCAAACTAATTTTTATTGAATAAAAACAATGTAAACACAGGAAAAATATTTGAAAAGGGTCTTATGCATACTCCATTACAAAATTGATGAAGTATTTAACTCTATATTTGTACTGTTTTGTCATATGATTGGCATGAAATTAATTTTTATTCATATCCATCCTATTAGGTTTATAAAATATTCATTTTGTAAAAAAAAATACACCTAAGATATTCATAATTAAAGGTGAATGTTATAGATAATTCTAATAAGGGGAACCCAAACTGATCATTAGTACATAGTATGGGATGTATACTACTTATAGTTGTTTAAGAAAAATAGGTTCATGTCCAGAAGAAATGGGAGATGAGTCTCAAGAAATAAAATACAATAATCACTACAACAAATGCCGATCCTAGCGGCGGTTTTTTTCCGGTTTAGCGGCGGTTTAAACCGCCGCTATATTGTGTGGCAGCGGTTTACAAAAACCGCCGCTAAGTTTGGCGTCGACAATCTATTAGCGGCGGTTTTTTCGATTCCGCGACAGTTTTAGAAATGTGTCGTATGTCCGTCATTTAGCGGCGGTTTTTCTTCATTTAGCGGCGGTTATATGGGTATCTTATTTAGCGGTGGTTTTAACCGCCGCTAAATTCAGGCGTTTGATGCGCCTATTCTGCGGCGGTGAATACTGCCGCTAAATATCAACATAATATATTTAGCGGCGGTTAAAACCGCCGCTAAATTCTGCCCAGTTCATCATTTAGCGGCGGTTAAAACTGCCGCTAACTGATTCCCGGTTATTTAGCGGCAGTTAAAACCGCCGCTAAATGCTCACAGGTATGGCATTTAGCGGCGGTTAAAACCGCCGCTAAACGTTGAACTGGAAAAAAAAAATATGTTGCATCTGCTCCACCACTGCCCTAAATTTTCCAAAACCACAGCCACATCTCACCCATCAGCCCCACATAATATCACATCCACACATATTTGTAATGTACAACAGCTTACAACATTATTACATCATTACCATTTCATATTCCATCACTAAAAGAATACTACCACAAACCACTACACACAAAAACCAACATCCTCATAATAGTGACCATAACATCTCTTACCATAATAAAAACCAACATTAAAAACACCACCCCTCATAGACAAAACCACACCATAACAAGAAACATGTATCTCACTATGAGAACCAAAATCCAATAAAACAAGTAGGGAATCTATGAGAAAACCCATGAATGTTTCAATGTGAAATGACTCATAAAACCATATTGAAATATACAAAATCCAATAAAACAAGTAGGTGGGTTTTATTAAAATTGGATATATTACCTAGGATACCACTAAAACAGTTATCATCCTCATGTTCCAATGAATATAAATGGTTCCAAAATAGAACCCTTGTGGGAAACCTCTCAAGGATAATATAATAATTTGATCAAAACTAATCATTAAATAAATAAACACATAACCATGTGTCATAACCAACCAATTAAAGGGACCATATTCATATTATGACAAACAATAAAATAGATTTACACAGTTACATTGAAAAAAATGAATGAATTAAAACACTTTATGATATTATTCATTCATCTTTGAATATGTACCAAAAAATATCTCCTCCAAACCACTATTCCACTATAGAAAATGATAAAATGGATTAACATTCCCATGAAGAGTAATCTACAAATGATCCATGATTTCCATTGGGTTCACCAAATCATTACTTCATCCTCATCATCCAACTCTCTATATTTGAATATATGGGATGAATCATGATTATTTCAGTAATGTTGGGATACATTGATGATATTGTGAATTATTTTTATCAGTGGTTAGAGCTCCAACTGATATAACACCTCACCAATGTTCACCAAAACCTAAAAAATCCCGAACAACCTAGGAGAATCCACACTCCCTCACACAAAATATGCCTACACCATCATGGAAACAACCTCAAGAACACAAGATCTTTGAAATATAACTACATGGGTCTACATCTATATTATACAGTGGTATTGAAATGATCCTGGCCAAATTAGATTTTTTTATTAAGCCATTTTAAGGAAAATGGAAAAAACCAGAGTACACTATAGGAGCACTACGTGCTGAAAGAGCTTACAAAGTGGTGAAACACAAGGCTTAAGTTACCTGACTCTGCTGCTCTAAAGAGCTCCCAGTGTAGCATACCAACCTGGATGTCAGGATCCTCTCTGATGAGCTCTTCAAAGTAGGAAATCATCCTCTCCATCGTCTGAATAAATTCCTCTGAGTTGATTTTTTCCTTATTGAACCCGCGGGCCAGAATTCAATCTTGTTTATCTAACCACACTTCTTGATCCTCTGTGGCATCAACTTGCAGCCTTCGTGCGTAAATTCTGTTGAGCTCCTCTTCTGAAACATTAGGATGAATGGTTTGTTCAATCATATCTTCCTTGGAGTGCAGGATGAGTTTCAAGCACTCTCCATTCTCTTCTTCTTTGTCACATATAGGCTTGTTTGTTCCTTCTTTTTCCCCCTCCTGAAGGGTTGTGCTTACTTTGATCTTTCCCTTCTTGGCCGACCTAGTCTCCATTGGTTTTGGAAGATGAGAATAATCCTTGCGACTCTTAGTCTTTTTCCCCTGGACCACAATACATTTTCCAGAATCTCTAGCGACTTTTTTCCCCTTCTTCCACCGAGGGATATGAGGGCCTTTCCCTTTACATCGATCCATGCTGTCCATTGAAGGAGTACTATAACTGTCATCACCTGAAAAATCATCCTCCGGAGAAAATATAGGATCCTGAACTTCCAATCCAACAAAGCGGTTCCCCAACGATAACTGCATGCCTTCGCAGAGAGGGCTCGGCTTGAAAAGTGAATGCTCCAGATCTACCTTCTTCTTCATGACCTTATCTTTCCCCCCAATCCCAACCTTCGGATGATCCCCAAGGGTGTTAGGATCTAGTGCCTTCAAGATATTGGCATTGGCCAACTTCTCCTGTTCTCTGGAAGAAGTAACAGCAGCCAAGAACGACTTCCCCGGAACCAAGGCCGATCCCATGGGTTGGTCATTTCCCCGACCCATGAATTGCAGATGATGGTTGTCACCCCGACCTCTCCCAGGAGAGCTTCCAGCCCCATGAGCCTCACTACCTTCACCTTCCTCGGCTTGGCTGGGTAATACAGGATGAAGCCCCACATCCACAACGGACCTCTCCACACCATCGCCCCTAACACCCAGATCATGCCTCAATCTAGAGAAAACATCTGCAACCCTCGGGCCAACCTCCTTGAGTTGCCCAGGTTTCTCAATCCTGACAGGACTCAAGAGAACCCCCGTCGCCCCTGGATCCTCCCCGCGCGCCACACCAATCGCACCCGGATCCACTCTTGCGCATGACTGGTCCTCTGCCTCTAGAGCCACCAACACCTTCGAGGACCTGTCAAAACTCCCGCGGCGACATCCTGAAACGTCATGGCCGATCTTGCTGCAATCGGTACAGAACGCGGGCCAAGAATCAAACACCACCCGCTGCTTCCATCTCAGTTCTTCTCCAACCGAGATCCATAGCCACTCAGTTGGGGGTTTCGAAATATCAACTTCAACGCAAACACGGGGCATAATAGGGTGACATACCGCCGAGGTTCGATGATCAGAACAGAGATACCGGCCGATCAAGTTCCCAAGCATACAAATGATAGAGGGATTCTGGAAAGGAAGAGGCAAATCGGGAAGGCTAACCCAAATCGCGGCCGACGGCGGATCGCGGTTCAAGTTGAAGTCGAACGACCATCGTTGAAGGAAGAAGCCGTACCCATCAAACACTCGCGGCGCGCTCAACCAGGCGACGACCAAGTCCTCAGATTCAAAACGAATCATCAATTGACGCTGGTCGAGAAAACCCACCACCGCTCGATTTTGTAAACCCCAAGAACCAAAGACGAAGTGGTCGAAGGCATTTACCGAGGGACGACGACCTCTGAAACGAGCCACTAGCGTTGATCTGTGCAGATCCGACGCCGCGTTGAATTCCTTGAGCGAAATCACGAGCTGAGGAGAGCCTTTGTGGAGGTCAGGGACCTTAGGGCTAAGCGAAATGGCCGGAAAGGGGGGGGAGAAAAGCTGGGTTGGTGAAAGGGATGAATGGCCGAAGCACCGTGGGAGGAATCCCCCCTCCCCCCGCCGGGGAGGAGGGGGCCGGATCTACAGTCATCATCGAGCTAGGGCATCTTCACAGATGCGAGAGCGAAAACGCGATTCTCTTGGGGATGAATCCTCATCACAATGTAGCTGGAAACCTTGAAATGATCCTGATCTTCTTTTATAGTTTCTATAACTATTAGGATATTTTAAGTCATGCATTACACCACACTAGAAAAATATTTTTGTATTCCCTTACATAGACACATCACAATGTAAAAGTATACAACATCCAACACAACTCATAGAATATATACACAAAAACAGATGAATTATGTATATTTTTATCGGAAAACAAAAAACAATTGGTGTTTTATTCACCCATAATGCAACTAGGTCAAAATTAATGTTCCCAAAAAATCCCACAACTTATTGAAATTCAATTCCAGATTTCCATCGATTAGGGGATTGAAAGTCATTTTAAAGAGAGTTTAGGTAATGGAGGGATTCCATATTCCTCCCAATAATGATGATATGAAATAAGAATTACATTCTAAACAATTAATTATGGTATCATGGGGAGTCCTAAAACCTCATCCATGTACAATCATTCTTAATAATGTATTTAACTGGACTCCTTGATTTCTATATAATGTTATGAAATCATTATTCAATATATGATCACATATCCTCCCTAATATTGGGGATACATTGTGACCATCACAATTTTGACTTCCACCCACTTCCAATTGGTATATAATGATTTCATGAATGTACACATCTAAGAACTAGTATATGAATTCATAGATCATATATATTGTGAGCCCCATTTATATATCTTTTTCTATTATAACACTGAATGATATAACCACAAACCAGATGTATTCAAACCTATGAGGGAAGGATGTATTCAAGATAACCTCATCATTCAACCACCTCGGGTGATTTTTAGACCATATATCAATCATAAAAAACCTATCAGATTCCTTTAAATGGTGTAATATATCATCTACAATTAAAATGGGTAATAATTCTTGATTTTATGATAATTAAACATTAATTACTCCAAACATAGTCTCAGAATACCATCTTAATACATAGAGAACAACACTAGAGTGCTAAAAAGAAATAATTTTCAGAAAATGAAATGCTTTTACTACAAACCAACTGTTATCATACTTGTTCAACACATCAACAATACTACTACTCATCATCTGATGCTGCATCGTCACCCTCTCCACCTTCATCTCCACCACCTGCTGCCACCTGTAAGAACATTATATTGAAAATTAAATATTGTTTCATATTTATAATAAAAATTAAAACCAATAAAAGTTTTCAAACTAAATGATTTTGATTTTTTTGTGATTTACCTGCTCACCACTACCCGATGCACTACCACCGGGGGCATGTCTGCTCATATGCTGACGTATTTCAAGCAACTCTTTCTGCAAATCAGATATCTGATTCCCCTACTGGTGAACTGTGTTTCGTAGAGCAGACATCTCCCTCTGAGCATCTTCAGGTATGAAATGACTATAACCAGGAGTAGATGAGGCCGAAATCCCTGATGGCATGCGAAAGACCTCAGATGGTACGGGTCCCAAACCCATCCCGCGCACTCTACCAGGATGCTCCTTCCCAAGGACTTGACCAACTAGGTCATCCTGGGAGACTGAGTAGGATTGCCCAGGATTGGCATCCCATTTTTCTTTAATTTTTACCTATAAATCAAATATCAATATATATTAACACAGTAAAAACTGATATTAAGTTATTATAATAAATAATTGACTTCATACCCCAACTTCTCTGGCAGGTTCATTAACAAAACTTCCATCTGTTTTTTTATGAACATCCAGCCACAGTTCTGTTCGGGATGCTTCATGCCCTAAACTCTGTGACTGCATTAAACAAAGATAAATCATCAATCAAATATGTTAAATAGATAATATTATCTTATAAATATTTAAACTAATTAAAATATTACCAATGACATTCGGCTTCTTGAAAAGATTTTTGAACCCGCAGTGTGCGGGATTACCTGCTTCGCCCGGTTTGAAGCATTATTTCTTGAGAGATCCTGAAATAAATAAAATTCAATTTAATAGTATTGTATTCAATGTCTATCTCCTCTTCATGTACATTTATAAATGTAAAATGAGGATAATATAATAATATATATTTCAATACCATCCGCTTCTCATCACGATGTCTATCGACAAAAACCTTCCACTGTTCTTTCGGTACCCCACTGGGTATCTTCTCATACATCTGCTGCACGGTCAACGAAGAATCGTTGACATCACACCACAACCTCCATTTGAAATCTTTCCATTTTTTTCCAAGATTTTTCAATGTCCACTTCCGTGCTATCACATCAGCAACGGTAAAGTGGAAGAACATCTGTATACAGAAATTCATTTTGAATATATTAGTAAAATGACATTCAATTAAACCATAAAGTAATAAAATTACCTTTATCTGAGAATCATAAACTTCATTTTTCCAGTTTGGAGGCATATGCCTCCAATCATCATACGAAATAGGTAGGGAAACGGGCTCCGCTGCCAGCTGACCTATAATCTGACCAAGTAAACCTGCGGCGTCATCCGTCGGGACCCCATAAGAATCAAATGGCACCACTATCTTCTTGCCATGCATGTTCCAAACATCAGAACTTTTTATGTCTCTTTCCACGGTTTCATTGTCTTCATCTGCAATGAGCAAACAATTACTATAAACAAAATGCAATAAATTTATTTAATTAAAATTTGTACCTATGACTGCGACCCTCCAGAATGTCCGTGATGAACTGGAGGGGGCGTGTTGTTGCCCCGCTGCTGAAGCTCCTGTAGGGGGAGGCGATGACTCATTCTCTAATGAGGCATCCACTGATGGTGTCAGAGATGGTGCAGGGGGAGATGATGCTGTGGGGACAGACGGATCGTCATCTGTCGCAGAAGAAGAAGGAATAGTGTACCGCTTCTTCCTTGGCATTCCTGTCATTTAATCAAATAAAATTAAGTTCAGAATATATATTTCAAAAAATTTATGCAGAAAAAAAATTAAAAATGATAATAGATGCCCAGTATTAACAAACAAAAAATATATAACAATGATAATGAATGACTACAGAAATGAAACAAGTAGTTGCTGAATGAATAAATAATTGTACATACAATCATTTTCCCCTTCAATCATGTCGGTTTCCTGCTCCATTGCTTCATCCACTTCATTCATCCTTGCTAGACCAATATTTTAAATATCATGATGGACAAATAATTCTGCTTCCTGTTGTTGATGAAATTCAATTGCAGAGGTCAAATCTTCCACTTCATCACCCATATCATACAAATCTCTTTGTATTACGTGAGTAACTACACTCCACCCTTCATCCACAACATCATTCACATAATATACCATTTTTGCCTGCGATGCTAAGATATATGGATCATGCAGTTCACGATCACCAACATCCATCAAGCGAGAGAAGTTTACAGAAGTAAATTGCAAGGAATCTCTTTTAACACCTCTGATAAAATCGACCCATTTGCATTTGAATAAAACAACAGAAAAATGCCCGTGGTAGTTTAATTCAATAATATCATGCAGCTTTCCATAGTATTCCACTTCAGCAAATGTAAAAATACCACTATTCTGTGTTTTCAAACCCACTTCTCGATCGACTGTACGAAATCTAAAACCATTCACATTATAAGCGTTGAACTTTCTAACTTGTTTTATAGGACCTCTAGCAAGAAACATCAAATATTCTGAAAAGTCAGCTCGAGTATCAGTATTCATGATCTGAAAAAAAAATATAATTTAATAGATTTGCAAATTGTATGTGTCAAAGTAATATTCGTATTTATTGCAATATTTATAAACTTACACGTCGTGCAAACCATTCTACCAGCTCTTTATTCACAGCTTTCGTTATATCTTTTTCATTTCGTGTTCGGCTTCTCATTCGTCTCTTTGTTTGTATCCTCAACTCTTCAATAAATGGATCTGCAATTTCACTATTCAGCAGCACATATCTATGTGCCTGTAATAATTCCAATTCTGTTAGTGTCGCGTATGAGGTCCTCCCAACTGATCGGCCAATAGCAGGAAATATTTTTGATTTCTGATGCATTTGAGATTGAGTTGATGTGTCGTCAACATGTCCAACTCGAGTAAATCTTGTCTCAATATCATCCAAATATCTGGAACAAAAGGTGAGACACTCCTCGGCCAAATAGCCTTCAGCAATAGAGCCTTCTGGTTGAGCTTTATTTCTCACGTATGCTTTCAAATGCCCAAGATATCTGTGAAAAATAATAATAATATTATGCATTTATTTAAATGCCAAAAAATGTTTACTTAACTGGAAACATATAAATAAAATACCTCTCAATTGGATACATCCATCGATAATGAACGGGGCCTCCTAATTTAGCTTCGTCAACCAAATGCACAGTTAAATGCATCATGACAGTAAAAAACGATGGAGGGAAGATCATCTCCATTGCACAAAGGGTCAATACAAACCTCTCCTGTAGGTTGTCAAGCTGAAATGGATGTAGAGCTTTCTCACATAACTGTCTGAAAAATGTGCAGAAATGGAGTACAACAGTAGTAACTTTTTCAGGTAATAATGTACGCAATGCCAATGGTAGTAACTGTTGTAACAAAACATGTGAATCGTGACTTTTCAATCCATATAACTTACGATTCTTCAAGTCAACACACCTCGAGATGTTACTCGAATACCCATAAGATACCTTCACATTCTTTAAAATTTGAAGGAACGTATCTTTATCCCTATTTTTCAATGAAAAAATGGCCGGAGCATACTTTTCATTCTCATCTGGCCAGAGATCACGTTTTATGTTCATTACTTGTAAGTCTTTGCGAGCATTGAGATGATCCTTCGACTTTCCATGCTCATTAAGTAATGTGAAAATCAAATTATCACATACATTCTTCTCAATATGCATCACATCAAGATTGTGGCGCAAAGAATTAAATTCCCAATACGAAAGTTTGAAGAATATACTTTTTTTCTTCCATTGTTGCGTTCTGATTTCACTTGACGATGCACTTCGCACTCGTTTTCCGCTATCATTCAAATGATGAACCTTCCCAAATTCTGTTTTAACATTTTCAAGCTGTGTTAATATTTCATAACCGGTTAACAACTTTGGAGGTGGTCTACGATCAATGCAACCATTAAATTTTGATTTGTTCAGCCGAAATCTATGAGATGCATCAAGAAATCTTCGATGGAACAAGAAGCACCATTTTCTACTGTGAGGTAGCCGTTTGGGCTCGAAATCAAAGTTACAAACGGGACAAGCCAAACCCGTATAAGTGTTCCAACCAGATAAATTCCCAAGCCCAGGGAAGTCACTAATGGTCCACATTAAAGCAGCATGCATTTTAAACATTGTTTTAGAAGAAACATCAAATGTCTCAACACCGTTGCTCCATAACTCCTGCAATTCTTCAATCAAAGGCTGCAGGTATACATCAATATCATTTCCAGGCATTTGTTTTCCAGGAATAATCATCGAAATGATAAAAGATGTTTGTTGCATACACATCCACGGAGGCAGATTATAAGGGATTAAAACAACTGGCCAAATGCTATAACTCATACTCAAAGTCCCAAATGGGTTGAATCCATCAGCAGCCAATCCCAATCAAACATTCCTAGGATCAGCTGAGAAATCTGGATGTAATGAATCAAATGTCTTCCACGATTGGGAATCCCGTGGATGTCTCATTAACCCATCATTGTTATTATCTACAGCATGCCACTTCATGTGTTCGGCGGTTTTTGATGACATGAATAATCTTTGCAATCGAGTCTTCAAAGGAAAGTAACGCAAAACTTTTGCAGGTGTGTTCCTTTTCTTCTTCTCCGTGAAATTATGTTCAGTCATACTTCCAACATCACCCTTTGATTGCCATCTAGAAGAAGAACATTTCTTACAATTCTGTCTACTTGAATCCTCTCCCCAGTAAAGCATACAATCATTGGGACACGCATGTATTTTTGTATAATTCAGACCAAGCTTGTTAACAACTTTTTTCATATCACAAAACGATTCTGGGATTTTTGCTTCATGAAATGCATCACGAATCAATTCCAATAACATGGACATTGCCTTATTTGTAATTCCACATAGACATTTGATATGGTACAACTTCAGTAGAAATGAAAGCTTTGAATATTTCAAACACCCACTATACAACTCTTGATTTCCATCGTCAACTAAATCATGAAATGCATTTTCCTTACTGAAGTTTTCCCTTACATTTGGCTCCACAGAATCAAGAGGATCCAATGATATGTTACAATCTTGATCTGCTTATGTTACAGTCTCAGAAACATCACTTGTCACGTTGCAATTTGTAGCACCCTCTTCTGGTTGTTCTGATATGTTTTGATGCTCATAGTGGTGTCTTGCAGTGCCGAATGCATCATTTATGAGGTTTTGCATTTCATTTTCCATTTTCGAAGAACTTGGGACCTCATTCTGTGGATTAACATCAGTCCTCAATCTTTCTGTATTGTTTGATTCTCCATGCCAAATCCAACACAAATATTGCTCAGGGAATTGCTTCAGTATTAAATGTTCATAAACTTCATCTCTCTTCAACCATGTTCTAAATTTACATTTAGGACATGTACATCTTATTCTCCCTTCAACGAATCGATTAGAAATTGCAAAATCTAAAAACCCATTCAAACCCTTAACATATTGAGATGTGTTCCTCGGTAATGTGATCCAGCTTTTATCCATGTATATCACAATGTGCCTACACAAAATATACGATAGTGTAAGATTACAGAAACATAATATAATAAAGATGAACCATTGACCATAAAGTATGCATAATATAATAAAGATGATTCATTGACCACATTTACCATTTCAGACCAACTGAACAAGTCTGGTCCATAGGAGACAGCGTCAACACCTTATTTAGGAGCAATAAGAATATCGGGATACACACTTATCATAACACCATCGATCACACATTTATGTTGCCTCAAACAACACCCCTTTGATGTGTGATCGAAACTGATCATAATGCATTTTAAATCAAGTTAACTACATTCACTGAAACCATTTTCACAATGGGTAATGTTTGTTTTATTGTTCTAGGGAAATCTAAATGGCCACATTTAAGTAAAATTTAGAATATAATTCATTTAATCATGAGCCCATATAATGTGATCCATAAAAAGGATCCTATTTATCTTTCTAGGATAACAAAAAATACACATCATTGTAAGCGTCCATCAAAGGTGATCCATATGATGAAGCCTTTGTATCACTTTCGGCATGGTGTAAAGCCTGAACTTTTGAGATCTTCCCATTTATATCATGTAGGGGTCTGATTGTCTCTTGTGGAATGGTATAAAAATCTATCCCTAAAGAAGGTCACTCATCCAGAGAATCAGGATCACTCCTTGGTAGATATGTAATATGCCTCATTTTCCAGTATAGGGCATTTTATAAAAGAATCAAAGTATCACTATTGGGGTATTCATAAAACAAGTAACCTATGAGTCCATTCATGGAGTTCAATATATGGAACCAAAGTATATCTCAAGGAATACATAACTAATTTGATAATTTAATTCCAACAAATATAAGAATTGTCATGTTTAAAAGCATTCCACATCACAAGTCATGCATATGTTAGATGCCCATTTCCATGTTACTTTTCAATTATAAAATAATAAGGTCAATGTACTTAAGTATTTCAATTATAATAATTTGAATAATATTAATAATAGTGAATGGAAATTAAATTTCCATTCCAATATCATTCCACTTGCCTATATTTCCATTCCAATATCATTCCACTTTCCTATATTTCCATGTACATAATAAAGTATTAGGGTCCAGGTGAACATTCATAAATAGTAAACACACTATATGAACATTGTATAATTTAGGCCATGCTATCATTCGTGACACAAAAAATTATTTAGTTCCTTCAATAAAAGGTATTAAAACCCCACTTAATTGATTGTTTGGTCATTATGGAATAACATATTGGAGTGATATTCCCATTAAAATTTCATTAATCGGCATGTTTTCATTTTATAAGATAGCACACCTCCGCATGATTTTTTTTAGAAAATAATTGGTTACATAAAAGAATTCAAGGAATGCACACTTAAGTTGTGGTAAAAATTTGAGGCCTAAAACCATCAATGATTCTAATTTAATATACAATGGACAATGAAATTAGGGAATTAGATTCATTATATTATACTATAATAGACATAAACCTCAAAAAATGAATTTTTATGTGTTCAATGGTTTTTATTTACATTATGAATCTCAATTTAGGATACGTATTTCCTGCCAAATTAAATGATAAAAAACTCTTGAAAATTTTGAACTAGTAAAAAACACAGGATGGTACAATCTCTCCGCCTTAAAAATTATGGTCCCTGAGAATCCTTGAGGAATAGATGGAAAAAAAATCCTACATACTTATGTGATAAATATTTATTCAAATAGGCATGTTGTACATCCAGATGCACAACCCTCCATAAAGAATACCCTAGGCATACGATACATGAGAAATTAAAAATCAATAAAAATCTCGTATTCCTAACTGAAACATAGAGACTATGCATTACCAATTATTTAAAACGGAAGATTTGATCATTTAATACTATCATTAATAATTCAACATTTGTTTCTTCTTAACATAAGAACTAGTATTTAAATTCCAATTCTGATTCACAGTATCTCTACTATTAGAACATTCTAATGAACAAACCCTTTTAGAATTACAAATATGCCTTTGGCATGGTTATATAAAATATGTAATGGTCTATTTCAAATCAACCTCATTTAGATTTGTTAATACTACTTTTTATAAAAAAACATGGTTGATTCACACTCTACTCACCTCAACTTAACAGTGTTCCATGAAAAAGTTCCTCAATGATAGAAATTAATGAAGAGATAAGAAATATGTTGATCCATAGCTAGATGATAATTTAAAAAAAACACTCATCATAAATAGAAAACACATTTCATCTAGAAATGTGATGCCGCCTCCTCCGGTACAATATTTTTACATCAAAGTTATCCACTGGAACTCATACCCAACTTCTAGTGATGTCCCGAGCTAAAAATTTCACTTATGTTTTCATGTCACAATACAAACATGGAAATATTTTAAATCCAGTACACATCGATTCTCGCCATTAAAACAACCCATCCAAGCACAAGATGATGTTCTCTATATTGATTATAACCAACTTCACCCAACCATTCATGTTAAGACCAAACAAACTAGCTATTTTTGACACTTTTAAAGAAGCTCAATTTCACCAGTTGACACATAGTCTCGTTCTGAACACGATGCATCGCTACTAGGGAATTATATAATTAATTAAGAATAACCAAATGAGTTCCAATTCAGCAGTCAATTCATCTAGCAGTTTATTAATCAGTATGTCATTTCAATGATGTGTTGTCTAGAAAACACTGATACTTTTTACAAACTAACCAGATATAAGTCATTCAAAAACATCACTGACCATTTCAAAAATTTTCATTCACTATTTCCTCCATTTTCTAAGAGGATACACTAAAACCATTAGCATCAGGAATGAAAACCAAAAAAACATATCAGCTTTTAAACATACCATGATGTGAGAATGCATAAACGTCTAAAAATGAGAATTACATGATAATAACACCCATAATATGGTTAAACAACATATGAACATCCATAAAACTCACTTTGAGGCTGAGGTCGAAGTAAGAAAGGTCCTCGGGAGAAGGGGGTCGCGGGTTGCCGGTCGCAGCCACCGCCGGAGGAGGTCGCGGGGTCGCCGGAAGAGGTCGCGGGGTCGCCGGAGGAGGTCGCGGGATCACCGGGGGTCGCGGGGGGCTGCGGGTGAGGGTTGCAGGAAGGGGGCTGCGGGCGAGGGTTGCAGGGAAACGGGGTCGGGGTAGGGAAGGGTCGGGGTTTTTTAAAAAAAACAAAGGTTTAGCGGCGGTTTATTAAAAATCGCCGCGAAACGTATTTCGGAAAACGTTTAGCGGCGGTTTTGTGAACCGCCGCCACAAAACCGCCGCTAAACACTGTTTATTTTGTAGTGAATAAAATACTCAAGAGAAGAAATTAATGAGGACAATATTTTTCTCCTTAAATTATAATGTTCATGGGTTAGGAGTTGGTGAATCACCAAACAATATTTCTTTATTTGTTTCCTAAACTTGAAAAGTTTCTAAAGAACATAGTGGTTTGATATATAAGCTGATAATACAATACATGTACATAGTTCCCTTACTCTTTCATACCCCTTTACCCATTTCGAAGGATTTGAGATACATGATCACCTTATCTTGAGTATACATGAACCACTATCCATTGAATAGTAAAATTATTTCACCAAGAGTATGATATTATTTCCTAGTGGAAACAAATGTATGATTTCATAGTTCCAATTATTTAAAACATATTTCTCAAATAATTATTTTTAAAGTGGTGTGTAAATTATCATAAAAAAATTAAATTAATATTATTTAAAGGATTATTCCTATAATAACAAATTATTCAATATATTAAAATTCATTCACCGCTGTAGAGGTTTAAATTGTTAACATGGTGTTAAGACACCATCTTATAAATGCCTTTTATAGGTCCTTTTATAAAAACACTTTCTATTTTTTTTAACATTGAACACAATTTTTATAAAAAAATTCCAAATTACATATTGAAACCAACCACTTTAAAAAAACTTTTCAGGAGACCAAAAACTTTTAAATCACCACATTTTAATTTAAAATTCCAAATCTCATCTCAAAACCACTTTTAAAAATCAAAATAATAATTTTTGAATTCTTAAAACCACACTTGAAATCTATTTTTTTAAAAATTCCACATGAAAATTGAACATATTTTCAGAACACTTAAAGTGAAAAGAATCCCATTTTCTATAAAAACCATTATCATAAAGTTATTTTTTTGAAATCATATTAATAAACCATTAAAAAAAATTAAGATTTTAAAAAAATTTACATGGAAAGATATACACTTTTAAATGTTTAAAACATTAAATGTTCACTTTGAAATAACTTCATGAGTTCCAAAAACAACGAATCCATTTTATTTAATTTTAAGGAAAAAACTAATTTTTTCATTTCAGAACCCACTTTAACATTTAAAACAAAGTTTCACTTTTCAAAAATGACATTTAAAATAGACATGTGCATAACAATTATAAGTAAGATACTACCCAGTCTAAATAAAAGCATGATTATTAAACCTTTAATAAACACTATAAATATGACATAAATAAAACATTTTTCAGAGGACATGAGTAAATTAAAAATTTAAATCCTATCACCATGGTAATATATTTCTTATGTAAGTTAGGTCATGGCTCAAGGATCCTCACTCACTTGGTGATCTGGATACCCAATGTAAACATTACCCTAGGGATACATGCCTTGGGGGTAGGATTCCACCACTACAAGTGTCTCTTCACCTCACCAATGTTTAGTTAGTTTTGTCATTATAGATTATTGTTTCGGTAGAGAAAAACATTCCTAACATGATTTTCTTGGACTACCTATCTAAATACATAGAAGCCACAAATCCAGGCTTTCACATGTAAATATCACACAAGAAGCCACAAATCCAGGCTTTCAAATGTCATACATTTTTTTAGGAATCAACATAAAGAAAGTTTTACAAATATTCATGACATTGAAAACTATTTTCCAAAATATTTTAAGGTTTTAAATGGAGTCTGTGTGTGATATCGAACTTAGGTTTGATTTGAATTTATCTGAGAGTGAGTTAAATTGGAGGTTCTCTAGTACCCGAGGTGAGAGAGTGATAGAATATTTGTTTTTTTTTGAAAAAGAAGAAACCATTAAGTTACACCATGTTTTGAATTTATACATTATTTTATATGTTTAGAAGATAATTGGATGATTTGGGTTGTTTAGGAATTGTGACAGAGCGATGAGATAACACCACAACAACTGTAATTAAGTAATTTCTGTGAAAATATAGTCAGATGAGGACTGAATAATGATTTATAATGAGATTGGGTGTGGTGAGATGGAAAACACACCACCTATGTTGTTCAAATTATATATTTATTCTTGTTTTATTGTTTAAAGTATCATAAACATGTTTAATTGTTTTAAAATTATTTATTATATGAAATTAAAGTTTGGACATGTGTTCTTTAATTATTTACATTATTTCATTTGTGTAAGTTCATCCTTAGAAATTATAGTCTCCAAATCATTTTAATATCCATAAAGGGATGCAGATATCATATGTTTGGGTTATGTTACCTCAATTTATTTTGATAAAGTAACCTAAATACTCACATATATTCGACCTTTGTTCAAGAAAGGTAATAAAACTTTGGTATATATTTATGTTATTATATCTTGAGTACTTTTTTTAAACTTGAATTTAGTTTTAAATCACGAGTTTAAATTGTATGAATATACATAGTTAAGTATTCCATTTTAAACATTATATTATATTATAAAGAAATTAATTTCCTTTGACTATAACTTAAATGAATTATAATTATATGAATAATAATGAAACGTGATTTAGTGATTACATAAATGATGATATAATGAATGGGACGATTAATTGGGAAGGAATGATTTTATATGATAACTTACTAAGTATCATCAACATTTTTTGATTTTTGAAACTAAACAAAAAAATGTTTAAGTAATAAATGCATCTGTTTTATTATATAATTTTGTATGGATTTGGTTTTATATAAATACCATAAATAAATAGTTTGTTTTCATGAAACTAAAAATTTAGGTACTTTCATTCTTTTAAAAGTTTTATGAAATCATAATTTCATGTTACTATGAGGACATGTTCTCAGTATATTTTAAAGGCCAAAAGTGTAAAACTTCATTTTCAAAAAATATGAGTTATATAAGTAAATATTAACATTAAATGAACTATTTTACATGACAAAGGTTGTTAAAAAATTGGTTTTTAAATGTTGAAATTTTATTTAAAGGAGAATAGTTCATTTTTTTTCTTAGAACATATTAATTGGTTCTTGAGTCACACCTTATGCCTCCTTTGGGTTATTATGACTGAGCATTGGTTATAGATAATACTATGTTTAATAATTTACCTAGTTTAATACTAGGCTGAATTAGTTATTTACTATTCCATGTTTAAGACCTTGTTTGTCTTTATATAAATGAACTTTAAATTATACATTCACCACAAATTATGCCTTGTGTGGATTAATATAAGTGTTTTTCAAAAGTAATGATTATGACTCATTTGGATTGATATTTAAATGTTCAATTATTTTATATATTTTAACCCACTCATTCAATAAAAATTAAATATTTTTATTATTATTAAATCCACATTAAAGGTTTATTGGGAACACTCATAGAAATCACGACACATAAAAGAACCAATACAAACAAAGAATCAATACAAGTGAAAATGTAATAACAACCAACAAACCAGATCAACCAAAAGATAGAAAACCATCCAGAATCAAGAACACGCATGAAGAGTAGTACAACAAAAAAAGAAAATGCACAATTAATGACCAATTAGGTATAACCATAGCGCACCCAAGAACAAGCTTAAAATTTTGGACATTTGCAATGTACAAATTTCACAACTCACTACTCAGGGACAAAAAAAGAAGAGGAAGAAACCAATTGTAGGCCTAAAATTCTAGAGATAATGTCCAACCCACATTGTTAAAATGTAGTAACCTATCCTTTAAAATAATGTAGACATAGTGAAATGATCTCTAGCCGATGATTCATTTTTATGCTTTATGTTTTATATTATAAAAATAAATACAAATTCGAACTGAAATCTATAGGAAAAAAGAAAAAAAGAAAAAAAAATACGATAATCTTGCTATAGTGTAGTGTTAAATATGGTGTCGCACTGTACCTACAATTCAAAAAAACATAGGGAATGGTGCCTAGTTGGCACAAAATACTTGTGATATTTTAGCTTTTTCATGATAAAATACTGTGGGTTGGAGATGGTCTAAGTAAGGAACCTAAACCAATTAGAAGGGGCTTGTTGAACTCAAAGGGGGAGGTTTTGATCATCTGGGCTTGTGCAATCAATAAGAGCCAAATGAGAATGAGTAGATACCCTAAACTTAGAACCCACAATAACACCAAGGCAATAAAATACCACAATAACACAAACTATAGAATCTGAACAAGCAAGTAATGATTGAGGAGGAGAAAAATATAACAAATCCTAGATTCGAGGCTTGATTCATTTGAGAGAAAGTCAATGAGAAGCGCTGACAGTGGTGGACTTCTGAAAAACATGAGAATCATGATTGAAATCAATGTGGTTAGGGTTCTTTTAAATATATGGTGGGGGGGGGGGTATTAGCACTTCAAAAAAAGTACCGATAAAGAAACCTTTTATCAGTGCTGAATTAATAAGTGGTGATAAAAGATATCTTTATCAGCGCTTTTTAGCACTAATAAAGATAGTGCTTTATCAGCACTAAAAATGTTCTGATAAAAGCCATATTTATCAGTGTTAAAACTTTAACACTGATAAAGGATTTATAATTATTATTATAACTATATATATATATATATATATTAGGTGTTTGGGGGTACAATTGCATTATAATTATAACTAAAAATATTTATAAATATTTTTGTATGATTATAAATGCATTTATATCATTATATATACATATTTATATAATCATATATATATATATATATATATTAAATAAATTCATTATTTAAACATATTTTCTATAATTTTATAATTATTTAAATATATAATTAATTATTTTTAATTATATAAATATTTTAAAAAAAACAATATATATATATATATATATTTAAAATTATAAATATATAATTTTATAATTATAAATATAAAATTTTAAAAATATAGTACATATAAATTTATTAATATATTTATAAATAAATATATTTGTAAATATAACTATAAATAAATATATTTGTAAATATATTTATAAATAAATATATATTTAAATATATTTATTATTATTTATTTATAATTATAAATACATTTATATCATTATATATATTTATCTAATTGTATTTATATTTAATAAATATATATAAATAAATAAATATATATATAAATATAGTAAATATATTCATTATTTAAATATATTTATTATAATTTTATAATTATAAATACATTTATACCATTATATATATTTAATAAATACATCTAAATTTAAATATTAATATAGTAAATATATTCATTATTTAAATATAATTATTATAACATTATAATTATTGAAATATATAATTATTTATTTATAATTATATAAATATCATTAAAAGAGTAATATTTTTTTATTTATATCATTGTATATATTTAATAATAAATATAAATATAAATATAAATATAGATAAAAATAGAGAGAATATATCCATTACTTAAATAAATTTATAATAAATTTACAATTATTATACATATATATATATATAATTATTTTTTTATAATTATATGAACAACTTTTTAAAAAAATCATATATATATATTTATAATTATAAATATTTACATTTATAAATATAGAAAATATAAATTTATAAATATATTTATTTATAATTAATTATTTATAAATATATTTATTTATAGTTAATTATTTACAAATATATATTTAACTTTATTAAAGTTCTTTACCTCTCTTGTAATTGGTTTCCTCTTTTCTCAATTTTAAAAAAGGTTTTATTTTTTATGTTCAATAAAGTGGGTTAGACCCTCAACATTTTCAAAAAAGAAAACAAGTGAAATTGAATAATTAAAAATGAGTACACTTTAAAGATATTTAGAAAATGGATAAGTTTTATTAAATAAATATTAATTATTAAAATATAGTAAATTAATATATATAAATAAATATTAGAAAATGATTAAATTCCAAAGAAATAAAAAATAAATATATTAATAATGAGTATATAATACTTAACTGTAATAAAATTAAAAATAAATAAATAAAATTTATCAATTAAAAACCTAATATATTAAATATATCACGTTACTAAATGAAATTCTAAAATTATTACTAAAATTTTAATAAAATTACATAAATATTAGGTGCGTGTGTTTCCTATAATATTTCATTAATTATGTAAATATTTGTGTGTGTGTGTGTGTGTGTTATGTATAAAATGCATTAATTGTGTATATATATGTGTGAAATCAATGTAACACACATTTGATACATGTTAAATTTAAAAATCAAACGACATTCAGTTAATGTCCATTACTTGATACACTTAGTCAGTATTTTTAATTAATATTAATTTTTAATTATAAAACACCCTTCATTAAATATATGACTTATTTAATGTAAGCATAAATATTTTGTGTTATATAATTCACATTTTAGAAAATATTATATATATATATATATAAATATGTGAATATATTTCTATAATAAATGTATTAATGAATAATTATCTATAAAAAACATTAAAAATGAATGAGAAATTAATATGTTTTTAATTATTATGTTTTATTCATTTTATATATTTATATTTAATATATATTATTTATTACTATTTATAATTAATATATATATATCTATATATTAAACTTACTCATTTTTATTAGTAATTTTTTTATTAATATGTTTTTAATTATTTTTTAATTTTTAATTTTTAATTTTAATTATTACAATTTATTCATTTTATAGATCTAAATTTTATATAAACTACTCATTAATATTTTAAATATATATATATATGTATAATAAATTTATTCATTTTTATCAATAATTATTTAATTAATAAATTTTCAAATATATTTAAAATTTCACTCATTTTTATTTTTTATTTGTTTAATTATTTCATTTTCTTCATTTTATATATCAATATCTAATATATGCTATTTATTAATATTTATAATATATATATTTTTATATTAAATTTTTTCATTTTTTAATTATTGTTTAATTAATAAATTTTTTAGTATTTTTTCAGATTACTCATTTTTAATTTTTAATTTTTAATTATTTCATTATATATATATATATTATTATATGCAATTTATTAACATTTGTAATATATATATTAAATTTATTAATAATTATTTAATAATTATTTTTAAATATTTTTTAAATTTATTCATTTTTAATTTCTATTGGTTTAATTATTTCTATTTTTTTATTATTTTGAATTTTTTTATTATTTGTTCGTATAATTTTTTTTGCAATGGACTGGGTTGAGTCTTATAGGACCCAAATATGAAGGTGAGCGAAGGCTTGAGTTAAATATAAGGTGGGACAAGGCCTGTGTGGGCCCGTGACAGACCCATATAAGTGTGTGCAATGTATGCATGAGCCCATCCCAACATCAGGCTTCTGAGGAATGGATATTACAGAATGATATATAAAGGAATGCCCACCCATGCCTAATATCGATGTGCAACTCACGCGATGATCGGGACCTTTATTAGTGCTAAAAATAAAGCACTCATAATGGATACATTTTATCAGAGCTAAAAAAAGCACTGATGAAGGGTACCTTTTATCAATGATTGTTTTATCAATGATAAATGGTACCCTTTAACATCTATTTTTTCTAGCACTAATAAATGATAGTGCTATATATAAAGTGTTTTGTATTAGAGCCTCCTACACCATTTGTAATGGTAGGGGAACATCTTGGGCTACTAGAATTGGTGGTTCTGTCATATGTCTCTTTGGTGGCATCTCTAAAACCAAGATGACATTAGAAACATAAAAAACCCTATATAGTTAATGAGATCACACATGGGATTCCCTTGGAGTCTACCCACAACCCAAGGTATAATCATCCAAGCACTAACCCTTGTCTCCATCCCTACATGTTAGTCATTGTCATCATATATATACTAACATTACACCATTTTTAGTTCAACTAATTAAACCTAATAAAGATATATCACACAACATATCAATAGATATATCACATAAAAAAACTATCCCGAATAGATAGTAAAAAACAAGACATTTAACTAAAGAACTAATATGAAATATTATAATAGTTATATATATGAAATATGAACCTACATTCCTAGTCATGATTCATAAATGTACATGAATTATCATAAACCCCATATCAACATCCCCTACGTCACCAAATGTGATTTTAATTAACTGTAACAACAAACCATAAATTCCCATTTTTTAGTAAACTCGAAGGTCAACTATATAGTGTTGTCCAAACACTGTCATAGTTCCCCTTCATGATTCCCAACCTTCCATATCCTATCTATCATGTCCCATCCTAGGGAAAAGAGAAGAACATGTTAGTGAATCCTGATCCTCTCATACCATTTAGTAACATCCCAACCCAAACCACCGGGTCCAAATCAGATTCTAAGAGACCTCATGCATGCCTTCTCATATGCAAGAGACTATCGACTATCAACCAGGGTCTAAGTACAATAGTGGGGATAATATACCATTTGTACCATGTCATAAAAAAATAATAAGCAAGAAATAATAAAAATAAATAATCAGAGTAATCATGCGGAATAATGAACTAAACATGTCATATAAATAAATAGATCCCAATGTGTCATGCCTATCTAGAAAGTAAGTAGCAGAAATAGAAAGAGATAAATAAATAAATAAACATATGAAGGTTTCCTAGAGTCTATCCTGAACCACTCCTACTTTATGCTCCACTATTAAAACATCCACTATAGGGCCCTTTCCCTTCACCAGATATCGAATCATGAAATCTAAAAGTGTACTGAAATTCCTAAGTACAGTGTGAGTACAAAAACTTTGTAAGACAACACCAATTCATCCTTAACAAGTTTTCACATAAATAATTGTGTGTAACATAATAATAAATAAATACACACATAAGGAAAAATCAAGATGAGCAGTTGTGCACTAACCATGTTGCCACAAATGAAAACTATACTTGCTTCAGCGCCATGCTGGAAAATATCAGAATAATCATGGTAACATATAAATGTCCAATCCTGCCTCAAGCTACTCAATAGTGGCACAATCCCTATACCTCCAGATCAAACCACACTAGGTCATCATGCCCTGGTGCTATCTTCATGTCAGGTCACATAGACTATCATGCACCACTATTTCCATACAGGTCTTATCACTCATAATTGTCTTGCCCCATGATCATCACATACGGGTCTGATCACTCATGATCATCATGACCCTGGGTCATGACACACTAGGACATCATGCCTAATCACCCATCTTGATCTCATCATCAAGTCACATCTAGCATATGAACATGCTCCCCCTCTAGGGATACTGATCTACAACAGTCCAACCAGTCACTTTGGTACCATTCATAACACAACAACATAGAATATAACAAGAAAATCACAAGACAATAATGAAATCACCTATGAAATACCATGAGTATGATCAAATACATACATAAACACATTTAAGAAACATAACATGGTCTAAAGAACATCAACATGCATAATCATAATAGGTCAATCAAGAAATTCTCATGGCTATACACCCACCAACATGCATCAAATAATAAGCATGGGTTAGTCTATAACAAATCATATATCATACTAAAATCATATACATGGCCCAAAATATTAAGAAAATTCCTACAATAAATTCATTAACGTTGATGTAAGATCCATCGAAGGCATCATCACCCGAATTGAATTCATACATCAACTAGAAATACGATCACAATCTGATGATTCATATAACCAAGACTATCTATTCTATTTTTAGAATAAATAAAATATTTCATGAGATAACACTTTACTTATCCTAGAAAATTTCCAAATTATCATTTTAGGACAACACATGTGTTAGAAAATTTCCCTTAAAGAATAATTATCTTTTGATAATTTATTATAAATTATACTTGTATAATCATATTTTTATAATTTATTATAAATTATCTTTTGATAATTTATTTTAAATTATCCATTTAAAATGTGATAAATAGGATTTAAAATACCTTGTTTCCTTAAAAAAATTATGATTTAGCTTCTTCTCAATGAGATGAACTCAAAAGAACTAGTGGTGTATAAATCTGATGAGTAATGAAGGAGATATTAAAGAGTGGGTTTTGGAAAAATAAAATAAAATAAAATAGAATTGGAGAGAGGATGGGGGAGGGAGAGAGACTATGGTGTGAGGGGAGGAAAATATCATGTTCTCAATACCTTAGGAACCTAAAAAATTTTCCCCTTTTATATTTTTTCTCGCTATTTTATTTCATTCATTATTTCATTAATTAATCTATTACATAATTTATTTTATTATTCTATCTTATCTTAATGGAAAGCACCACCCCTATTACACCTCTCACATATTTGTTTTCCAAAATTCCTCATTTAACCACATTTATTCATCCATTAAATAAATTAAGAAAACCATCATCTATGTATACATCACACAGATATATATATATACTCTCATATGTATATATAGACACACACATTACATGTATACATTCACACTAAAATATATATACAAATATATTTAATCCCACATATGTATGTGTATACATATTTTAATTTTATCACAAAAAAAATTATTTTCTCAATTTAATAATAATAACAACATCAATAATAATTATTAAAATCAATTATCTCTCATCATTATCACTGTTATCATCTCGCCAACAACCTTCATTAAATGGTGATATTTTTTTATCCACACAATTTCATTTATGTGGTACAAGTAATAATATCAATATTATTACACAACCTCAGAAAAATATTCACCCAAGGTGAAATGTCATTCATTAATTAGGTGAATTAAAAAAAATTAATTACACAGGTAATTTTTTTATTTTTCTTTGACAAAATAATAACATTAATAATAATAAAAGTATTAATATTATTATTTTTAACTGACAAAAAACTGTTCAGATATAAAATAATTTTATTAGTTCAAAAAGATTAAAATATTTTGGTAAAACTTCTTGGCATAAATATATTCTTCCATTTAATATTAATTCTTAAATTGAAAAAGGATAAAATAATTACCCTTACGTGCGATGTAACCAAAAACTAAACTTATACAAAGGTTAGGTCACATCTAGGGTAAAACCTACATTATGAACCTAAAAATTATCTGAAATTTTTTATATGATGCACTGTTTGAGAGATATTAAATTATATTTGAAAAATATATAATAAAAATATTAAATATGTTATCATCACATGAAATATAACCAAATTACAAATGTGCATAAATGTAATGTTGCACCTTGGGTAAAACCCTCATCCTGGACCTAACTGTTGTCTCAGATTTCTCATACGAGACACCATTTGAGAGATATTTCTTTTTTTAGAAAAATATTGTGTGCTTAATATAATATATTTAAAAGTTTTATTATTTCAGCATGAAGGATTTACAAGCCTTACAATCCCATGATATCTCAATACCTCATATAAAAAATGTTAAATTTAATATTCTAAGGTGTTAACTAGGGTTTTACCCTTATCCAATGCCTTTAAATAATCAATTAAGTGAATTTTATTATAAAATAACATTTTCATATAAAAATAATCATAAATTGTTATCAATGAGGGTTTATATTCTCTCTAAAAAAATAGGATATTATATCCCAAACCAACATCCAAGACGAAGATATGTAGTTTTCTTCGATTATACAGGTACTATTTTTGATTTTTGAGAAACTTGTCATGATTTTTAAGTCCACTAAACTAGCTAATTCATAAGGGGGTGGAGTTTTTATGGAATTATGAATTCTAAGAATGTTTTAAAGAGTTAAAGAAGATGCTAATAACTATACTCATGATCAAATTATCCACAATTGGGTAGTGATTTTTGATCTAAAGTGATGCATACAAAAAGGGATTAGGTTGTGTACTCATGAAAGATGAAAAAGTGACAACCTATGTCTCCTTACAACTAAATATCAATGAGTAGAACTACCCAATAAAAGATTTAGAATTGGATACAGAGATCTTCACAATGAATATTTAGTGAAATTGTCTGTATAAGGAAACATGTGACATGTATATGGATCATTAAAGCCTCAAGTATATATTAAAAAAAATATATAAGTATTCATACATTAAGTTGGTTATATATGATCAAGGATTAAAATTGATCAATCCATTACCATCCTTAGAAGGAAAAAAGTGGCAGATGCTCTACTTATAAAGGATCTTGCACACTTACCGATGATGATGATTGAAAGAGAACCAATATTATCAGAAATAAGAATGATGGGATTTGGAATAATAAAAGTATATTTATACTATGTTCGTTAAAAAACTACTCAACCATATATTATTGAGAGCATCATGGATGACTAGAAAGATGATGTGGTTCTACAGAAAAAGGTAGGGAATATTTCAAAGTTCAAATTTTCTAAATATGGATTTATAAGGGTTGGAACCTGAATATGTGTCTCATAAAAAATATAACTAAGTAGTTAAATTTTAGATGATGTGGATATATCATCCTTCTCTATTAATCTAGGAAGCATTAAAATTAATAGTGATCGAAAGTAAAAATTATAGTGGGATAACATGGAGATGGATATTGAAAAATTTTCTCTAAATTTTTGGCATGAAAATAAGTTAATATTGAATGGAATAAGTCTAATGGTATTATGAAAACATTTCCCACACTAGTATGGAAATGGGAAAACATAACCATGGATTTTATTATAGGACTCCATGGGACATTTAAAATAAATAAGTCTATTTGGGCGATAATCGATCACCTTACATAGTTAGAAAATTTTATTACTATCAAGTAAGATTTATCTCTCAAAAAACTCCCAAAGATATACAATATAGAAGTGGTATGATTTTATGGAGTGAAACTCTCCATTATATATAATATATATCTGAGGTTTACCTCATAGTTCTAGAGAATCCTTTAGAAATAATTGGATATAGAGAAAAGTTTTGGTACTACTTATCACCCTTAAATGGATGGTCAGACTCATAGATCCATTTAAACTCTAGAGGATAAGTTGAGATCAGGTTCAATTGATTTCCAAGGATATTGGTATCAGTACCTTAACCTAGTGGAGTTTTCAAATAATAAAATATTCTATTCCAGTATTCAAATGTAACCATATGATGATTTGTATGGAAATAGGTGTCATTCCCTTACCTAGTGGGATAAAGTTGGAAAATAGAAGCTTATGGGACATGGCCATATCTATGAGATGATATAGAAGGTCAAAACCATTAAACATCATATTAAAACAATGAAAATTTGATAGAAAATCTTGGTTGATAATCATTGACAAGACCTAGAGTTTGAGGTTGAATATAATTTGTTTCTTCATATATCACCTTGGAATAATTTCATGAGATTTGGGAAGAAAGGAAATATTATTCCAATATACATCATCTGCTTTGATATCCTTGATCACATTAGAGCTGTGTCCCAACAAATTGCACAAGCACCTAACCAATACCAATTACATGAAATGTTCTATGTATCCCTCTAGAGAAAGTGTATACTATAACCCTCACATGTAATGAATCTAGAGTTGGTACCCTTGGAGAATGATATTTAATTTGAGTAATATCCATTAAAGATTTTAGATCCTAGAGACGAAGTTATATGAAACAAGAAAACTCACCGGGTTAAAGTGTTTTGAAAGAACCAAAAAGTTTAGGAAGCAACTTGGGAACTAGAAGAGGTGATGAAATATAAGTACCGTAATCTGTTTTAGTGTTTGGAACGAGATTTTGAGGGATAAATTTCTGAAGTAGGGAATAATGTAATGAATTCAAATTTTATAAATGAAATTATCTTTTAAATGAATAAATTCCTCATTAAGTAATGTATTTATAGAAAACACAGGCACTACATTGGATATTTTGGACCGTTATAAAATATAGTTTGCCAAATTTAAAGGATTGTTAAGAATATTCACCATTGATAATATATACAGTTTATAGTGAGCATTATTTTTAGTATATATTAAGGGTTATGATAAAATCAAATTGATATAGTTTAAAGAAGAAAAAACCTTGACCAATAGGATGTACCCCATAAATCCCATTTATCAAAGCTTCATTGGGAGAAGGAATCACTGAGATTTTACCTTGACCATTCATAAACTAAGATCAAACAACTAAAATATTATAAAAACCATTTATGGGAGATGGTCAATCTCGTAAAGTTTGGAAACCAAACCATTCTCACTGAACCATCTCAAGAAAGTTTCAGTATCACTCACCTTACCCTTATGGAATACAATGCTATAATATGGGGTTTTCTATCATGATACTAATAATAATTTTTTATTTTATTTTATTTTTAATAAAATAATGATTATATTTACCACTTTTTATTGTTATTTTTATCAATGATTATATAATGAGTTTAATAAAAATTAGATTTTAACATGATGAAATCAAAATTCTATTTTTGGGATATATATAGTTCAAATAAGAACCTCTTTTGATAAATTATAGATTTTTTGAAATAAATGACACTTTAATAAAATATTATTATTATATAATATTTATTTAAATATAAATGATAATATAATTTAATTAAGTTCAATGTAATTTTTATAAAGGCCAGAAAGTGATTACTGTAGCAAAACATATTATTTTTCAGTAAATAAAGTATTTTATTTAAAAGGTGAGAATTATAATATTTAAAAAATTATTTTGATAAAATAAATATTATTTTTGAAATAATCACATAGAAATTAGACAATGGGGAATTTTTTATAGTTTTATGAGATAGAAGAATTTTTAGGAAAAAATTAAATATGGTATAAATATACGGTATGTATTAAAACACCATAAAAGACTAAAAGTAATGTAATAAATACTATAAAGAG